>CM076917.1:10411393-12811393 GCA_039566165.1 Maruca vitrata | reverse complement strand
TTAGATGGAATGTATATTTTATATTGTATTGAATATGATAACAGATATTTTGCACAATGGTTGTTAGAAAAAATCGTCCTCGGTATCAGTAAACCATAATTTTGGTGAGCGTCTGATTACCCTAATTGAAATATTATCTAGCCGTCTTCATTTCATTCATTCGAAGTAGGAACATTTTTTACAGAGAACAGAAAATCTCCGCCCCGCCCACACTTACAGCAATAGGTAAATAACAAATACAAATCACAACGGAACGTGAAAACACGGCTTTGCGCCGTAAACTTGCTTCTGGCACTTATCGAAATTGAACTTCTAAGTTATCCCGCCGTAAACAACCGGCCAGTCATAGGACGCTTATGGGTTTTATAAATGGTATGTAAAAGAAAAGCTACTTGACTTTTGAAGGGTGCATCATAATAATCTGGTAACAACAAGAGAGGGAAGCCCTAATGAAGCACATACTTATGTCCTTTTTAACTGACCATAATGGTATTTATTCCGATAGAGCTTATTTCTCAACCCCCTATAAGATCATTCTGATATCTGTCCGTCCGTCAGTGGAAATATAAAGTAACGCATTACGCCTTAAAGTAGCTCAAGTACCGTAGACAAAGTAACAATATCAAAACGATAACGATGTTCAAAAAGAATAAAATGTACGGAATTGACATAAGACGCGATAAATCACGTGATTAGTTTAATGTCAATTCCATACATTTTATTTTTTTCGAACTTCGTTATCGTTTAGATGTTGTTACTTTGTCTAAGCCCCCTGTAGCTCTACCATGAGTTAGCTATCGAAAACTTACGTGCGTTAAAAACCTATCGAATTGTTTTTTTCATACTACCGATTTTAGTTCTTAGCGTTACCGCTAGGGGCACTGTACATTTTTTCATAGAATTTTTTTACAAAGACGATTTATCGAGTCTGTCATTTTTAAACTCATGGTAGTGCTACAGTATTCAATATTACTTTTAAAGGTTGCCACCTTTACATGTCCTTATAGTGCAGTCATAATCAAAGACTTTGAACTAAACTTATTACATGCACAAGCAATAAATAAACAATATTATAGGTAAGGAAAAACGTTTATTTGTATTCTCATGAGGGAGGAAGGTATCGCCCAGGGCGCCACTGC
This sequence comes from Maruca vitrata, assembly GCA_039566165.1. Classification (NCBI taxonomy): domain Eukaryota; kingdom Metazoa; phylum Arthropoda; class Insecta; order Lepidoptera; family Crambidae; genus Maruca; species Maruca vitrata. The sequence continues at coordinate 12,810,254 of CM076917.1, read as the reverse complement.
AAACTAAGTGAAGAACATATCACTGCGACCCCAACGTTTCACTCCTGAGAAAGGGAACCTTTGACAATTTAATTAAAGCTCCACGAACAACAAAGAATCCGTTCGCTCAAAACAACGTTGCCTTAGTGAACGCGGTTGAGGTGCAAATAAACAGACCGCATTCCCTCATCACAAACACACGGACACAATGACTATTTCTCATTTTATTGTTTCTTCCGCCACGTGCCGGGTTTATCTTGGGTCGACGCGGCGCTCGTTTCTTTTATTCGTAATCGTCTTTGTGAGGTATCATTAGTCACTTTCACACAGTACATCATATTTTATTGTAATCTCAATAATTGTATTGTCAAATTTGTGCAAACTACTACGGGCTACTAAATAATATACCAAACTTGCCGGTTTCTTTATAACATTACTAGTAAATACAACAAGTTCAAAAGTAAACACTTTGATTTATTAGATACGCTCAAATGAGAAAATAACGCATATTAGAGAGTTGTTTTAGGTCGATTATCTAACTATCGTATATTTAATAAGTATGTACCATGTATAAAATATACGATATTTTTTTTATAATGGGCTCACAAGATTACCTCACTCCGCCTGATGGTAAGCGGTAGTGAGATCGATATATGAAGTCGACAGGTACAGTAGACCATATTGAGCCTGTCGCACTCACCCTGAAGGCCTGCTTTAAAAGGAGACCACTGCTGCGGCAACAACGAGACAAGGCGTGGAGTCTCATATTGGTATTGAGCTGTGCGAGCAACAATGTTCCCCTGGCTCCGGTTCGTACAGTGCTGATCCTGAACGCGACCTGACCGAGAGAGGTCAGAGTCACTTGGCAGGTTTTACGCAACTGCATGGTGGTAACAGCAACCGGTCGACAAAATGTCTCCCACCTGGAAAAATTTGATTATATAAATTTTATTTTTACCTGAGCGCGATGCAAAGGATATTAATATTAGAATTATAATTTTATCTCCACCACTCATATGGCCTGATATCCGTAGAACACCGAAATCAATGCTGAAACAAAACATAGAAAATGCTGACTAGTAGTTTCAACATTAACAACCAGTAAACTTAGTTGGAACAAATATTTTACCAAAGTCTCGGAAATGCGTCTCGTCACACTTTGCTTTGCATATCTTGCCAATGACTAATTACTGCGGCGAGCTTTTGAGCGCGGTCTGTTGGTGAAATTAATCAGCATTTGAGGGGTATTCCGTGGGCTTTGAGCACAAAGGGCGACGATTTGCGGTGACGCCTTTCGGACGGCCAACCACGGACCCTCGTCAATATAATACCTAGACTTTGACCAAGCAACGTTACTATTAATTAGCGCGGTCATCAGGAGAGATGGATCTGTAAATCATACTAGTCAGGTTTGTCTATAAATACACCGTGAAATTTTAGTGGTTGTTTTCCCGTGGCAGAACGATTTGCCTTTAGTAATCGAATCATGCATATTATTTCATCGAAAAAAAAAATTTTTTTTTTTCAAACTTTCAAAATAATTTTCCAACTCGAAAACGAAAGAAGCTATCGCTCTTTTATAAGATGTGACGTAATCAGGTACCTACTGCTTGCCGCATGAAATCGATGCTTAAAGCTAAAGAAGCTCGACACCCTAAGTCATAAAGCGGTTCGAACGTGCTTTCGAGTTTCGGTTAAACCTTTCGTAAAACCGGCATTTATTGATTTTAACAAAAAAGAACTGCACAAATCTATTGTACTACTAAGATAGAATCATTTTACTGCGGGAAAACAACCACTAAAATTGCACGGTGTATACAGCCTAACACCTTAAATGCCTCGTTGGTCTTTTGGTAGCAAGCGCCGAGAGGTCCCCGGTTTGAGTTCAGAGTCGGGCAAAATTTGTGTGGGTTATTCTGTAAAGAAATTACTCAGCCCGGAGTAAGGAAGTTGGCGGTTGCACGCCCGTGCCTCGAAAAGCACGTTAAGCCGGTGGTCCTTGGCTCGATCTTTCATCGGTCGTGTCGGATTTCCGCCTCACCAAACTATGAGAGTAGCACTTGTGATTGCGCTCAAACTTTTGCACTAATGTCCTGCACACTTGTCTGAAATCGGTCGGACGCCTTATCTTATACAGCCTAAGTTAAAAAAAGTAGCAGTGAACAATTTGCCACGTAAACTTAAAGTCTCTTTGTATTTGTAAATTGTGTCCTCTGCAAATTTACGTAAAGTATTTAAGTATAAAATTATACTCTAAGTCTAAACAAAACACTGAACTTACCGCATATTTTATTTTTTACGTCACAGATAAGCTCTGTGTTACAATAACCGTTACTTTTTATTCTAGTTGGCCCCTAAAATTAAAAAAATAAACAAAAGGTGTATTTAGTAAGATAATATTCCAACTTTAGGCAGCTAAGTAATTTAAATAAATTGTATTACCCAGGTCGTTGTCTAGTAGCCTCTGCACTGGTACCTCAGTAATATGATAAAGTTTTAAGTATAAAAACTTGTTAACAATGAATGATTTGTAAATCTTTTATGAAGAAGTTCTTGTCAATTTCAAATATGGAACATGCATCGTTTTAAGTATTTATGGGTTTGCACGTGATATTAGTATCTATTTTTAGTAGCAAATACATAGCTACTTACTTTCCGACCATAAAGACATATTGTCTATTAGTAAATGGAACGCGAAAGTCTAAAATGTTATGCATATTTTTTAACGGAAAGAGATTTGTTATGAACTCTACCAGTATATTAAACCGTTTACAGATTTTACACCAACATTTTTTATCATCATCAACAACAACTGGAACATTTAAATAATGCGATCAGATTACAAAGCTATATTTGAAAAATGAATCGGCTTCTGCTAAATGGCTTTTTCGAGATAATTTACGGCAATGGAATAAAGTGTAACAAACAAACAGAAGCAATGACAATAACAGTTGGTTGCGGCGGCCGTTAAGTCAGGTGATTGGGGCTAACAGACGGAAGGGCTATGCCGATGGGCTCACGGCCCTAGGTAGGGTTCTCACACCAGTGGACAATAAAAAAATTAAGTACCTTTTTGGGGTGAGAGCCATCCGCTCCCCCGCAAGTCGGGCGATGATGACGACGCTACTCTAAGCCATCATCGTATGTCAGTTAAAAAAAAAGAAAAATATACCAAATTAAATTTATGTTTACAAAAACATTACTTTCGTATTATGGGGTACCAAATCAAATTTCATCTAAATCGTGTCATTGGTTCCAGCGTGAAAACATAAAAGCCAGACAGACAGAATAACTTTCGCATTTCATAATATTAGTAAGGATAATTATTAGATATAATAGATAGATGAATATGATTTTTAATTAAATAATAATTAAAAATTATGTTCATCTATATAAATATTACTCTTAAAATACGAAAAGAGTCGATGGCCGAGTGGTTAAGGTCTTTGCCTGCCATGCGAAAGATCGCAAGTCCAAACCCCGCCACGTACCACTGTTTTTTTCAAATGTGAAATTCCTATGTAAGATCAATCACGTGGGGACGTATATGAGCTGATCATAACAAAACGAACACGACCATCTACCTACTCGTAGAAAAATATAAGAAAAAACAATCTCACAATCATATGGGTCAATTTCAACAAGTCCATATTTTTTAACATTTCGGTGAACTTTTTTATTTGTTACTTTTTTGAAAATACAACCATGTAGAATAATTATTTACGCTATCGTTATAATTAATTTTAACACGACATTAAATTAAATTCATATACTTAAGAGATATAGTACTTTGAAATTTTGGTGTCACCGAAATGAAAGAAGAGTTCACCGAAATGAAACTTCTCATCACCGAAATGAGAAACGCAATACACCGAAATGAAATTACTTATGTAGTCACCGAAAAAAAGTAAACTGTTACCACATATACAGCCCACACCCTACGTTTTGAAGAGTGTATTCATCACACAGTAACGGATGTTTGCTTACTAAAATTAAAACTTCGGCCTTATCAATAAAAATGCATCTCCGTTAATCGTTTAACAGTGGTCGATGGAAACGTGGATACAACCCAGTCTTGATCTTTGTCAGTTCCAGATTCAGCTCTCAATGCATAAAGTCCATCTGCCAATCAATACCCCTAACCTTACATAGACCGATTAAGTGCAATATGCAGTAGTGCAATAATTCGTTAAACAATTGACAAAGCCATTATAAAGCTAGCTTCATTACCGAACTACGAACGATTCGTAGGTATCATCTGGAAATCGTCGTGCCAACATATCCCAAGAGGCTGTCGTACTTCCAACGTCCCGGGTTTGACTCAAGAGTCATCTGCGCCGTTTAAAAATTATGAATCCGCCTATAATGCCGATCCATTTTCACAAGACACATGTGATGCTTGTGAAATCTTAATGCTGTCTATCCATGCAAACCAGCGAACCAAATGGATTAATACAGTCACCAGCATTGACATGACCCACAATAGTAAAAAGGCCTAGACCACAATCCGTAAATGGACCGGTGAGCCCTCTCCTCCAAAGTTCCAAGTTAAGTTACTGCAAACAAAATGGCTCATCAACTGTTGCTGAATAAGAAATCGTACACTCGCCTTCCCAGAATTCAACTTGTAAATGCCTTCCGAAAGAGAATTTACCGGGCCAGCCTTTTGACGATATCATTTTTAGTGTTAGATACTTGAAATCTGGTAAAGCATCGAGTGTTGATAACATTTCCACAGAACAACTTAAAAACTTGGATCCTATGACTATTTGCTGGTTACAACCGAAGTTCAATGATTGTCTACAATCTGCGAAATTATCACGTCTATGGATCTTGATATTGCCATTCCAAAACCGGGAAAAGTTCTAGATGAAAAACCTTCCGCCCATTATCCTTGCTCAGTCACACATACAAATTACCTCAACGAATTTTGCTTAACCACCTATCACCTATTAGATCAGCACTTAATTCCAGAACAGGTAGGATTCAGACCTAAAAAATCATGTTGTAACCAGACGTTAAATCTCACCCAACACATGCCATTTTTATCATAAACGTCTAGTCCATAAGATTTGTATTTGTAATTCAGAAGCTACACTGATGTTATTCTGTTTTGTGAACCAAAATAAATAACACAAAGAGGATAGTTTTGAAATGGGAATGATTACAGCGCTGTATGCGTGGATCTGACAGCAGCTTATGATACAGTGAACCTGAAGCGTCTCTTGTGGAAAGTCTACTCGATGGTCAATGACTAGAAATTTATAAAAATACTTGGTGAGCTGCTCCGCAACCGTAGCTTTCAGGTCCATTTGTCTGAAGAAATAAGCAGATGGCGCTCCCAAAAAAACAGGAAACCCCAGGGTCTCTACCCTGGGGATGACCGTTTTGTTGGAATCACTACTTTTCAACATCTACACAAAAGACCGACCATGTTGCCGATGACCTGGCGCTCATATCACAAACACAATCCTGTGAAAACATAGAAATAAACCTCACTTCAGCCTTAGGGTTCAGACACTCTCAGACTAAATATAACATGGCAGGGACAACCACAGAAGTTAAAGTCGGCATAGGTTTATATTTAGATTTAGAAAGTACCGAATCTTGACACAGATCCACCTTCTGCTCGTCTTAACCTCTGGTCTAACACGTTTGCTCCACCCGTCCCCTTGGTTCTACCTTCAGAAAGCCTTCCAACAGGACACGATTTGCCATGGTTAACCTGAAGGTCCCTGGACAGACTCCGTAGCCAGGTTGGCCAATGCAAAGATAATATGTTTAGGTGGGGGTTTCCTGGACAGGAGGATATCCTATTTCTTTAAACCTATATCCCGTGCCTATGTGGTCTCTCACCATTGTCCATGGCTCACCTCACTTCATGCCCCGCCTGTCCCGACTCCTGTACACAAATTGAGCTGATAGAAAGGTCAACAACCGCGGTCCGGGTGGCGGAATTATCCAAAATAATTTTAAGTGTTTTGCCATCGACACGAAAAGAAGAAGAAGAAGAATAACTTACCATTTTGAACTTCATCATTTGACTTTAGATGCTGTTGACAAACATTTCAAGTTAATCTGTTATTACTTTAATCCAGAGTCTTAAATATATAAAAGAAGAATCACTGACTGACATATCGATGCACAGTCTAAACGGCTAAACGTAGGCACTTGAAATTTGGTAAGGACGTAGCTTAGGTACCTACCGTAGAGGTGCATTAAGAAAGGAATTCCCGAAATTCTCACGGGAACGGGAATAATCCGGAAAATCCTTTTGTATGAAAAATCGCCCACGCAAACGAAGTCGCGGGCACAGCTAGTGAAAAATAAAGGTATTGATTACAACCACACATAGATTTTAATAATTTAATCTGAAATTCATTTGGGAACATATAAGAATAAATCAACAAATATATTGTAATTATCAACAATAAAAATAAAAATATATTCCTTTCGAAATTACAATGTAACAAAATAAATTAAGGTCTTTATTCACCGAAATGAAGTAATTTGACACCGGAATGACAAAAGAAATCACCGAAATGAAGATAATAATCACCGAAATTACCAAATTCTCGCCGAGATGAAAAATAGTCACTGGAATGATATTTTTTCTCATTCCGGTGGTCAATTTAGGTCACCGAATTCACCGGAATGAGGTCACCGATATTATATACAGCCCATAAAAATAAGCACAACAAGGAAAATATAAATAAAAGAAATAAATTGATACGACCTACTTAATTGACCGACATTTAGTAATAGTACATAGATTTTATAGACATACCGAATGATTGGATCACAACTTATATCCATTCACGTGAATGACAAAAAAAACGGTACGCAGTCACCGAAACCGACTTACTTACGTTTTTGGCGGGAACTGCAAACAGCAACACACGTCCTCTTACGTTAAGCGCTTAGGCGGCACTGATGCGCAGATTTACTGCGCAGTGGCAAGAAGCTAGTGTTTTTCGATGCCTAGATATTCGCGTACAACGAAAATTCACCGCGATGACATATCTCATTTGGACACGTGAATTTGTACTTACCATTCATTAAATATAACAGATTTTGTATTGAACTTTCCGCAATAAGGTACTGTCATTATTAAGGATTTAAATAAAAAAAAGGTAAATCCCTAAAAAATCAACTGTTTTTAAAATATGATTAAAAGTATACTGAAAAACAAATTGTGCCGCGTCACCGATATGATACAATTGGGGGTTTAAGATTTTTTTACCTAATTAGCGATAATCAGAATTTAAAAATATTTATAGTCACCTATAGGAGACAACACCTTTTATCTAAAAAAATATTACAAGTTAAAAGTGCCATCCTGCACTAGCAGTTTCAGCCGTGCCGTTTACGATTTGGTGTCGGGAAATTCACCCATATACCTACGTTATAAGCGTTCTGTAACGCTGTCTTTCAACGAATAAACGCAGCTACTTCAATCTTTTCTTGTAATTACAACAACTCCATCGTCTCATTATAAAATGGCAAATTTCATTTCTTGTAGACTGGCAATACATCCTGCCAGCCCTACTGGGAGGAATTATTGCGGCTAACCAAATTGCCGCGAGGGCGCAATGCCATTTTGTGCTGAAGCGGTTTTTTGGTAATTGACAATGAGGATTTTTTTCCCTCTTTCCGGATACACACTCCGTAGTATTCCGAAGTACATTATCAGTAAGTGCTTGGGAAACGGTATTGTGAAAAAATACATGCTGCGTGTGTTTATTATTCCTATATTTCAGTTTTTGTGTAGGTTCGAAATAGTACAAACATTTTATAGGATTTCCTTCCTAGAAATATTTCCCGATAGAGAGAGAACATTCTAAGAGGCTAATAACTACAAATCTCACTCAAAATCTACATGATGTCCCGAATAAAAAAAAAACTTATTCAAATGGCTCACTATCAATACATAGTATAAAACAAAGTCGCTTTCGCTATATGTCCGTATGTATGCTTAGATCTTTAAAACTACGCAACGGATTTTAATGCGGTTTTTTTTTAATAGATAGAGTGATTCTTAAGGAAGGTTTGTATGTAAAATTTACCCGACGCGAAGCGAGGGCGGGTCACTGTGACTAATAAAATGATAAGGTTTGATAGATTTTCTTTATATTTTCCAACTCTACTATCTCCAACGTCTATTCATTAGTAAACCGAATAAAACATGTCCAACTGTCATTGCCGATATCAATTGGTACTTAAGTAGTAAGTAAGTACCGTAGATAGAATCTAAGTAAGATACATGATAGGTCAGTAGTTAGGTAGGTACTTAATGATCCTAAATTTAGCTAGTCTGTTATTACAAGCTTCCCCTACTCAGCAAGATAACTAATCCGACTTAGGTAAGTGTACCTACTTACATTTAAGTAGATTTATGTGAATGTTCGGGTTTCCTCACGTTTTCCCTAATTCCATGCGATGTGGCACTCAATAGTGCTACTTGGTTAGACAGGAATCTACTAAGCGGATGTGTAGAGACTAAGTAATTACATATCTAGTTAGGAAGATAGATATGATTGGATGGTTTAACTAAATTCCCTTATTGCATATTCTATAACTCGTATCTTGGCTTTAGATATACCACAAGTACGGATAAAACCAATTGCCTTAAATATATTTAAGCAAATGTAACATGGTACTCATCAGAAGAATCTAATACACACGTATAGACTAGAATTTCCACATCCGTGACTGTACCTACGAATCAATTCGGCCTAATATTTTGTAACCAGGGCCTGCACAGTGCGAGCTGAACCGCTGTAAATCTCACAGGTGACGGCGCGGTTAGCATTTCAGATTTAAAGAAACGACTCAACGGAATAATAAAATGGCGGTCGGCGAAATATTCGCGCCATCCACAGCCGACGTACAATGGAATTGTTCCCGTTTTATAGAAGATTTAACACTGCCGCGGGTTCCGTAACAGTTTTATTTTGTTTTATTAGGCCGGTTATCCGCCGGGAGGGTAGGTAGTGAGTTACGTCTCTGCTATTTTTAGGCGGGTCGTTACCAAGTTTCTTTCGGATAAAACTGTTTGTGTCTACCTAATAGAGTTTGGAAACTGTTTCTGTTATGAAAGGGAATGTTGTACATACAGCGTCAGAAGTTATATCTACTTTATGTAATAAATATTACTTATCTTTGGGTCTACAACATGATACATAGTAGAATCGTTCCGATTCCTTAGTAAGTTTCTTAAGCACATGTGTTATGGTACAACTATCAGAAACAACAGTGTTATAACAAATATGCTTAATTAGATAAATAACACAGCCACATATGTAGCAAACACCCATGTTTAACACACAAATATTCATTCCCGGAATCGAACCCACGATTCAGGCCCAAGACACAGTGGCGTAACTATTACCCGTTGAAGTTTGTGGCAAAATTCTTCGGATGGGGCCCCGTGCACACCACGTTCTTTTTTTTTACCTTAATGTGTATGTGTGTTGGCAGTTGAGATTCTGCTATGACCGGGGGCCCCTTTCGGCTGGGGCCCCCTACCGGGTGGGGGCCCGTGGCATTTTGCCGACTTGCCACTCTGTAGTTACGCCACTGCCCAAGACACAGGGGAAATATTACACAGGGAAACTATCTAACGCGCTACGGCGTCTGTCAGGGTAACGAAATGTAAATCTAACTTAGTTTAGAAATGTTATTTAGGTTAGGAGCGATTCGGATATGGCGATTGAATTAATCGTCGTTTGGGTAATCAGCGGTGTACTGTAATATTATTATATACCTACTTATCTAAAACATACAATTAAAATTTGCTGTACCTACCTATTCACGAGAGAAGTTACTTACCTAGGCGCCTGTCTACCTAGACAGGGGCCACAATCCTTGACAGTCTTTTTATTAATTTACCTATTACCTAGTTAACCGATATATTAACCGGCATTTCCAGGGGTCTGTACCTATTTCAAATTAGGATAATAAAAGTAGGTACTTATGACTCATTAGACTTGCTCATACATATTTTTACGCAGTTTTCTCCCGCGACCACAGTGGTCGCGTGCCCGTTAATAAAATAAAGATTCATATTAAACTACTTAGGCAAAAGACAAAATTCAAAACCCATGACATCTAGTAACTATAATAACGATAATTAAATACACCATGAAATTTAAGTGGTTGTTTACCAGCAGTAAAACTACCTTAGTAGCACAATAAATTTGTGCAGTTCTTTTTTATTAAAATCAACAAATGCCGGTTTAACGAAAGGTTTAACCGAAACTCGAAAGCACATTCGAACCGCTTTATTACTTAGGGCGTAGAGCTTCTTTAGCTTTAAGCATCGATTTCATGCGGAAAGCAGTACCTGATTACGTCACATCTTATAAAAGAACGATAGCTTCTCTCGTTTTCAATCAATCTCAATCATTGATCAAGCGTTACGAATATCAGAAACAATAGTGGAGGATACAAATACATTTACTTTTACATTAATACCCACATAATTACATACCCAGACACGGAAAAAACAGATGTTCATAACAAAAATATTTGTCCCGAGTGTCAGTGCGAATCGAGCGGAGGAGTCTTAGCGCATGAGACGAGGGCACTATCCAATTTGCCATCGAACTACGATAGAATGTATTTATTCAGTAAATGTATAACGGAAAGTGAATGGCTGAACGTTTTACGTCATACCAATAATGTATGGAACAGGAACATGACTTAAGTTTATCTGTGGATGTTTTTGATTGATTAACAAATTTTGACATTTGTGTTGTGACAAATAAATTGGGATTTGGTGATGTGATGGTGATGATATCGAGTTTTACGAATTGCTGAACTTATTTATCTTTATCGCGCCTTGACTGCAGTGCAAATACAACAATGTTTGTACGCTTATCAGTTTATACATAAGATGTCTGAAGCGAAAGGGTCTGAAGATAAGATCATCGAGTTTGACCCTATTTTGCCCGACACAGGACTCTTGTTTTACGAAGAATGCCCTCAGGAGTACGAAATCGAGCGTCCTAGATTATTGCCATTGAAGTCACCGACACAGGTTCGCTTCGAAGAGCTGCAACACGAGGCCGCAAGGGTTTGGAGAGAAAAGCAGAAGACAGCTAAGAAAGAATAACCTTCCATCAGTGATTAGCAGCCTGTGAAGATGGTTTACACATTGTTCGTTGTAGAACTGGTCTCGGCGTTTGTGCTAGCAGCTACTTTGCTCTACAGATATGGAGACTGCTACAGGAATCACTTGATAGTGACAGTGTCTGTGTTAACAGCATGGTACTTCTCATTTGTTATTATGTTTATATTGCCATTGGATGTGTCATCGGTGAGTTGCATTTTCAAAATATTCATTTTCTTATATCTTTGATTAAAAACCACATAATAATAAAATTGTGATATAAATAAATAAATAATTAATCATTTATTTCTATAACCATACTTACAAAATGTGGCCGAGACTACCCAGTAAGTTGTCTAAGACACTTGTGTTGGGTATGACTCTCAATTTCCCTTATGGCTATCTTAGATTATAGACTTAATTAGACTTAATATCTAGTTATAATAACAGAAGAAGAAATGATATAGAATTGTATATTTCTTTTATAAGTAAAAAAGATTAACTGAATTTTAATATCATTTCAGACGGTATATCAACAATGTTTAATAAACGCAAACACGACAACAGTAAAAGCAGACCAGTCAACACAAATAGTCAATGCTTCAACAACCGTAGCACCTCCAGCGATCCATTGCCAGATGCCGTGGAGCAACGTTCCTGACTCGGTATTCCCTAACCTGTGGAGAGTAGTTTATTGGACTTCACAATGTTTGACTTGGTATGGTTTATTTTATCATATTTGAATTGAAGACATTGAGGCCAGCTTGTATATTCAAGTCCTGTGTCAGAAAATAATTCTGTGGTCTCTTTAGTTTCCGAATTTTTTAGACAACAAAGTATTTTTATTACAAACTAGTGGTCCCGAGGAATTTCATACCGCCAATACTGATTATTTTTCTATATTTTCTCATTGAAACCTTCCCTGGACTATGACAAACATTTTAAAACCAAAACTACCTAAATCGGTCCGGGCTTTCTCGAGTTTTAATCAGACTAACAAACAGCAATCATTTTTATATATAAGATTGTTAATGTTGGTGTAAATTCTACAAACATACATTCATCTTAAATCCCTTGATAGATAATATTTTATTTGCAATCATGCCACCAGATTCTTTTTAAATAATCAAATGTTATTTTTATCTATATCGCATTATGTGATTTATTTTTTACAGGCTAATAATGCCAATGATGCAATCATACAGCAAAGCGGGAGACTTCACAGTGAAAGGGAAACTCAAGTCAGCTCTAGTGGACAACGCTATCTACTATGGCTCATACCTCTTCATATGCGGCATTTTACTCATCTACCTAGCCTTCCAAAATGATGGCATAGATGGTCCCAAGATAAAAGCCATTGCATCATCTGCGAGTAACACTTGGGGTCTCTTCCTATTGATTCTTCTACTGGGTTATGCATTGGTGGAAGTCCCAAGAAACTTATGGAACAGTTCAAAGAAAAATTACTCGCTCACACACAGCTACTTCAAGATAGCTAAGTTGAGCACCGACAAGTGTGAAGCTGAGGAAACTGTGGATGAAATATTAGATGTGAGTACTGATAACTACTCAGTAGCATCTGTTTTCTTATTGTTTTATTTGACCTTCTTCAGAGCTTGTTTTGTTTCTTTGTACCAGTGTTCAAGGCAGCATATTCGTACCATTTCCATTAACCCGCTCCTAGTCTAGTCTAATTTAAACATATTGGCAATGGATATTAAGATTTTAGCTGATATTAGGACAATTTTAAACCAAACTACTATAAATGAGAGTTCATTTTAGTAGACATCTTCAAACTTTTTCTTCTAGGTGTCTCTAAACACTTGACAGTGACTTCATCATATTGTCTATTATTTGCGCGAACACTACACTTTAAACTCGCGTGTATTATTCTAAACATATTATTCAAAGATCCGACTCACCATCTTGCCTGTGACACGAGCACTGTAAAGAGCTCGAAACGTTGGATCTCTAAATAATATGTTTAGAATAACAATACATGCTAGTTTCAACCGTAAAATGAGTTTTATTTCAAATTGACTTCATTACCATGGGTCATCCAGTAATGTACCTTATCTCGCCCACACAGAGTCTCCAAGCAGCCTCCACAGCCATCGGTCCCGGGCACCCTCTCCACCGGCACGTGGAGACGATCCTGCAGAAGCTCCCGGCGCCGCTGCGCGACCGGCTCAACTCGCGGGCGGCGCCCTACCGCCCCGCGGCACCTTCGTTCAAGTCGCTAGTCAACTTGCATAAGAAGGTAACGCCCCAAGTAAAATTTTGTATCAAGCGAAAGATATAAACAATCATGTGGACAAGTAAAATAACTAAAACAGTTGCTGCGTTATTAAGAGTTGACATACAATGTGAAATTTTAGTGGTTATTTTCCCGCAGTATAATGATTTTGTCTTATTGGTAAAATATATTTGTGTAGGTATTTTTTATTCAATAAATACTAGTTTTACGAAATTGATAAACGAAACTTGAAAGCTCATTTGAAGTGCTTTATTACTTAGGGTGTAGAGCTTCTTTAGCTTTAATCACCGATTTCATACGACAAGCATTTCCTGATTACGTCACATCTCGTAAGAAAACTATCACTTCTCACACTTTCGAGATGGATAATTATATTTTTGATGAAAATTCAGTTCGCTCTCGACCATGATTGGTGTAACCCAGTCGAAACGTCCGGGCAGTAAGTAGCTATGTAATTGCTACTCCTAATATCGCGAGTAGATCCATAAAGACTAATATTTAGTGTAATGGAACGTGAAAGTCTAAAATACTATAAAATGCATAATTCAATAATTAGCATGATTCTATAGTACTTACTTCAAATAAATCTGCACACAAATCGTTCTGAGTCGTGCGAACAACAACTAAAACTTCCATGTGTATATTCGTAGACGATCAAAGCCCTCCACGTGCTGCAACGCACGGAGACGCAGTGGGGCATGATGCTGGAGCGCATCTTCCACCTGGAGGACGTCGCGACCAACCTGCGCGCGCTGTCTAAAAAAAACGAGACCGTCTTTAAAAAGACGACCGAATGAATTAATTCCGAAATCCGTTGTCTAAAAAAACGAGACAACGAAAAAAATAAAACCCGGACACTTTAAACACCCCTGCCCGGATGGCTTTCAAAGGACAAATCCGGGGAAACCCGGACAGATGGCAACCCCTACGGTTGCCATCTAAAGTCAAAAATTAACTAGCATGATCCGATAGTACAACAAAATAAATTTCATTGCTAAATCGTTCTGCTTCTGTTAAACAACCACTAAAACATACATGTGTATATTCGTAGACGATCAAAGCCCTCCACGTGTTACAACGCACGGAGACGCAGTGGGGCATGATGTTGGAGCGCATCTTCCACCTGGAGGACGTCGCGTCCAACCTGCGCGCGCCCGACCAGCGCTTCGCGCACACATTCCACACGCCCCGGCCTCGCTTGGCGCGCCTGCTCTACCCGCCCGTGGCAGGTAACGGCAAACACAAAGAAAAACATTTATATTGTCTCATTAAGTTATTACTAATAAGTTTTTTTCTAAAATTAACGAAACGAAAGTATCAAATGGGGCTGGAAAATCACCCGAACATACTCGCGGCGACCCTCGTTAAGCGCAGTTAACTTGTTCGCCAATAATGCCTTAAAAAGAAAAGACATAATGTAAGGGTGTTGTCATGAATATTATGATTGGCGTTCTCGCTGGAGGATGCACTTGACCTGCCAAACAGCACACAAAATATTTGTAGTCCAGTCAAAATAGACATTTAACCTAGGAAAAATTCGCATAGAGCTGAAAATTGGCATGAATGTTGGGAACACTATTACAAATAATCTGTCAAAAGTCCCCATCGATCCCACGTCTGCAAAAAAAAATAATCAAGGTCAAATGTCACAAATATCAGTTTTATGCACTTTTGAGCGAAACGGTAAGTTTAATCATAAAAGTATGTATGACAAAATTACTTATCACGTAATTATCTATAAAAAATGTCTAAACACTTTGTTCCTAAGATTCACCATTTCAGACATATTAAAGCGATGCACAAAGTTTAAAAGTTGTATTTTCAAACGCTTCCAGGCCCCCATGCGATTGTGCTAGACAGTTAAAATTTTAACGAATGATGTATCTCAGTTGCCTCTATAACATCTAATACTAGAAACAACATGAAACCAACGTGTTAGAGTGGATTCTCACTACAAAACCTATGTTTTTTTCTCACACTTGGGCGGTTTTTAACAGTTGGTTACCCTAGTGAACCTATGTCCAGGTCATAAATCGATCAAAAACTGATATCAACAGATGAATGCATATTATGTATAATATGAATTTTCTAATGATTAAAACACACCACGATATCTCGCGAATGGTGAGTCGGAAAAGAAAAAGTGACTGGACCATTTTTGTAGAAAATTGTATGATCTGCAACTTTTGTTTGACCTATTTTTACGATAATACTTACTGTTTTCGAGAAAAATAGAAAAATCCTTAATTTTATACTTTTGACCTTGAATAAAATTTTTTGCAGAAGTAGGATTGATGGGGATTTTTGATATTTCGTTTATTATGATGTATTTAACGTCTCTGGCAACTTTCAGCTCTATGCGAATTTTGTCTAAGTTAGGACTTATCTTTTGTCTATTTTGACTGGACTACTGCTTATAGTTTTAAATTAAAGATTGCAAATGATCACTCAAAAAAATCTAAAATTGGAAAAATGTTGTCTATGCCTATTTGAAATTTACCATTAGGGGTACATGATTATAGCAGATAACATCATCAGCTTATCTTTAAGGAACTTACGTCTTTTGGAGCAACATACTTGTCTTTGGTAACATGAAAGACCAGTGAAAGTAACCATCAACCGCTTATGTTATGTTAAAACAAAAATGTAATCTGTTAATATGACTGTTGATTTACCAACTTGTCTTTAACTTACCCTTTCATTCCAGAATGGTATTGGGAGTGTTTCCTCAAGGCGTACTTCCTAAAGACCATGGCAGTGATAACTGGTACCATGTCGGTGGCTATCATTTGGTCGGAGATGACATTCTTCTCTGAACGGCCCGTGCTGTCCATATTCGCCCATATTGTGTCCGCTGCGACAAGTAATTACAATTACGCCGCCATTGTGGTAAGTGCTTACCACATTCATGTCGTGTTAACGATTTTAGCTACTAAAAAGTAGATTGAAAGACTTTGATAAACTAAATCGATTTGTGTAGTTTTTGTTTTAAACCATTTTATCATTCAACTAAAAAATAGATTTTAGAGTGTGACGTCTCATTCCATCGTGCAGTACATTACAAAGTTAAAACCCTGCTGCAAAATGTGACTAAATATCACCCCTTTTAATTTAGACGTTTGCTTCTTCTAGAACTTATCACAAAGTAATAACAAAACCATAGACAATTAGTTTCGGAAGTAAGACATTTGTAGTAGTCTATTGACTTCTCTTGCTTTATAAAAAAACTAGTGTCCCGTACTCGCTTCGCGGGTAATCCTTTCTTAGCGGATGCCTACGTCATAACTTCCACCTGCATGCCAAATTTCAGCCCGACTTTAGCCATTCAGTAGTTTGGATCTTTGAGTTATATGTATTTAGATAGAATGTAACAGTTCTTCATCGTAACACTGACAATATTTAACAACAAACTCCCTCTTCCAGTCGATATCAACGGTCATAATCGGCTACATGTTCTACTGCGCGTTCTCGACCGTACTCAAGATCCGATTCCTCAACCTATACTACTTGGCGCCCCACCATCAGACCAATGAGTACAGTCTGATCTTCTCGGGCATGATGGCGTGCCGCCTCACGCCCGCTATGTGCCTCAACTTCCTTAGCTTGGTGCATATGGATGCCCGTTATAGAAGCCAGGAGCAGGGGAAGGTTGTGGAGACGGCTTACACCAAGGTAAGAATGGGTGTTGTTGGTCTATTAGTAGCAAGCGCTATTTAAGGGTCGTAAGGTTCCCAGTTTTAAAATATTACACCCATAGTTAGGATGTTGGTGGATAAACGCCCTTTCCTCGGAAAGTACGTTAAGCCGGTGGTACTGCACATGGTCTCGTTGGTCATCTCACCAAACTGTAGTAGAAAGCCAGGGTTATTATAGTCTTCATAAAAGGATCCCAAGCAGCACTCACTGTTAAAAGTGACTCTTTTTAAAATGGCAACGCTTTAGTTCCAATTTCGGCCATGTTAAAACATCCCTGAAGTACTGTGAATGAAGCCCTGCAACACGCTGTCCTTTTATTGTATACTAGTGACCAGCCCTCGCTTTGCTTCGGGTAATCCTTTCTTAGCGGATGCCTACGTCATAACATCTACCTGCATGCCAAATTTTAGCCCAATCCGTCCAGTGGTTTGAGCTGTGCGTTGATATATCACTATGTCAGTCAGTAACCTTTGAATTATATAAATCCAGAGTCCTTAACACCATCTTCTACTCCAGATAATGGGCCACATGGAGGTCCTAGGCATAATCGCGGGCGGGTTCAACATCTACTTCCCGATGCTGGTGGTGCTGCTGTGCCTAGCCACGCATCTGTCGCTGGGCAGCCGGCTGCTCACCGCGTGCGGGTTCCAACAGTTCGTGGGCGACGACGACCTCACCACCGACCTGGTGGACGAGGGACGGGAGATCGTGAAGCGCGGTGAGTGGAAACAGACTAGGTACCGAGCCGCAGGTACTAAGCATCTTGGTGGTTCTACGGCTAGTTTGCGATGTTCTAGAACTTAAGGTATGTTGGTTTCAGAGTAATGGCGTTAAAATGTCGTCGAGTTCGAGAGACCACTGAAGGGTTTTTTGGTAAATATAAGCCAGTAGCTCCAATTAATTAAAGCTAGAAAATTAAATAAACATAAACCGGCAAATCCTGATAAAATCACCGAAAAAGTTAGTAACTTGTCTTGTTTGCGAATTTTACCAACAAATTGTGTCTAAAATGTTGCACTATAGGATCTTATAAAAAATTTCAAGTGCTAAGGCTTGCACTAGCTGTGATAGTAGATGGCGCCACCTGTGGCTTGCCGCTATATACCTACGGGAAAATATCGACGGCTTCAATTAATAGCTGCTGGTCTGGTGTGATGGTAATGCACGTCTGGGCGCGATTCCTAGAAGGACGGGTGTTCGAATCCCCGGGCCGCGGTGAGTCAGTTGAATTTTTTCCGTTATTCTAAATATTAGTTTGATTGTTCAATCATGATCGCAAGACTACTCTAAGAAATCACCATAAACAAACTCAAACAAATAACATTTACCACAGAGAAACGCAAACGCCAGAGGGCAGAGGAGTCGCTGACGCGCCGTCGGGACTACAGCAACCGGTTCTCAAACTACCGCGGCGCTCGCGACGACCGCGATGGAGGTAATACCGCTGCACATATACATCACATTACTCTCTGTATTGACTTACTCTATGGTGTTGGACTTGACCTCTTGCTGTCTGTGTTCACTTCATGACACGAGAAAGCTTTTATATGTTACACTTCTAAGTACGTCCTATAGATTAGACTACTACTGGTAAGTGATGCAAATCAAATATCTTATAAAGAAATATTTACCGTAGTTTCGATCCTGCGGCTCGCTATCGAGTGGAAACTTCCGTCTGCTATTGAAATTCATATTACTATTCTTTAGCACTAGTTCATAAGTTCAAAACAATACTTTAAATTTATCTTTTGACTTGGCTTTTTCAAAATTTAATCACAAATCCTCCCAAAAACGAAAGATTTAGATTCATAATATCATCAAAATTGTCGTCCTGCACCAATTAAATTTCAACTAACCCCACCCTCCATTCCACTAACGAGTCGTAACTAAAAGCACAACCCATTGTTATCTGTTATTGTGCATGTGTGTCACTTTGCAGCCCACACCGGGCTCCTTCACGACGTCGACTCAGACTATTACGTCACGCCGAGTCCCGAAAGGCCTGCCCAGGAGCCGACCGGCTACCAAAGAGCCGAGGTCCCGTACAACAGATCAGATCTCACCCTAGAAGATGAGATAGACACCCGCTTCGGACAGAGCACCCAGCCGGCCCTGAGGACAGAGTACGACGATCCCAGAGGAAAAATGTCCCTCCCGCCCAGGGGACTGTTTGATGATGTGTAGTGTGCAATTTTAGGGTAGTGTTTTTTGTAATTTTGTATGACGGGTCTTTTTGTGTCGCGTCGGGGTTGGGCTCGAGTTTGTGAGTGACTGGCCAGTTGTGATTACATTGTTCGACGTGTGATAAGTTGTTCACATGCTATGAAATCTATTGGGCAACCATTTAGGGGCGTTTACCAAAACGTAGGTTTAGAATCTGACGGTTTCCGAAAGGTTGACTTATCGTAAGCAAATAGTACCTACTAAAAATGTGACTAAATATGTGTTTTATACAGTGGCGTAACTACAGAGTGGCAAGTCGGCAAAATGCCACGGGCCCCCACCCGGTAGGGGGCCCCAGTCGAAGCGGGTCCCCGGTCATAGGAGAATCTCTCCGCCGGCTACCCACATACACATTAAGATAAAAAAAAGAACGGGGGGTGCACGGGGCCCCAACCGATGAATTTTGCCACGGACTTCAACGGGTATAGTTACGCCACTGGTTTTATACAAATAAAATAGTCAAGCTCAGAAGATAAACGTCTATATTCCGACTCTGATTCCTGTTTTTTCAAAGTTCGTATTGCAAGTAGGAACTGCAGGATTTGACTATGTGTCTAACTTCTGGCCAGTTACTCTTTAGGAGTGTAGAGTCCCAAGCCACCACGGTGAAACAGCTCGAACATTTGACTTAACCACTAACTTAACTCTTCACTTAACGGGGAACATGAAATAATAACGAAGTCTTCATTGTATGCCTGTGTATAAGTATAATGAGGTTTTTGTTGTATCTTTATTGACTTTTCATAATGTTCCCTAGTTGTATATTGTAAGATAACTACAAGTGATAAATGGTGTAAGAAATGGGCTCTAATATAGTATTAATGGAAACCCATAATCTAGGGGTGGGGATGACTAGCCTTTTTAATAGTGTCGAAGTGAGTCAAAAATAGATATCGGCCCTTTTATCACATTTTGAAAGGCGTTTCCTTAGCTTAAACGATTCAAAATGACGGATCATACATATTCCGAGTCCGAACTAACAAACTACTGGTTTAGAGTAGAGTAAGGAATAGTAAAACAAATAAATACAATAATTAGATGTCGTTCTTGTTTATGACAAGAACTCTTAACATTACATTTTAATAGCAGATCAGAGAGCATAGAATCTGATCTCTGCTTTGCCATAAAAAGCCAACTGGCTACTAGTTTTCTCTACGAATAATATATCATCAATCGAGGTAAGGTTGAATCCAGAAAGCTCCTTAAAGCATAGTTCCCACAGTTAAAGACACCCCTAGAGGTCTAGTTGCAACTATTTTAATCCACGAGGTTAGGTTAAATAACATTTAGATATAAGTATTGGAAGTAATCAAAACGATATCGCATCGATGTTACTGAGGTTATACATGGCGATTTTTGTGAGGAGAAACCGTGAAGATTGGCTCCTTAAGTCAGGAGTGAGAGCTATCCGCTCCCCCGCAAGTCCGGTGATGATGACAAGGCAGTAGCCTCGTGCCTTTGGAGTACCAAGGCTTGGAGTTCAAGCTATCATCGCATGTCAGTTAGGAAATAAATTGACTCCTGAAGACAACTTAATCTCACCTATTATCAGTTTTATATAAATACTAGCTTTCCGCCCGCGACTTCGTCCGCGTAGAGACGTTTAACGCATAACGCGTTTCTTATAGCGCAGTCGGTTAAAAAGTAGCCTATAACCTTTCCTAGGCTCTGGACTATATCTTATATATAATTTCATTTAAATCGGTCCAGTACTCTATGCGTGAAAGCGTAACAGACAGACAGACAGAGTTACTTTCGGATTTATAATATTAGTAAGGATAACGGATGCTGCGGAAATGATTTAGTACATTGACAAAGAAAATATCTACTTATTGTTTTATCGTTGCAAATATCGCCATGTATCACGCCACAGTTGTGTGTTTATGTACAAAGCGTATTTATTTATTAGCTTCATGCTTACACGGTGCATTATATCAGTTATTTAAATATTACAACAGCTGTAAATATATTATACCTATATGATGTTTTGTATACTGGGTTTCTTACTCCGCTTATTATTATATTATACTTATTTAAATCTCAATATGCGCTACGAAATGGGCCTTTTACATTTAAAGTATCAAAACGAGTGTTTCCGAAGTGAGATATCTACTGGCAATGAGTGGTTGATAGGAAATGTCCGTAGTTATAAATCCGTTATAAATCTACCAGTAAATGTGTATGGGACACATTTACTGGTAGATTTATAAACCATTGTTCAACAAATACATAGCCAAGAAATGTAGGTAAATCTTTGTCGAAAAATGGTAACATACCTACTTGGCATCTAGTGGATATCTTATTTCGAAAGACTTTCAATTAATAATGAATTTATTAAATATAATAATAATAATTTATGTAGGCAATCTAAATTATTCGATTACATAATGACTCCTACACTTGATAAGGTATTGTAATTTTACATGTAAAACTTAAATAAATTACAACGTTGGTTAAAATATTTGCATGATTATTTATATATTGTATATTTCGCTTCGTTGCGTATAGATCTCTTAAGGCCTCGAGTTTTATTTATTACGTAACTAACTAGTGACCCGCCCTTGCTTCGCTTCGGGTATATTATACATAAAAACCTTCCTCTTAAATCCCTCTATCTATTAAAAAAAACACATCAAAATCCGTTGTGTAGTTTTAAAGATTTAAGCATACATAGGGACAGACAGACGCGGGAAGCGGCTTTATTCGCTATGTGCGCGATGATAGCGCCCCTAGTGGCGACAACTATTCAGGACTTGAGATCTGTCATATCATAGCAACTAGATGTTTTGATATGTCATATCATAGCAACTAGATGTTTTGATAAAGATTTTCGACTAGTTTTTCAACACAAAATAAATAAAAATTGTATAAAGTGAGTGTGTATATTGTACCAAGTGATTTTCTTACTTCACAAAAATATGAATATTATTATAAGTATTGAATTTGCATCGTTTACGTTACGTACGTAACGTTTTTGCTTACAAATACAAGGGAATTTATGAAATTAAAGCAATTTGACACATGAAAGCTCAGAATTATATCACATTTCTGTCACATCGTGCGCTTCGATCGATTTGCCGTCCCCCACCACCCACTCCGCACATAGCGAATACTATGTAGTGATGTGTAGGGGTCGTTATAATTATGCTTAGACGTGAAAATAACTAAACATGGTATTTAACTAGCACTTAAACAACGCTAATTTAAGTATTGTTGTACAGTTAGCAATTTTATTGTAATTTATTTAGCAAATTATTCGCGTGGACTACTTTAGCTCACGTTTATTTTTATGCAGTTTCGATTTGTTGAATTCGAGCGAGATTATTTGATACTAGTGAATCTTGTAATATACCTAATATTTAAGTAGGTATAAATAAAACTTAATTATGCAACCATTTCTACGAGTATACTGCATGAAAACAAACAAGAAATCATCATTTTACTAACAACTTTTATTGAAGTAAAATTTAATCTCGATCGATGTTATTTTAACTCGTTTTATTAAATTATTGTGAAATAATAATTATTATGTTTTCATTCCATAGATTTATTTGATGCGATTTGCATTAAACACAAATGTGATAGTTAACTGTTGTTTTTATTTCCTTCCAAGAATATGCCTGCTTTTTTTTATATAACATCTCAGGGTGACCTCACTTCATCTGATAGTACATGGTCGTGAAGTCCATATATAAGGTCGACAAGCCCAATACCCTATCGAGCCTGTCGCACTCACCCTAAAGGCTTGCATAAATGCCGTTTCACGCCTCGCCTAAAGAGCCCGGGCGGAGCATAGGAGTATCATAGGAGGTAGGGAAATCATGTGCTGGAAGGGCTTTCCAGGTCTTAATGGCACGGGGTACTGAACCTCTTGTTACGGGCTACCAGACCCTGTATGGTAGGCAACGCTGACCAGCATTGTGAAGCATGATATACAGAATGAAACCACATATTACAACATCATCATTTATTACACTATTCCGTGAATGAGAATAAGTTAACATTTACTCTTGAGCTATTTAAAATGCACTTTGATATTATCTACTTTGGTTCTGATTTCATGTGACGAGTCCTTTGACAAATCTTGCGCGTACGTCTGGTAAATACTTCTTAATTTGTTCAGTTCCTCCACATTGTTCAATTCTGTCAAACAATCAATGATGTAAGTTAATATTCCCTGCAATTGGTCGCAAAATAATTTAAATATAGATAATGGATAAATCAATAATAATGTTTACCTTTTAATTGTTTGATCAGAATTTCCATTAGATTTAATGCGTCCCTCCTGTGCCTTACTTGATTGCTGTTCTCTGGAAGTAATAATAAATCTTTAGTATGGAACGTGAATATCGTTGGCCAAAAATCATTGGTGAAAAAATTTAATAGTTAAAAACTTTGGGCTAATCGAAAAGTCGCTTCTCTGACCGTCTTTATTAGACACATTATAATTTACTTTTATACTTTTATTACTTAACTCTGAAAAGATTTCCTTTTGCTTTCAGTGACGAAAAACGGTATGATCCTATCGATTCTTTGATATGTCAACACTCTCAAATGCCATGATCGTGGTAATCTCCCTTCCCTTGGGTAAAAAAAATCCATTGTGAAGTTTTAAAGATTTAAGCATACAAAGACGCGGGAAGCGACTTTGCTTCATACTTTTGTAGTGATGACGTCACGTTACTCACTGAGCGTGTACTCGACGATATTCCCAACGTGTCCGGTCACGCTGGCCACAGCGGCTCCAGACACATTCCCATCGGTCTCCATGGGTGTCCCAGCGGCGCCGAGCACTGCTAGCCTCGGCAGGACGCGCGAGAGGGCAGTTAGGATCGCTAGCTGCGTAGAGCGGGAACTGGTGGGATACGACGAGGAGCAATGCTCGAAGAACACGTCTTGGTATTTTTCTGGGGATTGTAACAGTAATGTTAAGGTTTACTTTCATACGAAGCAATATTACGATACCTAGTACCGACCTCTAGTACCTCACCATCGCGCGATTCCAATAGGTACCTACGCATAAAATCAAAAATATTCAACTCCCCTATTAGTCATTAGATCTTCACAAATAGGTGATTACACCTATTTTTTGTATCTATTTATTGTATTTGACTGGGTATTTGAAATGATTGGTACTGACTTTTTGAATCACATTTAAAATACTTGTGTATCTGACGGCACTGATAGGTACTGGGTATTTGAAGAACATCATGGGTAGGTACTGACTTTTTGAAGATCACGTTTAAAATACTTGTGTATCTAACTATACTGATACTGGATATTTGAAGAACATCATGGGTACTGACTTTTTGAAGATCACATTTAATATACTTGTGTATTAAACTGAACAGATGGTGGGTATTTGAAGAACATCATGGGTACTGACTTTTTGAAGATCACGTTTCAAATACTTGTGTATCTGACTGTACTGATTCTAGGTATTTGAAGAACATCATAGGTACTGACTTTTTGAATATCACGTTTTAAATTATTGTGTACTAGCTTTCCGCCCGCAACTTCGTCCGCGTGCAAACCCTATTCCCGCGGGAACTCCGGGATAAAAAGTAGGCTATGTGTTATTCTGTGTCTTTAGCTACCTGCATACCGAATTTCATCGTTATCGGTTCAGTAGTATTTGCTTGAAAGAGTAACAAACATTCATCCACACATACAAACTTTCACGTTTATAATATTAGTAGGATCTGACTGAACTGAGGGCCTACCATGAGTTGGCTATCGTAAACTTACGTACGTTAAAAACCTATCGAGTTGTTTTTTTCATATGGCCGATTGTAGTTCTTCGCGTAACCACCAGGCGGCGCTGTACATGTTTTTCATAGACATATTTACGTAGGCGATATCGAGCGCGTAAGTTTTAAACTCATGGTAGCCCCACAGATGGTGGGTATTAGAATAACATCATGTGTACTGACCCTGTGTGTCAGGGTCCTTCGGCCAGGCCTTCCCCAGCAGCTCGTAGGCGGCCTCCTTGAGCGCAGAGAGCTGCTCGCGTCGCTGCCGCGCGCCCTCGTTGTCTTCCTCGTCTGACTCCTTGCCCACTGACGATTCGTCCTGGGTTGAAAGATTACTGTTAATAGCGATACATCGTAGCTTTGTTTTCAAATAAACCCCTGTCCATTTTTTTTTATTCACAACGTCTTCGACTTTCGGATTCGGTAATGCATGAAACATGATTTTTTTTTTATATAAAAGGCTAACAAGATGACCTCACTCCGCCTGATGGTAAGCGGTAGTGAGATCCAAATATGAGGTCGACAGGCACAGTAGATCGACTTCAAACAAAATACCAAAATTGTCCCATTTTCGGCCAAAGAGACTAATATAGTCCCGATTTAGCAAAACTAAAACTTTGTCTAAGAAAACAAGCCTTTTTTGCAGATGTCCCGTTTGGGCCCACAAAAAGGTCACATTAATAATAACGCAAGTGAACTGTTCGCAATCGTGTAAGTCGTACGCAGCACACGAGCGTCGTGATTTTCATCTACGAAATAGTATAAAAAGATAGGTATAATAGTGCATTAATTACATAGAGTAAGGTACTTTATGATCTTACCTTAGACAGTATAACTTTAACGATCTCATAGACTTGGTTGAACCGGTCGCAGCCGGTGGCGGCCAGCGCCTGCCCAAGCGCGGTGATAGCGTGCTTCTTATAGCCCATCTCCTGCTTGCGACTCTCTACCAGCAACGCGTTGATACACTCGCTCGCTAGCGCCTGAGATAGGGGTGCTTCGCCCTCCTTCACACTGTTAATAATTAACAAGAACTAATAAATAAATATTTGGGACAATAATAAATGTCTGGGATATTTCCACACACGGTTATCTGACGACTGACTCCAAACAAAGCAGAACTTGTACTATGGGCGTCGGAGACTGATATACATACATACATAGATATTTTGGGACACTCACACACAAAAACTGACTGCGAATATCTGCTCTTCGGAAACTTTCATTACAAATTAGGTACAACCGGATATTTTGGCGGTAGTACACTTTTCAAACAGATTTCTTTAAACGCCATTAGCCCCGCCCACTGGCCAATAGAAGAGCATTTGAAGAAAATCTGTCAAAATCCAAGCAAAAACGTTAGGTATTTGAGGCAAGCTGAAAACTTATCCTGTACCTCTCCTATTATATCCCAGCACGAAACTGCAGACCTGGCTGGTGAGTAGCGGGGCTAAAGCAAACCCCCAAAAATATTTTACTTTTATAACTAAAAAATAAGACTCGCTAAGACAAATCATTTCGATGGAACTTCTACCTGTCAGGTGAACTGACAAATTATATTTTTTGGATTATAAAATATATTTTTAAATAAACTAAATTGGGGGTTTGGTTTGGCCCCGCTACTCAGCCAGGTCTGCGGTTTTGTGTTGGGTTATAATATTAAAGGTATAGGACAAGTTTTCAGCTTGCCTCATATACCTACCGAAAAATTCTTGCAGGCTCTCGGACCACAATTTGGGCGGGGCTTGCTCTGACAGACGCGTAAGCGCCAAGCGATTTTCACCTTATAGGTGGTCGACCGCCAGCGTTGCTGATAGTACATTCACCGCTTCGCAAATAATTTAATCTTTAGACAGTTCATTAGAAACAAAAGACGTTCGGTACACTAATGCATAAAATCCGAACGCATTACACAGTACAACGATACAAAGGATTTGGATAGTTCCGGATAGGGCAGAGTCTGACTAAAGGCGACAAGTTGCGACAAGTTTTAAGTTTTTTTTTTTTTTAGGCGGCTGAACCGACAGATCAGCTGCGCACGCGCTTAATTGTATTTTTTTTGATTATTGTGGTATTAAGAGTGCTCACCTTTCACTTTTACACATCCTTGAAAACCTAATACTTATCCGTATCCATAACCGAAACTATCGAATAATCCGAAATAAATTAATATCCATAACTATAACCGAAACCGGTATTACATTTAACAAATATCCATATCCATATCCGGATCCGAGATTATACCACCATAACAGACATCATTGCTTAATAGACTAGTTAGCAATAAACATGTACACTCACGCGCACAACTCGGCTAGAGCGTCGATGACGTGCCGTTTCCCGTCGAAGGTCTTCCCGTGCACGGCGGCCAACAGCGCCCTGATAAGCTGTTCCCGCTGGTCTCCGAGACCGGTAGTTAGCTCCTTGCATATCGTTTGTATTGCGTTCGCCGCCTGGTCACAAAAAAAAGGTTATTAAAAAAACTGGTCACTATATCATTTTCAAAACACGTCCAATTTGAGATTAGATTCTTTATCCATTTCTAGGCTCTAAAAGTAAAGAAATGAAACATCTGAGATGATTTGTGATAATAGTTAGAAAAAGGAGTGATTAAAGGCGTACATTTAACAACGAGTGCGAAAGGCTGTAAGAGCAAATAGAAAGAAGGAAAAAGAGGAGACTAACTCACACATTCATCGAAATGTAGTTGTCAACGAAAATGTGTCTTTTTAAATATTGTAGCTATAATTTACATGAATATCTACTCTAATTTTATTAATATCGTTTCGCACGGTTCCCATAATCGGATGTCATATACGTCTTGAGTTATAAGTACACCACAATCTGTACACAAACGGATTAGGAAACGGTATGATCACCGGAAAAAGTGAGAGCCTTTTGATCCGATGCACTCTACTTACGTAGTATGTATGTTTTTACTCTTTGACGCAAATACTACTGGACCAATTACGATGAAATTAGGTAGGTAGTTGAATACCCAGAATAGCATATAATAGAACCTTTTAGCTCGGAGTTCCTGCGGGATTGATTCCTAAGAATATTGTCAGTCAACCAACCCGCACTTGGCCAGCGTAGTTGACTAATATCTTATCGCCTAAGTTTAGTAAACCCGTACCCCAGCAATGGGGACGTATATGGGCTGATGATGATGAATATTGTTACGTTATCATAGGTTTTCCACGCAGACTAAGGGAATTGAGCGGATTTCGGGTTGCATTGGCTTCAAAATACACGAACATCTCTCGACCGCGCGGTCGACGCCGTGTGTTTGGAATCAACGGATTCAATAAAAGCCAATCCAACTTGAAATCCGTTTGGCCGCCAACCGCGGCGGTGCCGTGTGTTAATCGTCTTAGTCGCTGGCACAGCTTGTAATACTAGTAATACATGCCAGACCTGTATCTTCCTGGTCCAGCTGCTGGCGGCGAGCGCAGCCTCAAGCGCGGCGCACAGTGCGGGCAGGTGCGCGCGCAGGCCGGCCGCGCGCGCCGGACTTATGTCCGTCCAGATGTCCGAGAACAGCTCCACGGTCGGCGACTCTGAAGAGAATACGGGGGAAAACATTAACCCTTTAGAAAACTGTAACTGTCCGGGATATTTACCATGTTGTTTTGTTTTAATGAGCTCCCGATATTTCGGCACTGTTGCAAGCGCCATGATCACGGGTGATCAGTTCACCCGTGATCATGGCGCTGAGTTTTCTAATGTGTGTAACCATGACAGTTTAAAATTATATATTAACCCTTTTTACCCGTAACGCTACCATGAGTTTAAAAATGACAGACTCGATATCGCCTATGTAAAAAACATTCAAGTAGTTACTAATTTCGTACTTTATGGAAGAGAAACGATACTCGTAAAACAAAACCGATACGCTTTGCTTGAGAGAACCTATACCTATGTCGTGGTATATAGTGACGTGACGTGCTTCTGGCAATTCAAATACGATAATAATCAGCGAACACACATAAACAAAAAGATCCCGACGAATTGAGAACCTCCTCGTTTTTTGAAGTCGGTTAATGAAATAGAACATTAACAATAGCATTAGGTTCTTGACTGGCTTGGTGGAACAGTGGTAAGTGACCCAGGTTCACTACCTACGGTTCCAAAAGTCGTGGATTTGATTCCCACCCGGGACAAATATTTGTTTGACGAACATCGGTGTTTGTTCCGTGTCTGGGTTTGTATTAAGTATATTTGTGTATCCACTGTTGATTCCTATATCTGTAACATGTTTGGTGACTAATCAGGCCGATACAGCATCTTACATGGTTCGCCACAACATTACTAGCACTATCAACAAACGTTCATTAATCTCTAAACACAAAACCGCAAATGCAAGACTCACCATCATCCTTCGGCCCGTGCATGGCCAAGAACACCATAGGGGCCAGTAGTTCCTCGTTGTCTTTGATATGCTCGATCTTGGCCTTGGCGACCGACTTAAGAGTGAGCGCGACAGCCGACCGGGACATGTCATCCTCTTTCGTGTCGTACAATGTCACCAGCTTCTTCATAAGCTTCTCTACTGATTGCGGCTGGGAAATTAAAGAATAGATCAAAATCAAAATTTTGTTCATTTCATAACTGCTTACAACTTAACTATATCTAGCGGAGTCTGCAATAAGTTTAAAGCAGAGTCTAGACAAAATTTAACAGAGAGCAATAATTTGCTGGATGGACACAGCCCGAGCCATAAATAATTATGGCTAATAATGAATAAGTTAATTAGTAAGTAAGGCCGCCCGCAGGCCAGGTGGTGTGACGATCTGCGCAGGACGGCTGGTAGGAGCTGGATGCGAGTGGCCGAGGATAGAAAGAAGTGGCGTTTGGAGAGGCCTATGTCCAGCAGTGGACAAGTATGGGCTGATGATGATGATGATGATAAATAAGTTCACATTACTATAAAATAATGGGAACTATTCTATAAATTGACAAACGGAAAGTTAAATTTTTGCAGGTAACTAAGTTCATGTTTACTAGCGCCATCTTGCTGAATTATCCGCAAACCTCACCTTAGCATACGCAGACACCTGCCCCAACGCTTCCGCATAGTTCTTCCTCACAGTAGCGTTCCTATCGAAGGTCCCGTTCAGCAGGTTGGACATGATCTTCCCCGCCACCGGCTCCAAATCCGCCCTTAGGTAATGCGCCGCTAACACTATGAAGTGACAGCAGGCGACCTTTATACCTAATTGTGACTGACTTGGAAATCTAAAATGCTTGGTATATAACTGACCGTATACTAACTGGCGCCAATTAGCATACTTTTTTATAAAACTCACCTTAGCATACGCAGACACCTACTCAAACGCTTCTGAATTAGTAATAGTGACTTAGTAAGAAAATAATGTTTTTCAGGTAACTATGTTCACTTTTACTAGCGCTATCTAGTGTTATTTTCCGCAAAACTCACCTTAGCATACGCAGACACCTGCCCCAACGCTTCCGCATAGTTCTTCCTCACAGTAGCGTTCCTATCAAAGGTCCCGTTCAACAGGTTGGACATGATCTTCCCCGCCACCGGCTCCAGGTCCGCCCTTAGGTAATGCGCCGCTAACACTATGAAGTGGCAGCAGGCGACCTTAGTACCGAGTTGAGGGGACTTGGTCAGGTCGAGAATGCTTGGGAGCATCTCCTTCATCACTTCTATGTCGATGTACGGCATGCACTGTGGAAGAAGTGTTTTTAAAATTAATGATATGACTTTTAAAAGGTTTACAGAAATAACAACCATTGATTATGATACTGGTGGCTAATCTACATAAAAAACTTATGATTTTTTTTCTGGTGTAAATAAATTTCTCCTGGAGCTATTAGTAGATAAATCTAAACTTAAGGACAAGATAGACTGCTACAACACCACAGTTTTTATCATGTACCTAAACCCTGGATGTGAAACATGCATCTTACAGTAACAACTCTTAACTCCTAACAAACTACTTTATTGAAGAAAATACACAGCTTTAAACAAAATAGCTATAACATTACACATTATACAGCCAATAACAATTCTCAAAACATTTTAGACGCAGTTTCTATACAAACATGGGAGTTGTTATTAAAACAAACAACATTTAGTAATCCGCTTACCTTAACAACAGTATCAGTAGTATAGTGATGCTTAGCAGCGTTCGCTCTCATGTCGTCCAACATCTCCCTCGTCCCGCTGTCGGTCGCCAGGGCCGTACTCAGGTAGGAGAGCTTAGCGGACTCGAGGTCGCCCGCCGCGCCCACCAGGGCCGGAATCAGTTTGGGCAGGAACGGCTTAAGGCTATCGCCCGCGGCTGAGACCAGCTTCGATACTGTTTGTAAGCTGGAATGGACGGAAATACATTCAATCAGAAAAAAATAGGATTTGAGAAATAATTGATACAATTTAGCATTCATGTAAAGAGAGATGGTTAAGAAAAATAATCATGAGTGCGTAAAAGTGCAACGTATATAATTAGTTTCATTAAACATTACAGAAAACTCTTGATAAAAATAAGAAATGCATACCACAAGTGACAAAATAGCTGGAAATATTTCATCGATTTACTGACTGACAGGCAGACTCAATAGAAATTCAGTAGTACATACTGAGAACCTGTTAAAGCCATTACGACATATTGTGCTTGTCAGCCCCATGCTATTAAGGCATCGAATGCCGTTTCGATTTTGTTTTTTTACTGATGGCGCTTGATCCTCTATGGCAAAAATTAGCGGTCTGCCTGTGGTAAACCTATTGCTGAACTATTGGCATTATTGAAAATATTGGGCATTTGTGTTAAACTTTAGTTTATATTTTGTTTGTAATTTCTTGTTTTTACTTTTAAAAGTATTTCTGTTTATGTATGTTTGTCTTGGTAAGTAAACGTATCATCGCACGTATTTACTTATTCTATATGAGCAGGCTTTTTGGCATGAGCGCGATAGGCTCAATAGGGTCTATTGAGCCCGTCGATCTCACAACCACTTACAATCAGGTGGATTCAGATCATCCTAAAAGCTTTTTAATATAAAAAAACAATAATAAAAAAGATATTTACCTCACGCTCCGCACTTCCCGCACAAGATTTGTGATGCCGGCACCAAGCAGCACCGGCAGCGCGGCGGACACTATCTGCCGCCCCGCCGCGCCTTGGTTGGCGTCCGACGCGCGGACACACAGCTGAGGGAAACATTTGAGTATGTTAGTTAGTATTAGTTAGTAGTAGTTTACCCTTTTCAAGGTTCTAGCAATTTTATTGCCACCTTAATTAGAACCTTAATGTGTTGACTTAAGATCCAAAACCAATGAAAAAACATATTCTGCCTTAGAAGCCTACCCGGCTTATTACAAAAGTGTAAACCTGGGTCTTCTCTTTACTGGGCAATTGGTTTAGCTATCAAAGAACAAGCAAAATGATGGAATAGACAGTAGTGGACAGATTTGGAGCAGACCTTTGCCCAGCAGTTGGATGAAAGTTAAATAATTAAATAGAAAAACCTCTACTTCTCTACTCGTCTACTAAAGTAGACGAGTAGAGAAGTAGAGGTTTTAGGTATTCTAAAGAATAAGTATAGATTTCATAGCACCTTATAAGACATATGGGTAGAACGGTATGTATAAGCCCTCGTCGCGACTGTTCACTTACTTATCTGTACACAAATATACTTAAATGGATTCATAACATATCAAGTCAGGGAACAAACACCGATGTTCATCACACATATTTGTCCCGGTTGATATTAACCCCCGACTCTTGATCAAGATGCAGGGGTACCGCACTTGGCCAGCGTAGTTGACTAAGGCCTAAGTCCTAGTTTAGAGTAGGCCAGTGCCCCAGCAGTCGGGACGTATATGGGCTGATGATGACAGGGGTACCAATACAAAAAATCTACAATCAAGCTAATCAAACTACACATCTGTTTAAGCTACACCTTACCTTAGAGAGCACGTTGGCAGTAGACGTGGCAGCCTGCCGGGTCCCCTCGTGTACGTCGTCCATAACTCGGAACAGCTGTGTCCAGATCGTTGGTAGCTGTTCAAGCGAATCGTGAAGGCTTTGTGCGCCGCTGTGGGAACGAGGTCAAATGTAAATTTAAGTTTTATAAGTGCTAAAACTTACACTAGCTAGATGTTCAAATATTTCGAATAACTCAACAAACTTCAACTGCCTGGGAATTCGAGAACACCCGTCCTTCGGGGAATCGCGTCCAGGCGTGCATTGCTATGACACCAAGCCAGATGTGGCTTAACAGGTAATATGCGAAATATTTTTTTTTTCGAAAAAAGGGATCAAATGCTGAAGCAATTGAAAGAATCAAAGTACTAAATGCGACGTTCGAATAAAAAGAAACTGCATTCTTTAAGAACACAGGAGATTAGCAGTACATATGATTTCTCATTCAAATGAATCATTTTTTGTTGTGTTAAGAAATATACTTTACCACTTACCGTAACAAATCTGCTAGCGCGTTACAACAGGACATTCTGACGCGCCACTGATTCGAAGTTAAGTTCGCTACTAAATCATCCAATATTTCTTTATGGTATTTATGTACCTGAAATTGTCAATTATTATGAAATTAGTAGTTATAGTAAAAATCAATCAATCTATCCCTCGGAAGTCCGTTTAAATGACAAAGCATATATTTGAAAATTAACATAGTAGATATTTAGCAAAAAAAATATGATCCTTCTCATCGCCTTTTCACTAGTAATTTAAACTGACATTATTTCTTGCTTTTCACTTTTTCCTGACAATCTCACTCTTGTCATATCCAACAAAACACGTTTTTTATTTTCGAGAAAGTAAACTGATTTATGGCAGTACTACGATGCATCATCAGTGCTTCATCAGTGCTACGATAAAATAAATATCGGGGATATTTCCACACACGGTCATCTGACCTCAACATAAGACAGCTTGTATTATGGGCGTCAAAGACTGATATACCTACATACATATATGTTTATAAATACATACTTAAATACATAATCACACCTACACACAAATATTTGTCCCGAGTGGGAATCGAACCCACGACTCTTGGAAACGCCAGCCAGGGTCACTAACCACTATTCCACCGAGCCAGATTTTATTAAACACATAGATTAGTATAATTGACTAGTTCAAGTTACCGTAGCCTGCGTGTTGGGCACGATGGCATGCCAGATGCTGGCCATAGAGTTCTGTATCCTGGGGGTTGGGTCGAACCGGTAGCGGTAGAGACGCGGCACGATCTTAGGCAGGTGCTCTGATAGTTGCGCGCCCGCTTGTAGAGCTATCGAGTGGAAGCCAAACGCTGCACCTAGATTCAAAGACAAGGATAATTTGTTAAATATACAAATATGAGCCCACTATTTCACACCTAAGTGTGATAAAGTAAATAGATATGGATGTTAGAAGTAGACATCCTATAGTAATGCCACTTAGCGTTTATTTTGGAAACTGCTAAAATGTCCATTCGTCATCGAGATTAATATCATGCTTATTTCTTTATATTTTTTCTACAAGGTATGCCCCTAAAATCCAAATTAATAATCCATGAAATCCTCACCTTTCTTAGAATTCCACATTGAGTTGTGATGAGCCAGATGCATGAACTTGTACAGGAGATCTGGCTGGTTCAAGTCAGACGCCAGCGAACACAATTCTTTGTATGTGGAAAGATTACCACTGAAAAAGAGTTAAGTCAACCTATAATAATTTAACTGTTATTTTCTTTCCATTGATTCAATCTGCACGGCAAAGACAAGCCAATATACAACTGTCATGCCAAAAAAGACATTTCAAAAGAATCCGCGGTGGCAACATGGTAGAAGAACGTTATCCCTGGTTTCCTTCTATACATAGTATAAAATGAAGTTGCGAAGGGCGCCCAAAATGTGTTTGTTACCTAGGATCTCAAAAAGTACTATATCAATAGCTATGCGGTTTTCAATAATGGAAAGAAGACATTCCAGGGATTCTATAGGTGTATAATTTAGGTGTACCTACTTAAGAAATTATTAGAGTAATCGTAACAGTTATCAGACGGACGGAAGAAAAACGAGCTTTTTGGAGGCTTGCATTGCGTGCGCTGCTGAAATAACTCAAAATACAGAATAACAATGTATGGGGGAATTATTCTTCTCAAAAAGTTGTATAAAAAAGTCTGCGATAGCATTATGTCTATCCTTTAAGGTTTAGCCACAATAACGATTTTAGTGGTGTTCAAGTTTAATTTACGAAATATCTTTGAAATGAGGATTCCGAATATTTCTTACGACGAGAAAAATCGAATAATTGCCGAGAAAACCCTAAAAACAGCCCTTTACTTTTTCTATTTTTTTGACAGTACGAAGTCTGTCGGGTCAACTAGTAGTAGATATACCCCTATGCTCTACAATCATGCTCAAAAGCACCGGCTAGCATCAACCACCTTTTCTTCAACTGACTGAGGAGTCCCACAGGCCGCTCTGTGATGGTTGGTAGAAGACGGATCATAGATGTCACCACAACAAAGTGTATTCACGTATATTACGTGTCAAGTATACACCGTGAAATTTTAGTGGTTGTTTTCCCGTGGCAGAATAATTTGCCTTTAGTAATACTATAGAATCATGCAAATTATTCCTTGAAAAAAAAAAAAAAATTTTTTTCAATTTATCAAAATATTAATTTTCCAACTCGAAAACGAGAGAAGCTATCGTTGTTTTTTAAAATGTTACGTAATAAGGTACTGCCTGCAGTATAGAATCGATGCTTAAAGCTAAAGAAGCTCTACCCCCTAAGTAATAAAGCGGTTAGAACATACATTAAAGTTTCGGTTATACCTTTCGTAAAACCGGCATTTATTGATTTGAAAAAGAAATAACTGCCCAAATCTATTGTGCTACTAAGATAGAATCATTTTGCTGCGGGATAACAACCACTAAAATTTCACGGTGTATATACGTGTCAAGAAGCTAGCTTCTTGACACGTTTTACCATAAGCTACTCTTAATAGACTGACCCGCTAGGCGCCTTTCCCAGCTGTCCTTCGTCAAAGATCCTCGTGTCTTCGGTGACCTGCGCCACGGAGCGCTTGCCGCTAGTCAGTTGCTCGATGATCTGCCCAACCAGCGCTTGCTTCTGGCTCTCGTCGGAGTACTGGTAGACCAAACTGAGGCCTTTGCTCGCTACATCTTGGACAATCTCTGGAGACAACATAAAATTACATTCAGAACGTGTGGTAAGACTCTTAATGAAAAAAATTAGCTCGAGTTTTCAATTTAGAACCTTCTAACGCTGAAACCATACAAACCAACTTCGCAAAAGTCAAAATCAAAATGTCTTTATTTATGTAGACTATAAATCGTCACATTAGTAATAATAAGATTCTACCACCGGTTTGGAACGCTCAAGAAACTCAATAGTTACTCTTTTTAAGCGACAATCATGTAAATGAGCCAAGTCATACAGTCTGGGTGTGCCATAGTAAGAGCCGATGCGTTTTTGATTTTAATATTATTTTCAATATTCCTTATGCCAAAACTTTTTATTCCTTAAAAGCGCAACACACAACTCGCAATTTAAATCTTACCTAATCTAAGTGACTTACCGCTATTTTCTGAGAGGTAATCCATGAACACATCTTGCAACGATTGAAGTTTATTTGTAATCGGCTCCCGTTCGGGACAGTTCTTCAGTAATGCCAGCAGCCAGATACTTGTCGCCTGCCTGGAGTGTGGGTGAGGGTGTCGGCCGATCTTGAATAGTTCTTGTAAGAGCCATTCTAGCAACACGTCGTTTTCCTTCAAGGCTTCCTTGTCTCTTATTTTAGCATCTCCCTGAGAAAAAATAATAATACCACTATGTAATACATATTGAAAACCAAAGTGTTTAAGTTTACTTTTTATTGATAAAATAAATAAATGATGAAATAAGTAAATATTACACAACATCACATACACTGATCTGATTCTGTGGTAAGTTGCGTAACCAACAAAAAAGCAAAGTTGCTTGTATTACCCATATCAGAATTAACAGTGGATACAAAAAATATATTTAATAACACACCCAGATACAGACATATTTTTCCCCGGCGGGAATCGAATGCACGACTCTTGAAACCGTCGATAGTGAGTCTGGGTCACTAACCACTGTTCCACCGGGCGAGACAAAATATGTTCTATTTTGGCACAAACATTAACTACGGATTATAAAATAACATTATTAATGTCATACTAACCTCTCTGGGCAATTCGGTCCACAAATCTCGATTTTCATTCGAGTTCACTCCCTCCACGCAAAGGACTAACGATTCTCCGATTTGCAAATGAATCTCAAACTCTTTACTCTGAAAAAAGATGTTATTTGATGTTACACTTTCCATGAAAGGCTTTTTAAATAAATCTGTATCTCACCATTAATGATATGATGTTCATTTCGATGGACATTAACTTACGTATATTTGTCAACTTTGGAACATAGTATGGCAGGTAATTTTTATTTTTATTATGAAGTGGGCAAAAATAATTTTTATTCACTTAAAACATTTCTATCAACATTAAAACATTTACTATTTCTATGAACAAATGAATGTTATCAATCTTTACTTACATCTTTCGCCATTTGCAAGAATCCCATAACGATCTGCTTCGCGAAATCCAACCTCTCCCCGCAACATTGCAAACCTAACGTATACAGCGACCTCTCTTTGACCTTCGACGGCAACTTCGCATTGCCAACTATCCTGAACAGCCGCTCGGCGACTGTGAACTTTGTGACTTCGGCCGTAGAGTCCACATTTGCATCGCTAGCGTTCACGTGGAACGGGTTATCGCTTTTGAGGGCGGTGTCTTGGGTGTTGGTCGATTTGGGGAGGGGCAGGCCGGCGCACCGCGCGAGCAGAGATATCGCTGAGACCGATGTGCTGATTAGTAGGGAGATCGGGCTGACTAGGAAGCTTGCTGAAAGTAAAAAAAAATCATTAAAATTGTGCTAATAGACTGAGAGTTTAATTTAAAACGTCTGTATCGTCGGGTAGTAAGAAAAGGCGTGACGACTCGGTCAAAATCTTATTATTCTATTTAGTCCGTAAGTTAGTTTATACAAAAATATGGAACACATATTTTTCTGTTTTTCAATTGATTAAAAATGACAAAATTATAGCTTATCAAACTTCTGGAGTGGGGGCTTGTGACGTCACGGCTAGGTAAAAATTGTACCATAATGTGACGTCATACGAAACCTCTAAGCACTATATCTTCATAATTTCTTGTTTGTGAAACAAAATAAAAAATACGAGTACAATATTTTTAAATAATCTAAATAACGGACAATTATATTTTTTTAGTCGTCTCGCCTAATGGTATATATTCACCGTGGCCAACATAAAGCTTTGATTTCCCATATAGCTAAAAAGTAAGCATGTTATCATACTAAAAGGTAGAGACCTATAGGTAATATGCGGCAATTCTAGAATTACCGCATGCATCATTATCTACGGTTAATTACTTTGTAATCGAAATTATAAACGTATACAAAATTTCATTAAAATTGATGACGACGACTAAAATTTAATATAGAAGTTACTCAAAAAGAATAATAAGTCTAAGTTAAAAAGTAAGTAACTCACCAATCGCAACCACGCCTTCCTTATACGGCTCCCAAGTGGCCGCACTGAATCCTTTGCCACCGAACTTCCCTCTCCTAGCCAATACAATACACCGCTCGCATAGATGCGCGAACGCACTCACATACCCGCAGTGACTCTCTAAACTCTTATTACTCTGCGCTTGCGCAACGAACTCTCTAATCTCCCTCTCTATAGCCGCCTTCTCACTAGTATGAACGGTTATGATAGCGTAGATCACAGAGGCTGTTTCGCGAATATCCTCTTTGGTACTCGTTATGAAGAGATTTTTGAGGAATGGCAGGAGGGAGACGTATTTGGACGACATCTTCTCTGGCACGCAACCCACAATGTCTAGGAAGCAGGTTAGCGGCATCATGTCTGGAGGTAAAAAAATAAATGTAGATTAGTTATTGTACCTGACATGTGCCATGTGGAACTAAAACAGTTATTTTGTCCTTTAAATCATTACGTTTATTGGATTATTTAAATATTTATTGCAATAGGAATATGGATGTAGAATCAAATCGAATGAGATATAAGTATTAGCAAAACACCAACCGAACAAATTTTTTGGGTTTCGCGTATGAGAAATTCACTAGATGGCAATACGTAGGCGTGAGGTCTAACTGCTACGTGTTGGTGAATATTGTCTGTCAATGTCACGTCAAAAATAATAAACCATGATGCAGTTAGGCCTAACACCTACTCAATGCTCTAGTGAATTTATAATACGCAAAAACCCTCATTGAATAATGAAGCTCTAAGATAAGAAAAGCTCACGTTAATACGAAGTACAAAAACATACATACCTGGAGTAGAACTGAGAAGTGAAGTGATCATAGTCAAATATCGCTCCAGAACTTCGGTCTCCAATAGATTTTCGTAGAAGTACTTCGCCAAGACGGGCGACGTCGCGTTAGGATGGTTGGAACAGTCCTTCAGGTTCGCATCCCGATTTAGACACATCCGTAAGTACCTTAGTATCTAAAACAAAATGGTAATATTGATTGTAGGACAAAAACATTATAATTCAGTGATCTCAATGAAAACAAATATTATTATCATAACAACCGAGAAGTAAAAAAAGTGTGATAAGCAAAGTAAACTGCAGACATTAACATTTATTCTAATTCGTTTTCTAATTTCAGGAACTATATAAGAAAACTGAATTTTCCAGGTACAATAATTATAATAATTATACTTATGGCGTGATTTTATGTATATGTATGTATGTATACTTTATATAGAAATTTATACCACTTTACCTCTTGATAAGTCAAAGGATGAAACTGCAGCACTTGGTTCCCAACCACAAACCGGTGTTTAGCGTTCGATCCCTTCTTCCTCTTTTGCATCTGATCCCAAATGTAATTCACAATGTCGTTGAACTTCGGCGCTTTGAACTCATCGACCTCATCCTTCCTGTTATTGTCTTTCTTGGCGGAGTCTTCGTCTATATTAACTACAGTTGACTCTTTCTTGGAAACGTTATTTACGACATCTTCTATTTCAGTAGAGCGTGAAGTGCCATATAAACATTTAAGCGCCTCGTTCGATATTTCATCTTGGCTGGAGATGAAGAAAGCAATTATATTAGACTAAAACATACAAATAACGTAACCAAACTCTTTTTTTTTCTAATTAACTGTATTGTATTATAATACTTATAATTGTATCAAATTTAAAATTTGAAAAAATCGCATTCATGAACCGCGTTTTTTTTCTAACTGACTAACGATGATGGCTTGGAGTAGCCTTGTCATCGTCACCGGACTTGCGGGGAAGAGGATGGCTCTCACCGCTAAAATCAAGACCGCGCCTGAACGGAGACTTGAACCACCGGACCTGCCGATATCGCGTCGGTAGCTCTAACCTCTGAGCTATCCAGGCAATTAGTCATCAATGCGAATTTTTCCATCACCTGTTAGCCACGGGTGGCACCTCCACCGGTAGTGATCAAACACTATCGGTCCGCAAACATTTCTTTACA
The DNA here is from genome assembly GCA_039566165.1 of Maruca vitrata. NCBI lineage: Eukaryota > Metazoa > Arthropoda > Insecta > Lepidoptera > Crambidae > Maruca > Maruca vitrata. Next base: position 12,769,647 of record CM076917.1, on the reverse strand, counting down.
GAAATGTAATATTTGAAATAATGAAATATTAAAATGTAATATTATATTTTTATTTGTTGTTTAATAGCATTAAAAACAACAAAATGAATATTAATCTATACTAATATTATAAAGCTGAAGAGTGTGTTTGTTTGAACGCGCTAATCTCAGGAACCGCTAGTTAGTATATATTAGAGTTTATAACACTCACCTGTCCCCACTGGCTAAGAGCAAGAGGTATCTGGACGGGACGTAGTCCGCCGGGAACACGGCCGCCGCGTATCTCATCGCGATGTATCGGATCATCGACTCTTCGCTATGCATGTAACTGTGAAACATACGACTGGTTATTTTGAGGAACTTTTAAAGTAATATCAATTGCAATTTATGTGCTTAAAACAATGTTTTGGCGAACTATTTTCATTAATACTATTATAATTTAAAATCTAAAACTCGTTTTTCAACATATTTCTTAGAATTCAGTACAATAAGAGTTAACGTTTGGGGTATATACATCATCATCATCATCATCATCATCATCATCAGCCCATACACGTCCCCACTGCTGGGGCACGGGCCTACCCTGAACTAGGGCTATAAGGCCTTAGTCGACCACGCTGGCCAAGTGCGGCTTGGTCGACTACACAACCTTAGAATTTCTTCTTAGGTGTGCAGGTTTCCTCACGATGTTTTCCTTCACCGTTAAAGCGTCGAATGATGGTACATATGAATTTCAAATTTGAAAAACACATTGGTACCAGGCGGGGTTTGAACTGGCGACCTCTCGCATGGCAAGCAACGACCTTAACCACTCGGCCATCGACGCTTTTTTTATATATTCTTAATCTACATTTATTTTATTTCTATGTGCAAAATAATTGCTTAAGTTAACGTTGTTTACAATTGCTTTGCCATTGCAAGGCATCATCATCTAGGGTTTTAATATATTTTTTCAAAACCGTTCGCTTACATATTATACGTTATATACCTACTATACGTTATTACACTACAAAATTCAAACAAGACGCGCGCGGAAGAGCTTGGCGGAGGACCGAAAGCGTTCTACAGAGTAGGCGTATACCCTGTGGGATGGGGATATAATAAAAAGCTCATGCAGATGACATTACTAACTGGTCGAGCAGCGCGAAGAGGGCGAGGGCCTGGGGCTCGTCGAAGGGCCCGCGCCGGTCCACGTCCATGCGCTCGGCCGCGCCCGAACCGGAACTCGAACCCGACGACGATGCTGTCGCCTCCACTGCCGCTATCTTTTCTACAACAGAGTACGATCAAAATGAATACAACAAAGTAACGTAATTGAATAATAGATTGTTAATAGCCTAAAACAATAAAAGTTTCATTGTACTTGTTATTAGTGTATCAAAAGAAGACTAGTAACGTCATCTATGATGTAATTGTACAGCTTCTGTATTAAATCTAGATGTTCATTCCCTCTCTCTCACATTAAAAACGTTGTATGATTAATAGTATTGATAATTTTATTGAACAACAATATTAAGTACTTATCTATCTTTCCATTAAACCGATCGTTGGTGTGTTTGGTATTGAAAACTAAGAAAAATCAACAACAAAACTAGCGTCTTCTACCCACCGACTAGGAAGGCCAAGAAAAGATAGTGTGCTAATGGATGGACGATGGTGTAATGATTTGATCTAGCTAGCAAAGAACTGGCAAGTTCTAGACTTAGATAGAGGCTCTCTTCTACTCACCAAGAGAGCAGTATAGTTCAGCGATTCAACACATTCAACACAACTGCTGTAAAGTGTTACCTTCGGAGCGTATCCGGTAAGCGACCGCCATCTCCAGCAACGCGTCTCGGAGTGCCGTCTTCATCTCGGGAGTCGCTTCGGGGATCTTCTTCACCAGCTCCTCCAATAACGAGAACTGGTTGTTGATACTCTCCGGGCATTTCATCGCGAGCCTGCCTGGAATTGTAGGACTTATTAGTATTAGGTTAAAGGTGGTAGTTGTATGAATTATATTTAATAAAGAGAATTTCGTGAATAGAGTATGGTAGTGTATTAATTGCTATAAAGATCTACTCTACTTTTTTCAAAAACTGTGAAGTTTGCTTCAGAAGAGGATTTTAATTCTCTATTACTGCTAAGTGTTTGCAAATTTTGTCTACTTTATTTTATAATCAAACTAGCAGGCGCCTGCTAATTCGTCCGCGTTGATTAGTAACTTTTGGCAGCAATGATTTATAAAATAGCCTTTAATATAACTAGTATGGCTGATCTATCTAAGTCTTATGATGATGATACATATATAATAAGTTACCTAGACACATATATGCCTTCGGCTGATGTTCCACGTGCTCTTCAGACCGGATCAGCTTCAGCAAGCCCTGAAGAAACACGGTCGCTACCTTCTTGAGCTGACTTTCGTCACCGCTAAAAATAAAACAAAGGGATATTTTTAGTGCTACATAGAGCACTAATGTAAATTTAAAATTGGAAAAATTCACATTCATTTCTGTAAATAAATGTTTATGGTCCGATAATGTTGATCACTATCGCCTCGGTAAAGGCGCCATGTCTAACGTCATCGTGGGTTCGGGTTCCCACCCAGCCGGGCATAAATGTGATTTTTTCTAATTTTATATTTAAAACAATGGGATTTCTTTATAATTAAAAAAAATGCCTAGTGCACAACTTGAATTTTAAATGAGGTTTTCAGATCAAACCAAACAGGAGACAGCATGAGATATGGTCTCTAGTCCGGCTAAAGGTCGTAGCACACATAACAACTCGTAAACGTTTTAATTCTGACTTTCAGTATTAATGGTATAAAACTTCCTACAGCAACGCACACTAATCGGAATCGAAAAGCAATCGCCTCAGAGACGCGAGGCCGTACGGTGACGACCCCTTTCTGAGTTGATACCATGAGTATCGAAAACTTACGTACGTTAAAATCTAGCGAATTGTTTTTTCATAGTACCGAGACCTAAAGTCTTAGCGTTACCGCTAGGGGCGGTGTAAAAGTTTTTCATAGACGATATCGAGTCTGACACTTTTGAACTCATGGTAGCGCTACTTGTTAAAGAGTTAAACTGTCATTGAATAATTTTGAAAGGGTCAAGCTGTCATCGAGGGCAATTTAGCCGGTCCGAGCGCCTTTACCGCGGCGTCTGTTGCTTGGTTCAATTTGAAACATCCTCAAAACATACATACCCATTTATGACGTTGAGGAGAAACATGAGAGCCATGTTACGAAGCCTAGAGTTGGTATTCGGGTCGAAGAGTGACGAAAACACAACCTGTGACGAAAAGAAATAACTTTAAATAAAATAACTATTTAAGGCTGTGGACAAGTTTGGAGAAGACCATTGCCCAGAAGTGGTATGACAAAGGTAAATAAAAAAAAATTACTATAGCTGACCGTGACTGAACATCGGCAGCTTTGGGGATGGTGTCTTACTAGTATCAAGTTTGGACTAAGTAGACTAAATAAAAATAAATTAAACAAGCAATTTCACTGACTAGGTAGCCTGTGCTACCAAAAAATTAAATGTGTTTAATGTGTAATACATTACCTGAACACAGTGTGGGAACATTATTGCCGGCCCAGTAGCCTTGTTGAGGTACTGAATCAGTTTAAGACGCAATCTTGTACAGGCTGGAACCTGGAACATTTCATAATATGTACAATCCTTCATACAATTTTAAGCTTTAGTAGACCTACAGATTAGGTATCAAAAATTCAAATTCAAAATTATTTATTCGGTAACACATCTGTCATACAGTAAATTGTGGTTGGAGTTTCCTTTTAAGCAACAGATTTTCATGTATTAGGAAACCCCGCTCTTCTTTAAATATTCAGTACAATATGTTTGCTATGTTTTCTTATTTTCAATTATAATCTTAGTAACAATATGACATCAAAATAACGCCAATGGTTAAAAATTTGTATAGGTACTTTTTTTTCCTAACTGATTTACGATGATGGCTTGGAGTAGCCTCGTCATCATCGATGCACTTGCGGGGGCGCGGATGGATCTCACCCCTAAAGAATGCATAATAGAAAAGGTAGTTTTTATCATCCTTACTAATATTATAAAGGTGAAAGTTTGTATGTATGGATGTACTTTCACGCTCAAACGACTGAACCGATTTTCATGAAATTTGGTATGATGGTAGCTGGCACTCTGGAATAACATATAAGCTACTTTTTTTTTTAATTCAACCCCCATGGGGTTTACCGTTGTTGTTGGTCAATTGTTCAAACTTGGTATGGAGGTAGCTGGCACACTGGAAAGACACCAGCGCTACTTTTTTTTTCCAAATTCGACCGGGGTGGGGGGAACGTACTATGGGAGAATGTTGATGGAACTTTCACTAATAAATAACAAATTTTACAAGGCATTTAGGCTATTTTAAAATACATCATTGCTACTAAAACCCTTTAATACGCGGACAAAGTCGCGGGCGGCCGCTAGTTTACTAATAATGAGAAGAGAGTATTACAAAAAGAAGTGCTAATTAGCTTAGAGTTAATTTAACATAAAAACGAACTTACCTTGCGATCATCTGGAGGTACTTTTAAGCCTCCCCAAGTTCCCAAATAGAGGGAGTATAGAGGCGCCACCACAGCCGGTTGAGACCAGTCAACGGAACTACAAAAATAAACGTTCAATAAACATACAATTTAAACAAGTGGTCCTTGCCAGCCAAAAGGGCTCCAATCTCTGGACTAAGGGATGCCTACATACAATAAAGTCAATAACCTCCTCGAAATTTAGCATAGTTCTTGGAGTTAAGCACATTATCAGAAGCTAAATAGACTGTAAATGGGCTCTGTTTATGTATACACCGTGAAATTTTAGTGGTTGTTTTCCCGCAGTAAAATGATTCTATCTTAGAAGTACAAAAGATGTGTGCAGTTTTTTTTTGGTAAAATCAATAAATGCCGGTTTTACGAAAGGTTTAACCGTAACTCGAAAACACGTTCGAACCGCTTTATGACTTAGGGTGTAGAGCTTCTTCAGCTTTAAGCATCGATTTCATGCGGCAAGCAGTACCTGAATACGTCACATCTTCAAAAACAACGATAGCTTCTCTCGTTTTCGAGTTGAAAAATTATTATTGAAAAAAAACAAAAAAAAAATTTTTTTTTTTTCGATGAATAATTTGCATGATTCGATAGTATTACTAAAGGCAAGTCGTTCTGCCACGGGAAAACAACCACTAAAATTTCACGGTGTATAGTCACGAATTTGCGTTAAAATATTCACGACTGAGACTGTTTTAAATCACGACATACACATAAACTACTATACATATAGTGTATGTATAATGTACGAGGGCGGATTGATAAGTTTCCGGCCTGACCAAGAAAAACAAGGTTTTTTAAAAAAAAAAAATATTTCTCAACATAATCTCCTCCAAGGCTGATACATTTCTCATAGCGGTGTTCCAGTCTATTAATGCCATCTCTATAGACTGATTCGTCAAGCTCCTCAAAATAACCATTTACAGCTTCGATTACTTCTTCATTGTCCGCAAATCTCTTACCTCCAAGCCATTTTTTGAGATTAGGGAACAGAAAATAGTCACTCGGGGCTAGGTCTGGAGAGTAAGGAGGGTGCGGCATCAATTCAAACTTTAGATCGTTGATTTTAGCCGTCGCAACGATTGACGTGTGCGCTGGTGCGTTATCGTGATGAAACAAGATTTTTTTCTTCGCCAGATGAGGTCGTTTAATTTTCACCTCGTGGCTCAAACGTTGCAATAAGTCTGCGTAGTATTGACCAGTGATAGTTTTACCCTTTTCAAGTAATCAATGTATATAATACCTCTTGCATCCCAAAAAACAGTAGCCATAACCTTGTTCGCCGAAAAAATTGACTTGCCTTCTTTGGAGTTGGTTCCCCTGGTCCAATCCACTGTTTAGACTGTTCTTTGGTTTCAGGAGTGTAGTGGTGGACCCACGTTTCGTCAACGGTTACGAATCGACGCAAAAATTCGCTTGGATTACACTTATACAATGATAAATTTGCGGTAGAAATGTTTTTTCGAATCAATTTTTGTTCGACTGTTAGCAAACGCGGCACCCATCTTGCACAGAGCTGTTTCCATATGCAAATGTTGGTGCAAAATATGTTGCACACGTGCATATGACATCTTACAGGTCTCAGCTATCACGCACTTTCAATCTGCGGTCTCCCAGCACTATTTGATGATTTTTTTCGATCATATCTGGAGTTGTGACCCCAACGGGGCGTCCTGAGCGAGGCCCATCAGAGGTGCTCACACGACCCTTTTTAAACTCGGAAACCCACTGCTTAACGGTTGAATATGACGGGGAGGATGTCCCCAGTGTTGAGTCCATCTCTTTTTTAATTTCTTTCGGCGTTAACCCCTTCAAATTAAAGTATTTGATGACAGCACGATTTTCCTGCTTTTCCATTTTTACGAAAACCACAGAGGCGTCCTGTTCAGCGTGCTGTCAAACCTACACTAGCAAAGAGATCGGGCTGAAACTATAGCTACAAGCTATCCAAGGATGGTACTATAGAATGTCACCTCAAGGTAGGCCTAGTGACGTCATCTCTTGGTTAGGCCGGAAACTTATCAATCCACCCTCGTATATTCAAAAAATTCAAAAATTCAAAATTCAAAATCATTTATTAGACAACACGTAAGTACAAAGCACTTTAAAAACGACAAAAGAAAGAAATCAATGAATTCTTACGGTGTTGGTCGAGGTTATTCAATACAATATTCTATGATACCCACACTAGAATCAATCTGTATCGTGGGTGTCCATACGATTTACTTAAAGTTAGCGGCCTCATGTGACATCATTACATGGAATTGTTTATAATATGACAATGCTTAAAAATAAAATAAATCGTGCGAGTGCAATACATAGTACTTACTCAAATGATAATAATCATTAACCAGATATAAATAAATAAATAAATACATAAAAATAAATTATACAATATAGTATATATATGAATAATATTAATTTAAGACAGCGTTGTAAGTAATTCTTCTGTGTATTCGTACGTAAAAGTTTTGAGCCATTTTGTTATCACATTTTTAGCTTCATGAGTTGACGATGATTTAATATCACAATATTTAACTATTTTATTATAGACTGAGATATGTACATGTGGAGGAAGTCTTTTGGCAAATGTAGTTCTTAAATGAATATTTGGTATTTTATAAACTCTGCTAGCCATAATCGAGTTGTACATATGATGGTTGGGGACAGATTTGTGTGTTTTTAAACAGGCATTTAGTATGAATAGCTGCCGTACACTTAGTACATTACTGTCTTTGTAGACATCAATGGTTGGATATCTGTAGGGTTTACCTAGCATTGTTTTTAGTACAGATCTTTGGGCTCTTTCTATTTCTATCATATTTGTCTTTGCGATACCACCCCAATTGGTCAAGCAATATAATAGTAAGGACTGACACAGACATTTGTATACCAAAGCCGCTCTAAGTTGGCCGATTTGACACTTTTTATTTTATATTTTGCATTTATCCTTGTTAAGAGGAACATATTTAGCAATTCATAAAGAACAACTTTTAAAAATAAGACATTATTTCAAAATGTCAAATGCACCTAATTTTCTAATTATTTGTCTTTTATTACTTAAAATAATTGAATTATAAAAAGAAAACGTAAAATTTCCACTCTGTATTACGCTTTTACGAGGTTACGCCGTTTGACACGTTTTCATAGTGACGTAATGGGTAATACTCACCAGTTATTTTTTTTAAATAGGATGAAGGATTTAATAAGTATTGTATTTTAAAAATAAATATATTTTTAAATAAGAAACTTCAATTCAAACTTCTGTATGTGAATAAATGTTTCTAATAAAAAGGACAATGGGCAAAAATATATGGAGCTTGGTCTATTTTTGAAATTGAGTGGCAGTCTCCGGAATCAGTATATATTGCGAGGCACTATTAAACAACACTATTTAAAAAAAATCTTGAGCATATACCGGTTAGTTTAGAAGATATCGAATATTGTTGTCTTTGTATATTTCGATGATTCAATGCAAAAATTGTTTTATTTTTATAATATTCCTATTGTTAAGTGTATATTATAACTATTAAAAAGACTAATATTTTTAAAGGTTTACAAGAAAATAAAAAACCGACCATATTAATTTTAAGATTTTATTATGATAAATACAATCACATACAAAAGGTACAATATAAAAACGTCCAAAGAAGTCTTGTCGACCGGTTGCTGTTACCACCATACAGTTGCGTAAAACCCGCCAAGTGACTCTGGCCTCTCTCGGTCAGGTCGCGTTCCGGGATCAGCACTGTACGAACCGGAGCCAGGGGGGATCTTTGGAGCGGCAAGCGCCGGACCAGTGGAGTCTTAGCGGGCGGTATTGTGCGGGCGGAGCGGGTCAGTCCGCCCGGCCAGGGAGACCCGTAGAAACGGGGGCCCTTCCGTCCAGCGGACTGACCAACCCGCACACCTCAAACCAATGCGAGACTCCACGCCTTGTCTCGTTGTTGCCGCAGCCAGTGGCGTAACTATACCCGTTGAAGTCCGTGGCAAAATTCATCGGTTGGGGCCCCGTGCACCCCCCGTTCTTTTTTTTTATCTTAATGTGTATGTGGGTTGGCAGATGAGATTCTCCTATGACCGGGGACCCCTTTCGGCTGGGGCCCCCTACCGGGTGGGGGCCCGTGGCATTTTGCCGACTTGCCACCCTGTAGTTACGCCACTGGCCGCAGCAATAGTCTCCTCTTTAAGCGGGCTTTCAGAGTGAGTGCGACAGGCTATTGTGCCTGTCGACCTCATATTTGGATCTCACTACCGCTTATCATCTGGTGGAGTGAGGTTATCTTGTTAGTTTAATATTTTAAAAAATGCTTTTTTTATAAAAAAAAAACTTGCTCGTCTATAATAATAGTGTCTAATAACGCAGCAGGTAATCGAATTTCATCTTGGTATCGTGCCGTGGCTGGGTGATTCCGTCAGACGAGTTTATACTATAAAAAGAAATGACACTTGAATTATCCTATTTAAATAAAAAACCGCTGTTTGCTTTTACACAATTATCAAAATAAAATAGTTATGTAATAATACGTTAATGAAATATAACAATCTTCGTCACTCTATATTTCTATATCTAACCATGACTCGAAGTAACTGCCATATAATAAGTTTTTATTTATGACACGAATTTATGATATGCAATTGAAATTTGAGACTGCCACCCGATTTTTATTTAACCCCAAAATGCCCATTGTCCTTTGTTGTAATTAGACCTTGCTTGGTTATAAAGTATAAATAACTGTTACTTATATACTTCGGCAATTTTACAGTTGACCCTCACTAGTGCAGTCAGTCTGACATGTGCCAAATCGGCCAACTTAGAGCGGCTCTGGTATAAATGGACCTAAGCAATTTGATATCAGCGACGTTTCGGAGTTGTTTCATTATGTAAATAGTTTTTCTAACTTTACCAGACAAATTATTAATATGGGCTATGAAATTTAGGTTTTGATCAAGTATGACACCGAGGTATTTAATTTGTTTACACCTATCGATAGTCTGACAGTTACATGAAACTGAATTATTGCAAGAATGGATTCTAAAATTACTAAGATGCGTAGTCGGAGCGGACGCGAGTGTCTTATGGAAACAAATAAATTTTGTTTTCTGTGCATTTAATGTCAGCAAATTTTTCTTTAACCATTCATGGACCAGACTCATCCCATGCGTTGCATTTCCAACAGCCTCGTCCCAAGTAGAACCATGAAATATTATAGAGGTATCATCCGCATAGCATGTTATATCTGCATCTTTAAGTTTGAGATCATGAATAGAATTTATATAAGCTATGAAAAGCGTAGGTCCCAGGACGCTTCCTTGTGGGACTCCAAACCTGACTGAACGAGTTGAGCTATTGGTACCGTTAACTTTAACAAATTGTGTGCGTTCTTGCAAATAGTTCTTAAACCATTTAAGCGGAATGCCGCGTATACCCATTTGCTCTAGTTTTTTGAGTAGAATTTGGGTCCAGACATGGAGGTACATACCTATTTACTCTGATAAGCGGGCTGTTGGCATGGTTGGCGACGCTGAAACGGGAGTCTGCGGCGGCCACGATCAAAGTCAGGAGGATGTCGTTATTGTTAAATATGTCCTTGCTTATAAAGTTCACGATGGACAGTTTCATCTGCGACACAAAAGATCAACAGTCTAAAATACACCTTATTCTTGTTAGATAGAGTACACAATAACTTGACAGCCTAGTAGATACATAATTAAGTCAATAAGCAAAACAGAAATATTTGTATCGTGCAAGATAAAAGTTGTTTTCAAAACTCATCAATTTTTTATGCATTACAATTTAACAAAATTTAGTCTGGAAAACTGTATTTAAAGTTGTAGCCTATAATCTATTCAATAAAACTATTTAAAAGTAGGTCTACCTCTTCTAGTTGATTAGGGTTCAGTTGATTTTTGTCCACTATTCTCTTGTAAGTCTTCATGCTCATTCCTGGTGGTACTTGGAAATCACTTTCTCCAGAATTAGGCAATGCTCTAAAATGTCAAATAAATCAAATAGTTGTAATCATCAAAGTTTTGTGAATGTCCTTGTTACTTAACAAAATTATTGTTACCCACAAATTCATATTCCAACAAAAAAATATGAATATGAATATAAGTACCAGTACTAAAAGAAAAGTTCTTTCATTAATATCATCCAGCTCTAATGTAAATTATTTGAAATAGGGTAAAAGACAGATAACTATTTCTGAAGGGGTTTCAAATTTCTGGGTTTTAATGGTGACCGAGCTATTACCAATCAATAAAAACTTTACCTGTATGGTAGCAAAAGCACATCATTGGCGAACTTCAATATCAGTGTAGAGAGTTTAGGTTTCTCCTTCAAATTCAAATCAGTTTCCTTGACCTCTCCAAGAAGAGGCATGACCAGCATCAAGATTCTGCAAACAGAAGAGCACTTACATACAGGGATATATTTTCTACTGAAAAAGTATAAAACCATAAAAAATAAATATTTGTATGTATCAATTTAGAAACATTCCAACAGTCATAATAGCTGTGTTGTGGATAACAATGTTTTGTTTATTATTGTGTTGTGATAGGATTATCATTAATATAAATTCATAGCATACATTTTAGACTTCCACATTCCATTACACTAAATATAAGTCTGACCCATAAAGACTAATATTTACTCTATAAGCATAGCATTAGTGCACCCTCCAACTTAAAATAATATTGGATCTACAATTTTGTCAATTTAAAAGTTACCAACCCATCCTGATGTCCCAGAGGCTTGTTCTCTATGGCTTCCAACAGTGATGGCGCCAACGACAACTGGTCCTCACGCGGCAACCGCGGGAATCCCATAGTAATGTAGATGATTGAAAAATTCTAAAGAAGGAAGTAAAAAATTAAAATAAAATTTAAACTAGAATGATACACATTTGACATAGCAAAACCCTTGAAAGCAATGTTTTTGATTCAAGAAATGATTAACTTGAAGCTTCTTATGTTTTTATTTTGCAAGGAACCTGTGCAATACAAATTGTATCAGATATTACACTCTCTTGATGGATGTTTGGCATGACTTTATTCAGTAAAAATCACAACTCTGGTTCAAATCTAACTAATGACACATACCTACATACATTAAATTTTAAAGTAAAGTACATACTATGATGAAGCTGTTAGCAGCCGGGTCACGGTAGAGCTGCAACAACACCTTTACCGGCAACTGCACATCGGCCCGGCACTTCACACGCTTGTTCACATGAACCAGAAGCTCCATCACTTTGGTGCGGACCTGTACATGAACATGTGAGGGTCAGGAGTAATTATAAAAGGATTTGAAAACAATAATGTCAATTATTATTTTTATCTTAGTTGAAACTGAATGCCACTTTATAACTTGAAACTAAAACTAAGACACATGTTCAAGTGATTCCCACCCCACGCAAAATAGGTGCATTGAAGTTGAGTTGAGGATATCAGCCTGTTGCACCATTACCATTACCAACTTGTAACTATCAATGTCTGGAATATTTACCATAAACTTCATTTTTTGTGTGATCCCGATAATTTAGCACTGTTACACACATAATCATGACACTCAATCACAATCACAATTATTCCATAAAAATAAGGCACATATTATGAGTTTAAAAGCCAGAGTAACCAATTGTAAGTAAATATTTTATATTAGGTACAGATTCATTACTGCAATCCAAAAGAATTTTATGAAAATTTATTCAAATATTATTTTAAAATGTAAACAATGATTTGAATAGGTAAGCTAACATTATTATGCAGCAATTTGGATTACTTTTGAGTAATTATTCTTTTCGCATATTTAATTTGGTAGCTAAGGATTGTTTACATCCTTATCATCGTATTGATTGAATGGGAAATATGCTAATCAAACCTGTTCGTGCGGTGACGATAACTTCAGGATAACTGGCGGGAGAAACCTGGTCAGACAACTCTCCAGCTGGTCGTCAGAGTCCGCATTCCCGAGCCGGAGGAAAACACGGTCCAGCAGCACTGAAATAACCACCAACACAAAAGGAATAAACAAAACACCCGGTCGTAACTAAGAGGTTAACATCTGTTCCGTTTCGCCCCCATTTCTACCGCGAATAGTGCTTCGTAAATTTAATCACTCACACAGATCGTTGGAGCAATCATTGCCGCCTTCCGCTACATCCATTTCAGACATTTTTCGTGAGCACTGTTTATTTTTGTGCCAGCCAAATAGTTCTCTACTACAGCAGAATGACACACCAAAAACAAGATGATGACATTAAATTTTTGTGATGTCAACTTGACAGCTGTCAGTATTTTTTTTTAATAATAATGGTCTAAGATGTGTTTGTACAGTCCAATTTGTTATCTGATTTCAATAAAATGGACGATAGAAAATTAGGGTTTTGATAAGTTGCATTAGCTTCTTTCAAATCCGTTGATTCCAACGTACGCTAACCGCGCGATCGAGCGATGTTCGTGTGTTTGGAAACATCAGACTCAATAGAAGCCAATGCAACCCGAGATCCTCTTGGCCGCCACCCGCTGTGGTGCGCGGTGCAGTGTGTTAATCGCCTAAAGATTCCACTTACAATGTCAAGCTCCATAAAACATTTGACTTTGTGATAGGGCTGAGGCGGTGTGTGGTGGATAAGGCAGTAGTAGTTTACTAATTGCACTTAGTATTTTTTCGGCCCATGGCAAGACAAAGTGTTCCTTATATACAGGTCTATGTTATATATTATGTGAAAAGGGGCACCTTCACATATTCTGCGGCCCAACCCTGGAACTCAGATTACCAGGTGAAGTTTCATGGCCGCTGGCATTAAGAATAAATTATTTATAAGACTTGAGAACACATCATTTGCCATTTCCCAGGCAAATCCTTACTAATATTATAAATGCGAAAATAACTAGTCTGTCTGTTACGCTTTCACGCATAGAGTACTGAACCGATTTAAACGAAACTTGGTTCAGATATAGTCCAGGGCCTAGGAAAGGATATAGGCTACTTTTTAACCGACTGCGCTATAAAAAAGTAATGTTTTACCCGTTAAACGTCTCTAAGCGGACGAAGTCGCGGGCGGAAAGCTAGTATCTTATAAATGTATCCTACCTCCGTATTTATGGAAATAAAACGCAAGTATTTTTGAATTATTCATTATTCAATTTAACGTTGAGATTGAGCTAAAAAATATATTAAAATTTTGCCAATAGGAAAAACAACTAAAGTAAGAAGGACATTCATATTTCAGAATTATTCAAAATCAAAATAATTTTACAATGTATAAAAATTACATACTATTTTTATTGTAACACAGCACTCAATCACTGATGTAAAAAAAACATAATAATATGAAAAAGTAATTACTGGCATTACACACTAGTAACTACATATTAATATTTTACATATTTTTAGGAATGTTTAGCAATCCAATTGATTAATACAAAATTAACATTACAAACAAACAAATAATATTACAATAGCTAAAATACTCCAACACATGTATTAAACAATACTTGTAAATTGTACAAAATCATTGGTCTATCAGTTTTCAGGGAATATTTTCGCCTACATTTCGAACGAACTATTAATTTCAACCATTTTCTATAAAATAGCATAATGTCAAGTCCCATAAGTATTATTTTAAATTTTTAAAAAATAGGATATTTGAGACCAAAAGTGAAATATGAAAAATCAACACAGTCAACTAATTTCTTTATAAAAACAAAACAAATCAAAAATACCTAGGATCACATACAATTTAATACTTCATAATAATCCAAACATTACATGAACATAAACCAAATTTGCAATTAAAAAAGCCATGTCAATTTGTAAACTCAAACTTAAGGTAAATATTGGACTTCACTTTATAATTTGTTATTAATCTAAAAATCAATATATGTTAAGACACACAGGATTATTATGAAAACACAAACTAATTTTTCGCAATAAAGTGACATCTGCTAGACAGTAACATAGACATACCACCAATAGTATTTAGTAAAAAAAATATAAAAACTAAAGAATGAGTATCACAAGTAGTAAATAGTAGGGAAGAAGAATAATGAGCGAAGCTAACTACCCATGCCTTTCGTGTTTTAGTTCATTTAGTCTAAACACGAAAGGTTATGTTCTTTGACACCAGTTAATGCAAGTTCGAAGATAAAATGAAACTAAGTGTTCACATGTCGGTATTATAAGCATTCAACACATCGCATCCAACCGTAAAGTCAAGCAAACTTAAACGTTAAATAAGTTTCCAACCACAAAATTAACCATACAATTTAATCTGGCCGAATGTCTATGTTTTTCTATCTACCATCTAGCTAGCTGATGATCTATTCATAATATCTTCACCAAACAAAAGATAACTGTACACATAATCTAAAGAGTGAACATAAACATATCTTGACATTTTATAATGGCGTATTTAGGTATTTGTCATGTTGCTCGTTAACTGATTCAGACCTGTTATAACCGATTGAATATTAATAAAAAATATATTCTAATTAAAACTGTTCTTATAAGGAGCACATCGATAGGCGGACGTGTGCCCTGGAATACGACATTTATCTTCATTCATTCATATTATCAAAATTCTCAAAAACATACCTTAAGACATACTATACAAGATAGCCCATGTTGTTTTAGCCATAACATAAATGGTCAATTTGATAATCATGATTCTGCTCAAAAGGAGTTTTGAACTCTCAGTCTGCGTAACCAGCCACTTTCTCTCTCAAAATTCATCATGCATGGACTTATAAGCGTTATAATATTCACAAAATAGTATACATACACATGCAAATTAAACAGTATTTGCATGCCATTTGAACATGGCGTACCATTTACCCATACATACAATGGACTAGGCATGTCTAAATGTTTAAACTTAGCTTTGAAAAAACTGTATCCTAATTTGACTTATGTTGCGTATTGTCTTTTAATGGTCTCGGCGGCTAAATAGGAAACGCCTCACTGATAGAGGTGGGGGGAGGGGTCCGGAAGACCCTCGCTCAAAGGTCCAGTCTCCATGAATTCGTATACACTAGACACGCCAACGCCACGGTCGCGGCACAGCGGCCGGTCACAAAGGCCCAGGGCCGTACTATCCTAGTTTCGTTAACACCGAGCGCCCCGCTCTGTAAAGGTGTACAGATGGCTACTCAATGCCGTGCGCGAAGATCATGACGAGGCCGGGCTCCACCATCATGTGCTCGTCCACGTGCGTGTTGTCGCACTGCAGCACCAGCACAGCCTGCTTTCCAGGAACTCTTTTGCATACGTATTTCTCGTACAGTCTGCACAAAGACACATATTTCAATTAATTAATTTTATAATGTGACTGGCTCGATGCACGTTGGATAGTGTCCCTGCCTGTTGCGCCAAGAGTCGTTGGTTCTATTCGGTTCAGACACAATATTATATTTGTGTGATGGACGGACATAGGTGTTTGTTCTATGTCTGGGTGTGTTATTTACGTATTTAAGTTTATTTGTGTATGCCACTCTTGTTTCTGATATCGATAACACAAGTGCTTATGTTACTTTCGAAGGAATCGGATCAAAATATGTGAAGTTGTGTAATATAAATAAAGATTCAAATATCAAACTGTTATACATATAATCTAGCAAACATAGTCAACCCAAGCAAACAAAAAAAGAATTTTTAGTTATATTTAAGACAAAATATTGGATGACTATTAACAGCTTAACTTTTCGAAACATGCAAGTTAACTATTCATTATATCAACTCAACAATGACATGTATTTACTTAGTTATTGCTCAATAAAATGTATATTACATTTAAGTTTTGGTGTGAACTCTCAAAAACTATTATATTCTATCTAAGATTGAATCCTGGTTACATACCTTCTATTATTCTGTCTTGTTTCTAGTGATGAGAGGCCGGGAGGCCACCGCCTTTCGTGGCAGTTCTCCATGAGGTCGTCTATGATATGCGGTGGGCAGCCTGATTCTGATAAACTCCGTTTGATCATCATCTGAAATGTTACCGAAAAATAACAGTATAACTTAAGGTCTGTAGGCCTGGACTCATGAATATCCCAAACTAACCACACAGTTAGTGAAGATTGTGAACATTTCCTTTAAGTACCAAACAATTTTTTTGGGCTTACTTTCTGGCGCAATATAGAAGCCTAGTACCAGCGCTTGGATTCGTTCGATTTTGTCTGTTGTAAGTAGATGGCGAAAATGTTCGTTAAAATTAAAATAATACCTCAACCATCCATTCATTTTGCACATCACACAGTGAATAGTGTATAAGAATTCATCCTCATTAAACTGAATATCTATACTAATCTTAATTTATAAAGCTGAAGAATTTTGTTTGTTTGTGTTGTTTATTGTATCAAAATGTTACTACATATTTAAATTGTTGAACACCTACCGCTATCTAGTGAGTGTTATAAGAACTAAACTATGACTGTCATTTTATAGTCTGTGGAATCTGTCTCGGATGTGTGTTCTTTTGAATAAACTTCACTTGTCTTTGTAACCGCCAAAACTGCGTTTCATTATAGGTTATGGGCCCAGCAAAGTTTAAGTTTTAATCCGGTTATCAGTGAAGCCAGTATAGTTAAAGTGGACTAAAAACAGTGTATAAACAGTTATTAGATCAATTAAGTGATAGTTTGCAAGAATGTCGTCCAATTATCTTGTAAACGTGCCCAAGCTAAAGGGGCGCGAAAACTACACGGAATGGGTGTTCGCAGCAGAGAACTTTCTAATCCTGGAGGATATGCTACATTGCATAAGAACGATTCCTGGGAAGATTTTAGAAACTGCAGATGACACGAAGACTAAGGCGAAACTGATAATGACTATTGATAGTGCGTTGTATGTACATATAAAGGACGTCAGTACAACGTTGCAGCTATGGAACAAGTTGAAGGCATTATTTGACGACTCGGGATTTACAAGAAGAATATCTCTACTAAGAAATTTGATCTCAATACGCCTTGAAAAATTGTGTATCCATGCAGACATATGTAACGCAAATAGTTGAAACCGGACAAAAGTTAAGCGGGACAGGATTTAGCATCAGTGACGAGTGGATCGGGTGTCTCTTATTGGCGGGATTATCTGAAAAGTTCATGCCCATGATCATGGCGATCGAGCATTCGGGCATCAAAATCACAACGGACGCCATTAGAACGAAGCTCATGGACATGGCGGAAACGGATGTAAGTTCAAGTCAATTGAATGAACCCAGTGGCGCGTTTGCGAGCAGTGCCCAGAAGTGGCAACATAAGAAAAATGTAAGATTGTCTATGGACAGAGCGCCAATGAGTGACAAGCAAAATGTCAATGTCAACAAACATCACATAAAGAGCTACAACTGTAAACAGACAGGACATTACAAAAATCAGTGTCCAAACACCGAAAATGACAAAAGAAATACGAAACCATCGCATTACAAACCCACAAATGCGTTCAGTGCTGTATTCTTAAGTGAGAAGTTTCATAAACAAGATTGGTACATTGATTCGGGCGCAAGTATGCATTTGGTTGCTAACGAGGACTGGATCCAGAATAGTAAGCAGCACGAAAAGAAGGACATATATGTTGCTAGTGGCGAGAAACTGCAGGTATCATGCTCCGGCGACGTGAACATTATTACTGTAACAGATCAAAGTGAATTCAAAGTTCAAGTTAAGGATGTATTATGTGTTCCAGGATTGACAACCAACCTGTTGTCAGTGAGCCAGTTGATACGATCTGGTAATCATGTTCAGTTTACGTCAGATAGCTGTGAAGTATATAACCGTAACAATGAATTAGTGGCTACAGCAGTGCTAAGTAATGGTGTGTACAAATTGAGAGTACCTGACAGTATAGTGGTCAATATGACTGTACCAGGAAGTACTTGGCATCGCAGAATGGGTCATCTAAACAGTAAATACCTCAATAAGATGACAAGTGCTGTTGAAGGGATGAATCTCCAAGAAAAAGTTGATCTAGACAAGTCATCATGCAAAGTTTGTTGTGAAGGTAAGCAGTGCCGTCTACCATTCACAAAAGAAGGTTCTAGAAGCAAGGAAATACTTCAGTTAGTTCACACGGATATATGTGGACCTATGGAACAAATGTCGCTTGGTGGTTCTAGATACTTCATTCTATTTATAGATGACTACAGCGGTATGATATTCATATATTTTGTCAAGCATAAGAGTGAAGCACTTAATTCTTTTGTAGAATTCAAAACTAAAGTTGAAAAGCAAACCAATAAGAAGATAAAAGGTATTAAGAAGTGGCAATGGCTGTGAATACTGTAACAAAGAATTTGATTCATATCTGAAGAAAGAAGGAATAATTCACCAAAGAAGTAATCCCTATACACCGGAACAAAACGGCTTGTCAGAACGGAATAACCGCACAATAGTAGAAAAAGGTAGATGTTTACTATTTGATGCTAATATGAGCAAAGAGTTTTGGGCTGAGGCCACAAACACTGCGGTTTATTTACAAAACAGAACTGCACTTCCCACATTAAATGACAAGACTCCTTTTGAAATCTGGACTGGTTGTAAGCCTGATGTAAGCCATCTAAGGATATTTGGAAGTCGAGTTATGGTGCATTTGCCAAAAGAAAAGCGGCAGAAATGGGACAGGAAGTCGGAAATGCACATTCTTGTTGGCTATCCGGAGGACATCAAAGGCTACAGAATATACAACCCAAGGACAAAACGCATCACAACAAGCAGGGATGTTGTTGTCATGGAAGATGAGAAGAGTCCTGAAGTCAGCATACCAATCACAGAAGGTGAAGAAAACTCACATTCAGTGGGGGACACTAGCGTGAATGACAGAAGTTCAGGAAATGATGATACTCTAGTTGAAGAAACATCAAGTGACTCAGATGATGCATATATACCTACCGACTATGAAGACGCCCACAGCTCACCCGAGCTACGAGCAAAAAGTGGCAGAATCAGAAAGAAGCCAGAAAGGTATGGAATGTCGAATATATGTATGCCAGAGGAAGTATTTGATGATGCTAGTGGTCTCACTATTGAAGAAGCATTGCAAGGTGAAGAAAGAGATCAGTGGTTATTAGCCGTTAAAGAAGAACTTCAGTGTTTTAAGGACAACAATGCGTGGGAAGTAGTAGATGTGCCAAAAGATCATAAGACTATAGTGAAGTGTAAGTGGGTGTTACGAAAGAAGATGGACAAATGACAATAATGTGCGTTACCGTGCGCGTTTGGTTGCGAAAGGGTTTATGCAGAAGAAAAATGTGGACTATACAGAGACTTTTTCGCCAGTTGTTAGGCATTCAACCTTGAGATTGTTGTTCGCATTATCTGTTAAACTAAACTTAGATGTCAGCCATCTTGATGTAACTACAGCATTCTTAAACGGGGATCTTGAGGAGACGATTTATATGCAACCACCAGAGTGTTTGCTTAATTCTGAGAATATTAATAAAGTGCTTAAATTGAATAAGGCCATTTATGGTTTGCGACAATCCTCAAGAGCCTGGTATAGGAAAGTTGATGAATGTCTTATAAATCGTCTGCTTGCTGGTAAAACAACGTAAATTGCGTATGACATAGAACAGAGATAATAGGGTTTAAAAATACAAATCCAATTTTTTGTGTGAAATAATTTAATTATTTCGGGATGTTTCATATCAAATGATAGATTAACTTTTAAACTTTATCTACATTAGATTAAAGCATCTTAACTTGCAGAGGATTTTCTAAAAAATATTTTTGAATTTATTAGGGGCATACACTTAATTGGTTTTACCTGTAATTAAAAAAACGGGTATTAAACCTTTATTTTTTTATAATATGTATAATATTTGAATGAGAATGGTTGGCAAATATAAAAACAAGGTTAACAGTATAAAATACTCGTTAATATGACATTATTGTATGAAATTATTGTTAAAATTATTTTATTTACTTCATTTTACCTGAAGTGTCTTGCATATATTTTGTGACTTATTATATTTTTTTTCATACAAAAGTTCACACAACAGGCTTGTTTTATTAAAACAATGCCAAAGGTTAAATAATCAACGTTTATTGCAATTAAATCAAAAATAATTCATTTACTGTTATTTTTTGACAAATTATTATCCTTTTGAAGAGTCCTTATCTACTGTGGGTTCTGGTAATCGGTCACACTCATCTGTTTCAGCTAAAGATGAAAACCAGGCTTGGTATTCTTCTGGGACAATTCTTTTTTGACACAACGCTAATAGATATCTTTTCATGCTTTTGTTATGGGCAAAGGCTTTAAATAAAGCTTTTAAATGACCACAAGACTAAGCAAATAAAAACCATTTATTTGGTTTTAGCTGTACAAAATTTATGTAATAGTAATACCTGAACCAACGAAAACAAATTTAAGGTAACATATTTTCTATCACTTGTACAAATTTAGGTCAAATTCAGTAATAAGTTTATTTATTGCGATTGAACAGAAGCTGTTACAGATGTTGTTACATTTACCTTGTTTTCACCTTCAGTATTTTGGGATAGAAATACTGTATCGCTTATTTTGTTTTACCAGTCGATGGAGCGTAAAAAACTACATATAACTACATTGATACTTCATTTTCGACAAAGAGTGCATTTATTATGTTTTACCAGTAAGCCGACGATATATTGGTTATAAACGTTCCAAGTTAGAACCGTGTCTGTAGACAAAAAATAATAATGATAAAAGGACAATTGTTAGCCTTTACGTAGATGATTTTTTTATATTTACAAATGATATTGCCGAATGTAATAATTTAAAGAAAGTATTAGCTTCTAAATTTAAATTAAAAGACTTAGGCCAGGTAAAGAATTGTTTAAGAATGAATGTTAATATCGATAAAGTTAATAAAACAGTAACACTTAGTCAAAAGAATTATGTCAATCAATTACTAAACAGATTTAATATGGCAGATTGTAAAGTTGCAGATACTCCATTAGAGCCAAAATTAAATGTTAATTTAGATAATAAATGTATTCAAGACTTACCATATCAGCAATTGATTGGTGGACTCATGTATTTGGCAGTATTAACTAGACCAGACATTGCTTTCTCAGTCAGTTTCCTAAGCCAGTTTAATAATTGCTACAATAGTGAAACATGGGCTTATGCTAAACGAATTATAAAATATCTTAAAAGACTAAGGATTATGTGCTTAAATATACTAATGAGGGAAATTCAAAATTAATAGGATTTGTTGATTCAGATTGGGAAACAATGTTGTAGACAGAAGGTCTTACACAGGTCTTTGTTTTATGTTAGCAGGGAGTGTAATTTCATGGGAGGCTAAAAAACAAAAACAGTTGCACTCTCCAGTACTGAGGCGGAGTACATGGGTGTTGCTGAAGCATGTAGAGAAGCAATATATTTAATAAATTTATATAAGGAGATTGTAAATGAGTCATATACCATACGTTTATTTAATGATAACCAAGGTGCAATTAAGATGTCTTTAAGTAATAATAATTTTAATAAAAGAAGCAAGCATATAGATATACGGTATCATTTCTTAAAAGATTGTATTAGTGCTGGTATTGTAGAATTAAAATATTTGGAAACCGCTGAAATGCCAGCAGACCTATTTACAAAAGGTTTAGGTAATGTAAAGCATTATTACTTTATGGAGTTATTAGGTATACAGAAAGTAAAGTCTTAATGTTATTTTGATAAGTGGGGTGTTGTTTATTGTATCAAAATGTTACTACATATTTAAATTGTTGAACACCTACCGCTATCTAGTGAGTGTTATAAGAACTAAACTATGACTGTCATTTTATAGTCTGTGGAATCTGTCTCGGATGTGTGTTCTTTTGAATAAACTTCACTTGTCTTTGTAACCGCCAAAACTGCGTTTCATTATAGTTTGTTTGAACGCGCTTACCTCAGGGACTACTGAGTCGAATTAAAAAATCTTGTTTTGGATAGACCATTATCGAGAACAGCTTCCAGGCTATATAAAATCACGCTGAGACCGGCAAAGAAAAAATTTAAAATCTTAAAAAAATCTGGGAAAACGCAGACAAAATCGCCGACACAGCAAGTGTGATGATGGAGGTGGATGATGTTACGCACCTGCAGCACATCGTCGGGCGTCGATATCATCCCGCCCCAGCGCGTGACGCGCGCCCGCGCCAGCGAGTTGGCCCAGCGCGCCACCTCCTCGCGCTCCATCTGGTCTGCGAGCGCGCGCATCGTCGGGTTCGACACGCGCATCGCGCGCATGAACTCCTGCGCAAGGATGAAGCTCGTGATTAGGAGTTAGATAAAAGGCAAGAGTAAAAACGCGCCACCTGGACAGGGACTTAACGGTTAAAGGTAATTAATAAGAGTATAGTAGCATATAGTTTGTATAACTGTGTAATACGACACTAACATTTGTTATTTCTTTTGAATAAATAAAGTATTATTATTAGTTAGTATAACTCTAAGTGTAGTAGTTAACTATTACTCTAACTATAAATTATATAATGTACATTCATTTGCCAGAAAATAAAACTGCTAGTTGTATTATAAAGACCTCTGGTGCATAATAACACCAATTATTTTAATGTTACTCTGAGGAATAACACCATATTATTTGCCTTTAAGGCAGGGTTAATAGGTGAAGAATAGTAATGCATCACAAACCATTACACTAAGGTTGTTATTCAATACAATTGTTTTAGCAAGCTATAATTCCATAAAGGAATTAATCAACTTTAGAATGATGATAAGGTACATTAGTTCATCTTACAAAAAAAATCCCTGCCGCCATGCTATTCGCGTCCATGATACTTGTAAAATATTGTACTACAACCTACCTTCAGCAAAGCGAGTTCCCTCTTATGCTCATTGATAATAAGCCGTTGCTCGGCCAGTTCTTGCTGGTAGTCGGTGAGCTTGCCCTGCTGCGTCGCTATGAGCGCACGCAGCTCCCTGACACAGTTGTGCTCTGCCAACTCGTCTTTGGGTATCACCAGCCCGCAGCCCGCTTCGCACGGCATCGGCCTTTTGGGGTTGTATTCACCTGTCATGATAACAATGAGGTGAGTATACATACACAAAGTTATCAGATGGACCGAATCTACCGACCGATTTATGGCATTTAAGAAAAAAAAATTGCCTCATGATTCAATAGGCTATAGTCTGGAATTAAAATAGTTTCAGGTCCATCTGGGTCAATCTGTGCGGTAACAATTAAGCAAAATCACATTATTGAAATCAGTTCGCAAGGGAAACTGAAAATGTTAATTTACTCAAATAATAACAATCTGTTATTTCCTAAATATTTTGTATAAAATATGTAACCCAGTTTCTCAATAATTAATTAATCATTCATAAATTTATTACAGATATTCAATTCAACCTTGTGTCATCCAATAATGTGTTACAAAACAGTAGAAAGTGATTCATTGTTTTAGATTAATTAGTTCTAAGGACAAATTGAGGAAAACATTCATGTGTTTGAATCTGCTGAGTCATAATGAATGAAAAATTCATAGTAAACTGTTTCCATAAGGTTAACAGTTGGACATTTATTTCCTTATACAAGTAAACTAGCAAATACTGCCCTATTTGAACAGTAGTATATTACTGCCATAAAAACAATCATGCAATCACTTGATATTGATAGGAAGGAAGTATTAGACAATCATCAATTAAAGGTTATTATTACCTACTGATGATTATTATGAGCATCATGCTAACTAATCCACTATTAGTGTATTTAACTAAACTCTTGGAATACTTCAGACAGGTATCTGCAATTAGCCTGTTCCGGGATGCACATCTATAAATTCACTCCAATTTTATTTAATTTTATTGCCAGCATTAACTATTGAGTACTTGTTATTAATAGTCATTATCAGTTCAAAGAAAAAGACAATTAAAGATGAAAAAAGTCTTGTTATAAACTTCATGCATCATAACTACTCAAACTATATTTATTAAATAAGTTGCATTTGGCCAAATATTTTCATTGATTAAATTTTTTTTCAATAAAACTGTAAGAGGTATTCTAAGTCATACACAGCTTATCACTACATAGTACAAAACAAACTTGTTCTCATGTAAGCATAGATCTTTAAAACTTCACAACAAATTTTACTGCAGTTTCTTTAAATAGGTAGTGTAACTCAAGAGGAGGGTTTATAATATAAACTATATCTATATGTTTAACTAGCTGAACCAACAGAATTCGTTCTGTCAAAAAAATGTGAAAAAGAAAAGGGCTGCTTTTAGGGTTTTCCCGGCAATTATTCGATTTTTTTCTCGCTGTAAGAACCATCCTTGGACTTCAACGAACATTTTAATAAAAGAATTGGCCAAATTGGTTCAGGCGTTGTTGAGTTATGAGCTTACCAACACATTTTGCGATTCATTTTTATATCTATACTTCTATA
The DNA here is from genome assembly GCA_039566165.1 of Maruca vitrata. Lineage (NCBI taxonomy): Eukaryota > Metazoa > Arthropoda > Insecta > Lepidoptera > Crambidae > Maruca > Maruca vitrata. The sequence goes on along the minus strand of CM076917.1, from coordinate 12,744,713 downwards.
CTAATATTATAAAGCTGAAGAGTTTGTTGTTTGTTTGTTTGAACGCGCTAATCTCAGGAACTACTGGTTCGAATTGAAAAAATATTTTTGCGTTGGATAGACTATTTATCGAGGAAGACTTAATGCTATATATATCACGACCAATAGGAGCAAAGAAACAATGAAAAATGTGTAAAAAACGGGGGGGAAACGCGGACGAAGGCGCTGGCACAGCTAGTGTTTAATACACCAGAGAGAGTCTGTACTATAAATACAAAATAATAGTCCATTCAACTTCACAGGTGAACAGATCCAATAAAAAATGCAGAGGTCTATTACACATAATGTAACTTACATTCTAGTAAATGATTAGGCAGGGAATCCAGTTTTAATACTGCATTACACCCATGTGGTGCATTATCACAACTTGTACATAATCTGAAAAATAAAAAACATTGTTAATGATTCAACTCAAATTCTCTACACAAACCAATCATTTTAATAGAGAGAGGCACTCCGCTTCCGCAGTTAGCTATTTATTAGTGAAAATCATGTCAAAATTGATCCAGCCAATTCAGAAATTAACCAGAATAAGCAGACAAACACACAAAATTTTTAACAATTGTGTTTTTGTTATTGGTACAGATTAATATTCATACCCATTTAATAAAAAGTGGTTATTTTAATATTACAAACAGACACATAAATTTTATTTAGATTAAGTTGTATGAAATGTTCCATCCTTATATCTGAGTGTATTGGCTTATGACAAATATGAATGCCAAACAAAGGACTTTTAGAACAAGACCCAAAATCCATACAAGTTTACACTTCCATGATGTCATCTGCTTAACAGAGCCCAACAACAATCCTTTATTTACTAACAAAGTGATAAAAATTACATTTTATAAAGAAAATAGTGTTTGTTTACAAGAGATTGTCAACTTATCAATTCAATGTCAAGCATTCGGCTAAACTTAATCTCCTCATAAATATGTAATAATTATTATGTAAACTGTCACACATTTTGGACCACTTGACCCACAAATGCAAGAATTGTGAATAATTACAGACAATTTAGGTCATGTAAGAGGTTATGAAATGTTGTTCACCTGGAAAGCAGGTTGCGAAGAATTCTTGGAACTGGTCTTAGCTGGCTCGCCGTGACGGCCTGCCGGTCCACGGGACAAGTGGGCTGGCGACTTATCCACTCGGTTATGCAGGCACGACAAAACGCATGCTCGCAAGCAGGCGCCTGTGCAAGTACCCCAATTAGATTACTTAGAAAAATGTACAGATATTAAACTGTCACCTTGTAATAAACGTACCTGTAGAGGATCCTCCAGAACCCCTGAGCAAATAGGGCAAATAAGCTCTTCGTCGACGTCACCTCCTTGAAATCTTTTTATTTCAAAGCCCATGGTTATTTTTCGTTTAACGAAATCATAGATGCCAAATCAAGGTACTTCTTGTAAGGCCTAAGATATATCGTATTTGAACAGAAACTAAAGGAATCACTAACAAACAACAAAAATTTGTAGAACAATCGCAAATACACACTCGCTTCGCCAATCGCAAATGACAGATTGATTGATTGATTGAATGAAGGTAAATTTGAATGAGTGAGCAACATAAACCATCAGAGTATCGATTAAAGTGGGAATTGAGTAAGAATCGAGTCAACCTATTGAATCGATTGTGATAGCCTGAATTTTTTTCGCTCATGTCGATCCGTGCTACAATTTTAAAAAATCAATTGCCAACATATCTGACAATCTGACATTTTCTTCTTTCTGCCATTGTAAAATGGACCCAGATCGAGGGTGCTGATTGAATTTCCACTATTTATTCTTCATTTTACTCAATAGGCTCATAAATATCCTTTCAAAATGAGCGTCTTTAAATCAGCCATGGGCTACTTTAGTTCTGGTGGTGCCAATGGTAGTAATGATAATGATTTCGTAGGTCAATTTGTTGAGATTGGTAACATGAAATTGAGAGTGAAAAAGGTGATTGCAGAAGGTAAGTGATGATTCAATTTTATTGTGTCGTACATTGATAAAGTTTTTATTTGCATCTGGTTGTAATTTAGATCGGTTCGTGTAGGTCAGTGCACCCGTGGTAACGTCACAGGCCATTGGGGGCGTATGGTGCGCTTGTAGCTACGTCAATGGGAAATATTAGCCCCCATTTCGTGGAATGCGAAATTGACAAAGATTTTCATACACTTTCGACGGGATATTCCAAAGATTCTGGCATTCAATGAACTATACAATCTTATTGGATCACTTTGGACAACCCAAAATTGCTATAATTTTAATATTCAATATAAATATATACTTAGGTTTGAAGGCCACTGTTTTAACAGGTTTTTATCTAAGAGTTCACTGTTTACTTGTTAGGTATAGTTATTGTTTTGTTGCATTTTCTATGCTACCAAGAATTTCAATGCCATAATTTTATTATTGTAAAAAGTATTGTATGACTGAATCTTCTAATAATATAGGATCTAATAATTGAGGACACCTTAAATTATGTTTACTGAATCATATTTGTATCTTTCAACATGGACTACTTGCTTACAATTAAAATTAGTCTTGTACTTCACAAATTACACTCTAATATGAGCTTGAATGAAATCACCTGTATTGGTTTTGTATTGAAAAAATATCTCAGAGTCACATTAAGTAAATGTAGTAAAACTATATTATTTTTAAATTTTGCTGCTGTGAAGCTAAAGACTACTTGAGTTTTTCATAAACTCATTAAACTAAGCTGTTAGCATTGAACTTGATATTAAAATTGTATACTTACTTCATTGTATTGTATTTACTTTGTGGTTGGTTTCAATCACACATCTTGGTATTATGTAACTGATGGTTTTCATTTAGATGAGCAAATAGCAATGCTATGATTTGAGAATTGGAACTTGGTGTGATAGTTCCAATAGTCAATATGTTGTTGATAGTCATTTACAACAGTTACTTTAAGTTCATTCTTTATGGAATCAATTGAAATATGAATTTAAATGCCTGTCTATAAATGAAGAGTAGAATACCTAATTACCTTTTGGGGTGAGAGCCATCTTCCCCAAAGTCAGGTGATGATGATGAGGCTAGTCCAACCCATCATCATATGTCAGTTATAAGATAACAGTGTTAAAAGAATTTTTTTTTTCAGGGGGCTTTGCATTTGTGTTTGTTGCACAAGATGTGTCATCAGGTACAGAGTATGCCCTAAAGAGGCTAATGGCTGCTGATGAACAGGCCAACAAGAATATTATACAAGAGATTAGTATATTGAAAAAGTTGTCAGGCCACTCTAATGTAATAAAGTATATTGCTGCCTCCTTCATTGATAAAGCCAAGACTGCCCATGGAATGGGAGAGTATCTGCTTCTGACAGACCTCTGCAGCGGGGGAAGTTTGATGGAGGCCCTGCAGAACCGGGGGCAGGCATTTCCTCTACCTACTATTTTAAGAGTGTTCTACCAGACTTGCCGAGCTGTCCAACACATGCATGCTCAAGTTCCTCCTATCGCTCATCGTGATCTCAAGCTAGAGAATTTTCTAATATCTAATGAAGGTAATAATACATGTATTTGGGTAATGGTCTGTTCTTGCCTTGACCTACATTTTTTAAGGATATAATTTTATGGATTCTTTACTTACTTTACACTTTATTTTTAGGTACAATAAAACTATGTGATTTCGGCTCAGCTACTACAGATATTTATACTCCTAACCCTTCCTGGAGTGCTAATCAACGAAATATGTTAGAAGAAAATGTGAGTTACTATATTTATTGAAGTAAAGTACCTGTTAGAAATAGTTGTAGGAACATAATATTATAAAATGTTTTAAGTGTATTTCCTTAGACAAACTAACATTCTTGTCAGCCATAAAAATAATATACTAATTTGCCTTCTTGACACTTAAAGCCAATGGACATTGTCTCACATTCTTACAGCTTGTTAATAAAATAAAACCCAACTACGACAAAAAACGACGCTGAAAAAGTATAAAACAAGACTTTTAGAACACTGAACTGAACAAAGTTGCTTATGTAGTTCCAAGTAAATGGACACAGTAGACTCTACCAAAATGCTTATGTTGAAAATTGACAATAATGTCATACAATACTATTTTGAAGTATGCAATATTTACTATGTAGAGATAAGTTTTCATGTTTGGAAAACCGCAGTCACATGTTGTCAAAGTGCTACGGTAGGTAGGTACTTGTGTATGGAACGTGTGACTACGCCTTTCCAAACATGAAAACTTATCTCTACATAGTAAATATTGCATACTTCAAAATAGTATTGTATGACATTATTGTCAATTTTCAACATAAGCATTTTGGTAGAGTCTACTGTGTCCATTTACTTGGAACTACATAAGCAACTTTGTTCAGTTCAGTGTTCTAAAAGTCTTGTTTTATACTTTTTCAGCGTCGTTTTTTGTCGTAGTTGGGTTTTAGTTTTTAACTTTTATTATTTGTACTATTTTGGTGTTAAAGTGTACTTGTGAAGAATAATATTATCAAAAGTCAAGTTGATGAAATAACATGTTTTATATTTTAAGGGGACGTAGTAAAGAAGCTATGAACGAAAAGATGTGAACTATATGCAATCAGTCCATGAATATACGTAAAGTCACATGCAAATGCTAGTAATATATATATATTTAAAATGTACAAGTAAAGCGCTTTCCAATGATACCAAACACGGCGTATTTATCTTAACTTTATTTTTTTACTCTGTATGTTTTGTCCGCTAGTGGGCGCCACTTTAGATTTTGTGAAACCCTATATAGCCTATAACCAGCGGACAATTAAGACGCTTCTAATGATATGTCATTTGTCGAATTCTGACAAGCAATTTAGAAGTTATGTGGAAACAGATGAACATACATACATACATACATACATACATACATAGCCTGTCAAAATCATAACCCTCCTTTTGCTTTGCCGTAGTCGGGTAAAAGATTCTATTTGTAGAACTTATATTAGTCAATATCATATCGATACTTTAAATCTCAAATGGCGTAACCACCAAAACACTACTTTTCAGGAGAGCAGAAAAACAAAAAAAAATGTTTTTTAATTCATAACTTTATCAATTTTAATACGATGAAAATGTTTTATACATCAAATTTCTTAGAATTTTGAGATAAAGGCTTCAGTAGGAACTCTTTGTTCCTAAATCTTATATTTAAGAACCTAGAAGTCGGTTACGACTTGTGAAAATATTACAAAAAGGCGTTTACGCCCCATAAAAATCACGATTTTTAAGAGGTGAAGGTCGTATCTCCAATAAAAAAATGTTTCTTGTGCTTTAAACTCATTTAATAATAAAGGAAAACGTAAAATATTCACTCTGTATTACGCTTTTACAAAGTTACGCCGTTTGACACTTTTTCATAGTGACTCAACGCGTAATTTTTAGAATTGGATGAAAAATTTTGGAATATGGGAAACTTCACTAAGATTTTTACGTATCTAAATCGATTAATTTTGTCATTTGAAACCCCTGCTGATGTGTATTCACCATACATTTATCTATGTATTCAGCCATTTGCGTACTTGTGCGCATAGATTACGTTCCTCGGTGTATTTATTATTTTTTGTGACCGTTACGTTGACTTTGGCGCGTTATTGGTCTTTGATTCTGATTTGTGTTTGGACATTGATTTAAAATGCCGAAACAAGGAAAAGCAATAAATAGCCAATGTCTCCGCAATCTTAATCCCCCCGCGCATCAATACTAACAATAATAATGACAATCATGTGTTCAGCGATGTTGGGTGTAAACGCCTTTCTTTTGTATTGCAATTTCGAAAAATAGCGTGTCTTACGAGTTACGCCAGAAAATTATGTCACTTACACCCTTTTTTTTTGACATTTTTTTCACGTCACAATAATTTCTAGGGGCGTAAACACCAAGTAAATTAGACAAAGCCTTTTACGACCTGTTTACCTTATGAAAAGTGTTCAAATCTATAAAAAACATTGGGTCGTAATAACCTTTTTTTTGCGAATTTGAGGATTTTAAATATACAGATCGATAGAGAAAAAAAAACTGAATAAAACTGCATTAAAAAGTCATTTTGACCAAATTGGCGGTTACGCCATTTGAGATTTAAGGTAGCGATATGGGATTGAGTCCATTGTATGCAAATTCAACCACTTATATAAGTTGACATGAAATGTTTAGCCTTTGGCCTTGTATTACATTCAAATAAGATTGATTAAACATGAAATAATCAAATATAATAAAACAAACAGTTGATGTTGATGAAGACATTTATTAATCTTCTTGCATTTTTCCAGTTGGCTCAATTCACAACTCCAATGTACAGAGCACCGGAGATGTTAGACACATGGGACAATCGTAAAATAGACCACTCAGTAGATGTATGGGCACTGGGCTGCATTCTATACACATTGTGTTTCATGCAACATCCATTCGAAGACTCTGCAAAGCTGGCCATATTGAATGGAAACTATAATCTGAACCCCAATGACCAACGCTATAAATGTTTTCATGAAATTATAAGTGAGTATCATCAGGTTTTCAACCTGCTTTGACAATACTTTGTGTCAGTATTTTACATACTTTTTAGTTTGTGAATGTGTTATGCAAATCCATATTAATCATCTGTACTTGTTTTGCAGGTGGATGTCTAACAGTAAATCCTGAGGAACGCTTGACAATAAACAATGTGCTGGAGCGATTGGCGGCAATAGCGGAGTCCAACAATGTCAACCTGAAGCAACCACTCAAATTTGAGCGTAAAAAAGTTGAACAATCTGTGGCCACTAGCTCGCCAGGTAATAAGAAGTCAAGTAAATATTACACTACCATATCCTGAAATGAAATGTCGTGGCGCGGTACATTCGACCCGTTCTGTGATCAAAGCAATCGTCTGTTTCAACCGTTTGCGTGCGCGCATCTCAGCTCCATACACTTTATCGGTCCATCATTATGTTATGTTGCATTTCAATCTCGAGCTAAAACTGGTCAAGCATTTTTTGACTTTTTACACTCAAATTTTGTTTGTTTTCTCTAAATATTTATTTTTGGATTGAGTTCCTTAGAGATGTTCTTTTTACAAAATGTGAAAATTCGTTACATTCCAATGTTAATCACCAAAAATTGAGCAACACCAAAGGTAAGGCAATGACGAGGGAAATTCTTGGAATGATGTAAGGTAGTATAGCATTTATTTGACTTTTTCATATTATATATTTTTTTAAATTGTTCGGTGTTCGAATGATATTCGAAACTGATTTGTTTCTATTGCTTCAAAGCTATTGCGTTTACATGACGGTAGTTGTAAATCGGTTTGTTATTTATAGATCGAGTTTCCTTTTGGTACACTCAAACAGTCATTTTTGGCCAGTACAGTTTAGTGCAATATGCTAATCTGGTTATTAAAAACAGTAAACATGGAAAGCTTTAATTTGATATTTAAGTCTGATCACATGATGAGAATTTAAGAGTATATAATACTAGGGTAATGTAAAGCAGGCTCTAAGGAAGGAAACATAGAAAATTACTTCAAATAGTCCTCTTACCCAATCCTATAAATAAAGGAATTTAAATGACATTTATATTACCAAAAATTGTGTGCATTTTGAAAGTGCATACTTCTAATTATAATAGATGATATGTAGCTTTTATAGACGTTAGGGTACCTGTCGCTAGCTAGGGTAGTACTTGTATGGTCTATGTTAGGACTAACTAATTTATCTAAACATTCCTGTATGTATTTATGGGGTTATATTACTGACACCAAGTCTAAACCCCGTTTTCTAAATATTCTAGGCTTTACACCTAATGAATACACTTTATAATATTTTAAACTAAAGTAATAAGTAGCTTCAAAATAGTGAATATTCAACTAAATATTCTTTATACATATTTACTAGCCTAATATTATCAAAATATCTCTCTGTTAACCGATACTAACAACTGGGTCAAGTATTTTGTAAGGAATACATTGATGAATATTATTATGCACTAACATCATGGGCGGCTTGGTATCTGCACATTTGTTATAAAACCTATAAATTTTATATTCGATTCATTTATTATTAATATTAATGTGTATATCACTAGTCTAACGTATCATTCAGTAGGCATAATTATATTAGTGTATTTGAATACACTTCTTGTTAATGTTGATCAAATCAATCGCAACAAAATCATGGATTGATCGGATTTCTTCCTAGACAATATAAGAAAATATGTGAAATGTGGTACAAGTATTAGCATAGTTTTGTATATTACACAACAGATATATAAAGTCCAATGTTAAAATATTTTGAAAACTTTCATTATTTAGTAAAATAATAGTTGTGTGTTATAAGACATGAATTTAGATGAAACATGTTGAAATTAAAGTAGATGTGACTTGGAACTATTGCTTAGAACATCATAAAATAAATATATTTTGTTGTAGTCTGTTCATATTGTCGCATTTTCCGTTGTGCATAATGATTTAGTCATGTGACTATGTCGGAGCTTACATTAGTGAAATAAATGAGTATATTCTTCGCATTCGTAGTTTGTTTTTATTTCAATCATGTCAATATTATTTCTGGGAAGCATTCTCAGGTCATCCATTTCCTAGTACTCTTAGGAAGGGAAATCCTAGTTTGAGTACAAACAATAGGCTGGTGATTGATATGTGGGAGCCACGTGTGTTTATGAAAAAATGGAGACATGTGCTTACTATAATGGACGGGCAATCGCACATAGGTAAATCACACTTATTTTATTACACGATAAAGGCACATAAACAGAGTATTACGTATATCTTTTGAGTAGTTCTTAAGTAACCAGAAGTATGTCGATTCCTTATCGATTATGTCAATGTTAAAACGATTATTGACTGGTATTTCAAGAACAAAGCACTATTGAGTTAGTATAGTGGCCATATTAGTTTAGAATTATTATTATACTCAATGTGTATGTGCCTTTATATTTGAGATTGTTAGTGATAAAAGAGAAAACACTTATACTGGCGCACTATTAACTATCTAACCTGATTAACCAATTGAGCCTGGAGATAAATCGATTTTTATGTGGGTATGCTTAATGCCACCATAACCCAAATGCAAAAAAAAGAAAATCAGGCCTCAAATAAAAAAATGATTTATATGACACAATCTAAATATTAACTAAGTTATAGCCGTTTTAGTTTAGTACATAAATAAATTGTCTGTAGTTACGCCGATAAACTAGAAACAATGGTCATATGAATCGTTTATTTATTTAAATTGGTGTTGCTAAACTCATATAATCCAAACATTCACATTACTAACATAAAGCTTTTTAAATATGTACTAATTTTACTTATTTTTTTCTATTAATAATAAAATCAATTGGTTGGGATCTCATAACGTGAAATATTTTATATAGTATTATCCCATTTTTATACAAATACAAAAATACATAGTAAATGCACCCCAATTACTATATATTATATACTAGATAGTGACTGTTATGCTGAAATCGGAGTAGAGTAATCTTAGGTATTGAAGGAATTTCTAATAGGTTACCTTTATATATAATGTTGTTATCAAACTTTATCTAATCAGTCAGCATTTGAAAGAGTAATAGATAGATCGAAGTATGTATTGTGTTAGAGGTTATACTAATAATTGGATATTATACCATAAATAATCTGAGCATGACGAAACTAGGTGCGTGTACTGGCATTCAAGGCTATGATACCTATAATGAGATTACAGTTTTAACATTAGCTAGGTTCTGAGTATGTTTTGTATGCATGTGACTATGATTTGAGAATCGATGCTTCTTTGTTTAGTTTGTATGACCATAACTCATTGCATGTTCGTTTGAGTAGTTAATTGAAGTCTCACGCCTAATTTTGGACCGTATACCTCTATCAATAAGGATCAAAGTTCGCTTGGCATATTTTGTAATGTACTCAATTCATGATGACCGTTTCGACCGATGATTGTTTCAATTTAATATTTAGCGCTCTTGATAAATTTTATTGCTTATTCTTTTTTAAAGTTGATCTTAAATATATAAATCATTTAACTCTACATAAATTCTGTTATTGATATAATTTTGCTCAACCTACATTCTTAATTAGATTTTTTATTGACAACGGTATGTTAATATAGGCGTGCGACTTCTTTTTACTGAATACTGTTTGATCGCTATACATATCACGTTTTCTTTTCATTTTAGGTGTTTTCAACTTTTTCGGGTGCCCAATAGTTTTCTCATTTAAATGACCCGGCGCACTAGCATGATCCTTGCTACGGACTCCATTCACCTGAACGCTTGATATAGGCTATTGGACATGCTCGCAATGATGAGTATCGATTTTATTTATTAATGTTTGATCTATGCACATTATATTTTGTTAAGCATTTTAGTTGATTATTTTTATTGTTATATTTTTTTTATTAAAACGCTTTGTTGGTAACTATTATGTCAATAACTAGCATTTATATTTATTCTGAATTAGGTTTTTAGAATGATTGTAACTTTTATATTTATCTTTAACTAACATCACAGGTATGCTCAATGCTACAAAGAGTATTATTGTAAAATAGTAATAATCAGTTATGGGACTACCTACAGTATTAGCTGTTCATTTATAAATAAGAATTTGAAGTTACATTAAGGGCATGTGCACATTGTAGGTACCTAAGTTGTTTTTAAAATAAAAATCTATCATTTAGACCGTTCAATGTAACTTCACATTCCTAATGATGGCCCCATTTAAGTATATTCAACGTTTGATATCTCTATTCGGAAAAACTTATCTAAACTTGGAGGACAATAATAGCATTAGTAAAACACTTTAATTCTCTAAAGGTAGATTTATTACTTCGTAGAAGAATAAATAGTTAGGTTTTTAATAAAAGGTATCATAGTTATTTACTCAAATAATTTTTCAAATGACATACAGGTAATTAGAACGCTTGATACCTGTACAAAAAAAATTAATGGGTTGTCTGTTGCTCGTAAAATTTGATCTAACGAGCTGTATAACTTAGTATTGCATGCATTTTATAGGTAAATAAACTATCCATAACAGTATACAAATGACATAATAAGTTGAATCAATATTTATGAAAGAATAGTTTAATATTATTCTATTTAGACATTCATTCTATGAAGACAACAGATAGTTATGTATCCCAGAAATTCATCACAATATAGCATCGGATTTAATATAGGAGCACAGTGCAATGGTGCTGACATAGATATACACATTATATTTATTTTAGGACGAACGTTGTTCTTACTACAAATTTGTACATGGTCTCCTCTCATCTTCTTAGTCCAGTTTGTAGCGTTATGCCATAGACAGAAAATACCACTAGGCGCTGTTGATTTGCAACTACGCAATAAGAGTAGAACGACCTTTAAAGACAATTTAGTGTTTGGAGAAAAAGATTATATCGAACCATTCCGAAATGTATAATTCCGAATTGAATAGGCATTACTTTGACTGCACTTGACATTCCAAATTGAACTTATTTTGTCATATTTGTTTTTTATCGGTGTACCAATTAATTGGCGAGATAACTATAGTTGGAAGCAAATATTTTGAGTTCTATCGTTCTGTGACAACAAAGGGCAAATGATTTGTTCAAAAAGGTAAGAAATGAATACACAATGCTTGCAATAAGTGGCAGTAAATATCAATGTGATATATGACCACTGAATTTTTCAGTTGACTCTCCATAATACAAATTTGTGGTTTCTTTTAGATTAAATTGATTAAGGTACAAATAAATATGAAGTTGTTATCCGATAAGTATTATTTAGTTACCATTGTTTCGTTCTTGGAAATATAGTTAATCACGTTTTATTTTTACGACTCTAAAGTTAACTTCATATTTACGAAAAGAGGTACTGTACAAGTGCACATTTCACAGTAAAGTGTGTGGATATTTTTTTAAACAATTATTATATTTGAGCAATTATTGTAACAGGCTATTAACTGCTATAACTAATTATTTTATTACTTTGATTTAATCATATTATTATAAATTTAAATTTGGATACAATGATTTGGTATCAGACATACATACGAAAAACTACTATATTGATATAATAAATGCCACAAAATATTATCTTCACATTCCAAAATTAACAAGTGAACTCTGATTATTAAGTGAAAGTAAAATGGTACTTTATTCCAATATTATGAAGCTTTTTTTTTATTCATAAATTTGAATGTCATGGTGCTGCGCATGATTCGTTTTCGCTTGATTATATAGCGCATATAATTAAAATTTAAATAGGTTAGCATACAATTTTATAGTGATTTTAAATCAAGATTTATGAGTGAGCTATGTTAGTAATGTTATCGAATCTAGACTAAACATTAGATTTTTAGGTTGGTTCCATTTTCTCAAATAGATAGGATAGGTGTATGTTTTACCTATTGTTGATTGTCTCATAATGTGTCAAAATTTTGTTAACCCTAATATTTGTATTTGTAATGCCCCCAAAGAAATCTAAATTCTTGTGATATTTGTCCATTTGTCGTTTATTTTCTTTTTGAACATTGTTTTAATATTGTTGATTAATTTAAAAAGTCTGTTATGAGATCCCACTATAAGATTTTATTGATTGTATATTTAAAATTTAATAATAATGTTTTATAATCAATAAAACAATCTCCTTTTTAGAGGCATATTTATTCAATTTATACATTATGCCTTAATTTTACATTCAGCATTGGTCGATTTATATTCAACTTTTCCTACTTGAATCTATATAATCTAAAGTGATACTTTTTCTCCTAATTTGTTTAGGTTTTCTGATGAAAAAAAATAATTACACACTAAAATATCAACTCATAATAAAAATATTAGTTTTAGAAGTGGATAGAGTTCAATATAAATTGATATTTACTAAAATTCGTAAGTACATATATAATCCAAACCCAAGCCATAATGGTATAAACAACCAGGAAAATAGGTACCTAATGCCCTTCGTTCTTTCGGCATGTCTTGGCGAGGCTTACTATGCCCTCAGCTATAATAAACATTCTGATGCAAATACTCCTGTATTCGCCTTCAGGCCTATCAAAAGTTGATTTATAGATGAGCAATATTTTTGTTACTATTAGACTTGTAAGTAATAAATAATAATGTAAATTATATTTTAAAGTTTAGAAATAAAAGTTGTGTAAATTGAGCCCGGTGTAGTTTTTGTTCTCAGCAAATTCCTAACTCTAATAACAAAGATACACTGTAGGTAATTACTTGTCCCTGGTGTGGGGTGGCACTTGAAATACTTATCAATATACTTACTTATTCAATCAATAACATTGATACTTGATAGGAATCTAAATCGTTGTCCGATTTGCCTACCAATCGTGTTGATTACTTGACCAATAGGAAAATTATCTATCATTTGTTTCAATTACAGCTGAGCAATAGCTTAGGGTGATTATGCTCTTACTAAGTTTTCATTTGCCATATACATTTTTTAGTTTGTACAATTATGTGATGAATATACAGATCTATGTATTTCTTTTTAATGGAAACCTTAATACAGTAATTCATAGATATAGAAATCACACAATATTCTGATGGAAATCGTTTTGGCGTATCAAAGTAAGGACATTTAACATCTAAGTCATAATTTTTAAATGCTTACCTAGTTGTTGAAATGAAACTTCGGTTAGTTTTATCAAGTCTTTGAAAAATGCTGAAACACTCAATTTGCGAAGTTAGCATTAGGATTATCAAGTCGCCTATGAGCCTTCAAGTTTGTTGGCGACGCTTACGGACTCTCCTATAAACTTCCGAGTTTTTAGACGACGCTCACTGGCCCGCGCCTATGAGCCTTCGAGTTAACAGGGGTAGTCCCCAAAAACAACCTACGCGATTAGCACCTTCATGAATAGCACTGGCCTAGTCCACGAACAGGTATACATGTAGGTGCTATTCGCGGACTACCATACCACTGTCGCTCGCCTATGAACCATCAAGTTTACACTCCTTAGCCTTCATATAACTTCATACCTATCTCGTTTCCAGCCAACAGTCAGCCAGTATCGTCCGCTCAAGAGACTCCGCACTCCCGGCCGCCCGAGCCCGCGCGCCCGCCCCCGCCGGCGCGAGCGCCTCCGCCCCCCGCGCCGCAGGGCTCTGCCCCCGGCGGACTGTTCTCATCCATCAAGGGAGGCGCTGGAAGCTTCCTGAAGAACTTAAAGGACACCTCGTCGAAGGTCATGCAGACTGTGCAACAGTAAGTTTTATTTTTTACTTTTAGTGACCCGCCGTCGCTTTAATTTCACAATTTAATCTCAAAAGTACTTTTTACACTTGTTTCGTGACCATCAAATTCTTAGGTTTAGTTTTATTAGTTTCACAGAAGTAGGTAGAAGAAATTGAGTACTATATAATAGTAATAATAATTCAATCACAATTTTACTTTGCTATTCAGGGTTCGTAATATAAAATAAATTAATGTAAAATAACAAATTAATAAAAAGCTGCCGAAAGTATAAACTAATAAAAACCTTATGTAATTTTGCTATGTGCTTTAAAAACAATCTTTTCTTTGCAGGTCAATAGCTAGGACAGATTTGGACATAACTTACATAACTAGTCGGATAATAATAATGCCATATCCTTCCGAAGGCCTGGAGAGCGCTTACAAAACTAATCACATAGATGATGTTAAGGTGAGTGACGAACAAAGATTTTCTGATGTTTAAGCCATGTGCACACAAGAACATATTATTCGAGAATTTCCTGAAGAAGTTGTAAATAATGGTTCGTTAAGACCGATACATATAGATAGATAAAATAGATTTCCAATAGATTTTCTATGATTAAAATATGTACAAAGAATATGAAATTCTATCTTAGTGTCACTTGTGTACCCTGTTTTAAACGTTCGATCTAATTCATCGGTAAAAATGAATGGTTCTATGTAGACAGGGCTTAAACATCATTATGTCTTATCTCTAAAAACGTCTACTCTTTTTGTAGTGCTTTCACTTGAATTAGGTACTTTATGCATTGATAAGAACAGAGTACACACGCACTCACAAACACATTTAATAAATATTATGTTGTAATTTAGGTTGACAACTTACGTTGCGTCGTATTTTTCTTTTTATCTCCAAATTTTAATTATGTATTTGGGTTCTTTATCAGTTGCCCTAACTTGTGAAAATGCGCAGGTTTGATAACTTTCTAAATCGTTTGGGCTTAGCATTCGTAAGCTAATTTTATGCGAAATTAAAAATATTACGGACAACAGGCTTAGTATTAAGGGGTGGGGTAGTAGGGCCTCTGGACGAGGCTCCATGGTTTGGGAAACTCCTAACTACTTGGGCCTCCTAAGTATCTTTTGAAATTTTCTTAATTTAAGGAACTCATGACATTATCACTTCTATCTAATCTTTAAGTTAAAAGCAGAGGATTATCACTAAATCTCTCGGGGTACTTATTCTCTTGACACCTGAGTCTACTATGCATCCTAACCGCAGCTATTATCACACCCAGTCTGACTTCTTAGCTCATTTAAGAACACTTTTGGAGGCTATTCGTATTGTGTTCAGGCTTACTTAGAGAGCCGGCATCCCGGCGGCAAGTACTGCGTGTACAACGCTTGCCGCGGCGCCCGGCTCCACTTCCCTCGCCACGTGCTCGTGACGGACGCCTGCCGCGCGCTGTGGCCGACGCCCGCGCACCGCGCGCCGCTGCTGCACCAGCTGTACGCGCTGCTGCAGCACATGTACCAGCAGCTGGCCAAGGACGACAAGAGCGCCGTGGTCATCACGTGCCAGGTGTGTCCGGTGACGTCACGCGCTAGGGACCGACGCCTGCCGCGCGCTGTGGCCGACGCCCGCGCACCGCGCGCCGCTGCTGCACCAGCTGTACGCGCTGCTGCAGCACATGTACCAGCAGCTGGCCAAGGACGACAAGAGCGCCGTGGTCATCACGTGCCAGGTGTGTCCGGTGACGTCACGCGCTAGGGACCGACGCCCGCGCACCGCGCGCCGCTGCTGCACCAGCTGTACGCGCTGCTGCAGCACATGTACCAGCAGCTGGCCAAGGACGACAAGAGCGCCGTGGTCATCACGTGCCAGGTGTGTCCGGTGACGTCACGCGCTAGGGACCGACGCCTGCCGCGCGCTGTGGCCGACGCCCGCGCACCGCGCGCCGCTGCTGCACCAGCTGTACGCGCTGCTGCAGCACATGTACCAGCAGCTGGCCAAGGACGACAAGAGCGCCGTGGTCATCACGTGCCAGGTGTGTCCGGTGACGTCACGTGCTAGTGACCGACGCCTGCGCGATGTGGGAGACGAGTCTACGGTCTTGAAGTTCTAAGAGCGTGGCGTCTGCAATGAAACGGTTTAACTAATAGTTCTGATGGCTCTCCTCATTTCTTCGCAAAATTTACCTCACCCTTGCCTCGCCTTTGGTAGTGATGTCACTACTAAAAAGAACCAAAATCTCCACTTCTCCATATTTGATGAATTTGCCGAACATAATCTTGCAAATGAGTATACAGAGATACGTCAGTAACAGGCAAGTGAGTCAATCCATCTAAAGATTTTTCAGGTCTATTACAAAAGGGAATTTTCTCTTCACCAAATACGACCCTTGAACTAAATATAACCTCAATTTTTTTTCAGGACGGTAAATCAATGTCATGCATCCTGCTCTGTGGGCTGCTGATGTACTCCAAGCTGGTGACGGTGCCCGAAGACGCACTTCAGATCTTCGCCGTCAAACGCACGCCGGTCAACATGCCGCCTAGTCAACTCAGATACTTGTACTACCTCTCCAATATTATTAGGTGAGTGCAGTGAGATATCTAACCGTAATGTAAACCGAACATAATCCTCACTATGTGTTCGTATGAGGTAAATATAGGAGGAAGGTACCTTACTCTCATGACCGGTCATAAGTGTTAATCAGAAATTTCGCTACTGAGAAAAATTATTGATTGATTTTTTTCTGTCTCGATATGATTTCGTTCCTAATTTGAGTAGCGGATTTCAGTAAGTGGGTGGCGTTACAATTTCGTATACCTTAAAGCAATGGGATTAATCCCGATCACTCTTTGGTTGGTATGTTATTATCACAGTCATCTTTAAGACTGAAATGTCCTAATTGGCTTTTAGTGTTACTAAAAAGAACTGACGACATGTTATAATTTCTATTTCAGGCAAGAACCGAAGTTTCCACATTTCCGACCAGTAACATTGGTGTCTCTCACCGTCCACCCAGTGCCACTCTTCACTAAGGCAAGGTAAGATAATAATTAAAGATAATATAAGATTAATTAAAGATCAATGTTTCTAAATACAACATAAGTAGTATCTTTTATGTATTTGGCGTACAATTCTTGAACAAAAAATATACGCCGGAGGCCTTAGAACTAAAATAAAGCAGATAGATACGCTTATCGACTTACAAATCATAGTATATCTTTATTTGTGATGATTCCAGAGACGGATGCAGGCCATACGTCGAGATTTACAACGAGGACAGGTTACTGCTGTCAACAATGCAAGACTACGAACGGTTGCACATGTACACTATGGCGGAAGGGAAGGTTAGTAATGAAGTATAATTGTGTAGAGTAGAAACTACTTGTACATTACGACTTAGCCCTAATTTTAAGAATAATGTACTTGTTGAACTCTGCGTTCATTCATCAACATCAGGCCACGTCCCCACGTGGGCACGACCCTACCTTATACTAACGCGATCGGGACTCAGTCAACCACGAGGTGCCCAAAGCGGGTTGGTCGACTTCACAAAACCCCAGAATTTTAGCGCAGGTGTTCAGGTTTTTTGCAGTGTACATAATAATATGACATTATTGTACTAAAAACAGAAAAAAAATTATAGGTAAGATTTTAAACTTTCGCGTTCCATTACACTGAAATAAGTTTTTATGGGTCTTCACGCGATATTAGGAGTAGCAAAATTACATAGCTACTTACTGCCCGACGTTTCGACTGGGTTACACCAATCGTGGTCGCGAGCGAACAGTAAGTAAGTCGCTATGTAAGTAAGGTCGGGCAGTAAGTAGCTATGTAATTTTGCTACTCCTAATATCGCGCGAAGACCCATAAAAACTTATTTCAAATATTATAGGTGTTGCAACAACAAACATATTTTCTACTGCCTATCATGATAAAGTAAGACTTTAGACGTTCGCGTTCCATTACACTTAATATTAGTCTTTATGGGCTATGCACTTGCTACTCCTAATATCGCGTCTACACTCATAAAGACTCATATTTATCTTAATAAACATCTGTTGTTTTGATGCTTGTTTATGTCATGCGCATGTCTAACTAGCACTCGATAGGATTATGAACCTTACCCCCCTCTGTTTAAAGGTGACATTGCCGCTCGACACGACGGTAGCGGGCGATGTGTGCGTGTGCGTGTACCACGCGAGGCAGCAGCTTGGGCGCGTGCACTCGGTGCCGATACTGTCGCTGCACTTCCATACAGGCTTCCTGGACCCGGAGCATCATGCTATCAAGTTCTCCAGGTATGATGATGATGATAAGGTTCGCCAAAGCGTTACAGCGAGAAACGATCTGACGATCGGTTTCGGCTAAATTTGGCCTAAACCGAAACCGAACCTTCGGTTGGACACTAGCAAATTGTCATAGTACTAGCTTTGGAGTATAATGAATGATGCTGCCATTTATTGGAGAGGTACAGTGCGGTGTTTTAGTCGGTATACCATCTTGGCATCGCACTAGTATCAATGGTTAGCTTTTACCATCTTCTCGCCATCCACTGGGGATTCCAACACATCACTGGAGAATAACCCCTTCTCCTAGAGTTCTATATTAAATTATAGTGGTAATGTTTCGACCAGAGCCTAATTCGATCCTAATGTATAAAACTGGACGAACAGACAATTGTTATGTTTTTGTTTTTATTCTAATAAGTTCCTTATTTATTTATTTATTTATTTGGTTTACACTACAATTATACACTTTACATACATTTAAAAAATAGACTATAAATTACATTCTGAGTGTATAATTTTCTTAAAGTAAACACAGCATGCAGGAAAGATAATAATAAATTAGTAACTTAACTAACTCCTTGTTACTGACCTCTTATTAATTCTGTAGATCAGAGATAGACGGCATAGACGAGTCGACACCGATGAACGACCACTTCTCGGCCAACACCTCGGCCATCATCAGCATGGTGGTGCAGAACGGCGAGCGGCGCAAGCCCCGCAGCGACCTCTGGGAGCACGACCACTCCTACCCCGTGCGCGCGCCCGACGCGCTCTTCTCCACCGGCCTGGAGAAGAGCGAGACCATAGACAACTTTGGTGAGTGAACGAACTACCAGCATCAAAAGAATGAATGAGCGGATTCTATGTTAGTCTTTATGGGACCTTTGGTGAGTGAACTGACTACGAGCATCAAAAGAAAGAATGAGCGGATTCAATGTTAGTCTTTATGGGACTTTTGGTGAGTGGACGAACTACCAGCATCAAAAGAATGCAGATTCAATGTTAATCTTTATGGGTTCTTTGGTGAGTGAACGAACTACCAGCATCAAAAGAATGGATGAGCAGATTCAATGTTATTCTCTATGGATCCATTGGTGAGTGAACGAACTACCAGCATCAAAAGAATGAATGAACAGATTAAATGTTAGTCGTTCGTTCCTTGCGCGCGCCCGACGCGATCCTCTCTACCAGCCTGGAGAAGTACGAGACCATAGATAACTTTGGTGAGTGAACGAACTAGCAGCATCCAAATAATTAATGAGTGGATGTGATATCGCGTGCCTCCAAATTTCTGCGTTCCATTTTAGTCGGTGGGCCTACTGGAACCCTCGATCGGCCCTGAGTATTGATACTATTTGACACTTACCAATTTAAGTCTCCATTCCCTGTGTGGATTAGATTTTCTCCACACTCATCAGAATGAAGAATATTTCAATAGAGTTTAAAGTTAAATTTGTTTTGTTGATAGATATATTATGTACGTCTTTTGCCTATTCATATAAAAGGTATGCACTTTGTATTCGTGTATGTATTTATATATTATGTGTATGTATTTTTATATATTTGTCTATATTCACGCAGCTAACATGCGTGGCCCAGGCGCTACGTTCCAGAATCCAAGTATGTCTTAATAATGTGTGTAGTGAATCATTGATCATTACTCTCATGTAGCATACTTTCACTCATTATTTAATTAACAGGTTTTACATTATTAATCATAGTTTTGTATGAATACGTATTTATTATTCACTTTTAGGACTGAATAGTGAATGTGTTATTTTTTATTTTATTCATGTCTTATCTTCAAGCATGTTGCTGGATAATTTTTTGACGCAGTCAGTTTCTTTAAATCATTTAATGTAAATGTTCTTCTATTTATGAAGTAAGAATTTTACAAGATCATATTTTCTTCGATGTTTTCGTCATCATCGCTCATCATACTTACATCTGAGTAGAACCCGCGTTGGCGAGTTACTAGACTAAACGAAGATTCGCGACTATCAGAGCAATAAAACGTGTAAAAAGAGTAGCGCTATAGCGGTATTGTAATGGAGCTAGAGCGCTGTTTTTGTTGCTGACTGCCGCGAGTCTGTGGGGCTACCATGAGTTTAAAACTTACGCACTCGATATCGCCTACGTAAATATGTCTATGAAAAACTTGTACAGCGCCGCTGGTGGTTACGCGAAGAACTAAAATATGAAAAAAACAACTCGATAGGTTTTTAACGTAAGTAAGTTTTCGAAAGGCAACTCATGGTAGGCCCTCTGAACTCTGATGTTTTCTATGTCACGTAATACGCTGCGTCCATAAGAGGCGCTCGTTGAGAGAGACAACTTACAGTCAAGGAAAAGAACGAGCTTTGTTGTTTCCGAAGATTGTTTTTGTTATGCACTACGATTGTTTCGGATGATTTCGGAGTTTCTTGCCGGTGTCTTCTCGGTAGAATAAGATTTCCGAACCGGTGGTAGAATCACTTATCTATTACTTATTTAATTACTGTACCGAAGATTTATAAGTGCGCGTAAATGCTTATATAAATAAAGAAATTTTGACTTTGCTGTGCTCATTCTTCTTCTTCTTGAAGTATTATTTTGAAGAAGTTATTATCTTAAGAAGTAGTATCTCGAAGTACTGTAAAGTCAGCCAAGAAAGTGGTCTACCACTTTTGACAAAAGTTTCTGCAACATGTAACAATCGCTAAGGTTGACATTTCACTTACACAATCTTATTTCCAGGGAGAATTGTTGTTGTTTCATGACGTTCAAACCAATCTCAAGCGTAGGGTGGTAGACTAAATTTTTAGCTGACCGTACATTAGAATAAAAGAGACATGAAGATCCTACGCGTATAGAATAGGGAATATGCATAAATCTGCAATCTTGTATTTTTCAACAACTTATTAAAAAAGGCTTAAACATAAATACTAAAATGTGAAATAAAAATGAAAATCGGTTCTCAAACGAAGGATTTATAAGGAATTAAAGTTAATTTTCTATCTCTTTCTTACAAAACGGAGTTTTTTATGGATCGCGTATGGCCGTAGTGTAATTGTGACGTCATCTGCCATATCGGATCTCTCTGTCCACCCGAGAACTTTAAACAGCTATATCTCGCTTGTCGTTAAAGTAAATTGAAAAATATAAAAACATTCATATTTCTTCGATATTAAAGATTGATTTCTATAATAAAAAAAAATGTGTGCATATTCCCCATTCGCCTTCCTGAAGAGCCTCATCCTCATATGATAGTATGTTCAACAGTGACAGCGGAGAGCAGTCCGCCCGCCCGGCCGCATACGCCGCCGCGCCGCCCGCCGCCCGCGCGCCCTCCGCCCGCACACGCGCCCGCCCAAGTACCGCAGGAACCAGTGCCGGATACAGCTGACTTCCTCAACCTATCTAATGCACAGGTAAGGTACTCAGTATTGTCTTTTATTTGCGCGAGCATTACACATCTTCTTCTTATAAATAAAAATGAATTGCTGTTCGTTAGTCTGACTAAAACTCGAGAACGCCCGGACCGATTTAGGTAATTTGGTTTTAAAATAGTCGTCGTAGTCCAGAGAAGGTTTCAATGAGAAAATATAGAAAAATAATCAGTATTGGCGGTATGAAATTCGCCGGGACCACTAGTTTGAAATAAAACTAATTTTACGGATTAAACTCGCGTGTATTGTTATTCTAAACATTATTTAGAGATCCAACGTTTCGAGCTCTTTAATGCAAGTCTTGCCCGTGCAAGTAAAATTAGTTTTATTTCAAAAGGTAAGGTACTTGTGGAATCTAACGTTGTTATCTTCGGCTTGCCGATCTTTCTTCCTCATCCGCAAGCATTCATCTTTCCTTACTCCACAAATTTGCGCCCCTGGTTTGCCGGTTGGACCGGACTCGTGGCATATTGCCATCTTACGATGATGGCTTGGAGTAGCCTCGTCGTCATCACCGGACTCGCGGGGGAGAGGATGGTTGACCCCTAAACTAACGTAGTAAAATCGAAGATACAAAAGTTAAATTGACAACTATCACCAGGCCCAATAGGTTATCCTTTGCCTTCGTTTACCATTGAGCGAAGAGCTCCTTAGAGAAAAGAAATCGGGATTTTTTTTTGTATTGATCACCCAGGCAAAAGCGTAAAAGATGATATGAATATTTTATTACGGTTTGGCTTGGCTATATGCTTAATTTTTTTCTTCAACTAACAAAAAATCACATTCAGTCCTCTATGCAACCACGCCGACTTGTACGAAATTCGTTGTTATATGAAAACAAAGCAAACAGGAAAAACTATGAATGTGTGTGTTGCCATACAGAGCGCCCCGGCCGCACCGACTGAGAAGAAGCTGCCGACGCAAGACTCGTTCGACTTCTTCGGCATGATGGAGAAGAAGGCCGATGAGTTCGGTGACTTCTTGAGCGGAAAGGGCGAGAACTCACAGGTATTATATCGATAATGTCCTTTGTTAACGATCCTATTTTCGTAGCTATTACATCATCATCATCATCAGCCCATATACGTCCCCACTGCTGAGGCACGGGCCTACCCTAAACAAGGGCCATAAGGCCTTAGTCGACCACGCTGGCCAAGTGCGGGTTGGTCGACTAAACAACATATTACGACACTCACTTAAATACTGTCATAATAATGATGTTGTAGTGTGATCGTTGTTTTTGCATTTTTCTTATGATAAATGTTGTCAAAATATTTAAATGGAAACAGTTTTCATCCATGTTTAAGATACCAGGAATGATTTACCGCCAGCTTATTTACGATTTACTTACCACAGTGTCAGATCAATGTATGTGAAGTTGTGCCATATTTATTTATACTTTATAGGCAGATGATGACACAGTTAACCCTTGATCAAATACAGCATATAGAATTTTTTTATTGGTTTTCGCCGGTATTACAACTACATAAGGTTCAAAATCTGGTGGGAACTATTTTCCCCGTGTCTTATTAAGGGTTAATATTATTTCCAGCAATACACATCGGAGTCTATATTCGGCGACCTGCCGGCGCCGCCCACAGAGCCCATAGAGCGTCCGGCCGGCGGCGGCGACGCGCTCGCCTTCGACCCGTTCGGACTCAACGAGCCCCCGCGGGAACAGGAGCCGGTACTGGCGCCGAGGCTGCTTCAAGAAGACGGTAACATATTTAAAATTGTTTAGACTAAACAACAAACACCTATCAGATCGAAAATTACGCAAAATTGCATCATTTGTGACCTTTAAGTTCAGTTTGAACATTTGAATTGTTAGAAGAAACACATATAGTACGAAATACACCAAAACTGCCTCTATTTAGCATTTCAAACTCTTAAATTATTACGATCGATACGACAAACTTTTACTTATTGCCAGTGACTGAGCATAGATAGATGGTAAGTCACACCAGTGCGCGTATATTAAAGTTGTATAAGATCCGCAAACAACAACTGTCACTGTCATAGAGATTGATGGAAGTTTGAATCGAATCTAGTCCTCTTATTCACAAATTGTTGAAATCGGATTCCAATTTGAAGGCTCTATTTTAAAGTAGCATTTAAGCAGGCCTTCAGGGTGAGTGCGACAGGCTCAATATGGTCTATAGTGCCTGTCATAGGATCTCACTACCACTTACCTTCAGGTGGAGAGAGGGTTATCTTGTTAGCCTATTATAAAAAATGCATTAACATTCCGAATCCGAAAGTCAGACATACGTTATAAACAAATGGGTAGGACCTGCTAATGCCTGTTTACAAAGTTGTAAACGCTAAAAAAAAAAGCCAAGTGCGAGTCGGGCTCGCGCACAGAGGGTTCCGTAGCAGCAAATATAATAAAAATCACCCTATCTCAAAAACTATAAGAGATACTTTGATCAAACCAAAAATCGTTGAAAGAGTTAATTAGCATGCATCACCTCTATTTTTTTAGAATTTTATACCCCGTAGTTATAAAAATAGAGGGGGGGACATACTTTTTACGACTTTGAGAGCTGATATCTCAAAAACCGTTCACTTTAAGAAAAATGTTTTTAGAAAACTTTATATCATTTTAAAAGACCTTTCCATTGATACCCCACACGGGTATGTACATCGAAAAAAAAAAATTTCATCCCTCAGTTACATGTATGGGGGCCCCACCCCAATTCTTTTTACTATTTAGTGTCATATTTTTGTAGCGGTTCATACAACACATATTCCCATCAAATTTCATCACTGTAGTACTTATAGTTTCCGAGTACATCGGCTGTGACAGACGGACAGACGGACAGACGGACATGACGAAACTATAAGGGTTCCGTTTTTGCCATTTTGGCTACGGAACCCTAAAAATTATGTTCGAACATAAAATCGTTGTCAGTTAAATCACTTGAGTATATGCTACGAAGCCTAAATGGTGGCAGTTTGTAAACTGTTTTTGATATTTCTTTTTCAAGTGTCTAAAGGACACTTCGAAGACACTACGGAAACTAAAGAGAATACACCAGAGGCAGCAGAAGGCAACATAGATGAAAAAGCGATTGCAGATGAAGTGGAGCCATCTAGTGGTGAAAACAAATACATATCTTTAAATTATCCATTGTGATTCGCTAACAAAGTTTTATGTTTCGTTAACACTGGTTTTTGAATTGCAAACTAAGTGAAGGCATTAGCATGCTGTTCATCAGGTGTGTTCATAACCTAGATTTTAGTTTTATTTCACATGTTTATAATACTTAAACTGATATTAAAATGCACGATCATATCATATTGCACAAGTTATTAACTATTTTAAAAATAGATTCTTACTGGTTATTAAAATAACAACTGTTTTTTTTTAATAATCATACCTTGAGTTAATAATATTGTATGCAGGGTTTACATAAGAATATTTTTATAAGAATAACATACATTATAGCATTATTTTGGTTTTTTTGTTTCCATTAATAAAACAGAATGCGGCGACTGTAAAAACCATAACGTAAGTTAAATCTTTCATACCAGATAATGCATACTTGAAGCATTATTACTCGCAAGTTCTGTATTTGTGTGCCCACAGCAACTGACTGTGAGGCATTTGATTGGGTTGAACTATCAATCACGATAATTCAAGTAACTGTGTATTTTGTAAACGAATATAACGCGCCTTAAATCTTTTAAAAAGCGTGGATGGCCGATTGTTTAAGGTCGTTGCTTGCCATCAAAATCGTCGCCGGTTCAAACCCAGGCACGTACCACACTGTCTTTCAAATTTTAAATTCCTATGTACGATCATTCTACATTTTAACGGTGAAAGAAAAATCATGAGGAAACCTACACACCTACGAAATAATCCTTATTTTGTGTAGTCAACCAACCCGCACTTGATCTGCGTGGTTGACTAAGGCCCAATCGCCCAAGTTTAGGGTATGCCCGTGCCTCAGCCGAGGGGACGTATATCGGCTGTTGATGATGATGAAATCTTTTATGTTTACATACAAACATTTAAAAATGTTTTATCACACACGCGAGTAGCAAATACAATGGTACCATGCATACATTGCGACCATGATTGGTGTAATCCTGTCGAGACGTCGGGCAGTATGTGGCTATGTATTTGCTACTCCTAATATCGCGTGTAAACCCACACACCACAGAACCACAAACTTTCAATGTAATGGACAGTTTTTTTGCCGAATTGACATACGATGATGGCTTGGAGTAGCCTCGTCATCATCACCGGACTTGCGGGGAGCGGATGGCTACCCCGCAAGTCCGGTCACTAACCCCTAAAAGTAATAGAAGTCGTGAAAGTCTGAAACCTTATTAAACCTTTCACAGGGCGACAAAGCGTGCCACTAGAGCAGGCCCAACCGGCTCCAACAGGCAAGAAGGACCCGTTCGCCGACCTCGGCCTCCTCGGGGCGAGCATGCCGCCCCCGGGGGGTCCCGCCGGCCCCGGGGGGTCGCTGGGCGCCACGCCTCTAGTGACGCCTCGCGCCTCCCCCGCGCATACCCCCGCGCACCAAGCGCATACGCCTGCGCGCTCGCCCGCACACCAACCGGACTATAGGTAAGAGACTGTAGTAAACCTTTCACAGGGCCTATCAGTAGAGCAAGCGCAACCAGCAACAGGCCAGAAGGACCCGTTCGCCTCGCCCTTCCCTCGCGCACCGAGCGCATACGCCTGCGCGCTCGCCCGCACACCAACCGGACTATAGGTAAGAGACTGTAGTAAACCTTTCACAGGGCCTATCAGTAGAGCAAGCGCAACCAGCAACAGGCCAGAAGGACCCGTTCGCCTCGCCCTTCCCTCGCTCGCCCGCACACCAGCCTATAAGGTAAGTGTTTATTGAACCTTACTCAGGGTGATAAAGCGTAAAGAGCAACCAGCAACAGGCAAGAAGGACTCGTTCGCCGACCTCGGCCTCCTCGGTAAGAGTTTAATAAACGGCGGGGCGTGAAATGGCATTTAAGCAGACCTTCAGAGAGCCTACCATGAGTTGGTTATCGAAAACTTACGTACGTTAAAAACCTATCGAGTTGTTTTTTTTATACGGCCGATTTTAGTTCTTCGCCTAACCACCAGCGGCGCTGTAAAAGTTTTTCATAGACATATTTACGTAGGCGATATCGAGTGCGTAAGTTTTAAACCCATGGTAGCCCTACTGGTGAGTGCGACAAGCGCAATATGGTCTATTGTGCCTGTCGACCTCATATGTGGATCTCACTGCTTACCATCAGGTGAAGTGAGATCACGTTGTTAGCCTTTTATAAAAATAAAAACTTTCACAGGGTGACAGAGCCTACCAGTAGAACAAGCACAACCAGCAACATGCAAGAAGGACTCGTTCCTTTCCCATTTTAAAGCGGGTTGATTGAACAAATAATGCTGAACATATTGTCACATTCTTTATATACTTGTTACTGAAGACATAATAAAAATCACACTTGTATTTCAGACCTTCAGGCCCCACCGACGAAATACCGTACGTTACATTGTGATGTGTGTGTGTGTGAGAGAGAGTGTGCGTGTATGCGTGCGTTTATACGTTTTTTGTGTGAATCTTTATGTATTTGTTTATTTAAATTCCTCTAGTTAGAATGAGGATTAACGCGTATGAGAAATTCACTACATGGAAATACGTAGGCGTGAGGTCCAATTGCAGCATGATTGGTTATTTTTGACGTGACATTGACAGACATGTCTATATTCACCAAATATGCTGCAGTTGGATCTCACGCCTACGTATTGCCATCTATACCAAAGCCGCTCTAAGTTGGCCGATTTGCTACATGTCAGACTGACTGCACTAGTCTTTGAGTATAAAGCCACTGGAGATGCCTTACACGGGCGACCCTCCGGCAAAGTACATTGGTCAACTGTTCAAACACGTTTAATAAAACTACTTGTCGCTGCACCACCGCCATTTTGCATTGATCCCTGTCGCGTGACGTTACTCTTGAAAAATGGTTAGTTGTGCAGTATTCTCATGTAAAAGGCGATCGAGAGCTCAAATTCGCAACAAGAGCGCGTTTAGTATCATATCTAAGTGTTTTTATTAACTTTTAAACGTGTATTTAAGAAGAATCTGCTATTTAAATAAAAAGTCGTTGCGATACGTAAACGACAGAAAAAAATAAACAAGAATACAGTGGTACGGGGCTAGTGATGTCACAAAGTCAAAAAAGCGACTCGACATTTGAATGAATCATTCACTCCCTGCAGTTAGTTGTATAATCCGTTTTTTACTTTAATTTTGAATTAAATAAAAGGTCTAAACATATGTTATATTTAAATCTTGTAAGATGAATTAGAAAAATTACTTTTCTTTCCTCTGGTCATACGATATTGAAATTTAGTCTGAAAATGAAAAGAAATTCTGTGACTCTTTAGAGATATTTTTAAAGACATAGATATTTTAACCGTATCCTCTCAGTACATTTTGACTGTATCTTATATGTTTACAAGAACATACAATCATTTAATATCGGATCCTCACCATTTTAACACCAGTAATAAACATAAGTTTGCCGTTTCAAGGCTCAGGCTTCAAAAGACTGGAAAGTCGTTCTGGGTTTAAGCACAAAATTGTTTAATAAGATTCCACAAAATGTTATTGAATTACAATAATCAGTACAAGATAGTTCAGTTCATTCACCAAACTGATTTTATTTTATTCTTTGTGTCATCACTATTTTTTTCGTATGTGTGTTGCGTAGTTACGTGAAAACTTTGTTTGTGTGCGTGTATTGTTTGAAGTGTTGAACATTTTTGTAGTGTGCGTTTATCGTTACAGCAAAATTTGTGTCTGTTGAGTTATTAATTTTTGGTGGTGTGTGTTGTACGTGTTTACCTCGCCCCCGCTAAAAGTGGCGAAAAAATTTGTTAGAAGCGTTGACGTTATGGCATCTCCAGTGGCTTTATACCAAAGGCACTAGTGAGGGACAACGGTAAAATTGCCGAAGTATATAAGTAACAGTTATTTCACTTTATAACCAAGCAAGGTCTAATAATAACAAATTTTTATTAAAAACATTAATTCACATCCAAAAGATTGAATTTAAGTTCCTTATTTATAAATATATTTATTTTTAAAATACAATACTTATTAAATCCTTCATCCTATTTTTAAAAATACCTGGTGAGTATTACCCACTACGTCACTATGAAAACGTGTCAAACGGCGTAACCTTGTAAAAGCGTAATACAGAGTGGAAATTTTACGTTTTCTTTTATAATTCAATTATTTTAGGTAATAAAAGACAAATACTAGATAATTATACCGGAGCTGTTCTTAGAAGACTGATTTGACACTTTTTATTTTATATTTTGCATTTATCCTTGTTAAGAGGAACATATTTACGCGAATCATAAAGAACAACTTTTAAAAATAATACGTTATTTCAAAATTTCAAATGCACATAATTATCTAATTATTTGTCTTTTTATTACCTAAAATAATTGAATTATAAAAAGAAAACGTAAAATTTCCACTCTGTATTACGCTTTTACAAGGTTACGCCGTTTGACACGTTTTCATAGTGACGTAGTGGGTAATACTCACTCAGGTATTTTTTAAAATAGGATGAAGGATTTAATAAGTATTGTATTTTAAAAATAAATATATTTATAAATATGAACTTAAATTCAATCTTTTTGGATGTGAATTAATGTTTTTAATAAAAATTTGTTATAATTAGACCTTGCTTGGTTATAAACTGGAAATAACTGTTACTTATATACTTCGGCAATTTTACCGTTGTCCTCACTAGTGCAGTCAGTCTGACATGTAGCAAATCGGCCAACTTAGAGCGGCTCTGGTATAGTGAATTTCTCATAAGCGTTAACCCTCATTAGAGGATTATAATGAGTGAATAATATATTTAATCGATTATGCCTAACATACAAGTCATATTTAGTTGTACAAACGATTTCCAAGAATATTTGGTTGGCTACTCGTTCCTTCTTATTCCTCTTGCATTTAATTTGTAACCAATATGTTTTGGCCTTTTTTGCTGTCGTGCATGTTTACTCACTTTTTTTCTTCTTTTTTTCCTAACTGACTAACGATGATGGCTTGGAGTAGCCTTGTCTTTTAATAAATCAAGTAGTATTGTATATCTGTAATAATCTAAATTTAAATGTAATTTATATGTTGTAAATCCAATTTGTTAAGTCTACTACGCAAGAGCGAGGCTTTCCCTCCACAAGTATCTTCTGATTACTTTCTGGGAAGCCCCGGCATTTTTATTGTAAATGATTTACAGAAATAAATACATTTTTATTTTTATTTTTTTTTTTTATCATCATCACTGGACTTGCGGGGAAGCGGATGGCTCTCACCCCTAAGTGTCTACTCACGAGTGCGGTCCAACGTTATACACCGTGAAATTTTAGTGATTGTTTTCCCGTGGCAGAACGATTTGCCTTTGGTAATACTATCGAATCATGCAAATTATACCTTGAAAACAAAAATTTACTACAAATTTTCAAAATAATAACTTTCCAACTCGAAAACGAGAGACGCTATCGTTGATTTTTAAGATGTTACGTATTCAGGTACTGCTAGCCGTATAAAATCGATGCTTAAAGTTAAAGAAGCTCTACACCCTAAGTAATAAAGCGGTTAGAACGTACTTTAGAGTTTCGGTTATACCTTTCGTAAAAGCGGCATTAATTGATTTAAAAAAAAATAACTGCACAAATATATTGTGCTACTAAGATAGAATCATATTGCTGCGGGAAAACAACCACTTAAATTTCACGGTGTATATGCCCTGTGTTGGTACGCCCCAGCAGTGAGAACGTATTTGGGTTGATTATTGAACCTTTCACAGCCGCACTCACTTCGAGCCAGCGAAGACCCCAGCGGACGACAAGCCCAAGAAGTCGGCGGACGTGTTCGGAGACCTGCTGGGCAGCCAGGGGTACGACTTCGGCAGCAAGCGGGACGCCGGGCCCAAGACCATGAACGCGATGCGCAAGGAGGAGATGGCGAGGGACATGGACCCGGAGAAACTGAAGATACATGAGTGGGTGAGTGGTAACGAGGAGAGGGAGGGGACTTGACGAAGCATTTGTTTATCTACTTAACTTAGATACTTCATGCTACACTAGCGCCCACAACGGCAAACTTTGCAAGCTCTTGCCCTAACGTAATAAAACAACTGTAAGTTTCCGAGAACTTATCGACTTATATTGTGTTTCCAATTATTCTTCAGCTTACTTATATTCTCTTCGCGTCACACACTGCAAATGTATCTGCTTTGTAAACCGCCAGTTAACTAGTTCTATCACTCTCCAGACGGAAGGCAAGAAGGCGAACATTCGCGCGCTTCTCTGCTCGTTGCACACGGTGGTGTGGGAGGATTGCCGCTGGACGCGCTGCGACATGGCGCAGCTGGTGTCCGCGGCCGACGTCAAGCGCAACTACCGCAAGGCGTGCCTCGCCGTGCACCCTGATAAGGTACGATTTGGTTCGAGCAGTGGCCGCTAGATGGCGATATTGAATGCATCTTAGTTCAATAGTTTTGCTACTAGATGGCGCACTAGTGGAATTCTATTAACCCTCCATAAAGCGCATGTGAACATGTTGATTTTGGATCTTACGTAAAGTAATGAACGTTCAAAATAATATGGTATATTATACCAATGCCTATTAATTAATGTATTTGGTATTTTGATAGATTTTAGCTGATGGAGGATCTTATTATTGGAGACCAAGACTTATTTTAGGTCACGCCGCAAATCTAGTTATTTGTTGTACAAAATCTAATTGTTAGGGACTGCCATCCGATCCTTGCAAGTCTGGTGATGATGACAACGTTACTACTAGCCTTCATCGTAGTCAGTGAGGAAAAATAAATACTCCGGTTTTACCGATCTACCTATCTCATTTGAAATTTATGTTTGATTTCAGCAAATGGGCACGTCAAATGAGAACATAGCTAAAATGATATTCATGGAGTTGAACAATGCGTGGAGCGACTTCGAGAACGACGTCAAACAACAGAACCTGTTCCAGTAAGGTGTCCCTGTGATCCGTATTAGTCACTATGTTGTGGGGATTAAAGTCGATATTTCTGTGTCGCTTGCAGTTAAAATGTTGGTATACTTACTTCAATAATGAACCCTATTGCCATACATTTAAATGCACTACACATTGCGTACATGTAGACATCAATACTTATACACTTGTGATGCTTATGGATACTTCTTTTGAACGGTTAAGTGTTACAAACATAAAAATTTCACCTTATTGATATTTTACGATATCCAATAAAGTACACCGTACAGCGGTAGTTACAGGACACGGTTGCAACAATTACCTCAATCTAACATTGTAAGCCATCATGGATTGAAGTCTACTTTATTTGTACAGATTACAAAAAAAATCACTTTAATCCTCATTAATACTGATTAATGAAAAAGCCATTTGCACAATACTCTTAAAACTAGTAGATTGATTTCGGTTCGAACATCTTTCTGCTTCTTGTTAACAAGATGACGGCGGAGATAGAATTGGGTATTTCAATAGAATAATGCTAGAACTACTTTTAAGAGATTTATGCAAGTAACACTATGTATTGAGACGCGAAAGTTTATAAAATGTGATTCCAGTTAATAGTAAGGTTATGCTCGGTGACTTAGCACCGTTACTTGCGCACGTTTCAGTAAACGCGACAATATTACAATCTAATTCGACCATTGTATGATGCGATATATGTTGTTGACAAAGTAAAATGTACCCTGGGTCCTTGTTACGATGATATATAATCGCTTGACAGTTGACAGTAGGATCAGCAATTGAAATGTCGTATAATATGTTAAGTAAACCTCTCTAAGGGCTGGACTACTTCTCAATTTGTTAAGATCGCTAAACGTGTTAAGAAGAAAATACATAATTTTAAATTCACATACATTTCATGAATTAAAATTGTGTTTCCCATTCAAAACTTACCTATTGATAAGTCCTTTCAAATAAAAATGACAACCGTCTTCTTATTTGTTTTCAATTTATTTTATGAATGTGATTGTTAGAAATGGACATAGAGTACAAAACAATAACAATAATATTTCCCTAGTCTGTGTTATGAAGACAACGCGATATATGAAAACAATAGTTTGTTAGAGAGAGTTGTAGTCCGACCCTTGAAATTAATTTGAGCAATTTGTGTAACTTCGGAACTTCATTTTGTAGAGTTCTACAAACCACTACCAAAATGGCCTAATTGCCTTAGTACAAATCTTTTCACGAGATACATAGATACACATTTCAAGGAAATTCTGTTATTTACATAGAGCAGATCGACTGAAACTGAATAAGTTTATCTGTATGCATAAATAGTTTAGTATCTTATTTACCAACCTTCCCAGTTATTTGAAGTTACACTAATTACTACTGCAATTTATATCTGCAAAAGAAAACTTGTTTGACAAGTTTCGAAATTGTTACCGCTTCAAATTGTTAATAGCAACTTTGCATCGATGTTTTGTAATAACTGTTTATCGTGGATTAGACTTAGTATAGATAATTTATCTTTATATTTATATAGTAAGTATAAAGAAGCAATGGCGTGTCTGGTTTACTTTTAAAAGCTTTTTTGTGTATGCTCAATAAAACCTCGCGATATAGGTGAAACTAAACATTTCTACCCAAACGCTTGGTAACTATTATGATATAATATAACAAGTGTTTATACTAAAGTTATGTCTGTCTATTGATACTTTCAAAATTAGAACACCATTTGGCATTGTTACTTATTATAAAATAATATTTTTAAACAACAATTGGCGACACAAAAAATGTTTGATTGAATCTTAAAATTTTCCCTATTTACTATTCATGCTATCAATAAGTATTACTACTTAGAAGCTTTTTAAAATTATAATATTTGCGTAAGTTGTTATAAATATGTAAATCGGAATATATGGGTATAATCTAGATTCTGGTGCACATAATATGATAAAAGTTTAAATAATGAATGGTCTTTATGAATAATAGTGCAATGCAATAGTAGAACGAAATGATTAGAAAATAATTGTAATATACAGAAATATCCGTTATATTTACACTAAAGAAATGCATAAAATTGATAATTGTTGTGTAGATGTTAGGCATTTTGTTTCTGTCATATAATCACATTAAATGTTACATAATATTCTGCAATCAGTATAGGAGCTTATTATTTTTTAATTTTGTACATTCCTATTCTTATTTAAAATAGGTACAGACATAATATTTTGGCTTCAGGTGCATATTTATTATATACGTATTTTTTTACTTGCACTCGTTGGTGGAAATATTTTTAAGTTATGTTCTGGGAATCGCAAATAGTGATTAGTTCTTTATTGAAGTGTTATTTTGGTGCAGTTTATTTATTGAATATAACACATATTTGAAATTATCAACAGGCCAGTGAATCCTAGTTACAATGGATGTACTTAGTAATTTTCACTTTAATGTGTATATTTTGCTTGAAAATGTCCAAAATAGATGAAAAAGTAATCTGAATAAAATGATTGCAAATGATTTCGGGTTTTCTTATATTATTTTCCATAAAAATGTACCGTGCTGCGATGATGATACCTAATGAAAAATGTGTGGAAAATTATGCCGTTCATTGTACCCTACATTAAGTCTAATATGACCGGTATCTATCAAATTGTTGGAAGTGTAAAAATGAGAGTGTGTGAAGGCTGTGTACCTACCCACTATCGAGAAATACAACTCATGATTTTGACCATAAGAGTTACCCATCAATCGTCTAAGCCAAACTGTATCTATAAATTTGGACGCGTGTAAAAACAATATTGATATTTGTTGCGAGCATAAGACCCCGCCCCATCTTTTTTTTAGTGTTGAACAAAATACGGTAGTGCGTGCATCTTCGGTGACGTATAGAAGTATGTCCTATCCATAGGTATGGATGGATATATACCTACGTCGACTGTACAGTACAGGCAGTCAAGAAAGTGGTCTGGCACTTTTGATAAATCTTTCTGCGAGATGTAACGATCGCTAAGGTTGACTTTTCTAACAGAGTTTAGCACATGCTTATACCAGTGGGGCTACCATGAGTTTAAAACTTACGCGCTCGATATCGCCTACGTAAATATGTCTATGAAAAACATGTACAGCGCCGCCTGGTGGTTACGCGAAGAACTACAATCGGCCATATGAAAAAAACAACTCGATAGGTTTTTAACGTACGTAAGTTTACTATAGCCAACTCATGGTAGGCCCTCAGAGCCGCTCTAAGTTGACTGATTTGACACATGTCCGACTGACTGCACTAGTGAGGGACAACGGTAAAATTGCCGAATCATATAAGTAACAGCTATTTCCACTTTATAACCAAACAAGGTCTAATTATAACAAATTTTTATTAAAACATTTATTCACATCCAGAAGATTGAATTGAAGTTTCTTATTTAAAAATACATTTATTTTTAATATACAATACTTATTAAATCCTTCATCCTATTTTTAAAAAATACCTGGGGAGTATTACCCACTACGTCACTATGAAAACGTGTCAAACGGCGTAGCCTTGTAAAAGCGTAATACAGAGTGAAAATTTTACGTTTTCTTTTTATAATTCAATTATTTTAAGTAATAAACGACAAATAATTAGATAAAAGAACAACTTTTAAAAATAATTATTTCAAAATGTCAAATGCACCTAATTTGACATTTTGAAATAATGTCTTATTTTTAAAAGTTGTTCTTTATGATTCGCTAAATATGTTCTTCTTAACAAGGATAAATGCAAAATATAAAATAAAAAGTGTCAAATCGGTCAACTTAGAGCGGCTCTGGATAATTATGCTATGACGTTTTGTCTGTTATCTGAGATGCTGTCATTTGGCGTCATTTATTGCTAGGGAAAATTTACCTTGTTGTTTCGTGACGTTCAAACGAATTTTAACCTGGTAGACCACATTTTTGGCTTTACCTTCGCCAGTTCGTATAGTCGACAAATAAAAACAAAAGTTACTGTTAATCTTATATTAAAGTTCGGTAAGGTAAATTAGGCTCGGTTCGTCAGCTCTCGATCTTGACGTCGAGGCAGCCGTAGCGCTCCAACAGCTCCTGTTTCTTGCGACGAAGCAGGGCCTCCTCCACGTCCCTCTGGGAGGGCACCGCCACGTGTGACGTCACGCCGCTGCGGGACACCTCGTCGTCTTCCTCTTCTAACCGCTTGTCGTCCGGCTGGAAGGAAAAGTGATGATTAGAAGAACTATCTAATACATACTACACAATGGGTCCACGGGACCAGATCGATGAATGTGATGTTGTGAAATATTAATGGGTATTCTTATTTTAAGAAAAAATGGACTAAAAACGATTGATGGGTAACTCTTATGGTCAAAAAGGAGTTGTATTTTTCGATAGTATGTAGGCCCTCACACGCTCTTGTTTTTACACTTCCAGCAGTTTGATAGGTATGTTTATCTTAAGAATACAATGGGTATGCTATTCATACCTATTGTATAGCTTCGTAGCTTAACCCGATCAACTGAACAGTAAAAAATAAATACACTCTCACATTTGCTTGTTCAGATCAATAACAGCTTACACTAACTAACTTATAACTTCTGCCGTAAAACGTTACTACGTCGATCAGAAGGACTCACATTTTTAAAGCTTTAGAATAACGTTGACTACTAAATTTCATTTCAATCATAAAGCCAGACCGAGTAGCTTTCGTATTCAGTAAGATTAGTATAATTATACTTACATCTTCTGGGTATATATTTTCTTCTTCCGGTATGTCTTGATCCTTATTCTGTTCTTTATTACTTTTCCATTCGTCTACTGCCCGTGCTATCGCTGTGGAACGACAAAAATACATTAGTTTCTAATTTCACCGTCGCCTTAAACTTATTTTATGACGCTACACGCTTCTTTCCTACAGCAATAAAATAAAAGCATCATCATCATCTTAGCAGCCCAAAGATGTCCACTGCTGGACTGGACATAGTCCTCCCTCAAAGCTCCACAGGGATAAACGCTCCGTCGTTGCTAATAAATGATCATTAGCACTTATAACGCCTTATTTGGACGCCGTTCCATACATATGGACTGCCTAGCTCCCCGTAAGTCCAGTAATGATGAGGAGGCTTCTCCAAGCAAAAAAAAAAGACGCAGTAGCCCAAAACCGGTTTTGGGCTACTACGTGCGTAGACAGTGCCTAACATTTTTAAATTTTTACGCAATGAGGGTGTTCGCGTATAAGAACTTCACTAGATGGCAATACGTAGGCGTGAGGTCCAACTGCAGCGTGATTGGTTATTTTTAACGTGACATTGACAAACATGTCAATATTCACCAATCACGAAGCAGTTAGACCTCACGCCAACGTATTGCCATCTAGTGAACTTCTTATCCGCGAACACCCTCATTTCTATACCTACCTTACAGAATCTAGTCTAGTAGCCGTGATTGTAAGAAACTGATAGACTGATATTTAACTGAAGTACATATGACCACCAGTAGGTCCAGTCTCACTCACCGTCCTCCTCAGCCGACCTCTCCAGAGGCAGCAGCAGGCCATCATCATCGTCCCGGTAGC
The DNA here is from genome assembly GCA_039566165.1 of Maruca vitrata. Taxonomy (NCBI): domain Eukaryota; kingdom Metazoa; phylum Arthropoda; class Insecta; order Lepidoptera; family Crambidae; genus Maruca; species Maruca vitrata. The sequence continues at coordinate 12,707,171 of CM076917.1, read as the reverse complement.
CGTAGTAGTCCGCGTCAACATCGCGCATGAGGTCGGCGCGCGTGCGGCGCGGCGGCGGCGGCGGCTCTTGCTCGAACAGCTCGCGGACGCCTACGCATGCCAACAATCATCATCATCAGCCTATATACGTTGCCAATGCTGGGGCAAGGCCTTAGTCACTATAGTTTAATCTTAATGACAGCACAGCCAGCCGGAACGGAAGTTAACGGGAAGAAACTTTTGTATGAAAAGGTAGCCTAATGAACATGCGAGGGAACGTATTGCAAAATTCCCACGGGAACGGGAGTTATACAGAAAAATCTTTTGTATCTAAAATTCTGTAGGAAATCTACGCGAACGAAGTCGCGGGCACAGCCAGTTACTTATATAGAGTGTTGTTTGAAGGTAGCTGTATACCAGAGCCGCTCTAAGTTGGCCGATTTGCTACATGTCAGACTGACTGCACTAGTGAGGGACAACGGTAAAATTGCCGAAGTATATAAGTAACAGTTATTTCCACTTTATAACCAAGCAAGGTCTAATTATAACAAATTTTATTAAAAACATTAATTCACATCCAAAAGATTGAATTTAAGTTCCTTATTTATAAATATATTTATTTTTAAAATACAATACTTATTAAATCCTTCATCCTATTTTAAAAAAATACCTGGTGAGTATAATACCACTACGTCACTATGAAAACGTGTCAAACGGCGTAACCTTGTAAAAGCGTAATACAGAGTGGAAATTTTACGTTTTCTTTTTATAATTCAATTATTTTAGGTAATAAAAGACAAATAATTAGATAATTAGGTGCATTTGACATTTTGAAATAACGTCTTATTTTTAAAAGTTGTTCTTTATGATTCGCTAAATATATTCCTCTTAACAAGGATAAATGCAAAATATAAAATAAAAAGTGTCAAATCAGTCTTCTAAGAACGGCTCCGGTATAATAATGACAATAGTATGGGTGCGGGGATTCACACAGCAGACGAAGACTAACCTGGCAGATCCTTCGCCGCACCGAAGTACTTGTACCCTCTGTTCCCTGGAACCTCTTTCCCGTCTTGGTCGAGCATCTTCGGGCCGACGCGCGCGTGATCCGGCCCTCCCAAGGACTTGATCTGCACCTCCCAGTGACGTTTCTCTCGCATCAGCTTGTTGATCTCGTCGTTGAGATCTCGTATTCGGAACTCGCCGAGACCAGCTGTAAAATTTAGTTCAATTAAATTGGTTACAACAATCCTAAGATGTAAAGAAATACGAAGAGGAGTATTTTTTACTAGTGACCCGCCCTCGCTTCGCTTCGTATTATACATAACCTTAACCTTCCTTTTAAGTCCCTTTATCTATTAAAAAAAACCGAATGAAAATCCGTGTGTAGTTTTAAAGATTTAAGCATACATAGGACAGATAGGCGCGGGAAACAACTTTGCTTTTGTACTATGTAGTGGTAACATATTTTTATTGACTTTGATGCGTGTCATTCTTAGGGAGTGAGGAACTATTGTTCGTTTTACTCCCTCCTATTCGTACCGCAGCCACGATAACGGTCTACTGGGCCGACTATTACATGATGACGTCATGACCTAGTCAAGAAACAGTATAGAGCAGCTCAATTGACTCCGCTATGTATTTACTGTACCTATACGTGTATTACGGAAGCGTAAAAACTAATTAATTGGGACTTTATCACCTGGAATTTCAAATCAGATCCAAAAGAAACACGCTTTGACACAACATTTTGACTAGATATTTATAAAATGCAATATGTGGACATTTATCAATTTCACAGAACAGCTTCAATGTAGTTATTTCTTCTTCTTGCCTCCCTTCTTCCCTTTACCAGATTTGCCTTTCTTTCCTTTTCCTTTTTTAGATTCTTTCTTTTCAAGATCCGTCTTCTTCAAATCTACAGTACTGCATTGCTGTGCAATATTTGTAATTTCTACTGCCTTTTCAGACGGTGCTTTAGGCGTGACCAACTCTATTTCAAGATCTGTCTTTTTGTCTTTAGTCTCTAATTTCTTCCCAATTTTCAGTATAAAGACGTCTTTTTGTGGGTGAATGACTTTCTCCATGTCGACCGGAACGGGACAGTTCGTCGGCGTAACGTTTACCAGTTTTCTATCTTTGCTATCATAAGTCCGACGATTTTCTCCACCTCTGAAAGTATATTTCAGGTTTGAAGTATGTGTGTTAAAACCTTTATCAGGATACGCCAGATCTCGATCGCGCGGCAATTCAAACTGAATTTGTTCACCGGCATTGTAAGGTGTACTGTCACATGAACACAACTCTTGGATTTTATCATATTTCCCCATTCGTTCCACTTTCGTACTCTTTGGCACTCTAATTTTAAGTTCGTTATCGTTCATTTTGGTAAAAATCTCATCATACTTCGAATTACTATCTAAAACAACACAACAGTCACTTTTAGTATAATAATAAATCAATAGTAATAAAATTAGAATGTACTCGTTTTACATACCTGGATTGCTTGGGTAATACAAGGGACATTGATCTACTGAACGTTTAGAAGATACTAAACTGGACAATTGCGACACGGGGCTCTCAGACCTAGGCGCGTGAGGCTTATGCCCGTTTCGACTTGACACATTACGAGGCGACGACCTCTTTGTCATAACATCTTCATCTAAAAGAACTTTTCCTTGATCATCCATTTCCACTTTATGACAAGAATACATCGACATTCCGTTGTCTTCTTTTAGCAAGAAAGACGCAGCTTGCGGTTTAGGTGACGCGCAGAAAGCTGTCGTAATTTCCTTCCCAAGGAACGACATACGCACGGTCACTTCAATAACTCCTATAGACTCATGACTGTCGTTGTCACCACAAGATAAGTAATACATGTTCTTTGAAAGCGGAGTCGATGTAGTGCATTGTATGTTATCCTTAGGCTGCTGTTGGCACCACTTACTACAAAGATCTTCGCGTAGGTTGACAAATTCTTTTGTATAATCCATATGAGTTTCGCCTATTTTGGAGACACAACTCGAGCAAGGGGGCTGTTTCGTCAGCTGCAGTATGATTTCAAATTCTTTGATTGCGCATATTTTGTCGTATGTCATCGCAAACAGTGTTGATTTGCCTACATTTAATTTGCTGAAATTTTCAATTTTCCCGTACGAAGGGTCATACAGCACAATGGGATGTTTCCCTAGAAACGTCGCAGATATCACCAGATTATTGTAATCTATTTCAAAACATTCACACTTCATGTGAATTTTGTTAACAATTATTTCTATCAAAAACAAATGGTAGGGAAAATTTATTTCTTCGTCAGTTTTGCATGCGCAGAACTCGTTTTTCGTTCGTGCAATGTCAAGCGAAAGATTTTTTATTGAATCTCTGAGGGCATTCGCTTCGCTTGTCAATTTCTTACTCATATCCGCAATTTTATCAATGTTCCCGCTCATCCTGGGTGGTTGTGGTAGGCTTTCTAAATTTTTGGATAGATTTTTGATGGTGTCCGTCAATTCATTGATATTTTGGTCTATATTTTGGTTGGCATCTGCTGTGTCTTCTTCTATAATGTCTGATGTTATTTTAGGTTCTGTTGGCAGTTGTTTTGGGGTCGGGCTTTTAACGCTCCTTTCACTTCTGTAGGAGCCTTGCTTGGAGTTGGTGATTTGGATAGAACCACTCGGAAGGGCCGGCAGCTGCGGGGAGGGCGAAGAGACCACCGGCGACCGGACAGGCGACCGGATCGGCGTCCGAACTGGCGTCCGGATCGGTGATAGTTCCTTGACCACTGGAGACTGTCGGCTCTCAGAAATCGTCTGTGATCGAATACTAGGCTCTTTCGGAGACTTTATACTTCTTATGCTAGGTTCTTTAATGGAACTCCGCACTGACGGAGATTTCACTATTTCAGCTTCATCCATGTTCAAATATGTATTCTCTACATTAAACCCCTAACCACTATTTAATAAGGAAACTAAAAATTTTGTAATATGTTATTATCAAGCCATTTTCAAAATCAATACCATAGCCTATTAGATTTATGGTTACAATATTGAATTTGGTGCATATTTTCGTTTTTAATACAACATAGAGAGAGCCAGTTAGTCTGGATTGACTAAAATGGACAAGGCCTGAAAAATCTATTTCAAAAACTAAAAACAGAAATCTTGACTCTTCTATGAGTGGTAATTCATTATTATTGTAGTATTAACTCTCAACAAATAAGTCAAATAGTCAAACTTGGGATAAGTTTGATATGGAAACAGGATAATATAAATAAATGGACAAAAATAGACATTGTTTCTTAAGAAGTAGGTATAATGTCAGATGCATTAAGGTAGTAGTACTTGTAAAAACCATAGCATGTCTAACCCAAAATATCTACATCAATATCTTATAGACTTACCATTCTGTATCTGTGCAACTTTTTTGGCAATCTCCCTGACTATCTGCAGTCTCCATTTCTCGGCTTGCTGTAGGTCGTTGCACTCGGATGCGAGGTATGGCCGCCGTTCGCGCTGCCCACCTGCTTCTTGCACTTGTGCTGCACGCCATCGTGCCAGTGTTGTCCTTTATGGATATGGATTTGGATAAAGATAGGATTTTAAAATGTACCAGGCTCCTTATACACAATATGACAGATTCAAATTCAGAAACTATGCTTGCTTTTTCTTTATTCATTTGACTGACAGTAACAGAGAATAGATTATCTGGTTCGTCAAATGAAATGAAACATTGTGAACAGTGTGTTCATCTATAAGTGGCAAACATTTTATTAAAGGCCTATCTTACAGATAATAACTATCAACTATAAGATTACCTCCATTAAATAAACCTCCAAATGGCATAAGAGTGAGGATACTATCCTGAACAAGAATTGCCTGAAGTTGTGCATCTTTTGTGGTTAATCTTTCTTAATACTTTCTACAGCAAAGTGTAAGTGTCACCCTACTCATTTGTTCCAGTGACATATACATACCAGTTGTTTACATTGAATTTTATAACCAAGTTACATAAAATTAATGCAGAATTACAAGTACGATTTTTAAAAACTATATACTTACATAGCCTTTTCCGCATTTCTAGCCTGAAATGAAAGAATATGTGTTATAATAGCGTAATAATCCACGAAATAACAACAGCAAATAAAATTGTTTGTAGTGTGTAAACTTTGTGTATAATAATAACATTGACTTACCATTTTTTACCGTGTGAAGTGCAACAATTAACCAATATTAAATAAGTGTCCACTTAATTACAACAAAATACGGTCTAATTGATTAAAAAACTGATATTGTTCTTAATTTCTTGAAAATAATAACCTAAAAACAACACAAGAAGAAACAATACATATACGTCACGTCACTGAACTGTCAATACTGTCATTATCTACGTCAAAATTTATTTTTAAAGTATGAATGATCATAGAAAAATAAAAATATACAGCCTAAAAATAAAACCTTACTGTCAGTACTCCACTTTTTCTATCAAATAAATTGTCATTTGATTAAAAACGAATCTTACAATGAGTACATAGTGAGTGAGTGTCCTTTCCTGGGGAAATATTTTGAAAATTGTATTTCATGAATTTCATTAAGTGTGTATCATTTTTTCACCGTAAGTGATATAAGTTTGTAGTCCTGTGAATATTTATATTTGCTAAGTACCGGCATTTCATAAACGTCTAAATATCAACTCGATTTATCTTTCGATAGCGATGTAAACAACATTCATCAGTGAGTAAAACAATTATTGTGGAAATGGCTTATTTATCATATTATTCTAATTCTTTGTATATTGCGCATTTATTGTAGAATCATGGACAGTGTAGAGAGCCCTGCACCTCTTTGGAGTGATTGTCCTCCTGAAATTTTGTTAATGATATTTGAATTGTTAGACGTGAAATCATTAATAAAATGTATGGTTGTGAGTAAAAAATGGTGGAATATTGCCAGTGACATTGTGAAGGTGAGAATTCATTATTTCTAAAACAACTATTAAGTTCTAAGCTTCTACTTTATTTATCATTGTTATTACAATATAAATGAAATGCTTTCATACCGCTAACTAATGCTACTTTACTGTTATAGCTATTATTAAGTATCCTTAACTATGATGCTTAGATTATAATATATAGAATCTATACTAATATTATAAAGCTGAAGAGTTTGTTTGTTTGAACACGCTAATCTCAGGAACCGCTGGTCCAATTTAAAAAATTCTTTCAGTGTTGGAATGTCCATTTATTGAGGAAGGTGATATATTACATTTTCAAAAAAAGTAGGGATCCGTACGGGAAATCCAAATATGTAAATCAAGATGTGAAAAAAATCCTTATATTGCTTGCGCTGCGAAAAGTATTCATTTTAGAAATATACAATGTATTACAATTTTGTAGAACATATTAATATCTACAAAAAATGACGCGACAGCATATATCTATCTATTATAGTTATGTCACAATAAGTGTTTTACTTTTCAATATAATTAATTTATATGCCGCCGCTAGGAAAAAGCACTATATTTGTTTTTTCAAATAAATCATTATCAATAAAATTAGATTTTAATAACGGATATTTCTTTATAACTATAAATTTTTTAAATCATTCAATTTGGACATTCCATTCGAAAGATATCAGAGTTTATATGTAAGTACCGAAATAAACCAGCCCGTTCGGTAAGTATGGGGACTTAGTCAGTACCTACTAAAATAATGTCTTTAAACGAAAGAAGGTATATGGCTATCGTGTAGGATTGATTAACTTTTATGATGGTATATCTGTTACGGTCAATGTGAGCAATCGGTAATTATCTATAATCACCGGTAAATATAGATAATTCCCGACGCACATGGTAAATGTAGTGAATTATTCAAATTTACCGGTGATTATATAAAACTCCCGCTCGACTGTGGTAAATGTTGACATTGCTGACAAATATCACAAGTACTCTGCAATTCCAAATGTCACAAATCTCAAATCTCAAAAATATATTTACGAGAAAGAATTTTAAGACTTCCACTGAAAATTCTCTGCCAATTTGCTAATTTTATTTAACTTTATTTTTATAAGATAATATTTTTTTATAAACCAAACATGAAGTTTGGTTTCTAGATACTTGACTGGTTTATTTTATAACTAGCTGTGTCCATGACTTCGTTCGCGTGGACTACAGGATTTTACATACAAAAGTTTTTTCCCAGTAACTCCCGATCCCTTACGAATTTTGCAATATCGCGTCGCAAGAAAGCTTTAAGTCTATTAGAGTACCTGCATGCCAAATTTCAATCATCTATCTTACGCGGTTTAAATGTTTTCAGAAAAGTTATTTATAAATACATACTTAACTACATAATCACGCCTAGACACGGAACAAACACCGATATTCACCACACAAATATTTGTCCCGAGTGGGAATCGAACCGACGACTCTTGGAATCGCCAGCCTGGGTCACTAACAAAACCATTGATTCACCGAGCCAGTCAAGTCAGTTTTATTTTATTATTTGCCACATTTACACAAAGGGTATAGTAATTTTATAGAATTACCGGTAAATGTGATTAATTCGATAGTTTTCACCACCTTTACCACGAACACTAGTAATTATGCATAGTTACCGGTAATTATACATAATAACCACTCTATCCACTTTTACCGTAACATATCAACTTTTTATTAGATATAATAACAGTAAATATTTAAGATGTTGTACATTTTGTTCAGATTTTTTATGAATATTAATTGTGAATTCAATTGTCAAAATCTAAGAATATAGGTATGATTTTTTTCAAATAACTGCGTCCATACCTATTCTGATTAGTAGGTATGTTATAGGCAATGTGTATAATCCGGTATTGTATAGATTACCTAGGTATTCTATACAATGCCTAAAACGTTCAGGCAATGTGTATAATACGATTAATTTCACACATTGCCTAGGTATTGTATAAAATGCCCGAAGTGCATCAGGTAATGTGTATAATGAACGACCACGGGAGGACCTTAAACATTTTTATTTATTTATTATTCAGACAGAGTTAACCAACCTTAACCTCGGTATATTTTGAATAATAATATGTTATTGCTTTGCGTAGAGGGGTTAGGTAGCATTGGTTTTGAGTCCGTCCATTAACCTATAAATGGCCCATCCGTCCATCTGTCACCAGGCTTTAACTCAAGAACAGTGATATCTAGATATGTAGTAGCAATTTGTTGATCATATACATACACTAGCTATGCCCGCGACTTAGATCTTTCGCGGTTTAGATTTTTTCATACAAAAGTTTTTTTCCTGCTATCTCCCGTTCCCATAAGAATTTTTCAATATCCAGTTCCAACTAAGCTTTAAGTTTACTACAATGGTACCTGCATGCCAAATTTAAAGCATCTAACTTAAGTGGTTTAGATTTTTCATTCAAAAAGATTTTCCCCGCAAATTCCCGTCCTCGCAAGATTTTCGGGAATCCATTTCTTAGTGCACCTCTACGCTAACTTAGCTACGTTATTTCCAAATTTCAAGTGCCTACGTTAAGCCGTATAGGCTGTGCATCGATATGTCAGTCAGTTAGTCAATCAGTCAGTCAGTTTCTCCTTTTATATATTTAGATGTTACCGGACAAACCCGATTTCAGGACAAACTCGTTTGGCCTTGGATAAACTATTTATAGTTGTGTCAAACACTCGCTGCCCGCGGGGCAATAAAAAGTGGGACTACAACAGCGAATATTCATCTCTGTCGCACTTACAGGTCTTACTGGGGAGGCGTAGTGTTGCACCTGTGCAGTGTCGATATTAATACTATAAATATTTTGTACAGTAATAAAAGTTATGGAGTAATTTATTATGCAATTCTTTTTAAAATTAAATATTTGTATGATAATTGTAGTTTATCGTTATTAGTGAATTAATTCGTAAATTACCTACTCTTTAAAACATTATTATAAGTTGAGTTTCTGACAATTTAATTTACTAATTAATTATTCATTGCCAGCTCAAGTACCTAGTAAACAATCACGATGCGCACATAACAACGTATGCATAATTTTCTGGAAAAATGCATTTTTCGATAACTATCCATCGACAAGTGCGCGATGCGCATGGGCCGCCCTTGCATACAGATGATTTATGGCATCGCGGGCAGCGAGTCTTTGACACAACTATAGTACTTGCGAGCTCAGGACTTTCTGGCACCTTAGGCTGAGTTAGAAAAGAGTACTATTTGTGTTACCCATATATACCGGTGACGGAAAAACTAGTTTAGCTTAGGCTAAACTGGTTTGTCCTAGAACTCCTATGTGACAAACGCTCAGTACGCAAAAAACACGGCATACCAACCAATAAAATGCAATAATTATGTTTAATCCGCGCTATCTGTTTGTGACAGTTAAAATTTGGATAAGCTCTCAAAAGATCAGTAGGTACCTATCTAACTAACCAAATTACGGAGAAGACAAATCGATTAAATACATTACCTAAGCTTCAACCGGCATTCTATACAATGCCTAGGTATTCTATACATTTCCTAGGTAAAGTGTGAAATACTTCAAACATTGAGTATCATTTTATACATTGCCTAAGCAACCTCGGCATTCTATACATTTCCTAGGCATTGTATAGAATGCCTGCATTATACACATTGCCTATAACATATATGAAACCCAAATTATGCGAACACATTTTTTATTCTCTAATGTCAGTACTTTAGAGTATAAAAAATGTGTTATAACACACAAAACACTTTACAAATAGTTCCATTCATACTATACCTAAAAACATAACACTTCATCATAGTGTTACAATAACAATCTTAATAGGTATATAAAAGAAGAAACTGACTAATTGCCTGACATGTAAACGCTCAGCCTAAACGACTAAACATAGTCACTTACAATTTCGAAGAGCTTAGGTACCGTAGAGGTGCACTAAGAAAGGAATTCCCGAAACTTCCACGGTAACGGGAATTAGCGGGAAAAACCTTTTGTATGAAAAATCTAAACCGCTTAAGTGTGACGCTTGAAACTTGGCATGTAGGTACCTTAGTTTAGGAGTGATCCTAAAAGGGAAGATCTTCCGCCGAGCTAGGTGATCGTGCTCGGGGACCATGGTCCAATTACCGTCATGGTTTTTGCTCTATTTATAGTTAGTGGCCCGAATAACTTTGAAGTGAGATACTAACTACATATTGTTGTGGAGATGTTATGTCAGCGCCATCTGTTGGATGATGTGCGAAGTTCTTTCTCGGATGTCGCCACAGTACTCCCCCCCGAAGACTGAACATCGATAGTCTTCAGGCTTCAGCAATCAGTGCGTAGTGCCAGGCTTAGCGAGTGCTCAAGATCCACAGTGAGTCGGGATGTGCTTGAGGGCTGCAGTGTTCACGGTTTCACGGAGACTCAGTTGCAGTGTGATGAGACCGCCGACATGTGACTGCGTGTTGAGTCCGTGGTGAGGTGAGACGAGGCTGCAGTGAGGTGAGGTCCGCGGTGAGTCGGGACGAGTGCCGGAGAACCAGGTAGCGGTGAAGGCATGCGCTGGTTCCGTGAGGCTGAGTGCTGGTACGCTGGAGGTGACTGCTGGCTGGCTGCGGTGTTGTGGCGGCATCCGATCACGTCGGGGTCACCAATTTAGGAGTGATCCTAAAAGGGAAGATCTTCCGCCGAGCTAGGTGATCTGGCTCGGGGACCATGGTCCAATTACCGTCGTGGTTTTTGCTCTATATATAGTTAGTGGCCCGAATAACTTTGAAGTGAGATGTAGGTTCCTTACTAACTACATATTGTTGTGGAGATGTTATGTCAGCGCCATCTGTTGGATGATGTGCGAAGTTCTTTCTCGGATGTCGCCACATTAGTAAACTTAAAGCTTAGTTGCAACAGGATATTGCAAAATTTACACGCAAACGGTAGTTAGCGGGGAAAAACTTTTGTATGTAAAATCCTGTAGTCCACGCGAACGAAGTCGCGGGCAGCGGGCACAGCTAGTAAAATATAACAGTAAGGTAGCATTATAATATAATGCTTTCAGAATGCTACCTTACTGTTATAGCTTTTATTAAGCACCCTTAACTATGATGCTTAGATTATAACTAAGAATTTGCAAGATCAATGGCTGTGTTATTAATTATGTGTATTGATAAGCATATATTTTTATTCCTTCCATAACAATAAAGCTTTAAAACCAAAGTAATATCAGTTAATAAATGTTTGTAGCACATTGGATGGGACCGATTATCTGAACTTGCATTATCAGATAAAGGGGCAACATTTAGAAAAAAGTCTAAATTGAATTTTTATGATACTATATTGAATTTGAGCCTGTGGCAAGAGATATACTTTGCCGTACCTCAACAAAGCTATGTCTATGATGTTCGTGAAGTGTTAAACATCAATGTTTATAGAGGTGGGTAAACATGACATGATCTCTAAAAATTTTATGTATTATCTTGTAAATTTATTTGTACATGCATCATGGAAAGAGCTATAATTTTAACATAAAACTCAGATAAGTATTCTGTTTCTAAAAGAAAATTATTTTTGTTAATAATATAGAAATATGGATAAACATAATAATATCTAAACATAATCTCATTTACTTTACAGACAATTTGATTGTGGTCACTCACTGGTATGTGAGATATTTTGATTTAGTAAGTCATAAATTAAAGAAAACTATACCAATTACATGTAAGTAGTGCTGTACATTTCTACCTTCTGTGTGTCTTATGAAATGGAAGAATTTTTAATATTAAATACTTTATTTTAGGTATCGATTTTGACGAGAATGACTATATGTTTTTAAAAGTAGAAGTTACTGTGGATAATAATTCCAAAATTGGTAAATTTAGAACTCTAACTCTGTATGGTAAAGAAACAGAAGACAGTGTATTGGAGTTGGATAAAAATTTTACACATAGAAGTTTTTTACATCACAGGTAACCTATAGATATATATGTACAAAGGGCACATCAATATTGACTGGGCAATTATGGCTAAACTATCATACTGAAACAAAACAAGCCATCATAAACTAAGACTGTCTGTTGTTACAGGTTGCATGAAAACTGTTGCTATTTCACCATATCTGAATATAGTATATTTGTCGCAACATGGAGCAAAGATACATGGCTCACACAACTTGTAGCCAGATATTTTGGATTTGGTACAATAATAGGTATAAATGTGTATCAAGATGACATACTCGCCCTGCTGAACTGGGGCGGGATGTTGCAAGTAGACCATGGAGGGGTGAAGTTCAAGATGAACAACAGGAAGAGAACTAGCGTCGTTCTGGAGATACCGGTGTACAGCAGCAATGTCACTTTGATTGGGAAGACTGGAGCTGTAGTTTCAGGTACTTAGTTCAAAGAATATGTTATTTTGATTTAGTTTTCTGGAAGCCATTTGTGCTAGTTATTTGATTCATAATATTAGGTAGTTAACTTCTTTTTCGTTCTTAAGGTGGCAATTTATACAATGTTTTTTTTAAATATTTCATGAATTATTTTTTTTCAGTGCCTAGTGATAAACCAATCACATTGAGACTCAATGAGCCAGAATTTTGGGTTTTAGAATGTCCAGACTTGAGGTGTACTTTGAAGCATGCTAATATGCTATTGCTGGGATATGGAAATGGGAAGGTATGAATGAAATTTCAAGTTCAGTAATGTAATTACAGGTTTTTAGATGTAATGGTCACACATGATATGAGGCCACCAGAACCAGAGTGGCCCAACCCCAAAATACAATTATGGAGATATATGCGAAAATAGTTAAGGTTCAATTTAAAGTAATTGTTATTGAAAGAAAGTGGTAGAAACTTTGTTTAAAAGTTGTAAAATATGAAATGAGTTACTTTTAAAACTTAGATGAACTATGGAAATAATAATAATTTTACTTATTTATACGTTTTTTTGCAGATAGGCCACTCTGGCATTTAGCACGGATAATATATTTTATAAACAGTCTATAAATAATGGGCCAATGTGTATGAACCTGATAATTAGGTTTATTATATATTTAAATTAAACTATATTTACGGATTTAACTGGCGTGTTTTGCTATTCTAAAGATATTACCCGACGTTTCGAGCTCCTTACAGTGCTCACGGTCACGGGCAAGACCCTTGCTAGCGCTGTAAAGAGTTCGAAACGGCGGGCTTAATAAGTAAATTTAGTTTTAATTCAAATGTGTAGTGGTTTCGCGCAAATAATTAATATATTTATAATATTATTATATCAATTTAAGATTATCTCAGGCACATAAAGCAAGATTTTAAATTTATCAGGCAGTTATTCAGTCGAGAATCACTAATTGCTTCATCTAGTTCATTCCCCGCATTTGAAGAGACTTTCAGTTGTTGGTCGAAAGAGTGGTATACAGGTGGAATATAATCCAAAAGGTTCAGCAGGTCTTTTTTTTTCTCAGAGCTGATTTTCTGCCGTCACGAAATAGAATCTCTAGTTCAAAGTTTGAAGTATTTCTAGATGACGTCTTGCTAAAATCCTTATCCTTTCTAATATTATAAACGTGAAAGTTTGTGAGTATGGATGGGTGGATGGATGGATGTTTGTTACTCTTTCACGCTCAAACGTCTGAACCGATTTTCATGAAATTTGGTATGATGTTAGGGGACGGAACTTTCATCAAAAATAACAAATTTTACAAGGCATGTAGGCTATTTAATACATCATTGGTACTAAAACCCATTAATACGCGGACGAAGTCACGGGCGGCCGCTAGTTTACTATATGTATTACGCCACACAGGTCTGAGTACATGATTAGCCTATTTCGGGTTCCGTAGCCAAATGGCAAAAACGAAACCCTTAAAGATTGGTCATGTCTGTTTGTCTGTCCGTCCGTCTGTCCGTCTGTCAGTCCGTCCGTATGTCACAGCCATTTTTTTCCGAAAGTATAAGAGCTATACTGTTGAAACTTGGTAGGTAGATGTATTCTGTGAACCGCATTAAGATTTTGATTCAAAAATAAAAAAAATAATAATAAATATTGGGGGCTCCCCTTACTTAGAACAGAAACTCAAAAATAATATTTTCGTCAATCACATACATGTGGGATATCTATGGATAGGTCTTCAAAATGATATCGAAGTTTCTAAAATATTGTTTTTCTAAACCAAATAGTTTGCGTGACAGACGTTTCCAAAGGGGAAAACCGCTTATTGTCGCGTAATCTTTCATACAAATACCTTAAATTAAAAAAAGGCCTTTAATTTCATAAATCAGTGGTACGGAAACCTTTGTGCGTGAGTCCGACATTTTTGTATTTACATGTTCTCTAAAAAATTTAGGAGGCATGCCCTACTTCTTGTGGCCCCCTGGATGCTGTCGATTCATCCCACACGTACATAAACATTTTGTCTGTACCAGCATTGTGAATTACTAAACAGTAGGTCCACAACTGACGCTAGTAGCAAATACCAGTGGTAATTACTGGTCTTGGAAGAGTCTTGATTAAGTCAAAGATCATTACGGTAGTATCTTCGCATTTTGCATGTCAATTTTCAAATTATTCATATGTATCAGTCTCTGACACCCATAGTATACTTAGTATGGGATCACATTGCGTGTGTTTAGATATTCCAAATATTTATTTAATTGGTTACTTTTTTCAATAACAAGACCATTTTTGTAACCGCAAATACTTAAATATTTACAGGTAAATATCAAAGGCCAGAGTGGCCCAAGTTACATGAGCCGTAATGGCGGCCGATGCCATAGTGGCCCAAGTGACCTGGGCCACTATGCTCTTTTAATATTGAATAAGAATCAAAATGCCACAATTTTTTTTTATTGCTATCTACGTTTATTTACTGATTTTATCTTTGAGTCATTGTGGCTACGAAATTAGGGGTTTGAAAGGGGACATTACCATAGTTAATTAAAAATATGACAAATTGTGGTTTGGGCCACTCTGGTTCTGGTGGCCTGATATTAACCTCATAATGAGTTGGACTTATAATTAGACAACAAGATAGAGAAAATAAAACTTTTTGATCCCTAGATGAACATATTGGTCCTTCGAGCCAGATAGAATAGAGATTACCACTGATTTCTTCTACCTTCTTGCTAATTGCGACTAACAATTGACTAACCTTACAGATAGACATATTCAACCCGATGAAGTTTCAAGACGAGAACATGCGGACGATACTGCCGCAGCTGTCGCTAAGCGTGCCGAAGTTAGCAGGTCGGGACGTACCCAACCCAGCGGTGCGTAAGCTGGACGTAGCCGAGGTGAGGGGAGGTCATGTGCTCCTAATCGCTACAGCCACTTACGTACACCAGGTCACTTTAGGCTATCGGCTGGCGTGCGATGCTGGTTCATAGGTGCCTTTATAAAGGGTTGATGACCAATTTTTGAGTCCGCTTTTACGTCCTACTTTTTTGGATGCATTGTATCACACAAACGTTTACTTTGTTCAATATGGATAGTTGAACGTACTTGTATGAGTGCGTATTCCAGTAGGTATCTATTGTATTAATACGATCAGTTTGACGCGAGTTGCCGATGCCGGTATCTTAAACTTTAAACTGAATTTGCTTTTGTAACAATTATAATTTGGACTAACTGAAGTTAGATGTGTTGTCACTTACGTGCTTTTACAGTGTTTCTCGATAAGAATAATTCATCATGGATGTGGATAGGCACTATTAATCACTGCCAAATGTGTGTGATAATAACCATTTATTAGAAGGTGTAAGTATTAAGCATTATGTAGACGAATTGACGCAATATAAAAAAAATATTAACTGAACTGATAATATTTTGAGGTATACTTAAGAAAATTCCATGAAAAATTTTTGAAAACTATAGTATTAAGTGATTACTATGACTATTTATGCTACTGCTATATGAAAAGTTTTTAAAACATTTTTTTCTATATTTTCTTTTGCACTAAAGTGCTTTTGTACAATTGAATTTGTGGTTAGAATTTGGATGTAAGTAGAATTTTAAATATCCATTGCTGGATCGACTGAAACAGATCTCAAAACTCTTAAGAGTAGTTCTGACACTATCTATAAGCATAAGAGTTTGTACGAGTTTTATTATTCATTAAGTAATTTTAATTCATACAAGGAATTTGTATTATGTAGATATTGTATTAACTTTATACTTAAGTATTGTAGAAAGATACCACATTATACTACTTTAAAAGTAAGTATGACTATTATAGTTACCAGTAGTATAGAATATTAATAAATCATTTGTTTTTAATTTATTAAAGAGTTTTCATTTCATCTTGAACAGTAACTTACTTTATCAATAGCCATATAAAATGTACATAATTGTAATATTTTAAAATCTATCAATCGATGTTCTTAACATGATAATGAATAAAACGAACTGCAATTTTATTAAAATCGTATTTATTGATTAACAAACAATGTATACGTAACCAAACTTTATTTTTGTTTGAACTTTTATGATATGCAAGATACAACACTGAATATAACAATAATTTTTAATTATTAAATCAACAACTGAGATTCATTTACCAACTAACGTTCTAAATTGCTAATGTTTGCACACTTATGATTAGACTATTATAGGTACTTAACTGTAAGCAAATCTTTGTATTCACTTTACGACTAGAATTATTACAATTCCTATAATACATTTTTAAAATACGTACATGCCACTATATAGGTAATTATTTTCTACCACGATAGCAAGAGTATAATCATATAATTAATTACAAGAGAATATATATTTTTATATAGATATAATAAAATATTATAAGGTAAGCACTGATAAATGTTGACTTTTCTCAGCACTAAGTATGGTTTCAATAAATAGCTGGAAAAATATTTTACCCAATGCCAATGAATAGTTGCTGACATCGAACAGCTACACTGTATTATCAATCAATATATAAATAAATTATAAGATTCGAGTAATTTCACAAAGTATGCTAACCTATCACACTGATACGCACCTACAGAAACTATTGAAATAACTATCAAGTTAAGCTTCTGAATCGGTAACAACATAGCTAATATGAAATTACTTGTGATAACTTTTGATATTTATAATTTCCACGCTATTATACGTAGATGCAAAGGGGCATAAGGTCTGGGGTTGCATTACGTGAAATTAAACTCTGAATTTTAATTTAGCTAAACATTTCTAGTGCGCTATATCTACTCGATACAATAAATGTGCGCTATGTTCATCATAGTCTAAGTATACATCGCCCTGAGCTCTCGTCTTCTGAAACGAAGCCGGTTTTGTCTATTCGTAAACTAGACCGGCTTAATTTCTAAGCGATTTCGTCATACTTGCCTACATATTGGCCTGGAGTCCTGCAGCTTTCATCAATTCTATTATCCACTTAGTGAATTAAATAGATTAGGCCTGTAATTTCATATCGCTGACTTGCTAAGCGAGCTCTCTAAACCTATGAATTCGATATTGTCTTAAGATAGCTAAGCTGACTCGTGATACAATAAACCCGAATTTCAAAATTTCCGAGTCACCTGCAAGCTATTGTAAACTTCGACAAATAAGATCTCGAATTCGAACCGATTAGTCGAAATTCGAAGAGCCAAGCGAGCTTCCTAATACTGCGCCCTTCGCGTCGTAGCTATCATCGAACATTCGATATTTGCGACATAACAGGCCCTGAGTTCGACACTTCGAAAGGCCTGAATCAATTGTTCAGCCTCCAAAATAGGCTGTCAGTTTAGCGAATTTGGACTGTATCCTAATAAGGATAGAGTCGCGTTTAGCGGTCGGTGGCGTTGGGGTTGGTGTAGGAGAAGCCTCTGAAGGGCTCCTGGTCCATGGAGCGGAGTACGTGCGGCTCGACGGCGGTGAGGCGCGGCCGCTCGCCCGTGAACGCGCGGTCGAAGTACTGCGTGTCTAGGGGGTGGCGCTACGGGAAGAATAAAGGTTTTGTAAGCGGTTTCAGTGATTCTCGTCAGTAGACTTGATGATTAACTAAGTAGATTGATAACAAAAGAAAGTCAGAAAAAGTCGTCTGCTCTTCTGCGTCTCCTGCGAACGTGCATTCCAATATACATACAGCAACAGCTGCGTACACCAAAACGTACAATTTTAGGAACTTATGGGTACATTATGACGTCAATCCAATTTATTTTTGGGCGGACAGGTAGCGTCGGCCTAATTGTGGTCTTCTGTGTTGACCCAACTACGCCATAAAGAAGTTAAAATGTTTTTGACAATTTGAAATATATCATCAACGAAATACGCAGGTCCTGCCATATGCTATCCATGATGTTTGTATCGAGTTCTCCTAGAAATTTCAATGTGTATAACTATGATAGTTTAAAGCTATAGTTTTATGTATCTTATTTATCTTATAGTCAGTCTGTTTGTACCTACTGTCCAAGCAACTGTTCATTATTACTTAGACTTTCGCGTTCCATTACACTAAATATTAGTCCGTTAGACACGGCACGGACCGCTGTGGCAGACGAAGACGGCGCTAGTTCGCTCACGACCATGATTGCTGTAACATTGTCCAGTCGAAACATTGGGCAGTAAGTAACTATGTATTTGCTACTCCTAATATTGCGTGTAGAGCCATAAAGACAATATTAGTCTTTATGGGTCTTTTGTAATCATTATTACTTACCACCCGGGGCTTGAAGGGCGCTTCCAGCTCGCGCCTCTCGAGCCGGTCCCAGTGGATGGGCCGGAAGAACTCCTGGTCCCTGACGTCGCCGTGCATGCACTCGGCGCCGCCCAGCCGCGTCCGCGCGTCTTTATCCAGTAACTGTAACGAAGGTAATGGAAATTTCAATCAGATTTAGGTACCTTAATAAGGTGTTGAGGATGAAACAAATGAAGAACATCTGCGTAATTTTTTGCAGCCCTATCACGAATTATGCTGGAATTTAGTGTGTGAGATTCGTATTATGTTGACCGAAAAGTTGATCCGAAGTTTCTATGTGAATGAACTTGGTACCTTACGTGATACCATAGACGAAAACTAATTTTTAAAAGAATAATAAATAAATAAATATTACACAACCATCACATACATTGATTGGATCAAGGGTTATATATCTTAAGCACTTGTGTTACAGATATCAGAATCAACAACAACAGACACAAATATACTTAAATATACTTAATAAACACCCAGAGACGGAACAAACACCGATGTTCGTCACACAAATAATTGTCCCGGGTGGGAATCGAACTTACGACTATTGGAACCGTATATAGTGACAGTGGTTCATTCATTAACCACTGTACCACCGAGCTAGACATGAAAGAATAATCTCATGCCTTACCCTAGTGAGTATGGTAAGAGCCTCTTGCGAGAGGAAGCGCGGGTATGACGGCATCTCGTTGCAGATGGACCAGAACAGCTCGTCCTCGTCGCAGCCGCTGAAGGGGCTCTGCCCGATCAGCATCTCGTACAGCAGCACGCCGAACGACCACCAGTCCACCGTCTGGTTGTACTTGAGGCCTTTGATTATCTGGAACAAGTGGTGAGTAGCGTGAAACTTAGCTCTGTATATGTACTCTTGTTATACCTATTGTAAACCTGTCCCGTTATTCAAAACGTGTCCATGCCAAGAGTCTTCTCGTGTGTGCCATTCAAAACCTATACGATTCTGAACGACAGACATAGATTTTCTGATTCCGAACCTCAAAAGAAAGACGTTGTGGATAGGTAGGTAGACCTAAATCACGTGGCGATATCGTCACTTCAAGGCTCAAGCAAAATCTTTCATACCTACTACTGCTCCGACTGTTTTAAATTTCAGGTAAAAGTGATTATATTTGAAAAAAAAAGTCCAACGAATGTTCACTCACGCCGTTAGTTTAGTCCAGCGCATTCAACAGCTGAATCAAGGAATCATGGAAGTTTAGAAGATTTTGTTACCTCAGGGGCCATGTAATCAGGAGTTCCGCAGAAAGTGTCTGCAGTCTTCTCCAGGTAAATCTGTAGCTTGCACATGCCGAAGTCTGCGATCCGCACGTGCCCATCGAAGTCCAGTAGAATGTTGTCCAGTTTGAGATCCCTGTGGTTGAAACAAAACTTGATTATTATGTTGAACTTTTAATTCAAAGGTGATCATCCTATCTGACGAACACTCTGGGACATTTGCATGTGGCAAGAGGTGCTAAAATTCTGACCAAGATGTCATGCATAAGGCAAAAAAGATTTTATATAGGTACCTACTTGTAGTTGTAGTTATCAATGCATATCCCGTTAGGTATAAGACTTCGCCTTAATTTGAATTGGTCTGAAATTAAGGTAGGGGAGCAGGTCTTGCTCTGATGTTCTTTAGCTTGATATCTTGAATTCCTTCTAATAAATTAACCTTTTGCACAGGTGTTCCACTTTGCGCCACCGATTTGCCACCCAACTGTATAGTAAGTGACGAGTATAGCGGCTTGGTAGGGCATAATGGAAGAACCCTTGCACAGCCTACCTCTAAAGGTAACGTAACAAATCGAGTACCTATAAACAATGCCTCTCTTATGCAGGAACTTGAGTCCCGACACGATCTCGGCGGCGTAGAAGCGTGCCCGGGACTCAGGGAAGCGCCCGCTCTGCTGGATGTGGAACATCAGGTCACCGCCGTTCAGGTACTCCATCACGAAGAACAGGTGAGACTAGAAAGTAAGGTAGCAATTATTTGTCTTGCGGTCAAATACTTGTGTGATTACATTATCATGTAATCACTATATGTTAGCCGATAGAGCTCTAAGCCTCTTGACTACTGTCATCTGGCCTGTACTTATTTGTGGAACGTTCATTCGACTGTACATATAAACCTAATCGTAGATCTTTCCTGTATAGTTATACCTCCGTCCTTATCTTTATATTTCATAGTCTATATTGGTACCTACTAACGTACTGTCCATCTTGACAAATTACAACCTAATCACAACTAACTACATAAGAGCTTCTTGAGCTGTGATTTAAGATTAAATTTAGACTAAGTAATTTTAACAATGAACCTTTTTGTAATGAAAAGAACTAAGCAATACTCACATCAGTCTGGAAAGTAGCGAACAAATGGCAGAGGTAGGGGTGGTTCGTGCCCAGGGCGAGCACCTTCCGCTCGATGAGCGTGCACTCCACGTCATCGTCTTCTAATACCACGTCCTTCTTGAGACACTTCACTGCGTAGTAGTACTCGGTGTCACGGAGCTCGGCCAATAACACCTGTAGATGAGAACATTGAAGTTAATTATCTGAGTGTTAAAGTGCACATATATTATCATTAAATTTCCACCAGACAGCACCCGCATGAAGTCGTTTATCACGTAAAACATTACCTACTACCATTCAGCACAGTTGGTCAAGAATTACCTAGCCTATATTATCAGGACGGTGTACCAAATTTCATGTAAATCAGTAGCTTAGGCGCAGTTTTGATTTTCGAGTGTTACTTTCGCAATTATAATATTACTGACTAGTGAACCGCCCTCGCTTCTCTTCGGGTATATTTTGCTTAAAAACTTTTCTCTTAAATCCCTCTATCTATCGAAAATATCCGTCTATCCGTTGTGTAGTTTTAAAGACGACTTTGCTCTTTACGATGTAGAGATGATAATGAAGTCTTGTGTAAACATGGACCTTTTTTTTACTACACCAGTCCATCAGGCTCCTTGCAAGTCTCTTCTAATGTCGGAGAGCAATCTTTTCCGACCACTTTTGCTCGTGGATTGCCTCTCGACGTATGCCCTTGTGTCTAATATTGTTGTCGTTCATAAATCTATAACCGTAGTTTGAATGTGGCATTGAAGGGCTCTTTGTTTGAACTAAATCTTAGACCACCGACAGAGACGAATGTATGAAAATTTAAAGGAAATGTATGTCTATTACTCTTGCGTTAAGGAAATGTTTGGAAATTCTCCAAAAGATATCGAATTTTTCTTGGCTCACCACATGATAGGTACTCTTAACATTAGTATATAATTTCAACAAATTCTGGAAAATATTCTTATCCGCATATCATTCGTTTGCCACCTGGAAAGGTAATAGGATCTTTGGCTTTTATGTCTTCTCACCTTACAAAAAATATATGTCTGCTTATTTAACTTTCAAACCAGAATAAAATGTAATACACCAAATTAGTTTTAGTTTATTTTAGTCTGACTCGATGATAGATTCGCAAAAAGCTTTCAGGAACATTGGAACATTTGAAATCAACACTGTAGCTCTTCTAGAACCTAAAAGCATCTAGCTCAATCTTGGTTCATTATTTTAAAATAGTTTCACGACCAAGTATTAAACTGAGATCGATCGATACCCTTAAAAATTACGTTAATCAAGTTACTGGATTTTGTTCTTTGGGTTGATTAATGTTGAAGTTTGATTACTTTGAAGATATGTTCAAAATAGTGGGCATAACCTGACCGTCCAACTTCAGCCGATGATTGCGAAGTCCCAACTCGAATTGGTACAAGCAAACACGCCCACGGTTCGCACCTAACAAATTGTCAAATACAAAATTAGCAGAGTTAGCTTTTGATAAATGTGTCAGGAAACGCGCTCGACACCGGTGCGACACGCTGCTGCGGCGAATATATCGAGCTTTCTCCGTATTCTTGGCGTGGACTCAAAGGCAACTGGGCCGCTGTCGGAGCCACCAGGAACACTCCGGTTATAGGACACTTACAATTTCACTTACCTATGATGCGCATAAATCGTGCTGCTGAAATCATTGAGCGTCGAACTGTTGTGTTGGTACATTCGCAAGCCATCTTTTGATTGTTGATACTACCAGTTGTTCTACCAAGCCACCCCAAGGAAAAGATTGCCTTTTGATTACAGTAGGGCGACTTGATGAGAGGCAAAGTGGAATAACAGCCATCGATTGTTAATGCCAGAATAAGAATTAAAAAAACTGTTTAATGTTCTTGTGTAATTCCTTACAGTATCCGATTTGTATGTATGTAATCAGTTTGGTTTTCTAATTATTCGTAAATGTTATTTTTCTTTTATTTGGTTTTCAAATGGTTTGATCAGAAACCTTTCTAAGCGTAGGCAGAGAAATATAAGCTAGCCAAAACCTGTCTTCGTACTCTTTGCTGTCTATGAAGTCTAAAAAGAATGCTATGCTCTCAACAAAAAGGTGGCGATGCCAAGGCCACCAATACCACAAATAAGTGATTGACTGAACATATGAGACGATC
This sequence comes from Maruca vitrata, assembly GCA_039566165.1. Classification (NCBI taxonomy): domain Eukaryota; kingdom Metazoa; phylum Arthropoda; class Insecta; order Lepidoptera; family Crambidae; genus Maruca; species Maruca vitrata. The sequence continues at coordinate 12,684,052 of CM076917.1, read as the reverse complement.
AAATCGATGGCACAAAAGCTGGTCACGTGATATATTACCGTTTGATTAACGCTCGAAGGCAATAATCGCGTTTCAATTGGCTATAGATAATGTCGCGCGGACGATGACACGTGCACTGACGTCTGAAAGGTGGCCAGTGATGCGGCGACGGAAATAGACGCGCCAGCGGAGATGCGCGAGCGCACACAGTACATTAGACAACAGTGACAACAACAATTCAATTGATTGTATGGATACATTAAAAGAGATTCGATGTGTCACACTTTCATGTCAAAACTACTGAACCAAATGCCCGATGAAAATGTGATACACACCGATGTATACTTAGAGCCGGTGAAAGAAAATATACTGTAACAACCGACTTCATTTTCAGAGAAGCGAAATCACGTAGAACAATATTAGGGGTTAGTCATCAGCTCCCCCGCAAGTCCGGTGATGATGACAAGGCTACTCCAAGCCATCATCGTAGTCAGGTAGCAAAAAAAAGCAGAAGAAATCGCAGACGAAAATCTAGTCGGTCCCATATTGCCGTAATCCAAATTCTGCCGGCATTGCTGGAATGACTGCGTTGCCCACATTCCTATAAAAATATTGTTTTTGACTGTCAATGATCACCTGCTATATTATGTTATGCTGATTGTGTCTCATATTGATTTCCTTTGGTGGTGAAGATTATTTTTTTCTTTTATTGTATAATTGACGACAGCTTAATCTAGTGAGTGAAAAGTCTAGTCTTCTTCAATACTACGAAAATAACTCGAGACATTACCACACCAGACGTTTACTCATATCGTATCCAAGTTGTTTTACTGTCTTGCTTTTGTTTATGCCATCGACGTTATTACATATTGGTAGCATACGCCAGCTGAGCACCGAAAGGTCACAGGTTCAAATCAAAAGTCGTAACCTCACCTGAACTCTCTTTCTAAAGATTTTGTCTCAGCACTAGACTTTGAGCGTAAAGGAACATTATTTGGTCTGAGTTTGAGAATGCACTGCGAAATCGAAGAAGACTAATTAATTATCATCAAAGTTTAGTCACTGCCCATCGGTTAGGAGGACTCCTTTTTCTATTTATACGTATGGTAAATACCCACTTCGTATTTGCCAATTGTTACCAATTAAATGATACATGATATAGAGCACCGTATAACAAAGTCAGTTTAACTTTGAAGGCTTGCACCTGGTGATCTGAACTGCAGTTGCAGAAGAAGACGTGGCAAGGTGCCATTAGCCAGGGTGCGGTCAACGAGTCAAGCCTAAAAAGATGTTTCTTGATCATTCTACCGTGGGTGTGTCACTACCTCTTTCACAACGCAGTTCACTAAACCTCAAACTAAATTTACCAGATGCAAAATGTTAGCTATGCCTCTCGGTACTCATCTTGCGACATTCAAACATGTGTACGTTTAGCTCAGACCAATTAGTGCGCTCATGTGCTAGAACACTATTTTCACATTTGCTATGTCTAAATGTTTGTTGATTTTTATCAGATGGATTAAGGTAATGGCTTTATTCATGATAGCGACCCGCCCTCGCTTCGCTTCGGTATACCTCTATCTCTATATAAAATATTACATTAAAATATAATATTTATTATCAGGTACTTATTTACCTACGAAACGAATTTAAAGCGAATTCAAAATTCCTTCAAGTTAAAATCAAAGTGGCAACCACGCGACTTTTTCTAATACTTGCATTTTTAAATTCGTGATATCTTCCGAAAGAAATGTCCGAATTGAATAATTCAAAAAGTTATTTAAAGGTACTGAAGCCGTCTTGAATATAAAGAAATTTATTTTGATAAGGATTAATACCAAGGTACAAATAAAGAGCCTTTTCAAGCGGCGACATATAAATTAATTTTTTAGAATAAAAAACCGCTTACTATGACATAACTATAATATTTAGACATATGCTGTCGCGACACTTTTTGTAGATAATAGAGAGTTCTGCAAAGTCGTAGTAAATGATTTTATTCTATCATCAATAGTTTTCGCAGCGCACGCGACGAAAGTAATTTTTCAGGTAATTTTTTTACATCTTGGGTTACATTATTGGAGTTTAAGTAAGGATCCCTAATTTAAAAAAAAAAATAATATAGCCTATGTTACTTCTGAATAATGCAGCTTTCTAATGGTGAAAAAATTATTACAATCGGTCCAGTAGTTTTTGAGTTTATTCATTACAAACAAACAAAAATACAAAAATACAAAAATACAAATCTTTCCTCTTTATAATATTAGTGTAGATGAATATTCGAAATTGTTGACTTAACCCTTGACTGGTATAACATTTATTTAATGTTAGATGTTATTGATAACTCCTGTCTTTCTGGTTCTCAAAGCAATATCATTTTTTTTTGCGACAATCTTTCTAATAATACAGAAGTAGAAACTAGCAAAGATAATGTCATTTTAGAATTTTAATACTCGTTTCCATATTGAGGATAACGGCTAACGAACGGAACGACCACTCCAATAAATTACATTAAATGTTTCAATTAAAATCTTCAAACCCTTTGAAGCGAGATGTCATTTGAAACGGAAACGTTAAATTTAATTTCGAGCTTCATTTAAACTTTAATGTGATCTTAACGACAAATTACATCGAGGAATGAGTGTTGCGAAATTCTTAAATTTTCTCTGCGTACACCACACCTGAATCTAAAGTTAGTGTTCTAAAACACACTTCGAATCGGCTGAATTTATACGTTTCCCAGTGTAAACAATATTCTTCCCAAAAACGCAGTCATTTATAATGCGTCTGTCTTATCTTTCTACAGGTGTAAATTGCAAAGCATACGGAAAACAGAGCCGTGCCATTACTTAGAATTGCGTGATGGAGTTGGCTTCGGTTCACTGCGTTTTCTTGGGAATCAGCTATAATTTTGGCAAGTGGTAATCACTCATGATTTTGATTGTCATTTGCCTGTATCAATGTTTTGCTTCAGTTTACGCAGAAAAAGGTTATGTATTTCAACGAGGAAAGATAGCTTTGGATTTTTAGGAATAGTGATTGTTTGTCCCTCGTTTTATGGAATGCTGATTGGACTTTCATATTTCTCCAGATAAATTTCAATAACAGTGTAGAAGATATATGATATATAATATAGCTATTAATTAAGTATTTTTTCTAAACGTATACCAATATTTATCTCCTAAGTTATTTCCTAATATAGAACGAATGAATAATATTGGCACACGCAAACGTCTTGTCTCTTGTCTTGTCTTTCATCATCCTGAATCATACCAATTATGCTCCGCACGCACTTCTGTCTGTATATCCGTAATTCAATCAAAATTAGTTCATTGTGCTCCCACACAACATGGCGTTTTTTTTGTCTTTGATGTTAATTGTTCCTCGTTTATCTCAATTATGAGAAGTCAAAAATACACCCTACTTTTCATATTTTAAAGACATCACACATTTTCATTGCAATTTGAAACAGATGGGACATTTTAATATCCATTGAGTTGCCGATTGAAGTTTAATTCTGTTTAATAGGTCAGAATAGGTCATACTCAGGAACTGAAAGTAGGTATACGAATATTATATTATTTTGTCTCTCAATTTTGTTTCTTGTCACTTTAGAAACATCTTGTTCGCATGTTGTGCAATCATCATGAGTTCGAACGAATTTTGATATTTATTTTTTAAAATATGCTCGGGTGTCTTCTGTGGTGCCGATTGTCATTGCAAGACGAAGATTCCAGCGACCTACTTCGCGTCTATTCTGGTGCACAGGTAGTTTAGGTCTATTTTCATTTGATTTCCTAACTGTTTGACACAGTTTTCATCCGCACCAGCTAACATATAAAGTGGAGAGCATTGGCCTGCTATTGTGATATAGGTGACTTTTATAGTCGGTGTGCACACGTAGGTACAGAAGAAATGAGTCGTTATGCGGTTCAGAATTAGAAATAATATTATCTGATTGGCATAGGCTCCGTGCAGCTGTAGGGTACACTTTGTTACGTTTTGCATAGATGTAGAAAACAACATGTTTTTATTATTATGTGGACACAACATCATAAACTCAGTGTTATTTTCATTCTTTACCGAGTTTTTGTAGTAGCTACTCGCCATCGCTTCTCTTCGGGTATTAATCTATACTAATATTATAAAGAGGAAAGATTTGTATTTTTATATTTTTGTATGTTTGTAATGAATAAACTCAAAAACTACTGGACCGATTGCAATATTTTTTTCACCATTAGAAAGCTGCATTATTCAGAAGTAACATAGGCTATATTATATTTTAAAAAAAATTAGGGATCCTTACTAAAACTTCAATAATGTAACCCAAGGTGTAAAAAATAGACCTGAAAAATTCCTTACGTCGCCTGCGCTGCGAAAACTATTGAAGATAGAACAAAACCATTTACTAAGACTTTGCAGAACTCATCATTATCTACAAAAAGTGTCGCAACAGCATATGTCTAAATATTATAGTTATGTCACAGCAAGCGGTTTTTTATTCTAAAAATTTAATTTATATGCCGCCGCTTGAAAGGGCTCTTTATTTGTACCTTGGTATTAATCCATAAAAAATAAATTACTTTATATTCAAGATGGCTTCAATACCTTTAAATAACTTTTTGAATTATTCGATTGGGAGATTTAATTCGGAATATATCACGAGTTTAAAAATGCAAGTATTAGCAAAAAGTCGCTTGGTTGCCACCACCGCGTTCAGCTAGCCAGCATGCGATGTAGGCTCCATGTAAGCGTCACTGGGGTACGGGGAAGTCAATTTAATATGTAATATACAGTGCCGGATTAGCCATATAGCAGGAGTAGCAAATGCTACGGGCCCCGCGCATTGGGGGGGGGGCCCGCGCCGCCGCGCTCCAACTTCTATCTGATCGTAAAAAAAAAAATTTAGATAGGAACCTAAAAATTATTTGCATGACTTAAGCGTGAAGCGCTTAGGCTTTACTCCCACCTGAAAAAATAAAACTCGATTTCGTCACGTTATATTTTATCTGAAATTAAACCACATTTCTACCCTTCAAGCGGCCAGATTTTCATTTTTTATATAGGTATACATTTATTTTGCGAGTTTACATAGCCGAGATTGTACTTTTTTTTATCGATTTTAATATAATATAGATATCAGTATTTCGAGAAAAAGTAGGCAAACTATTTAAATTTTATTGACTCAGTCACGTGGTCAGTCACAATCCAATCTACTGTGGTTGGTTGATTTATTATAAAATATAGATTAATTTTATGAGTGAATATAGCTGACCTTTTTTTGAATCGATTATCATATCGATCATGTTTCGAGAGTATTGAAAGCTAGTAACGGTAGATTAAGAGCAAGGTGTTTCAGAGTCTCAAGTAAAAAGGCGGGTAATTTAAACATGAACTATTCAAATTATAAACAAAAAGTTATTCAATTAAAAATTACACATTTTATGTGTTCGTCGACATTTAATTTCCTTGAATATCTTTACTATAAAAAAACGACGCTGAAAAAGTATAAAACAAGACTTTTATAACACTGAACTGAACAAAGTTGCTTATGTAGTTCCAAGTAAATGGACACAGTAGACTCTACCAAAATGCTTATGTTGAAAATTGACAATAATGTCATACAATACTATTTTGAAGTATGCAATATTCACTATGTAGAGATAGGTTTTCATGTTTGGAAAACCGCAGTCACACGTTGTCAAAGTGCTACGGTAGGTAGGTACTTGTGTATGGAACGTGTGACTACGCCTTTCCAAACATGAAAACTTATCTCTACATAGTAAATATTGCATACTTCAAAATAGTATTGTATGACATTATTGTCAATTTTCAACATAAGCATTTTGGTAGAGTCTACTGTGTCCATTTACTTGGAACTACATAAGCAACTTTGTTCAGTTCAGTGTTCTAAAAGTCTTGTTTTATACTTTTTCAGCGTCGTTTTTTGTCGTAGTTGGGTTTTAGTTTTTAACTTTTTATTATTTGTACTATTTTGGTGTTAAAGTGTATTTGTGGCGCATAATATTATATAACTAACAGAATATCAAGGCCCTTCTAATGGTACTGCAGTGGTCTTATTCTGTTAAGTAGTAAAGAAGCTATGAACGAAAAGATGTGAACTATATGCAGTCAGCCCATGAATATACGTAAAGTCACATGCAAATGCTAGTAATATATATATATTTAAAATGTACAAGTAAAGCGCTTTCCAATGATACCAAACACGGCGTATTTATCTTAACTTTATTTTTTTACTCTGTATGTTTTGTCCGCTAGTGGGCGCCACATTAGATTTTGTGAAACCCTATATAGCCTATAACCAGCGGACAATTAAGACGCTTCTAATGATATGTCATTTGTCGAATTCTGACAAGCAATTTAGGAGTTATGTGGAAACAGATGAACATACATACATACATACAAACATACATACATACATACATAGCCTGTCAAAATCATAACCCTCCTTTTGCTTTGCCGTAGTCGGGTAATAAGTGCTTAAGGTATGCATATTTGGATATTTTTGATTTTAAACGTTTTTTAAATTACTAAAGGTCGTGGGCAAAGCTACGATAATGCCAGCAACATGAGTGGCAAATACATCGGCTTACAAGCCAGAGTTAAAGAAATAAATAAGTACGCCGAATACATTCCCTGTCTTGCACATTCATTAAATTTGGTTGCTAAGTGCGCTGCAGACTGCTGTACAGAAGCATTACTTTTCTTCGATTTCATTGAAAATCTCTATACATTTTTTTCCGCTTCTACCTATCGATGGAGTCGTCTTACGAACGCACTTAAAGATTCTACCTTAAAAATTCCGATTTTGAAACGGTTATCGGACACTAGGTGGTCAGCCCGAGCTGATGCTACGAAAGCACTTTTATGTGGTTTTATTACTATTAAGCAAGTTTTGGAAGACATTTTCAACGACGTGGATCAAAAAGCGGAGTGCCGTAATAAAGCTTACGGACTAGTTTCAACGATGAATAAGCTAGAAACGGGAATAATGACAATTACATGGAATGGAATCCTAGAACGCTTGCAAGCGACTAGTGCTTCGCTGCAGTCGTCTGATCAAGACCTTAATACGGGATACGCCCTTTATGAATCATTATATAGCTATGTCCAAGCAATGCGATCCACATTTTCAGATATTGAGGTAAGAGCCAAAGATCTGACCAACTGTGAAGAATACCAGCAACAGACATCAAGACGAATCAAGCGAAATACAAAGTACGACCATTTCAGCGGCTCTACTACACTCGACGACTTAGTTGAAAATCAAACACCTGGACAACGTTTCGAAGTTCAGGTGTTTATTGTCATTATTGATAACGTACTGTCTGCTTTAACTAAACGTATGAAGGCATATCATAAGATTACTAGTGTTTTTGAAGTATTTCGACAGCTAAAATCTCTTACAACAGAAGAGATTTTGGAAAAATCCTCAAGTATGGTCAGTGCTTACGAAGATGATTTGGAGAACAGCCTAGGTGGCGAATTAGTGCAGTTCGCAGAGCTGCTGAAAACAGATGTGGCTACTGTTATTGACAGCACGAAACAGGTTTTAATGTTGAAAAACAAACATTTTTCAACATTAAAACGTATTAAAAATGAATTAAGGAACACGATGGGCCAAGAACGTCTTAATCATCTCACTTTGTAAAATATAGAGCATGATTTGCTTAAAGAAGTCGTTTTTTTTTTTGGGCCCCTTGACAGAATTTGCTACTGGCCCCGCGCTGGCTTAATCCGGCACTGGTAATATAATAATATAATATTATAAAGAGGAAAGGTTTGATTTTTTGTTTGTTTGTTTGTTTCGAATAGGCTCCGAAACAACTGTACCGATTTGAAAAAATCTTTCACTGTGGGAAAGCTACACTATCCCTGAGTGTCATAGGCTTTTTTAGATAAAAAAAAAGATTTCTCTTACGGGGTTAAAATATATTTCATAGAGATAGAGATATCCCCGAAGCGAAGCGAGGGCGGGTCGCTAGTTATATTAAAGACTTTTTTAACAGATACATAGTCAGACAACTTTAATGAATAAAAAAATCTGTTTTAGCTTTCATCTATAGAAGTAAAAAAATTATATTCTAAAAAAGATAAAGTCGTACACACATTACAATATGTCCAATTCAAATAAAAACAATCCAGTACGATACGGAATGGGATAAACGAAAACGTTAGTGTCACATTATTTAGCTTGGCGACCGACGCATTTGTACGGGGTATTTCGCACGCTATACTGGCGTACAAAACTCAGCATGTAGGTAAAGCAATAATGTTTGTTTATGTACACGAAATAAAAAGACATTTAAATGAACAAAAATAAACGCGGCCCTCAATTTAATGGGCGTCTCGCATGTCCGAGTTACGCAACGCTTCAAGGCCTATTTTGTTTTCTTCCTATACCTACTTGTTATTTTCTTATTCATATAGTTAACTTGTAGGTTCTTAAGTTATGGAGAACCCTTATCTTATTTACCTTGGCTGTTTAAAAAATTACAAGTCTTATTTTGAAACCTGGCGTTTGCTGTTAGGTACGAGTACGAGTATGTGTTTATCTTATGTATGCTACATTCTGGACATTAGGTATGTGTTTATCGTATGTATGCTCTTACATTCTGGACATATCTTTTTGGTTTTTAATTACAGTATGGTCTTTGCTGAATAACATCACATTAGACTAGAGTTCTCTATCATCCGTAATGTGTTTACGCTCTCTACTATTACACAACTCTGTGCTAAATGCCGATTGAATCACTGAAGTCGAAAATTTTCACTGCCAGCCAGGAATTCTCCCTTATTCATCGACATGTGCTAATGGCTAATATTTAAAAATGTGACAGTAAATATTTGAGTCGTTACACAGTTTTATTTCCGAGCGCGGGGCACTGTCATACATTCGTCCCTAGACCGATCTCTCATCGTTTGGTCTACGTGTTGTTTTGTATTCGAACGATTTTTTCTTGGCAAAATCCCTTGTTTCAGTTTGCGTACGTTTATTTCGAGACCGAAGTTCGCTTACATTTTGCATTTTTACGATTGCCAGAACTAGTTGTTGGATGCTAATAAGGAAAAGTTAACGTTAATCTTTAAACATGGTATCTTTTGGTCCATGTGGACCAATTGAATGAATGGAATTTTAGATCAAATACATGTGTATTTGATCTAAAATTCCTAATTCAAATGTACCTAATAGTGAATATGATAAACATAAAGCATCAATTCAAAGTTCAGAAATCGTTTTTAATACCAATAGTAAATAAAATATGATCTAACACTTAGTACGGATAATCACTTAGTATTCTGAATTCAAAGGTTTGTTATGAGCTTACTGTACTTCTGGCCAACATCGGTAGCTCCGTTCAAAAATTGAAACGGTCATCGATTGTACCGATACAGTGTGCCACTTTTAAATCTTAAAACGATCCCGAGAGCTGGCACTTCACAGCGTTCATTTGGGTCATCCGAAAGAAAACAATTCTAATTGTCATCAGAAATAACACCGCATGTATGTAAGTATGTGGTATGGCAATGTTGCTTTTTTTCTACTTTCTTCTGATTTTTGTCTCATCGTTGCACAATTTAAGGATCTATGATTATGCTAAGCTGAGCAAGTATAGTTATTGTAATAGAGCGAATGTTGACTTACATCTGGCAGATGAATAAAGAAACTAGAGCAGCTTCTAGATTATAGCTTTACAATATCTTGATTCTTACTTCTACCGTGTTGATCTTATTTAGAAATCAGGCCATGACCCTTTCTGGCTCCAAAGCCATTCTAATGTGATAAGCTACGGCTCCACAATAATTGTATTCTTCTTCTCAGACCGTACACGTAGAACTCTCCCTCGAATAGTCAAGATCTCTATGACGTCACTATTATCCAACGGATATACTATCCGTCAGTTGGAAATGTTGCTTGTGACGTCACGATATATCACTTTCTACGAGATTTGGCAATGCACAGACTGGGTAATAATAAATAAGATTACCTATCCTAAAAAGAGATATCTACTTCCTTTGACGCTAAAGGTAATCAAATTACGCATGTACAAATTACTTTTCATAAAGTAAACTGAAATGTTGGATATTACATTGTATATGCGTCTAATTTTACGCCTAGTAAATTATAGCCATCGTCATTCTATTTTCTTCCGGCAAATGGGTGGACCAGAATTTAATTACGTCATTTCTGGCTGTCACAACATGAAGAACAAATTTTTAAAAAAATCACAGAACACATTTTTAAAGATAGTTTTTTGCTATAGCATTCGAAAAGTAAAAGGATATGATGCTCAATATAGTGGATCATTATTCAACTTTGCCCCATCAAGTTGCTCCACTGCCCTCAGTAAAAGGCCACTGGCCCTCAGAGGGGGCAAAAGGGTTTTTTCCCTTTTTGGGTTGAGTTGGTGTGGCAATGTGGTAAAACAAAATATAGCGATACAACTTACCTTACCGAAGCTGCCTTTCCCCAGTACTTTGATGAATTGGAAGTCTTCGATGGCATATTTCCGGAAGCGCGGTATAGACCGCGCAGGCGGAGTGAATCGTCCAGTTTTCCTGAACAATCCGTAGGCAGTAGACTGCTCTGTAAATTGTAGATTTTCATTGCTTAGACAAAAGAGAAATTAAAAAGAAAAACACATGCTTGCAGTTGTGATATATACCTATATAGAATTATTTTCACTCGACATTAATATGGTAAAACTCTGTGATGAAGCAAAACAAAACAATTACACTATATTTTGGATAATCAACAAATTAGAGCAGCTCTTTACGCATGACATAAATTAATTTATAGATGCTTCCTTTGGCTCTGGAATTGTATTTATTAATGTTATATTTAATCTTGGCCGCGTTTATTGCAGAGTTTTATGGTACCTACTTAAAAATTCAATCGCTGTAAATGGAAAATATTTTAGTTGAGATCGGTACATTTTGTATTGTCTATAACTGATGCATTTATTTTAAACATCAAAATCGGTGGGTGTTCACTGTTCATTGATTAATTATGCCCTTCATTATTGAGTTTATCTGTAGAAATATTATTTATTAAGCAGAGTTTTCTTTGCTTTATAAATTGGCTTTATGGCGTTATTTTAGATTATTACCGATTCAACTCAAATCGAATTCTTGACGTATATGATTGATATCAAAATTCTACTTGCGCTTTTCACGTCACACACTACGAGGAACGCAAATTTAGATATTCATATATACTTTGTATTATTTGCAGTTAGTTCGAACATAATTATCTTGTTGTGGAGCTTTTAAATAGTGTTCAGTGTTGAAAGATACGGTGAAAGATACCATTCTACCACGCGTTAATAATTATTCACTGTGCAGGTAAATTCAGCAATGATCTATTCCTTAGCACTGTGCCATATTAAATTATGTGCGTTGTACAGATTTCCAAAGACGCGAATTATAGTTGCACATGTTTTGGCATGTCAAACGCCTCATCAGATGCTCCGAGATTATCATAAATTCTTTACTTTTTATTTTCATAGAATCCACATCTAAGTTTTAAAGGTTCGACTACCTCAATCGCGCATTCGGTCACATATATCCTTAGGTCCTATTTCCATGAGATATGAATCCCATCTTTCATTTTCTTTGTTAGAGTATGTTAATCTGAGCAAGGAATTGGATTTGAAATAAAACTAATTTTACGGATTAAACTCGCTATCCGGGCCAAAACAGGAATTGTTACAAAAAAGACTGCCAAATTAAAATGCAGTCAGGTGGGCCACGTCTGTCGGATCATTCCTGAAAGATGGGCAAAACTGGTCACCCAATGGCAACCTCCAGGTGGGGACAAAGAGGTAGGCCATAAAAGAGATGGCGAGATGATCTGGATGCCCATAATCGGAACTGGTCGGCCTCGGCCTAAGATTGACAGCTTTGGAGTAAATTGGGGGAGATATTTGCCCAGCAGCGGGACAGATTAGGCTAGCTAGCTAAAAAAATAATCGTGTATATTGTTATTTAGAGAGCCGACGTTATGAGCTCAAATGTGTAGTGTTCGCGCAAATAATAGACAATACTAGGAATTGGATGTCAACGGAAAATGGCACGAAATAAATATAGTAAGTTGATCAACTCTCAGAAAATAACAAACGGTAGTTGATATGTTCTATTTAACGTATGCGACTACTATCTCGGAAGATTAATACCTCAACTTACGATTCTTGCTACTTTTCGGTGAAAGATTCAAGATAAATCAACATACCTATGTGATCTCGTCTATCGTAGTTCATATGGAAACTTTCATTCATGACGCAAAAGTTAATATCTCTGTTTAGTTTGGCTGGCAATGAACTCTGTGTTATTTACCTAAGAAACGACTTCTCGATGTCGTAAATTAAGAATTAATACATCCAGCTTTTTCCAGACATTTGGCGCGATTCGCGAAATGCGTCATAATATTTTTTTTTGTTTTTCATGGTTTTACAGTAAACTAGGCACTTTGCAGAGTGATTAATTAACCGTTGACAGACTTTTTCATAAACTGTTCCATTGATTTGCGTGATTTATATCTTTATTACTGACGTCCAGACGGCTACATTTTTAATAAGGGTAGTAAAAACGCCCTAACTCTACTAGTAGACTCAGACTATACTGGTAGAGTTAGGGCGTTTAGTGTAAAACATGAGATCTGATTACTATTTTAGTGCGCGTAATATTTTCTTCTCTAGACAACATTTTGCATGGAAATGTTTTATACGCCTTTACTTGGACGGATAGTGAGTATCTGCCAACCCATAACGTATATAACGTAGAATTGATTAGCATCTTAAATACATTGTAAATTATAAACAGTGATTCACTATAGCGATCGTAACTCCCAGCCGCTCATTATTGGTATACTTAGTGGTCATAGTAATAAATAATTCAGGAAGAAGAGTTTTGGTATCAATAACGTGTTCATTTTTATATGTTTACGTTGGTACCACATCAAAAACTTTCATAGATTGCAAATTAGACAGATCTTATTTGCAAGCACATTGCAATCTGTAATTAGGCATCGTACCTACTTTAGAAAACTGAAAGTGTCCGGGATATTTACCATGTTGTTTTGTTTGAATGAGCTCCCGATATTGTGTGTATTCATGACAGTTTAAAATTATATATCGTACATACTTATTTAGTCATTCTAAACAGTATGTTTAAAAATGTTTAGAACAGTTTGACTGGCTCGGTTGAACAATGGTTAGTGACCCAGGTTCACTACCGGTTGTGTAATAATATGTATTTATTTTTATATTTTCCGTTGAACAAATTGCTTGGCATGCACATAAATGCCACTGGTTATCATTTGGCAATTTTATTCGTGGGATGATCATCAGTCGAAAATGTGACGCAGTGTTACGTGTTGTTGGTATGATGACATACTAAGTGCATCATTCAGTCTAAACGTGATCGTAAACAACGTTACAGGTAAATGTTGTAAACAAAGATACGTAGTGGGGTAGATGTGTTTGTTTACTGATTATAATTTAATCTAAAATTAAATTAATGTGACTTTCAAAGTAAATAAATAATTACTTTTTCTCTCTTAAAAGAAGAACTTAATCAGCAAAAACACTTAAAAATTACAATTTGTCGACTTTTTTAGGGAACTAAATGCATATCAAAGTCTTTAGGAGCGCTTTACAAAACAAAAAGCATTGACGTCACCACACTGGGTGCTTGAATGATGTGTTTCCAGGTATTTTCCCGAAAAAGAACTTTAAAAAGGCGTTGACCACAAAGCTGTTTATCAAGAATTATCGATTATTTGCGCGAACACTACACATTTAATTTTACGGATTAAACTCGCGTGTATTGTTATCTATACTAATATTATAAAGCTGAAGAGTTTGTTTGTTTGTTTGTTTGAACGCGCTAATCTCAGGAACTACTGGTTCGATTTGAAAAAATCTTTTTGCGTTGTATAGACCATTTATCGAGGAAGGCTTTAGGCTATATAACATCACGCTGCGACCAATAGGAGCAAAGATACAATGGAAAATGTGTAAAAAACGGGGGAAACGCGAACGAAGTCGCTGGCACAGCTAGTTCTAAACATATAATTTAGACCATGTCTTGTAACCAAGAGCGCTGTAAAAAGCTCGAATCATCGGGTCTCTAAATAATATGTTTAGAATAACAATACACGCGAGTTTAATCCGTTAAATTCGTTTTATTTAAGAAAAAATCGATTAAATGATAAATATATTTATTTTCGTTCCTACAGAACTAAACATAACCCCGATTTCCCGGGTCATCGACAATATCCAGGAAGCGTTGCGCGCAGTGGCCGTAGTAAATACTATGACATAATCCTACACAGCATATGTGACATATTAATTTTCTTTCACCTCGGCTGCGATCGCGACCGAGCAGCTAAAAATATTGGCTGACACGGACAATATCAAGGTCGAGACGTTTCTTTTGGCAAAAAGCTTCGAAACATCGAAAAAGATTTGTACTCCTTTAAAAGTTACGTGTTTTATATTTTCTGAGAGATTTAGGTTCTTTACTGGTTGGATGGAGTATATGTATGGAGGAAGAAAAATAACTCCTGCATAATTACCGGAGACACATACTTGGAAGTCTTAGTTAAAAAAATTGCTGTCACATCACTAAAAAAATGTCACTAAAATGTCTAACTGATCGAATCGCCCTAAATTCTGTATCCCTTTACATTTTCTCCATTATTTTTCGTAGTCAATATGGTTGATTTACATCACAATCCAATCCAGTCATAAACTTATTTGCCAATTTACTTCCAGATAAATTTAAGTTTATTTCAAATATTTAACGAACATATTACTTCAACGTAAATCTTAAATATTGTTCCATCAATTATAATATCTCGTTAGTAATAGGATTATCAATCATGAATAGTGCTCCTGTTTTCGATCGGGCTCATTTGAAAACAACCGCATGTCTCGATAAATAATAGTTACAATTAGTTTATTTGGCATAGCGTCTGCCGGTCTTCTAGCGTAAGTAGTATCACACACGATATCGTCTCCCGTTCCTCAGATGTATTTCCGTATTATTTATTTACTATTATAATTCCATGTGACGACAACAGCACGATGACAAGTGTTATGAAATGTATAATTATGCTCGAGGTATAAATAATCATAATGGACGGTAAATATTAGGGAGTTTGTAAGTGCTACCATAAATTCAGAATATCGTCCATTCCATATACCGGTAAAAGCTCCGTTTTAAAGGAACTTTAATTTTTGTTCTTACATAATCCGTTGTGTAAAAGACAGCTTTCAGTTTCAGAGATTGATTGGTAACAAGCTATTTTCGATCTTGGCGAAATAGGACATGACGTTTTGAATTCGTTTTGAACTCATAAAAACGTCAAATTAACCGCGTCATTTGAATGTTTTGCAACACGAGATTTGCCAAGTAGTTTTTGCCTGTTCTGTCTGTCAGAATAGACTTGATATTGCCTCACAATATCTTTAAACATTAATTTAACCAGCTAGTTTACGATTTCCAAAGCTAAGTGATCATTAGGTACAATATGTTCTTACTCTATTTTTTATTACCAAATTAAAAGAGTATTGTTCAATACGTTACCGTTAAAACCGGAAAAAGGGTAGAGGGAGCATCAAAACAATAGGTACCTTTTTTACTATCTGTAATTGCTATTCAATCAGAATAATAATATCTATATTTTTTATAAATCATAATAAAAAAATATGTCCCATAATAACGCGGATCAAGCGAACGCTTAACTTAAATTTCTTACATCTTCAGATGAATTGACAGCGACTATGTTTGTGGTTAATGTTAAGAGAAAATGGAAACCAGGTTTTATGTTGAAGAAGTTTTGTCTTTGGGGTTCGCAATCAGCAAAGAGCATCATCATTTTACGATAAATTTTGATGGTTACTTTACTTTTAGAAGCAAAATGTCACACTAAGCTTAGGTGGTGGAAATATGGCGCCTGGAAGTTGGAATGCGGAACCACACTCGAATCTGGGTCCGCACTCCAAGCGAAAGTCCATTTAGCTTCGTGAGCTTTATTTATATCCGACTAAATACAATCCGCTTTTTGCCAATAGTGTCAGGAAGCAAAAATTTATTATCACGTACCAAAGAGCTTTACCAAAATAGTGTCGAGTGGCTTGTTTATCTCAGTCATGAAATAGAACCTGCACCCAAATACCCGATAACATCCGGTGAACCCAAAATGTACGCTCATTTTCCACTGACTCTAACAGATATTATTCACAGTTTAGTAGTGGAAAACTTCACAACTGAAGATCACCCAAATATTTTCAATCCCCTTTTCCTTTTTCGCTTTGATGACGTTTTGTTTTCAATCTTTATAGGAGCCCACTTCAGTAAAAACAAATTGATTTCATATTGGTTCAAAAAACACAACACAATAAGATCAATAGAAAAAAAAAACAGTGTTGATTTGCGAAATGTGTGTGTTAGTGGCTGCAAGCAATGTGGGCAAAAATCATACTACATTCAATTAAGGAGTTCTTTTGGTACAATTTTGTTACAGTATAAGGTAAATAGGGGAACATAAATGAAGTGGTCGATTTTGAGTAGGTAGTTATGGTTTATTACAAGGTCTTATAATGAAAATGACTGCAAAGCAAGCAATCTCACCAAGCTCCTGCTCTAAGACCTCTGCGGCGTCGGCCTGCGCCTGCGCAGCGCCCGACGTCCCCGGACTGTCGCCACCTGAGTAAGTAATACCATAATAATCTGCCTTCTTTAAATCTACATATTTACAATATTCTTTTAGGGGTGAGAGCCATCCGCTCCCTCGCTAGTCCGGTGATGATGACGAGGCTTGGAGTACCAAGCCTACATCGTAAGTCAGGTAAAAAAAAAACGAATATTCTTCACACTCGACCTTTATATCTTCTGAAATCTTGGCGTCTTGTATTCTGTACAGTATTGATTACTCGGTAGAATTTGGTTGATATTATTTGCGTCCAACCAAAAGTGATATGGAGTGTGGTTTCCAATAAAAATTGGTATTCGCATCAAAACAGTCGTAGACATATATAACATAGTTTAGAATTAGAAAGTAGTGTAAAGTAGAAGGAGTAAGTTTTGAAAAAGAGATAGGAAAATAAGTTAGAGAAAGAGAAGGAAAAAACAACTGCAACAGTTTCAAATGTATCCTTTCATGCTTACATAATAATTGAGTAAATTAATTCATATCATGCTCATTTTGTGTGTTGTTTTGTGTCGTCGGGAGCGAAATGTAGGTACAATTGCATAACGAATACATTGTACACATTGTTTATTCTGTTAATGGTCCGATCTTGTCATCTACATGCATCATTGAGGTATTTGGCGTCGTTTGATGATCGCACCGATTTGTTTCAATCACCGAAAAACAAGAAACTGATTCAAAAGTAATAAAAGGAGCTAGTGGCAGTCGATCAGAAGTAAAAATACCGCATGATGTTTGACTCTCGGCCAGATAATCGACTATTAGGAAACTATCGATGTATCGGTCGCGGGGCAGCTGGCATCGGACACCATCTACGGCGGACAATTGACAGTCACATATCGTTGAATGAATCAATTTGTCTTGTAAATCACACGACATGTCATCAGTAGATTTCAATTTACAAACCTATACTTTCCATAATAAGAAGGCATCACCTGTAAACTTCACTCGAAATCATTTGTACAATTTTTAGAAATAAACATAAAAGTGCCAAAATCGTGTATTTATTAGAGAAGCTATATTTTAAGAATATAAAATGTAATGTCAACCATTTTGCTTAAGTTAATTTCAGAAGCAATTTGTGCTATTAATTTTGTATACAGGTGAGAGGCGAGTGATTGGCCGCTGTCCAGGCCAGCACCGCATCGTGCCCACTCCTACGCAGCAATATACTTACTCGTGAGCATAAACAAATACGCACAATTCTTTACACATTATTACCGTCTTGTTTCGTATCATCACTGCAATATTTTTTATGTACTCTTATAATTTTATTTACCTCCAATATCGTAACTTTCATGCTTGGCATTTCACAGACATATCTTTTGTTTGTATCAACCGAAATACAATAAACTCATCTATGCTAGTATCAATACTTTTACCGTTAAATTACAAGTGACGACCGGTTTATCCAATTCTTTTATCCGACGATTGGAGTATTTTTACACGTGTAACTAATAATAGCTGTTACAGACGATAGCTAGCCAATAAAACATAGCTTTATTTTGAGCAAGACGCGTGACGTATCTGTGACGCTAATGTTTCCGATACATTCCGCCTATATGATAATGTGACCTCCACTGCTTATATGTTTCTCCGAATTTCAAAACCCACCTTTTCTGAACGATGGCCGTGCAGCTAAAGCTTCCACCAGTAGCCGCTGGTTCACCCCGCATAAGTTCGCCGTCAACTTTTCACACTTGCGATGGCAGTTTACGTCACATTCTAAAACAAAATAAATGTCTGGCGGCTATAGGTACGCTCCGCGGTCCACAGACCACGTCTAACATCATCCCGCTGGAAGCCGTGCAAAAGCATTCGTGCATACGAGGGCTTATGTACATGTTAGTGGAAAGTTAGCTGTGATTTTATTGTACTGTTTGTGTTGGTGTACCTGCATGTGTAAAGTTATTCTACAGTTACCTTTTTTTATTTGAAGAAATCCCGCAGGAGACGTGGGCGCTGATGAGTCGAAACCGGAGTCATTGGACCCAGTGGAAGTTCTGCCGTCAGGATTGTTCTCGCACTCGTAGAATTCAGTTGAGTCTTCACTAGTGTCAGATTCATCCGCATCGTCATCATCATCAGATGACTCTTCCGATGAAGAGTCTGATGAACTGGACGAGTGAATGACTTGGGGGACCTTCTTTTGGAGAGGACGTGGAGTCGCTATCAATGGTCTTATAGCGGCTTCTTGTTTTACAGGCTTCTTTGGAGTTAAAACTGGCGTAGGCTTAACTACACCTTCGGATGCAGAAGGCAACTCTTCTGCCTTAACTTCTTCTATTTTAGGAATATTTTCAGCCTTTTTATCCTCTCCTGAGTTGTCGGTTTCCACCAATTTTTCAGTTTTTTGTTCAATTGGAATGTTTTCTGCAACTGGTGTTTCTTCTATATCTAATGATTTTGGTTCAATTTTTGGCTCACTTGGAACATCTTTTGTTTTACAATCCTGAATTGATTTATTTTCAGGTGGTCTGTCACTGCTTATAGCTTCAGCTTTTGTAAGTTTTACGGAACTGTGTTCTTTCTCTTTTTGTTTTGGTTGAATATCTTCCTTTTTGTCTGATTTTTTAGCTGACTTGGCTAGTGCGCTAAGTTTCTGGGGTTCCACATTACCCGCAGTGTTAGTTTTATTAGAAACTTCTTTAGTAGAATTTAATTTCCGTTCCATATTTATACTACTCGTACTAACTTCAGCACTATTGGTTGTTGCATTCACTACTTTCTTCCCTAATTTCCATAATGGAGATTTAGGTCCTTCTTCAGTTTCATTGGATTTTATGTCCGTCTTTCCTTTTAAAGGGGTTTTGTCATTTTCTATGTTTGTTAATTTCTTAGGTATTTCTTTTGGTGGCTTCGGTTTTTCTTGTAATATTTTACTAGACTGAGATTGAGGTTTGGCTATGCTTTTTGGGCTTTCTTTTGTTTTTTCTAACTTAGTTGGAAGTGGATTTGAGTTTACTTTTTCATCTTTATCTTTTCGTGACATTGGTTTAATATCCTTATCTTTCTCTTGAGACGACTTTTGGTTTTGGGCATTTGGTTCCACCGTTGTAATAGGTTTTTCATTTGATGTAATTTCGAACTTTTCATCCTTTATCACAGTTTCTGACTTATTATCACTACTGTTTACACTGTTTTCTACTTTCTGATCTATGCTTGTCAATTTCTCCGACGAGCTTTCAATTTTACTTACTTCTGGCTGAACTTCCTTATGATCTTTATTAACAAGATTATCATGTGTCCCGCTTGTTACACTCTCTTCCTTTTTGCATTTCAATGATATTGTTGTGGCAATATTTGTAGGAGTAACATTCTTTGAATTATTTGTTACCTCGTCTAACTGAATGTTGGTTTCTGTGTCCAACGTATTAATATTAATGCCAGAAACTTGAGTAGTATCTGATACAACAGTCGATGTATTTTGAACTGTGTTTAAAGACTCGACTTCTGGTTTTGTTGAGTGGTGGTCCTTAAACCCAACAATATCGCAATTTAGCATACCCTCGTGCAAATTTGTCTTAGAAAGACCATCTTTATTGGCTTCTTCCTCATTAGTTTGCGATTCCTCAAAAGCACTCGATTCTTCATCTTCTGGATACCAAAATAACGCTCTTCTATGTTTTTCTCTAGCTTCATCGATATTTTGTTTACGTTTTAATAAATAAACGGTCTCTCTCTTTCCGATTTTGTCCCAGAAGTTGCCATCTTCTGGCTCAGGTGATATTATTTCATCGCCTTTAGTATTCTTAATTTTTTTCTTAAAACTTTTTCTATTCTTATTGTTTCTTTGTGGTGCATTTGTGTTACTTTCTATTTCGGAAGGTGTGGTCTCTATTTCGCTAGTAAACGTAATTTCTTTCTTAGGCGTACAGGGAATTTCTTCTACTGTTACATTTTCGATTTTGAATTTTAAGGGACTTCTTGGAGGAGAAACTTCTACAGAAGTAGAAGTTATAACTGCTTTTAATTTAGGCTTAGGTTTCGTGGTTTCTTTTTTTACAGAATTTCTATTTTCTTCAATAGATGATAAGTTGGAACGACTTATCTCTTTTGGGAATTCCGTAATAGAGTCCAGTCTACACATTGAACCGCCTGACGAAGATCTCTTCAAACTACGTCGCTTTGAGAATTGTCTCGAATCTTTGGCATTCTGGTGTGATTTAAGACTTGTGTGTAAGGAATGATCTGATTTTGTTGTTTTCAACGGATTCTCTGTATCATTTCCTCTTCGTTTTTTCATGAGTTGAGCATTTTCCTCGTTAGGTACTAAATTATCACAAATACCAATTTTACTTAAATCTAAACCAGTTGTACTAAGATTTTCCCTACGGATCAACGAATCGAATAAGCTAGCTTGCTCCGCTAGTAATTCCATAGAGCATCGTCTGTCTGGAGATCTGTTCGATGCTACACTACTTGTATCAGGCATGGGAGTTGTTGGTAAACTTTGCTCCGTTTTACTTTCTACGTCATTACTACTAGTAGTGGGCACCTCGTTGTCTTCGTCTTTAATGATAAACTTCTCTACAAGTTTAGTTCCCAATGATTTCTTTTCCTTTTTACCTTTGTATACTAAATCATCTGATAGTTTTTCTCGCCATGATAAGTTTTCTGTGTTGTTTTCTTGAGTTTCGGGTTGAGATTCAGGTGAAATATCTGCATCCACATAAACATCGGTGCTAGCCGACTCCGTACTTTCTGTTTCATCTGCTGGTTTGCGAGGCGAATCTCTCTCACGTCGTTTTATGGTATGCAGCCTTACCACTGTTCTTCCGCGTTTAATTGTCCCCCGCTGTGGACCCGGCGAAGAATCTATTCCTGTTTCAGGTTTTCCATCCACCCGCGGCATAAAAGGACTAGCGCTTTCTTTTTCCGGTTCTTCAATTTTATCTACAATTTCTTTAGTAACATTTTCTTTTACTGGAGATTCCTTTCGAGGTGACGTTTTAGGACTTACCGTTGGAAGACTGTCGCTTTTACGGCGGTACCTATCCCTCGATACGTCAATATCAGCCGTATTGATATTGATAGGTCGAGGAGTATACGCCGGAGTACCGTATGTCCTCTTTGATATAGGAATTCTCCTGGGGCTGTTTATCCGCACCGGACTTGCCGTTCCACGCTCCGATATAGTGCTGAGGATAGGTGAATAATTTCTGCCGGCACTGGAAATCCATCTCGACGACAACGGCGCTCGAGAGTATCCTGCGAGCGACGAGTGGTTACTGTAGGTACCACCGGGGTTGAGGTACGACGCACTGTAAGAGGAGCCCAAGGGCGACACTGAACTTCCATAACTGTACGGCGAGGAGTATGAGGGCGATCCACCAAAGTACATGTTCGAGATATGCTCCGAGTACAGAGGCATGGCTGCGCGGCGCGGGCGCGCGTCGACCGGGGCACGGGAGCGCGGAGACTGCCGCCGGGGCGGCGCGCGCGCACCTGCCCCGCCCGCCGCGCTGCCGCCCCGCCCGCCCTCACTTGCCAGGTGATCGATTGCCGATGATAAATATACAATTATACTCTCTCGTGACAGACTCGGAAGGAAGTTCAATATGAACACCAATATTATACGACCGCCTACGTGAAATATTAATACTTATTTGCGCATATATTTGTATTTATAGTTGTGTATTTAGAAGTGACACGGACAAGCAATCACTCGTCAAGCATGCAGCTTCTATTTATACTTTTTTAGTCCACCTAATGTAAATTTTAGAATCAAGCAATAAAATGTTATAGAGATGTTAGTTCTATTTATAGGACATATACCACGATGTTATTACTTTTAGTTCTAAAGCACGAAAGAAAATTATAATAATCTAATTGCATAGTATGTTGCGGGGAACAAACACGTGCAATGAATTATTATATAACAACTGATTCCATTATAGTAAAATATGATGAGATGATGATAAATTAGGTAATTAGTACTAAGTATGATGTAGCTTGGTACATAGATCCTGATGAGTTATAATCTTAATTAATAATAACAAACGTTACTCAAAACTTGAGTGCTGACTTCTAAATTTAATTTTACTAAATTTGGCTGGTACCTATCTATTCATCTCGAGGTCACTGTTATTTTTGTCAAAAGCTTCTTCGATTTGAAATCACTTAATTTTAAAATTAATTTCTGATTACCCATCACTATAATACAGAGCTTACAACTTATTAAGTTAGTTCATCTCCCTTACACAATAATTGTCTGTCAGTTCTCGACACTCTTTTTATCTCAAAATCAAAAATCAAAATTTTTATTCAGTAACACATTATCATAAAGCAAATTGTGGTTGGAGCTTCCTTTTAAGCAACAGACTTGCTTGTATTAGGAAACCCCGCTCTTCTTTAAATATTACAATATGTTTGCTATGTTTTCTTATTTTCAATTTTAATTTTAGTAACATTATTAACCGACTTCAAAAAAAGGAGGAGGTTCTCAATTCGTCTGTATGTATAATATATATTTTTTTTTATGTATGTTCACCGATATTTTCGTCAATTATAGACGGATTTCAAAAATTTTTTTTGGGTTGGATAGAGTTCACTTCCGAGGTGGTCCCATTTTCACCAGTCTCGGATCTGATGATGGGATCCAGGAGTAATCGAGGGCAACCCTCAAATGTTATAGCGACATGTACCGCGTTTTGCATATTATCTAAAGTCATATTGGCATTTGCTTCTGGCTATCATAATCTTAGGCGGTGCCAATCAAAATTTTGGGGAAAATGAAGCACTCTGTGCTTGTCTGTATGAAATATAAACGGCACCGCCTTCAACAACATATAAAATTCATACCCAGATGATTATTATAAATGTTCGTATTATATTATTTTGTAATTTTTAGTGAGTCGGGTTTTTGAAGGCGGTTTTTTTTGTTTACAATTTTTTTCATACTTTTTAGTGTTGCATTTTATTTTTGACCCTATTAGTTCAGCTAACCTGTAATACTACTGATATTATAACTAGTAGTCTTAATATGTATACAGTATTGAAAGAATTATCCTTTTACTCCAAACAATTAAGGAGTTGACTTTCCATCATCAGCTCAGCATCATAACGTTATGATTGCAAGAAGCAATGCCAATATAACTTCAGAAAATATGTAAAACGCGGTACATGTGCCTATAAAATTTGAGGGTTGCCCTCGATTATCTATCATCTTCAATTTCTAGTCTTTATCTTTATTTTTTGTTTAGGTAGAGACAACTGACGGAATATTGACTCTGTAGCAGTAACTTTGACTGTAATTTGATTGAATCATCAACATACTCATAAACAATACCTAAAAGGGTGAAGAATCGCCGGGAAATATTTGAGTGACCGCCAAAACATTGTAGATCGGTACTTGCTGGTGATCCAGAGTATGTGTGAATTGATGCATACAGATATACTCTACTATATACCAACTCTTGATACCCTTCATTCATATTAGTTTTTCATTATTATTGACGATCCAAATTTCCTAGTCACCTTATGTTGGGATAACGTATCCCTAAACAATCATCTTATGGTCAACAATCCAGGCGATATTAACTGACCACTGCAGCGAATTTTGCGGTTTGCCTGTTGGCCGATGCCGGGGCCTACCCTGACAACGCTTTTCCCTGTGTCCCTAGAATGTTTGAGTAGCTTGCGATCACTTACTGTAATCAAAGCTGCAAGTCAATTAATTACTGAGCACTCCGTTTTTTGTCAGAATTCCTCTTTCCCTTTCCTAGCTAAACACTTTTCACCAGTCATTGTTAAGTGATTAGTACTGATATTTACTTTTGATCCTGAGACAGCAGTGTGCGAGCAAAACCACCAATATTGAATGATTATATTATTAGAAGTATATACGTAGACACGTTGTATCAGATAATTCCATTCTAATCCAAAGTCGATTAAATACCATCTCTTACACAATTTGGCATAGATTTCCAATAAATCTCCCTCTATGCTGCCCACACCATATTCCTTTGCCATGAAATTAATATACCTATGCGATAAAGATAGACTATCAAAACTGTGCAAAATATTATGATAGAAGTCAGTAACATATAACTGTACACGCGGTAAATCACCATGACGGTCTCAGCATTGAGCACTTCCAAAATGCGGGTGTACATCTGCCACGCGTACTTAGTTTGTTTTATAATCTTTGTGTTAGGCATTCTTTTTGCCCCAAGACCTAATGAAAACAGTGGTGACTCCTATTGTAAAAAATAAGACAGGCGATGTATCTGTCATCTGTAACTATAGGCCTATATCATTGGGGCCACAATAACGGCCAAGGTGTTTGACGGTTTGCTTAACCAACAACTGGATAAATTTATTCATTTAAATGACGCACAGTTCGGAAAGTGCTATTTTTGCCCTCAAGGAAACCGTCAGGTACTACACAAAAAGGAAAACTGCCGTGTATGGTTGTTTTTTAGACCTATCGAAGGCCTTTGATATGGTGTCATATCCTATCCTGTGGGAAAAACTGTTGGAAACCGGGATGCCCTCGGAACTTGTTAATATTTTTAGTTTTTGGTACAATAAACAAGAAAATTGTGTTAAGTGGGCTGGAGAAACATCTGATATGTATAAACTGGAACGCAGGGGGGTTAACTTCTCTTAGACTGTTTTGCCTGTATATCAATGAACTTATCGACGAGCTCAGTAGAATGCATGCGGGATGTTCAATAGATGGTCAAATGATCAATAACATCAGCTACGCGGACGACATGGCTCTGCTGAGCCCGTCGGTAGGCGCGTTGAGAGAGATGCTGCGAGTCTGTGAACGGTACGCTCATAAACACTGCCTTAAATATAATTGCAAGAAAAGCAAAATCGTGGTGTTCACGGCGCGCGGAGTGTCCAGAAAGCATGCTCCTCCTATTTTGTTGAATGGTGAGCGGTTAGGTATGGTACCTTAGTTTAAATACTTGGGTCTCGTGCTGACGGCTGACCTGAGAGACGATAGTGACATGGGAAGTGAACGCAGAGCGTTGTCTGTAAGAGAAATTATGCTGGCCCGAAGGTTTGCACGTAGTACGTGTGATGTAAAGTTACTCTATTTAAGTCTTACTGTCAATCATATTACACAAGCGGCCTTTGGGTTAGTTACACGCAGACGACATACAACGCTCTGCGCGTCCTTTATAATAATACTAGTGACCCGCCCTCGCTTCGCTCGGGTAAATTTTACATACAAACCTACCTTAAGAATCACTCTATCTATTAAAAAAACCGCATCAAAATCCGTTGCGTAGTTTTAAAGATCTAAGCATACATACGGACATACAGCGAAAGCGACTTTGTTTTATACTATGTATTGATGTTCCGGGTGTTGGTGGGGCTGCCGAGACACTGCAAGGCTTTAATGCCATCATGAGAAAAAAAGCTTGGCAGTCCCAACAGTATTCTAAAAGTTTTGGCGGGAAGGTGGGATAGTGCTCTGAGACAGCACTGGATCACGGCCCTAAAAAACCCGAATGCGGAGCAAATCTATTATACTAATTAATAAATAATACCAAAATAATTTAAGTACTAACCATAGATATAAGAACATTGTTACTAACGAATCATGGATTTAAATTATCTGAATAAATGAACTATATTATTATATTTATGTACTGCATAAATTTTGACATTTAACATTACTGCTCCCGCGAGAACTTCACGAGAACTGTCAAAAATGCTAATTTTGTTGTTGACCGTACCTGCCTACCAAGATTTTAAGGGGCGTCATTCATTTCTTTCAAACTTGGCTAGATTAACTGGCGCCGCTTTGTGTCTAGATTCCACCCATCACTAAGGCGTCTCCATTAGATATCACAGTTAAAGCCTGACTACTGTTTGTCCGCCATCAAAACCTTAATCGACTGTCCCTACTGCGCAATATTTATTAATAAATATATTTTACAAGTAAAGTATTCACTAATAAAAACGAATGTTCGTCTTTACATAATAACTAAGAATATCTACTGTTTAACGGTCGTAGCCCATCAAAAAATATCAGAAGAGACGCAAATAGAATCGTCTGAACTTTAAGACTTCTGTTTCAAAACTATTAACTACCATTGCTAATTTCAAACTCATTGTTCTTCAGTCTACGTTTACTGTGAACAGTGAAAAAACTTTATATCTTTATTATTTACATGTATTATACCTTGCCTACTAGATGGCGGGACTACCGATCGAATGGACACATTATAAGCTTACGACCATTTAAACTAGATGGCGTTGGTTGTGTTAAATTGTTTCTAATGTGTATGAAGCCCTAAATTTTAATAAAATCTGAATATTAGGCAAAGTTTGCATGAAAAACATGCAACAAGCATTATAAAAGCACACAAATTCAACATAAACGTAAGCGCCGCTGAAGCCTTGTACAGTTAATAGCAAAGGAGGATGGGCAGAAAGTACCCAAAGGCCAATAACGACCAGTCGTATTTCGTTAGAAAGCTCTTTTCATGACTGTGACTGTTATTATAGGGGCCCGTCTCAATTCATTGTGTGTTACAGTTAGTAGAAAAAAATAAGTAAATTCTAGATAATAAAACCGTTTATTTCATTTTGATTCTCGCTCAATGACGACAAAATATAATTTCAGCGTTATGATTTTAAGTACAAGGTCATCAAAGCGTGAAAAAAGAAACGTACAGATTAATAAAATGGAATTAAAAGAGCTTTCCAACGATATAGTTGCGTCTGTTTGTAATTGGTCGTTGGTACCAGTCCCATACATTTCTAATTTTCTACCCGTCCTCCTTTAGAAACCTTCGACAATTTTAAGACAACTCTTCTCACATTAATGTGTTGTTAGAACTAGCCACAACAAAAATAGTAGTTTTAATTGCTAAAATTTTTATTGCTGACGGTGGAACCGTCCGTTCTAAAACGGAAAATTATAATCGCCTCCATTTACAACGCCTTTCAGACTTTAGGATTCGGAAAACAATCAATGATCTGTTTCTGACTAGGGCCAAGCTTAAGAAAGAGAAAGTATGTTTCTGAATTCGACCAAATCCGCCTGACCGAAAGGGTTTCACTGGGTTCGATTATCATGTTAATAAAACATTTAACTCCAATTCGTACTTAAAAGCAATGCAGGACCATATTTCAGACATCACATTTAGTCATTGATGCTGGACAAGATCTCTCCAGTCATATCAGATTGCCACAATCTCATCACCACGACTTAGACCGTGTCTAGATAGAGCGGTTTCACTCGCGCGCTTTTAATTTTTTAAAAACATGTCATGCGACTACGGCTTATGGTCAAAACGTAGGTATAAACCTTAAGTCTGAGATATTTAATTTATGTTTTAGTACGCGCGAGTAAAACGTGCCATCTGAACAGAATCTTAAGAGGAACCACAGTAAAAAGGTACCTTAAGTAAGTCCAGTAAAAAAGGTGACTTTCGACCATTATTACCCCACTTGTCATAAGGAGAGTTTAGAGTTTAGACTAGAAAATTTCAGTGAATTGCTACTCTCGTATCTCGCATAATCAATTTACATACGTGATGTTGTGTTGTGTGATTCGATTTTGTGTGGAACTTCGTCCCGCGTCCGCGCATCACAACGTTGGCTCTTTAGTCTTGGGCACTTTAATACTATCACGTGTCTAAGTTATAGTATTTATCGCTTGTACCTTCACACTTGAGCTCCTGCTGGAAGAAGCCGTAGAGCAGCGCGCCGCAGTGGTCGCAGAAGGTGGGCGACATGAACTGGTGCGGACGGAACCGGTGAGGGACGTCCACTTTGAACCGCTCGCGGAGGTACTGCAACAATAGACGGTTAGTATCATTAAATTGATTACCTAATTCATTATTATTATTATCACCAAATAAACAACTCTTCTATTCTATTCGATCTATATTATGGATTAGGAATTGACCGTAGATTAGGTATAACGATTTGATTTAAGCTGTAAGATAAGAATTTCGAATTGTCTTTTCCGCAAGACTACTCCAAGCATTATTTACAAATTGACGGAAACTGATTGAAAATCGGACCACTGTCTTAAATTTTCCTAATCCGTTCCTTGTGAATAAAGGCAGGATAAGAGAACGATCTCTATGTAGAGATCTGCGTTTTAACTATTTGTGCGGACAGTTATGCTACGATACATGGTTAAAAGTAAGCATTGCGAGGTGGTTTCGCGGTGGATCGCGTAGCCCTGCTTACCGAAATCCCAGAGAAACATACCTAGTATGGCAAAGCAACAGCATGAAGGTAATATTAGGTATTAGCAGTGCCCGCGACTTCGTTCGTGGGTATTAAAGGATTTTACATTCAAAAGTTTTTTCCCGCTAACTCTCGATCCCGAATTTTGCAATATCCTGTTGCAACTAAGCTTTAAGTTTACTAGAGTTTACATACATGCCAAATTTCAAGCGTCTAATTGAAGCGGTTTAGATTTTTCATACTAAAAGATTTGATTTCATTTTAAATGCTAAATATCCCGGACATTTTCAGTTGTCTAATGTTACACACATTAATCATAATAGTTAAAAATAATATTAGGTATGTAAGCGTCGATAGCCGAGTGGGTCGTTGCTTGCCATGCGAGAGGTCGCCAGTTCAAACCCCGCCACGTACCACTGTGTTTTTCAAATTTGAAATTCATATGTACGATTATTCGACGCTTTAACGGTGAAGGAAAACATCGTGAGGAAACCTGCACACCTAAGAAGAAATTCTGAGGATGTGTAGTCAACCAACCCGCACTTGGCCAGCGTGGTTGACTAAGGCCTTATCGCCCTAATTTAGGGTAGGCCCGTGCCCCAGCAGTGGGGACGTATATGGGCTGATGATGATGACGTAAAGTCTTACCACAGTGGCTTCCGAGTAGGCCGGCGAGCCGGGGCACTTCCCCAGCAGTTTGTTGTGGCATCGCTTGTGCACAGCGGTCTGGCACACCACGCAGCGGTATCCCTGCTTCCCGAAGCCCCACAGGAACTCCTTGCAGAATGCACAGAACGTCGGCTTGCGGAAGAACTTGGCGACGAAACGGTGGCCGCTCACTTCATGGACTCTGGAAGTGAAATTAGAAAGGAACGTTATAAATAAAAGTGTTATTTAGATACTACATAACTACTGTATATCCCAATTACTGACAGTAAAAATTTTATGTCGCTGATGACTATTAACTTCTTATTTTAAAAAAATACGGGATCAATTAAGAGTCGACTGACTTAAAGATTTTTCTGGCTGACTTGACTTTTCGAACACTTCGCAGCTCAGACTAGGTTACATGTATTTGACAGCGATCATCGTTGCGGAAAAGACAATTCCACATTTATCTGTATCATGTATAGTTCCCAAGATATAAAGTACACTCATGTGAATAAGTATGACAACACAGTGAATAATGTTAACGCAGTCGTAAACTTGTACTCGTAAATTAGAACCGCGTTATGTGTCGAGGTTGTTAAATGAACAAATGACTAAATCCATAGAAACAAAAAACTATCGGGATAAACATAATAACACAATAATATTTGTGGCCAGCCAGTAAGTACGCCGGCCGGCCAAAGGAGGTCGTAACACCTATAATATTTTTCATTTTATAGCCGAGTGCTCAAGCCAAGATGTTTGTTGTGATCAATAAAATAACTTCTCTTTTTAAGGAAATAATTTAAAATTTACATTATACATAACAGTAACCCGTCCTCGCTTCGCTTCGGGTATGTTATGCATAAAAACCTTCCTCTTGAGGCTTTATATCTATTTAACAGCGTTTCTATTAAGTGCTGTGATAAGTGCAATCATAATATGAGTGCTCCAAACATTTTGAAAAAATCTGTAAGTCTATAAGTACAAAAATAGGTTACTGAAGTTCATTGTAATATCTTTTTAATTAAATAACTTGTTTTTCTCTCATCACACCTTACATTTATCAAATGTGTCTGTTGGACACTACTGTGGGGCTACCATGAGTTTAAAACTTACGCACTCGATATCGCCTACGTAAATATGTCTATGAAAAACTTGTACAGCGCCGCTGGTGGTTACGCGAAGAACTAAAATCGGCCGTATGAAAAAAACAACTCGATAGGTTTTTAACGTAAGTAAGTTTTCGATAGCCAACTCATGGTAGGCCCTCGGATCAGTTACGTAACAAAAGCTTACTGGGTAGTTAAGGGTAAAAAAACCCACATCAAAACCCGTTGCGTAGTTTTAATGATTTAAGCATACATACATGCATACATACAGACAGAAGCAGGAAGCTACTTTGCTTTATACTGTGAAGTGATATTGTTTACAGAAGCATTCCTGTAAGACATAGAACCACTTTTGATCCGGGAGACGTAAAAGTAAGAAACCTAAACCACGTCACAATCGCAAAAATGACAACAACACTCCCCTCCTTCCACAGTTGGAAAAACTATGTAGGCGGAGCTAAACTTGATGAATCGCCGATAATAGCCAACAAGCGCCAAGAATGCCAGACATGAGGATGCGCATAAACTCAAGGGGACAGGTACGGTCTTCGACAAAAGTAGCTTAGCACTTGACACTTTATGAATCTTATTTCTTAGGACATAAGTAACTAGTGTGCAGTACTTTTGCTACCGAGTATACGTGGGCTCCGCTACTGAGGACGATGATTGAGAATGTGCATCCGACGCGGCGCGGTCGGTTCACGTCACGTAAATACCGAGCTCTCCGCAATTTGTGGCGAAAACTAAAATATACTTATTATTTGGCAACAAACCGGATTTTACCTTCCGCGCTTTTATTGTTCTTTCGTTTTAAATGATAGACACGTTTTTCGCATTATTGCATGAGTTTTGGTGCTTCTTATTTTTGTTAAAATTGCCAAATCGTGTATTTCAGAAACCATCTTCATTTAGATATTTACCAAATGTGTGTAAACCAATTCTCGATTATGACAACAAATCGACGAAAACAAAGTATCACGATGATATATTGAGCGCTAGAAATGATATATGTACATGCTTACTCTAAATTTATAAGTAGATAGGTGTAGGTATGTATTTTAAATTCATGTGTACAAAATTATTTTTATTAAAATATTTTTTATTTAGGCAATTAACGACATCACGGAACTGAAGTGGCGATAGGAAAAAAGAAATATGAAGTGTATTTTTATAACTTTTAAATCTTCAAAGATTTCTTTCGAATAGATAGATAAACTTTTTCAAAACAACCGTTTATTCTGTATAGGCGATGCCAAGTTTACACTCATTTTAGTGCTATGAGCCTTGTAAAATATTTTTGTTTATGTTAAACATCGAAATGAAAACAATAACCACTTTTCAATCTTCAAACAGGAAGTAGGGGCTTAAACGCTTTGAAATTGTAGACAAGGACACGGCATTTATGTTTGTTATCTTTCAGGCCGTAAACAAAACAATAACTATTTGTTTCAGGTAAATCAAATAACTTTCAACATAGGTGAAAAGCTTGTGACAAACGATCCGTTGGCTGAAGTTCAAACAGATTAAAATGACAACACTTCACGGGCGCCTGTTAAAACTCAAACGGTCGAAATTTTTGAGACGATGCCCGTTGTCGGTGATCAATTTATTTTTCGAGATGGTGAAGATTATAAAGAAAATTGAGATATTTAAATGTTTGTGATTTGATCAAGTGTGTGACTAATGGTTCAATACACTGCCCCCACAGAGACGTAACGGACACGGAAAAGCTGTAGAATAAATTATATTATTCAGTTGTTTAGGAAGTTGATTAGTGAATGAAAACGGAGAGAAAGGACGACCAAATACCACATTGTTAAAATGAAAGAATTGCCAAATAAAGTGAACAGTGAACCTAAATGTTGATGTGAATAAAAAGATAATCAAAGAGCTGATGCCAGCTTACAAAGAAGACCAATAGAAGAATCCAAGAGAATGACAGCAATGAAATAAAATAAAGAAGACACAATCAAGATTTCCTTTCAGGAACATACCACTGCGTTTTTCAAATTTGAAATTCAAGGAAAGTGAAGGAAAACATCTTGAGGAAACCTGCATAACTACGAAGAAATTCTTAGGTTGTGTAGTCAACCAACCCGCACTTAGCCTACGTGTGACTAAGGCCTTATCGTCCTAATTTAGAGTAGACCCGTGCTCCGGCAATAGAGCGGTATATGGGCTGATGATAATGATGATGATGATAAATGGTTGACTAAAGCCTTATCACTCTAATTTAGGGTAGTCCCATACCTCAGCAGTGGGGACGTATATGGGCTGATGGTACCTCCATCCTTGGTGGATTACGTACTACAAGGTGACTATGAGTGTAACCTAGGTATTGGTAGCAACTTACTTGTGGTGTTTGATCGCCCCCCGCCGCTGGGTGATCCGCTTCCCGCGGGAAAGCCGCGGTTGTTCTTCGGCGACGTCGCCGCACCCGGCACCCGGGAACCACTGGAATCAGACCAGATTAGGTTTAGGATACTTTTTATTTTATTTTATTTTGGCTTATTGGTTCGCCAACAACTTATATGTACTACTACCACATTGCAATAAGAAACATCAGTAAACATATATTATCTAAGTACACAGTCAATTATAGGTGAACTACACCATTTTTATCACAAGACAAAAGGTGGAAATTTGTGAAAAATATTAAGTATAGATACTATGTTATACTAAGTTATACAAAGTTAATTTAACAATTCATAAATTCTCTTTTTAAATACTTGCAATTGAAACACGGTTGATGTCTACCTTATCGCTGATTTATTCCATTATAGAGCTTTGACATTCGACAGATTGGGAGTGAGATCTAAGACAGTGCGACGACGTGGAGGGTAGGAGTGGCGTGACAGGCCTTCGTGGAGGTTTAGAGGAACTCTAAAGTTAAACAAACCCCACCACATACCACTGTGTTTTTCAAATTTGAAATTCATATGGACGATTATTCGACTGTACAAAGCTGTGCAAGTTGAAACCCAATCGACGTAAATCGAAGAATCGTTTCTGTACTCTTTCAATTCTCAGAGTGATTGGTATAATGTATCCATATATGCTGCCATATTCCATAATATTTCTAGACCAAAAAATATAAAATTTTCTTTGTTTTATACTGAATTCCGGTTCGTACCCATTTCATCACAAATCCCTAACATCCTAGAGGCCTTACCGATCATATCTCCATGTGGGGGAAGTATTGAAGTCCCCATCGATTGACTTACGATGATCCACCCCCTGTTACACTGTATAATTTTGTCATATTGCATCACATCAACCGAGTTTCGTAACTGACAAATCTACTGTGCAAGCCCATGGAAAACCCTAAGTGTCGAAGAAATCGTTTCTGTACTCTTTTCAATTCTAGTAAGTGATTGGTATAATGTGAGTCGCCATATAATGCCGCTTGAATTCCAAGAATAACTCGTTCTGAGCGCACTACAATGACTGTTTTAGATTTCCAAATCCCATTTTGCAACAAACCCTAACATTCTAGAGGCCTTACTGTCATTTGCTCCATGTGGGGTAGGAAGGTGAGCTTCGTCGAACAATATGCCAAGATCGCGTACCACATCAACCCTTTTAATTTAACGGATGGAGTAAGAGGTGCTTACATTCCTGTAAATTTAATATGTGAGCACTTATTTGAATTAAGAAGTAATCCGTTCTGAGCGCACCAATGACTGAGATTATCCAAATCATTTTGTCAGATGTGCGTGGTCATTCTCTATTGTTTTCGCAAGTTTCAGGTCATCATGAACATGTACTGAATGAAGTGATCCGGTAGGTCGTGCACTTTTGATAAAACTGCTCGCTTAAAAGTTCATAAAACTGATATTTGTGACATTTGACCTGCCCTAGTACCACCTACAATATGTAGGTTTTGACACAGCTTTTAGGACCTCAATATGCAATTATTTACAAGCTTACAGCTGGGTATCTCGAATTCCGAGATTTTTACCTAATTTGACTGGACTATACGTGGTTGACTAAGGACTTATCGTCCTACTTTAGAGTAGACCCGTGCTCCGGCAATAGGGCGGTATATGGGCTGATGATAATGATGATGATGATAAATGAAATGTTTGATTTCTTCTAAGTACCAACTGATTTAGCCCATATAAGCCCCTAGTACTGTGCTACACTTAATGCAAAAGACAATCATTTTCCGTTCAGTGAGGCAATGTGGAATAACCCCTCGAGTCTACCTTTAGGTAAGCTCAATCCCTACTAGGGTGATGATCGAACTTCGAAGTACCAATATTGAGAAGGTTTCATGATTGTGAATCTTCGAATTTAGAACATCATTAATGATTTTTCATCCTTGCAAATCCAATATCAAATTATAATTTCAGAATTTCAGTAGTCTGATTCAGGTTAATGTGCAGTCGATAAGTATTTCAGTGAGTTTAATGGCTCATTCAAGTTACGGTGATATTTTACCCCACCCACTGCAATGGGTAGTTGAATGCTGTAGAAGTACTTGGAGAAGTATGTTTGTGTTCGTCTATTAAGCTGTGCTAAGATCTAATTTAGTAAGTGATAGTTTACAATATTTTTAGGCGGTGGGGTAATTAAATCAATTAAAAATTTATAAATAGTCGGGTAATTTACTTTACATGATTTTACAATGTCCTGCAATAAGAAAAAAATAGAACTTAGTTTTCAATTGGATTTCACCGACCTAGCAATTATGACGAGCGGAATCAAATGATAAGATTTTTATGTGACCGAAGTATTCCACACATTATTCTTACGATTTGTCTGTTTACAATACCAGAGTTGATGGATTTGGAATATCTCAAGATCGAATTAGCTGCACCAACTTTGATGGGCGCGTCGTGAATCATGCGGTGATGTTTTACTGCAATATTGTGGAAGGTACATAATCCGGGCGCCAGAAATAGGGACACATTAACAAACAGGACATTGACTGCTTCTTCGAATCGTAATTTAACTATAAACCGAGCATTCATTGTGTCAGCTCTGTTAATATTAATTGAGAACTGGGTTGACTGATTGCCAACAATTCGTAAGCAAATAAAAGTCCATAAGGCGACCGCAATGAATAACGAATAAGATGTTTTACGATGTGATCCATGGGGGAGCGTGCGTTTGGAGCGTTAGGATGCTGTCAGATAGAAAGTTTGAAGCTGTTTATGTGGACTCTACATATGATATGTGCATAATGTCTTTAGCTGATCTGAACTTGGCATTGGCAACAACTGAAGCGACTTCGGGAGGTGACAACAGACGGATTAGTCGATGCTCTGTTAAAATCGTATACATAGAGTTTCGGGCTGGCCGTTTAAAACGGTTTGCGACGAAATGAGAAATTTGACATACCCAGAACCAGGATGACATCGCGCGCCGGCGTCGCCCGGACACATCGCCAAGTCACGCGTCAGGGCCACCACGAAGATGGATAAATATGCGTGTGACAGCCAACACGTCGATTGTACTATCGCCCTTTCGGCGGGCCGCGGTGCACCGTTCGCATAGAAAGCGTCCGTTGCTCCAAGCCACTACAAGGTCTGTTTTGCGAATTCCCTGGCATAGATCCGGATGATTGCGGCTTTGAATTATTGTAGTGTGTATGTCAAATGGACAAAATTGAGAATTCGTTTGTCAGGTTATTCCGATCGGGTGCGCGCACACGTGAAGGGTGATTCATCCAGGTGTGGTTCACTTCCCTGCCTACAGGTCTAAGAGTCAAAATCCTTGTGTTTCTTTTTTTCTCAGATATATCTATGTCCTAACTATACTACGTAAGCATGACTTCATAAATTGTAATTTTATAATACTTTCAGACTGGAATAACGCATTTAAATAATGATAAATTCTAGGTTTTCCAAACAGAATAATCTATTGATAAATAATTAGCTGAACTATCTTCAAACAGTGTACTATGGTAACAATTCACAGTACCTATATTCAGCCTATAAAATAAAGATTTTGAACTAGACAATTAATTTCATTGATACAGCTGTGTAGTGTAGGTAAACGAAGAAGGTGAACGCGCGCGCATGACACCGTTTTAATCGTTTCCAAACACCAGCTCTAATCTAAACATTTAAAGCAAGGAATCCCATGTACCTTCAGTAGGTACCAGTATTGATCAGAGCCGATTGGACACCAAGGTTAAGTGCGCTACCACGGAGTAAATGCAGGGTATAAATAGATGTACGGAGCGGGCGCTAAACGTTTGATGGAACTGGTTACTCCAGCTGTGCGTCAGAGCGAACTCAGGTATCTATAGGGTGGACATTGTTATGTGTGGGAGAATAATGGTAATAGTATGTAGTAATAATAATTATTTGTTTATTTACCGCAGATACAGAGCGTTCTCAAAATACAATGGCTTCCTCGCTTGGCAATGCCTGTCTCGTGAGAGTCGGAAATATGGGCATTTATATGTTTGATAATTCATTTTAGGTCCTACTTAGGTACTTATCTATTATAGAAGTGTGTTATTATGTGTAGGTGAATGTGGTTCTGAATATTCCTAACCTTATAATTGTTCGATAATTGAGTTTAGAGTCTTAGATAGATTTGGAATCTCTAGTTTCTAGATTACCTTGCACATCTAGAACAGATATTAAGACTTGTTAAAATAATATTGTGTAAGTATTTTAGGAAGTACGTGTTATCAATTAGATAACAGGATGTAATTAATTTAATTCAGGGACCGAAAATGCATTTTTTAGGTCAAAGATCTCAACCTAAGTATAATTGATCGTTAGCCGTCTCGATCTTCTTAAAGCATTGTCTTACAATATCTTATTGTCCTTTAAACGGTTGGTAATATAATGATGACAATAGATTGTGCGTGCCGTAGTCTATCTCTGTATTGACTCTAACGATGTGGAACGTGTATAAGTCGTTTATAAATGCAGAGCATGATTATAGAAACAAAGAACCAAT
Source organism: Maruca vitrata (assembly GCA_039566165.1). Lineage (NCBI taxonomy): Eukaryota > Metazoa > Arthropoda > Insecta > Lepidoptera > Crambidae > Maruca > Maruca vitrata. The sequence continues at coordinate 12,646,480 of CM076917.1, read as the reverse complement.
GAACCAGCAGAAATAAATTTATTGCGCTACGTCATTAATTTACTCAAATAAATCTCATGTATCATCACATCATTCATCATCATCGCGCAAAGACTACGAAGATAAGAATTAAAATAACAATAGAACCTAATATAACCTAATCCACGTTGGTACGGTGGCACCTGAATTTCAAAAAAAGGTTTTTGCGAAGATTTGGAAAACTTAGAGAAAACGCATTGTTCAATTCAACAATGAACGCCGAAAGGATAAAGCTTCAGGAAAACATGACTCGGTCGGTACATGCGTATATAATAATTAAATCGCTCAACGATTATTACTACGCGTCATAAACTATAACATGCCGCACATTAGCATGAATGAGCGGGTAAACAAACATCCTCGCTCGCGTCCGCAGAAAAAATGCGACTCATTACGATAAGATACATTCGCGTAGCGATCGAGATTAGGATATGACGTAGTAGTAGTGGCAGTGTTTGGAGTTCATTAAGGAAATAGTCACCTTGTTGGGATGATGTCGCAGAGGCGCGGGGTGCGCGGGGTGCGGCGGGCGCGCGGGCGGCGGTCGGCGGCGCGCGCCCCCGCCGGTGAATATCATCGACGCATGCCCGCGGCTCCCGCGTTAGCGCTCCGCTCCCGACCAAGTATTTATAAACGGAATTCCGCGCGCAACCTATCCGCGGCCGGATACAACTTTTTACACGACTTTCAGCACTTACGACGTACGGAGCACTGAAGAGGGCCCGGGTCCGTCTGGCGGCGCCCGCGTGACTCAGCGGCCGACGCCCGACCGACAACACTTTAAACGATCTCAAAAATACAGTGCTTTAAATAATTATTTAACAAGCTACGGCGAATAAATGATAGAATATAACAATATTTTTAGACGACCTCAATGTTTACTCGGTACGGATTCCGGCGACGCGACGCGACGGCGGGACTCCGCATTGTTTACTGATTTATTGTTACTCGCATCGGCGTATTCCAGCATCTCGTTGATATAATCGTAAAACAGCTTCCCAAGCGTTACACGCCTATTTTCACATAGCAGAATTGCTGTGCGAGTTTAGGATTTGGATCAAGCAAATAGTAGGCACTTCCAACTTTAACGTTTTCACAGTGTGTACGGTCGGCAGCAACAGTAGCAGCTAATATGTATCCTAATATTACATCAATAGGTAGTCTTGATCTCGGGAAATGTGTGTGCGATTTTTACAAATTCGCTGCATCCCGAATAAATCTTTCAAATTGAAGTTACAGGAACGAGTCGCGTTCTTAATTAGGCGCCTACTTACAGAGATAGTATAAGACAAGATACGCAATGTTTAATATGATGAAACTGACCCTATTTTACTAAACATATACAAAAATGTGGAAACAATGGAACGCGGGAGTAGCCACAACAACGTGCGGCCGATGCCGTCACCGGCCTTTACGAGCCGGCAAATAGTTTACTACCCACAGGATAAACACTGAGCTCTGTGAAATTATTGTAAAACTTATCGGTCGGTTCGGTACAGTCGCGGCGTTAAGGCGAAGTACATAAGTCGACTTGAAGGTCTTTTAAAGAACCGTTTAGATGCACGCACTAGTATGGCACGAAAACTCTAACAGAACAGTCTCTAGCTTAGATCAATGCAGCCCGGATATAGTTCCCGGATTACCTCGCCTTAAGCCAGGGCGCGCTGTTGGGCGGCGCCCTAGGAGCGCGGGCCTAGTGAATTACTTGTGTAAGTTGGTGTAAAGAGCTTTATTCTATTTGATTATATCAACGGCTTGGATGATGGAAAAGGACATAGAATTTTCACCTAAACGTATTAGTACAAGTTGTGGGTCGATAAATCATTGCTGAATTTTACACATTTCATACTTCGCTGCTGAGCCACTTTGATATACGCTTTTTAAATGGAGTTTTGCGTTTGATCGAATCAAACTTCGACAGCTGACTGACAGCACAAAGAATACAAGAATGCGAAGCGCTTCACTTGTTTTTTTGCAAAACATGAAACATCCAGTAACCTACTATACTACTCTTAGGAACGATTCCTATAACTTTCTAACTAACTAAATTTAAATTAAAAAGAATATCAGGATCTCGATGTTACTAATTCATTTTAGTGTATTAATATTATATACGAGTATTGTAAGTTGGGTCAAATGGAAGCTGCTACGGGTAAATTTAAAAATATAATGTAGGCACACGACACAGTACCTATGTGCCCTTAGTGCAGAAAGGTAAGTGGATAACGGAAGAGGATAACTCTAGAGTACGGAAGGAGGCGGGTAAAGGTAACAGAAAACAATTTAAATAAATACAAACTCCATAGAACCATATTTTTAGTAAGTCAAGGCATTTTTATAAACTATTGTAACTAACAGAGTAATTAATAAATCCGTCTCATGCGCTAATCCCTAATCTTTACTTCCATTTTTGACGTAACAACGTCTTATAAATTGGTTTGCCGGGTGACACTTCAAGAAACTGCGTTACGCTCCGCTCACGTTATGCGCTCACAATGAGAGCGAGTGAGAGGCACGCGTCCCTTCCACTCGGGCATGGTTAGCCCGCATAAGAGCGAGAGAGACAGACATAAAACATAATTCTGTGTATAAATAAATGTTTTAAATTGTTACTATTATTTCATCCTTCTTCCTACTATACGAATGAATATTCACATTAAAATTATTTTACCACTCAAAGTCGTTGTCACGTAAAACTTTCGCCCGTATACCGACTTTACAGGCAACCAATTTTTTTTTATCTAAGAATTACTGTTTATTCAATATTGTAAACAGCGTATATGAGGCTCTCAGAACCTGCAACAAAAACAATGCATAAAGCAAGAGCTACTAAACGGTCATTGGAACAAACTATTTATAGAGTTTATTCCAATATTGTAATCAAAATTTTGTAGAAGGGTTAAACTTATCTATGTTATCTATCTATTAATAACCTGTATGTTTCTGAAGAAAAGTTGTCTCGACAACCTCAAAAATATCAAGAATACTTTTTACAAGCTTTTATTTAACTTGCAATGTATGTATGTATGTATGTATGTATGTATGTATGTTTGTGTGTTCGGGTGGAATTTTATAACTCAATTTTAAGGCACTTGCCCTCAACCGATTGAGCTGAAATTTTGCATGCACGTGTATATCCGATGACAATGCAATATTATTATGACATGGAGCTGATCTGATGATGAAGTCGGAAGATAGCCATAGCAACTCAGTAATTAAATAACATAACCACATCGAGTTTGGGCTCATTTCATTCGACTAGATGAGTACTTTGGTGCTAGATAGTAACCAAGGTCTGATGATGGAGCCGGAAGACAGCCAAAGGAACTCAGTACTTAAACGACACAACCAAATCGAGTTTGGGCTCGTTTGATTCGCCTAGATAGTACTTAGATGCTAGAGGTGAAAACTAAAAAGTATGAAGATACTTAAGGTAAAAAATTCTTTCAAAACAAGCTTTTTTTGAAATGCGATAAAAAGAAAAAAATAAACTTTTACACTATAACTTTACTGTCAACTTATAACATTTCAAATTCAACATATTTGACACAATTTATATGTTTTAAAAACTTGTCGCGACATTTAAGTACTCGTATTTACTTTCTTAGTTTAAAATTTTTAATAAGCAGGTATTTTAAAACTTGCTTTTAAAATTACAGTAGGTACTTAAATCTCGCGTCAAGCTTTTAAAACATATAAATTGTGTCAAATATGATGAATTTGAAATGTTATAAGTTAACAGTAAAATTATAGTGTAAAAGTTTATTTTTCTTTTAGCGCATTTAAATAAAAGCTTGTTTTTAAAGATTTTTACCTTAATTTTTAATTTAACGGTGCATCCATAGCGATTTTATGGAGCGACAGAATGGAACATGATAACATTTGGTAACATTCCTCAACTTTTGAGAATAATTAAAATACGTAATTTAACATTTTACTTTATGTCTGACAGATTGTTGATTATAAAAAAGTGCCTGTGGTCTGAGGATCATTCTGGAAACAATGTATGTCAGGTAAACGACGTAGTATCCTGATATTAGTAGTAATGTATCGTAAAACGGCTGTCACTCTAACCGTGATATAAGTCTCCAAGGAGATAGGCACGATCTTGGCGGCGCAGGGGATGATGGGGCGGCCGCTGCACTGCATAAGCACCAGGAGTTGGCGGCGGAACGAAGGGGACAGGCTCGTCCAGCCGCCGCAGTACACCGACTGTACTACGAACTCGCTCTATGAATGTGCAAAAAGGTAAATGAGACTTATACGTGATAAAACTTTACATAACAGTTGAACTTCATAGACGGGTGTTCGTTTGGCCAATAATTGTAGAATTGTTAATTACGATTTTTGCTGTCTGATAAACAAGCTATGTTTTATTATTTGTATCTTACGGTTCTGGTTCTGTCCCAACAATCGTTTAACTGGAATACAATTTCAAAAATCTGTTTGTTACTTCAGGGCAAATATATGCAATTGTCGCGGGTCAATAATGTACCTACTATTTTACAATTGTTTTTACTGTCATGAGCTTACCTCGACCTTTACTTGACTTCCGAAATAGCAGTAAATGAAAAGCTGTGATAACATACAGTTCAGGTATATAATCATCGTTATAAATTCTGTGGAGAAAACGCTGAGCTGAAAGATAAAGTAATAATAAAAATTAATTTATAGTGTTGATTGAAGTAAAACCATAATGCAAAAATACGCACACTTAAAGTGCTTATACTTACACCGACAATTTTATACATAGTCATACAGATCACCCAAGCCATTATCAGAAACTGGACAGCCATAGCCTCGCAAAATATGGACTCTACTTCCTTCACGAACCTTTGGAAAAAACAAATTAATTCGTTTAATTTCTGATAACCTAATGATTTTATAAGTAAAGCAAGGCATGCACAATATCAAAATATTCACCATAAGATCCGTTGGTGATGTTTGACGCAATATTCTAAACGCTTCTGTATCCTTTTACTGTCTTTGTAAGGATTAGTTCCTGCTTGATCACCATCTTCGTCGCTTTTATGATCTAAGTCCACAAGATGCTCCAAGTTATAACGCAGAATTCTGAGCTGGGTCTTAGCCATGGAGTAAAACGCTGCGATTGTACAATCCATCGTGCTGTTTCCCCAGGCTTGCAATGCCAGATTCACGGACAAATACCACAATGTGATTTGAAAACTAAAAAAGACAATGTGTGTTATAGGTGAATAAGGAAGTAAAAGTGTGTAGTCGACTATACAGGATAAAATCTAGTTTTTATCCTGATAAACGTGCCCGTTTCAGCAAAAAAGTACAAGATAAGAAAAATCAAGTTCATTACAATGGCGCCCAACGTGGGGCGCTTATCTACGACTTGTGACTTTTGAGACATATATGTTTATATACCTACTGCATTTAAGAATATAATAATTGTTTATATTCTACAAATAACTAAAATTATGTTTTTCAATTAATTCATAGATGCCCCAAAGTAAAACCTAAAGATGAATGCATTAATAACTTAGAACTTACGCAGGTGATTTATCAGTGTCAAACGGAAAGTAGGCGTTGATATGGACTTCCTGCCCAATAGCCCTATTGACCGCAGGGTAGATCCCCAAGAAGATGCATGCAGTTATAACCATCACTTGTAACAGAGTAAGAAGTTTAGCCATAAACTTTTCGTTATCCTTTAAGATTTCTACGTGGTCTCGGTTCTTCGGTGCGAAATAAGACCCTGTAATGGAAAATGACGAACATTGTAAAATGGAAACGTTTTAAAAATGGTGTAATAGCTTCATCATCATCATCAGCCCATATACGTCCCCACTGCTGGGGCACGGGCCTACCCTAAACTAGGGCGATAAGGCCTTAGTCGACCACGCTGGCCAAGTGCGGGTTGGCCGACTACACAACCTTAGAATTTCTTCTTAGGTGTGCAGGTTTCCTCACGATGTTTTCCTTCACCGTTAAAGCGTCGAATGATGGTACATATGAATTTCAAATTTGAAAAACACATTGGTACCAGGCGGGGTTTGAACTGGCGACCTCTCGCATGGCAAGCAACGACCTTAACCACTCGGCCATCGACGCTTTTGTAATAGCTTAACCACAACATGGCTATTATCTCCTCAAAACAATCCTAAGTAATCTAATTATGTTAGACAACAGTATGATAATTTACCCCAGCTTGTTTGCTTTTGAAAAAGTACGATTAAGTATTTCTGATTATCTTGAGTTAGTACGAATGTAAAGTACCCCATCAAAGTCAAGACTTGACCCAGCAATAATAAACTGTTTGTCTTGACTAAAATTAATTTTCTTACTGTTGCATAATACGTATTTGACATAATTTACAATAGAAAGGTTAATTGTGTTTCACGGTCTTTTTGTTTATCGTGGATTAGGAAGACTAAACTCGTTTCCTATTATCAGAAACTCAAAAGTAACCATTGATAACACGGAAGATGCGGTCCATGCGGCCGACGCGCGCGTTGAACGCCACCTGCTTGCCCAGGGTGTTGAGGGTCGTCAGCAGGATGAACAGCGTGTCCACCATCCTGTCCGTGTTGTGGCGGGTCTGCGTGAAGAGAGATGCATGCCAGTTGTACCCAACTCAAGATATGGCATCTGGTGAAGGACTTTTTGGGTGCACCGATACCCAAATCATATGTTTGTGCACGCCAGTTCATAGTACCCAAATACCTAACCATTCTTATAGTAGGAATGACCTCTAGTATAAAAAACAAACTGGTATTTTGGTATTATTAAAATCTTGGATTTATAAAACGTCCAATCGTCTACTACCTCTATGTACTGTAGGTAGACGATTGGACCTTTTGAAAGCTGAGAAGGCAGCATATTAAAAAAATCCCTGCTTTCTCAACTTACCTATAACTGTGTGAGACTTCAGGTTTCTACTGCGTTTTTATAAAGTATTCGAATTCTAGATAAAACTTCTTTTAAGGCTTGATTGTAAAACCGAATATCCAAAAATTTACACAGAATCATGACGACGCATCAATCTTTATCAAACTCACCTGAACAACTTTTATCATGTGTTGAAAATTGTAAGACAAAACATAGAACCATATAAAGGCACGGTAAAAAATATGTAGCGTGCGTTTTGTAGGAGAACATTGTACATCTACTAATTTAAAATAACCAACTTTCGCCAAAGCGTCGAAATGGGGTCTAAAAGCTTTGAAAGTTTGACTCGACACTTCCATCCTGACCAGTGTGTTTTGACAAGAATTCTAAAAGCTACTGTATAGGTATTCAATATTTATAAGAACACGCCATGTTAGAACAAAAGTAAATACTAATTGACTTTCTCACCTAAAGTACCGGTAGTAGAATGATACAGAGTGTAAAAAAAAATAAGTTATATATGAACACATGACTGGCTCGGTGGAACAGTGGTAAGTGACTCAGGCTCACTACCAACGGTTCCATGAGTCGTGGATTCGATTCCCATCCAGGACAAATATCAGTGTGGCGAAAATCGGTGTTTGTTCCGTGTCTGAGTGTGTTATTAAATATATTTAAGTATATGTGTGTATCCATTGTTGAATCTGTTATCCGTAACATAAGTGTATAAGCTACCTACCACGGGTCAGATCAATGTAGGTATGTGATGTTGTGTAATATTTATTTATTACTTACATAATTTTTACATAAGACAAGTCTAATGGATTATATTTATCAAAGTTAGGAATTCTCCAATTATCTAAGTAAGTTACTAAGTCTGCCAAATCGAGTAAATTACGCAATGTTTTGTTTAGTGGATGTGTATATAAAGCTCCTAACCGTTTAGTAGTGATTTGCAATGCAAACATTGTTTGATACATTTGTTTATAAACCTATCTTGGAACGTTAGCCATTACGCCGTTACAATGTTGAAATGTTTTGTCGCTTCATTGTGGCGCATCAATCAAACTAACTACATACATGATATGTTTAGGAATTACAGGGTAATGTTAAGATTTTTTATCTTTTTTCTAGCGCAGTGACCTTGATGTAAATTACGAGTCATGATTATAGCAAACATTTTTCAAAAGAATAGATTAGCATTATAGATATACCTTACCTTAGTATAAGTACACCTATTTGCTAGTGTGATCTTCAGTGGTTGGACCACTGCGTAGTACTCAGATGCTATTAGGTATTATATTGAACTATAGGATCTGAGTAGGTACGTACTAAACCCTTCAGGCGGGGCGTGAAACGGCATTTAAGCAGGCTTTCAGAGTGAGTGCGACAGGCTCAATATGGTCTGTGGTGCCTGTAGACCTCATATTTGGATCTCACTGCCGCTTACCATCAGGTGGAGTGAGGTCATTTTGTTAGCCTATTATAAAAAAAACTGTGGTCCGGCCGCAGATAATTACACTATCCACTAAGAAAAATATATCTATGTAATATTCACATAAATAGCTGAAGTAGGTATGTCCGCGATATAAACGGGGATTTGGTAAATAAGTATATGGTCACAGTAAAAGCAAGATTTTAGATAGAACGCAACTACGACTTTAAAATACAATAACGTTTTATTTTCTCAATTAAAAAAATACTGCCTGTATACAACCAACTTGTTAGCAAATGTGCAAGTATCAATCTCTGGGTAATAGGAAACAATTACATAAACAATATTTAAAATTCTGGCAACGTCCAATCAAGCAAGAAACGTCGTCTTGTTAATTGAATAAATTGACTTGTTATTTATTTATGTGTTGTTTGGATAGCTTAATAACACCTAAGATACTGTTGTATGTCATTCTTGCTCCAATGTTTAAATTTTTAATGGGCTATCAGGTAAGCAATTAAATGCCTAGCGCGTTTCGTTGAGTATGAATATATCTAAGTAGTAATATATGGAGTAGGTACCATCATTTGGGTTCCTATTTCCCTGAGTACTACAATGTGTAAGAAAACTTGCCAAATATTTAGTCTAAATCAAATAAATTTTGTTTTTTGCAAATTTTTTGATCATGAACCCATTATTTTGTCACGAATTGACAGAAGGGAATAATGGTAAAGGTAATTTGTAATGATACATTACTTTTATGTAAAATTATTTATTTATCAACTATTAGAAAATAAACCACATTAGTTTTTTTATTTGGTATTCAGCTCCGGCCGAACATGCTTATCAATGCATTCACTTGCAAGAATTGGAATGTGAAATTAGTTTTAAGCCAAAAATATTTTACAACGATTTTGTACTAATATAAATTTTAACTGTCCGTGCGATCGTGACGAATTGAAATGGACGATCAATTAGTAATAATCAACATTGTAATAGGCTATATTTAATTTAATTATTTTATAAATATCTCTACAGATCTCCTTAGTTACAAAGATTTTGTTGGAATCCAGAGCTCGCAGTTGTCAAAACCAGTCCACATTTACACCACACTGTACATTTTACGGTTCTTATCACTCTATAACGATTTGGGGGCACTGTCTCTTGGGGGAGGTGCCGTCCTGGGCGGGTTCTTTCCGTTTCAGGGACTTGGTATCTTTGTCGTCGACGCTGGTCCCGTCGGCTGTGTCTTGGGGGGTGTCGTAGGAGGGTCCCTCGCGGCCGTAGACGTCGTCGTTGGCCTTGTCGAACTCGGCGTCGTCGGCGGCCGCCTCCAGGCGCTCGGCGGCCTGCTGCGACGTCGAGTTCTGAGTTTGCTTGCTGACTGTGATGCGCGCGGTCAGCGCTCGGTGCAGCTGATTGATGTCGCCTGGGGCGCCCTGAAAAGAATAGAAATAAAAACAAATTAACACATGCACTTCTGCACAAGAGAACTGAGTTAATTAAATATCCAGTCAAGCTCTCCATAAGAATTCAACTAACAGCCTCCAACCATACTTATAAGAGGTAAAGTAGATAAATACCCTACAAAATATTAGACCCGGTATAAAAACTGTGTTGACGTAATTTATAATTTTTTTTCAGATTTTGTAAGATTTTAGACTTTCGCGTTCCATTACACTAAATATTAGTCTTTATGGGTCTACACGCGTTATTAGGAGTAGCAAATTACATAGTACTTACTGCCTGACGTATGTATATATTGTAATTTGTGTGTATGTAATTTGCAACTCCTAATAACGCATGTAGACCCATAAAGACTAATATTTAGCAGATTTTGTCAGTTATAATTGTAATGTGATCAGATCCCAAAACAGTAGGGGTGAGAGCCATCCGCTAACCTGCAAGTCCGTGATGATGACGAGGTTACTTCAAGCCTTCAGTATATCAGATAGGAAAAAAAATGCCCATGTTGTAAGCATACAGGTCAGATATTCAATTCCAACTCACCATAATCAGGAACAGCTTGACCTGCTGCTGCGCATCAGCCGCGGTGATCCTGAGCGACTTGGTCCCGGCGCGCTCCACCACCATGCCGGCCCACAGCTTGGTGTTGAGCACCACGCGCAGCGAGCCCGCCACGCGCGCCACGAGCCGCGCGCAGCCCTGTCCCGCGCCCTCCTGTCCCGCCTGTCCCGCCTGTCCCGGAGCCTGTCCCGCCGGGTCGTTCAGCCGCAGCACGCCGCGCCCGCGCTCCCGCCAGCTGCCCGCCTCCCACGCGAACAGGCGGCACGATATCTGGAACGTTCACCCGGTAGTCGTGAAAGGTGTTATGACAAATCAACAGTCATTGTGTCGTGTATGTGATACGACGTCTGTTAAGCCGCCTACCTAGGCAGTGGTTTAAGAATTTATGAACAAGATTGAGTACTGTTGTCCTTTGTTCCAAAATGACAGGTGGATGGAGCTATATCTATGACAGAACTCTTCAAACAAGTGTTAAAAAGGCATATATTTTATCAATGTGAAAGGTCAATCCCATTGATTAAATGTCAACAAGTTATCATAATTCTACTATATTTTCTGATTACGACGTTACAATGTAAAAACAAAAAATAAATAAACAATTTTCAAATTCAAAGCTCTGTACATGCAATACCACATAATGTCTGTAACTGAATGTTTCAGTCAGAAATCATCCAAAATGCAATTAAAGTACTCAAGAGTAATAAACAGGATTGATGGTTACCTGCAGGACATTGATCTCCCCCTCCTCTCCGGTGACGTTGAAGTGCCCGGTGGGGGGCGGAGGCCGAGCGTGCTCGCGCTCGTAGGCGGCGGCTGCGTCGGCCAGGCTGCCTCCCGGCGCGCTTGCAGACTCGCTTGGGCCCGCCTCCTCCTAACAAAGATTGGTTATAGAACATTCAATTCTGGTGGAAGGCCAACCACTACCAATGGAACCAGCAAAAAATCTATACAAATATTATAAAGCTGAAGAGTTTGTTTGTTTGTTTGTTTGAACACGCTAATCTCAGGAACTACTGGTTCGATTTGAAAAATTCTTTTTGTGTTGTATAGATCATTTATCGAGGAAGGCATTAGGCTATATAACATCACGCTGCGACCAATAGGAGAAAAGATACAATGGAAAATGTGTAAAAAAGGGGGGAAACGCGAACGAAGGCGCTGGCACAGCTAGTTAAGTATAAAAGGTCATTAAACCAAGGGACCAACCGACATTAGCATCATTAAAGGTGGCATTTCATGCTTGCAATGCCCAAAAATGTTAGTTTTAACTGGAGAAGGGGGCTTAAGGGACCCCTCTAAAATCATGACATAATGTATTCTGTAGCAGACCTATATGTATAGGTACATTGAATTACAAAACAGCAAGACCATAGTTCTTATCATTGTTTACTTTGTAAGTGCATTGTTTCATTGAATGATAGGTGCAGACAAAAAATGTACCTAATATTTTAAAAAACATAAAATTCTTTAAAATCTTTAAGGTATATAAGGTTATTTCCAGAAATATGCAAAGAATAATTTCATTATCTGAACTAACTCATTGTCACAAAACAATGTATGAAGGCATTGTTTGAAAAGCGAAATGATTCATTACCTTATCACTAGAGTTCTCTTTGACAGACGCAGCTGCACTTGAGAACAGTAAGTCTGATGCTCCATTTGTGGTGCTATGATCCACTGAGGATGATTCTCCATTGTTTAAATTCTCATTTATCACTACTCTCTCACTCAAATTCTGTCCAAAAACGAAACCCGACGAGGAACTGGCCGTATCAACCGGTGCCACAACTGGATTACTAGGCCTTGGAGCCCCACTGGACCTCAATGGAATAAACTTAGGAGCCTCTGATTCATCTTTGTTTTCTTTCAATCTATCTTCTGTACTGGCCTCTGAGTCTTTTTCTTTTTCCTTCTCTTTCTCAGAAACAGTTTCAACATTTTCAGTTACTTTCATAAACGGGTTTGTGCTAGCTTTCAATTGTGGTGGACGCAACACTGAACCTTTAAAAAATAATATTACAATTTTGACTGACAAATTACAAAGTAAATGAAACTAAGTAGGCAGTCTAATATATATTAAAATTAATATATCAAATGTTGACTATAATATACATCATTTGAGATCATATCATAGATTATTTGCTAAAATCTTTAGTTCAACACTTGTTTTTTTATTAATATTGAAGAAGTACTTACTATTACTGAACAGATTGCTTTTATTGGAACTTGATGCAAATCTTGAACCTAATCCACCAAGTCTGGGTTTAGCCAGGACGACTCGCGATTGCGAAGACCCATTGAAATGATCTTCCATGGGCGATTTTTCTGAAAAATTAAATTTACCTTAAATTAAGCAACTTATTTTTTCCAACCAGTGTACAAATTAAAACATAACAGAAAAGAACAGAACAATAATTTTATTAGAACACTTTCAACAATATCAACACTTTGATATTATCAAGAAGTTGAAGTTTTTAGGAGTAGAAATAAAGAAAGGTTGTTGTTGGGAATAAAATGTAAAGCACAATAATATTAAATAGATGTAACGTTATAGATAATTTACTGATACAAAAGCTATCCAGGTTATGAATTGAAAGAAAGAGGTACGCAAACGCAGAGTCAAAATAAAAAACTACGTTGATGATGCAGCATGAGGGAAGCATCAGTATCACATTATACTACATTTATTAACAAGAATCATTATAAGAAAGAAAGATTATGTTACGAACGCCGGAAATTACTTATAATATTAGAAAAATAAGCACTTAATTATATAAAATTCACAGAATTTTATACCTTGCTTCGAGTCTGCCATTGTAAAATTTTTTTAAGAGTCAAAAGGAGTCAAGCAAGAGTCGTGTACTGTGCACGGTACATATTTAATAATACCATAGACAAAAATACTAAAGTCTGTTACTCTTTATGATAATGACCTTGTTTTTCGAAATAATGAGATCAGAATTTGTGTGAAATAATTTGTAGACTTAGTTATTGTTCCGATGCTGTTTAATATAAGCTAACAGTGAAGTTTTGTAGCTATATTAAATTGAATTTATTTGCAAATAACACGGTACATTTCACATCTGTTATTGTGAGGTTCCTTCATTGAAATAAAATGTGTAAGACAAGACAAAACCGTTTTCAACTTATTCCAAAATAATTTTAATCGTAAACTGGAACGTTTTTATCAATAAGCTATTTATTTATTACTTGAGGTCTGTTTGTGCTTGGGGCTGTTCGGCCTTTGGTTGTTTTGCGTTATTATAACAGTTATTATTTAAAAAGCAAATACTTGACTTATGTCAATGTCATAAGTCTCACTCATTGTCAAAAACTTTATCATGAGCTCGGGTGAAACGATTAGCACTACGTGCAATTTTAAAGAAAAACTTTAATTAATATATCAATTTCAGTTTAAAAATGTATATTTAAAGCTTATATGAAGTGTTGCTACCCTATCTAGAATCATGGAACCCAGTATATACGTAGAAATTTAAACTTTATGTGTAATAGTTTTAGATCATCTATTTTTTGCTAAATTTTAATCGGAATAAAACTTCCAGTAGTTGCTAATTTGCGTCATTGACATTAACACGTTAGGAAAATAAAACTTGGCCAAGACCGTTCAAATTATTTAAGTGCTGTCGAGAATTTCCTTGGTAAGTAATTATTTTCCTGAGAGCAATTTGCTTTTCAGATTTAGAAATTTCAGTGTTGATTTACTAGTTTTTCTAATGCAATTCAAGTATTTAAATTGCCCAAATATGTATCAGAACTGATGTTTATTGTTGTTAAAATATATTTTAGAACATTAACCTGAAATTTAAATCATAAATTTATTTATCTTTGCATGTAATTGTAAATGCAGTAATACTTTTTATACAATTTGTTTATTAGTGGTCCATTGTAGATAATTCTTATTCTTTTCTCGTTTTAGGATTATCAGTTTTGGTTGTCTTAGTACTAATATCTCAGTAAATTGTTTTTCAAGATCTAGTAGTTTGCCAGATGCATGGGCCTAAGCTTAATAGAGGTAATAATTGCTATTAAGTATAATATTGGTAATTGCCAAAAAATCATTTCAAAATCAATTTATGTAGTAAATTGAAGTTAATATTTTTTTATTTATATTTATTTAATTGATAAAATGTGTAAATTAACAGTGAATATTACCATTCTCCAGGTCATTATGATTTCTGTGGTTTCAAATTAAACATAAATACCTAATTTGTTAATAGTAAGTATTAGGTACTTAGTACTACTAATGCAAAAAGTCTACACTTAATATTATAAAGCTTAAGAGTTTGTTTGTTTGAACACTCTAATCTCAGGAACTATTGGTTTGAATTGAATAATTATTTTTGTGCTGGATAGAACATTTATCAAGAAAGGCTTATGGCTATGTAACATCACAGTGCAACCAATAAGAGCTTAAAAACAATGGAAAATTTGTAAAAAATGGGGAAAAATTTGGATTATGTCGCTAAGATCCAATAGACTAAACAAGATTTATGTTCATTTTAATAACCAGCTGTTACAATTACAATCTGTTTTCTGATAACTTAGTACACATACTATCTCATTAATTGAAATATTTTTGCACACACAGTGCAAGGTAGTCTGTGTCTCCATGTTTTTTTTACTTTTTCATTATTGGCACCTTCAATGGCTTCGGAATGGATCATACAGTTCATTATTTTCTTTATATAGTATTGGCTTTTACTTGTTTTTGAAATGGGAAAGGATTACATATAACATCTCAAAGGCGGAACAAACCAATTTTGAACTCTATACGATCTTAGACATACACCTATTTGCAAATCAGATTTTACTCTGCTCCAGGGAGGTCAAATCAGATTTTTTGCCTGATAAATATCAAAAATCAATAAATGTACGTGATACGTAATAGCGACGACAAAAGTATCCCCCCTGCATCTCCCCCCCTCGATACACCCAGGTACCTACCTATTTAAATTACTTATAAGTAGATATATTGTCATATCATCCAAATATCTACAGATATTATAAACTACTAAACAAATTTTGATGAAAGTTCCCAATAATATAGTTTACTAATCATAATCGATTTATGAATAATATTGTATGTCATCTCAAATATACCGATAACTAACTCCATGTGTACGATGTCGCAGGCGGCCGCTAGTTAGATATTAAATAACCTTCTCGACTGCAAAATTGTTCCGTAATTTCTACGAACTGACCTAAAGCAGAATTTAAACTAAAAAAATAAACAGACAAATAATTTAATTCAAGCAAGAGCATAATGTACATACAATAATTTTATTCCAACAAAATACCAAATTTGAAAAAAAAAAACTAAGTTAAATCCGTATTTACCTCGCGTATATGTTACGAGTTTAATCCGTAAAGTTGTATTATTTTCACTGTGAAGTGTCCGCGCAAATAATAGACAATACTTTAATAAACCGTATTTTAATAACTTTTATTCCATCATTGATTTGTATATCAAGTGCTATTAGCGATACTTTAAAATCTCCATTAGTTTCGATGCACACTAATGAATTTATTACTAAGTTTATGTTTATCAATGAGTCAGCACTTTCACACCAAACTTTGTTTTAATGTTTTCTAAAGTGTCTTGTTTTGCATATACCTACTAATTGTTATTACGTCTACTACGATACTATTGGACATTGTTGACATTCAAAAGGGTTTTGAGTTCTAGCTGAGTCATTCAGCGTCAGGGACTTCGCACACAGGCGGAAAACGACAGTGAGGCGTGTTGTTTTAATTTTATAATACACTAGTCGCCCTCGCTTCGCCCATACATACATGAAAATCTTCCTCTTAAATCCCTCACTTCAATAAAAAAACCGCATCAAAATCCGTTGTGTAGTATAGATTTAAGCGTACATACGGACAGACGAAAGCGGTAAGCGACTTTGCTTTGTACTATGTAGTAATGTTATAACATTGCTGCAGTATTTTAAGTAAAATCGATATCTTCAGAATAATCCTATTTATAAGGGCAGGTAATTTAAGGGGTTAGAGCCATTCACTCCCCCCCCCCCCAAAGATAAATTAATGGCAGACGCAAAGCATCTGCTTACTCTATCATATATAGGGTCTACAAAATATATAGAGCTCTCACATTACCCTGCAAGGACACAGCAATTTTAACTTAAAACTAAAGACACAATTTTTTTTAAATGTACAACCTTAAACACTCCTTGAAGTTACATATGGGCCCGTACGAAGCAATCTACATGGATGGTCAGTACCACACTAAAACCAGGCTTAGACTTTTATTCCAACACCCAAGGCAGCAGCTATGTTTTTTTTTATAAAAGGCTAACAAGATGACCTTACTCCACCTGATGGTAAGCCGTAGTGAGATCCAAATATGAGGTCGACGGGCACAATAGATCGTATTGAGCCTGTCGCACTCACCCTGAAGGCCTGCTTAAATGCCGTTTCACGTTTTTCGTGTATGTAAGGATTTTCTGTTAGTACAGTGGGGCTACCATGAGTTTAAAACTTACGCGCTCGATATCGACTACTTAAATATGTCTATGAAAAACATGTACAGCGCCGGCTGGTGGTTACGCGAAGAACTACAATGGGCCATATGAAAAAAACAACTCGATAGGTTTTTAACGTACGTAAGTTTACGATAGCCAACTCATGGTAGGCCCTCTGTATGCGTAGTGGAACTATACGGTCATAATCCGTTGTACTGTGTCACAATCATATCGCGAATCCGGCAAACGGCACCCGTAGCCGTCTCCGACTGAGTGAGCCGCAGCGCGCGCGGCGGTTCGGTCGCGGGAACTACTAACCTACTACAAACTTAGCAAACTCGCGAAGTACATCGAAAATGTAAAAAAAAAAATAAGAAACAACAATTTTTTTTAAAAAGTTGGTTCAAAAAGTGAATTAGTGCCATAGTAAACGTATTAAACTCGCATCGTAATTGAGTTTATGTGATTGTTCTGGAGGAAAATGCTTTTGTTGTGATACCCGAAGTGTGTGGATATATTAATTGGTGATTAAAAAAATAAGTTAAGTGAAAAGGATAATTTGACCAAAATGAAATTGGATACTGCTGGAGAATTTGATCCTGTAAATGGTACGACATTTTTAATAACATTTATAGGCTCAAGCCTCATCTATAGAAATTTTATAACGTGTATACCTAATTAAATATTAAATTAAATCCTTTTCCGTATAATCTTTTTTAGTTGTAGTTTATGCTTGCGTGTATAAATATGTACCTCGTTATCATAATATGTATATGTATACGAAATCATATGTTTTCGTCTTTTATAAATTGTGAAGTACAGTAATAGATGAAGATTTATCGAACATAAATAATGCTTTGTATGGATGAATTTAGTTTTTAAGGATTGAGGAAAATCATATAAAATGTTATGCATGGTGTTTAGATGATAAGAGTTTTTTAATTATTATTACTTATATTATAAAACCAATCGTCTTGTCTCATAAATAGACTATAATTTTCGACAAATCAGAAATACATATGGCTTGGCAAATCCAAGCAAAATAACATAATGTTTATATGAATATTTATAGACCAAAGCTATTATAGTAAGTACATATGTCTATACAATGTATAGTATACATAGAGTACATATACTGAGGTATTATACTTATATGAGTAAAATTGTAAACAAAAAAAAAACCGCCTTCAAAAACCCGACTCACTAAAAATTACAAAATAATATAATACGAACATTTATAATCATCTGGGTATGAATTTTATATGTTGTTGAAGGCGGTGCCGTTTATATTTCAAACAAACAAGCACAGAGTGCTTCTTTTTCCTCAAAATTTTGATTGGCACCGCCTTCAAAAACATATCAAAGTCATACCCAGATGATTATAAATGTTCGGATTATAGGTATTATTTTGTAATTTTTAGTGAGTCGGGATTTTGAAGGCGGTTTTTTTTGTTTACAATTTTTTTCATACTTTTTAGTGTTAAATCTTTTGTTACCCTATTAGTTCAGCTCACCTGTAATACTACTGATATTATAACTAGTAGTCTTAATATGTATAAAGTATTGAAAGAATTATCCTTTTACTCCAAACAATTAAGGAGTTCACCTTCCATCATCAGCTCAGCATCATAACATTATGATTGCAAGAAGCAATGCCAATATCACTTCAGAAAATATATAAAACGCGGTACATCTACCTATAAAATTTGAGGGTTGCCCTCGATTTCTCCTGGATCCCATCATCAGATCCTAGACTGGTCACCCTATTAGTTCAGCTCACCTATAATGCTACTGATATTATAACTAGTAGTCTTAATATGTATACAGTATTGAAAGAATTATCCTTTTACTCCTAAGTATTAAGAAGTTGACCTTCCATCATCAGCTCAGCATCATAAGATTATGATTTCCAGAAGCAAATGCCAATATAACTTCAGATAATATGCAAAACGCGGTACATGTCCCTATAAAATTTGAGGGTTGCCCTCGATTTCTCCTGGATCTCATCATCAGATCCTAGACTGGTCATCCTATTAGTTCAGCTCACCTATAATGCTACTGATATTATAACTAGTAGTCTTAATATGTATACAGTATTGAAAGAATTATCCTTTTACTCCTTTTACTCCTAAGTATTAAGGAGTTGACCTTCCATCATCAGCTCAGCCTCATAAGATTATGATTTCCAGAAGCAAATGCCAATATAACTTCAGATAATATGCAAAACGCGGTACATGTCCCTATAAAATTTGAGGGTTGCCCTCGATTTCTCCTGGATCCCATCATCAGATCCGGGACTGGTGAAAATGGGACCACCTCGGAAGTGAACTGTATCCAACCAAAAAAAAATTTTTGAAATCCGTCTATAATTGACGAAAATATCGGTGAACATACATAAAAAAAAAAAAAAAAAAAAAAAAAAAAATATTATACATACAGACGAATTGAGAACCTCCTCCTTTTTTGAAGTCGGTTAAAAATAGTGGTAATGGGTGTTAAAATAAAAACATTATTTTGCGTTTACGAGCAAGTAAATGATGACAAAAGATGACCAGCGTAAAAAGTTCGCCGTCATTCCATAAATTAGAATTATTTTTAAACTGGTTGAAAGATATTTTAACAGTGTGCGGAATTTTATAAAAAGAGCCAAATCATGGTATGTAATTTAGCTATAGATGGTAAAATACTTTAGGTTATGTGTGTGTAGAGATGACAGACTTGCACAAGAGAAATTATCGTTCACCTTCCTATCATAATTGACGCCACTCCAATTACAAAAAAAGGGAACAATATTATCGTATGTTTACTACCTTGGACTAAAGACGAAGCGAAAGAAAGCCCCGTAAAATCTGGTTTTAGTTGGCAAGAGACCGATCGCTGATCATTGGGGAAGGCCTATTTCTAACCGTGGAAGTAATAAGAAATGATGATAAAGGTTAAAAAAAAATTATATCTTTTTAAGATCATGGCTTGGAGTATCCTTGTCATCATCACCGGACTAGCACGGGAGGGGATGACTTGTACTAAATGTTATCACCTATCATTCTATACCTTGTACAGAGAGTAGCCTTGTCGTCATCACAGGACTTGCAAGTTAGCTGATCACTTGTTCATCATTCATTCTATACCTTGTACAGAGAGTAGCCTTGTCGTCATCACCGGACTTGCAAGTGAGCTGAACACTTGTACTAATTGTTTCACCATTCATTCTATACCTTGTACAGAGAGTGTATCCATCGTCCGCAGGTTTCGAAATGGACACGGACGAGGATGTGAACTTCGGCAACGGGCTGGAGGACATGCCCCCCATCAGCGACACGGCCTTCGAGGGCGTCATCGGCTCCGGCTCCAACGAGATCGGCGACATGACCTTCTGCATGGGCAACTATATCACTGACTTTATGAAGGTAGCCATTTATTTTTTTTATATCTTTTTGTCTATGACTATTCAGGTTGACCCCACTCCACCTGATAAAAAGCACCCGTGAGGTCCACATATCTATGTATGTTGTCCAAGGCGGCGTTTTCCCGGCTTTTCATAATAGGAACGCTACAATGGAAATCCTTTGACAGATAACTTCGGTGCTTGTTTGTATCTAGAGATCATTCTTATTTTTGCAAAATTCTTCTTTGAGAAGAGCTCATCGATTCTTTATATCTACCATTAATTAACTCATAACTTGAAAAAAGCTTTGAGAAAAATTTACAGCCATAGTCAAAGAACTTAACTCGAACAGCAAAGTAATCGTTACAAGGTTTTGGCAAATCATTTGTTTGCTTATGTAATGATTGACCACACCCTAAGTGTGTACGTGTTGTTGATAAGATCGTTGAACCACAAAATCGTATTATGTTGTGACCCAATGATATTGAATTTGATATTGCCTGAAGGTTGGTCAGTGAAGGTAGAATCACAAGTGAAAAACGTCAATTGAGTAAATAAACAGTGTTTGAGGCTTTGAGGTTGCGTAAAAATTATGTTTGATCCTTAAAAACATATATGACTAGCGTAGGCAGATAGATCCTATATATAATTTTAAACTGTGTTGGTTACACACATTAGAAAACTGAAAATGTCCAGGATATTCACCGTGTTGTTTTGTTTTAATGAGCTCCCGATATTTCGGCACTGTTGCAAGCGCCATGATCAACAACTCAACTCATTTGATCCGTGACCTATATCTAGAGAGATAGGTATGGTTGAAACTTCAGATCGTGAGAAAGTTCACATATTTAGTTTAGACACCTTTGTACTTGGTAACCGTCCCCATTAATTCACATATAAATGTTCTCAATTAATGCACTGTCGCACGCAATTATAAGTTATCGATCAGTACCTTGAAGGGTTGCAAACCAGAGATAGCAAACGCATCAATGTGCCAAAAGTGCCAATTTTTCAATCATAGTTAAAGTCCGGCCTTATCATAAGAGGAAAAATTAGTAGCGAATACTGTTCAAATAAAACATGCAAAAATAAAATATCTAATTTACAGTGGGTTGTTCAAAATTCATTCTCATGTAAATTACAGCCTTTTAATGACCGTGAGCTATAGCTGATACTAAACTGCAAGTCGCCATGACTAGGCAATTGCTTATCTTTTACAAATAATAACTGCTGGAAGTATAGTAAATTTTACATTTGTATACAATATATCACCTCCCCTTTTAAATGGTATATCTAAGTGCATTCATGTGAGACAGTCTGTGGAATAAAAGTAGTTAGACGATAATATTATACAGGTCCCAGGACAAATTAATTCAATTAACATGTATGGGTACTTAAATCAAACATTAATTATTCTAAATTTAACCTGTGTTGTTAACATTTGGTAAATGATTTTTATCACATTTATGATTCATACACGTATCTATTATGATTCATTATTAGATATCACGATTTGATTAGAAACGGCGGAGGCAAAGTTTATCATAAACATACTGCCAAACCTCTTTACGTAAACAAAATACGTCCACGTCAACATGTACAGTCGTATAGTGACGATGTGATATTATGTATAATCTTTTGCGCATTATGAGAGGGAGCAGGCATAAACTTCCGAACAACAACATTTTCTTCTCGGTAGCTTTGATATCAAAATGATATGTTTCTAGAAAGTTGTTACTTCTTCTTCTTATTCGTTTATGGCGGTTATAGTCTTATGTCATATAGTTTACTATCTATCACTATCCACAACTGAATTTCTCTACTAAAGTTCATACTTCCTCTGGCCCGGCACACTTGCAAATACACATGCTGTTCTGAATACACTAAGTTAAGCCAACTTCACACTTTAGATAAAGTATGTATGTATATTTCTATCATATTGTCTAGGTAGGTAGTTTATTAAATTTGTGTGCATGTTTTTCTGCTAAAAAACTGTTCAGCCAGCCAAGAAGTTAGTGGGTATTAACATCTTTCATTCATCATTGCAGAATAACATATATCTCACACCTCGAAGTACCTCACTGAAGCAATTTCGTAAGATTTTAATGACCGCAATATGACACACCTCTTTAGTTCATCCTCGTCACATTGTCAATATTTATGTAGGGAAAAGCGCACAACGCTTTCCTAGTTGCTAACGATTAATCTAACTTCTGGTTAAATATCGTAGAATGATGTATTTGCAAATTATCGTAAAATGTACAGTCGGACGTCACTTGTTTTGTTAAAACCTTATTATCTTATTTCCGTTATAGATTTCCTGTCATACATTTGATAGGTACATTTGATCTATACCAAGTAGTACCTACTTAACAAAGCATTTCGGCATTATTGACGATTAGATTGATGGATCAGAAACACTTGAAGTTTTCAAGTTAAGTTTCATCATCATCAGTCCATTGCTGGACATAGGCTTTCCCAAATGCTCGCCACTGAAGTTATGTATACGAGTCATAGAATCAATACTTTCTTTATACTTATCTAGTCTATAAACTGTATAACTGCAGTCATTATCAGTTCTCAAAGTGGTATACCTAATGGATTTCCCAGAACTGTTTGTTGTAACAGAATGAATTATTGATAATGCTTAATTAGATACAAATTGATCTATTGTAGCACCAAGTAGTAAAATTTTACCTTACTGTAAAGGAGACTTTACGGCGAATTTAAATTTAATTCGGCTTTTTCCCAAAAATAGTTTTATATAAAAGTTTAAGGTACCATTTAGGTACACATTGAGAATAGCAACAAATTTCAATCTATTTCATAATATTGGTAATAAGAGATAATGATTTGTCGTAAAAACATCCGTGCTAATTAGGTCTATAACTACCGCCTACTACTAGACAATGGAAGTAGGTAAACATAGGTAACTTGAATGGAACGTAATCATATATTTTCCATTCAGATTGTCTTCAATCGAGTGTCCGAGAAACGATCTTATTGGAATCCCGCAAAAAAAAAAAAAACAAATATAATCAAACTACTGTCGATTCACTACAAATTACGTTGTGCTATTGTGATTAATAATTAATGAGTTTGCAAATACAATTCACCTACGAACAACTACTACCGTTATACTTTTGAGCGATTTGTCAACTTTGTTAAGCTATGATAATGGGGCGATGATTAATACTTTTTGAATTGACTTGCACTTACTTGGATAAAGATAAAGTTTCTTTTTTTCCTAAAAGTCATCTTGCAGGAAATGTTGTAAACAGATGAACAGGTATTTTTATCTGTCTGTGAGCTTAGAGAGGACGTGCCCTAACGCATGCACGTAAATCGTGCGGCAAATCATCCCCACTGCTGGGGCACGGGCCTGCCCTAAACTAGGGCGATAAGGCCTTAGTCAACCACGCTGGCCAAGTGCGGGTCGGTTGACTACACAACCTAAGAATTTCTTCGTAGGTTTCCTCAATATGTTTTCCTTTACCATTAAAGCGTCGAATAATGGTACATATGAATTTCAAATTTGAAAAACACAGCGGTTATGGCGGGGTTTGAACTGGCGACCTCTTGCATGGCAAGCGACGTCCTTAACCACACGGCCATCGACGCACACCGGTGCGGCAAATATCTTTCTTTATTCCTCTTATGTTCTAGATTCTAGACTAACTGCGTCGTTCGTCTATCAGTAGCAAGTTCTGCGTTAGGACCGAGAGGTCTCCAGCTCGAGTCCAGGGTCGGGCAAAATTTGTGTGAGTTTTTCTGTGATGAAATTACTCAGCCCGGAGTCAGGAAGTTGGCGGATGCATGCCTGTGACTCGGAGAGCATGTTAAGCCTGTGGTCCTGCGCCTGATCTCTCATCGGTCATGTCGGATTGCCGTCTCACCGAACTATGAGTATAAGGGAACAGAGAGTGCACTTGTGTGTACGCGCACACTTGTGCACTATAATATGTCCTGCGCATTTGGCTGATCTCAATTGAGATCGCCCGCCATGGCTGAAATCGGTCGGACGCCTTATTCTTATGTGATGTTTCCTCGTTGACAGATGATGTTCACGATGCGGTCCCACCACATGCTTACGGACGTCGTCCTGGAGGTCGGCAACGAGCTGTTCCATGTGCACAAAGTGGTGCTCGCAGCGGGAAGTCCTTATTTTAAGGTCAGTCAGTAAGTAACACGAATTACCAGTGACGTACGTTGTCGGATATAGTCAACAGAGGGCCTACCATGAGTTGGCTATCGTAAACTTACGTACGTTAAAAACATATCGAGTTGTTTTTTTCATATGGCCGATTGTAGTTCTTCGCGTAACCACCAGGCGGCGCTGTACATGTTTTTCATAGACATATTTACGTAGTCGATATCGAGCGCGTAAGTTTTAAACTCATGGTAGCCCCACAGTTTGTGTATACTTACACAAACTGTACAGTTTGTGGATGTTGTGTGTAATATTTTATTAATATTATTTACTTACGTATGGGATGCGCTTGTGATAATCCGCGTTGTTAGATTCTTATAAACAGTGGAGCGGTCTACTTAATCGTAATCCTTACTTCCTTACTTTCTTTACTAATATTATAAAATATGCGAATGTAACTTTGTCTGTTACGCAATCACGCATATACTACTAAACCGATTTAAATTAAATTTGGTACAGATACAGATATAGTCCAGAGCCTAAGACAGGACATATACTACTTTTTAACCGACTGCGCTAGAAACATGGCTTTAATATTAGTCTTTAATGTAATTAAATTACTTAATACGATTAAAAGAGAATCGATAGCCCGCACTTCATTCTCTTTAATGTAAAGCTCAAACAATATATGTGATTAACTTTAATATCTCGGTCAGTGATCTCCACAGAAATCACATTACCGCATTCATAATTCGGCAACAAGGATGACTAGCATTAATATTTTGTTATCATTAATAACAGATATAATATCTTGTATGCCTACCGTGGATCTGCAGTTCAAACTTCAAAACAATCATGTGATGATACTCGGTATTACGTGCATACCTATTTGTATGTCTAATTATTTGAATAGGTCAGTTCTTAATGAATCGAATGAAAAAAATAAAGTATATACTAAATTCGGTAAGTTGTATCCACACCGCCTATCCTTTTTGTTAATCAACAGTGTAACTAAGCATATTCGACAACATAAAGCTATTAGTCAATAGTAAGTACCAAGCATTCTCAAAGGTTAAAGAATGTTACTCAATGTTATCGTGTTCCATTCTGGTCCTCCACAAAAAGTATGCAGCCCGCATTAAGGTCATGTCCAGGAACGCGAATTCTACGCGTGTAGTACATCCTAGTTTTTTTTTTAATACTAATGACCCGCCCTCTATTCGCTTCGGGTGAATTTTACATAAAAACCTTCCTCTTGAATTTCTCTAACTTTTCAAAAACCGCATCAAAATCCGTTGCGTAGTTCTAAACATTTAAGCATACATATAGTGATTTAGGGGATACCAGTCACAACTATCTGTCCGGTAGTTGGTGAACGGTATACGGGTAAGCGACCCCGGCTCCTCGAGCTACTATCGACTCAGTCCAAATCATCCGAGGCGATAGTATCCTTCCTCCCCATTTCCTTCCCCCGTCATATATCTTTGCTACTCGTGGGAACGCAATGACCTTGTTAAAACAATGCACAAGGCAGAATGGCGGCGACGTGGTTTACAACCCGTCACGTCACGTTTCCCACAGAGGTGAAAAGTGGATCGCTGGAAGTGATCTCTGCCTACCCCTTTGGGAAAAAGGCGTGATTTTATGTATGTATGTATGTATGTATAGTGATATACCTAAGTTATGTTATAATATAAAAAAAAACTTATACGTAGTCTCTATCAACTCGCGCGGGTTTGTGGACGCCGTGTATTGACTGCTAGAATCTCGCCAACGCGCGTATAATTTTCCTTCCTGGACAAAATACAAAAATATTTATTTCCAACAAGTAGAATTACAAAATAGGTTTACAATGTGTGTATTCAAATATTTATTAACCTACTTAGTTGTGTTTTTTTACAGCAGTTTATCTATGACACCTACACTAGAATATGTTCTGTATTGTGGTGTCTTTACGATCAGCTTAAGGGGAGGCTGCCTCATTTACTACTAAAACTAAGTTTACAACTCTAATATAACAAAAATAAAAACTAACAATAACTGAAAATTTATCTCACTTATGTCAATGAAATTTCTTTATCAACTAATATTTTTGTGTGCATTTATATTTATGTACCTACATTTAAGAGAGTAAAAACAAAAAGAGATAAATAAATGTTAAGCATGTATAATAATATTTAAATAAATAGTTAAAATAATAGGCATATTAATAAATATAAAGAATAGATAAAATATATATAACATTATGTTACTAAGAGATTTTCTGTACTATCATAAGATAAAGTTAGGAGCCATTTCGTTAAAATTAACTTTGCTTCATGTGTTGTAGATAATTTAATGTCACAAAATCTGGTTACTTTATTATATATTGATGAGCATATGAATGGAGGAAATTTCTTTGCAAATGATGTTTTCACTAAACATCGACAGGACAGGATCTAAACATCGGCCCCTTGCGGCCTGCTAGGTTACCGACCTAAGCTGTCCAATAAACCAAATCCTGTCGATCCTCAGGCGATGTTCACGAGCGGTCTCAAGGAGAGCGAGATGTCGCGCGTGCGGCTGCAGGGCGTCTGCCCGTCGGCCATGGCGTGGCTCGTGTACTTCATGTACACCGGCAAGGTGCGCATCACCGAAGTCACCGTCTGCCAGCTGCTGCCCGCCGCTACCATGTTCCAGGTACGAATTGGACACATCGAATATATAATAATAGGCCCGCCATACACGGACCGCTCGAGCAGTCATGGTCAATAGCTTATGCCTGGCGACTGCTTGTGATTTCACCGTGCTGTTAACTGCTCGAGCGGTATGTGTGTACGTAGAATATGTAGCTTACTATGCAGTCGCAGCTTCCTGACTGTTTGAAGCTGTCCGTGTATATGGCGTTTTTAAATCGCGCGTTCGACGCGAAGATGACGCGCGTATACACGCTTCATACGAGATTTGAACGCAACCTTTTGCAACCTAAGCACACAGAGCGATCTTGAAACACGCGTCTACTGCGAGTATACGAGCTGTAGTCGCTTGTAGCCTTTGCGATTTGATCAGAGCACCCCCCCTCCATGTCAACTCCGCTCATTTGTACGCGCGTATACGTGCTTCAACTGCGCGTATACGCGCTTCTTAGCGCGCTTGTATCATCATCATCAATGCAAACGCAACAATCGGCGGTTACGGCGCCGATTGCACGATTAAAAAACGCCGTATGCTGTAGCTCTTAGTCTCTATGTCATCATTGCACAGCTTAAATCGGCCGCGTATTCATGACTACTGTCTAACCAATAGTACTAAGCAGTAAGCAATTAGTTTCTTAATTATATCTATGCTGTCACTGTCGAATCATTTTGGTTATCAAAGATAGCATGTTTCCGAATTTGAATTGGAATACATAATGACCAGTTTCCTACCTAAGGTATTCTTACCATATTGATATTTTATCAGTTTGACTTGTGACTTAAGTCACAATAGTTTATGATATTACGAATCTTACACATAATCTGAGGGCCTACCATGAGTTGGCTATCGAAAACTTACTTACGTTAAAACCTATCGAGTTGTTTTTTTCATACGGCCGATTTTAGTTCTTCGCGTAACCACCAGCAGCGCTGTACAAGTTTTTCATAGACATATTTATTTAAACTCATGGTAGCCCCACTGTTCCGTTTAAGGGAGCTCGCATACAAGTCATGAAACTTTCATAGCATATTTATTAATTACGCATGTAATTTACCAAGTTGCTAAGCGAATTTAAGTCTTTCCGTGGATAGAATCTCATTCTTATCTGATTAAGATCGCCCAAAACATTAAAGCGCGATAATAAATAATTATTTAATTAATGTATTTAACGATATCATCAGATAGATGTGATCATTGTATTATAAAGACTCGAAAATCCAATAATTTTCGAGATCATGCCACTTCACTGATATGTAAGCTCATTTATACTATGATTCGATAGTATATTAGTGGTTGGCTCTAAAGAAAAATAATCCGGAACGGTTAAAATATAAACAGTTCGTGACACATTGATAATAAAATATAGGTATGTCACGGATGGGAAGATATGTAAGATAATGTAATCATATTATTTTGATACACTTTTTGGGCAGTGAACCTGTTACGTCAACGTCAAAAAGATAAGTGCATACTTGTAGGATATTATATACGTAAGATTTTAGACTTTCGCGTTCCATTACACTAAATATTAGTCTTTATGGGTCCAATCATGGATGCTCGCGACCATGATTGGTGCAACCCAGTCGAAACGTCGGGCAGTAAGTAGCTATGTAATTTGCTACTCCTAATAACACGTGTAGACCCATAAAGACTAATATTTAGGATATTATATACATTGCTATTTGTTATGTACTTAATGTAAAATATATTTTAAGTGCCGGATGGATGACGAGAAAAACATAAGGGTTATGCTATAAATATTGTAAACTTGTGTATTGAAGATGAAAATATGTAAGGACACATAACTCTACAATATAATTTGCATACAAACAGCTTGTTAAGCAATGTAACTTGGCTCTCTTGCAGACCATTGTCCCTGTGTCAATGTTCGATGTACATTATTGTACATACCAGTTGTTCTGACCCAAACTATGGAGGAAGAGATATGATTATTTATTGATGTATTGTACTAGATATCAGATAAGAAATATTATGTCGGATTGATTATTCCTAATCATTCTTCTAATACTTTTTTCTGTATTTGTACTTTGTACGCTTCCCAAAATCCTTGATATTAGGAGTATCGTATCTATCACAATTACAGTATCGCAACATGCGACCGATAACTATCCGCTAACAGATTTTTGTACAAGCAAGTATACCTACTTGCAAACATCTACAATAGCGTATCAACTAGATTTAACTTTAAACTGGTTATACACACTAGACAAATAAAAATGTTCCAGTTGTGTAACAATTCGTCAACAACACATTATTTTCAAACTTCAATTCAATATTATAAATAAAATATAATTCAATATAATAGGTATCTTGCATACAATAACATCTTTAACATGTGCATTACATTTTATTTGATAATGGACTCGTTATCTTTGAAACTTTGCCAGTCATTCCCGAACCAACTTGATGTACTGTCGTCATTGATTTACCTACATAATGACGAGTCTGGCCTCTGATATTATTACTGTTTTGGCTTCCCAAGACAAGATGAATGATCTATTTTGCTTAAAATTGCATGATATGCGAATTATTTCTTTTTCCTCATAGCGATCTTCCCGTATCGAAATAAATATATGTAAATAAGGAGAAACTGACTACTGACTGAGATAACTAACTACCTTCCTGTGGTCAAATTGATCTGAAATTTGGTACACACCTTTAATTTACTAGTTAGGTAATAGGTTTTTGATGGCACTGTTCCCTTCAAAATTTTGGTTGGTTTTTTCGTATCCAGTTCAATCGATCCAGTTGGGGGCTTAACTGCGTTACGCGACTGAGTCAAAGTTATATAACTATGTTTAGTCCGAAAGTTAATAGGTATATGTAAATATATGGGACACGTTTCTTTTCGTTTTTCACATTGATTTTTTCGTTTGAACATTTACAAAATCATAGCTTTTTTTTTCCAAACTGACATACGATGATGGCTTGGAGAAGCCTCGTCATCATCACCGAACTTGCGGGGGAGCTGATAGCTCTCACCCCTAACAAAATTACAGCTTATCAAACTACTGGAGCGGGGGCTTGTGTCTTCAGTCCTAGGCAAATATTGTGTCATAAAGTCCGAAACATTTAAGCACTATCTTCATCATTTCTTGTTCGTTGAAAAACACCGTAAAATATTAACTAACGGGCTAAATTGTATTTTTTTTTGTCATCCAGCATATTTCGTATGACCTCACTTCCGCGCCTCGTAGTTTTGGCCCTTGTAATGTTCTGTTAGTGGTAAAGTAAAAGTGTTATAGTTGCCTGGTGTCAGATCGCGAACGTGATAGAGGCGTGCTGCGCGTTCCTCGAGCGCCAGCTGGACCCGTCCAACGCGATCGGCATCGCCAACTTCGCGGAGCAGCACGCCTGCGCCGACCTCCGGCAGAAGGCCAACCAGTTCATCGAGAGGCACTTCACACAGGTACGCACACGTCTTGATCGGTTTTACAGATGACTCGTAAAAAAATTCTATGGACCTTAATTCGATGGTACAGTAGAATTTGCATTGTATCTGACGTGCGATGTTTAGGTACTACTTACTGTTCCACATTATGATTGGGTCATAGTACCCGTATATAATTTGGTTACAAATCGAAACTTAACCCCATTGTGTATAATTGCATCAATGGAAAGTATGATCTATACTAATATACTAATATTATAAAGCTGAAGAGTTTGTTTGTTTGTTTGTTTGAACGCGGTAATCTCAGGAACTACTGTTTCGATTTGAAAAAATCTTTGCGTTTGCGTTGTATAGACCATTTATCGAGGAAGGCTTTAGGCCATAAAACATCACGCTGCGACCAATAGGAGCAATGATACAATGGAAAATGTGTAAAAAACGGGGGAATCGCGAACGAAGTCGCTGGCACAGCTAGTATCTTATAAATCGTAAGAATATCGATAATAGGTTACTTGTAATTGTTAAATTCCTTAATACACAAAGTTACATTTCAAGGTGTGTTGTTGCTAACAAAAATCTTTTTATGATTTCTAGGTTTGCCAGGAAGAAGAATTCCTACAACTCACAACGCAAGAGATTATAACGCTAATACGGAAAGACGAACTCAATGTTAGAGAAGAGAGAGAAGTCTACAATGCTGTCTTGAACTGGGTGAGTGGATTGTTATAACTATTATGGGAAAATAAATCTGGTGATGCATATTTATTTAATGTCAAAATCAACCAAACAGTTGCATTTTGAAGCTATATAGCATGAACTCACGGGGTTCATTTATAAGTAGGTTTTAGTATGGATCAAATAAATCATTGTGTTGGTGGTTGTAGACGGAATAGATGCTTAGCTATATTTATTCGTCAAAAGGAAAATATGTAGTCAAAAACGTAATACGCAACATATTTACATAGAAATTAATTTAAGCTCAGTAAATGAGCTTTTAAATAACTTCGTTTGCATACTTAGGCTCTTAATATGTCAATATGGTATTAATATAATAATACCTTCTATTGTGCTCATATGTCTGTTATAGGAAAATGTATCTGCCTACGTCGCTAATGAGGCCAAATTATAATTACAATCTATACTAATATTATAAAGCTGAAAGAGTTTGTTTGTTTGTTTGTTTGTAATGAACGCGCTAATCTCAGGAACTACTGGTTCGATTTGCAAAAATCTTTTTGTGCGTTTCTTGCGTTGTATAGACTGCATTTATCGAGGAAGGCTTTAGGCTATATAACATCACGCTAGGTACTATAGTTGAGGAGCAGTAACCGAAAATGTTTCAAAAACGGGGAATAGTATCGTTTCTGGCGCCTTTCGTGGCGTGCGCTGAGCATATAGTTAAAGTTATACAAAAATGCTCTATGAATGAATTGCTCATCTTAACATTATCTTTTAAAAAGTCCGAGAGAGAATATGTATACCTTGTAGAGTTTACCTATAATATATTATATAGAGATAGAGATATACCCGAAGCGAAGCGAGCGAGCAGGTCGCTAGTTAGGTATAAAAATACGTATTGCACAATGTGATTGTCTCATTACTCAAGTGACCCATCATATTACAGATAAATCATGAAGATAATGATGATAGCTTCTTTATAATTGATACATTCTTTATTGATAAGACTTTTCTATGATTCTGTTTCCTGGAAATGATGATAGTATGCCATGAATATTAGAATTTCTACATTATTAAACAAACCGTTATCTGTTTTTTGAAAGCTGTTCTTAATGAATATTATGACTATGAACTACGAATGTGATCTAAATCAATTAGTATGTAGATAATGTAATTTTGCTTTCGTTTTCCATCTACCGAAGCTGATTAACTTTTATATATGTATTAACTTTCCGCCTGTGTTTGTCCGCATGAAGCCGTTTTTGCTTAAATCCTTATTCCCTTTCTCAGTCTCTAAATTATCTGTGTATCAAATTTCATTGAAATCGGCTCAGTAGTTTTGGCATGAAAGCAATTTTCGCATTGGTAATATTTACCAATTTGTAAAGTAAGGATTACAATGTCACGTATGATAATACTAACATACACAAAAAAGTGTTTCAATATAATTGAATCAATATTTACCATCTGGTCTATCTAATCACCGTGTCGATTAGATTAATTTGCAAAATATGTGGGTAAACTCGGTTACAAAATTTGTAGGGGACACTGACGAGTCATGTAAATGTATGAACGAACACCTGTCACAGTTGCATTTATCAATTATCTAAATCTAAAATAGATACAACGGTGTGGGAAGTACAGAACGTCATGCATGATTCATCGTATTTGAAAAACGGGTCATAATTATATTAATAAGATTAGTCATTAGGGTTTTCTCCAAAATGTGGAATTAACTTCCGATCAATATCATTTCGTTTTAATTAAGACTAAGCAACGAAGACAAGTAATCTAATAATGAATCATAAAGGTGTATTAATTGTCAAAAGCTTTTTAAAATCTCTAACGCACAATATTAGGTAGTATTCGTTAGTATTTCGCCGCATAAAAACAATAATTCATCGCAGATAAAAACAACCATTTTATTTTATTTACTTACTTAACTACAAGATTAAAACAATTTTACTTGTATTCGATTATAATAAGGTATAATCAAATGCAAAATTCGCAATTGCGATCAATCCTTATCCTTACTTCCTTACTAATATTATAAACCCGAAAGTAACTCTGTCTGTCTGCCTGTCTGTCTGTTACGCTTTCAAGCATAGAGTACTGGACCGATTTAAATGAAATTTGGAACAGATATAGTCCAGAGCCTAGGAAAGGTTATAGGCTACTTTTTAACCGACTGCGCTATAAGGAAGTAATGTTTTACCCATTAAACGTCTCTACGCGGACGAAGTCGCGGGCGGAAAGCTAGTGTCTTATAAATAACATTTATAAGACAAGTATATTTACACCACTGTTGCTTCTGGCATCCGTAACACAAGTGCTTAAGCAAATTTGAAATCATTAGAATTTTATATTTATTTCTTTTAATTTAACCGTTTACATTGCTTAGCATTTAAAAAAAAAATATATTATAACATAAAAAAATATCGCCGGTATGTCTACTGAGTAAGGTTCAAAATATAATCTATACTACTATTATAAAGCTGAAGAGTTTGTTTGTTTGAACGCGCTAATGTCAGGAAGTACTTACAGTACTATTACGAATTGAATAAATTTTTTTGTGTTAGATAGACCATTCATCGAGGAAGGCTTCAGACCATATAACACCACGCTGCGACCAATAGAAGCAAAACAATGGAAAATTTATCAAATACGGGAGAAAACGCGGACGTTGTCGCTGGCACAGCTAGTTAAGAATATAATTCAACCTTATAAAATAGAATACCTATATAAGATTTTTTTCTCGTTTTTTTTTTCATTTCATCTCGTGTTGTTTCAGGTGAAATACGACGAGGACCGCCGCCACTCTCGCATGGAACACATCCTGCAGACGGTGCGCTGCCAGTACCTCACGCCCAGCTTCCTCAAGGAGCAGATGAGCACGTGCACCGTGCTCAAGAAGGTGCCCGCTTGTAGGGAGTACCTCGCCAAGATATTCAAGGTGAGCAGATATGATGAAGGTGGTTTGAAGCCCAGGCCGGTTCCCTGCAGGCCAGTTCCGTACCTAAAAGGTAAAAATGCGACCTTATTACTTAAAATCAAAAATCAAAATCAAAAATGTCTTTATTCATATAGGCAATTACATGCACTTATAAATCGTCATAATACTAATAATAAGATTCTACCACCGGTTCGGAACGCCGATTCTACCGAGAAGACTCCGGCAAGAAACTCGATAGTTGCTCTTTTTAACGACAATCATGTTACAAAATGTTAATGAGCCAAGTCATACAGTCTGGGTGTGCCATAGCAAAAAGTACCAGTTCAATATTTACTACCTTAAAAAATAACGATAGCCTCTGCCGTCTGTCTGTCTGCTCCAAGCTGTATCTCTCGTAAACCGTGATAGCTAGAAAGCTGAAATTTTCACAAACAATGTATTTCCGTTGCCGCTATAATCTAAAAAATGTAAAAGATAATAAATTAAGGAGGGTAAAAAGATAAAATATTTATAAGGGTAATAAATAAACATCTTATTTTTTACATAAGTATTTGGATTGTTCGCAAGTCCGACTTCCACTTGGCCAGTTTTTTATATCCGACGTTCAGGATGATGGTAAGCGGCCGTGAAATCCACATATAAAGTCGACTGGCACAACTTATTGAACTTGTCGCCTCACCTAAAGATTGCTCAGATGTCGTTTCACGGGAACGTTTGCCGTTTATGTGTAACTGTAATCTGTAATCTGCAGCATTTAAGTGTACTATTTCGCAGTTTTTTTTAGTCAGGTATGCTAATCTTGAAGTTCAATACTTTAGGAATATATAGATTAGTTCTTTAGGGTGAATGATTGCTAATGAAAAAGAGCAAAAATCAACAAGTAGGTATGTACATTAGATGTATTGCGTTTGTGCTAAAGGGAGCTATAATGTCAAATATGTTAATTAGTCTGTACCATAACATCCAGATACAGCAATCCGTTTACCTAAACTTTAGTATGATCGAACCCGCAATGGTAATCAACTGATCTTATCGCCACGGTCGACAGCAAATATTTTCATGTTTCTTATTATTAAAGCGATGTAACATGTTAGCATTGTGACATGACAACAAACCACGCTTGTCACGATGATTGCACTAAACGAACAGAAATATGTACATACGTGACTTACTATTTATTTACACTACTCTGTTAAACTCATTATTATAAAGTCATGTTGAATGTATCGAAATTTCATACTATCATAAAAAATGTATGCTCATAATTGGAACACGATTATCAGTTTTAATGACATAATAATCGAGTTACCACTTCTTTATAATGTCGTTAATCTAATCTAGACATTTTATGGAGTGCTGAAACGAATTATATTGTAATTAAACATGACAGTGCCACTTTGTTACCTTTGTTTATGGATCGTGATTTTATTGTATTCCGAACAAAGAGATAATGTTGACTCTCATACTCCATACGAAGTTAGATATTACAAAATTTCTTAGAAGTGAAGTAGTAGCTTAGTATAATAGTCTATGACTGATGATGTATCGTCAAGTGCAGTAAGGACATCGTTAGTTGTGCAGTCATTATATGAGTTACACCTACATTTCTTGTTATATCGACAAAAAAATATCCTCCATGACATACCTCCAGCAAACAACCAGCTAATACTATCCGTAATAGGCAGGATATAGAGGTACTTATCTAGTAGGTGTGTGTACCTACTTACCGTGTGTGTGAACTGTACACTACTACCCATTGGATCTTTTGTTTTATCATGCATGATCATCACAATGTCAGTCAAAATAAGTCCACAACTAAGCCTCACTCGTTGATCTCTTTAGCGATCAATCCTGTGGATGCTCTTGCGGGCTTGACCAGATCTTTAGTCATCTATACATAAATATAACAACAGTGGCGTAGCATGCCTTGGAAGGGACTTGTATCAAAACTAGATAGAACTCCAAGATATGGGGAGGCTTGGACCACTTCAATAAGATGTATTTACTCGGGGGCTTGAGTGGAGCCCATAGAGGCTGTCCGCCGGCGGTGTTGTGAGTGAAGGCTATGCCAGGTACCATGACACCGTCAATAGGCGATGTGGTACACCCCGGTGTTTTAGTCAGTATACCCCCTGGGCATTGCAGTCCGCTCAGGAGTCGCGGCTGGCATTTACCATTCTTCGCCAGTCGCTGGGGAGACCCCCCTCTCAGGGTGAAGGTGCGCAACGCATTTCACCGGATCAAAAAAAAAGGATTGAAAGTTTTAGGGATGAGAGCCATCCGCTCCCCCGCAAGTCCGGCGATGATGACGAGGCTAATCCAAGCCATCATCCTATCTCGATAGAAAAAAAAATGTTGAAAGTTTGTCAAATATCCACGTATCATCAAACAATCCTACACCCGTTAGCCCCCCTATAGCCCGGGGATCCTTAACATTGTATAAATGTAAATATGTTTATTTGTTAGAAATATGGTGTAAACAGGTGTTAAATTTTTAAAGGTCCAAATTTAATCATTTTTGGAATACCTACAATGACAAAGTTCTCGTGTACCAGGATCTCACGCTCCACAAAAAGCCAGTAGTGAAGGAGCGGCGGCCGAACACGCCGCGCATCATCTACGTGGCGGGCGGGTACTTCCGGCACTCCATCGGCGTGTTCGAGGCGTTCAACCTCGACGACAACTGCTGGAGCACGCTGCCGCAGCTCACTGTGCCGCGGTCTGGGCTCGGAGCCGCTTTTCTCAAGGTAAATCCTACTTCCTACTAATATTATAAATGTGAAAGTTTGTACATATGTGTGGATGGATGTTTGTTACTCTTTCAAGCAAATACTACTGAATCGATAACGATGAAATTTGGTATGCAGGTAGCTGAAAACCCTGAATAACACATAGGCTACTTTTTATCCCGGAGTTTCCGCGGGAATCGGGTTTCTACGCGGACAAAGTCGCAGGCGGAAAGCTAGTCTATACTAATACTAATTACTATTAATATAATAAAGCTGAAGAGTTTGTTTTTTTGTTTGAACGTGATAATCTCAGGAACTACTAGTTCGAATTGAAAATTATTCTGTGTTGAATAAACCATTTATCGAGAAAGGCTTTAGGCTATATAACATCACGCTTCGACTAATAGGAGCGAAGAAACAATGGAAACTGTAAAAAATGGGAAAAAATGCGGACGACGTCGCTGGCACAGCTATTCAATAAATAAAGATAGTCTATGGGTGAGAGCCTTCCGCTCCCCGCTCCTCCCACGAAGCTGTAAAAGCAATTACAAGCTGAGAGCAAAGTCCTTTTAAAAAACATGGCGGCCGATCTCAATGGAGACCAGCAAACTCAAATTGTTAAAGCGCATATTGTTGTGCACAAAGTTTTGAGCTAAAACAAGTGTACTCTCATAATTCGGTGAGACAGCAATCCAAGAAGACCGATGAGCGTTCAGGCGCCGCCATAACGTGAATAAGTTCTCAACAAAAAACTAACTCAAAGACCCGATCCCCAGCTCGAACCGGCGATCACGGACCTTATGCTGCGTAGTTGATAAAAATGCTTGTAATATGGGTGTGCCGATGGGGTGACTACCTTTAGCGCTCTCAACGGGGAAGCTGCCTCAGTTTATGAATACACACCAATGCTAATGTAATTTTGTAGGTCAGTTACCTCGATCGATAAGCATATGAGACTTATACTGATTTTTTGTCTACTTATTTCTCTTTTGATAATATCTGTCGAATTTGGTTAACTTGGTACTGGCATGTTATGAGGAGGGAAGAAAGCCATGTGACTAGAAGAGTGATGAGTATGAATGTCAATGGATGGATTGCGTGAGAGATGATATGGGAGTGAAAGGAGTAGACCTGTGTCTACAGAGCTAACGTATGGCAGGCCCGGGTGGAAGAAGTATACAATGCTGATGAATATCTGTCGAATAAAGAGGGAATGCTGTTAGGCTTTCGCTTTTTTTTTTTGTAATGAGGGTTTTTTATATTTATTATTTACTACGTTATCAACAAAACAACAAAGCAACACAATGACCGTATTACTGTATTCCTTGAACTAATACTCATCCCACGTTGCAACTTACAGTGAAGATAAGCGTTCTTTATCAACGTTTTAACGTCCGTTGCCTTGCCCTTGCCCGAATCACGAACGTGTCATTGCTCGATAAAAACTGGGTAAATCAGTGGAGAGGGTCATCGCTTTGTTTGATTTTGCTAAAGAATGTACAAATGACTGGCAACTTGGTCTTCTAACAAACCACGCCAAAGGTTCTTTCTTTTAAAATATTCTGCGCCAGAAATATTACTGAGGTAGAAAAACTACTGCCAGACAACACCACAATGAAAAGGTTTTTGGTCGTAATTCGGAAAATCTAAAAAAGTTACCCAGGTTTGTCATGTTTTCGAACTGAACTGTCAGAATTCCCAGAAATTGTTGATGTATTATTTATTCTGAATCGCGGCTGCAAAAGGCTTTTTAAATGGTTTTATATTACTTACAAGTAAATAGTTCTCGTGAGGGAAGTCCACATCGAGTATATGAGTAGGTGTAGATGGTCTGGCCACAGTTCAATGAAATACCAAACTAGGAATAAATTTATGATTGTTTTAAATTTTAAATCATCCCACTGCTGGGCAAAGGTATCCAAACACTTCCACTGATATCTATCCAAGACTAGGACTCGCCAGTTCTTTGGACCAGATCGTCACACCAACTTTTTTCATTGTGTAACAATTGTAGTTCGGCAAATGTAGTGTGGGACGCCCTCATGAAAGGTGGAGTGACGATCTGCGCAGGACGGCTGGTAGGAGCTAGATGCGAGTAGCTGAAAATAGGCGGGAGTTCAAGACGTGGGGAGGCCTACCAGCAGTGGACTAACCTTTAGACTGATGATGATGAACGATTTGGTTCATATATGGGCCTGACGGCCTGAAACTAAGCAGAGCTTTAAAGTATGCTTATCTATCTATAATATAAAAATGAATCGCAAAATGTGTTGGTAAGCGCATAACTCAACAACGCCTGAACCAATTTGGCCAATTCTTTTTTTTTTAATGTTCGTGGAAGTCCAAGGATGGTTCTTACGGCGAAGAAAAAATCGAATTATTGCCGGGAAGACCCTAAAAACAGCTCTTTTCTTTTTCACTTTTTTTGACAGGATGAAGTCTGTCGGGTTAGCTATTATTAATAAAAACAATCTTTTATCAGGGTTTGTTCTACGCGGTGGGCGGCAGGAACACGTCCCCGGGCTCATCGTACGACAGCGACTGGGTTGATGTGTACAACCCCGCGCACGAGCTGTGGCGGCCCTGCAGTCCCATGTCTACGCCAAGGCATAGGGTAAGTTGTACATGTGTCTATGGTAGTTATATTTACCACACATAAACATGAGGGCCAATGCTCCTAAAAGTTCTTGTGGCTTATCGATTTAAATAAAATTTAAAAAAAATATAGATTTCATCACAACGTTTGTCATTGTTTTGACAACGAGTCGTATTTCCAAAATGTTTTATTTTATCTGGGCCGAACAGCTTTGGATGTAAAAATAGTTTTTAGTGGTTTATTGTTTTTGATTCAACAATTCTACTTTTAAAAACATCTGTTTGTTTATATATTATTAATATATTTTTCTTTGATATCTTTCAGGTGGGTGTGGCAGTAATGGATGGGTTACTGTATGCAGTCGGCGGCTCCTCAGGATCTGAGTATCACAAATCTGTAGAATGGTGAGTTACTGTGATCTCATATAAAAATATTTACTGAGAAGATTCTAAAAGTGTAATTTTAATGTGTTATTATTACATAGTACTAGGTTTCGCGTAAAAGCGACATACATAATGAGTTAAATTTTTTTCCTTGATAAAATTAGTACAGGATACCCCGTCCACATGACTGTGCCATTGATTAACAAAATCCAATTTTTTAATTGACATTAGTACGAAAGGATTTTAGACAACTCGTCGGGCAGTAAGTAGCTATGTATTTGCTACTCATAATATCGCGTGTAGACCCATAAAGACTAGTATTTTTGACGTAAGGATGTCGAACCTAAAATGATACAATTTGTCGTCAGCTACGACCCAGAGCGCGACCAGTGGACGGGCGTGGCGAGCATGGGCTGCGCGCGGCTGGGCGTGGGCGTGGCCGTGGTCAACCGCCTGCTCTACGCCGTCGGGGGCTTCGACGGGGCCCGCCGCGTGCGCAGCGTCGAGTGCTACCACCCCGAGAGCGACGCGTGGACGCCGCGCGCGCCCATGCACGTGCCGCGCAGCGGGGCCGGTCAGTACAGGGGGGAGCGACGGGGGACCGAAATAATAGCAATAGCTCATAAGTACATTTGACTGCACACAACACAATGTCATTATCATATCAATGTTTCAAGGTGTCGAGACCCTTAAAACGTAACGGGCACAGGATATTGACGTTTTCGTTTGATATAAGCCCTTATGGCAAGTAACCCTGCACAATAAATGTATCTTAGGTTTAATAAATCAGTCATCTAACCACCATTGCGTAAATCTCGCAAGTCCTCTTACTCAAATCTTACTTACTTATCTGAGTGCCTAACACTCCACACTACTCACCCCTTTGACTCGCCACACATATAGAGGAAGATCCCAGAGCCGCCAGACATCACTTATTTTCTAATGGACAAAATATATACGATTGAGTAGTGGTGGGGTGTACTATCATCATATGACTAGTTGCTACCTTGACCAGACGGCCATTTTTCAGATATCAACCAATCAAGGTACATAGAAACACTGCTCACCTCACTTAAATTCTGATGGCTGATTTTAACATATATTTCACACAATATCATTAAAAATCAGGTTTCATTACTCCCAGACACATGCGGTCGGCGGTTTTACCTTACAGACGCTTTAAAGCTATGAAAAAAATTTTACTTTTACTTAATTTTACTTATTTTGCGATGCTTGATTTTTATATATGTTATTCAAACAACTATTTTAAAACGTTTTGCAAACGGACAGACCGATCTAAGGGGCCAAACATTCACCAGACCCAACTGTTTTAGATTTTTTTTTAAAATTGAATTTAGTTAAGTTTTTCTAATAAAATAGTTTGTAAGGTACAATTCTATAATTATTGCGGTCAGATGAGCACTTTTTAGTTGTTTGAATAACATTATATAAAAATCGAGCATCAGAAAATAAGTAAAAGTAAAAATTTTTTCATAGCTTTAAAGCGTCTGTAAGGTAAAACCGCCGACCGCATGTGTCTGGGAGTAATGAATCCTGATTTTTAATGATATTGTGTGAAATATATGTTAAAATCAGCCATCAGAATTTAAGTGAGGTGAGCAGTGTTTCTATGTACCTTGATTGGTTGATATCTGAAAAATGGCCGTCTGGTCAAGGTAGCAACTAGTCATATGATGATAGTACACCCCAACACTACTCAATCGTATATATTTTGTCCATTAGAAAATAAGTGATGTCTGGCAGCTCTGGGATCTTGGACCAATACGACAATGTATTACATCGCGTCTCACCATCATTCTTTATCCTCAGGCGTAGCAGCGCTGGGGCAGTACATCTACGTCGTAGGCGGCTACGACGGCTCGGTGCAGCTCGCGTCGGTGGAGCGCTACGACACGGAGCGCGACACGTGGGAGCCCGTAGCGTCCGTCAACATCGCGCGCTCCGCCCTCTCACTCACAGTGCTCAATAACAGGCTTTATGCTATGGGTTAGTGATGTATCTTTTGAGTACTGTTTATGGAAGTTTAAC
Organism: Maruca vitrata; assembly: GCA_039566165.1. NCBI lineage: Eukaryota > Metazoa > Arthropoda > Insecta > Lepidoptera > Crambidae > Maruca > Maruca vitrata. The sequence goes on along the minus strand of CM076917.1, from coordinate 12,604,627 downwards.
AGAAAGTCAATATGCGCGTACGCATTGTTACGTGAAAATCGGCGTTTTTTACTTTTTGTAAGAGCAAACAAAAACAAACAAACTTTTTGCAGTTTTGTTAGCGCTTCATGATGAAAGAATTTGAGTTAGAAGAAAGTACTAATGGGGAATAAAGAAGAAGTATCTATGGGGTACGGCCAGAATACCAGCGCTGCAGCTGCCCTCAGGCTAACGTAGCACATGCTGAGGCCTGTACCACGTTGACCACATTTAGTCCTTATCATTTTGTGTGAATTCTTTGTTCTTCTTTTGTTTGTCATTTGTGTGTGTTTTTGCAGCTTTGAAGTAATGTTCTAATTCGTTGTGTACTTTTTTATGTTATGTTGTCAATAAATCATTTCTATTCTATGCTATTATATGTGATGTTGTAATTTTTTTTCACACTCACAGGCGGTTACGACGGCACGTCGTTCCTAGACATCGTCGAGGTGTACGAACCGTCGACGGACACGTGGCGCACGGGCACGCCCCTCACGTCGGCTCGCTCCGGGCACGCGTCCGCGGTCTGCTACCAGCACGTGGCGCCGCTCGAGCCGCCCGACGCGCCGCCGCAAGTGCTACGACGACTCAACAAGAGGTGACTGCTTGCGTAGTACAGGTGTAATAAGGGGTGAGAGCCGTCCGCTCCCCCCGCTAGGCTGGTGATGATAAGGCGGCTACTCCAAGCCATCATCGTAGGCCGCCTGACGCGCCGCCGCAGGTGCTACGACGACTCAACAAGAGGTGACTGCTTCCGTAGCACAGGTGTAATAAGGGGTGAGAGCCGTCCGCTCCGCCGCAAGTCCGGTGATGATGAGGCGGCTACTCCAAGCCATCAACGTAGACCGCCCGACGCGCCGGCGCAGGTGCTACGACGACTCAACAAGAGGTGACTGCTTCCATAGCACAGGTGCATCGTAGGGATGAGAGCCATCCGCTCCCCCGCAAGTCCGGTGATGATGGCGAGGCTACGTCAAGCCATCAACGTAGGCCGCCCGACGCTCCGCCGCAGGTGCTACGACGGCTCAACAAGAGGTGACTGCTTCCGTAGCACATGTGTATCTACGGGTGAGAGCCTTCCGTTCCCCCGCTAGCCCGGTGATGATGATGCGGCTACTCCAAGCCATCATCGTAGGCCGCCCGACGCGCCGCCGCAAGTGCTACGACGACTCAACAAGAGGTGACTGCTTCCGTAGCACAGGTGCATCTACGGGTGAGAGCCTTCCGCTCCCCCGCAAGGCCGGTATGGCAAGTCTACTCCAAGCCATCATCGTAGGCCGCCCGACGCGCCGCCGCAAGTGCTACGACGACTCAACAAGAGGTGACTGCTTCCGTAGCACAGGTGCATCTACGGGTGAGAGCCTTCCGCTCCCCCGCAAGGCCGGTATGGCAAGTCTACTCCAAGCCATCATCGTAGGCCGCCTGACACGCCGCCGCAGGTGCTACGACAGCTCAACAAGAGGTGACTGCTTCCGTAGCACAGGTGCATCTACGGGTGAGAGCCTTCCGCTCCCCTGCAAGGCCGGTATGGCGAGGCTACTCCAAGCCATCATCGTAGGCCGCCTGACGCGCCGCCGCAGGTGCTACGACGACTCAACAAGAGGTAACTACTTCCGTAGCACAGGTGCATCTACGGGTGAGAGCCGTCCGCTCCCCCGCAAGTCCGGTGATAATGAGGCGGCAACTCCAAGCCATTATCGTAGGCCGCCCGACGCGCCGCCGCAAGTGCTACGACGACTCAACAAGAGGTGACTGCTTCCGTAGCACAGGTGCATCTACGGGTGAGAGCCTTCCGCTCCCCCGCAAGGCCGGTATGGCAAGTCTACTCCAAGCCATCATCGTAGGCCGCCCGACGCGCCGCCGCAAGTGCTACGACGACTCAACAAGAGGTGACTGCTTCCGTAGCACAGGTGCATCTACGGGTGAGAGCCCTCCGCTCCCGCGCTAGTCCGGTGATGATGACGAGGCTACTCCAAGCCATTATCGTAGGCCGCCCGACGCGCCGCCGCAAGTGCTACGACGACTCAACAAGAGGTGACTGCTTCCGTAGCACAGGTGCATCTACGGGTGAGAGCCCTCCGCTCCCGCGCTAGTCCGGTGATGATGACGAGGCTACTCCAAGCCATTATCGTAGGGGTGAGAGCCATCCGCTCCCCAGCAAATCCGGTGATGATGACGAGAATACTCCAAGCCATCATCGTAGGGGTGAGAGCCATCCGCTCTCCCCAAGTCCGGTCATGATGACGAGGCTACTCCAAGCAATCATCGTAGGGGTGAGAGCCAACCGCTCCCCGCAAGTCGGGTGATAATGAGGCGGCAACTTCAAGCCATCATCGTAGGCCGCCTGACGCGCCGCCGCAGGTGCTACGACGGCTCAACAAGAGGTGACTGCTTTCGTAGTACAGTTGTATCTAGGAGTGAGAGCCATCCACTCCCGCGCAAGGCCGGTAATGATGACGAGGCTACTTCAAGCCATCATCGTAGGCCGCCTGACGCGCCGCCGCAGGTGCTACGACGGCTCAACAAGAGGTGACTGCTTTCGTAGTACAGTTGTATCTAGGAGTGAGAGCCATCCACTCCCGCGCAAGGCCGGTAATGATGACGAGGCTACTTCAAGCCATCAACGTAGGGATGAGAGCCATCCGCTCCCCCGCAAGTCCGGTGATGATGACGTGGCGCGCGAGCTCGCCTCTGACGTCGGCGCGCTCCGGGCACGCGTCGGCAATGAAGGTGTACGGCTGCTGTGAATACTTGTACTACAAATAGGGCTCCAGCTTTTGCGAAGTAAACTGGCATGTTCCCAGATGCTGTCAGATCGACGAGCATCGCTCTCCATCATTACTAACAAGCACTATCTGTTCCAGATCATCGAACCCCGGCGCGAGCTCCGGCGCAAGCACGTCGCGCGCGGACGACATCCCGATGGCGAGCAACATCATCGGCACGCTCTCCCACAACGCCTACTCGTAGCGCGCGCCAACACTCATGCGCTTGCGGTACTTGCTAACACACTGAACATGTGTGAAAACTATAAATATATGAAAAAATACATAGGGCCCCTTTACCTTCGGTCGCGGTTCGAAAGACTAACGCATGCGCTTATCCGATTGGTTGCGGCGAACACAGACCCATTAGGAAAAAAAAAAATTTTTTTTTGTCTGTTATGTTGGCTTTGGTATAGCGGGGGAGCGGATGGCTCTCACCTCTAAAAAAAAGTTAATGTCTGTGATCGCTAGTTCAAATTCGGAACTACCAATATACGGGGCCGTCTCAATACATTCCAGCACAATAATGAAAGTTTGAACCACCTACGTATATGCAGTGATTGTATAAATTCTCTTAGTGCCTCTTTTCGATTTATTTATATTTTCTTGAATGAAACGTCCAATATGATGTGTGGACATCAATGTTAACACTTTAATAATAACGACTTAACTCTTAAAACGTCAAAGTTGTATAGAAATGTTTTGTTACGCCATCCGTCCATTATAAATGTGGAGTTTTATTCAAAGAACAATCAGAGATTTGTTTTTTATTGTCAAAACGGTAAATAATATGAATAAAATAATATTTCTGGATTCAATCCCTCCACCCCACTGCATATATTCAATAGTAACTATAATTCCAAGTCTAGCATTTTTATAGCATTAGCAAATATTGTAAGTCCATTTGTCTGTCGGTGTACTGGACTCAGATCTTGTATTAATTAGTGATTACTGTGTCATATTAAGTAAAAGTATGTATGTAGTTATTTTAATTTAAGCTATAAAATGTGTACCTCACGCAAATGACATTCTATCATTTTGTAATAGTTAGTGACAATGTGGTATAATTCCATCATCTAATCTATTAAGAACTGCCATTATATGGTAAAATACCACTGAACATATTGTAAATAAGTAGATCTAAGTGTATTTTGTAAGGCCTGGCCAACATTAATCCTAATTTCTTTAATAATTATGAAGTTCTTTATTGAATCAAAGCATATTGACAAACATTTACTCTCAACAGTTTTACTATAGCTCCATAAGATCTAAGGAACTCATCATTATTTAAGGTATTTCAAAAATAAGTACCCTCTTTAAACACTCTGCATCTAAAAAACTGAATTATAGATAAGTAAATCGATTACTGGGATTAATATAAGAAAATTGTTCTAGTATATTTAATAATAGGCTGGCGATTTTATGATTACAATCATGGCGTTGTCCTCTACAGAAATAAGTATTTATACAAGTGCCAAGTTCTTCTGTATTAAAAACATTTGCATAACCATTTCTGAGACCATTGGTATTAACAAGAAAAATAAGGACTTACTCAAATGGTTACTAAAGATATAAATATAATAGCAAGTATTTACAACGGGGGAAGCTTTATAAATGTCCAATGGGAGCGGAGCATTTAACATGTATCTACTCTTACCAGATAAAATTACATAAAACTTACATGTAAAGTAAATAAACCTCGCAAATGTTTATTGGTACATAATATTTAATGTGCGGACAAAGCCGTCAAATAACTATTTATTTGCCTTGTGCGATATAAAGTATAGACCTATAGGGGAACTGCCCTATTTTTATGGTTTACTATGTCTGATTAAGCCATTTCATAGTTAGCGGTAAGATTTAGGTAAATCAATAATAATCGGAACTTAAAATTCCGGCGAAATGGACATTTCACACGCTTTTTACTAAATTGTAAACTTCTTATATTATTTCTACACGCCTTTTACAATATATGCAATCATTTAAACCCCTAGTTAATGACTCAAACAAAATGAATTAATTCGACTAATGAGAATCCTCTTGTTGTTCAAGAAGGATTATTTTGTCAATACAGCAATGCAATGTTTTATATCTATATCAAAAAATATGAAACCTATATTATGTATGTGATTATTTTATTATATTAGGAATTATCACATGAGATGTGATTTAATGTGTATAATAGAACTTAGTCTAATTTTTATTTATTTTGATAATGATGTAATTTAGACTTTTAATATTGAACAATGAAGTGATCACCTGTATTCAGATTACCTAAATGATGTATATATGTAGATATTTGAATTTATTGTTAAGGACATTAAAGGCTGTTACGGGAATGTGAGAGGTTGTTTTATTTAAACCACCATGTTTAGCTAATAAACTATTTTTATTGCTTTGAACTAATATTATTAACATTATTTACATACAGTATGTAAAAATCAACTATGTTACTATCTTTCTGAGAATAATATTAATCTCAAGTTAAGTCAATCAAAATAATATTATGGTACAGTCAATCAACAACTGTCCACTTCAGTACAGAAAAGTACATGACCCATCATGTATGTATACAATTATATACTACAAGCTCATTTTCAATATATTGAAGACTGTTTTAGGGTTAAATTTAATATAATATATCTGTGCAAGTGCATCAATTCTAAAAATACGCTCCCATTATTATTAACAGCAACCGAGCTCATAACCAAAGAATAAACTTTACAACAGACCCTCCATGTAAGATTTTCAATAGTATTTCTGTAATTCAGACACTCGCAGAATGTAACTTCGCAAATTGCGTTAAAATACATACTGTGTTGATACATTTTACACAAAATTCATATATAATGCCGCTCACTGTTCGCCTCGCGATGACGGGGCCTAGCTTTGCCGCTATAGTTATAATTACATATTAGGATTTCTTAATCACTTTCCGTCGCCTCTTCACAAAGATCCTTACATCAGGTACATCTGCTTCCTTCAGTCGGGCAGTCGAGGAGGCGTCCGCCGCTGCGCTGTCCACGCTTATATCTTCATTCACGCTATGTTCAGGCTCAACTACACTAGGAACGGCTGCCACGTCGGAAACAAGCTGCCCTTTATGCGGAGTCGACGTCGCCAGCGCTTGCATCAAGCCATCCGATTTCAGTTGCATCATTTTAGTAATAGTTGGCTTCTCCACTGGCTCCCTGTTATCAACCTCCGTTGCTTCTGCGATATTTTGTGGCTGCGGTTCTATCGGCGATATTGCCGCCGGAGGCCCCGGATCTCTCACAATCAAGTTTTGACAAGATGATTGGGGAAGAGGAACATCGACAATGCATTCGCTCTCACTTTTCCGTGACTTCCTTTTCTTCGATTCCATTGCAGATTTCGTTTTACTTTTTGTATGCTTCTCTGTATTAGGTTGATTTTCGACTATTTCATTTTTATCTAATGTATCTAAGGATAAGCAATCTGCTTTCGCCTTCCCTGATACGGCTACGTCGACTGCATCTTGGGCGTCCTCACACATTGGTATGTAGTTAGCTGCAGGATTTTGGGACAGGGAGCCGGTGATACCCAAGTCGGCCGGCGTTATCAAGCTGTCATTGTCGACGTCTCCTGGCATAAAAACGCTATTGCTGTCTCCTCCAAACAGCTCATTGAATTTAGTTTTCTTATCCTTCTTCCCTTTAACCTTTTTATCTGAACTATGTTTGTCGTCGTCTATGGGATCAGGATCTTTAACTTTCGAGAGTGACAGAGAGACCTTTTTACATGTTTGTCTATTACTTTCATTTCTAATTACACTGGATATTTTCGTATCTGGACTTTTAGTTTTGGACTCTTTATTCATAATACTAGGTTCAGATACTTCACTTAAAATAGTAGTTTTTATCTTATTTTCGAGCTCAAGTTCTGTGACTGGTTTGATAGTATCATTTTCAGTATTCCTTACATGCATTTCCACATTATCACAAGTTTCATCACTTAATTCTAAATCATCTGCAACAAGTTTTTTTGCAGCCTCTATAGTGTCTTCACAGTCTTCCTTGAGTTTTAGAGAGCTACGAGAATGATTATTCTTATTGAATTTTGACCTGATTTTGTCCTCATCTTTGTTTTCCGTTACACTAATCTTATCTACATCCCTATCAACTCTTGGTTTAGACAACTTACGGTTTCGACTTCTATCATCAGTTGAGCTCTTTAAAATTACGTGTTTTCTTTCTTCGACTTTGGAAGTAACAGTGTTTGATACAAGTTTATCAGTATTATTGCTTTTAATTTTCGGTATTCTGTAAGTACTCTTGAGTGTTGGTAAACTATCTTTAGAAGTCAATTCTGTTTTATTATCTTCTTTCTTAATAGCATTCACGTCAGGTCTCTGTGTACTGCTATGTAACTGGCTTTTACTCCGGACGTCGTCCACTTCTTCTTCGTTACATGTTAAAATTTCGCCAGATTCGGTTGACATATTGGAAACCGGATTATCGATATCCATATATAAATCTTTTATTATGTTTTCATTATCGCTAGCTGGCGGGGTAGCCAGTAGCTTGGGGACCTCCGACTTATTCATACCCCATTTAGAAAGATCTACCATTTTCAGATCAACATTTCTACCAATGATTGTCGTCAATTCAGCATTATGGTCATGACTTTTTAATATGTACTTCTTACTTTGAGTTCTAGGATCTTCAAGTGGCGTGGATGCCGTATTCATTATTTCTGTGAAAGAAAATAGTCGTGTATCAATTTGCTTCGAATCTTAATTGCGTTATTCGTGTAAATCTTCAAAGGAATTAACACTAGTCTAATCTAACCTAACCTACCTTTGGTTGGAAGTGGTGAACTTTCATCTGATATAAGGTAATCATCAGGCGACTGGCAAGATGTATACTGAGGCATTTCTCCAAGAAGATCCGAAACAGATTTTTCCAAAGGAACCCCTTTATCTCTAATCCATCTCTTCTCATCCTCTGGGAATTTACTAAAAGAATCAGTTCTTTGTTTCTTGATGGCAGGTTCCTCATAAGTTTCACTAACTATTTTATGCTTAGCAGGGAATTTATCTTGCAGGCGATCTCTTCGGTCACACTCAAATGGGTCCTCTCTTTCGTGTTTAGACCGACTCTCGCGATTTCTTTGCTGATAATGAAGGAATTTATCTGGTGGGGGACTTTCCAAGTATCTGTTTCTTCCATACTCCTGCCTCTTATAATAATCTTCAGTTCTGGTGGATCTGCGAGACCTGTCAGGGCTCAAATATCTTCTATGTCTTTGAGTATTGTCATATCTATCTCTAGGCCTATACTTATCTACTCCATATTTATCTGATCTGTTCCTATAATAAGAATCTCTATTTGCTTCATAACCTGTGTACCGGTCATCCACACTGGATGTTTCAGATGCTTTACTTCTCTCTTCCAGCCCTTTGTGTCTATATCTATCACTGTGAACCCTTTCAACATTTTGCCGAGTTTCATCTCTTGGTAGGTAAGATTTTTTAAAAGGTTCATTTCTGTGATAAGTATCAGTGTCTTCTTCATCTGAACTAAATTTGGTTTCTGACCTAAAAGCATAAACAATAAATCAAAAATTTATAAACAATCGTTTTTTCAGGTTTTTATAATCTCAATAAATAAGAAACAGTTTTTTTAGGGTCTGATAATAAGCTTCACAAAGAATACCAAAGCAATAATGAATAAAAATTGTAATACTTTGTACCTGACTGCTGGCATTGATTTCCTCCTATTTTTTATACTGAGTGCTCTTGAGTTTGTGCTGCTACTATCTTGGACATCCTTTTTGGCTATGTTTTCTTTGGTATCACTAGTTCTATCGCTCCAGGGTTCTGAACTTTCAGGATTTTTACCAGATAATTTTTGTAACCTTTCATTTATATCTGTATTGCTGCTTGCAATGGTGTCCACTGAAGAAAAACGATTCTCCTCTTTTCTGTAACAAATATAGTATACATAGTTACATACTATAACATGTATATGTCTGTAAAGGTATACAAGAATCCATGGAACAGTAGAGGCCTAAACCCATTAACGGACACAGCAAGTTGAAATATTCCTGGACTGGACACTTCCACACAGTAGCCTTACATAGAAAATAATGGGGTTACCTATGTTACCAGGATAACTATCCTTAGCATCCCTTTTTTAGTAGTGTGAAAATTCATTTACATTACAAACATGAGTAACTTTGTAATATAGTCCAAGTGAAAATAGTCAGTACAAACTAAAATCACAAGATCATAACCAGAAGTGTACCTACTAACAAGACTTTATTAAGTATAAAAAAAAAATTATGTTGGAATTGTGCCAACAAAACATGATGGCCAGTATGGACATAGATTCTCTGAATAACAATCAACTGGAGCAATTATGAAAAATTAACTGTCCAATTAATAAAACCTTCAAATATATTACACAACATCATCACATACATTGATCTGATCCCGTGGTAAGTAGCTTAAGCACTTGTGTTACGGAAATCAGGATCAACAGTGGATACAAATAAACTTAAATATATTTTATAATACACCCAGACACGGAACAAACACCGATGTTCGTCACACAAATATTTGTCCCGAGTGGGAATCGAACCCACGACTCTTGGAACCGTAGGTTTTGAACCTGAGTCACTAACCACTGTTCCACCGAGCCAGTTGTATCAAATAAAAACAACAAGAGTGAACATACCTTCCACTGATCGCAGTATCACATTTCCCTTTGAGGTTATCAGCTATGGGGGGGATGTTCTTTTTGGCCAATGTACTGTCATTCATTGGACCCTTCTCAAATGGTTTGGTTATACTCCTCAGGGCCCTTACATTCAGTTGGTTTCTATTTTGTAAAGCTTTCAAAACAACCATGTCTTTCCTAGAAATTAAATATTCATTATTAACAAAATTTTTAGTTTCTCATTAGAACATTTAACCTTTAACTATGGATGCAGTTTGTGATTTTCGTGTTCCTCTTCTTCCATGAACCCCATGCTTATGCCGGCCTTAGCAGCTTCAGTTTTAGTGGCAAAAAGACAGTTGAGAGTGAAATTCATGTCGCTGGCTGAATATTGCGTGAGTAATTTACGTATAAAGCTAATCAACTATAAAGTGATCTCAACTTAAAAAGTCTGAAAAGTTCCTTTGGTTGTTATATCATTAGATTTAGTTTAAAATAAATATATTTTGTTCATTAAAATTTCATTTTTTATTAACATTTAGTAACACTTTTATGAAATAAAATCAAAATATAAAACAATACTGACACATCAAGATAGAAAACAGCCCGTAAAAATCTCACTCACGTCTGTGCAACCACACATCCATATTAGTGTAACAAAATGGAACATCCATAGTTAAAGGTTTAACATAATTATTACCTACTAACAAGTAAGTTTTTATTTGTAATAAATGTAACACCAATCTGTTATAGTAATAAAATTTAATTATTTTTAGACATCAATTACAGAAGTAAGTATACTCACTCCACATTAAGATCCTGTATTATTTTTGTTTTCCGTTCAATCTCCACCTTAGCAGTCTTCAACAAGGATGAATAATTCATTTCCAAATTCTTGAACTCTGCAGACACCTTGTCAAATTCCTGCAAAATATTCTAAAATATCAATGCACATCCATTCTGAGACCTACACATAAAGTGTTAATTGTTATCAGTTTAGTATTACTATTTACAAAAATCACAAGAAATCTGATGAATTATGATGATATATGATATGCTGGGTTAAATTCAATCATTAGTTTTGTCTGCAATGTACAGCTAGTACAGCTTGAGCTGAAAATTAAAAACAATAAGCATTTTGTTAGGAGGAGCATATACTTTTGATGGTTGTTAGAATGTAGTTGCATACTTGCAATAAATGTTGACAGCAAGGTAGGTAGTATGATTTGTTCACACGTGATTATATCGAATTTCACTTACTTGCTGTAATTTATCCATGGCTATGGTCTTCATTTCCAGTTTACTTTTTAATTCACTGTTCTCTCTTTTCAGCTAAAAAGGTTAACACTTCATATATTAAACCAAAAGCCAAAGTTTTACAAGTTTTATTCGATTGTTTTGTAATCATCCAGCGTACAAGAAGGCCGAAGGTATTTCGCGCTAAAAATTATACGTTACCTCTTCAATTATTTTATGATCCTCGTAGTTATCCAGATTGTCATAGAGTTCCTCCATCGTGATTTTCTTTATATTTTGTACTGCCTAATTCTACACAACAAATACTATTTCTAACACAAAACTCACTTTTTAGTACAAAATTTTATTATTTTCGTGAGGTAGACAGACAGTACAGAAAATGTAAGCTAACGAACGAACTGTCAAATTGACAGTCCGCATCAGTGTTGTGCTAGACTTGTGGTTAAAGTATGTACTATGTTACTTTGTTATTATGTTAGCCCCATAGGCACAGGGAGATTCGAGTTTATTCTTACAGCATTAGCATGAAATAACGATGTTATATGGATAATTAATTAAATAATTGACAAACAAATCATTTACATGCTGAAGAATACCATTGTGGTCTGACAACATGATTGAATATAAAATAGAAACCTGTTTGAACACGAAGAATAGTAACATACTAAGGTAGTTAATTGGCTGTACTACAGAATTTGGAAAATTAAATTACGGTTCATTGTCAGAGTAGCGCGAGCTCGTTCCTTTATTGTAGTTTGCTTATTTATTTATCAATGTATGTAAAATGTAGTACTATTTTCTATCAATTCCGTACCCTTCTGTCTTTTAGTGGCCCTTGACACTAATACAATAATGGCCCCATAAGAAGAAAAGAAGGCTTCCAAAAATCAAAATTAAAAATCAATTAGATCGAGTTATTCGTGTTCATATTATAACGTTAAAGGATCTGTCACTATTATATATATTTTATTGTATGTTGACATCACTATTATTTTTTTAATATCACTCACCACCATCGTATTCCGTTCGTTCGTTCCATGTTCGTTCATTTTGTCTATTCCCCCTTCCCCCTCACACCCTCCTCCTTCCCCTTCATTTATCTCTTCCCCCGTTTCCCCCGTGAGTTCTTGGTCGCATCGCATGTCGTTCGTTCGTTCGTAAAGAATTCTGAATCCGTTCGTTGCGTTGTTTCGCTGAATAGCTGTTAGCTGGTTCGGTGTAGCTTTTTATTTGGTGTATTCAGTTTGTGGACTATCTTGTTCAAATTTAAGTTATCTTTACCAAGTAGTAAAGTATTGTTCGTAAAAGTGACAACTACAATGTTTATGTGTACTAACTCGATGATTTGCATGGTGTTCATGCATTAGTGCAACAGGCGATTGAAAGTTGTGAAGGGCCCGTGTAAACAGAAGAGAACATTCTGATTACAAGATGCCCACGGACTCGGAATGTGAGTGCGATTTGGTGTCGAAAGAGTGGTTGCTGGCGAAGCTTCGCTCGGACGAGAGGGACACGATACTGATAGACTGTCGCGGGTCAAATGATTATTCCGTGTCTCACATACGTTCCGCCGTGAATTTTTCCATTCCCAGTATAATGCTACGGCGGTTAGCCGCCGGGAAAATCGAACTCGCGTCTACAGTGCAATGTAAAGAGTTGAAGGCCAGAATTGCGCACTGTCGCACAAGAGGTATTTTCGTGTTGTACGGGGACGGGACCTCAAAGGATCCGGATTCTGTCCACGGAATTCTTCTGAAGAGGCTCAAACAGGACGCCGTGCAAGTGGTCTGTCTTGAAGGTAATTATTATTGTTTTGGTTTTTTACATTTGTATTTATGTTACTATTTCCATATAATATAATTCATTAACACAATACATGAAACATTCTATATTTTTAATGCTTAACACTTTATATATTATTATTATTATTATTTATATGATATTGGGTAAATGGTTTACTATTATAGTAATGTATATATTATATTATAGTAATGAGCCCTTATTTTAATAGAGTATCATTTAAATTTAAAAAGTTACCTATTTATGCCTAAATAATAACCAAATCTTCACCGCCCAAATCTATCCTTCCGATAAATCTGTATACTACATTGTTGCTTTCAAAATGTTAACCAGATGTGTCACAAATATCTTTAAAGTTATCAATAATAATTGTGTCTATTGATATATGAAAGTAGTTGGTAAATATTGGTAAATGATTATTACATGTTTATCAATATTTATGAATGAAAGTCTTGTTAGTTACACTACTAATAACTGAAGAATGGCTCAAAATATGGTTCAATTAAATTAAACACTATTTAACTCTTTCTCACAAACTGAAACTTAAAACAGAGTTGCCGGTGGAAAGCTAGAATCAATTACAACTTTTATTAATACACTAGTTCAACTTCTTTACTTGGAAAATCACTGGTCTATGACACCTCAGTATTTTATATTGTAATAAACTTTATAAAAATGTATTATGACTCTATAGAAGACACAAATATTATTAATTTTTTCCTTGGACCTAAGTAGAGACAAACTAGCTTAGGATAATATTTAGGGTACTATTAGCACCATGTGAATAATATCACTATTTATTTGACTTTTTTGTTTAGATGGATAACATTAAAATGGCAAAGGACTAGTTAATTTGTAAAATACTTAAATGCATCGGGAAAAAGTTTGAAATACACACAAAACTTTTATTTTATTTGGCTTTAAAATAAAAAAAATAATTTTATACTTAATGGTGTTGTGCCTGACCTACCCATACTTTTTCTTGTTCTGTTGAATAACTACCCATAAAAATATAACAGGGAGTTGGTTTTAATCATTAATTTGTAGTTAGAAATATGGTTGTTTAAAATATAAGGTACTAGTGACCAGCTTTTGCTTCTCTTAGGGTATATCCTTACTAATATTATAAATGTGAAAGTAACCTCTTGAATCTGTCTGTCTGTTATGCTTTCGCACATAGAGTACTGAACCGATTGAAATCCCAAAAATTTAGGAAAGGATATAGGCTACTATTTAACTGACTGTGCTATAAAGAAGTAATGTTTTACACATTAAATGTCTCTATGTGGACAAGTCGCTGGCAGAAAGCTAGTTATACATAAGAACCATCCGCCTGAATCCCTCTATCAAAAGAAAACCCCATTAAAATCTGTTGGGTATTTTTAATGATGCTTTGCGTTATACTATGTACCTAATATGTTGATTTTCACTACCATGATTATTATTTTCTATCATAACAAGTGTAATTTATATAAGTCAGTTTATCCTTTTTGCATTCAATTATTTCATTCATGTGCATGGCTTCTTGTAAAAGTATATTCAGGTTAATTGTTGTCATTGTTAAAGTATCAAATTGGTTCTGCTGGTTCTTCAGTACTGGTTTGTATTCTTCTAATAGATTGAGATTCCAACATAGAGCAACCTTTTATAGAACTGACTAATGTATGAGTATTGATATACAATTAAAATGTTGTAAAAAGTACACATTTGCAATTGGATGCCTCAAAAGAATACAGTTAAAAGAAAAAATTATTAACACATTAAGTACATAATATGTTTTGTTCAAGAGAAATTTTACATTCCATTGAGAAGTACCTACCTATGATACCTACAGATATGTGAATGAAAGCTTGCTTATTTCTTTCTCCATTAAAAAATAAGCAACCATATTACGTATCAATTAAGTATCAATCTTCCATTAATAGCACCATCCACAATGAAACAATTTGTTATCATTATTCTCCTATTAGAATAGAATAATCATTTATTCAGTACAGATATTATCTTAAAATATGATAACAACTATTTTCATTTAAAAGAAAAATCACAAACTTCCGATAAGTACATATTATAATTCCTTTATAATATGTAAACGATAGATTGCCTATTTTGTCCCAACATAACATTTGGGTATGCACAAGCCAGGTTAAACCAAATCAAAAAATATACAACCTAGTAGTTATTATCATTATTAAGTAGGCATAGTATCCAAGAATATTAGCGCCTCCAAAAAAATAAACAATTGGTTAGCATATCTGATGGCTGCATATTATCATCTATTGAATACATATAGGCAGGTAGATTACCTAAGCGTAAGTATACGTAATACTGGTTGCCGTGCAGTAATTTCGTAATGGTTCATTGACAAAAAGTTCACCTACCCACTCCACTTCACTTTCAAACACGCCGGCTTGATACCATTCTAGTCGCTCGATTTATAATGTTATCATAATAATGTTCTGTGATCTTACACAGACCGGTTTTTGCATGTACTTGTACATAAGTTTAACGGGCGTCAAAATACGTACTTGCCCACGCAAACACAATAATTGGAAGTGGTTTAATTCAAGCGCCTAGTTATTTTTATCTATCACACTATTGCACGAGGTACCATCTGGTTCCTTCACTTCTCCCAAATAACTAAAAGTATCTGCTTAGTAGTAACATTTTGAACCAGGAAAGTTCAGAGAAGTGATTTAACAAAATTATTGAATTTGGACATTTTCGAACCCGCGCAAGTACATTTTAGACGATTCTCAAAGAAGCCCTGTTGTTTATGGGCGCTTGGGGCAATAGAGGAAGATCCCGAAATAAAATTAGGTAGATATGAGCCCAAGCGTCACGCTTTTGCCTATAGGCACCTTGTTTATTCCTGTAATTCCAATTATCGACATTTCCATCAAAATTACCAAAGCAATATTTGCTTTCTTTGAAATAGTATTGCAATACCTCCGAATCCAATTGTTACTCTTGCTGGTATTACACAATGTCACATTCATTTATCTGATCCCGTGGTAAGTAGCTTAAGCACTTGTGTTACTGATATCAGAATATACTGTTGATACACAAATATACTTAAATATATTTAATAACACATCCAGACACGAAACAAACACCGACGACCCACGACTCTTGGTACCGTAGGTAGTAAACCTAGGTCACTAACCACTGTTCCACCGAGCCAGTCAAATCATGCCAGAATGTATTATGTCCATTCATTTATTTCCACAAATGAATGAAATATGTTATGTAGATTTGGACAGAATACTCTTGAGTCGATTAAAGAGTTGGGACTAGTCGCTAGTCATCTACACTAATATTATAAAGAGGAAAGATTTGTATTTTTGTATGTTTGTAATGAATAAACTCAAAAACCACTGGACGGATTGCAATAATTTTTTCACCACTAGAAAGCTGCACTATTCAGAAGTAACATAAGCTAATAATATCACGCTAGGTCCTATAGTTGTGGAGCAGTAACCGAAAATGTTTCAAAAACGGGGGAAAGTATCGTTTCTGAGGCCTTCCGTGGCGTGCGCTGAGCATATAGTTAAAGTTATACAAAAATGCTCTATGGATGAATTGTTCATTTTAACATTATCTTTAAAAAAGTCCGCGAGAGCATATGTCTACCTTTTATAGTTTACCCATAACAATCGTTTTAATGATTTAGATGTTTGCTCCAAAGTAATCTTCTATATTAATAACTAGCTGTTTCACGCGGTTTCACCCGCGTCCCGAGGGAACTACTTCCCGTACCGGGATAAAATATAGCCTATGTTACTTCTGAATAATGCAGCTTTCTAATGGTGTCAAAATTATTGCAATCGGTCCAGTAGTTTTTGAGTTTATTCATTACAAACATACAAAAATACAAATATTTCCTCTTTATAATATTATATATTAATATTAATAATTTCGTCAAGGGGTACAGTAGACTCGATTAAAACCTTACATGGATAATAAAACATCAAACAACAATTATTTCGAGTCGACAACATATATCCGCAAAATTCGGACTATCGAGTTTTTTGTTAAATTCTAAATGTGTTGACAGACGAATCACAGTCACCATCTTGCCGGAATTATTGAGTGAATATTGTGTCAAAACTAATTTTCTTCAGTCATTGACGTTTCGCGGAAACATTGTTTTTGACACATTTTTTATGATATACTCTTTCAGGCCGATAACAGATACTGATGAAGAATAGATAATATAATTTTATAAGGACCTTTGCCAAATTCTAGGATTGACTGACCTATCGACGCACAGCCTAAACGGCTAAACGTAGGCACTTGAAATTTGGACCGGACGTAGCTTAGGTACCATAGAGGTGCACTAAGAAAGGAATTCTCGAAATTCTTACGGGAACGGGAATAATCGGGAAAATCCTTTTGTATGAAAAATCTAAACCGCTGAAGTTAGATGCTGTAAATTTGACATGCAGGTACCATAATAAACTTAAAGCTTAGGTGAAACAGGATATTGAAAAATTCTTACGGGAACGAGAGCTAGCAGGATAAACTTTTATATGTTAAATCCTGTAGTCCACGCGAACGAAGTCGCGGGCACAGCTAGTCATAACTAATAAATGAAAAGACCTCACGAAAATTACAACCATGGAATGCCTCAACGACGAAGTGATGGGATCGCTCCCTCCCAGTCCCTGCGAATATGTCCAACGGTCATCGTCGGCGCAATCTAAATAATAAATACGTTGATCAGGGGCCCGGGTAGTTATTATTTAAAGCGCGGCGGCGCGGCAGGAGCGCCGGAGGTCGCCCGTCGAGGCATCCGCCCCACCAAACGTGGGAGAGGAAGTCGACTACTTATTGTGCTCCTCGGCGAGACGACGCTGATTACGATCGCCGACAAGCCACTTTGTTGTTCCAACTATGCGTTATTTTATGGACTGTTAAACGCGCATACTTACCATCTATGTATTTATTGTGTGAAGTATCTAAAATCTTAAATACACAACCACAATCTACATCGTTCGCAAACTTCATGTAGGTATCCTGTTGATTTAATGTGCTAAATATGATTTACCTAATAAAAACTGAGGTGGTAAAGGATTAACAATTCTTAGAACAATATGAAACATTGTATCAAAACTTCACAAGTATCAGACAGCGGAATAAACAAGAAAGTATTTCCAGTTAATCTGCGAATGTAAATGCAAACGCCGGATTACAATTACCACAGTAGCCAGAATTCTCGAAACGGATGCAAGGGATGTAAACATCGACGGCGACGATGAAGGAAACCAGATTCATATTATTTCTGGTTGTATAAACCGAGTGATCAAAAGAGGGCCGGATGCGAATACTGCTTCGGCGTTTGCCCGACGGAAGAGCGCCGCAATTTTATTAATAAGTTCCTGTTTCACTCACGTCCTGCCAATTTCATCTACGTTAGCCATTGTATACCTAACCCACGACGCATATTTTGGAATTACGCGAAAACTGCATTGCATGGGCCCACTTTTTAGGAAGAATGGCCTTCAAAACTCCGTGTAATGTAGTAAACATTAAGGGGTGAGAGCCAACTTCTCAATTCGTCCGGTAATGATGACGAGGCTAGTGCAAGCCATCATCGAAAGAAGGAAAAAAAATAGTAAACACAAGATATCTAGTTGATCAAAGTCTTCCAAGTGTAGCCTACTTCGAAAACGCTCAATGAATTTAACGATACCCATTACCTGCTATTCTTTACCATGTGGATTAAATTATCCGTTGTTTAATTATAATTGCCGGCCTAAAGGCAATACACAGACGATGCCACTGGTCGGCCATAAAATATATGGCACGTGCGTGCGAATAACAGGATGCTATCTGCTCCACTCTGAATGTAAACTCTTTGGTGCTCGACTATAACGACGGAGGAAATCGTGTACATCTGGCGAGAGTGGCCGCTCCGTGCGAATATAATGTAGCTCGTAGAGGAAAACGAAATGGGAATAGGAAGCAGGATCCCATAAAATCGTAGCCCGCTAGAATTAACCTAACCGCACGGAAACAATTTTGTGTGCGCTTCGCTTCTCAATTATGCGCTTGCGCATAAGCACTGCACGATCTACAGACAGGTACGGGCATAAGCTACATCCGATGAAAAGTTGCCGCTCGAATCGTGACAAGCCAATCTAATCCGAATATTGAATGGAGCCCAAACGCAACACGTGTTTATGAGTACCGATCCGAAGGCGTAACATTGGCATTGACAGTTTTTGCGCGCTGATGTAATGTCCAATCCGCTGATTACACTTTGTGCTACTCTATGTATTGTATTCTGATTTTATTTAATGTCTCGTCGCGCTACGTTGATCCTGAATGAAAAAAATGGCTTAGTTACGCTGCGGAGGCATGTAGAGGTCACAAATTTTATCAAAGCGTGTCGTCTGTTGTTGGAGCTAGTTTCGTTTGAGCGCGCCGCGATGATGTCAGGTCCAAGCTTGAAGCGGCTGATACACAATCAGCGAATTATCGCGGTTCAATCGGGACTCGCGAACCCTTTATACACGTGGAACATCATCAAAAGATTTACTTTTCAAGCGAGTGGGATATTCAATTACATCATTCCATACTTTTTTCCATATCACATTACACAACATACTTAAGTTATCTTTCATTAAGTATATGTACGTGTACGTACTATAAACCTGCAAGTACAAAATGTCGGAGCCCTTTTCAGAAACACAACTGACATAACATTTTCTTTCGTTATTCTGTAGGGTTTTCTTCTCGGTTGGATTGATTCGCCCGGCATTGTTGGCTTTATTATTTCTTGTTGTGAAGGGAACTATGTATTTAGACATTAGTCCCCACTGTTTCGATGGAAGTCCAATTTAGGTAAAGAGTACTTATAAATAGATATTATAAAATCGCCTCGTTTTGCGGCCCCCAGTTATTTTTGTTTCATCTTGAATATCTCAAACTTACATCCCGTCGGTTCTCAGAAATCGAATCAATTCGAACCTCGATGACGTCAATGTCTTACATTCCCGGTATCTGGTTGAACGTTATTTATTTATTACCGTTTTTATACCTCTATTGTTTTCCAAATAAACTAGAAATAAACCTGATGATGTGCATGGAACACGGCCTCGCTCGGGCCCGCTTGTGGAATCGACAACTTTGTATTTTTACGTGAATGGTTGCGAAAATAGATTTACCTTCAAAGAACTATAATGGAAAAAGCTATATAAACGTATTTGATGTAACCTTCTGTAAATTTAATGTTAGAGGTCATCATCGAGCTGATAGCTAAGTCTAAAATTAATTGAAATACCTAACTTATATTTGCGTCAGTAATTAACTTTTCATAGATCTCTGCTCAACAAGTCATGTCAACTGATCAATTAGAAGTGTTCATTTCATAAATTGCCCTATAATATAATATGATGTGGTGCACTTAGATTATTTTAAAAAAATTGCGTCCCTTTATTGTAGACACAGTATGAATGAAGTAAATAAAATGTTACATTTAAAGTTGGCATGATACAAAGTCATAACATTTATAGTCTTATAAAGAGGCACTTTTACTTACATTACCATTACATTTGAAATATGTAGTAGATGGTTTCTGTCTTAAAAGTGGTTTGATTGCGGGGAGGAAATGCAGTTCTGCTGGCATCTTGCCATGAGCTAGTAATTGATTTCTGCTGCGAAGAAATAAGTTAAAACATCCGGCACTTTGTACCTCTATACCTACAGAAAACACTTTTCTGTGTACATGGAAGGTGTTAAAGTTACAATTTCATGGACTATATAAAAGTACAAGAAACATAGGACATTGGCCGGTCTTTTGGGGAAAAGAGCTTTCGTCTTTGCCAACTTTAAGAGTTAAATAATGATAAGGTACAATCTTGACTTAAATTAAACTTGAAAATTGTTGTATTAGGTACTATGTTTGATTTTGCACATAGCTGGCACGTGAAATTGTACATGAAAGCATGTGAATATATACAATGCACGAGTAAAACATATTTAAAGTTAACTTCAAACATGTTTGTGGCCCTTAGTCCACCACATAACAGCGAAGTCACTTACTCCAAATCTAAAACAGCAACGGGGTCCGAACAAACAACAAGAGTGATTATTAGGACTGACAGAATTAATGTCCTAATTGACGTAGGTTCTGCGCAGCCGAGCGGGCCCATGTGCGATCGTAAATAAGTCGCCCACCATCCACTCTAAATTGGCTCAAATTGTCCCAACAGGCTTGATTAAACTCTATTTATGAATCTAAGCTTTCCATGACGCTAGAATCGCTTTCGCTTCCTGTATTATCACAATGCTTTGGAATTACTCAACCGTGGAGCGTTACTTGCAAATTGGTTCCTGCTTATCGCTTTATTTAGTCGTATCTTGTTTTTGTCGTAGTATTTTTTATTTTGTCCAAATTCTGATCTTTTTCTAACCATTTAATTATTGCTGCTCGGTCTGTACTAAGTCTATTTACTCCTCTAGCTATCTATCGTGGCTTAAAATTTCTAAAAGGATTCCTAATCGTGAGACTTGTTCTATTTTTCCCAAATAGAACCCAAACATACAATAGTACGTATTATAAAAGCGATGAATAAAAATCCTCTAAAAAATAAAAGATCTCATTTGTAAAAGAGTAATATGTGGGGCATGCTGTAGGCTGGTTAAAGCCGTGCAAGGTTGTTGATAAACGTTGCGGGAAGGAAGGACGCGGGACGGGCCAAGGCCTGCCACCTGCCGCCCACCGCCCCCGCCCCGCCCGGGATACCCGGCTCACATATCACACCGAAAACCGACTCCTATTCAAAAAGGAATTGTTTTCTTTAAATTTATCGCCTCGACCTTGGAGGTCGAATCGATCGGCGCTATTTTACATCGTTAAAACTCGACGTTAGGTCGAGACATAAATGGCGTTTATGCCGCGACTGTTATTATTTTAATACAATGTCGCTCTGCGTATGGCAGACCGTGGGCGGCGCACGGTCGAAATGGCGAAGCGATCACGTTTTATATTATGTGGGTGTAATGGGCTGAAGGATTCGCTTCACGCGGCGTGGGGCGGATTTTATGGAGTCCTTGCCGGCGAGGACACGGGCGGGGTGAGGGCGGGCGGGCGGGCGCGGCGGGTTCATTGAGTGCGGCGGATGAATGGGCCGCGGTGAGTCACCGGATCGATGGCGCCCCCGCCCGCCCCGCCGCGGCTGCGTGCTGCGGCCCGCGACTGCCCGCTGCCGGGCCGCGCGGAGCGACAGCGCCGCTCAAACGAGGGTTGCACACATAAATCACTGATGAGCCACCGGGGACTGCCTATGGACACCTATAAGTAGCTCTAGAGCTGGCCTTCAATTTTTAGTATTGGATACGTATGAAGGTCGAGGAAAGATTATGAAACTATGATGCTTTCTGAAAACCAGTATTTACGTCAATTGCGTCTCTTTACAATCTCTACAATCTTTAGCTATTTTAGAACAAGGAAAATCGCCCGATGTTATTAGAAACAGAACGCTCCTTTGCAATAGCGTCAAGGGCAATAAATAGAAAACCGAGTACAAGTGGCTACTCCACCGTCTGGCCCATTTCATAGCTGTTTTCTTCATACAAACCTATTTTGCTTGGCGATCGATTTAATTTTAGTTTTTTGAAAGTTAGATTGTAGTTCAATTTATTGAAGCGACTATCACCTGGTAATCTAAACAGATTGGAAAATTATAATTGTAAACGTATACTAGGAATCATATCTCACAATTTACCAATAAGTATCACCAAGCCGGCTTACCGGCGTGTTGTAAATACAAAGTCATTCATTCACATCGAAGTTGCTCAATTAATTCATTCGGCCTCGAAGTATCGCCGAGTGAGTATTCGATTCGTGAGCGTGGCTATTAAGAGTTGCGTCGATCGGTTATGGGTATGATGGACGTAACCAGAGCGGCATTAGCATGGCGACAATGGCTGGACGGCAGGAAGCGGCCGGCGGAAGCGAATCGCAGCGCCCACGCCGCGCTGTCGTCGCGCCGCCGTACCTCTGACACGGCGCTAATCTCGACCTGAATAGAAACACGTGCTAAAAGGATTGCGAATACACCCCCGAGGAAATTGAGATCGGACGCTTTTCATATGGATGTGATATTGGATTGGTTATTGTTCAGCTTACTAGATACGTACTAAATAGATCTGAATTCTCTAAGAGCTTGTTAGATTAGATAGCTAACGTGTACTCGTACTTCCAGACCATACTTTCACTGTGGATTGGGATGTAATGAGCCGATCTGAAAGAGTTTTAAGTTTGTATAAAGATTGAATGGATTATAAAATAATAATCATTTCAAAACTTTAATGTTATCATATAATGATGTTTATTAAATTATGAAAAGATAATCGGATGAGCAGAATTAAATTAACATACTTTTAAAGAAAAACAGCGGGGAATCCCCACCGGACGCGGAAAAACGATTAATGAATATCGTTATAAAAGATTAAGAAGCGAAGATAAAAAAAAATGTGCGGAGATCGAATTCCAAGTAAATTATCAGCAATGATCTTAACGACAATAATGTTTATAAAACCAGTTTCTTAGAAAACAATAATATGGGTATGGAGCTTGTTATTGCAGTTATTTGATAAATACTTTTTGTATCCGCTTGCTTATCTGATTTGAGCTTTGACTTCGGCCGGGCGCGGCGCCTCCTCGCTCGGCCGCCTTTACAAAGTGACTTTCAACGCCGAGCGAGGACGCCGTCGATGAATGGAAGTATATCAATGAGAACAAAACAATGAATGAACGAAACACACTTGAAACTGTATTAACACGATAGTTAGCGCACGATACGCGGCGTCGATGCTCGGACAAGTAGCGATTGTAATACGAACCGATACACCTTTGCGCGAACGTGACACAGTATAATACCTGTCGAGACTGATGATTTCAAAGTAACTGAGGATGATTATGCTATTATGACGAGTTAGCAGATTAACGTTTGTATCCATGATGATTTCAACTTAACTGCAGATAATTTATGCTATGGTGACGAGTTACCCCATTGTCTCTGTTCATCACTACAAAACTGAAATGTAATATTATACACTTAGCGCTATCAAGTAGGGTTTGTGTAATGTCAATTTAACTTTCATACACGTTTGTGTATGTGCAAGTGCTGGTTTTATCAAGTCTTTTCTCTGGTTTTATCACTGTAAATCACTATTACAGTAATAAATAAATATAAATAAATAATAAATAAATAAATAATAAATATTTCACAACATCACATACATTGATCTGATCCCGTGGTAAGTAGCTTAAGCACTTGTGTTACGGGTATCAGAATCAACAGTGGATACACAAATATACTTAAATATATTTAATAATACACCCAGACACGGAACAAACACCGATGTTCGTCACACAAATATTTGTCCCGAGTGGGAATCGAACCCACGACTCTTGGAACCGTAGGTAGTAAACCTGGGTCACTAGCCACTGTTCCACCGAGCCAGTCACAGTGGTTTTGAAAGACTGGAACGAATATTGTAGCTCTTTAACCGAAATAAATAAGTTTGACTGAGTGGATGTTTAATGCACAATAGATATTTGTTGATCTTTTTGCCTTTTCTCTAATCTAATCCTTACCCCAATTTAGTTTTTAATTCATCACCATTACTTGTACTATTTGTTTTAGGTCGACACATTTCTTATCTCCTTTCTATACGTTCCCTATCAGCCGTTGATCAAGTGACTACCATTTCATTGATATCATCTTGCACAATACCTGATGATATAGATAGTATATAGAGTATAACAAATTGGTCTAGGTTAGTTCTTGTTACACTCCTTTTAGGAAACATAATATCAACGATATTCATTTAATGTTTTACGACGAATTCCCGATATTTCGGCGCTGTTACTAGTACTAGTAAGCTAATTAGGGGTGAGAGCCATCCGCTCCCCCACAAGTCCGGTGATGATGACGAGGCTGCTCCAAGCCATCATCGTATGTTAGTTAGGGAAAAAAACTAGTAATGTTGCATGTAACCAAGATAGTTTCAAGTAAACACTCGTATTGTTTGTTAACAGGTGAATTTGAGGACTTCCACCGAGCGTACCCCGAATGGTGTGCAGAGGCAGGCGCCCAACATGTCCCTCACTTGCCCCTTATGGGACTACGGTAAGTCCTAATGTTCTTTTGTCGGTACAGTCCATAGCTCTGTGTATATTGTTCTTTTCATCCGACTGCTGAAAGGATGATAATGTTGTGCGAGAGTCCAGCCTACCGCTTGAACGATTTGATGGAATTTGACATGCGGTCGGGTGGTGTCATCATTAATGACATGATTCAGTTATTAGACATCGAGTTGAACACGGTTTTCTGAATCTTCTAGTAGGATGTGAATCATGTCACGCGTAACGCAGTTATTGAGGAGTCATATACCTATAATCATTGTTATTTTTAATGATTTACATGTTATTTGCTATTTATTTGAGTCAACTATGACTTAGATGTAGATAGTTGTGACTACAATAGAACTGGAAGTAAGAAAGAAAAACATTGACTATCAAACGTGCTTTTTGATACTGCAAGGATTTGTAGTATTGTTACTAGTAGATCGTAAGAAATAATGGTCTACAATGCCAATGGACAGAAGTACATAATATATACACTTTCTTCTTATTTAAATGTTCCTCTGATAAATGGCATCCCGGACACTTTCAGTTTTCTAATGTGTGTAACCATGACAGTTTAAAATTATAAATCGCAACTTGTTATGTTCCCATAGGTTTGCTTTGTCATGAGCTTATGTTAATTATAGTCTTAAAAAAGTATGTTCGTTGTTTGAGTGAACAGACTGTAAATTATTAATTACTCGGTTTAATGTTCAAGAAGAACACGCATTTATATTTTTATTGTAGACATCATGAAGTTAATTGTCTCTAAGCAACATTAACTAGAAAAGCCTCTAGCTTTCTTGACTGCGGACTGACTTCGGAATGTGCTAGGTAGCGGGAGCGATGTGTGGGAATGTGGCGTTCAGTACTCAGTAGTTACTTGTAAGAAAAGAATCGGCGAACCGGATTTATAACCCGTGTTCAATTGTGATTCTAAGACAGCGTTTGTGAATAAATATGCTAACGAGAGATATCTTGCATTACATTATCACAGCGCACAATAGAATAGAATATCTATAACTAATAATTTTGTATAGCTATGTGGCTGGTGATGTCATCGCCGACGACCTAGAGAGGTCATTCAGCTAGGTGCACACACACATATGATATTATGATGACCGATTTATCATTTCCGTAGTCTACGCGCGGCGGCTAGTGTGGGTACCAACTAGCTAACTATTGATATCTCTAATTGTCACTTGCACATATGTTTCGATTCGTTTGTTTATTTTATTGGTTTGTTTTGTCCCCCTACTGGTCAAAGGTTTCCAATTCTATTGCGTTTTAGTTTTCGCCCAATAGTAGTCTTATCTACTATGTTTTTGCTAACTTAGTTGGTTATCTTAGCGAAGTATGTAAGTATTTTTCTCGAATTTGTATGATTAGCTACAATCATCAGCAGCGCTTTGCAAATGATACTTGGAAGGGAACTGTAATAGCTCGCCTCTACGTATGTTTAGTCGTTTATTTCTCTATAATCAATCGGCAATGGTTTCCTAATGAGAGCTGGTGAGCGAGCCGGCTCCCTGGCAACGTTAATTGCGTGAACGAGGAAACTCTCGGTTCGCGCACGCGTGGGAATCCGATTTCATGCGCGTGAGACGTTTCCCTTAATCGCTGCGACGGAAAAAGTCGACGGGCCACCGAGCGACGCCGCCGACTGGATACCGATACCGGCTTTCTCAATATCTTGTTGATTACACTGCGTTTACCTGCTGCCCACTATGAGAAACTAGCCCTGTGGGAATAAGGGATAA
This sequence comes from Maruca vitrata, assembly GCA_039566165.1. Taxonomy (NCBI): domain Eukaryota; kingdom Metazoa; phylum Arthropoda; class Insecta; order Lepidoptera; family Crambidae; genus Maruca; species Maruca vitrata. The sequence goes on along the minus strand of CM076917.1, from coordinate 12,578,202 downwards.
TCATGCTGGGACATGCAACATTGTCTGCACAATAAGAACCTAGTTTTAGCAAATATCGCTATGTTTTATGATGTTATACCTACCGATACCACCGCTAAATCTGATAACGACGCGGATGTTTAAACACTCGATTCGAGGATGTAGAGACCTTTTTGGTAGAGCGAAATTAATGATACGGAAGTAGTGAGTCATTGAGGCCGCCACTGGCACCGGAATACGCGGTAATTCGATACACCTGATGACATTACCACATTTTAAAAACTCGTTCTGTATCAAGATGCGCCAGGAATGTGTGGTGAAACTGCTTGTGAACGCACTCGAATCGAGAAGATCTCTAGGAACTTGTTTGTGAACTTTGATCGAAGCGTGGGCTGCAACAGCAAATACTTAACAAAAAGCAGATTCTTGGTATTCGAGTTGTATGTAATAATGATGAACGCAGACGATGACTGAATACGTTACTCACGGGCCGGTTAATTAGTATCTGTTACAGGTACGTACTAGTTATTCATGTTTTGTTGTATGGAAAAAGCCAGCGTTTTATGTTAAACGTTATTGTGTGTCACTCGACTCTTGCACATGTCAATAGATTGTACGTACTCACGAGTACGTACGGGCTCGCACAATACGTCAATGTCAAATATTCTAATCATATGTTGGGTCATTTGTTCAGCTGGCCAAGCTCTACTCAGCACTGCTTGTTGTAATTTATTCGAGATTGGTTAATATTACTATCTTTATGTCATATTTCAGGTTTGTGAACAACGTTCTATTTGTTTACCAGTTGAGGCACAATGATGAATTATGTTGTTCACGTGCATTAGCATAACGTAGCTACGATTTGTAACGTTCCTATTATGTTCCAATAATCGACGCGTCACTAAATGTTAGTGGCTATTGTGTACCTGCTCTTGCATAGGTATTATGTTGAACCACGATCAAAAAGAGAACACTAACTTGTTAACTAAACATACCTCTAAAATAAGAAGTAGTAAGAACTTTAAACTAGAACCTCTGAAAATGTTCACACAGTGTGTTAGAAAATGTGATAAAAACTCATTTTCACCATCCAGATTTATGTCGAACTCCATCAGTTCACCGTTAAGGAAAAAAAGCAACAATGATCATTGATGAAAATATCGCAAGCTAAACACAGCGGTTGACGCATTGCAGTCGTCAATCGGCACGTAAAAACCTTGGTTAATAAACTCATTCATCACTTGTGAGCGGTGCCGCGGCATCGACGCAGTTAGGTAACCGAGTGTTATTGCATTAGAGCGGCGAAACGAAACCTAGCGGCGCGGGCACAGTATACGTCGGTGACAGTGACGATGATAGAGGAAACATCGTTGTTTGCTTGGAGATTGATTGGAGAGTCTAATCAAAGTCATTTTACTTCGGCCACCGTTATAAACTTAGTGAAAGCACCAGCGACACGTTCTCTGCCTGCCCTGTCCTGAATGCATGTTTGACTATTGGCTTTACCCATTATTTTTAAAACTTGTTATTTGTCTGTTTCCTTCAATTTCGAGCAGTTGAGCTCAACGTTTGCATGCGATATTTACAAAAACAGGCAATCTTGTGGCCATATTTCAGATGTCTAAGAATATGAATAAGATTGCAATATCTAAATTATATCTTTTTAATTTTCTAATTAGAGACAGCTATAAAAAATCTTGCCACCAGTATACCAGATTCTTTCGTAAGTAGACGAGCTAATTCAACCCAAACCTAGACTAGCTACACTACCATTTCTTACACTGTGGACCGGCGCGGGCTCAATGGGCGGCGGCTCCATTCATGCGAGCGCGCCGCGCATGCGCCGCTCCGCGCGAGGGCGCCACCGTCGCCGCCGTTTACTCAATGAACCGTACTAGGAGCGCAAGTCGCGAATTATTGTTGGACTTGCTGTTCTGATGTTTATTTATTTATTTATTTTAATGGCATACACAACTGGTTACAATCATAAATTAATTTGAATGAAAACATTTAAAAATTACAAATCTAGATTATCACCCAAAAACGTGTACACACAGTGTTATTCAGTGATAGGCGAGGTGTGATAGCTATTTTTTGGTTTGGCGCAAACATTTTTTTTTCATACTTTATTACCTGTAAGTCGCGGTACGGTTAAATTACTCGTACGTTTTAAATTAAAGGAATTTTGCTTTTTTTTTTCATTCTTTGACTAATATAACTTTTGTTATCCAAGCATTGCAGATTCATATTTCTTCAAATATTTGTCCATGTTGTGGCACTAAAGAAGTTTGCACCACAAAAATCGCAGAATGTACAATTCCAACATTGCACGAATCATCAGACCCGAACATTTATTTGGTATTTGAGTGAAAACAATTGTAGAATGTAATTGGCCGGCCATTCGTTGAATAAATTGTATGCTGCACGAAAAGTAAACAACAAAAGGTCATCGATACCGACCTTGCTATATTCCGATCGACAATAACAGCCCATTCAGCCGGCGGCATGGGGTAAAAACCTTTACGAAATCATTGTGCTTCGTTATTTTATGCTAGTCAGTATTACAAACCAATTATTTGCGAAAGACGTGAATTTCGTATAGGTTTGTGATAGAGTTATTGTATTTCAAGCAACGGTATGGGCTCTCCATTATTGGAGAGATTATGTTCAAAGGATTTTGAGCACATCGCCTTGACCAGACGGTTTATGTTTACAGAGTGACAACATGAGGTAATTTCCTCAGTCAAACCGGAAACTACAAGCTTAACTTTGGCTCTATTAGCTCTGCTACGTAAACGTAGTAATTCGCTCTACATACAGATATTAATATACCTACAAGTAGGTATTATTTTGCAACCATCACTTTGTAATGCAAAGTAAAGTGTCAAATAAGTAGGTACGTACATAATTATCTTAAAGTAATTGATTAAAATTAGAAAATTAAATCGAAATGCAAATACGAGAAATTAGCCGTACTCGTATCCATTTACTCAATCAATTAATTAATTCAAGGTTGTATGTGTGTTTAATTAGTACTCTACTTGATAACTAAGAGCCTTATTGTAGTGAAAATACTTTTTCTGTAAATGAGTGTTTTAATGAAATTTCCATAGTCCATTAACCGTTGATAACGACATTGGGACCCAATTGAATAAGTATTAGCTGGAGAGCTAGTGAACCCTGGGAGTAACGGTCTTCCTGTAAGGTTAGAAATTTGTATACTGACGGTTTATGGCATGCTAAGAGCAATAGCCAAGACCTGGCAGGCGTCAGCCCTGCACGTCATCAGCCCCTTTATTTTTCAAACTGTTAAGTAAATGGGGTTTCAAAACTTGTTCCTGTAAGTTTGAAAATTTAATAGAATAAAGTTATTTTATTATACATCTTAAAAATAAATTGACAGGCGATTACAATAAGCAGAAGTATACGACAGGTCAATTAGAAAATGCACAGTTGATGAGTTAAAAAAAACTTTATCCTGTATACTTGAAATTTTTATATGTTTTTCAATAGACTTCTCAGAGTAAATATGTACAATGCCAGGCGGTTTTGAACAGCATAAGACCTTGCCAGGCGAGGGGACAGCTGCTAAAGGCGTACGAGTGAGAAGTGTTACATGAACGCATACAGTAAATGTAATGTATTTTATTATGTTTTATACAATGTACAATCGATGAAATGCAAACTGACGAATAATAAAACGTTAAATTGTAAGCAGTAGGTTATGGTTTACAAATTTTCGACGGTTCACAATCTTGCTAGGTAGATAGCAATCAAGCGTTATTTACAATTTTACCGAGACATATAGATGTGACACAGACATTTTAATATTACTGCTCGGAAACATGGACCATCTCCACAATAAGAATTTAAAAATCTATATGGAATATGGCACTAATAATTGTAAAAAATCGATAAATATTTCTGAACTATATACAAAATTGGGACCTTCTATATGCCAAAGCTAACCTGGATTTCAAGCATTAACCGGTTGCGATTTCAATCCGTCTTTTTCAAGAAGAGATAAAGAAAAACCATTCCAAATATTGCAAAAATCGAGTATATATCAGAAAGCATTCAAAGAATTAGGAAACGCAGAAATAGTACAGAAGAAAGGAAAAAAAATCCCGATACTAGAGAAATTTGTATGCCAAATGTATGGTTTGAAATCTTCAAAATTAATAATGCACGATATGAAAAGTTCGTTGCTACGTTCAACACAACTAATCCTAAAGTGTTTATGAAAAAAGTAGTAAGCTATGATTCATCGAATTTACCACCCTGCCAACGTGAACTACATCAACAATTGTTGAGAACTGCCTACATTACAAATATATGGCGAAATTGTCATTTAAAAGAACCAACAATTATTACACCTGAAAATAACGGTTGGAACTTAATTGATAATCGTTACCATTTTAATTGGTTTGAGGGGAATACGGTTCCATCGTTTAATACGACATACTTTTACAAGAACATGCTGATACTTCCACAGCACAATCGACTGAAACTGAGGAATGCATTTCAGGTAACATACAACTATTTTATTCTGTATCATTTAATATGCAGTCCTATGCGTTGAACTTGATATTTAATTCTCAACAACCATATTGATTCATAAAAATTTATTTTACTATTTTCAGATGAGGAAAACATTGTCAAAGAATCAGGTGATGATGAAAACAGTGATAGCGAAATTTCGGATGATGCTGAAGAAAATGAGTGTTAAAAATAATGTACATTGTATAAAACATAATAAAATACATTACATTTACTGTATGCGTTCATGTAACACTTCTCACTCGTACGCCTTTAGCAGCTGTCCCCTCGCCTGGCAAGGTCTTATGCTGTTCAAAACCGCCTGGCATTGTACATATTTACTCTGAGAAGTCTATTGAAAAACATATAAAAATTTCACGTATACAGGATAAAGTTTTTTTAACTCATCAACTGTGCATTTTCTAATTGACCTGTCGTATACTTCTGCTTATTGTAATCGCCTGTCAATTTATTTTTAAGATGTATAATAAAATAACTTTATTCTATTAAATTTTCAAACTTACAGGAACAAGTTTTGAAGCCCCATTTACTTAACAGTTTGAAAAATAAAGGGGCTGATGACGTGCAGGGCTGACGCCTGCCAGGTCTTGGCTATTGCTCTTAGCATGCCATAAACCGTCAGTATACAAATTTCTAACCTTACAGGAAGACCGTTACTCCCAGGGTTCACCAGCTCTTGGACTATATTAGGAATGGATACGTACGAAAGTCTAAAACATACACGCCTGTTATTGTATTGATATGTAATTGAATACTAATCTTATTATTTACTAGCTGTTCCAGCGACTTCGTTCGCGTTTTCCCCCGTTTTTTACACATTTTCCATTGTATCTTTGCTCCTATTGGTCGCAGCGTGATGTTTGTTATATAGCCTAAAGCCTTCCTCGATAAATGGTCTACACAACAAAGATTTTTGCAATTCCGACCAGTAGTTCCTAAGATTAGCGCGTTCAAACAAACAAACAAACAAACAAACAAACTCTTCAGCTTTATAATATTAGTATAGATTTATACGTCGAAGCAAAGCACCACCTCCCGGCCGTTTCGCATCTATCGTTACCGCGAATTAATATCGTTTCGCCGGAATTTGTAAAACAAGTGATGTTCGCCGCCCACTTGTGATCGTGTGATGGATCCCTTTCACGATAACGTATTAGACTATAAATAGCAACATTCAAATTTATGGTTTAAATGTAGACACCCACGCGGGCAGGCGCGGGCGGGCGGGGCGCCCACTCAGGCCTGGTACGATTACATCAATCAACATTTCTATTTTTAACGCGAATCCCATCCCATGTATGGTATGTGGTCCTGTGAGCCGACCCTGCCGTTCGGGAGCGGTCAGGTGTTGTACGCTGGAATTGAGGATTGGATTACGCGCTTAAACTGGCCAGTTTTGTACCCAGAATCATTAATAACGTTACTGTACTGTACACGTATTTTGAGGATACTCGAATGCGTCAGCTTCATGTATTGCTATAGGATTTATGTTTCGTTCTTCCACAGATTCTAGCGAAGGGACTCGCATATCCATCAAAATTTTAAGGCGTAACAAAAATTGTTTAGATTACTTTTACCCTAATTTATGAAAAACTGCAACATTCAGCGAAGGTTGAACTTAAACCATTGTGCATCCAAGGTCATGAAGTGGCTCTAACTCCTGCACTCGCCTTGGACCCCTCGCCCTCCCCGATGGCTAACCCTCATTAAATTCGCATTACGAGCGCCACGCCAACTCCACCTACTGGTACTGACATTTTTATCCATCTACTCTACAGGCGTGGGTGTACACTGTTAATATATAAAACACATTAGGTAAACAAGCGAATACATACTGAGTCAACTAATGCCTGGATTGACGCAAGTCGTGAAACGTAAGGGAACAAATAGTCATGCATTTTCTTATCGTTAGTAGGTAATTAGGCTTGAAAGTATCGTTTATATAATATTTAATTCTCACAAAGCGCGAATGCCTAAATCTTAAATAACGAGCAAAGTTCAAATATAGAAATAGAAAATGATTATAATGAGAAATTCCCTTCAAAGGTCAGAGATTGTTATCTCAGCTGTTTTCTAATAAGAACCCCGAACTTGGCTATATTTAGATCGTTTTTGTTTTCTTACAGGAGTTGGTCACGCAACTTTAAAACTTACGGCCTGTAACATGACGTCAGCTTTGTACGTCATTCGTTATTCGCCGCCTACTACTAGCTGAGCCAGTCCGCCACACGTTATGAGCCATAGTAGAGTAGTACGTAACAGTGAAGAATACATAGGGTTAAACATTCGGAAATGCTAATTTATTTGTGTTTCTTGAAGAATGTGCTCTTATTTAGAATCTTGCATTTTGAATAAGAACTCACTTCCACTACTACATACTAGTACTGGGAGTGAACCACCTTCTTCTTTCGTAATTTGATTGTCTAGGGACTGTTAACCGTTTCATGTTCTAGGATACTCACCAATTTTATTCGTATGAATGCCTGATCGCTGATGTGTAAATAGATTGTGTATGAGGGTATCATTTTACAAAGGTTAATAATATCATGATTGTTTTCTGAATCGGTTTCTAAAACTCGTTAAACGAAAGTCGAAACTTTTAAGTGTATACTTCTGTATTTTAAATAAAGATGTTCCACCGCTAATTATTATCCGTTTGTGTATCGAATTATCAGAAGTGGGACGTAATTGCGGATGTTGTGCTCGAATCTGTCGCATTATCTCGCCGATCGGCCGCGGATACTCACGCGAAATGAGCCGCTCGTCGAATTGGTATTCCGTCGTATTTTAGAACGACATCCTGTATTATAATTCACAAATTCCAAACGGTGAACGTTGAAAATATTTTTTCTTATTTCCTGTCCTGGGGCTATAAATAAATTCGAATTATAATCTGGTTTGCCACGACAAAGCGGTCCATAGGAAGCAGTCTTATACATATAGGTACACGATAGAATTTATTATTTTCATCTCCATTGTTAATTCTCTTTTATAGGGCTCTTTCCAGTTTCTGTTATGTTAATGCCTGCCCATATTTGGAGTGAGCAAGTCGATAATTACGCCGGGACGTATATCACTCGAAGAAAACCAGATTGCTAGTGGTTACATTCCCAAGATTAAATTATGTGCCGGCTTTTATCGGCGATGTGCGTGAGCTATCTGATAGGGGCTGTGTTACGGGCCTTGTGGCAGTTGAGTAATCCCCCTCCCTAATTGGTGTGGCGTGATGTCACCCCGAATGATGGCACTGAAGATCCTGGTTGTGGCGTCGCGGCAGGTTATCGGGTGACGTCATAGTCCGACGTCAATCTCCGCGTGAGTTCATTCACGAATTTTATCCGAGCACGGTCAGGGCCGCCTGCGTCGCCTCCGGTATCTTATCGAGTGGACGCCGATCCAACTTGCGTATTCGGATGTACTAACGTTTATATTTTAACGTGAAAACGAATCGATTGCTTATTTTGATTTATTCAGTTGATATTTTCCAAGTCAGCACGTTTTGCGCATCCCTTATCTAGGTAACCAGACGACAAAAGTTAAAAAGAATTCAAAGTGACAGTATTCATGAATAATGAATATCGTCATAATTAATCGTAATTTTATAAAACAAGTCAATATTTTATGCAAATCTAATTTAAAATCAAATGTCCCCTTTACCAAATTCAATCTCTAAACCAGATCACAGTATTAATTACATTCAGGATATCTTTGTAACATCATTCGCAAGCAATTAGGTATACCTACATATTGTACTTTTATGGCAGTTGGCGAGTTGCCACGGATGCAGATGACTGTCGTTTCGAGCAAATTTCGGTGCTAATTGCTGACTCTCGACGTAAATGGACACATCCGTTACAAGATTGTTTTCAGTTTTAAGGGTTCGGCCTTTATCGTTCCGTTCGTGATCATTTAATTACTGATGATTTCTTACCGGTAGCCGACACAAGTATACGTCTCAAGTCAATATTATTTGTGTGTTTAGCGAAGTTGAAAAAAACTATTAGAGTACTTCGGCACTAAGATAGAGCCCTCAAGTAGTTGTTGGGTTTAGATAATTTTTACCTTAGTATTACACTTATATGTCTCCAGTTCATAGTCATAAATTAATAGACTTTTCAACTAGTACCTACTGAACTTGTGGAGGATGCAAAGCTGTCTAACAAATAATTCACTAGCAATGTTAGTACTGTTTAGTTAGAGTACTTAATTCACTTTAAGTGTAATTGCAAGCGCGTCTGGCAGATACACGACTTACACGAGTTCTCTGTAAAGGGAATCTTTATCCTGTTTGCTGACGTTGACTGGCGTTAAGTTTAAATAAAAATCTAAGTAAAAATTTGTAAATTAACTTTGTAGTATTCAATTACGCCAAAAAACCATAAAAAACGTGTGCTTTAAGTAAACTCAGCAGGCAAGCTGACGTTGTTTACTTTTGTGTAATTTGAAGCGGGGGCTCGCAATAAAGCACCAGTGACTACTTTGCATACCATGTAGAGTATCGCACAGTGGGCGCGAGTGGCCTACGACCTCGACACACTTGCTAAAATACAATAACATCGTTACGGGCCGCGCCGGCCGCTCCGCTCGCCAGCGCTTATAAGCGTGCCTTTGTTCGGGCTCGTTAAAACTCCTGCCAGGATGGGAACTAACGAGTCCGGCATTAAAAAACCGTCCCTTGCAGGCGGTCATTGGCAGCGGGTGGGTCGGGCCGCATTCCAGTGCGCGGCGCGCGCGCACGCCCACACGCGCAGCCGGCCGCGCGCCCGACTCGCGCCTCTCCAACTCGGCCGCCTGGACCCGGGAAGGCACCCATACACACGACTTGACTCGTTCATTAATAACACGAACGACCGTGTCACGGCTTCCGGCGGCCGCCTCGCCTCACCCATTCAAATACCACTCCGATTCGCACGGACTCTGTCACAATATCTCTACTACGGCCGCTACGATTCGTTCGCTTCTATTGTTTCCTGCCTGGGAATCACGGATTCCTCCGAATGGCGGATTAATGTTTCATTAAGATAGCCATCGTTCGTTGCGTAATTGAATCAAACATGTAGGTTGAAAATCAAAGTGAATAATAATGTCGATGGCATTATCAGATCGGTCGGAATGGCGTGCGTGTGTGGGCGCGCTGCTGAATGGCCGCGCCGCCCACGCGCGCGCTCCCTACGCTGTGCCTACGACGCCGGCCCCGAGGTACACGCCGGTACCCGCCGCTGCCCACGCATTCATTACTCGCTAGATGACCGTTTACTTGACATTGATCTAATTAGTTGCCATTTTGCTAGTTAACAGTCACGTTGTATCGATGACATCAGATCCATCCTTCTGGGGGCCATATTTGTCAATTAGAAGTCAAGACCTGTAGTTGGTATCGCAAATTTTTTGTTACTCAAATAAAGGTCGTGTTGTTAGTGTCAATTTGTATTTTGTTTATTGGACTTCATAGAAACCTTGAGAAGCATGTAGGCGAGTAACGAATTATGGGTGAAAAATGTTAAACGGCTAAGCGTCACTTGGGATAGGTACGGATCTTACTGTTTTTATTCGAAATCTAAGTTTGTATTGTTATTTATTAGTATGTAGTGTTTTAAGTTACACAGCATCTTGACGCAGCCAGGTACATGAACTCCATTCCTATCCGATGCGGGATATTCTATGTTTGAATCCTTATTTGACCTTTACTCATTGAGGAGCAGTAATTTATGATCGGTGAATGAAATTCGTTCGTATGTAACAAAGGTTATTTGTCGGCGTGGAGGGGTCGGGTTCGACGAATCGTTGATGTGACCGAGCGGCGCTGGGGACACCGAAACGGCGAAGGAGCGAGCGTGGGCCGAGTTATCAACGCGATGCCGTGACTCTGGCTTGCTTAATTTGATTGCGTTCAAAACAGCAAACTGAATGGCGGCGAGACGATTGAGAGGGTGAATTTGGAAAAGTGTCGCGTGGGTGGAGACGCGTTGGAGCCGAGGGTGCGGTGGGGGCGCGCGTGGGCGGCCATTGAGCCGCGCCGCGGGGGCAGGTGAATGGTGAGCCCCCGGCCTCTTCCCATTGAGCGGGCGGATCGATCGGCGCCTCCCCGGGCGGCATTGAGCGGCCGCCTGCAGACCCGAGCTCTGCACCAAACACTACCTTTATCAACAAGATACATTTCACCTACATTTACAGGGTGATTAGACGAATATACACACGTGTAGGAAGGTTCATTAAAAAATTGGAGCTCAAAGGAAATTTCACTAAAATTAGTATTTATGGTTCCACACGCGATATTAGGAGTAGCAAATTACATAGCTACTTACTATAAAGACTGATTTTAGTGTAATGGAACGCGAAAGTCTAAAATCAAAGGCAAATTTGTTTACACATACATATTTGCAAAAGTAAACTGATAGTAACTGCCAAAACAAGACGCGACATCGATACCGATCTTATCAAGCCCACAAACTGCGATGGTAAATACCCAACCAACTGATTGGATAACCAACTGAATGGATAATCCCAAAGATTTTGCGTAAATCACCTGTATATCTTGACATGAAAAACAGATGTGACTGCGTAATAAATGTATCTGCTCCAGATATTTAAGCGAACTGGTTTAGAGTGACATTTCCCTGCCGTAGAGAACCTTAATGTAGGTCTGTATTGATTGCGAAAGCATCTAGGTAGGTGTACAGCGTAGGCACCGCGTTACTCAGACCGTATTGTCGTTAGGTAACGTTACAGTACTAAAAGAGTACTTTTAATTAGGTATCTCTAATTGAGGAAGTAATAAGTAGTTTGTTTTTGAGAGATGAATAGTTACTTAGAAATTATACTCGACTTGAGGCTTCTCCTAATTAGTTGATAAGCGTCACATTACCATTTCGAGCGAGTTTAGTAAGCCGAGAGAAGGTCTCTATATATGTAATACTCATTCAAGTCTTATCCGTTTTGTGCTAATATTGAAATTGTGCGTAGATTATGCGTAATCCTATCAACATAAATAATACAACACGCAAATGTGCTTGTAATATCTAGATAAAATAGGTATTTTATTGACTAATTCTACAGATACACGCGTGATATAAAATAAGGAAAATAATCATGTTTTTTTTTTATTTTGTGTAACACGTGATGTTACACGAGTCGTTTCACAAGTTGATAAGGATCGATCGTAATCTGCGGATATTTCTGGTATAGTGGTAATGGCGTCAAGGGCGTGTAATAAATCAAGTTAGAGGCATGCCCATTAGCGGCCCTCGGATCACGGCGGGCGCGCGTGCCGGTAAGCGCATTAGCCGCCTGCACTCCGTCAATTGGTGTTTGGCAATGAGCTTTGAACGTCGGGAATGCTATTTCGAACCGGGATGATTCGGTTTGTTAGTGCGCCTGTTTCGTTTCAGCCTGGACTATGGGAGTAATGCAATGCGAGTCGTCAAAGAGACGCTCCGATAGCGGACAGCTATCGGAGCTGATTGGTCTTCTATATTAAAGTTGTTTATTCAACTAAGAACTGAGCCGCTATTGTCCCTGGGAAACAATAATGGAGATTGTAGGAGAATGTAATTGACAGAATGTGGTCTATCGCCTCTATATCAGACAGGACAGAAGACAGCATCTACATTAGATGGTGATGTCTGTTTAACCAAACCCCTATTCTTGCAGAAAAAGTACTCATAATTTTGCCTGATTTGACAACTGAAGGTGTCCATCCCGATCAAGGGTCTCACTTATTGCTTAGAATAGGGGTGAGAGCCATCCGCTCCCTCGAAAGTCCGGTGATGATGACAAGGCTACTCCAAGCCATCATCGTAAGTCAGTTAGGAAAAAAAAGAACTTATCTCTCACCGGCCAGTGTGAATCAAAGACTGCTTGGTAAAGGTGCAGCCTGAGCTGCCCACGGCCGGCAGTTAATGGGCAGCGCCCGTTATTGGATTATGTTGTTCATTAGGTTTCGCCGCGCAGTGAAAGACGGCGGCCGGAAGCTTCCTTCGCCGGTTCTTGCGTAATGTAATTATGCGTACACATGCTTTGAACTGCGACCGGTCGAGGTACCGTTTCACATTCAATTTGTTGATGAAAGAGAAAAGGGGAATGCGTTTCGTATAATCACTGATAGCACATAATAGATAGATAGTGTTTTTTGTCGCTGGAAACAATAATACAGAGTTGGCGTGACAAACACGCTGAAACAGATCTTATCACTGATGATCTTATCACGGAACGAAACCGTTTTTGTAATTTGTTTCGTGGTATTTGACTGCCTCATTTGTTATGACCACTTCGCAATATGTACCCATGATATTTCTCCATTTTCAACTTCGATTGAACTTGACCGTTCTCTTTTACGCCAAGCGATAGGGACAAGAACAACTTCGCTGCATGGCGCTATTAATGTACAATTGTATATGCACAACACTTAAGCAAAAATTTCAAAATTCTGAACTTAAACGGTATTTAGTCGTTGAACCAATATACAAACAACTCAGTCAAAACTTTTGGGAACAATCGGTGGCTATATTACTGAAGCTTTCCGCCCGCGACTTCGTCCACGTAGAGAGGTTTAACGGGAAAAAAAATAACTTCTTTATAGCGCAGTCGGTTAAAAAGTAGCTGTCCTTTCTCAGGCTCTGAACTATATTTGTATCAAATTTCATTAAAATCGGTTCATTAGTCTATGCGTAACAGACAGACAGACAGAGTTACTTTCACATTTTATAATATTAGTAAGGATCAGTAAGGATAGTCCTAGTTTCAGTTGTGACAAAACCAATTTTATGCGCATCATTGTAACGGGTTTGACGCAAATGGTGCACTTCGCTACTAGTAGTGAAGTATATTTAAGTATAAGGTGTTACTTTAAAATATGTCTCTATGGGTCACACGCGATATTAGGAGTAGCAAATTACATAGCTACTTTAAAAAAAAAAAGGTGTTACTTATATCTGACTACAAGTGTCTGATGAACATCCCCCATCCCGTTCCAGGTCGCTCCGCATATCCGGCTCGGGCTGCGACGAGGCGCTGTCGTCGGGCTCGTCGTCGGAGTGCGAGGAGGCGCACGCGCACGCGCCCCAGGAGTTCCCCATCGAGATCCTGCCCAACCTCTACCTCGGCAACTCCACCAACAGCGAGGACTGCGACGCGCTCGCCAGGCATAATATTAAGGTTAGTACTAAGAAAAAGAATGCTTTAGCGCTCCAGGTGCCGTAGACAAAATAACGAAATCAAAATGTTATATCAAAAGCTCGAAAATAATAAAATGTTTAGGATTGACATTATACGCCATACATAACGTGGTCAATCTTATGTCAATCCCATACATTTTATTGTTACTTTGTCTAAGCCCCCCTGGACACGATGTAGTCACTGCGCCGCCACCGCACCGCCTTTTTCTACATCTACTAATATTATAAAGCTGAAGAGTTGTTTGAACGCGCTAATCTCAGGAACTACTGGTTTGCATTGAAAAAATCTTCACGCTTCAAAAATAGCGTAGAAACACATTTTCTTGTGTTTCTACGCTCCTATTTTAAAAAGCGGGGGAAAGAGGGGATTTAACTAATGAGGATAAAGATGTTTTGTATTTGCCTGAAACAATTATTAAGAATTTATTCACTATCACTTGGAATCAGGAAATAGGAGAGATCATTCATGTCTCGAAAATCATGCACCCAAACAAACATATCCCGCACAGACGGGATTCATGCTCTCACCAGACTATGCTGCTTGCTATCAAGCGAAAAGCGTTTATGGTCGACTTGAGTCTGAACTGTCTTGCAGATGTCATATACAATAGTGTGAGTGGTTGAATTGCGCCAGACTGTCACAAGCTAGATTACTCATTAATACTCAATAACACTTCACTGAGTTTTAAGAACTACTTATCTTGTTTTGTTACTTGTATCTATCTAGAAGCCTGCAGATTTCAGTACTTAATAACAAGGATAGGTTATTAGCCGCGCAGAGTCATGGTACAACAATCCGATGATGCATTTATGGTAGAAATGTAGAAGGGTCACAATTTAATATCCTGCGAGCGGAGCGGTCTTGTAAAATGAATCATGTAATCGCTTACGCGACTTCGAAGTATTCTGCGCGGGATCGGCCGTCTGGGTTACAAAGAAATTAATCATAAGCTGTGGATAGCTATTGCATCATTTCCGCGCAAATAACTGTTGGTCACGAAGACAATATTAGGAGTTATGTAATTGTCTGCGGGCGAATTACTTAACCTTGCTCGTTCAGAAACTTGTCAAAGTGGCAGATTTATTGATCAGAGAAAATGCCGTGCTGCAGATGATTACAAGGTTTATCATAATCTGTTTATAAACTGCAATGTACTATCTGCATTTGATTATAGCCAGTGGTCTAGCTGTGACACACGATTTATACAATTCAGCAGAAGTTGTTTTGTGGTATTTCAGAGAAAACTTCATTTGATCCCCACATAATGCACATACAACTTTCCAGTATTGTTAGCGATGATACCTCGATTTCCTCCATAGTCGCGATATATTGGTCGCGTTGTTTACGTGGAATGAAAGAGAGCTGATCAAATTTCTCTGTTAAGCTCCGTTGTTTAAACCAATTCCTGCAAAGTTTCTGACATGTATTTAATACAATTTGTTGCCCGTTTCAGTACGTGTTGAATGTGACGCCGGACCTGCCGAATACGTTTGAGGCGGACGGCTGCGGCATCAACTACCTGAAGATCCCCATCGCCGACCACTGGAGCCAAAACCTCGCTGTGCACTTCCCGCAGGCTATACGATTTATAGGTCAGTAGTTTTGTTTTTAGAACTGTTTGACTAGCAAATGGTTTTGGTTAATTTCTCCTACCGGAAAGATAGTAGAGGAATTTATAACATATGTGAGATGGAGGACTTAAACAAATGTGGCATTTGAACAATAATTTTCCTTATACCGTTATACCTTGAGAAGATTTTTATGAACCAACCCATTTCTAATGTTTAGGTGTGACCTAAATAAAACAATCCGGTATTTCGTATTTTGGACTAGTCTCGTTTAAGGTTTTGTACCTCATGTTGAAGCATATTATAGAACTGAATGTATCATTTTCTTTATTTTACCAGCCAGAACCACCCATGGACAGAAGCCTCTCTATCACGTCTATCGGTCTTGTGCTGACCCTCTAAATTAAACAGTAGGCTCATCTTATAGAGGGCTTCATACGCATCATTTACTACTGTAACTTTCAACTGTCATGGTTACACACATTAGAAAACTGGATATGTTCAGGATATTTACTATGTTGTTTTATTATATTGAACTCATAAAAAAACAACATGATAAATACCCCGGACATATTCCGTTTTCTACTACTGTATATATATTTTTTCTTAACTGACTTACGATGATGGCTTGGAGTAGCCTCGTCATCATCACCAGACTTGCGGGGGAAGCGGATGGCTCTCACCCCTAAACTATTGTATACGTTGTATTAATTGTGATGTGTCTCGCAGAGGAGGCGATGTCAGCCCGCTGCGGCGTCCTGGTGCACTGCGTGGCGGGCGTGTCCCGCTCGGTGACGGTGACGCTGGCGTACCTCATGCAGCGGCACCGGCTCTCGCTGCGCGACGCCTTCGAGCTGGTCCGCAGCCGCAAGACGGACATCGCGCCCAACTTCCACTTCATGCGCCAGCTGCACTCCTTCGAGCGGGACCTGGGACTGCACGAGCGCAGCGCCTCACTGAGTAAGGTCTGCATTGTACTACCTACGAAGCGTTGCGTCCGCACCCGCGACTGATACTCTGATTGGGATTTGTGTTGCTACCGTTGTGCGTTTTTGTGTAATAAATGCTGCTTCATTTTGAGAGCATTTTTTTTTGTTGCTGTAGACTTTTATATTAACTTTGAAAATCTTGGAACAATGCAATCTCTTTCAAATTCAAAATCTCTTTTATGAATCAAAAAACCGTAAATTGAGTATTAATATAGTCGTCGAGTTATAATAAGTTCGCAATTTACTTGGGAAAATGTAGTGTCGTGCATCAAAATTTTAAAGTCAATAGTTCAAGTAATTTTTGCAGCTGCTCGTTATTTTAACTCGGCGATTATTTTTGGAGAGTCAACAAAATTGTTTGAGTAACCCTATTATCGGGACCCATTCGCCCCTTTCGCAAGTCAGTGTATGTCAATTTAAAATTAGTTTTTTTTTTATAAAATTCGCATTCATGGCCCCGCCTGAAAGGGGACTCGAACCACCGGATCTTCCGATATCGCGTCGGACGCTCTAACCAACTGAGCTATCCAATAGCGCTAGCATGAGTTTAAATGTTACGAACTCGATATCGCCTACGTAAATATGTCTATGAAAAACTTGTACAGCGCCCCTGGTGGTTACGCTAAGAACTCAAATCGGTCGTATGAAAAAAAAACAACTCGATAGGTTTTTAACGTACGTAAGTTTTCGATAGCCAACTCATGGTACCGCTACAGGTGTCGAGTCACCAATCAGTCGGCTCATGTCGTTTCGCACGGTTTGCGACGTAGTGGTCGCACGAGTATCAGTCTCGGGTCCGGAGGGGGGTAGAGTCGAGCAGCGCCTGACGGCCGGTTGCGCAGGTGCTGCAGCAGCTGGGCGCGCGTGAGGCGGCGGCGGGCTGCGGCTGCGCGGCGGGCTCGGGCCCGTCCCCGGACTCGGGCATCGAGTTCGACCGCTGGAGCGCCAAGCGGGACACGCCGCAATGACAGTTCTTCACGCCGCGCCCACGGGACGACTGAGCGCCGCGCGCCGACTCACCGCCGACGGGACGAGCGTCTCCTCCTGATACTGTCCCGGTGTTTGTGCGACGGCGGTTCGGGGCTAACGCTGGCACGGTTTCTTATAAGCCTCGTTGTTTTTGTACGAAACCACGCCCGCAGCCTTAGCCCGTACGCGCCTATAGTTTGGGTAGACGGAACGAACGCTTCGATAAAGTGATCTCGTCTAAACAGGAGCTACTTCGTAGTTCCGTTGTGTCTGTGTGAAACGTTTGATGGGATGAGCGGTTTTTTCCTAATTAACGGCCGAATACTGAAACGGTGATTAGGTGTTTGAGTGATGATTGAGTAGGTGCCAAATTTAAAAGTCCCATACGGATTTTGAATTGAAGCATAGCTTGAATAGTCAAATATTTAATTGTCTTTTCAGTGTTCGACTGTATGTCCCATTATTTTCATGACGGTAAGGCTAAAGTTGGGATGGAGAGGCGTAAGGAACGTTTCGATAAAGTGGTCTTATCTTAAGTGGAATTACTTCATGATTCCTTTATGTGTGCGAAATCGCCATGGAAATAATGTGATGACCGATCCCAGTATCTCCACCGTTGGGAGTGCTGGGTCGCGCCCCTCGTTATCTACTTTTTAACGTTACCTAAGTATCTAGTGAGGCCGCTCCGCCGAGACGGCGCGATGCGACCTCTTTTTGTACACCTTTTGATTAAATCGTAATCTTATATGTTAGTAGTGCACTTAAAACGTTACGGATTAAAATTAATGAGGTTATACTGTTTAGTGCCACGAATCGTATTGTTATACACATTATTATTACATTTGGTAGTCTTAATCTAACGGATTAGCGTGTATTCTATGATACATATTTTAAGTCAATTTTATAAGTTTGATATCGATAAATATATGTAGGATATGGATACACAGTATGAAAATGCATTCCTGAATATATCTTCCATTACGTTATGCATTTTGTGTCCATTCGAATTTATTTGAAGACTATTTTTATATGATATATTTTGTTTAATAAATAGTATTGTGTTGTCCATATATTTTCTCCTCTGTGAGGACGAATGGGCGCCACCTCCGGCGCCCGCGAGCAGTTGATTGTGCCACATGATATGTTAAACTTAATTAAAGTTAACGATTACTTAGCATATTTTGAAAGAGGATTTGATATGAGTTGTTTATGCTATTGAATAAATATGTATGTTTTACATAAAAGATTCTCTAATAACACAGGGCTTCTGAGAACTCTTCCATTGTTGTTGTGTCTGTGGAGGCGTAGCTAGCGGTATGGTCCGCGCGAGTGCGGCCTGTTCTCTGGCCGCGACGCACTCGCCGCGGATATTTTATTTAAAGTTATGGTATTATATCTTAAGAATATATTTTATAGTCAATTTAGTGAATAAATACGTCAGTTTATTTTTCTATTGCTCTTCAGCAATATTTGTTGGGACAAATTGACAAAAGATAGGACCGACGAGAGAAGTTCATGACGTAATTCCCGCATTACTTATAAAATAGTTTCAAACAAAATATAAAAGATATTATGTGTTTTAAAGTTCAACTTACAAATGAGTATTTTTATATGTAACTTTAATAATAACATCATACCTCTAATAGGACAAATGTCATGATGAAGTCGTGCGATAAGTGATATTTTATTTAGTATTTTTGTGATATTTCCATCGGCATTTATGATTTATCTGGCTTCTGTAAAATATAATTTATATATTGGTATATATTCCTAAACATGTATACGAAAATAAATACACGAAATCGAATGAAAATGAGCATGTAAAAAATATTGATGCATAAATTAATATGTGTAAATATTTTCGTGTGCGTAAGAATATTGTCATCAATTTGTGTGTACATAAGTGGCGAGCTTTAAAGTATGTTAATTATGAGAGTAGTAATTGTTGCGTACTGTACATACATTTGTTGTAGATTAAGAGCAATGTTTTAAAAATTGAGCATTTGGAATGTATATTTTTAAAAATCATATTTTTATGTCTGTAGTCCGCGATAAGGAGTCGAAATGTTTATCTTCATTCGTTTTTCGTGGTCTACAAACATGTTACAATAGCTAATCATGTTCATTGTATTATAGGCAAATATTGTTTAGTTATGAAAATCTCGTATATGATAATTTAAAAAGTAGCAATTCCAAATTACATAAATTCAAATAACATCTTGGTTGCACTTAATGTTTTATATTTATAGACTATTGTAGTGCACAAACCACTAATACCGGGAGCCAGGGGCCCGCCGCAACTTACGAACACTTAACATAATGTAATTGTGTATGTACATACTATTGTAACAGCTCTGTTTAATTGTAATGTAAAATACATGTTAACTGAAAATGTTGATAATGTTTTAGAAATCTTTTTAGTGCTTTTTCCTAAAGGTACCTAAAGCCACATGGCACACGTAATATTAACCTCAAAACAAATATAAACACTGTTAATTGATTTAAGTGTGTTTTTTTTTATTCTGCCAGGTCATAAATCGCTAGTGCCTCTTGAATATGAGTGGTGTAATAAAAGGCGTATTTATATTGTTACTTTATTTATTTGCTTGAAAGTAGATGAAGTACAATAATTAATGTTAATGATAATAAAATGAATCTGTGTATGCTATACCAATAGTTTTCTAGCAATAAAAATTATAACTAATTGTTCATTGAAATGTGATTATATACAATCTAAGCATAAAATAATTTTAATACATAACCATTCTACAAATAAATCTCAATCTTTCGCTAATTGACTATCGTTGGGTCAATACTGAGAACATGAAAACATTCTCAGGAACTAAACTAAGCTACCTGAATAGGCCTCTTTACTCGTCAAGATATACTCTTTAAATAAACATGTACATATACAAACAGGTATACAAAACCATAACGTAACATAATATGGATTTCACTACCTACATTATATACAACAAAGTGGTGCCACATGATGACATGAAGTAAATTAACTAAATAGCTGCAGATCAGTCGCACAGCTGCCAGTTCACACGAAATGATCCCCAAATCTTCATACTTTGCCACAAATGTATACAATTTATTTTGGCACAAAAGATGTGCTTAATATGTAAAATAATTGTATTTATATACAACAAAGGCGTCACAATGATTTATTGCTTTAAGTTCTTTCAAAATACAAACGTTAAACATTAACATTGTGTTACACACATAGACTTTATACTGGATGACTCAAGAAGATTTATAGGAATGCTTATTATAATGTAGACATGATATAGAAATATTCTTTGGAATGTAACGAAGCTTCAGGTATAAATTTAAATGACACAAGCAGCACAGTTTAGGAAACATGAAGGATATGTGAAAATTATCCACTAAACATACACATAAAGGCACCCGCTGACGTAGACTTTGCAATTTGCAATATTGGTCCTTCCATGATAAATTATATTATTATGTAACATAATACGTCCGTAGTAATTAGTACAAATACAATAATGGCATGGCACGCGTGTAAACATTTAGACATTTCATCTGGACGCGCCATTATTACGACATAAATTCAAATATAAAACATGATCATTGTAAATATTACATCTCGGATAACCAAATAGTGGTCTGTAGACAATATAATCGAATCACAATAAAAGTTGCTCTAGCTGCTAAGGCGACACGATATAAATTTATATCCAAATTCATAAAAATATATTCGTTCGAATCGAAGTCGCTTATTAACCTACGATTGACGTTATAAAATTGGTACTATGTTGTGTCGAAGGCAAACTTGGTCTCGGTACATCGATGCTGACGAGTCGCTCCGGCGGCTCCTACCTACTCCCGTTATTATTAATACTGAGATATGTCGTGTGACGTAACGTTACAACACTAACTACTTACGACCCCTAAAACATTATCGATAGATATATTTTAGATCGTTAGTGATATCGCGGCTTTAGAGACTAATTTACAATTACCATCAGTGTACCGCGTCGATGTCTCTCTGGGCTCTTGAAATTTTCACCTGAAACAATACATTTGTATTAGAAAATCAAATCCGTTTAATTCCAAGTACATTGTACATTGGTAATAACACAAATAATCATACAGCATAGTTCACATGTTCTGCCATTACTGGCGTATAAATGTTTATTTATTTTTTATTAATATAAAACATTTTAATATCTAAGATTTTGACATAAAAGTAGTATAAACAATAGGCAAAGAGAAGGCTCAAAATGATACAACTTTTCTTAGTAAGTATAAAGCTTCAGGTTTGTGGGTAAGCTAAGCGGGATACCATCTATCTTCAGGTTCCATTAGATGAAAATGCAGATTATCACTATTATATTTATAACTCTAAAAGCCACTAAATTACTGTCACTCTGTACACCCCGCCGCAACGCCTGCACCTTGTTTGTTAGTCAACGTCAAAGCAATGCTGTTACATGTTACGAAATTCCCAGCAAGCATATCCAAGCATCGCGCTGAAACAATGATAAAACGTTTCGTACTATGCTACCTTGTCCTTGGGCGTGGAGTGCTCGCCGGACTCGAGCGCGAACATCTTCATCTTCTCCTTGAACGAGAGCTGCTCCGGCACCGGCGCCGCCGGCGCGCGCGCCATCGCCTCCGCCAGCCGCCGCGCGCGCGGGTCTCTGCGGACATAGGTAGGTTAATACAACATGTTCATTGTTCATAGTGATAATACATTTTGAATCAAATGTAAGAACCACTAATTATAATACAAGTAAGTAATGACTTTCATTTCAACTAATCAAATCCAAAAGTTATCAAATCCCGCCGAATAATTTGTAATGTCAAAGTTTTGTCGTAAAAATAAAATAAAAATTATTTATTTCAGACTTTTTGTGTCCAAAGATTATTAGTGCTTTAGTAACAATATAAACTAGTTAGTTATGTTAGTGCTGACAAATTTAAGATAAAAAGTTATTTTAATTGGCCTAGAATACTTGGGTTGAGAAAGACATACAGTATATTTTCCGAAATAATTTCCGCCGACACGCTGTCAATAAAGGTGTAGTAGATTAGGGTCTTTACAATCATAATGTTTTGTCGCACAGATTATGTAGGTTACCTGTAAACTTCCTGCGCGCCGATGACGCCGGGCGTGTGCGCGCCGGCGGCGGGCGCGCCCGGGGACACCGGCCCCGCCAGCATGCTCTCCGCCTCCTCGATGAACCGCTGGGATAACACAAAAAGTGATTCATATAATCACTACATATTATAAAGCAAACTCGATCCCAGCATCTGTCTGTCCTATGCTTAAAACCACTAAACGGATTTTGACTGGGTCAATATACCCGAAGCGAGGCGCAGGCGGGTCACTAATAATGTGATAAATTGGTCGAACAAGTTTTATTGTCTTCGGTAGTCTTTGATGAGTCAAAGTACTTATACAATTCAGGCTTTTCTTGTATAAGCAATCAATAAAATCAGTTATGATCTCTTTTTAATTGTGTTTTAGCGCTACACAAAGTAATAACTGTATGTAAATTAAAAATTGAAAAAAATCACATCATGCCTGACTGGACGGAGACTAAATATTTAGTTATGTTCTCGGCAAAGCTTTTGCACTGGGCGGCGCCAGTTCACTCGCGACCACGATTGGTGTAACCCAGTCGTAACGTCGGGCAGTAAGTAGCTATGTAATTTTGCTACTCCTAATATCGCGTGAAGACCCATAAAGACTTATTTCAAAGCTTTTGCACTTTCGCATCCATCACCACTACCATCAGATATGATAATGATGGTGGTGGCGGATCATTATCTATACATCATCAAATCTTAATTGCGCGATAAAGTTACGAAGTTTACCTAATAAAGCTCTGTATGATTCCAGTTTGAATACTCACATCGGGGTCCTCGCGGTGGAGGTCGAGCGGCGGCGGCGAGGTGGAGGGCGGCGCGGGCGGCGGCGTGGCGGCGGGCGCGCGCTCGTGGAACGACACGCGCTTGTCGCGCACCGGGGATCTGCGAGGACAGTTTAGATAAGTGTTGTTACACATTTTTTTTCTGTGTTCATATTTTTTTCATATTTGAACTGGAAGAACTAGCAAGTCCAAGCAGAGATACGCAAATCATGTCCAGTACTGGATTGGACATGGAACGGTTAACTCGCCCTCCGGAACCAGTCCGTTAAAACGTTCGCGGAACTGTTTAGTTCCACCGATATGTTTGCGCGGGCTGGCTCGTGCGGGCTCGTGGCGATCGGTCCGGCGGAGCTGCGAGCGGCGAAGCGGTCCGACAATGTTAGGAACTGTGAGCATGTTTACTGCGGCGCCGCGGATCGGATCCAGTGTCGGACGTAGTTCCTGGAACTACTTAGGTCCGGAACTACACATGTCTAAATGAGGACAGGTTAGGAGGACATCTCCGTTCAGTTTTGTGAAGGCTTCTATCAAACATTAAGGTGTTTTCCAGTGCTAGGACTAGGAATGAAAGGACTAAGGAGTTGAATAAATAAACTTACTGTGGCTGATGCTGCTGCGGCTGCTGCTGAGGCGGCTGCGGCGCCTGCTCGGGGCGCACGCGGCCCGCCATCACCGCGAACGAAGAGCCTCGCGCCGGGGGCGGCGGCGCTCCGCCCCCCGCCCCCGCGAGCCCCGGCGCCCCGGCCGGAGCCCCCGGGGCGGGCCCCGAGGCCACGTGCAGCGCCGACATGCTCGCCGACAGCTCCGACGAGCGACGCTCCTCGCTCAGCGCGTGCGCGGCGTGCTGGGCTTGAATGTGCTGTTGCTGTTGCAGCTGGTGTTGCTGGTGTAGTTGTTGTTGATGTTGCTGGTGTTGATGCGATGCCTAAATACGAGTACATAAATGAAACATCATTTACAGATAAATTTTGTAATAATTATCGTTAAAATACATTTGAGATATTTACACCCGATCATTCGTCTTTACATCGTTAATGTTTTTCCCGTCTTTTTGATGTCGCAATTCGAAACATATACACCGTGAAATTTTAGTGGTTGTTTTCCCGCAGTAAAATGATTCTATCTTAGTAGTACAAAAGATGTGTGCAGTTCTTTTTTGGTAAAATCAATAAATGCCGGTTTTACGAAAGGTTTAACCGTAACTCGAAAGCACGTTCGAACCGCTTTATGACTTAGGGTGTAGAGTTTCTTTAGCTTTAAGCATCGATTTCATGCGGCAAGCAGTATCTGAATACGTCACATCTTCAAAAACAACGATAGCTTCTCTCGTTTTCGAGTTGGAAAATTATTATTCTGAAATATAAAAAAAAAATGTTTTTTTTCGAGGAAAAATTTGCATGATTCGATAGTATTACCGAAGGCAAGTCGTTCTGCCACGGGAAAACAACCACTAAAAATTTCACGGTGTATATATCTTCCATCGTTTAAGTTGATTCTCAATACACTTACAATATCTACCAGCTAAAGTATGTTTGAATACTGTCTGAATGCGACTGCAAAAAAAGAGGTTCTCAGTTTGACCCAAATATTTTCAAAAATATAAGTTTTTGAACTCTTAAAAGCCATAGCACACGGCATTGTTTGAATGCGTAGTCGACGCTCGTTATCGGTGCCGTAAACGCCGATTGCTGGGTTTGCACTGATGATACACGCGCGCGCATGAAGCGCGTATACGCGCAGTAGAAACACGTATACGCGAGTACAATTGAGCGGAGTATAGGTTTCCCTTCGAGGGGGATGCTCTGATCAAAACGAGCGACTACAGCTCGTATACGCTCGTAGATGCGCGTTTCATGATCACTCCGTGTGCTTAGGTTTTTTTCCTAACTGACTAACGGTGATGGCTTGGAGTAGCTTAGTCATCACTGGACTTGTGGGAGAGCGGACGGCTCTCACCCCTAAATGTGCTTAGGTTACAAGGTTGCGCGTGCTATGGCTCTTATATTTCATTACAATAACATTTTTGCAACTCACCCCATCCGTGGCGTACCCGTTGGCGAGGTCGGGGCGGTTGGTCTTGAGGATGGACTTGGGCGGGCGCGGGTCGGGCTCGGGCGCGGCCGACTGCGGGCGCGGCGGCGGCGACGCCGGCGGAGCCTCCTCCTCCGCGCCGCCCTCCGCGTTCACCTCCTCCTGCGGAACGAGCATGGTAACTTGTTAACGAAAAATGTATTCACTGTATTAGTTTGTACCTTACCTAGTCGATAATTTAAAAATAATTTAAGATTATTATTTCGTGTATGTTGTATTCGCCTGTAATAGACATATCTTTTATCTTTAACTGGTATATATAATTTAAATGTATAAAGATAGTGTTGTTGGCGAGTCTTCAAAATAAAATAAAAAATAAATAAATAAATAAACGAATCTATACAACAATGTAACTAAAATTTAAGTGTCTGTTTGTAATATTAAAATAACGACTTTTTACTAAATGGAAAACTAACTAACGTGTTTAAGCCACCTGTGGCTGAAAGAGATACAATGAGGGAAAAATAGACGGCTCCAGTACATAGCTGAATTGGTGTGAAGTGATGCACGACTTTTCACGATTATTTCCGTTTTTCGAAATATCTAGCAAATCTGGTAAGTGTGGCAGATGTTTTCTAACTGACATACGATGATGGCTTGGACTTGCGGCAAGGCGGATGGCTCTCACCCCTAAATAAATTTAAACGACATTTGCCTGAGGGTGCCCCCTAACGGGGCTCGACCTCTACTCGGGGCGTCGCGGACACTAATGCGGACGTAGGTTTGGGGGGGAGAAACGACCCGGCAATCCCGGCATGTGCTTGTATCGAATGGTAAGGAGAGAAATGTTTAAAGAGGTGTTGTTGCAGCAAGTATATCGCTTCGTACCTGTTCGTGTTGCGTGGCGCGCCGCTCGAAGTCCCTCTCCAACTGTAATGCACGCAGCTGCTGGCTCTGCGCCGGCGAGCGCGCCGCGCCCAGCGCCACCAGTTGAGCTATCGACGCGTCCCTGAGACGAATACATAATTAAATGATACATAAATAATGATTGAAGTTCGGTACTTACCCTCGCTAAAGCTTAGAGCCGTCTCCAGATGGCGCGTTTTTACTCGTTTTTACTTCGCGCGTTTTGACACGCGCGATTGTGGAATACTATCAAGTTGTGCGACTGTATGTGGATAGAACATTATGAACCTACTTGGAGCATAGGTTTTTTTAGCTTTAATCGTAAATTTCGTACGGCAAGCAATACCTGATTACATTACATCACTTAAAAGAACTATAGCTCCCCACGCTTTCGAGTTGGATGATTATTTTTTGGAAAATATATTTTCAATAATTTTTTTTACTTCTTTCATGAAATAACTGGTATGATTCTATAGAAGGTACTAATGAAGCAAAATCGTGCTGCTACGGGAAAACAACCACTAAAATTTCAAGGTGTATAATGAGACGATCTTTAGTACCTATATGAGCGCGTTTTCAGTATTTCGCTGTATTAATACAGCCTTATGGCAAGAACAGGTGAAGTCTTCACCGGACAAAGGAACGTTTAACGTTTATGTGAAATAGTTTTTGATTTATGAGGGGTTCAAAAGTGGTTCCAAATGGTTCGTGTAATATTACACACGGTGCGGCTCGCCAGTTCTGTTTCTTGAACTTGGCTTGACACGCTACCGCGTGTCTAGATAATATAATATATATATATACATTATATTCTCACCAAACCCCAGACCTTACTCACTTTGCGTAAGGTCCAAAAAAATTCAACAGATTATGTTCGTTATGCTGAATCCACACTAGCCTAATTCCAAATGGCATCGTTAATGCCATTGTCAAATGATCTCGTTAAGTTGTGGCTACACTTAGGGTGAACGTTCATTATTGCGATAATTGATGTCATTTCTCGTTAGTGTGTCCCCGGCATTGAAGGGTTGTAGTCAGTTAAGTTACCGTCGTGCGCGCGCGGCGGCGCGGCGCTGCTCGGCCTGCCGCTCGCGCTCCTCGCGCTGCCACGGGTTGTGCGCGCCGCGGTACCCCGCGCCCCCGCCCGCCGGAGCCTCCGCCGCCGGACCTGCGTACCTCTCTGCGATACGATGTCAACGTTAGTACACTTTTACGTTAATAATATTACCAAAAATGAGCCAGAAAAAAAAACATTGTTTAAAAACTGACTTTGATTAGCTTGGTGGAACTGGTGGAACGGGATAAATAAATAAAATAAATAAATATAACACAACATCACATACATTAATCTGATCCCGTGATAAGTAGCTTAAGCACTTGTGTTACGGAAATCAGGATCAACAGTGGATACACAAATAAACTTAAATATATTTAATAATACACCCAGACACGAAACAAACACCGATGTTCGTCACACAAATATTTGTCCCGAGTAGGAATCGAACCCACGACTCTTGGAACCGCAGCTTATGAACCTTAGTCACTAACCACTGTTCCACCGAGCCAGTCCTCCTAGCACGAGTGCCTATGCGCTCAAAAGGATATTCCAATCATATAAAACTCTATTGTAAATATGGTACTGAATAAAGATTTATTTATTATTTATTTATTTATTAGCTTGGTGAAACAGTGGTTAGCGAACCTAGCTGTCGGTTCCAAGAGTTCCATTCCCACACGGGATAAATATTTGGCCGATTTACATTAGTGTTTGTTACGTATGAATTTAAAGTTAGATGATTGCCACGCACGGTGAAAATGTATCAATTTAAAACCACATAAAATATGAGACTGAACTTGTACATCATGTTTTCATTATATTCTTTCAATTTCAAATAAATCATTCTAAGTAAAATTTCAAATGTATCTGATCTTGTATCCAGATACTCAAAATAAGCCTAGCCTTATATTTTGACAGAACATATTACTGTTTTTATACATTTATATGTTTTATTGAATTAATAATAAAATATGTAATTACCATCATCAGGTTGGACGGTTGCAGAATTCTGGATTTGTTGCATTTGTTGGAATTGTTCCTCCATGTCATTCTCTGATCGTCTCGCGTTCTGTAAAAAATACGCGTTGTGTCTATACTGTTAATTTTTATTATTAAAACTAGAGTATTTTGTTTAAAATGCATGATTTATAAGTACCTGTGGTTTGGGAGCAACGGGTGGCTGCGATCTTTGTGGCGATGGAGGGCCCGGTGGATGCCATTCGTACCTAAACAAATAATAGTTTACAGATGATGACACATACAAAACTCGTAATTTTCGGTACAGCACCTTTGTAAAGTAACACATTGTAACGTAGTACGTTATTTTTCTAATATTTTTTATTATTTAATTTCAATATATTAATTAAATAATAAATCATCAATAAATATATTGCAATGGATACCAAATATCCTAAGGCTGTCCATAGCTTTATTCTTTTGCCGCATGCAATTGGTGCACGTCAATAGAAATGTCACTTGCAAAACTCAAATGTCAAAAAGAGACGTATAAAAAGCGGCGCAGACGCCGCGGGCTTCCTCTTTTGCTCCTGATCATCCTTTTGTAATCTAACGCGAATTTACGGCTCCCATTGCCAAGTTAGCTTTCTACGTTCACTTTTTATAGATTCAGTGATACCCCAGATCGGGTGAGTGTGTTGCAATAGACTAATAGGATGCATTTCTTAGGTCGTAATTATGCCTTCTTATTGTTTAGTTTTTTTGTTAATCTACCGGCATAATTACGTTTTGCAAATCTAGTTCGTCTTACTTTAATTTTTGCTAAATATTTTAATGTTCTTTTTCCAAATTAGTGTTCCATTTTTCTATGTGCTTTATACTTGTCGCTGTAATGGATTCCCTCACCTCAACAATTAACTAGTGGGAATGCTGCTCCCACTGGTGGTTGGTTGGGGTGGTTGGAGTCCATTGTGGTGACACTATGTGACACCTACCTACCAACTTTCCAGGGTTCAAAGTCTGGACTGGACTTTTAAGTGCGGGGCACACATTCAGCGGTACACGGGCTAGTGCAAGCGGGACCACCTACCTTCGCTGCCACCAGCAATCCCATGAGCTTGCCTACACCACGTGCTTGACCGCCTACCACGTGCCTACGCCTTACTGCGTGTCCTGACCCGCGCCGCCTACAACCTCGTGCAGAAGCTGCCTGCGCGACCTACCCTCAACGGCTGCGGACTACCCTACCAGGACAGTAGCTTTCCTAAGCGGTTTGATAATCACAGCTCAATCTCGACCCTCGTCCCTCGCTCTCCGAACTAATTTACCGAGAAGGTCCTTTCTAAAATAAATTTGTACTGTTAATTAATCTTTTTTTTATTTCCTCCCCTACCTACATACACTGTTTCATTGGCGCCCAGCTAAGTAGGTGAGATTTTGAGCAGTGATTATCTTACATGCAGTGAACTTTTTAATTGTGTGGTGTTGGGAATTACAGTTTTAGTTTTAAGTGTGTGTGACTAAAGTGATTAGTGCTATTCGCGAATATTTGCAGTGGTAGAGCCTTACTGTCTACGCAGTACAAGGGCAGGCTCAAACCGGGGAAGTACCACCCTCTCACATAATATACCGGCGTGAAATAGCGGTAGATTCTACAATCTACCGCTGTGTTTCGTCTGGTTTGTGGGAGCGCCGGAGGCCCAAATGCAGTGGTAGAGCCTTACTGTCTACGCAGTACGAAGGGCAGGCTCAAACCGGGGAAGTACCACCCTCTCACATAATATACCGGCGTGAAATAGCGGTAGATTCTACAATCTACCGCTGTGTTTCGTCTGGTTTGTGGGAGCGCCGGAGGCCCAATTGCAGTGGTAGAGCCTTACTGTCTACGCAGTTCGAGGGCAGGCTCAAACCGGGGAAGTACCACCCTCTCACTTAATACCAGCGTGAAATAGCAGTAGATTCTACAATCTACTGTTGTGTTTCGTTTGGTTTGTGAGAGCGCCGGAGGCCCAAATTTGGGGGGTTTTTATTTTTAAAATTAATTTTTTGCACCTACCTACATTTTTTTTTTCAAATCATTTTCAACCGACTATTTTAAATTTTTTTACACTAATCACTTTAGGCAGGCACTGCGCCTATCTTAGTGTAAAGTCTGTGCAACACAACAACCGATTAGGGAGGACTAAAACATAAGGATGATCTCGGATTAGGAAAAATAATTATTTTTCTTGAATGTCTTTTTGCTAATATTTTTTTTTCAATGCATAGCGTCCACTATGGACTCTAATCTAGTATATTTATATGAATGGAAACTTTAGCAGTATACCATTTTAATTTGGAATTTAAATTAATTTAAATTATTTTTTATATAACCTACTTACCTATAGAAAATTATGAACAATTTACAGAATTTTTTTTATCAACTACCTACCTTTAAATTTTATACAAAAGTACTACTGATTTATTCTAAAATTTTGCTAATATTTTAAAATTCACCTACCTACACATTAGTTAATACTACCTAAACCCAACCACTATTTGCCTATAGATTTTACATTTTGGTTTTAATTCTACTATTAGGACAACAGTCTATATGTTCTGTATGTTCCTACTTAATACTATGGTCTACCCCATTAGTATACTAAGAGCGGTTGCAACTCTATAAATAAGCCATTGCAGGAGCGGGTTGTTACTCCTTAAATAAGCCTTAATACTTCTACTATTCGTTTCTACTACACTAATGGTCTACCCCATTAAGTGTTATAAGCTGTATCAGATCGTCAATCTACCTTGTCGTATCTCTTGATTAGCTATCTATTAGAGCGAAATACTGTTGGTCTACCCCTTCAGTAACTATTAATGAGCGGTTTGCAACTCATAAAATAAGCCATTGCAGGAGCGGTTAATTACTCCTTAAATAAGCCTACAATTATTTTTTTTTCTAAATTTTAACTTTAAATCTATAGCATTAGTGGTAATTACTGTCTTGAATCTTGTAATTTTATCAACACCTACATGATATTAGCGTTGAGTTTTTGTTAATATGTAAAGCAAATTACTCTTTCGGAAGGACGCATAGTACAACTCTAAAGTGTACTCTGCTATGTGAAGTGACGATGTATGTTAGGGAAGTATGTTCTATGATGGATGAATGCGTAAGCGCAATTGTTTGTAACTACAGCAGTTTAGTCAGCGGATTTTACTTAGGAAAAATCCTACACTAAAAAGGGGGGTATGTAACGTAGTACGTTATTTTTCTAATATTTTTACTTATTTAATTACAATATATAAATTAAATAATAAATCATCAATAATTATATTGCAATGGATACCAAATATCCTAAGGCTGTCCATAGCTTTATTCTTTTGCCGCATGCAATTAGTGCACGTCAAAAGAAATGTCACTTCAAAACTCAAATGTCAAACAAGGCGTATAAAATCCGGCGCAGACGCCGCGGGCTTCCTCTTTTGCTCCTGATCATCCTTTTGTAATTTAACGCGAAATTACGGCTCCCATTGCCAAATTAGCTTTCTACGTTCACTTTTTATAGATTCAGTGATACCCCAGATCGGGTGAGTGTGTTGCAATAGACTAATAGGTTGCATTTCTTAGGTCGTAATTATGCCTTCTTATTGTTTAGTTTTTTTGTTCACCTACCGGCATAATCACTTTTTAAAAATCTCTTTTGTACTTTCTTTTGCTTTTGACCAATATTTCAATGTTCTTTTTCCAAATTAGTGTTCTATCTTTCTATGTGCTTTATACTTGTCACTGTAATGGATTCCCTCACCTCAGCAATTAATTAGTGGGAATGCTGCTCCTACTGGTGGTTGTTTGGGGTGGTTGGAGTCCATTGTGGTGACACTATGTGACACCTACCTACCAACTTTCCAGGGTTCAAAGTCTGGACTGGATTTTTAAGTGCAGGGCACACGTTCAGCGGTACACGGGCTAGTGCAAGCGGGACCACCTACCTTCGCTGCCACCAGCAATCCCATGAGCTTGCCTACACCACGTGCTTGACCGCCTACCACGTGCCTACGCCTTACTGCGTGTCCTGACCCGCGCCGCCTACAACCTCGTGCAGAAGCTGCCTGCGCGACCTACCCTCAACGGCTGCGGACTACCCTACCAGGACAGTAGCTTTCCTAAGCGGTTTGATAATCACAGCTCAATCTCGACCCTCGTCCCTCGCTCTCCGAACTAATTTACCGAGAAGGTCCTTTCTAAAATAAATTTGTACTGTTAATTAATCTTTTTTTATTTCCTCCCCTACCTACATACATTGTTTCAACATTTCATTTTACAAAACAAAGCTAATAGAGTAGAAGATGTACTTGAAAATTAATTTTTCGGTACAGCACTAAATACAATACTTTTTATAGTAACATATTCCATTAATAAAAAAAAGCTAATAACAATGAGTTCCCAAATCTGTATTAGACCATAGAGAGTTAAAATCAAAAAGTCGTGGGTGTCAACAAATGAACTAAAAATGTCGGACTCGCGCACGAAGGGCTCCGTACCAATTATTAAAAAAGCCCTGGTCCCATTTTTACCTTTTGGGTACGGTACCCTAAAAAAGACTTACTCAAATTAGTATCGTCAGATAGTAACTTATACCATGCCATTGACGGGAGTTGCGGTAAACAAGACGTGCACAAATTAGTATCGATCGACAGTAACTACACCATACCTCTGATGGGGGTTGTGGTAAAAAATACGTACTCAAATTAGTATCAGCCGACAGTAACTTATAACTATACGATACCTTTGATGGGGGTTGTGGTAGGCGAGGTGGGGCGGAGGGCTGCGCACGGGCGGCGGGGAGGCCGCGCCGGCCGCGCCTTGCCCTGTTAAGCCGGGACTCGCCATCTGAAGACAATCACGTTATCACTACTTAGTATAAAGCAACGGCGCTTACAAACACGCTTTATTACATATCACTTACATAGTATAAATAAAGCAAAGTCTCTTCCCGCGTCTGTCTGTATGTATAATAAAATAATACATCCACGACCGTTTATTTTTCCTTCAAAATTTAGGCAATTTCAAGTACTAACTTAGGTCTAAGAATAATCTAGAATGTATGTTTCTATGCTTTTATTTATGTATGCTTAAATATTTAAAACTTCGTAACGGAATTTTTTATGTTTTTTTAATAGAGGGATTAAAGAGGAAGCGAAGTGAGGGCTGGTGTTATACCTATAATTGAATGGGAAATAACATTCAACACCGTCAATTTGTTTTAATTGTTTACAATTATTGCCTTTAAAGTAAAAATTAATTGTTGTTTAATAATTATTTTCTGGAATTCCGCTTTCCTGCAAGTCCGGTGATGATGACGAGGCCGATCCGATCCATCATCGTATGTTAAACCTGCAGTAACCATTTAACGTCAACTGGTATTTTTGCGAGGCCCGGTGGGCAGGCTCGATGGGTACCGCCGTCCATACCTGGTGGTGGGTGTGCTTGGGCGGCGGGTGCGGCTGGATGGGCATGTGCTTGTGCTGCTTGGGCTGCATGCGGCGCGTCGCCTCCTCCGACATCTCGGCCAGCTTGGCCGCGCGCGCCGCCATCGCGTTCGCGTTTGCTACCTGCTGTGGAACGTAATGGATATTATGTCAATCTTTTACATTAAGAAAATTGTGTGTAAAAGTAAAAATCGCAAATACATCAAACTGATAAAAATGTAATGCGACCTTAATCAAAAGTAACGTGTAGGAACAAACTGTTCACTATACTTCGTGTAATATAAAGTGTTATACGAAAAAAGGTTGCAACTTTTAGTACAACCCACGTTACATCCTATTTCAAATATGAAATTCGCTAATGAAACTGGAAAGTAAATAGATATTTATGTAATGAAAATTGCCATTTGCGTATTGAACATTGGTCCTGGGCGATTTATGAGTGATATATTCAGCCAATAAGTTACCTGATGATGCAGCGGCGAGTCGGCGGGCGCGTCCGGCGGCGCGGCCGCGAAGTGTGCAGACTGCGGCCGGTTGCTACCCGTCGAGCTACGCAGGGATGACCACCTGATACAAGCAATATGTGTTAACACTATGTACTGTTACCCGTCAGGTGTTAGTTACACCTGTGTAGAAATCGCGATACATGATTGAGGCTTAATTATGCGGGTCATGTTGGATGCCCGGGACTTGAGTTTTATCTGAGTTTTCAACTAATCTAAGAGCTTTGGTATTATACTAGGTTCGTTCGTTGACTTGGAATCGAAAAGAAATGCTATAAATCTTAATAATTTAAATATCAGTCGTGTTACAGGAAAATTATGGCGTAGGACCACCGGCTTAACGTGCTTTCCGAGATTCGGGCGTACAAAACCGCCAACTTGACTGGGAGCGCTTAATTTCCTTACAAAAATATTTTGCCCGACCCCAGACTCTTACCGGGGACCTCTCGGTCCTTACGCAGCCCTTGCTTTGCTATCAATATACCAACGAGGCAGACGGAATTTTGCCCGACCCCGGACTCGAACCGGGGACCTCATGGCGCTATGCTAGTATGTCGCGTACCTGTCGTGCAGCGCGTGCGGCGAGTGCACGGCGGACAGGTTCTGGTAGAAGCCGTCGTGCTGCGGCGCGGACAGGTTGTGGCTGCTGCGCGACTTGCTCGCCCACGCGCTCGGCGAGCCGGGGCCCGAGCCGCCCGCCGAAGGGTTCAGCGTGGCGCTGCTGATGATAGCACATAAACAGATGATATAGGTTTGGAAAATTCATACATATTGTCGGATGATATATCAAATAAAGGAACAAAAATTATGATAAGTAATTTTCGCATAAATCAATTTATATGATTTGTTGAAGCGGGCGCAGTTACACGAAAGATATTTATAATATCCGCTCGAAGGGGAAGTTACAGCATTGTTGACTTACATACAAAAATTGTAGATTTTTTAATCAAATATGTTACAAACAAAATTGAGGAAGTATCCTTTTTGACATCTCAATCTATACTTATAAAGTATAAAGCTGAAGAGTTTGTTTGTTCGTTTGAACGCGCTAATCTCACGAAGTACTGGTCCGAAATGAAAATAAATTTCATGTTGTAAATTTCCTATACTTACCATTAATCGAGAAAGGCTTTAGGCTATATAAAACATCACGCTGCGACCATCATTGGTCGCAAGGAAACAATGGAAAATGTGTAAAATAACGGGGGAAAACGCGCACGAAGACGCTAGCACAGCTAGGTTGATAGCTAGAAGCTACTAAAGCCAGTGTATCCTTACCTGTGGTGCAGGTAGGGCGGCTGCGGCTGCGGCGGCGGCTCGAGCGGCGCGCAGGCGTGATGCAGCGCGGGCGTGCTCTTGCTGGGCTTCACCGCCTCGGCCGCCAGTCGCGCCGGCAGGTCCCGCTCCGACATGCGCCGCGCTCCGCCCGCCGCGCCCGCCGTGCCCGGGCCTGTAGAGTCAGCACTATTATAATATGCACACTGGTGCAACACTACGCCTCCCCATAAGACCTGTAAGGGCGACAGAGAGATGACTATTCGCTGTCGTAGTCCCACGTTTTATTGCCCCGCGGGCAGCGAGTCTTTGACACAACTATAGCAGGGGTACGGAGACAGGTGCTACTAGCAGCCGTTAATCTGTCTTGTTTTGTTAATCTATGAGTTTTATCGTGAGTGCATTAATTTACCTATTAAAGATACATATTAAGCTTTGCAAAATTGGACTACCAAATACTCTTGTTGAGTTTATTCAAGTCCTAATACCCACGTAGATATAGATAGGAACTCCGAAGGCGCCTCCAAATGCAAAGCCGCAAAGGGCAGCGGCAGCGCGCCTGCCCCTGCAGTCGCGCTGCAGCAGTGCAGCATAAGTAATAAACACGCTCGACGGTAATGCTACACAATTTTCTGACTATGGGAATACAGTGCCGAACGACTGCAGCGCAGTTGCCCGGCACTATACGGCTAATTTGAACACACCCTCGGATTTCCGATCTACATCTATTCATCTATCTACATCATACCTATTTGGCTATAATATAAGACTTGAATAAACTCGTCAGGTGGATTTTCAAGCTATTCGAATGTAGATTACGAATACGCCAATCGAGTTTAACGGTCCGCTGTTTGTAAACAGATGAAGTAGGTTTACATTTTTAAAATTACATCAAATACTGTCAACATCGCTCCCATGGCATTATGTCATAGACACATAACATTAAAACATCTAATAAAAATAAATGTCTTAAATAAATAATGTGCAAATTTAATAAAAATACAAACATGACATCGTCACATTTACATTATTTCATTCATAAATCATAATAACCATAAATTCTTTTTTAAAAAAATTGCTTAACACTAAATACGTAATCAAGTCTAAAAATACACATTTAAAAAAACATAAAAAGTCTACGACGCAAAACGATAACAGTAGGCGTGAACGGTCGGCAAAACAAAAGTACCTGAAAGATAAAACAAGTGCGCGAAAATAAAAGACTAACGCATGCCTGGAACGAAAATAACGTGTGTAGAACGAAACAGTACATCCATTCGAGTGCGCACTAGGAACACACCTATATCATGCGGGTGGGGGTCTTACGCGCAGTGAGGGTCGCGGCCAGGGACGGGCAGCTGCGGCGCAGCGCGCGGCAACGGTCGCCCGGCGCCGGCAGCGCCTCCAGCGACGAACAACCCTGCGGAATAAAGGCCACCACACGCGGCAACTCCTCCTCCCTACTCAAACTCGACGAATCCTTGCTCTCTTGCACAAATTCAAAACTCGACTGATTCGATTTCAGTTTAATGTTCTCTAGCGTTATTATGCGCGGCTTCTTATCTATGATCTCGTTGAAGACGAGACCCGCCGGCGCGTCCGGCTCCTCGGACGGCAGATTCGGCAGCTCGAACTCGTTGCCCTGCGCTAGCGTATCCTCGCTGCCCCGCGACCCGTACCGCGACCAGTCCTCCAGTTGAATCAGGATGCTTCTAACTTCGTCTTCGGACATCTTCCCCGCACCAGTGTCCGTCGTATCGGTCTTATTCGACTCGTAGTGTATGTCCGCCAAACTAGCGCTCGCCTGCATATTCTCCCCCACTTTCACAGTCTTCTCGACGCGACCGCTCAAATTGGGACTAGACTGACAGTTCCTTTTGTAGCTCCTCATGCAGTACTTTAAATTCATATCGTTGAAATGTTTCGCGAGCGCTCGCACCTTCCCGAAGGACGGCCGGTACTCGTCGGGCGACTTCCACGATTTCCTATCGACGCTGTCCAGGATCTGCTTCGCGCCGGTTTCGAGCGGGGTCTGCGCAACAACACGCTCCAGTTTCAGCTCCTCACCTGAATCTGACGTCGAGAAAGTGGACGGTGCGTCGGTATCCTCCGATTTGCTAGAGAATGATTTGGACATATTGAATAACGCCCTCCTCAGCCTGCAATGGGTGGCATCTATTTCTCTATACTCCTTTTTAACGTCTAGGCTCAGCTCTAGCTTGCGGGGCATCGGGGTCGGGATTATTTCAACGAGCGGCGACGAGGGCGTCTGGCAGGTGGCATCGGCGGTCTCCTTCTTCGGCTCGTCCGGGCGGTCGAGCGACAGCGAGGGGAGGATGCGCCGCGTCTTGGGCGTGGTCGCCTCGCTCACCGCGTCGTTCTCGAAGATTAGCGGTTCGCTCGGTTCATCGATATAGGGTATCGGCTGCGGCTCGGGCTGCGGCGTGCGGCAGCAGTCGCAGGCGCTGACGCACTCGCCCACGCCGGTGCAGCGGCCGCGGTACGCCTCGCGCGCGAACAGGTCCAGCGTGAGCCGCGTGTCGATGGGCCGCATCTGCGGCGGGAGGCACACGGCGTCCCCGCTCTCGCTCGATTGGTCGCAGGGCGGGGTCTCGGAGGGCGCGGGCTCGAAGGGGGCGGGGTCGTAGGAGCCCGGCGGCTCGGGCACTTGCGGGGGCTCGTGGCTGTCGTAGGTGGTCGTGTCGCTCGGGGGGTTTAGCTCGTCGAAGTCTTCACAGGTGAAGGTGAACACCGGGATCGGTCGCGGGGGCTCGCTTCGTAGTTCTAGGGGGCATCCGGGTGTGTCGGGCGAGAGGTCGTCGCGCAGCCGCTCGGTCTCGCGGTCGAGCGTGATGATGAGCCTCGGGATGGAGCCGTGGTAGTGCGGCGCGCACTCCTCGCTCTCCTCCGAGCTGGACTCGCTGGACTCGTCGCGCAGGCGGCAGTGCTCGGAGCACGACCGCCGCCCGTACCCTGCAACGGGAGCTAGCTGGCGTCACGAGTTAATATCCTCTACAGGTGAAGCGGGCTAGAAAAAAAATGCGTGTAAAATAAACACGAAGAAACTCAAAGCTGCTAACGACAGAAGTTACGGGCAAATAAAAGGGTAACAGTAAAGATTGGTGGACATTCAAATAAAGAACAAATAGGAAACCATAAAATAGACTGCTAAAATGAAGAATAAAAGCAAAAATTCAAAAACAATGATACTTACATACACATGTTTGAATAGAAAACATAAAAAAATGCAGGAATCTGTGCAGACGCAATATTATTCAAATAAGGAATAGATAGTGAAGCAATAACTGTAAGTAAGTATGTACTAGCCGGTTGAGTCACGGATGATCTCTAATCAGCTGATAAACAAAAGAAAAATGCAGATTCGGCGGACGCAACACATTCAAATAAAGAACAGACAGTGAAGCGATAACTGAAAGTAAACAGAGTCTTGGTGGTTGGTCAGAGGTACTAGTCCGCTTGCAAACAAAAGAAGAAATACCTACGTAACATATTCAAATAAAGAACGGACAGTGAAACACAACACATTCAAATAAAGAACGGACATTGAAGCGAGAACTGAAAGTAAGCAGAGTCCCGGCCGATCGGTCGGGGGTGGTGACGGGTCAGGGGAGGTCATGCCTGCGGTCGCGAGTTCGGTGCGCGGCGAGGCGGGCCGCAGCAGCGCGGGGTGCGTGTTGGTGAAGGTGCCCGAGTTGCGCCGCAAGCGGTCCTCGTACTGCAGCTCCGGCGGAGACTCTAACGTTATAATGTACAGTCAGATGTGACACTTTGGACTTTGAAACGTCCTCATTTCGAGAGCGTAAGTGTTTATCGAACTGTAAATGTCACGCAACGTACTGCTCACTGTACAACACTAATATATTCAGTCAGATATGTTTCATAAATATATGTATTGGCTAAGGTATGGAAGCAAATTGAATGATAAGGACAAAATGTAGTATTTCGCTTAGTCGTCTGCTTTATACTCACTTACTCGATAAGCTGCAATACTTACACAGCTTAAACTGTAACTTTTGAAATGCCCAAAATATAATCATTATCATAAATGAATTATGTATTATGTTCGAATACGTTTAATTTTCTTTATATATTATAATATAAATAAAAGTTTATATTTCTTTTATACAAATGCACGCTAAAGCAAGTTTAACCACTGCGTTACCTATACACTAGTGGTGAACATACCTTGTTTCTGGTTGTAGGCGGGCTGGTGGAGGAGGGTGGCGAGGCCGTGCAGCACCGCGTTCTGCTTAGCCACCTCGAGAGTCACCACTGGACCAGTGCGCATCAGGTACTCTGCCGCCTGCAAGAGATTATAACAACTAACATTGGCCACAACACACATTGGCGGCATCTTGCAGGGGGCGGCTGATTTCACTATACAATGTTTTTGAAATTCAATCAATAAAAATCAATCAATCATAAAAAATAATTTGAAGGAAAATCAAAATCCAACCCGCACTTGGCCAGCGAGATTGACCAAGACATGATCGCCATAGTTTAGGGTAGGCTCGTGCCCTTCGGTGGCGGCTATGTGCTGATGATGATGATGATATTGGTTGGGCAGTGAGAAAAAAAGTTACTAACCTTCTCTTGGGTGATCCCGACGAGCGATTGTCCGTCGACGGAGAGCAACTGGTCGCCCGCCGCCAGTCGGCCGTCGGCCGCCGCCGCGCCACCCGCCACCACCGACTTGATATAGATGCCTAGTTTGTTCTGTCCGTAGCCCTGCGATATAAGTTTACGTCAGTAACATACTTTCTTAAGATAAATACGAATTCGGTTAGAATTTTGTGGTTTAGAAACGGAATAAACCGGTTATTGTAACACATTTAGCCACTTGTTATATAGATTACACTTGGGTGTACACTACACACTAATATACTTGTGTGTAATCTATATGACAAGGTATTTTGGGATTTATGTCGAGCTTTTTGAACCCTTTTGGCGCCACCATAATTTGAAGTTTCATTATGTTGTCATGAGGTCCAAAACTAATGATTAAGTTTATCGTAATACCATTAGTGGGTTAAGCCGGCTCGCGTACCTTAGCGGCGCCCATGTACACGGTCCACACGTCGAGCGCGTGCGGCTATGCGACAGCCGGCACGGGCAATCTCCTCATTGCCTTCTGCGTCATTAGTGTATTTGCCTCACGTGCTCGATTGTTTGTTGGACATACCTTAGCGGCGACGATGCTCAGCCCCATGCCGGCCGAGTTCTTGTTGAGCTGTATGATGTGCACGCGACAGCCGGCACGGGCAATCTCCTCATTGCCTTCTGCGTCATTAGTACATTTGCCTTACGTCTCGATTGTTGTTGCACGTACCTTAGCGGCGACGATGCTCAGCCCCATGCCGGCCGAGTTCTTGTTGAGCTGTATGATGTGCACGGGATAGCCGGCACGGGCAATTTCCTCATTGCCTTCTGCGTCATTAGTGTATTTGCCTCACGTGCTCGATTGTTTGTTGCACGTACCTTAGCTGCGACGATGCTGAGTCCCATGCCGGCCGAGTTCTTGTTGAGCTGTATGATGTGCACGCGACAGCCGGCACGGGCAATCCCCTCATTGCCCTCTGCGTCATTAGTGTATGTGCCTCACGTGCGCGATTGTTTGTTGGACATACCTTAGCGGCGACGATGCTCAGCCCCATGCCGGCCGAG
This sequence comes from Maruca vitrata, assembly GCA_039566165.1. Classification (NCBI taxonomy): domain Eukaryota; kingdom Metazoa; phylum Arthropoda; class Insecta; order Lepidoptera; family Crambidae; genus Maruca; species Maruca vitrata. The sequence continues at coordinate 12,537,165 of CM076917.1, read as the reverse complement.
TCCTTGTTGAGCTGTATGATGTGCACGCGACAGCCGGCACCGGCAATCTCCTCATTCCCTTCTCCGTCATTATTGTATTTGCCTCACGTCCTCGGTTTTTTGTTGCACGTACCTTAGCGGCGACGATGCTCAGCCCCATGCCGGCCGAGTTCTTGTTGAGCTGTATGATGTGCACGCGACAGCCGGCACGGGCAATCTCCTCATTGCCTTCTGCGTCATTAGTGTATTTGCCTCACGTGCTCGATTGTTTGTTGCACGTACCTTAGCGGCGACGATGCTCAGCCCCATGCCGGCCGAGTTCTTGTTGAGCTGTATGATGTGCACGCGACAGCCGGCACGGGCAATCTCCTCATTGCCTTCTGCGTCATTAGTACATTTGCCTTACGTCTCGATTGTTGTTGCACGTACCTTAGCGGCGACGATGCTCAGCCCCATGCCGGCCGAGTTCTTGTTGAGCTGTATGATGTGCACGCGCGGGTCCTGGCGCGGGCGGTGCGGCGCGGCGCCCATGTACACGGTCCACACGCCGAGCGCGTGCGGCTGGTGCGACAGCCGGCACAGCCCGCCGCGCTGCAGCGGCGCCACGAACTCCGCCAGCCCCGGGGGCACGCCGCGGACCACCTCCGCGCTGAACCCGTCGCCCGGGATCAGCAGCCCCGTGCCCAGCCACACGCTCTCCTCCAGCCGGATCTGGGTAACACATTACCAATGCTTGTTACGAGTACGGCACAATATTGTAATTTATCTACGAATAGAGGTGAAGTCAACTTGTTATCTTAAGTATTTTGTGATACTTCGGGTCATCATTATTTTAAACATATTAATAGGTACAAGTGAGTTTCATCAATAAAAATTATGTGAAAATGACTATCCATAGACAATAAAAAAAACAAGAAAAAGTATTAATTCACACTAGAAAGATAAACAAATGAACGTCAGCACTTAAAAAATGGTTGTTATGTTTTATGCATGTTTTGTTGGTGAGTCAAATTTAAAATAAAAAAAAATAATAACATATTTTAAAAATAACTAAGTTAAATGAACCTAAAGTAACTAAATAAATAAAAAGTATATCTCAGATCGCTGTCCATAGGCATCGTGCCCAAGAGGCTGGCCAAGTTTCTTAAGCGAAGCTTATCCACTGACCTAGGAACAAGCCCGCCCTCTGGTCACCTGAAATCTCAATCAGCCGCTTGGCGAGGTCGGAGGCTCCGGCGTGGGTAATTACTAGTCAGCACTCACCTCCCTCCCGTCGAGTGCAGCTCGTCGGCTTCAGCACTTGAAGCACGCCGCCAGCGCCGCGGGACCTGCTCCGGCGTGGGTAGCAGTACTCTGTGGAGCAGTACTAGTGGGCACTCACCTCTCGCCCGTCGGAGCGGTGCAGCTCGTCGGAGAGCGCGCGCGCGTGCGCCACGGCCGCCTCGACGATGTCCGCGGGCGAGCGCGGCGCGAGCAGCGCGCACCTGCACCGAGTTGAGCTTGAAGCACGCCGCCAGCGCCGCGGGACCTGCTCCGGCGTGGGTAGCAGTACTCTGTGGAGCAGTACTAGTGGGCACTCACCTCTCGCCCGTCGGAGCGGTGCAGCTCGTCGGAGAGCGCGCGCGCGTGCGCCACGGCCGCCTCGACGATGTCCGCGGGCGAGCGCGGCGCGAGCAGCGCGCGCACCTGCACCGAGTTGAGCTTGAAGCACGCCGACAGCGCCGCGCGGACCTGCTCCGGCGTGGGTAGCAGTACTCTGTGGAGCAGTACTAGTGAGCACTCACCTCCCTCCCGTCGGAGCGGTGCAGCTCGTCGGAGAGCGCGCGCGCGTGCGCCACGGCCGCCTCGACGATGTCCGCGGGCGAGCGCGGCGCGAGCAGCGCGCGCACCTGCACCGAGTTGAGCTTGAGGCACGCCGACAGCGCCGCGCGGACCTGCTCCGGCGTGGGTAGCAGTACTCTGTGGAGCAGTACTAGGGAGCACTCACCTCCCTCCGTCAGAGCGGTGCAGCTCGTCGGAGAGCGCGCGCGCGTGCGCCACGGCCGCCTCGACGATGTCCGCGGGCGAGCGCGGCGCGAGCAGCGCGCGCACCTGCACCGAGTTGAGCTTGAAGCACGCCGACAGCGCCGCGCGGACCTGCTCCGGCGTGGGTAGCAGTACTCTGTGGAGCAGTACTAGTGAGCACTCACCTCCCTCCCGTCGGAGCGGTGCAGCTCGTCGGAGAGCGCGCGCGCGTGCGCCACGGCCGCCTCGACGATGTCCGCGGGCGAGCGCGGCGCGAGCAGCGCGCGCACCTGCACCGAGTTGAGCTTGAAGCACGCCGACAGCGCCGCGCGGACCTGCTCCGGCGTGGGTAGCAGTACTCTGTGGAGCAGTACTAGTGAGCACTCACCTCCCTCCCGTCGGAGCGGTGCAGCTCGTCGGAGAGCGCGCGCGCGTGCGCCACGGCCGCCTCGACGATGTCCGCGGGCGAGCGCGGCGCGAGCAGCGCGCGCACCTGCACCGAGTTGAGCTTGAAGCACGCCGACAGCGCCGCGGGACCTGCTCCGGCGTGGGTAGCAGTACTCTGTGGAGCAGTACTAGTGGGCACTCACCTCTCGCCCGTCGGAGCGGTGCAGCTCGTCGGAGGGCGCGCGCGCGTGCGCCGCGGCCGCCTCGACGATGTCCGCGGGCGAGCGCGGCGCGAGCAGCGCGCGCACCTGCACCGAGTTAGAGCTTGAAGCACGCCGACAGCGCCGCGCGGACCTGCTCCGGCGTGGGTAGCAGTACTCTGTGGAGCAGTACTAGTGAGCACTCACCTCCCTCCCGTCGGAGCGGTGCAGGTCGTCGGAGAGCGCGCGCGCGTGCGCCACGGCCGCCTCGTCGATGTCCGCGGGCGCGCGCGGCGCGAGCAGCGCGCGCACCTGCACCGAGTTGAGCTTGAAGCACGCCGCCAGCGCCGCGGGACCTGCTCCGGCGTGGGTAGCAGTACTCTGTGGAGCAGTACTAGTGAGCACTCACCTCCCTCCCGTCGGAGCGGTGCAGCTCGTCGGAGAGCGCGCGCGCGTGCGCCACGGCCGCCTCGACGATGTCCGCGGGCGAGCGCGGCGCGAGCAGCGCGCGCACCTGCACCGAGTTGAGCTTGAAGCACGCCGCCAGCGCCGCGGGACCTGCTCCGGCGTGGGTAGCAGTACTCTGTGGAGCAGTACTAGTGAGCACTCACCTCCCTCCCGCCGGAGCGGTGCAGCCCGGCGGAGGGCGCGCGCGCGTGCGCCACGGCCGCCCCGACGCTGTCCGCGGGCGAGCGCGGCGCGAGCAGCGCGCGCACCTGCACCGAGTTGAGCTTGAAGCACGCCGACAGCGCCGCGGGACCTGCTCCGGCGTGGGTAGCAGTACTCTGTGGAGCAGTACTAGTGAGCACTCACCTCCCTCCCGTCGGAGCGGTGCAGCTCGTCGGAGAGCGCGCGCGCGTGCGCCACGGCCGCCTCGACGATGTCCGCGGGCGAGCGCGGCGCGAGCAGCGCGCGCACCTGCACCGAGTTGAGCTTGAAGCACGCCGACAGCGCCGCGCGGACCTGCTCCGGCGTGGGTAGCAGTACTCTGTGGAGCAGTACTAGTGAGCACTCACCTCCCTCCCGTCGGAGCGGTGCAGCTCGTCGGAGAGCGCGCGCGCGTGCGCCACGGCCGCCTCGACGATGTCCGCGGGCGAGCGCGGCGCGAGCAGCGCGCGCACCTGCACCGAGTTGAGCTTGAAGCACGCCGCCAGCGCCGCGGGACCTGCTCCGGCGTGGGTAGCAGTACTCTGTGGAGCAGTACTAGTGAGCACTCACCTCCCTCCCGTCGGAGCGGTGCAGCTCGTCGGAGAGCGCGCGCGTGCGCCACGGCCGCCTCGACGATGTCCGCGGGCGAGCGCGGCGCGAGCAGCGCGCGCACCTGCACCGAGTTGAGCTTGAAGCACGCCGCCAGCGCCGCGGGACCTGCTCCGGCGTGGGTAGCAGTACTCTGTGGAGCAGTACTAGTGGGCACTCACCTCTCGCCCGTCGGAGCGGTGCAGCTCGTCGGAGAGCGCGCGCGCGTGCGCCACGGCCGCCTCGACGATGTCCGCGGGCGAGCGCGGCGCGAGCAGCGCGCGCACCTGCACCGAGTTGAGCTTGAAGCACGCCGACAGCGCCGCGCGGACCTCGTCCGGCGTGCGGTACTCGCCTTGGATGAGACGCGCTGAAAAATAAATCAAAATTAAAAATTAAGTATTAACTAAATTGCGGCAAATCTCAATAGAGGTCACCCAACTGTGCAAAACATAAAAGTGCACAAATGTAAGACAAATATTTGTTTAGTACTTTCAAGAATACATTATAAGTTTAGCATTTTACTTGCATCGTGTCTAAGTCTCGCCTCGATAGGTTGCAGCGACGCGCTATCCGTATTGTCGGTGATGTAGAGGTGTCCGAAAGCTTAGAGCCTCTCCAGCTACGTAGAGACATTGCCGGTCTAAGTGTTCTCTACCGTCTCTATAATGGGGAATGCTCTGAAGAGCTATTCCAGCTAGTCCCTCCCTCCCCTTTCCACTCCCGAACGACACGTGCTGGACAGCGCTGCCATCCACATACAATGCAGGCGCTGGTGGCTCGGACTAAGAGGTTTAGCTCCTCATTTCTGCCCCGTGCCATTAAGGCATGGAATGCCCTTCCAGCTCATGTTTTCCCTCCCTCCTATGATCCCGGGCTCTTCAGGCGGGGCGTGAAACGGCATTTAAGCAGGCCTTCAGGGTGAGTGCGACAGGCTCAATACGATCTATTGTGCCTGTCGACCTCATATTTGGATCTCACTACCGCTTACCATCAGGTGGAGTGAGGTCATCTTGTTAGCCTTTTATAAAAAAAAACAAAATAAAAAGTCGTCAGTAACGTCGTACGGTAGACGGATTAGCCGCGTACTGACGACTTTTATTTAGGTTTACGTGCGAGTTTTCTATTCATAACAAAAAGTATTCTTAAGTTGTCTAGCCATGATGATTGGTCTCGACCAAATCATCTTCGTAAGTCCTATAGTTAAAAATAAAAAACCATACCGGCTTGATGCGTCCTCGCAAGATGGCAGTCGGCGGCTATCTCGAGCCCCTGGCGCTCCGCCCAGGCGGCCAGCAGCGCGAACCGAGCGGACACCATGCCGCCCCAGCGCGCGCTGATGTTGCCCGGCTCCGTCACCAGCTGGGGACAAACAAGTTGTTATTAACTAAAACCAGCATCAAAAAAACCAGAAACATTTTACAATGGCCCCACCAGCTAGTTCAGCTAGTTCCAACCGTTAACAACAGTTAACAACAGATGGCGCTGTAACGTACTTTCCACACTAATATCAGAAGGAGTGTGCAAACCTACAACACACAGTCAAAGTCGCTGTCAATAAGTAGCGTCTGTAGCATCAGCAATAGTTTAACATTTACTCCTACATACAGGTACCTATTAAGACAAACACACCAAGATGGTAGATCAGACCATGGTCCCTGAGCACAGACCCTTTAGATCAGAGGCGCCGTCGCCTCCGTCGCGTCCGCTATGCCGGGGCTGGTGACGTCACACGCACCTTGTTGAAGCAGACCGCGTTGATGTAGTGGAACAGGTGCGAGAACAGCTGTATGGTGAGCGCGGCGTTGACGCGGCAGCGGCGCAGCAGCACCATGGCCGCGGCGAGCGTCTGCAGCGTCGGCGCCGTCGCCTCCGTCGCGTCCGCTATGCTGGGGCTGGTCAGGGTCGCTAGCGCTCGGGAGAGCTCCTCTTGGAAGCACGTCACTAGGTTGCTGTGAACATATTGTTTTTTTTAAAATCTATTCTATTTGACTCTCTCCCTATAAAATAAGCGTCCTACGTCCTCATGAACATTTAGTAAAGCAAGGTTCGGTGGAGGGGATTCTCAGATCGTGTTAGACACATAACTTTTCTAAATTGTAGATATTGTATCTAAGCAAGAACATTACAAAATCAGGATTGCCATCTACATAAATACATATTGAATTTATTTTTTTACTTTATTTATAACACTCAGATACTCACCTAAAAGCATTTTGAACAGTTGTTGGGAGTAAATCTTGCGCCTGAGTTGAAAAAGACGATATGTGTCGATCGCATTTCAGGAAATGTAATAATTCACTGGCGTTCGCCATCCAGAATGCTTGAGCCGCCGAGTCGTTGCATCTTTGCTGTAAGATAATGAACATTACTTATCGTGAATAAAATAAAATTTAAATAGTTGAATTCTTCCACCAGGTCGTAATACTGATTCTACCGAGTATATTCCAGCAAGAAAGTCGGTAGCTTGCTCGACGAATAAGACGTTTTTTTAATAACAAATTTTGATACAATAATGATAGTAATCTACCAAATCTAAAATACAGATTCGGGCTTGTAATTAATTAAATATTATTTACATAACTACTCATTACCCCCCCAAGCGTTTCCAGTGGAATCGGGTACCTCCTAAACCTGAAGTAACCGTATGACGAGTCAAGTCTGATTCATACAAGTGATCATTATTAAGTTTAGTGTTTATTACCTGTACAGTCTCATGTATGAGGGTAGCCACGTGGTGCAGGAAGGCGGTGAGCTTGTGCGCGCGCTCCATCGGGGTCAGCTCGGGCCGGTAATGCGTCGACGCACGATACCTGTGGACGGAGATCCGTATCAATGCGCGCCTTTATTACTACCGTGAAGTTGTTTATATGTTAAACAGGTGGTGTGATAGCAATGACCTACGGTTGGAGTACACGCTGCTAAGCAAAAGTTACGTACATGAATTTACTTATAAACCTTTCCAATATCTGTATACACTCGTTCATAATTAGACGAAATTACAAATAAATCTATTTTTTTCCTTAAAACGAAGTGAACATGTCGGAAGGAAATAAAAACAGTAAGTGGGGAATTATATGATAGATTAGGGTACACGGAATACAACCGATCCCCAACCAAATATTTGGGCTGAGTGGAGACTAGGGATTGCAATCCGGAAAAACGGATCCGGTAATCCGGCGGATCCGGCATCATTTAATGGTTACCGGATCCGGTACCAATATACCGGATCCGAAAACCGGATCCGGTGATAGCAGTTTGTGGGAAAATAATATAGCTGTTGCATGAGTAGGTACTTTAAATGCGTAGTGTTCATGCGTGCGAGTCGTTCGTCGCCGAGTCTCAACTCATTTTTGTGATAATTTTTGCCATTGATTCGTTCGACAGATTCATCAAATCATGATGGTATCTGTCACAATCATAAATACCTATAAGATTTTTTTGTTAGCATTCTCAAACAATTTAATCATGATTTTGATCTCATTTCAGTTTAATTGTATCTATTAGATATTATAGTTATTTGATAATAAATATTGTTACTTATTAATTGATCTATCTGTGAAAGTGAAATATAGAAAGATTGGGCTACTCGTGATGTCGCAAAACAATTACTTAGTTACACTACTACATTTTAATAGTTTTCTTGTTGTCTTAACGTTGGTTAGGAAATAAAGTTGATTTTATATGTTTTTGATTTTTTTAATAACCTACATATAAGTGCAGTGACACTTGATTAACTCACTTATTTTGTACTAAAAAGCGAAAATCATCTTGATCTAATCAATCGGATCCGACCGGATCCGGCCGGATTGATGGGAATCCGGTCGTATCCGGCCGGACTGAAAATGACGCCGGATTGCAATCCCTAGTGGAGACTTAATTATTGAATCCACTAGTAATTATTGTACTGTCGCTTGTCGCTGACATCTTCCCCCATTACATGGTAACGTTTGTTGCTACTGGTGTACTTGAAATGCGATTGTCAGTCTACTAGACATCGCGTGAACAAAAATGTGTGCCTTGCCATCGTCACGCAAATAAACAGTACACAATACTCATAGTATTGTCTAGTAGTCTTACCCGTGACCACGAGCGCTGTAAAGAGCTCCATACGTCGGGTCTCTAAATCATTTGTTTAGAATAACAATACACGCTAAGTTAATCCGTAAAATTATTTCAAACAGTACACAATACTCATAGTATTGTCTAGAGTCTTACCGGTGACCACGACCGCTGCAAAGAGCTCGAAACTTCGGGTCACTAAATAATATTTTTAGAATAATAATACACGCGAGTTTAATCCGTATAGTTTTATTTCAAAAGCTCGCAATACTCACCTAGCACACAGGTACAGTGTGTAGACCGGGGCCAGTTTGAACGCGGGCGCGTGCGGGTCGAGTCGCGTGACGACCGCCGCTAGGAACTGCGCCTGTCCCTGCTCCGGGAACTCCAGCACGGCGGGCAAGATGGCCTCTTGCCCGGGCCGCGTCGCGCCGCCCACTGATGCGCTCATCCTGATGCAAAATGTCAAGTTACTACTAGATATACCAATGATGGGTATCTTTAAGCCTTTAGAACAGTTCTTTTTTGTTTATTTTTATGCTTTACCATTTGGGCTTTTCAAATTAGCTTTAGCCTCTAATATGCAATGGTTGGAAAACATGCATCATCTGGATAGAAGTCTTTTAATTTTTCTGCAGGTGTAGGCTCTGATAGAAAATCAAGAAAAGTAAACGAAAATGTTTCACCAATTGAAAGTCTTGTTAGTTATAGGTACTAATAGTCTTTGTATTGGAATACATTGTCTTAAGATACAGTTAAAATCTATTTTTGATATAGACTATGAAGCATTTAATTGTTCTACAAATAAGAATTTATCATTTCTCAGACGGGTTCATATTTTAATAGAGAATGTGATGAATTATCCGACAAATTTCCATTATGCTACTAAATTTATAAAGTCGGGTGCGGGTCGTGACCTAGTGTTTTAGTTTCATTATGAATCGATTAGCGCTCCGGTCTCTTTCAATTAATTACGTAGCGCTCGTGCCGAGCATGTGATGATATTGTTCTAAGTATTTCAGCTGAATTCTTATAGAATGTTACTTGCTTCAAAAGAGTTCCTACACCCATTACCGTTAAAACACAATTTGTATTAATAATTTACAAATGGCAAAACTCTGCAAAACATTGTAGGTAACAAATTAAGGTGTTCGAAAGTGAAATCGGTAATTCACAAACACCTATATGATATGAATACACAAAGCGAACAAAATGAAGAAACATAAAAAGAAAGTGCACATGAAATACCTGTTGTCGTGTCCCGAGCCCCCGCTCTTGGCGCTGCAGATGCTCTTGGTCTCGACGTTCCCGTCGAGGTCGAAAGTGGTTTCGTAGTTGTCCTTGTAGTGCGAGTTGTTCCTGTTGGGCGCGCTGGCGGGCTCTTGGTCGTTGTAGACCGAGCCGGCGGGCTCGTCCGGCCCGTACTCCTCAATGGCCTGGTGCGACATCATGAGCGACTCGTTGTCGAGTTTGAGCGTGTTGTTGTTGTATGGGCGCGCGGGGTCCTCGTGGTAGGGGCGGTTGGGGTCATCGTCCCGATACTGGCGGGAGCCTTCGTCCATGTCCCGGTAGGGGCGCGCCGCGTCGGTCCCGTCCCGGTAGTACGCGTCCTGGGACACCGGACTCATGGTCCGCGAGTACTCGTCCGCGTTGTTGTCAGCCGGCTCGTGCGACGCGATCGACGTAGGCGACATCGCGCTGTTGGTGCCGGGCGACGTCGGCGATCTAACGTACATTTAACGAACACAAGCGAATGGTCGTGAGCCAGTGATAGTAACATGCAAAAGAAAACAACGATGATACATGACGAACATAAAATCAACATTTGGTGTGATCGATAGAAGCTTTGGGCTGATAGTGTTTCCTATCAGTAGTTAAAAAAAATTTAGTTACAGATAACAAATAAATAAAACATTGCTGGTGTGAAAATGGGGTCTAGTTTTGACATCTAATAGACAAAAAGTACTTAAGGGCGATTACTACGGAACACAACATGTACTTGTTAAAGAGGTGTGGTAAATAGTTCAGCTCACCTGTCGTATATGGAGCCGGAGCCGAAGTGCTGCGACTGCGAGAGGTTCCGGTTGAGCAGATTCTCCTGCATGGGGTCCACGAAGCGGAAGGTCGACACGCGCCCGAACTTCAGCAGGCAGCCGTGCTGCGAACACACACATCACATACTAAAAAATAAGGTACAACACGAACCTAATCACTGCAAAATTGATGAAGTTACTCACGAAGGTTCCCCATCAAATATGCATACATTCCGTATACAAAACTAGCGGTTACATTCCAGCGAAGTCTACGCGACGGGTGAAAATAAGCGAATATAGAGGTGAATATCTAATATTAATCCAAAACAAGGGCGACAATAAATAACTTTCAGCTTGCGGGGTCTCGCGGGAATTCGCGAGCGCTATTTTGTATCAAGTGCGCGGGCATGTAAGGTTGTGAAAAATGTTATCACAACCGCGAGTAAACTTATAAAGCTCTATTGATGCAAAAATATGTAGACTTTCACTTTATTTATCAAATATAAATGGGTATATATTTATTTCGTTATAAGAAATTATTAAAATCCCAGCATTTAAGATACCCTACGAATGATCAAAACATAAAGAGGAATGTCTAATGTGATGTTATGTAATATTTAAAAAATATATATTTATTTATTTATTTATTATTTTTATTAGAAGGTTAAAGGAAGGTGTGAATAACACTGGACTGAATAACAATTAAACAATTTATGAAATGTAGCGTGCATTTATCTATGGATGCTAATATCATTTCAAATATTTTTTTGTTTTGTGTAACAGGAAGTAAATAACACTGCTAGAAGGTTAGCAAAACAAATCCAGATGTAGTTGCGAAGGCGTATCATCAAAAGTTACGCCACACAACGTGTGGGCATTCCTCGACCGACCGCGTGGTGCGTCGGCGTTACTACGTTAAACCAATAAGTGAAGACGTATTTCTGAAAAAGTCATGGACTAGTCAGTGCTGTGCGTCACTACTATACGACGAATCTGATAAAAGGCGAAGGTCAAAGCAGTTTTTACCTACCGCTACTGCCGGATTGCCCTGTCATCTAGTGACCTGGTATTGACCAGTGATGTGTGACTCACAGCGATGGTAATCAATACATTATTGGAATTTGATTTTGTTCAAATCGTATTTTATATCTTCTTAGCCCATCCCATTCCTAATATTACTGTATTAATTATAATACAGATCAAGAACTCATTCATTACTCGTCATTATGTATAAAACAATTTTTGTTGTTGCTCTTTAAAACTATGGTCTACACTATGGTCACCGGTCTCACAGACCATCGAATTGACCGTCTTTTCTGTCCGGCGGTACCGACTTAACTCGCTGTGTTGGCAAGTAGCCCGCGCCGTCTGCCGGCGGTACTAGTAGCACCGCAGCTGTATCGAAGGTCTCACAGGCCGATCACCGTACCTGTTGTTATTTTCTTTTTCCATACGATGATGGCTCGGAGTAGGGTTGCCAGGTGTTAGGATAAAGCAGGACATACGTAGGATTTTTGATTGCTTGTCCGGCCAAAATAAGCGGCATCCTGCCTGTTAGGATTTAGGTAGGATTTTTCAATTTCGAAATTCGCGCGCGTATCGAGATCGAATCATGCCGATCGCGCGTTTTTTTAAGTAACACCAAAATTTTTCATCAATGTGAGGCGTCCGGATTTTTCGACCGAATGTTAGGACAAAAAAAAATTAGTTTTACACTTTTTATAAAAAAATGGACAAGAAAAAAACAAGATGTCCGGATTTTTTACCCAAATGTCAGGACAAACTCACAGGTCTGTCCGGCTTTTGCGTCCGAGGACCTGGCAACCCTAGCTCGGAGTAGCTTTGTCATCATACCTGTAGCCGCTGCGTGTGCGTGACGCGGCGCCCGTTGACGTACACGTGCGCGTCGGCGTGCAGCGGCGTGACCGTGTAGCCACCGCCGTCCGCCGGCGCCACTACGCAATGTCTCGGTTGTATCGACGGCCCGTACAGCTGAAGCGCGGTCCCGTTGCCCGATCCCACCTGACATTAAACAACACATTAGTAAAAAAAAAAAAAAGAACACGAACATTCAACTTAATTAACCTATACATACTTGCTAACTAACTAGAGTACTAACTTTTGCCCGCCTGCGACTTAATCCGAGTTGAATTAGTTTCTCGTTTGAAGAACCGTGATCATTTAGAATGAATTCCATAAGTTTTCAATGAGAAAGGTCTCGGTGAAAACGCGATCACGATAGAGTGATTTTTATGAATGCTTTAATATTGCGCTCAGATGGAGTTGAGGGCAAGAGATACTCCATTGTAAGTTACGTCCACCGGACGCAAAGTAAAGTCAAGGGAACGATTATTATGGGGTAAGGAAATGAGCTATCAAACAAACTTATGTGTAAACCGTTTTCGTTTGGCCCGTGGGTCAGATAGGTTGAAATTGAAATACGATACCTGCTTTACGTGACCATTATTTTACGTAAGGTGGCTGTATTTTACTGTAGTATAAAGACAAGATTATTATATTAAAACGACTACTTTCAAATTACCTTGTATTTTAATTATACATACATAACTATAAAACAACCCTGAACTGTCAGAACATACATAATAAATAATAATAATAGCAGGTATGGTACGTGTCGCCTTCGTAGGTACCTATTTTACAAATAATTTCACTGGAATACCGCAATTATATAACCTCACGAATAGACAAACAAGTAACTAATCGATGCACAAAGTCAAGGGCATCAATGAAATGCACTTGACATACGACTATAAACGACAGATGTTAGTGCTTGTCCAGGATAATATTTGTGTTGTTTTCAATCGTTTAGTTTCTTTGAATAGGTGGTAAATGATCTTGTGATAAGTTTCAGAAACTTTTCCAATCTTTTCGCACCGTTTTCGCCAGTTTGCCAAGCGTGTAAAGGAAGATGTTTCCTTCGTTTACTTAACTTGTTCGAAAGAAGTTGGACCATATTTTATTCAACGAGAGAAGAAAACTGTTCTGAGACTGGGTTTTGACTCTTTTAAGAATTAATTTCTGTTCTGTGTTCCGAACTCTCGGAATACATTTGAGTGTCTGAACTTTGAAGGTTTAGCACCATGAAGTTTCATTATTTCTACAAAAAATCAAAGAGCAGTGAAGCAAAGAGGTAGGCGGATTGTTCCCTGTGTATTCTGACCTAGATATGGTAACTAATATCTCTTCTCTCCTGTTTTAATTTGTCTGGCTGGATACCGAAATACACCGAGAGTTATGGATTAACATTTCAAATTTCATCAAGTATAATGTAGAGGAAATCTCTTCCGATGCTTTTACAAAATCATCGTGAGAATTTCCGCATATCATTTGATGAAGTGATATCGCTCGGAGGTTCTTTACAACACATGTATTTGTGTTGCTATACCTACGCATATTTGAACGAGAAGTGACAGCATGTTCAATTCGACGGTTAAGCTTTTAGAAGAAGAAAAATATTTGCTACAATCATTTAAGAGGGTAAGTATGTAGATTATTTTAAAATAATACTGCTAATTCAGTACATCGGATTTTTTCTTTCTTTTGAAGTTTTCTAAATGTTCTCTACTATAATCATAATAAATCACGTTAGCAAAAAACAGAAAATACTTATTCATCAAGATATAAAAGCCTAATAATTAATTTTCATTTCAATATCTAGCCCATGGAATTCCCCTTCAAGAATTTCAACACGCTGTGTCCAGTGAATTAAAGGTTCCATAACAAATAAGTCGACCAACCGATTTCGGCCATGGCGGAATCGGTCGAACAACTAACAAAATATGCTATGTCCAAAGATTTCAAGAGTCCAAATCACTGTGTCCAGTGTGTGAAGTAGAAAAAAAGAACCTACCTCGACCACATCAGTGACGCGCAATCTTCGCCCGTTCTCTAGTGTGGCTCCGTCGGGCGCGACCTCCACGAGCGCCGGGTCGGTGCCGGGCCGGCCGCCGCCGCCGCCGACGCCGGCCTTCTTCTTGCGCCGCCGCGGCTGCGCGTCCGCCGGCCGCCGCCGCACGTGGAACATGATGGAGCCTGCGGGACAGCAGGGTAACATAACAAGGATGTTCCATTTGAATTTTTTTTTTGTACTACATTGTAACAACATATTTAATTTTTTTTATGCTTGTTTGTGGTAATGATACGATGACATAAGTGTTTATGTTTATTTGTATTTACGTTTCTTTCGTGCATGTTCCCACATGCAGGCTAGGCTTAGTCGAATGTAATATATATAAATTGCAAAGACACTTTACTATGCGCGTGATTAAAATACGTAACATTACGTATTAATTACATCGGTGTTTTGTCAAACAGACTGATACAGATTAATCCCACACTAACGCTATGATGTACAACAATAAAAAGTAGCCATGGAATAAAAAGTTTTCCATTTGCTGTTATATTTATTGAATATACCACAGTTTACGTTAGGTACTCATTAATATTAGGTTTCAAATATATATAGAGAGAGAATAGGCACTGTATATCAGACTAAGCGTTAACATGTGTACCTTTTTTACTTAGACTGAATCTACAACTAGCAATGTCAGAAAAGAGGAAATAGGCATTCTCTAAATAAACATGCATCGTCAAGCCACATACAGCTTATCGCCAATGAACGGGTAAAACGGCGGTAGAATACAAATTACACAATCAACTACACATAACAGCACATTTTACACAATAAAACAAATCTACTTGAAAATTACTTTAGTTAGGATTACGCTCATTTGGAAACAATGAGATGTGTGTGGAGGGGATTAGCGTAGCGTGAAATGCTCCTGTTAGAAGCAACTCCTAAGGGACCGTAACTGTACACTTCAATGGAAATCTTAAGCTTTCGAGCGTCAAAAACAGACAGAAACCGTTTATCTACAAACACGGACTAATATTGTGCACATTTCACGCGTACATAAAGCTAAAGCCATTTAACAACAATGTCCTAAAAAGGTTTCAGAATAATAGCTCCCTGTACATAAAGTTGAAATTATCGTTTCACCCAATCAAATCGTCTAACGAGTTATAAAGTTTAAACGAGCAACGTACACGAAACTTTTGAAACAATCAAAACATGTAACATACAAATACAAAATGTACATGATGTAAGCAGCGAGATACTAACACGGCGCTCTAGATCAAGTCAGACGGTAAAATGTCTTAATATGATTTGGGAACGTTTTAGGAGCGCTACGTTTTAGTGATGTGTGGGGTTAAGTGCAGTGGCGGGTCTGAGGGTATGAGGCGGGAGCCGACGGCTAAGGTTGCCCGTTCCGGCAGATTATCACCTTTGCAGGCCGATATCGCCTATTGGCACTTTAACGACTTGCAAAACAATTGTACAATTTGCAACAACGATTACTCCGTAGTAATTATATATTGTTGCCAAGTATTGTTTTTCTACAGGTGCCAGAATCCAATTAAAACAGGGCATTGAGGGAATACGACCTTTCAACAAATTATAAATATGTACACGTATTTACAAATTACCAACATTCAAATGTCACAAACTTCACTCCCTTACTAATTCAATTTCACATTCCAAAGGTAAAAGAAAAATATTACATTTCAATATCATGTTAGAAGCGTACTCGAAAAGGGTTGAGGAAAAGGATAATGCGATTGAATACTACGCTGAGCAGGATTTATTGGATTGTATCAACGACTTCCCAGAAAATGGCTCAATTGTACGTTACGAGGCAGATGTTATTATATAAAGAAATGTCTGAGAAAAAAAGTTGTAAGTGACTAGCAACCCTGAGGGACGCGGGCGCGGCGAGCGCGCCTCTAGTGTCAACATCATTAGCGTGCACATTGTCGCCCGCCCCGCTGCCGCTACGAGAGCCGCTACGAGCTACGACTTCGTAGCTCACTGCACAAAGCTCTCTGTGTTCACACTAATTTCCGTATAGAATTTCCGCAAACTTAATCCTGTAAGTCGGCACTGATTATATTACCCAACGAGCGGATGTTGGCTTTGATCTAAATAAATTAATCTCATTGACGCTAATCTCCGGATCACATTCATTTATTCATGAAAGTTCATTCAAACAACGATCGATCAAAAAGGTAACAGTAGCTGCGTTGTGTTGATAAACGCTTATAGACAAGGATCCATCATTATTCAGCAATATGAACACATTTTTATAGTTCAGTGGAAAATATATATATGGCGTTATGAATTCAAGCAGGAGATGATTCCACATGACTACAAGGCAAGGTATTCGCGGAGGCGGAGACTGATAATTGTTCGATCGCACACAAAAGCCAGTTTAAAGCAATGCGTCACGGTTCAATGGAAATTCAATGGGTTCCATGCATTAAATCATTAACTACATAGCCCACAATGACTAAACTTACATCGATTCAATATTAGTCGCGTCAAGAGTCAATAGATATATAGTACGTGTATATTAAAATATACTTTAATAAGAGTGTGTAGGATGTTTGTAAGCATTGGCATTTCGCTGGCTACGCCACGCAGAGTGTAATAAACGGAAAAATGTAACTGTCTATATATCACGGTTTATATGGACCGTTAAATTTATATCTACTTTACGAGTATTGGATCACATTTACTTTGAGTGTTAACAGGGAGATAATACAGTCGTTACGACAGGACGTTAGCGAGCTCAGCGTTCCACAAGGACACAAAACGTGTAAAAGGACATTGTTACAACGAGAAGCACAGATCGACAATGAAAAACAAATGTATCTGAATTACCGAGAACTACTTCTTTTCTTTCGTTTCGCAGGCGCGAGCTAAAGGATCTGTTGAACAGCATATCGGAAGGCGGCGGACGGCCGGGCGGCCCATCGCCGGCAGCCCGTACTGGTACGTAGGGTCGGCTCGACAACTTAATTGACACTGACAGACCACAATACAACCACTACATCGCACCAACCATTACCGGGGCCTTCGACGTTCCACTCATGACCAATCGAAAGTAGCTTAAGGCGAAGTCATCCCTCACAACAAGATTTCTACAATGTTTTGCACCTATATTCGAAAGCAACATTCTATTTCACCTAAAATTATTTTGTAGTCTAAAAAAGTCATGTTAATATATTTCACAATCTTCATTATCAATAAAATCTTAACAAAAATATAAGGTGGAATATCTGGATCAATCAAGAGTTCAATCGTACCTAATTCAATCGAATTTTTTTAGTCAATCTCTGGCGTAGGTGTCTTATAAAATATTCTTGGAAACAGTAATAAAATTTACGATCATAACAGAAAGTAAAGTGTTTCACTTAATCCTAACATTGGCTGACATTTACAACAACGGAGTAAGTAAATTGGGCGACGTATGTTCCAAGTAGGCGGGCACTTTCGTGGTTTGTTCCCAATCCTAACTTGTTTACTCGACATACGATGTAAATTAACTTTTTTCTGTTACAAAACAACATTATTATAACGTCATGATGTAATGTCAACATGCCGAAAACTGTTCTAGCATAGCAATGCCAAAACCATAAAATACCAAAAAGCACTTAACTATATTAAAATTGCGACTCCTTAAATTATATTCGATTATGAAAAACTGATATGACAATAGTAAAAATGGCTTGAGTCACGCAAGGGACATGTTTTTATTGGAAAGCTTCAATAATATCGGCAAGAATGGAATAGTATCGTGTGCTTTACTTACTAGCATGCGCTTGGGAATTTCGATACAAATTGATATAAAGCCAACAACATGAACTTCATTCTGCGAAAATGGATGGCTTTTGACATTATGTATTGAGTCACCACTTTGCAAGTCACAGTAAAATGTACAACTGAAACACCATTCGCCCGTAAGTTTATGATATCAACGCGACAATAGCTTTATGGCATTTAGTATTGTCTATTATTTGCGCGATCACTGCACTTGAAATAAAAATAGTTTTATCGCATTTATCTATACTCGAACAGTTGTAGGTAAAAGCTCGTTTGGACACTGAGCCGTTTGGAGGGTCCGTAAGACGTCTATAATTCGGCAGGTTGATGTCGCGTTCCCGGGCCGTTTGCCGCGCCGGCTGCGTCCGTCCTCGAGGTTCGCAGGCCGGTGGCGCGGCGACACTAATTAATAGGTGTGCTGTAAAGAACAATGGCATGGCCGCGACGCCGGTGGGAGGCGAACGCCGCCGCGCCCGCCATGCCTCGCGTGACCGGCCCTATAAACCTCTACGCGTACCTGTTGCGTCCTCACTAAATATCAACAATTTCAACATATCCGTCGACACGATCGAACGTTAATTACCTTATTTATCTTTTACACATCAAACTTTAATGGACTTAACATTACCGGTAATACTTGCTAGTCACGTGCGGAAGTGCTATGGTCGATCGGCCTATCATCGTAATAACTAATTTAAATGGCTTTATGCGAAACAGCGATGAAAAAGAGGAACAGATCTAAGAAAAGCTCTTCTAGAAACTCGACGTAACATGTAAATGACAAGATACGTCTAGGATAAATACTTTAAGAATTAGAAATAGTCAGTATTCCTCACAATAGAGGCTTAAAAGCTTTTATTACATTGTACAGTTACAATAAATAAACTCGAAAAGAAAATCCTAAACTCACAAAACGTCGATTTACCCTTACAAAAGAACACTTACAACAAAATAGCATTCAAGTTACACTCAAGAATAAACGTACGACAATATAGGACGATTCGTATCGCAAACGCTTGGCTGAAACGCCACTCCACATTACACACAACTTGATCTGGGGTCGGTCGCGATTCGGCAAATTGGAAACCTTATTCGCTGAAAGGTCACGCATGAGTATAGGATCAGCCTCTATCCCTTTTAGCGCGTTTCTAGTTCACTGTAGGGTTCATATACTTACCCAAATATATGTAACGGAAACACGTCTTGAGGCCTTTTACAAACATGTGTTATTTGATTGTGAAGGTCTGGTTGGGACTCTAGTTTTATCGGATTCCGAAATGTGTCCGTGTGTAACGTAATACGTGGTAAAATTAGCCGTCGAGGCTTGTTTTTACATGTCAATACTAACGAGTAGCAATAAATCAACATTGCGTTAATAACTCAAGCTGTCAAACGGCGTTGATGCTAAATACAGGTACACGTGTTAACTACCCATCGTAGTTATGTACGTAGGCAATTAACAAAAGGCGTCCCCGCGGGTGCCCCAGCGGCAGTCTCGGAATAACATAAACACGATGTATAGGCAAGTGCTTAGATAGGTATGTTTGTAGTGCAGTCAGCGGTGGTATTCTGACGTGGAGGGCCACTCAACCCGGCGGACGCGGCCGCTCGCTCCGTAACAAGTGAAATGCAGCGAGAGATAGCACTCGGGAGCCGTAGCGCCTATCTATGTAAACAATGCCGCCTTTGTCGATCACCCGGTTAGCACATAAACGTGTCTGACGTCACACCCATTCAGGGGACCCTATTCACTTCGCAACGTTTCCGAAAGAATTATTTGGAGCAGAAAATATTGTATTGTATATTTTCATACACAAACTGTTTGAATCATTCTTATTAGAGTTCGCTGAAATAGGCAAAAAGTTGAAAGTACTAACTTTGAGCCAACAAATTATGAATTCATTGAAAACGAAATCAGAAACAAAGCAAACTTTTTGGTTCGCAAACTAATAAGAGATCATAAACTCGATTTCCTTTCGGTTATTGGGAGAAACTCGGGGGAAAATCAATGTTGAAAATTGGGTAGATTGAGGAAAATTTGTGTTGTTTTATAAAATGTAGTTTTTGTTTAATTTAAACGTACGTTTATTTCTCGTTTGTATAGTGTTTGTGAATCTTCAATCAGTTAATCTGGTGTACTTCCACCATAACGATTTGATATGCTGTCTCTACTAAGAAAATGCAGGTCACAAACACAGTACACACATACACTTTTCAACAGTCAGTAACTAGATAGGATGAACCTCAATACCAATACAGAATCATATGGCCGGGTATGACGATTATTTAGACAACCTTTAGTAGACAATGCCGTCTAGAGCTAATCGTAGGGTCATAGGACTTGTAGTGGGCACTGAGCAGTAGCGCTAAGTAATCAGTACAATAGGAAGGTCGATATGTCCACGATAGCGTGTGTGAGCGGACACAGCCGTGGGTGCAGCGGGTAAACGTCGCGACACGCAACGCTTGCCGCGACATCGACCACAAATAAAAGAACCAGTAGCTTCATTTACGAATTGACAACATTCGTAAAGACTTTTTTTTTCCTAACTAACTTACGATGACGGCTTGGAATAGCCTTGTCATCATCACCGGACTTGCGAGGGAGCGGATGGCTCTCACCCCTAATTTTGTTAAGACACTTAAAATGAGTAACCAGCGTAATGCTGTCACCGATTGTCAACTTTTACAAAAATACACTTCTTGTGAATTTTTATCGGTTTAATACTCGTATAAAAATGTGCTAAGCGATACAAATGTAAAAAAAATATTGCTTACTTTTGCTAATTGCCAAGTAAAATGGTCTGCAGAAATTTTCTATAGTAGACATGTGGGGAAGTTAAATGCGCACACCATAGAAAGAAAAATTAAATTCGTCTGTATTGTTCATTTGTACTGTGGTTGCGTCAAGCAGCGGGCGAGGCGTATCTAAACAATAGCCAACGCTAGATTGTCTTAGCAATCATATCGTTATGTTATTATTTACTTATTACTATTCAATAGACGTAAACAATCCGTGTATCAATACAATGCAATTATGTCACACCTTCATTGATCGTCCAATGATTTTCTGGACTCTATCCAAATTTGACGAATGATTCACGTATAAAATAAAAGGCTTTTTCACAATACTGTTTTGAAGTACTTGCTCTTAATATCTTTTAAAATTTTGTAAGAAAAATATTACTTACGAAAACCAGCAGCCATTATATTATGTGAAATATAATTTTTCCAGTAATGAAAACTCCATTAAGTTTTAGTGGATGCTTATGTTACGAAGGGAGCATTATTCCTTTGATGTAATTAGCTTCCTAACCTCTCCGGCTTTGGCTCAGCGCTGATGAAAAGGTAGCTTAGTCCATTCTGAAAGCTTTGTGGCGTTTTAATACTTTGTTTTTCATATACTGATTAAGTTGCACAGAAAATTAAAAGGCCTCATAAAATTGTACATTAACAAACACATAGGACAGTAATGAATACTTTAATTCTATTTTGCTATATTGTAAAGTGTAAAGCAATTTCAAATAAGCTCTGATAAAATATAATCAGACACTTTTCCTGTATCTTAAAAATACCCCTATCAGATGAAATATTCATTTATTAGAACGATATTGTTCGATAGATAATATTGTATTCGTGTTACTGTTATTGTTCTAAATTGTAGAGAACGGTACTTACGCAGACTAACTAAGCGCGGCGTGTATTTCGTTAACTTCGCAAGGCACAAATTTAGTAGCCCAGTGAAGATAATATTTCCCGAAGGAAACATTCGAATAAAGTACGCTACATAATAGTGTAAAAGCTTTCTACACCGTGACCTTTCTAGCGTAAGGACGTGCCCTGCTTTCGTATGATCATACGATGCCTTCAGGAGAGACGAAAGGGCAATATCAATGGTGCGTTTGTGTTATAAAATGATCGGCTGTAATGGTATTCACAGGTAAGTACGTCGATCATCTAAGCTTTTATTTCAAACTTTCGGCTACATTCACGAGAATCCTAAGGTGTCTTCAATAGCTCATAAAAGTATTTGACTACCGTTAACCAAGACTTTCTTGTATTATAAAGACAAAAAATATGCTATCAAACAGAAAAACAAGACTCTGTATTTCTAAGTGTATAAAGTTTTTTAATATACATTTTTATATAATTAGTAGGGTCGTAAATAACCTGTAGCGGAAACACAATATTATTGTCCTCTATGAAAGGTTGCTTCACACGCTTTATTAATTCGATTGAGTACGTTCACTAAGCTTTGATATCTGATCCAAAACTTACCGGTTTGAAGAAGCCTTTATCTGGCTAAAGGTTTATTTTTACAGTTTGTATGTTTGTTTGTAGTTCCAGGATAATTCAAATATTGACTTAACTTGTTTAATATTGAAATTCGATTGGCAGTGCACTGATCCCCCATCAGAATTATTAACATCAAGCAGGGGGATGAATGATTTCATCGTCAGCGCCGGTGTTTACATTATCATAAATTTGAATCGTCCCACAAACATCCTTTGATATCTAATTTATAAAGAACGAATCGCAGCGTTTTGTATTCGAAGCGGACTTATCATGGCAATCTATGGATTATTGGATATTGGCTGTCCTCCGCTTTATTGAAGAGGGATTCATTTTTTAATTTCTAGTACGATGACTGCTATGGACAAAGCTGCGAATACAATTGTGAGAAATATTCATGAAAGAGAGAAAAATACTCGACACTTTTTTCAGATTTATGAATTTGAGAAAGAACTCAAACTATGAATCCAGTTAACATTCTGTTCGAGACGTGTTTGTTAGTATGCGTGATTATAAAATAATACATTACTTTGTGCACTTTAGCAAATATTTTACGATTTATTTAAACAAGCCAAAGACGTATTTTTGTAAATAAATACTTGCTAGACTTACTTTTACAAGCTTGGTATTATATTATTTACAAACGTTTACCGGTAAAGTGACGTGAATAATGTTGTCAGGTTAATCGGTGGTCCGCCATCGACCGGGCCCTATTGATTGACAAACGCGCGAGGAGTCAACCTAAATATTAAAACCACAAAGCTACTTCTTTATGGGTTAGTCGCTCGGGGCACGGCACCGCACTAATATGGATGCTAATGAAGACATTCTCATTCAATCCCACCATGTTTCAGCTGCATACGTATCTAAGTAGAAGCATTGATTAAAGTTTGCCTTTAGTAAGCCGAGAGACTAGTCTCAAGTTCGCGCAATGCAGATAGATGCATCCGAAAACGACATTAACTTACTCGTATGATATGAGCCCGGAATTCTCATATGACATTTCACTCGAGTCAACTTGTGCCGAAACTATGCGCTTCCAAAACTCCGGAATTGTTCCTTTGCAAAAATGAACAATATCGACTTAACAGGGAAAAACTAGTTCAAATAGGAAAATGTATAATATGAATTTACCTTTTGGAAGTAGCGATGGGATGATTTAAATAAAATTTCGTATTTATTTTGCAGTTTTTCACTTTCCCACTTATATTTATCACTGTTAAATCATGTCGGAGATCTGGCATCCACCGTCCCGAATACGAAACCAAAAATATTATGTGTGTAACGCCTGACCTGCAGATAATACCCTGTACGTGGGACGCATGCGAGTACCTACGTGCATAATAAATATTGTTGTCGACGGGACAAGAGACGAATGTCTGCTTTATATCGACGACCTCGTGCTCCATTATACGTATCCTGTATCTATAGCACATTTTCTATACGTTGTAAATATATTCACACATTCCATATAAAAAACACAGTGCCTCGCCACTGACACGTTATACGCCGCTCGAACTAGAAATAATATACGCTAAGTGATTCGAGAAAAGCGCAAAGCCTTTTTGTGTGGAAAAAGTAAGAGAATATTCTGCTTTACTTTTTAAGATAAAACACCAACATCTCTGAAGCACTTTGGTCCCATTACCGGGACCGGTGATTTTTTGGCTCGTAAGTAAAGTAAACATATATTATGTTATATATAAACATTTAAAGTAAACAATTTCTCCTACTCCATATTTTACCTTAATATTTACTTTTAACCGAAGTCAAAAAAAAACGTGTTCCGTTAAAATTAAAATAAGTAGGTATTCCCACCTCAGTTCATAGCTACACTGACGAAATTCGGTTCCTCATTCTGAAGTCCGTCACTCATAGAGAGCATTACAGTCAAGCGATCACTATGCCGAGCTAATCGTATTGAGCGTCGTAACTTCATCACATACATCTATGTTGCGGAGAATAAACAAACATCCAATCTTTCAAGCCCAACTTTGTCTTGGGCGGGTGATAGCATCGTGCTCGTATAGTTCCTATGTATGTGTAATAGAGTGAAGCCGAAGGGACATCCATTACCGGAGTTTGTTCCCGGGCTAAGCACACAGGCCATCTGTCTCGGGCACTCTATTAGGTTATTGGGGCAGGTGCGACGGTAACTAACCGCCTTGACATTTACAATGTTAACTAAACGGGAATTAGACGTGTTATTAACATATTCTGGGACATGTTTACATTGAAACGACATTCAGAAACTAGCTACGCCGGAACAAATTCAACGGCGTTCGAAACAACAATATTTATTTAATCGTAGTTAACAAGGTGAAACAAACATAATGAATAGTGTTTGTGCAGTTTCCTTCTATGGAAGGAAATTCAGAGGCTTCAAAATACAAAGTATTTTTTTTTTGTTTGCATAATGGTAAACCTTCATCTCATCTCTGGGTCAAATTATAATGTATTACTAGCGGTGCCAGCGACTTCGTTCGCGTTTTCCCCGTTTTTTACACATTTTCCATTGTATCTTTTCTCCTATTGGTCGCAGCGTGATGTTATATAGCCTAAAGCCTTACTCGATAAATGGTCTATATAACGCAAAAAGATTTTTTCAAATCGAACCAGTAGTTCTTGAGATTAGCGCGTTCAAACAAACAAACAAACAAACAAACAAACAAACAAACAAACTCTTCAGCTTTATAATATTAGTATAGATTATTTTCATGGAGTATGTGAAGTGTTTCGACGGGTTTTTGGCTTGTATCCAGAAGGTAAGGTCTTGTGGTAAGGAAGAGTGTCGCGAAAACAACATTGTGTTACCTATATGTATGTATAACCCCGGTGCAACCATGATCTAAATGGTCTGGTTCCCGTGTTACGTTTCGAGGTCGGATGGCGATCAATCTTTATTACCCTAGCTGAATTTAAAATCCTAATTGAGTGTAAACTGCATGTAAAAAATATACCATGAAGTATATCTTGCAGTTTTACCATTGTGTAAGTTATTTATATCTTATCCAGTTAAGTTTTAGCCTCCTACTGAACTTTCAGCCTAATTGTCGAATTTGTCTTAGGTTAGCAGGCGAGTATTCATTAACTATTTACCTACAGTAACTTTCTTGGATTCCGAACAAGAGATACGAATACAATATCGATCAACACGACCAGGTTCAGAACAGCAATACTTCAAACAAATATACGATTTTTTAGTAATTGGCAACTATCGTCACAACACAATATTATTTTTATTTGTTTTAAACTATAATTTAGTAGCGAAAAGGTATATGCTAAGATCAATAAGGCATGCAGCTACTTAAGCACTTGAATGCAAGTTCTTGACTCATGTCCAAAGGCCATACAAAGAAATGTCTACGACCTACTTTTACAAAAGCTGCAGAATGGTCATAATGCGCTTTTAAATTAACGCTGCGTAAAAATTTGTGAGAGAAAACGATTTATAATTTTAGCACTTTACTGGGTCTGGCAATACCTACTTAGCTGAAATTCATTGTCCATTATTCTTTGTTAAAATAGTGAATGGCGAAAGGATATAGAACTTAAGAAAGTAGTAAGTTAAACACTTATTCCATAAAGTCAAAACCCAGATAGAGTTTAAAATAGTCTATAGACAGTACTGTTAAATCACACAACAATATATTTCACTCAAGTTCATGTACAAGTAGGCACATAAAGAAGTTTAGACACACGTTGCAAAGATAAATTACTCCTGCACATGAAGCATAAATTATTAAGGAGATAAGGTATTTCTTTTGTCTGGCTCGTAATTGATGATGTTTGTGCAAGAAGGTAATAAATGCCGGACGACTTCGTTCCCCGTCACGTGTAAATGGCTCGCAACTTTAAGTTGGCCTTTTTCTCGGCGCTCACAGGGAATCCTTGTCTCCACCACAATCCGCCTTAAGAGACTGCTCTCGATGCGAGATAAAACTAAAGGTCAAATTGCTCGTGGACGCACCACTTTATGAGTTGACTATAAAAAGTCTATCTTATCACGACGTTATCCGCGAAATAAAGTGGCTAACCGTACCACAAACGAAATGCAGACATCTACGGCCATTTATTGCCAACGACAACATAACACGATTAGAAAGTTTCGAAGTTCCGCGTCAGCTTATGAATGAAATTACGGTCGAAACAAGTTTGCAACTTACGAACAAATCAAACCATCGACGAGGAAATCCAGAATCCTATGGAACAATGAACACTTTTCAACTTTCGCAAAAGTTGAGACCTTCAAGGACGGTATTATGCATATCGATTCGGCGAACCAACGGACATCGAACCGCGAAACGAGTTAAAAATACCGGCCAGCCGACCGGCATCTGCGGACACACCGGTCAGACTACTCCTCGGAGCCACATGCGTTTGTTTACTATCGGGTTCGATCGCGGCAACGGCGTCGCCGGCGCCAGAGGTGGCCTCTGTCGTCGGCCACACTCGCTGCTTCGGTGTAAAAGTTGTGCGAGCCAACTTACGGCGAATGCCCCAATCCATGTCGGACGCGGTCGCGGTCGGGAGCGGCGTGCGGCGCGCGGCGCGGCGTCTCCGAGGCGACTGCCGCGTCCTGCGCCCGCTCCCGCTCGTGTGTTCCCATTGTGCCCGCAAAGAGCATTGTCCACGCCATCGCGATGCTCAGGAGGATTCCCGCGGAAATTGCACACACGCCGATACGACTTAACGAACGGCTAATGACTCCGATACACGCCGACCGCCATGTCGTTTGAGCGCCGACTAAATTATATGGTTTAAGCACACGCGACTGATTGAGCCATGAAATTACCGAAATCATGTCAGTCGGCTGTTTCTGTCGTGTAATTTGTAAAGCAAACTTTTCGAAATACTTTTTTGGATCATTAGCAACTGGAGCATGTGAGTAGCACACATCGCGAATCAATTTACGGGATGGAGACATTACGCTAACGGTCGCGTCGAGGGTCTCTTTGATGACAGGAACGAGCGCTATCTACCCGCAGTGAGCGCCGACCTATCCATTTCCCGTTAGAAATTAGATCGCACTTTATGGGCACACGTAAAAAGCTCTCTCATGTCGCTCTTAACAAAGACTAATTACCCGTGCGATTGTACGCCATCCATTTGCACGATTCTAACTTTGCGGTCAAGAAAAGTACAAGTGTTTACATTGTATTTTGTTTAACTTTCATTGAATGTTTTTGTACGTTATTGTTTTTGTGTATTACCGATGTGTTAGGGTTGTGTTAGAGCTACTGTGGTATAACATATCATGATGGTAAAAAACGAAAATAATAATAAACCATTTGTACACTTCTTCCAAAGTTACCTTAATATCAGTATAATAAGTATTAATATCGGTGACTTTCTATTAGTCGAGTAGATAAAACAAAAGCCACCTTTTGATTCGCAAAGTCTAATATTTGGCCGTACCAATCAAATACGTTACAAAGGTATATCGAAGCCCTTTATTTGACTTGTTAATTGCCATGGCCCAACTCTAACTATATTACCTGGGGTGGGACAAAGGTATATTTACAGTAGAACGTTATTTGAATTGACATAAAATCTTCGGTTCGTTACATTCGGTGAATCGGCAATATATTTTATTCATTGATCATTCTTGCGCAAGCAAGCAAGTGCCTGTTTGCTGTCGGTAATACCTACCTATTGAATTTGCGGTCACAACGTTCAATCTTATCGGAAATCAGCTAACTTCCCAAAATTTAATAAAGTGCACAATATGCGCAAACACTGCAGTGCACCTGGCTCTATAAATATTTCAGCATTTTCATTATTTAGGGTTTCAATGTAGACATCTGACGTAACCGCAAGTGATGTTTGCGGACGAATAAGACAAAAACACACAGCTGCCACTGGGTGGTGTAATTCTCCAAGTTTACGAATTTGTTGGGGCAAAGACCCTTTGGGCGAAAAACTCATACACATATTATTTGGACTGATTCCCGGGATATAGCGACAAATTCAAAGCTTGTCGTAAATCATTTTACCGTGAGGTTAAAAGATAATGTTTGTGGATTATGCGCGATTATACATCACCAAACCCATTGTTCCGCTTTTATATTACATTTACATTTGCAAAAGAGTAAATTTGCATAGGGATATTATGTATAAATAATGAATGATCCACGACCTCGGTGAAAGCCAAAGTGGATTAATAAAACAGTAAGCTTGTTACGTCGATTTTGCGATACTTAGCCAAACTTATATTTTATAGAAGATTAAAACTTCTCAGCGCGCATTGACTGATGGAATGGACAATTGGACATCCATCATTACGAGAAATTCTCTAAGAGTATGTACACAGACCGCTGCATATACGATCGAGAGTAATTGCCTCATTAAGTCATCAATCAATCCTCTGTTACACATTGGCCAAATTGCGTTACAAGTACGTAATTTGCTAGGAAAACTGCATTATGTATGTTTGAGCCGAAATGAATCGAATATTTCAGGTTACCATAAAGCGACTTGGGTATTATGTATAACCATCAGCAGTTTGCTAAGAAACATGACACTATCAAGGAAGCACAAAAGCATAACGATATCCAAAATATTAATGGTCCAAGAACACGAAAGACAAAACTGGCTGTAGTACGTAACAATATGTCAAAAAACGCAATCGAGTGATAATGTTATAAATATCGGTCAATTACAGTAAAACATTGAAAATCAACCAGGAGTAAATCCATCTCTGTTCATTAGTGGTGAAAATCCTAACCGTAAAAACCCTGTTCTAGCGTTCGTTCCGTGATTGGCGCACCCGTTTTGAGCGAAATTGCCAATTAACGGACACAAGTACCAGAGAAAGAACTGAAAGAGGTGTCGTGATGAAAGCACCTTTGGTAATTAACATGAAAGGATTAAGGGATTCGTGCTCAACATTTTGGGTTCGTTCGATATACATAAACATGGGCTGGGACCGCTTTATTATTATTTAGAACAGCTGTGCATGTAAAATAGTAGTTCTACTGTAGATACACGTATCTACTATTCCTAATTCTAGGCTAGCAGGTAACACAAAACTTACAAATTAGTATTCATGTAACAGAAAGTACTAATAAGTAGTATACTTTAAGCAAGGTAAATTACCAACTACAAATTTCGTAATTACCTTAAAGTATACCAATTAAACGTTTACATATAAGAGCCCAACACAGTGGCAAAGGGCAAACTTAATTAATGGGAACCGTCAGTCAAGTGCCATCTGTGTGTAATTGTCAAACCATTTATAATCAGGACTGGCGTTACAAGAACAAGTGAAAGACATTTCCATTTCTCTATCTGTCCGAAAGAATAAAATTTTACGTCACCACACACGACTCGCTGCGCTCTGTCTGTGGCAGGCTTCAGATATCTACGAAAAGTGCAAACGATACTCTCGCGAATTCTGCCACGAACGAAACACGATTTTACTAGCTTTGTTATAAAGCTCTTTTTGGAACTTGAGCAACTATATCTTTTATTTTATTTGTAATTTTTATTTCAACCAGTTTTCAAACGATGTGATGGTTTTATACTATCGTTTTATTTGAAATCCGATTCTATTTACACATTCATAAGGACTTACTAAGTCACGAACTCACATTTATGTAATAGCGAAATCATTAGAAGCGATTGTTATTAATTTAGTTTATTTTATATATTTTTTAAAACAATTGATTTTGCAGAATACCTTCTTAGATACTTACTAAATAACAAATATTTTATCACATATTTAATAAAATTTCTACTGATCGTGAGTTACGTTTTTCTATTTTAAAAGATAATGAATGTTACGTAATAAGAACTTAACGACCAAGCCCATCGTGCATTACTCGAGATGAGTTGCGTGCTTTCGTAGCAGTGCCCCTAATTAGCAAGAAGCGCAAGAATGAAAAGAAGTTATTATACATTTAGTTTACACTAAGTCACTTGACTTTAGACATGTATGATATTATAATTGCTCAATTCCACCACAAAACTAAAGCGCTAATATTACCACTTTGAAGAACTTAAAATAGTATTGACCTAAATTGAACAAATAAAAGTTTAAAAGCACAAGTTTACGGCAACTCCAAGCACTGTTACTGAACTATTACAAAGCGGTATTTCAAAAGCTAATTGCGTTAGATAGGTACTTTCACTTTTCAAGTAACACACAAGAGGACGCACTAAGACGGCAACTTTCGATTGGAGACGTAAACATTGACTGCAGTATGTCAATTATGAATGCACGGTGGTATCGATTGATTTTGGCCGGCTGGCAGTGGTAGCTTAATTTGTCGGCTTATCTGATGGAGGTAAGAGTTGACCACAGAAGGTAATTAACGACTGCAAGTCGAGGTGCCGCGGTGCAATCGATTTGTGGGTATTCAACACAACGTGTGATAAAATCCACATGTTTCATTCACTACACGATCGAAGAAGACGGACACAAGCGACTATAATGCGACGAACACGAGAACTTCAACATTTAAAGATAGGAGGAAGGATAGAAGGGCGGTGGCGAACCAAAATCAAATAGAAAATACTTCTACTATTCATGTAGGTATTTTACACCACTACATAGAATAGAATAAAGTCGCTTTCTCTGTCCTTATATCCCTATGTATGCTTAAATCTTTAAAACTAAGCAATGGACTTCAATGCGTTGGGCAATTTTAAGTTGCTTTTTACCTAATAGATAGATGAATTCAAGAGGAAGGCTTTTTATGTAAAATTCACGGGCGGGTCACTAGTGTACCTATAAATCGACAACATACAGTGTACCTATAAATCGACAATATACATAGCAGTAAGATGATTCTACCACCGATTTCGAATGCCGATTGGATGAAGACAACAAAAATACTCTCTTCTTAACAATGTGCCCTGGATATGACCTAAAAACTGATAACGATTTTTAAATGGAAATATTAAAACATTTATAACAGAAAAGTGTTACATAAATTACGGTAAATATAACATGGTATTAATACTAGTGGTCCTATGTCAACTTTAGTCAAATTGGGTTGCCGGCGCACTGGCCTATGAGAGATAAGGGCACACTATTCATTGTTCATCATTATACAATATACATATGCACTTATAGGTTAACGTTGGTCGAGTGTGTTAACTGCCCATCGAAATATTGGATTTAATTACTAAATCGTGACCATCGCAGGCTCCGTAATTAAACTTCAAATTTAGATTTCCACCAAACCAATCAACGTCGATTTGGCACTCAAGCACTTGTACCGAAAAATCAAAGCAAATTAAATGACCTCCCAAAAAATTTTTTTTCTGTTAAATATGATTAGGAGTATACAACAAACATTTAAATACTCAAATAGTTGAACACATTATTCCCTTCACGCACGAGGCGTGCACGCGAATCTTTTTAGGGGAGAGAGCCATCCCCGCTCCCCATCACAATCTGACGCGATTTAGATTTTTACATTCTAAAGTTTTTTGCCAATAACTCCCGTTCCCGCGGGAATTCTGCAATATCGCGTTGCAAGTAAGCTTTACGTTCATTAGGGTACCTGCATGACAAATTTCAATCATATATCTTAAGCGGTTTATATTTTTTCATACAAAATGTTTTTCACGTAAACTCCCATATCATAACATCTACCTGCATGCCAAATTTCAGTCCTATCCGTCCAGTAGTGGTTTAGGCTGTGCGTTGATAGATCACTGTCAGACAATCACGGTACGATTTTGCACAATTCTACTCTCAACATAAAGTTGCTGCAGCTTTACATTATGCACTTAAACAAACAAGATAGATGTTAGCACTTACTGTGGTGAGGGTGCGACATCACGATGGCCAGCGGACATTCGTCGTCGTCCAGTATGTATTCTGCATTATCAGCGGCGTCCACCTAAGCAAAAAATATGTTTGCTTTAAAATCTGTCTACTAACATAGCAATCGATGGCCTTTTTATAGCCGTGTAAAAATTATGTCGATTACATGGAGTGATGCCAAAACATGAAATTTTGTCATAGTTTTCAATCTTAAAATTTGATAGCAAGTAAGTGATGTTGATTCTAAGAGTACGACCATTTCATCTGTCTATTTACGCGCAGTTAAGTTTTGTTGAATGTTACATGATCACTTATTATAGTTAATGTTCATAACGAATCAATCCACATTTATTACAAATGCCTTTTCGTATACAGGAAGTATGTTAATATCAGCTTTAAGATTAACAAACTTTACAAAATAACCAAAATTTGACCAGCCAATAAAGACCAAGACTTAATAACATTAAGGCCATTTGGTAAATTAGTAGCGAATGAAGATTATATCAGAACAAATTAGCGTGAGGGCTGTAACGCCTTTCGATGTCCGCTAATGACAGCACAGAGACTACCTAAAGGTTAAATGCATATTCAATCTTCGTCACGTCAAGGGTAATTATACTAATGCTACTTGACGATAAAAATGTGACCGAACCCAGACACTAAGAAATGTACCGTGGCAAACTGCACTATATATAAACTACGAGTTGAATGGCTGTTCAAGCGACTACTTAACAATATTAGCACTTTCTTTGCTTCGCGCGGTAACGAAATAATTCATCATAACATGGTAATTTACGTGTAACCATTGCATGTAATGTGCATTTTACACAGATTTATTCTAATTTGAAAAGAATTCAAACTAACATAAATTCAGTTTGAAAGCCATGCGATAAAACACTTTGCATGTCATTACATTATGCACAAGTAAATAATGTATGTAAGCCGTAATGCTTAAAATGGGTGCGGTTTTCCCCCATTAACAGAGTTTTCTAGACCTAATATTATTTTTTCTAGTTAAAATCTAAACCATTATTAAAGTAACAAGT
Source organism: Maruca vitrata (assembly GCA_039566165.1). Classification (NCBI taxonomy): domain Eukaryota; kingdom Metazoa; phylum Arthropoda; class Insecta; order Lepidoptera; family Crambidae; genus Maruca; species Maruca vitrata. The sequence goes on along the minus strand of CM076917.1, from coordinate 12,504,463 downwards.
ACAACTAGGGGAATGACGAAGTAGTGAAGAAGGAGGATGCACTCTTGTTGAAGTAGAAGAAAAATTTCATTATCAAATCATGACACGTTGTGTACTCCCTAAAATATAATCCAAATGTAGTTTCACCTCACAATGTATATTGATAACTTCATCATAAGCCAGTTGCAAAATAGCAAATAAATTTCATTCATCTATTTTGTGTTATCCCTACTACACACCTACTCTCTGAAGATCAAGCATTGATGCAATAATATCTTTGGGTCTGAGGTGCCTGTATTTTCCTGGTTTCGGATAAACCGTTCCCAGAAATCTAAGCCTGTATCTGGCCATTGAGTGACATTCACGTTAGAGATATTACATGTCATCCATTTCCTTGCAGGCTCTACAATCGCTGTTTGACGACAGTCTCATCTTCATCAGTAACGAGTTGGTGACGTAGTGCCTTGTAAGCGCTCCAATGAGTAGACTACTTTGAAGTCTGCTTCCACCCATTATGGTTTTTTACCATTCATTATCTAAATCTGAATTAGTGTTAAAATTTTTAACTTACTACGAGATGTTGAATGTCCTCTTAAATGTTGTATTTTACATATGTTCTACATTATTTGTGAGGAGGACCTATGACTGATTTCATTATTATTGGCCTATGTAAGAAATGTAAAAATTTTTTTTAATCAACTTCAAAAAAAATAATAATAATCTTTTATTGAAACCAGTAACATTAAATTATTACAAACAATTTTAGCGTTAGTGACGGCATTAGTCATAGACTGTGTCGCAGTCACCAGCGCCCGCCTCAAAGACAGACGTTTCAGACTTAAAATATTAATAAAGTAACAAAAAGGAAAGGTTTTACAACATAATTTACCTGAATTTTATAGGTACTTTATATAAAAAAAGGAAGAAGGTTTCTCAATTCGACCGTATGTTTTTCTTTTTTGCTTACCTGTACAATACAGAATTGCTGCGGATCCTGCCTGGAGAGGCCGTACTTGTCCAGCATCTCGCGCACCACCGTCGCCGCGGAGTCCCCGACCGAGAGCAGCAGCGTCTTGTAAGGCACGTCCGGGCAGAGCGACGACCCGTAAATCTTCAACGTTCCACCTGTGAAAATAGATGTACTTGATTATTTAGAAAGAAAGAAAGAAAGAAAAACTTTTATTGACCACGACTTAAGGTAACAATGACACATAGATACACACACAAGACACAAAACGCACACAAAGAAATAGAACACATATGTAAGGACTTCACAAGTGGATTTAGCGATTTATGTGGCTGATGACGTGTGAAAAGTAGCGGATAACTGCCATTGAACATGTTTGACGTAGTATGACTGAAGTGCCATACGAAGAACAAATGGCTTGGAGTAGCCTCGTCATCATCACCGGACTTACTGGGAAGCGGATGGTTCTCACCCCTAAAGGTTCCGTAGAAATCTCTGACTCCAGTCCACACACAACAATCTTTTTTTAGAATTCTCTATCAATGCCTATTATTCAGGACATCTACTATCAGCCTTACTTACACATAAAGTAAGAGATTGTACGTACACCCTCGTGGCTTAAAATCACTGTTAGAACCAAAACAGTTCGATAGGCCGTTTCAACGTGGTGCCACAGAAGGAGCTTGTTCGTTGTTGTCTCGGGTTGTATTGGCTTTTATTGAATCCGTTGATTCCAAACACACGAACATTTCTCGAGCGCGCGTTTGGCGTCGTATGTTTGGAATCAAACGATTTGATGTGTGCAGTGTCTTAATCGCCTAAGAGGACGAGGCGCAGTGGAGACGACGTGGAGTGGATAAAGAGAGATGTATCCGCTTCGGTGGAGTCCCTCGAGCTAAAATACATACGACTCATACACAACTCTTCCCGCACAGCAGAGATGCCTGGTATGGTGGAGTCACGGCCTAGTGAGGGTTTTCGCATATGATAAATTAACTAAGAAATACGTAAGTGTCGTGGTGTGGTCGTGTGGCATGATAACCAATCATATTTGACGTGACATTGACAGACATGTTTAAGCAGGCCTTCAGGGTGAGTGCGACAGGCTCATTATGGTCTATTGTGCCTGTCGACCTCATATTTGGATCTTACTACGGCTTACCAAGGACCGTTATAAAAAAAAACAATATTCTGTCATGCCATCTAGTGGGTTTCTCATACGGGAAATCCCTCATTGTACATAGTCAATTCCTCACCGGTGTCGGGCCCGCCATCCTTGCTGCGGAACTGCTGCAGCTTCCGCTCGAGCTTCTGCTGGCGGCGGCGGCGCATCACCGCCTCGGGGTTGCTTATGCTGCGCGTGAACGACGTCTCCGGCAGTTCTATACAATATACAGACATACATATACATGTATTAGAGATAATATTAACAAAATCACTTAATAATCCTTACTAATATTATAAATGTGAAAGTTTGTATCTATGGATGTTTGTTACTCTTTCACGCTCAAACTCCTGAACCGATTTTCATGAAATTTGGTATGATAGTAGCTGGCACTCTGGAATAACATATAGGCTACTTTTTTTTTTAAATTCAACCCCCATGTGGTTCATTGGGGGGGTGAAAATTAGTATGGGAGAACTTTTACGTGTTTATAGATTTTCATAAAACTTGGTATGGAGGTAGCTGGCACACTGGAAAGACACCAGCGCTACTTTTGTTTCAAAATTTGACCGGGGTGGGGGGGAACGTACTATGGGAGAACGTTGACGGAACTTTCACTTATAAATAACAAATTTTACAAGGCATGTAGGCTATTTTAATACATCATTGCTACTAAAACCCATTAATATACGGACAAAGTCGCGGGCGGCCGCTAATAAAAAATACAGTCTTACCTATTTTATATTTTTTGTTACACACGGCCAACTGACCCCAAACTAAGCAGGTACCGTAGACAAAGTAACAATATCAAAATGATAACGAAGTTCGAAAAGAATAAAATGTATGGAATTGACATAGGATTGACCACGTAATTTATCGCGTCTAATGTCAATCCCGTACATTTTATTATTTTCGAACTTCGTTATCGTTTTGATATTGTTACTTTGTCTAAGTCCCCTGAGCTTTTACTATGGCTGTCAACGACTGATGTATTTACATACGGAAAAAACACCGACCTTCTTTACATAAATATTTGTCCCGGGAGGAAATCTGACCTATGTCTCTTGGAACACTCATGTTACCAACTATCGTTCCACTAAGTCGAGTCAATTTCTATTTTACATTAAAGCTCGATGTAGGACTTAACAGAACAAATAAAACATGTGATAGATGGTTCTAATCGCGAAATAAGGATCTTAAGCACTTGTGTTACACAGATAACAAACCGTTCAATACAAAAATGTGTAAATAATAAATAACACACCTAGAAACGATACAAACGTCGACGTCGCACAAATATGTGGCTTCTCAGGTCGGGTCAAACTCTCTCGATACAGAAGGGTCACTATGAGGTATGCCATAGAGTCAGCCAAATTATATGATTTTACCATACGCTTAATAGAGCTTTTACCAAGAAATCCAACAAACCATTTGTTAATGATGCTATCATCAAAAATTTCCCAATCCCAAAAACCACAGACATTTTTATTGTACAGTTAAAAATCATAACTTACTCGTACAGCTACACTATTATGACTGTTTATGTTTAAAAAACATACAAAATTAAAAACTGAATATACCAGAGCCGCTCTAAGTTGGCCGATTTGACACATGTCAGACTGACTGCACTAGTGAGGGACGACGGTAAAATTGCCGAAGTATATAAGTAACAGTTATTTCCACTTTATAACCAAGCAAGGTCTAATAGGGTATTCGACTGTGGTTGTTATGCTTGCCATTTTTATGAAATTCAGTAAGATTTATGTAAATCAGTTAGATTTATGAAAACGAAACTTAAATTTTTAGCGAATTGAGACTACAAAACAATTTAAAGTTGGGTGGGCAAGCCCATTCCAAAATTGCGAAAATCATTTAAAATTTCTTTTTCATCTTATTAATAACAGAATTAGTCACATCTTTCATTATGAAAACATATCAATAAACGCAACTTTTGATGATCCTACCGAACAAACTTCTTAGGCGCTGCATCCAACAAACTAGCGTGTGACGTCACACGCCAGTCGACGTTTGTATGGAGCATTTTTGAGCTCGACCAATTAATGTGCAATTAAAATTGTAATATCTCGTTGAGTTATCCAGATATCAAAGTGATACTTTCAACAGTGTCTTTGTGTTCGAGTGGTCCATCCAACTATATCAAAATAAAAAAATAGTCAAATACCCTATTATAACAATTTTTTATTAAAAACATTTATTCACATCCAGAAGATTGAATTGAAGTTTCTTATTTAAAATTATTATTAAAAACAATAATTATTAAATCCTTCATCCTATTTCTAAAAAATACCTAGTGAGTATTACCCATTACGTCACTATGAAAACGTGTCAAACGGCGTAACCTTGTAAAAGCGTAATACAGAGTGGAAATTGTACGTTTTCGTTTTATAATTCAATTATTTTAAGTAATAAAAGACAAATAATTAGATAATTAGGTGCATTTGACAATTTGAAATAACGTCTTATTTTTAAAAGTTTTTCTTAATGATTCGCTAAATATGTTCCCCTTAACAAGGATAAATGCAAAATATAAAATAAAAAGTGTCAAATCGGTCAACTTAGAGCGGCTTTGGTATAGTACTTTAATTACCTGTGTAAAGCTTTTCGGCTGGACGGTTTTCATCGTTAGTGTCAGACTTTAATCTCGACAGCTTCTCCTTCTTCTTCAGTTCTTTCTTCTCTCGTTTCGATAGTTTCCGCTTGAAGTTTTGGTCACCTTTTTCGTTAACAGCAGAAAGAGGTGCCTGGGAAATAAATAATGATTTACATTAATAAAATTATTTATTAATTGTGAGAATTAGCTGAGGTCACATTTTAAATTACATCTAAGAGTTTTTTCACAAACTAAACCGTAAACGACTATATACTATAACGTCCTTCCTCCCTGAAATCATTGCTTGCTGATTTGTGACAGCGAAATGACATCGTAAAATTTAAATATTTGTCCATCTTCGAATCCTTAATTCAAATTGAATCAATAATTGTGCTGAATCTCAAGATTTTTATTTCTCACACATCGATATATTATGTACCGAAACATATATTATAGATACAAAATTATTAAATGACAGACATCAGTGTTTTCGTGCACAAAGCATCCGAATTGGATTTGAATTGGACACTTTGCTCTGTCTTCTTAACTTAGCGATTGACAGTAACAGAGAATTGATTTACCGAATCCGGACCTCAGAAAACGTCGTTTCGTTTATTTTAGAAAATCCTCTACTACGCCGCAAGCTCTCTCAATTTCATGCCAGTAAAGTTATTTCGGCGCATACTCAGAGTACAGAAGCCGCGCGCCAGTAGTCCACTGTCGTGGTTGTCAGATCAAAAAACTGAAAACAGATCAGTTGACAATGATCACGAGTCAGTAATCATGGCGCTTGTATGTTCTAGAGAGAACACCGCGTCTCGGTAAACGAAGTGTAGGACGACATGAGGCTAGGTGAAATGACGATCTAACGCAGGACGGCTGGTGGGATTTAGATGGGAGTAGCTGAAAATAGACGAAAGTGGCGCGTCCGTACAGCACCGGTAAGCCTGTGTGTGTATCAGTGTCATACGTTTAGGTAGGAGTTTATTGAGCAGGCGGATTTCAAGTGTCTATGTGGTTTCTCACCACAGACTATCTTCCAACTTTTATCGTTCTCCGCGTGTCCTGACTCCTGCACGCGGAATGAGCGCGTCGGCAAACGCGGTCCGCGTGGCTGACTTCTGTGCCGATTTTTTTTTACAATAGCCTAACAAGATGGGCTCACTCCACCTGATGGTAAGCGGTAGTGAGATCCACATATGAGGTCGACAGGCACAATAGACTATATTGAGCCTGTCGCACTCACCTTGAAGGCCTGCTTTAATGCCGTTTCACGCCCCGCCTGAAGAGCCCGGGATCATAGGAGGGAGGGAAAACATGAACGATTTAGTATTGTCTATTATTTGCGCGAGCACTAAACATTTGAATAAATAAATTACGAATTAAACTCGCGTGCGTGTATTTTTAATGTAACATATAATCTAACGCGCTCGTGTCACGGGCAAGACTGACAGTCTTGCCATGTTCAGATTAACAATACACGCGAGTTTACTCCGTCAAATTAGTTTAATCCCAAATGAACGATTTAATTCCAAATTATTCGCCATCGACACGAAAACAAGTAGAGCACACATTAGAAAACTGAAACTATCCGAGATATTTACCATGTTGATTTGTTTTAATGAGCTCCCGATATTTCGGCACTGTTGCAAGCGCCATGATCACGGGTGAACCGTTCACCCGCATAAATATTCCGGTCAGTTTCAGTTTTCTAACAAGTAGTGCAGTCACCTCGGCACTGGTGAGGCACTTGAGCAGGAACCGCCCCTCGCGGTCCTCGGTGTGCCAGTTGAGCTGCACCAGCAGCGGCTTCTCGTGAGGCTCGAGCCGTCGCTCGTCGTCCGGCCCGTGCGTCTCCCACAGCGAGTACGAGCCGAGCGACAGCATGCGCATGTCCGGACGGAACTTCTCGATCAGCGTCTCTGTGAAGTGGTACATCGATAGTTATAATGTGCACTGGGTTCGGTAGTTCGACTGGATCGGTGGTACAGTGGTTAGTGAACCAGGCTACGGTAGCAAGAGTAGGTTAGAAATAGAAATATATTTATTTGTTGGAAATATGGTATAAACAGGTGTTACATTTTTAAGTGTCCGCTTATTTCAACATTTTTGGCATACAAATTTTATTTTGAGTACTTTATTTGGTTTGATTCTCAGGACAAATATTTACTAATTACGAAATCAGAACAATGCTTGTAATGTCAGGTGTGTGATATTTATATTTATTATTATAATATGCACTGACACCCTCAATATTCACTCGGTGGACAAAAGCTACTTATACACGAGCCTCAATTTGCCGACATCGGTCAGTGATGGCAGTTTCGTATACAGAAGTGCTTACGCGTAAAGACCGAGAGGTTTATTGCAATACGCCTTTGTACAATAATACTACAATATAAGGCCTAGAGAACTATGTCAACGACGCCGGCATTGGACAATAATCTGCCAAGAATTCAGTCCTATGGGTTTACAATGTCGTAACCAAGCGGAGGGAAGTTAACATTGTTTAAAATGCGTATCTCGAAAGTATAAACTTATAATTATCAATAAGTGGACTAAACAAAAAGATAAAAGGACTGACTCTCGCACTGAAGGTTTCTACTTGTATGTCAAAATATGTTCTCGAGTTTTCCTTTGTTAGTAAGACCTACAGGAAGGAATAATAGGTAACCTTTGTTTATTCTAATAATCAGAGCGCAAAATTAGTAAGTAGTGAAAACGATAATGTCTTCCGTATATTTACTGTATATCTTGACGTGAAAGTTGTTGATATAGATTCGTATGAGAACATAAGTAGGTATATCTGTCAAAGACATGCCGGAAATGCTATTGATAACACATGTATTTTATCTATGTATAGTATTATGCGATATCTAAAAATATATTGCAGTGCCATTCAAAATAAAACATTTAAATTGATACTTCTTTTTATCTGGCACTTACTTTTACTGTGCAATAATGTACAGAAACCTACTTAAACTACAATTAAAATCTAGAACCCACCAACAATCAGGATGTTTTGTTCCAGACAACTGACACTCAGATAACCCCTAATAATTTAGACATTTTATCAATTTACGTATGAAATTACCTAAATTCATTTAGGTTAATATTCTTGAACTCATTTTGCGACAATAATACAAGTCAACATAACTGTACGGTCTTCATTACTTTATTATAGGGTTAAGTTATTAAAACTAATTGCAGAAGTCAACCATAACCAACGTCGTCAAGGCAACTTAAATTAGCTAGCAAAGTGATAGTCGCAATTAAAAGAAATCCACAGTGATATATTCTGTGATGTTTAATTGCTACCTATATGACAATTTCCAGTAATAACAAACCGGCAATAATAAAATATAATGGGTACACATTCATTTACCTTATTTGTTTTATTATTGCTCATATTCTCCAATTAAGTCTTAGTCAAAAGGCTAGGATAATAAAGCCAGTCAACCGCTATCTAACAGACTCGATTGATCGATTCGACAAAACAAATAAGTGTATGTATTATCCCCAAATCTTTAAAATACTTGTAAGTGTTTAGAATTGTGGTTTTTAGGTAAGTTTAGAGAATTGTGATGTGCTCTCATTTTTCTGTAACTACAGTCAGTAGTTTATAATAAGTGCTTTGAAAATACAACAGCGGTGACCGCAGTGATAAATTGATCAAATCCATTAATACAATAATGGGTTGAGTGACGTACGTAACCACTTCCAGATGGGACGGCCGGCATCATTGATTGGTCAATAAAAATTGTCAATATTAATAATCAAATTGTTATTTTTACCTATTACATCGCTCACTGTGGCGTCCGACGCCACACGGATGCATTTTGTGGCAATCTTCTGTCCGGAATCTTGAAAATAGAAGCGCATCACTCCATGGAACTCCAAATTCTGGAACAATACAGAATCCCTATGACAATGCAAACAAAGAAGTCATCTATATGCGAGGGCTTATCTCCTAGATAAGAAAATGTTACTAAACGGTTATCTATGCAAAGCGGTTATCAAAGCGGTTCGCGTGACTCAGATTTAAGAAAGGAAATGTACAAAAGACTCAAGTTTAACCGTTTGCCTGAATTTTGCAACATGCAATTCACATCACTACAAAGATAGTATTATTCCATTCTTCAAACAACCCAAAACTTTATCAATACATCAGACTTTACTTGCGTTTAGAAAAATAAAGTTACGTTGAGCAATACTGAATTTTGTAACTATATATTGACGAATATCTAGTTACTTCTAACAGCAGTATGCTAGGCTTGTTTGATACACGTTTGACATGTTATTTTAATGTTGTTAATAAACCAAGAAGAGCTTTCAATCAACGTCAAAGTAACAACCTGTGATCAATAATGTAATAGACAGTTTACTAACTTTTCATATAATAAGTTGATAGCACGGCACATAAATGTTTAACGAGATGCGAGGAAACTAAGGAAAGTCGATTTCCCTTACGGCCGGTGCACAAACGACTTAGATAGTTAGCGCGCTAATAGTAACCTATTGAGCGCGTTTCCTGCGGTCTCTTACGACAGTTATTAATCGTCGCCGCTTTTCTTGATACGATTATACGAGATGTAATATATTCTTAGAAGATAGAACTTAAGAATATAATTCTACAAGCTTATAATAAGATGCTGCTAAATGCACAAATACCTCTATTTGTGCCAACAAGCTTTTAGCAGCTTTTTTGGTCATTAAACTTTAATAAATGTTAAAATTTGCGTTTAGAACTACCGTAGTAATGCTTTATTTTTGTGATAGACTTCGTTCGACAACTAGAAATTTACGTAAATCCATCATCATCACGCCTGATCGTCTTGGGGAAATACAAAGCAGAGACGGTCGATGAGTTTGTGTAGCCCTGTACCCCCTTGTGTTAGACATACTTGTGCAATTTGCCTAAGTAATTTGCTGTCTGAAAAATAAGCTAGGCTTATGCTAGGCTATCGAACCCTTCAGGCCCTGGACAGCATCCCACCGACGTCTCAAAAAGCGGCCGGTCGAGCCGACCGACGTGTCGATACGTACCTCGTTCGGTTCGCTCAGCTCGAACAGGTCGAGCCGGTTGGCGTTCCACTGCTGGATCATGGTGCGGAGCGCCTCGCGGTCCAGCATGCGCTTGTCCGCAGCGTCCATCGTGTCACCGCATCCAGTCTACCTGGAAACAAATAGAGCATGTCGATTAGACACGTTCGAATATGTAACTCTACACTTGGAAGTTGATTTCGGTCGATATTCGATCTCATAAATCGATCGAGTCTCTACTTAGTGAACAACTCAAGTCCTAAAATGACATTTATTTCGTAAAGGCCAAACTTTTATTCGCTATTTATACATTCGGAAGTACAATAATACTGATTAATTTCATCAAATCAAATCTCACCGAAGAAACTTCAGAATCCAATGAAGTCCTAAATACAATGACTAATTCTGAGCAAATATTTGTGTGATGAACGTTTGCATTTTTTGTGCGTGGGTATACATTTATATATTTAGGTGTTTTACACCACAGTATTTACTAATATCCTCAACAAAAGTGCTTAAGAAACATACTTGGAATGAGCTAATAATTAGATTATCTTACACATTTATTATGTTTTGCAATAATTAATGTTGTATTCTAAGTATATTATATTCAAGAAACATGTCAACATAGACATAATTCGTTCGGTCCTTGGCCAACATTCTCTATAACATGTATACGATACGTACGTATGGGACAGTATGAATGAACCTTATCAATAAATTAAACAGCACCAACTTACACCATTTAAACGCAATTTAAAGATGAGTCTACCATCTATGAGTCATAGTCATAAGAACAGTCTCGTCATTCAATATTAGGCCAATGTGTTCCAACTTAGACAATGGAGGTGAGCACAATTGCTTCTTCTAGTAGATCAGAACAAAAGAATGGCTTATACAATTTAAATGAGAGTAAACTAGTATTAGATTATGGTAATATTTTTATTGCTTCGATATCCATCATTGGTATCTCTAGAGTGCTTAATGTCAGTTAATGTCGGCACTGGAGAGCTAAATTAACAAGGCACACTTTGGTATCATAACTGTTTAACAGAAACATTTAATATTTTAATGCTCTTTTGTAACTTATTTTTTACCTTTTTGGACATCACACTGAACGTTAATAGCCATAAAACTGCTGATACAGGCACGCTACACGGGATCCAGTTATTTAAATGTTCTTAATTCTTATTCACAGATCCGACCGTGTTATAGTAGTCTGGCGGGAATGATAATCTTGGGGTAATAAGGCAGGATATAGTAAAATTTATGAGAAATATAAATTAACAATATTTATCTGCCTCTAAAAATTATATTCTAAAGGAAACTGAATGGCTGAGTATTTAACGCATCATCGCCTACAGCCGAGTGTATTAAATTTAAAAAGTGGAAAGTATTTATGTAAGTACATATAATAAAAAACACCCATTAAATGAGTGCAATATCTTTGTAATCGCAAATTAATTTTGTTTACAATACGCAGCAGTGTTCTGTTCACACCACAAAAGCGATATCTAACAAACCAATTTCGATAACACACCGATAATACCTCTACATTGAATTGATATTATTATTACTACAATGTATCGTTTATCATACTCTGTTAATGTGTAATTTACTAGGTAAGTACGAGCTGAAATGCTAAAAGATAAAAGCGGTAACGGTGTCCTCCCAGATAACAGTCTTTTAGTACCGTTGCTTCAATCAAAGCCATCGTGTAAGGAAGGATGGTACCGTGAGTACTCGCCGATGCCTTACGAAACACCGCCGGGTGAAACATCGTGAAACTGTTGAATCAAACAGCGTCTATGGCAACCGTTTGTTGATGCTAATCAAAAAGGAGGCCACGCCGCCCGGGTCGAGTTATCAGCTACTTTCAATTATGGACAAACTCGGATTTAATTACCGTGCCGATTTCAATTCGAAATAATCCATCCGGGGGTATCATTGCTACATTATATTGGTGAGCGAGAAGCAGTCACCGCCAATCAGCCGGTGTTATTATAAATCGTTAGTTTGATACACCTCTTAAAACGGGACTTTGGTAAATTGCGCTCGATTAAATTTGTTAAAAAAGCTGTCTGATATTCTGATCGTGTTTAGTCTTTGTGTTTGATTTATGAAATTTGCAATTTTTCAAACAAAATACATTGCAAGTGGGCGGTTCTGGTACACATCATACGTTGCGCCGGCGCACCTACACACGCGCCAGCCGTATTTATAACGTAAACATATGGCCCGCGCCGAAGCTGAAACGACCAAATCTGTAAATAGGTACCTCACTCTTTTAATATGGCCCGTAAACATCGGTAACTTTATTACCTAATCAATCGATGCGGCCAAGTTTAACTTCACATTTGTGTTTCAATGTGGGTAATGTTAATATCACATGATACTTAACGATTAGGTTCTATAAAAACATAATGTTTGTAATGATTTCTCGGCTAACCAATCACGTATGTATTAGTCCCCCAGCTAGAGACTAGATAGAGTACATGGAATAGCCATTCCTAAACAGACGCACTTTAGTCGAATATTTAATTGGATTGGAAATAAATGTGTGATAGCTATAAGCTTGGTTGATGGAGCAATTTTCAATCGAGTCTGGCAAATGATTTACACAATTTTCATTATTCCAAAATAAAAATAAATATGTCAATCAATAATTGTAGACATTTTATTGCAGATATAGTACTCGTGGTAAAGAATGGGTCAAAGTTAATTTTCAACCTAAAGCTATAGCAACCTTTAGCTGTCAATTACCAACAAAACTTGACATAGGTGTGTACTTATTTGGGCAAGTAGAGCCACAACGCTTTAAGAAAACTGTAATTTTACGCAACACTCCGACGTCGCTTGACGGCCGGCATTCCATGCATGCCAACTAGTACCAACACGAATGCGTACGTTTCGCGGTACCGAGAAACGTGTTCCTATTTCAATTTTCATCCGAAACCAGTTTATTAGTGTTAGCCGTCGGAAACCGAAACAGCCGCCAGCGTTGTTATGGTTGGACTCGCTTCCGCTGCGCAGCGCTGCGACTCGGCCGAACCTCACTTAGGCATGAACGAGGAACCGCGAACCGCTCAAAACACGGATCGTTGACTCGTAAAAATAAACACGCAGCTACGCCCGTAACATAAGCACAACATATTGCTTACCGCATTGCATCTATTCCTATTTAAAACTACGAGTACATGTTTGGTTGGTACTGCTGGTACATCAGACAGGCATCCGTTATTTCAAATTGGACAAGGCACAAGGACGTCTACTGTCTAAATATCGAGAGCATGAGTGGAATCAATAATGTTGCCGATATATTTAGCTGGTGAAACAAACGTAAAGGAGTTGTCAATCGTGGCGGAACTTCACGGTTGGACGCCGACCTTGCCCCTTCCTGTGGTGAGCGCACGAAACGATCTCGCAGACCGGGCCACGCTAGACTCTATTCAATACATCTATGATTATCATACATTATCATATTACGACTAACCAGAGTAGCGGTACAAACGAACGTTCGTTAAATTATCTAATTTATTTATTGGAAACCTCTCTTCATTCATATCTGACTTCAACGATTGAAGTGACTTCAATATCTATAAATTGAAGTCAAGGTTGTTGACAAATCCGTTCGCCATAAGGCACTCCTATAAGTTTCATTTGGGAGGGATTTATTGTACGCGTATACATATTACATACATACGAGTAAGACACTCCCAAAAGGTATTCATGATGTATAAATACATTATGTAGAGGATTCGAATCACGATACGCACATCATCAAGCAATTTGCATAATAATGGCGACTTAGAATAAATATTAGAAGATTTATGTGTATCGTCGACAAAATCGAAGTCGTTGAATCATTTTATTCCATAAGTAGGTATAGGTTACCTTTAGCGTACCAATCCAACATTCCAATGGACCCAATTCAGTATAACAGTACAGAGCAGGTGCATATTGACATTGGCGTCGAACACACTAACAAAGCCGAATAATAAACACCATCTACCTAGTTTCCATTGAGCAGGTTAATTCCGTTTAAGTGCAGCGTGGGAAAGTGTGAGTTAAATAACGATATGGGTGCAAAAACTGCGCTCGAACACCGGCCCCCGCGCAAGTGCATAGGGGCGTTACAAGTGGCCGCGACCCCACGCCAGCGCCCTTTACACTCCAACTGCCTTTTGAACCTGCCATCAACACTCACCCCGTCCACTTCAAATGCCAAAACCGATATCAACTAGAAATAAACACCGGAATGTGCTGAAAAACAACACCACACTGCCACATTCTTTGCAGCAATTACCTATGCGTTGGATCGAGATAATCATTCTGTCATAAAGAATTTTAAACTGTGGGGTTATTAAATATTGCTTCCGGAAATTATACCCACGGGCATTTAACCGAGGGACAGTTTTGAGAACTTTTTACATCCTGACATTTAATCATTTCTATAGTCTTTATGTAAACAACTTTGATCATACGAGAAACAGTCGCTATTGCTGACAAGTTTAATGTTAGTGTAAAGTAAAAAGCTCCTATTCATATGTTTGTCAAGTAATTTCTATAACGGGACCTCAGTCACCCGTCGCGCGGGGCACGCATGGCGCTACACGACGCGGATGTGACATTAATATAATCGCGTGTTCAACCACCTAACTCGAGTTACGGGAATCGTGAAATGCTCTGTGCGGCTCGGCCGATTATCGCGCATCGCGTCAGCCGCGAGACTGCAGGCCTGAGAACTTGGCTCCCTTGTGCGAAGGCTCCCATGTCTGTTATGTAATGCGGCTGTACTGTTATAGTCTGTCACGCAATACTAATTGACGGTGTACACTCATCTTACATCGACGCCCAGTCTCAGACCATTCCTTATCTCGGAGACGGCTAACATTTTAAAACCGGCTTTTGTATCAACGGTGCCCTCGTTTGTAGACGGACAACGAGTTTTTAGATCACCTTTATCAATGTGGGGAGGGTGATGTCAGGCGACCATTGCTCTTTTGCCTCAAAGTTGCATTCTTAGCTAAGTACGGTTTGTTGCAAAAAGTTTAGGAAACGTTAAATTCCTGTCCATTTTATAGATTAAGTGAATTGATAAAACCGAGAGATCTCGCTCAGACATAATTTATGCATTTATATTCTGTGCCTACTTAACTAAGCGCCTAACTTTAATGAAACTCAAAACAAAATTACGTGAGTAAACGCAATCATAGCCGAATAAATAAATACCTTTACGCATATCATTAATAACATGCATAACATAGATGCATACCAAGCAGTTCGCATCGTATTAATAGGTGGAATGCCAAGGCACCAAGCTACAGGCGAAACATGACTCACATTGAAGGCACGCGAGACTCGCTGCCGACCACCGCTCCACCCTGACAACCTCCTTGCACCTACTGGCGTGTATTATGCGTTTGTATATTCACATAAGTACGAGTACGTCTTCAATCTTCGGCTTTACATTTGAATTAGACAGGATCCTATATTTTACTCATAACAAGAATACACGTAAACCGACAATTAAATAGTTAAATTACTAACGAACACGAATCAATAATTCATTGATGTAACGTTTCGCAACCACCTACTCGTACTCTGTTAATAGCTGGCATCGCACCGAACTGCACCTGCTGTGACCCGCGCGTGCATTCCACTGAAACTGGACGTGACATAACTCAAGTATCCAATTACATTGTGCGAGACATGCACACCGCTTTATCACAAAACCAGCGAACACGTTCAATAGATCCGAGAATAAAGTCTTGCTTATATGGTTACAGAATTTGATTGAGTGAACAGAAACTGTCGCAGAGATATCATAGCAATAGATTTAGAGAGCTGGCTGTTAGCGAAGTGATAGTAGGGCAATGTTAGTAGTCGGGTTTCGTTCCGGTGCGTCAGAGAGAGGACGAAACATTGGCACTCGGCCGATCGCGGCTCGGCCACGTTTTCTGACTGCCGACGAAGAGAAAAGTGTGACGCACAATCTTCATCGGCATTTGCGGCGGACGAATGACCGTGACCGGCCGCCACGTTCACTCTCAACGAAAACGGGACCACGAAGCACGCGATTCGTCTGTCGCTGATCGATGCCGTGCAAATCCGAAATAACGAGTCATTCTCCGATAGAAGGGGGCCCGCGGGGAACAGAGAAGTCTGACATATTATGGTATCGACCTCGTGCGAGGGTGGGCCGGAGCCTGGCACGGGCTACGCCACGGGAACCGATCCGCCTCACGCAGGCTATCCCTCAATGGTAACGCTGACACGGAAAATGTCATTCGTCCTCATTTCTGTTACCGTCTACATTACCGAATTGTTCTTTACATTATTAGCTTGGTATAACTTCTTGCCCATTTACCTTAATTTTACCAAAGAAGGGGAATTCGTTTCGTAACCAAAATATAAGTACTCGTCTAAAAAAGATAATCACGGACAATACTGGTCTTACGCCATTTGTGCTCACACAACGCGTGGTGCCATTACAGGCCATTGTTTACCAAATTCGTATTGCAAGTCGGTTAAGTGTTAAATAATACGTAATTTGGTTATTTCAATATCGTGTTCTTTCTGCGTTAGGTGTAACGAAATATTGGCACACACAGGTAGCATTGTTCTATTTCAGTCTCAAGAAACCTATACACAAATATAGTAGATGGCCAACTTTGTTTAAAAATGGTGTAACAAAACAAGCGATTGTATATTTCATAATAACACAATTGGTAGGTAAACTCTGTGTTCAGAGAGAAAACAAACAAAAATCACGAGCCAAACGTATTCCATTCATAAACGTTGGCTGGCTCTCGCCGTTTCACAACGAAAATATTTGGATTATGTAATAATATGTTGTTCGAGGAGTGTTGTTGGGTCTTAAGAGTGTAAGCATAGTAGAAATGTAAGCCGGCGGGCGGCAGAGGCGCTCCACTTGCAGGCTAATTCAATTAGAAGCAATCGGCTCCAATGACGCGGTGTACTGCGCCAATGCTGGTAATATCCTCCCCCCTCCCCCTCATCCATACGCCCTACGGTCATTGTTCACCCCACTAATGCGATATAATAATGATATAATTGCGTTTAAACTTGGAAGGTTAACAAACCGCAATCCATATCCAAACACTCGATTTTTCAATGGAAAGATTAGCGTTAATCTTAAATCTCTAGAGGGGACTTTTGTTAAGTTTAATTTAGTGATGCACACAGTTAGGTACAAAAACATGGCCTAATGACGCCTCGTGCCATTTAGAATGGAAAACAAACGATAACCATAAAATCAAAGGTAATTTCAGGTGTTTTTAAATCAGGCATTGAAAATTTCAACTCAAGTGTAAACGAGGTGGTATCGAAATATACCTAGATATTTAACAGTTAATTTTCGCGACAAAGTCGCCACAGTAATATCCGCAGTGAGGCTGATCGGCCGCCTTCCGGCGTCACGGGCGTATCCCTTGCGGTAAACGCAACATGATCCGAAGAAACAAACGAAAGCACCAGGTAAAAACTGGTTGTAGTTAAATGGCATTTATTGCGAGACAGAACCGTGAAAGTTTTAGACGAGCCGAGAACTACTAACAGAGAGAACTGGTCAGCGCGTTTCGTAGACCGAGTGAGTCGGCGGATAACAACGCGATAACGATAAATCACGCATCTTTAAATGCATGCATGTTATTTGAGTATTGAACAGAAGTACCTAACTAGTACCACTATGTTTAATTTGTTCGGTATTTTATGAGTGGCAGACAATGCAATCTATTTTGTTTTTTTTTTATATTATGAATTGCACGCTATGCGACATTACTTCGTAGTAATAAGCCTAGGCTAAAACTGAAATGGGAAAGTTAGGTCTCCGAAACTCATCAAAGCTTGATATCTTAGCGCAGCAAGAGTCCGCCGCAAGCGCTGCCTTCACAAAGCGGCCCCTTATGGTGAAACCGTCGTGAGAAAGTAAAAAGACGCAATCAGCGAGAGAAAAGCGCGCGGAAACCGAGCCCGCCTGCCGGCGTCTTAATGGGCTGCTTAAACATTCAGGACGTGAGTATGACCCACTGCTGCTTCAGGTGCATTGAGCCTGTGCAACATATCTTCAGACGTAATCGAGGATTCATTGCGTTTCTTGGAAAGTGAATATTCAAGATCGGTGGTAGTTTCTTATCAGTGCACAATGGACATAAGATACATGAGTAGAAAAGTAATCTTTTGTATATGCGCACAAATTACATTTTACAACTCATTTCTAGAACTTCCAATTCGATTCTATTCGACATCAAAGAAAGCTTTCTTATTGACATTGTAACACATACCTCGTTTGAATATTTAGGCCAGCAAGGGTTTTGATAGGCACGTATCAGGCACGTCGGTAATCTAAGTCATGGTATCTGAAACAAAAAATCATACATCAAAATATAGTCAACACACAAACATAAGTGTCACAATGAGGAAATCTGAGCAGAAATAGGTTCTACACAATCAAGTGCATAGTTCTGTAGTACGATTGGTACAATTTGCCAGAAATTGTAACGCGCGTTACCGCGCCTCAAAGAACCATATTAGGTAGTTTGCAATCGCAAAAGAAGCTACATCACAAAAATTGGTACCTGAAACTGGTCGCAATCATTGTATTGAGTCAACTCACCGCGTGCAATCTATGAGTCACTGAGCCAACGACCGCGGTAGGAGGTATACCATAGTCAGAGGCCAGATTTTATTTTGTTGCCAATTTGACAAGATAACGAAGTCGGAGGGATTACGGAGGTCGGAGATCTTTATCCGTACAAAAATCCTGTGGGTTCTATTTTTTGTGTTTACGTCTAGAATATCGTCAAAATTGACATATTTTATGGTGGATTAGACTGACATTAATTATATTCCACTGTTGTTTCGTGATATCCATATCACAGTGCTAAAGAAAATTAGCATATTTAAACCCATATACCTAATTAATAAGTTATTAAAGAAGATGTGTAACCGAACATACAATATATCATCTTGGCCTTAAATTAAATTATAATGGTACAATCAACTCATATCTACCATGCCAATATTACCTTAACATACTACAGCCCCCACAGGCTTTGCTTAAGCCTTAGTTAGGGGTATTCAGGCGGTGATATTATGAACAATCGCTATAAAACACCATAAACCATTTATGACGGTGAAACAATACACAAAATTCCTACGCACCCACTTCCGTCCGTGAGTGTACGATACGGCGTACGTGAACAAATTGAAAAACGAACCTACACAAACATTTCGCAGTACAATAATTCTATAAGTAACGAATGCGTCGAATAAATAACATAGGCCCATGGGACCACGAAACTAATTAGAATGTATGACTCGTAGGCGCACAATACGCCCCATACTCTACGTATGGTTGGATACAACTGCCATAGGAGCACGACAACACGTGCCCAGTCACGACTCATATCTACTTGCAGTCATCTAAATATGATAGATACTAATCACACATTGTAGAAGATAAATGTACTGAACCAATTTAAATTAAGTATAATACACATATAGTTTAGCTCCTGAGAAAAGTCATAAGCTACATTTTAACCAACTGCGCTACAAGGGCCATGTTTTACGCGATAAACGACTTCACACGACCAGAATCGCTAGGCAATAAAGGGTGAATTGAATTACTGCTATTGACGGTCGACACAAGGTCCTAATATTGTTTATTTATATTTTGTACTAAGAAAATCTAAATTTATACGAAGTGGCGACTTTGGACTAGCAGGCGTATCATGGGAAGACATCTAAAAGATAAAAAGACAACTACCTTAGCCAAAATCGCGAAGACACATTGATTGAGGTCGTCACGACACCTATCGTGTTGGGGATGATTAGGGAGGTTTATGTCCAGCGCTGGACGAATTCGGCAGATATAAAATGATGAAGGATAAAAGAAATTTGTATTGACGCGCGAGGACCCACCATCATTTGTATCTGTCAGAGGGTTTTCGTAGCTATAGGAAGACTCGTCATCTAGACTCGTTGTCTCGACATCAAAAGATGAATATTTGGAGTCACGAAGTGCTAACATTGTGCACGCAAAGCATGTGAATGGCGTGCGCAACCGCAGCAAATGCAACACCGGAACGAAATGTCGCACACATTTGACGCGGGCTGTATAAGAAGCGATTATAGATCTACCACAGAATGATAGATTATGGTACAGAGACAAACACAACTGGAAATCTAATATTTCTTTTAATCTGCATATGTGTGTGTTTGTGACCCATTTGAGAAGGACCAGTGCTCACTTAGGGTCCAACTGTTACTCATGCTTTGTAGAGTTCTAAAAGCTCAATAACAAATGCTCTTGTTCTTGCGTGCTTGCTCTTGCTTGAAAAAAGCGTCGAGTCGCCGAGTGGTTAAGGTCGTTGCTTGCCATGCGAGAGGTCGCCAGTTCAAACCCCGCCATGTACCACTGTGTTTTTCTAATTTGGAATTCATATGTACGATTATTCGACGCTTTAGCGGTGAAGGAAAACATCGTGAGGAAACCTGCACACCTAAGAAGAAATTCTTAGGTTGGGTAGTCAACCAACCCACACTTGGCCAGCATGGTCAACTAAGGCCTTATCACCCTAATTTAGGGTAGGCCCATGCCCCAGCAAAGGAGATGTATATGGGCTGATGATGATGATGATGAATTTAACCTCTTAATCCAGCCTTTCAGTCCATAAAAGTCGGGAATAGATAGATAATGAACATAAAATGAGCAACCAGAATGTATGATATTTATAAGTACTTATTTATGATGAAAACATAAATATTTTGTTCTAGTAAACAATATGGGATTATCAGACATATCACAATTTAAGCATCACAGCAACTCTTCTAGATATTTTAAAGCTGAAGAGCTTGTTTGTTTGTTCCTTTGTTTGAATGTGCTAATCTCAGAAACTGCAGTTTTGAATTGAAAACATATTTTTATATGATAAATGTTCTATTCAAAGGCTATACAACATCAGGCCGCCACCAATAGGAGAAACAATAGAAAATGTGTAAAAAATGGGGGAAATGAGGACGAAGTTGCTGTTACAACAAGTAAACACACAAAACGCCTCAATCTTTTTATAATTATTGGCTGCACATTGATTGAAACAAGGCATGTGACAAATTTTTTTTGGCAGTGATTTTGGCCACTTATCTTCATTTCAGGACCATTACACATGGTACAATACAAGTCAGAGATAGCAAACTGTTACTTATGAACATGCAATTAAGTAACTTCTATTTAGACAAAAATAAATTAATAACACATAATTCGCACACCACAATCGAAAACATAAGAATTATGAATGCATCCACATTCTATTGTGATTCCATGAGTGACATGAGTTTTCACTTCTTTTAGTGCATAGTTCATTTTGTGATCAGTGACATCACAAAAAATATATCTGGTGACATAATTATTTCAGGTTTTTGGTACATACATAATACACAATTCTAATGATCTTCCTGGGGGCGCATTTTTTTAAGTCTATTATTGGAAGTCCGAAAATATTTCTCAGTAAATTTAAAACCATAATGATTATTCTTCATAAAAAAATTTAATCCTACATATTGAAAAACAAATCATTGCTGCCAAAACTATTTCCACACAGACAAAGTCGTGGGCGCCTGCTAGTTTATGATGTGAATTAAATAATACATATTGCTACTATGGTCCATATAAGGATAAACATGTAAATCTGAGTGTAAACTACCTAACAATTTTCTTGTTCTACAAGTTATATTAAATAAAAAAACAAAGCATCAAAGCAAGGATATAAACGGCTAGTATCTATTGGCAACCTAAGGATTTGACCCGAATTGCTTTTTTACATGCACTTGGAGGTTTTCCTTGATTTTGTACTCAGGAAAGTTAAAAAGCTATGATTATATTAATAACTTAACAGAATAAATTAAACGTTAAATAAATAGATATGTTATTATTATTCTCCAAGTTAATCAGAATATTTGTCATATTATTAAGACCACACATAAACATTAAAACTCTATTTAGCAAAAACTTAAGTGAGTTTTATTCTGACCAAACATCTATGTCACACAAAATAACAACATTATATTTTGAATACACTAATATGTTTAAACAGTTAATATTACTCCTACGACATTCCATGGTAACCATGCATACACTAACATGAGCTGGTCATCCAGCTCAGAATACTGAATACTCTGGTATTCTGCAACAACAACACAACATTTACTTCATCCAGTCAGAAATACCTGTTCTGTAGACAAACTTATAAGTGGGTAATTTTATGAAAACAAACCTTTCATATTTTCAGTTGTAATCCTTAAAAGTTTCAGCATAACATGCTTCACTCATAACACTAACAAATACGTTCAATACAACAAAAAGAAACTTCACTTGAAAACTTTGAATTTGTCAAAAACTTGAAGGCACTAAACGTTATCACATTTCAAAGTTCAGTAGAAGTTTAAAAAACGTTAAAAACACGTAACCACCGAACATTAATGAAAAACAAATAAACACAACAAATTTCCGTTTATAAGTCACCGATTTGTAAAGTTATTACGGCGAAAGGGAATCCTAAACACAAATGACGCAGACAAATTACTAAACTTCATCAAAACGAACGAGTGCTGCGCCACACGGCCGCAAACCAAACACGATTTGTGGCGTGCAGGTATAGGGTCGTACTAGCTTTAAGTATTTTGTCATGTGATCTAGATGTCATATTAGGATATTTATTTTGATAACAGGAGTATTTACAGCTGATATTTTTAAATCTTGTTTTAAAATATTATCTGCAATGTTTTATTCAATAAAGTTGTAGATGTTTGGTAATTTATACCTTCCTATCCGATTGCATTTTCAGTATGAATTGTTGCTTAAATCCGAAACAGTAAAAAACTTTATTTGTAGCACAGCTGGGTATAATCCAAAACTACAGTACACACATTATTAAATGGTGCGATGAATATCCAAATAATTATTAATTTTTTGACATGTGTATTTTTTTTTATACACCGTGAAATTTTAGGGGTTGTTTTCCCGCAGTAAAATGATTCTATCATAATAGTACAATAGATTTGTGCAGTTCTTTTTTGTTAAAATCAATAAATGCCGGTTTTACGAAAGGTTTGACCGAAACTCTAAAGCACGTTCGAACCGCTTTATGACTTAGGGTGTCGAGCTTCTTCAGCTTTAAGCATCGATTTCATGCGGCAAGCAGTACCTGATAACGTCACATCTTATAAAAGAACGATAGCTTCTCTCGTTTTCGAGTTGGAAAATAATTATATTGAAAAAAAAATTTTTTTTTGAGGAATTATTTGCTTTAATTATTAAAATAATAAAGGGGATAGCAAAGTGTACAAAAACATATACTGGATGACATGATTAAGAACTAATATTGTACAGTGACGTATCCCAGCACTAAGTGATATGTGCATAAGTTCTTTTTAAATTCTAGCATTGGATGTCAACAACTTTGCCGTCATAATCGTGGGTACCTCATCATTATTATAAATAAGTACGAGTAAGCAGCATCATCATAATTTATAATATAGGTACATAATGAAGAACCAGAGCAGGCTGTGTGAATGTGAATGGTCGTCACACAGGTATTGTTAGCACACAGTCTGCATATTCTTGGCACTATTGCGGTAAACTGCATCATTCAACTGGTGCTAACAAGAGCCCCGGATCAACTCTACTGAGACTAGCGTCAGTGTTCTACGATATAATGACCACCACCATCAGAGATAGTAATGACCGGGACCACCTATGTAGGTTGATAAGTAACAATTTATTTATTTTTTAACGATTTTTTTATAGATACCTATTTACTCTACAAGTTAAATAAAGGGTAGAACCTTTAATAACCGAATGAACTCATGCTAATATGCAGTGTATTTTTACGAATCAGTCCATATTTCCTTGTTGCATTGAAAAGCACCAGTTCACCAGAAACAATATGCACCCTAACTTTGCCTTGATGCAACAAATCGCAACTCGGTTGCTATTCTTTCGCGTGGTCCAATGGCAGGGTGCAGCCGGCTTACTGTGTAGTTTCCTACTACATACCAACCTAGTAAGGGTGAGGGCAAACACAGTGCCCCACTCATACGTATACGCACACGTCATATGCGCAAACACCGTGTAAGCTGCGCGGAACTTTCATGTGCAAACTAATGAAGTGGGTAAAAATAAACAAAGTTTCATAGATTTATTTATATTTTTCTAAAATTTTACATTCACGCACATACACACAGTAAATGTCATTTCAAAACAATTTTTTTTTCAGTCTGCTCCAAATAAAAGCAATTACAAATGGCACTACCCATACCACTACATGATATTGATTTAGGGGACATAAATTTTCTAATTGATTTCTTTACATACATTGAATAATTCCTCATTTTGAATTTTGTAAATTTTTTGACCCTATACTTATAGCCAAGGGAAAAAATAAGAATAAATCAAAATGAAAATATTTATTATAGAAAATAATACTTGACTGTATGTCAAAAAAATTTGTAAATCTACATTGTATTGAATTTCTTAGTATAAATCAAGAGATTACAAAATACCTATCAGAATAAGAATAAATCTACAAAAAAGAATCTTACAAATTATTCCTTATAGTTGTACGTGTCTAGGGAGAGCTAAGTCAGACCAACATTTATTCATGCAAGATTTTTTTTGTTGGAAATTACTTCAAATAAATGCCATTTAATCACACTGATACATTTACTCTTAAATAACTAGGTATAGGTATATTGTGTATTATACTTCTGAATCTTACATTCTCACATGATTAAAGTTTGGATCGACATCTTGGTTGAGAATTTTGTACTGTCAAGATAACCCCTCATGTTGATATCCATATTAAATGCTTAATGCCATACGTAAGTGTAAAACATCTACAACAAAATGAATGTATCTGTGGCAACACAAACAACAAGAGTTATCGTGACAAACAAATTACACTAATTATGTGTGTAATGTGTCAGAAAATAAAACACATTTTACTGGTCAGAGCCTTCATCTTCCTCGTCATCCTCCTGCTCTTCCTCAGTCGATGCGGCATCCTTTTTCGGTGGTGCGGGGTCCTTGCGCGGTCTGCCGCGACCTCGTCCCTCAACCGGTGCGCTCTGGACACAATTTAATGCAAATTAATATTCATTTAGCAAACGAAAGTTTGATTTACACTAATTAAAATGTTACACTACCTTCGCTTTAGTTGCAGCCTTTTTCTTGGAGCCTTTAGGCCTGCCTCGGCCTCGTTTCGCTACTGGCGCCTGTTCGTCATCCGATGATTTAGCGGATTCTTTCGCCTTAGCTGGTGCTGGCTGCCGCCCCCTCTTTTTAGTATCTGCTTTAGCCTCCTATACAAAGTAAAAATATTTAAATTATATTTTTTCGAAAAATAAATATAAAAAATAATATAATTTAAAAATAAAAATGAGTTTTTTCACTTACAGATTGTGTTCCATTGGGTTTCGGTCTGCCGCGTCCCTTCTTCTCAACGGTTGTTGATCCGTCATCAGACATTTCAGTCAAATAATATTATTATCTAATTAGGAAAATCTGGAAAAAGAATAAAAACAGTCAATGACCTCCGCAAACATCAAGACAATATACAACTTTCACACTGATGCTAATTCCATTATCTATAGACGTATGTATGTAAGTATGTATTAGGCATTCATATAATATACGCGAGACGCGAGCACAATAACTGGAATTTTAATCAAGAAGAAACGATTATAAAAGTCGTACGACAATAAATATTTAGACTCAATTGAACATCACGTACAAAGAAAAGGATGAGGGAAATGTCAACAACCGCGTAAAAGACGCCAAGCTACGAGTTAACTAATTATGGATTACTGACGCTACGTAGGCTAGATAAGACATAAATCCGTGGAAAAATAAATAATTCATAGTTAACGTAGCTTGATTTTCAATATTTAACAACAAAAACACTCACTAACAGCAGGATTCTACTTCTAACTACAAACGTAATTTATTGAGGAGGGACCACCAAGCCAATATAATGGAGTCCGCTAAGATTAAATAAATATGAAACGCGAATGCGCAGCACAACCATATATTTTATGTGTGTAATTTAAAGCGCGAACAGTGCTTAATTTATTAAAAGCGATAGTAGGTAAATGTAAAATGTACAACAAAATAATACTCACAAATTGTTTACAGCGTACGTTAACGCAATCTCCAAAGAGAATATTATGGCGGGGCGGGCGGCAAAACTACCGGCGTTTGTTTGGCGTCTTTGTAGAGGGCGCTAGCCGTATGAGTAATGAAGATAACTTGCTAGTGTTATTTGTATCAGATACAGTAAAATTATATACCAAATGTTATTGTAAATTGTAATAAGGATATTTTCGTAAATATACGAACTGTCTGAGATTATCCTCTATGAAGAAATTTCCAAAATGTATGATATTTAACGCAATTTTTAAAAATTGCCGCAAAATTATATTGGTTTCAGAATTGCCAACTTTGAATTCGTACTTGTGGTAGTAAGACCTATATGTAAAATAAATCAAACTAGTTTAACTAATGGTAATATCTGCAGTCGTACAAGAAATATTAATTTTAGAAATAAGGCTTACGTATGAATTGCAAAGGTAGATTTTGCATCTTTTCAAACATTATCGTGTTAAATTGATAGAGAATGTTCCAGATACCTACAAAATATAAATTAAAATAAGCATTGGCTAAACTTCTACCTCTTAACTACCTACAGAGTTCATACATGTAGAAAGCATAATAAACATTAACGGTAAAAAAAGATAAACAAACATTAGTACCTACTTTGCTTTATTTACTTAGTCAGAGAAAAAAAGTAAAACGTCAAATTGGGAAAAAGGCGAAGAAAAAAGATCGATTCTATGAGTATTCGTATCGTCGATTGTTTTTTATATTACGTTAATCAATAACTGATCATTAACGTTAATCAATAACTTTAATACAAAATATATTTTAAGTTTTCTTTGGCCAAATTCAGCATTTATTAAACTCGAACAATAACAACCTACAATTTCTAACTTTAATTATACCAACATCACCTTTTGGACTTTATGGAGAGTGGGTTTTCAGCATGAAGGAGCCTAGTCAACCTAATAAAGAAGACTGTTGTAACAGTGGTTGTAACCCTTGTATATTCGATGTCTATGAGAAACAGCTACTGCTTTATAAGAAATCTAAGGAAAGAGGTGATGAAGTTGAAACATTTACGGAAAATGCCATAAGCCTTCTGAAATATACATCATTCATTGTTGTAGAGAATGTAGAGTTGTGTAAAGACCATCATCTTATTATTCTTAAAGTGGAATCAAATTTAATTAATAATGTTTATTGGAAACCAGGAGATCATTTTCTTGTTAAATTCACTTCTGGGGACTCTTCATGTAGTCGCGCCTACACCCCTTTGAAACTAAAAGTAACAAGTAATTCTGAATTCTCTGTTATAGTCAAGAGCTACAGTCATGGAGTTGTTTCTCAATATTTATGTGATTTAAATCAGGGGCAGGTTAGTTTATGGCGTGGCCCATATGGGTCTTATGAAATGGTTCCCAACAAGTATGACAGAATTGTTATGATTGCACAAGGCACTGGTATTGCTCCATTTATTTCTATTATTGATAACATTTTAAACAATGATGATGATATGACAAAATTAACATTGTTGTTTTGCTGTAAAAATACAGATTGCATATTAATCCGTGAAGAACTCTATTCTTGGAAAAGATATTGGAACTTCACATACACAATATATTTATGTTCTAGTAATCAAGATGATGTTTTCAAATATCAGGAACCTATTGTGAAGAATAAATTAGATATTGATAATTTGAAATCATTGATGCCTTGTTCAGCAATGGATCAGATCTTGTTATGTGGATCCATACAATTTATGGATTACTACAAAGTGTTCTTTGAAAGTGAAAAATGTGAAAATATTGTTTTGTTTTGAATTTTCAAGAGATTTTATGTACCTTTTTATAAATTAAGTGACAAGGGAAAATTAAAATGTAGAAATAAAATGTACCTAATGTTAATTATTTTTGGAAATCTTAAAATTACAGACCAAGAAAACAGTGTGAAAGTCTTCCTTCCTTCTTCTCCCTCTACAAATTGCCAATGCCATTTCTATTTTTCTTACTATGAGTCAAATTAATTTATAATTGCAGAGACTTTAGCCTTTGGTACCTACCTCCTATATAATTTTTACCACTAAAGCGCGATTGCGTTTTAGTAGATTTTTAATTTTGCTTCATGCTAACACTGGAATTGCCAAAATATTATTTATTTGATATGGTAACACATGGGTAGTCGGTATGGATTTTTTCGCGCCGGCGCGAAACGTGTTCATCCCCAACTTGATTTCCCTATAAAATTTGACTTTTACATTACATAAATATGAAACCAAATGTAATCGTACTGGCTACGCGTTTTAATAATGTTTATCGACAGGCATAAGTGTAATTATGAAAAATACTTAAATTATCTACGTGCACCCTCAGACGAGTGCTAGATGTGCTAAATAAATACTGAAAACAAAATTTTACAAACATAAAAATGGGCTCTTCTATAGTGCTCAAGAGTTTGTCTCTTCTACTTGGTGTGTTCTTCATATTTGTCGGTATAACGAAGTTAACGCCCTTTATATCAAAGGAATTACACAAAGATTTGGTGAGTAAATTTCAGTTATTATTTTAAAGATAGTTATTGAAAGGTCGCTAGGTGGTTGCATCGAGAGATTTTTGTTGCGGAGCGATGTAGCTTGCTATTTTAGTACTTGGCGTAGCGCCTAATACCATCGCGGAGTCGTCTCGTTGCGACAGTGTGACTTGCGGCTCGGGTGCGCCGTCGGCCGCGCCACCGCCCTCAGACTACTTAATCAAACCTAATTGTTCGTCATTCCATGCAACAATGTAGCCGGTCGGCGATACGGTCGCTGTGCGACTTATTGATTTTGCACTGCCAACGACCGAACGGAAGCTAGCTTTTTTATGCTCGTCCAGAATAATAAGGAAGTGTGTACCTATGTATATTTTCGTAACAATCTACAGCTAGCTCGGTTCATTTGAGACATTTCCGCTCCCGATATTTTTTTAATTTTTCGTATAGGTAGTAGGTACGTACCCATCTGTGATCTGAGTGTCGAGATAGTTAAATGAAATGTCTGTTTATGTGAAAACGGGTTATCTCTAAGTCTTTATTTACATTAATAATAGCATATCAAATAAAAATTAAATTGATCAACAGGATACCTAGATATGTGAACTTAATACTAGGTATTTAAAACAAGCTAACTAGAATTCATATTGAACTGGATTTACCTATCTCTACCTATCTATAATACCTACAACTAAATAAAATTAAAGTTGTAAACACCGTCTTTTAACTAAATGGATATGAATCTATATCGAGTAACAGGTAATAAAAGACAATCAAAAACATTTTTGTCTGTCTGTCTGTTTATTTTGCTAATCTCTGAATCGGTTGGACTAATTTTGATGGGGACTAATAAATAGTAAATTTGACAAGGTACCTACATTATAGGCTATTTAAAAAAATCATTGCTGCCAGAACCATTTCCCGGCGGACGAAGCCGTGGGCCGCTGCTAGTACATAGTATTAAAACAAAATAGTTCCCGCTGTTTGTCCCTATGTATGCTTAGATCTTTGAAACTAAACTGAGTTTTAACGCGGGTTCTTTAATATGTAGTGGTCGAAAAAGAAAAATACATTATTATTTTGTGCCTACATCTACTACTACATCATCCGCACTACTTATTTCTGCGCGTAAATTAGGTACGTGATGGAGATCGAACGATAGCTATTTATCTTCACAAGTTTCTACTCAATCTAAGGATGATTCATTGCTTTAGGATAAACATTTAACCGAAATAGAGTGCGGAATAGATCATGTATGTTTACGAATGTTAAAATACTACTAAGTAAGTAAGTATGTACGCAGGCAAATAATGCGTATGTGCGATATATTAAAAATTAAAGCTTCAAAAATTACTGATTTTAAAGAAATATGCTTATACGTAAAAATACAATGCCCAAGTAGCTTAACAAAAAGCGAATTATCATAAAAGATACGTTCGTAGACGGTACATAAAGAATGTTGATCGTTGTACTAAGTACGGGCTAAATTTCAATCTTTCATTTGTTCCATGTGTAGATCAATATTTTTTTATTTCAGAGAAAAGAATACGTAAGATATGCTAAGGTATTCCCACTGTCGGAGATGTTTGACTTCAAACTGCCGTCGAAGTGGTACCGAAGGACTGTCGGTGGCCTCGAGATCCTCTTCGGATTAGTTCTGGCATTGATTCCTAGTCGTAAGTATCCATTTGATTTAAGATATTACATAAGTACAGTTCGGTTCACGAAAGATGACCAATGCGCAGAAAGCGTTTTTTAGGTCCCTGTTGAGGTGCGGGGTGAGGGGCGGGCGGAATGCGTCAAGACTGGAGCGACGCTATTGGTGCGTGCGCGCCGCGTGATGGACTGCAGCAGGCCGCTCAATCGCTATTCGTCAATTGCGACATCGACACGCTGTCAGCGCAGTCAAGTGCAATTGAAAAGAAAAGTGTTTTGCTTTAAGATATTTGTTTCATATTTTTTGTGACATGTTAAGTTTTCGTTGTTTTGTTAAGTTATCGCTGTTTTTGTTAAAGTTAATAAGTTAAATAAGTGTACCTACAATAATTACGAGTATATTAAGTATATTATAAGTTTAGACAATTAATTATACTATTTCAATTACAATAAAATATTTTTTGTATTAAGTATTTTCTTCATGAATGTACACATGCGCATCGGCCGCCATTTGTGGTCAACTTCCATGAACCGACCTGTATATGATTATCATTCGAATTATTGTAAAAGAAACAAATAAATATAAGAATTCACACTCGTAGGTCAATTCTTGTGAATCGACGAGAATGACATGAGATCATTGGATTTATGTATAAAATATTCAAAATAAATTTGATAAAGTATACTAAGTACTTATACATTTTAGTTATTAGGTATACATAGGATAACCGTTTAATTTCTAAATTCTTCTGAGCTGAGATAGAATGGAAGAGAATTTAGATTTTAAAATCAACAGTTTCTATCACGTGTCTCTGCTTTAATCCACTCGTATAAACACAAAATCTACATTTTCTCTATCTGACAAGGTTGTTTGTATTTTTACACTTGTTTATGCCTACATGGTTTATACGATCTATCAACTGCTACACAGTACACATTTATAACCGCGTCGCATTAACTATAACATTGCTGAAAGTACCTGAATTATAAATATACCCATAAGTCAGGGTTGAATTAGAGATAGACTTGTATTATTAAAGGGTCCAGAATTCATAAAAAAAAATACAAACGTGATAAGTTAATAATAAAAAAATAAATAAACTGTAATAAATATTCAAATAATTGCCAACATTACAATGCGTTAAGTCTTGCGGATCTTGCTTCGCTGAAGGTAACGTGATAGAAAGCATGTTGGTACCTTTGGAAGGTTAACTATTATGGTATTAGGTACAAAAAGTGGTTATTAACTGTTCTATGTACTTGCTGTGAGTTCCCTGACGCCTGTAAACTGTTCTCCAACAACTATTTTACAGCCATTATTAACGCCTCTGCGCCACCTTGGCCCTTCATGTCCAGCGCCCTGGGCATCTTGCCCGAGTAGGCACTGTTTATTTGGTTACCTTGGTTGTTTCTTCAGATAAGTTGAAGAACGCGGCGAACATCGGGCTGGTGCTGCTGATGATCCTCGCTGCTTACTCGCACATCATGGTCGGGGATCCTTTCGATAGGTGCGCGCCAGCACTGGTTTTCTTCTTCATGTTGAGTGGAAGACTTGTTGTCTGGTAAGTGATCACCTCTCCTGGTACGCCGTCATTGATCTAAAATAATATCTGGTCCCGTAATTTGGTATTTTGGAGCGATTGACGTCTAGTAAGACGTTTTGTACAAGTTTGAGCGCCCCAAGTTGAGGTTCGCCGTGGGCAGATCTGACGTCAGACATGCACTGAATTAGCTATCTGTTTCCCGCTTGTGTCAACAACTTTGATATAGAAAGGCAAGGAATATATTATGCAACATGGCCCAAGACCTACCTAATATACCCAGGTTAGCCTACCTACGGGGAAAAATTTAGTCAGATGATTTCTTCTCAAACAAAACTATTGACACGCACGACCGTGGAAAGCACCAGTAGCTAATAAAATTAAAAATATGAATGCAATAAAAATATTTTTAAAAAACAGCGGGCGTACAGAATTTTGTTTCATATTTATTTATGTTCTTCGGTTTAGATATCTAGGTAGCTACTTTTTGTAAATAAATCTCTTCACGGCGTGCCTTGAATAATTTTACTCATTATAATAATAAGTAGATAAGTTAGTATGTACTAGCTCACTTATTCTTATGTTTACAACGTTTAGGTTGTAAACAAATAAAATAGAGTTGATGCGAATCTAATTCATTATGATCACAAAACTTAATTTGTTTTGTACAAACAAGTTAAATGCTTTTGAAGCGGTAGCGGTCAGTTTATAACTGCAGCCTATAAAGCAATGATGTAGCAGTGAACCTTGACCAATTTCTTCTGCATGTAAACAGTGGTTACGACATAAAATTAGTGCTATCGCTCGCTCAAACACGGGGCTGGCCTTTCGCCAAAGAATCCGCAGTGAGTCGTGCCCGTCGCGTATATAACTAACTGACTGATTTGGAAGGTATTAGTCTAATTCATGACAATGATAAGGCACACATTGGATCACTGGGGGCTTAAAACACTTTAGTTCTAGGTGAAGGCAATGTCTCCACCAAACTTGGAAGTTGTTTTTCAGTCAAATTATTTTTTTACCACGCAGCGTTAATCCTAACGCCCGCATAGGAAAGTTTAATTATAACGAGATTTTTTGATGATATTTTCTTTAGTAGGTACATATATGTTTTTTAGACTGGAACATTCTCTATCCGAAAAACTCGCTGGCACATCTTACAATCGCTTTAATGGCAATAGTTTATTATGTTCTCAACTAGGGGTGAGAGCCATCCGCTTTGGGAGCGTTCAAGAATTACGTAACGCAATTTTTAAAGATTTTTGACCCCCGCGCCCCCTCTCTAAACGTTACACTCAAGTGATAATTTTTACCCTGAAGTCGCAATATATTTTTAATTGCTTCATCGTAATAAAAAAACAAAATTAAAAATTACACAATAATAACAATTGAGCGTTTTCCGAAACGTAGACGAGAAATGTTGCCAACTTGGGAGCTTTAATTCCCTAATTTTTTATATAAAAAACAGAAATAATGTTACGTAACGTGTTGTCTTTTACACAGGTACCAGACCAGCAGACGCGAAGAGTTGGAGAGAGCAGCAGCAACTCAAAACGGGAACGGCCTCAAAAGAGAATAAACAATTCTCCTAATCTGTATAAAACAATTTGTTTTATTACGAGAAAACATTTTTCTCCCGTAAAAATATTTTCTATACTGTTATCATAACAGTTGTATATATTTTTTTCAAATGACTTAAGACGTTTGGTTATCATGTTATTCTAGAATCACTTCACAGGCTCAGGCCAGGGTGAGAACAGGGTGGTTTTATGGTTTTATAAAATCACCTTACTATAACATTAATCAAATCACGTGCTGTGATTTTCCTAGTCAACTTATGTATTTTCTAGTCAGTACGCGTAGTGGTTCAACCTATACAATGAAATACTAAACATCTGGTAATCTATAATTAGAGTACTACAAATACCATTTAGATACCAAGTTCTTTTGGCGCAATAGACTCGCCTCGGAACAACGCGCCAACAAATGTTGTACCCAAAAGTGATATTAATTTAAGCGTCTTGTACTAGGTTCATTTTGTATATGTGGGCGTGATGTCTAACAATATTTGTATGAGTAACTGCCACTGTTTAACGGTAGATCTTAATAATATTGTACTCGCACAATTAGCTAAGTATCGGGCACTTTAAATTGTTATGTTAATTAGTAATAATTTGCTCAATAATTAAATAAAAAAGTCATTGCTTTTTATTTTTTTTAATAATCAAAACCTTTTCATCGCGCAATAAAGTTACATACATAGATGAATTAGCAATGTGAGCTTCTATTTATAAAACATTTTATTCACTTATTTGTTTTACTGTATAAGAAGCATAATTTCAATAAAGCAAAGCGCAAGTGCGTGAACATTTGCATAAACTGTAGTGTGTATTAATTATTTTTCATTGTATATGTGGTGTGTGAATTGATGTGTTTGAAGCATGATAGACAATGGCACTGAATAAATGAGAGGTACATTTATTATATGGTTTTATTTCATCCCCATACATGGTCTATTTTGTATCACAGGGTACAAGTTGTAAATCGAATTATTACCGGTTTTATTTCAATTTAAATATTATTATATATTAATCTCAAAACTATTCAATATTTCGATTTTCTATCTATATTTCCAATATACATACAGGGAAAACAATATTGCAACTTAAATGTATTTTTCAGGCTAAACTAATTTAACAAACATAACTGTACATTGTAGATAGTAAGTGTCCGTCTGAACCACTGGACCAAACGAGATATTTGGATGAGACCATGTGCACTATTTAATACCTTTTTGCTACTATTTGATACCAATCATGAAATATTTGGTACCTGTATATTAATATCATTATTATATAAATTAAATGGCCAGTCATTCTGACGTCAGGTTGACTGACCACTTTTGAGTTTTCATAGTTTTAGCGTTATATTTATCACTTTGTCAATGTAGTTATTTAGTACCTATTTGCTACCTTAACATATATTTTTAACACAATTTTGGGAAGCTTCCCTAAAAAGTTATCAATAAAAATCATTCAAACGCCTGCACATAATTTACAAATTTTTATGTCAGAATAATTGCTAGTAACTTTTTTGTAGGCGCTCTGTAGCTTATGAACGAGTTGTCGTTGAATAGCTATAGTGCTTCAGATATTTTGTATTTATATAATTTCAAGTAATTTAGAATGTGCCTGCGTACTCACATATTATTGGGGGCGCATTTTTTCACATAATTTTTTAAGTCATAACATTGGAAGTCCGAAAATGTTTCTCATAAAATTTTAAATCATAATCATCATTCTTCATAAAAAAAAATATTCCTACATTTTGCAAATCATAATCATTGAAATTCATAATATCACTAATCATAATCATTGAAATTCATAATTTCACTAATCATACTCTTATGAATTATAAAAAGGTTAAGGTAAAAATGAGAGTACGCCTTAAGTACTTGGTATAAATAAATGGTTGTTTTGAAATGATCCAAAATAGGCAATATTTTGCTACAAAACTAACGTGACAGAAACGAATCTCTGCAAAACTGCAAAATCGGCGCTTTCGGCGCCTCGGCGACCAGCCTCAGCCGCTCCAGCTCGCCCGGGCGCCTGAGGCTCGTTACGCAACAATATGAATAAAGAAATTATGATCATTAACTGTTATGAGCTCCGATGTTAGAAAAAAAAATTATGAACAAAAAAAGTATGACAAACAAAATTAGGAGTAACAAAATTATGAAGAGTGATTATTATGAACACAAATCGGTATGAATACAAAGATTATGATTTAAAATTTTATGAGAGTCAATATGGACCCCATATTATTACTTACAAATTACAATACATTTTGATACTTGTCGCCTCACGAATCCTTAAGTTGGGGTAGGAATAAAACGAGGTGGTTGAGTAAAAATAAAAAATATTTACTTCCCGCTAACTCGTCGGAGGCACACAAATTTGTATGGATGTGGATACGGCCGTCTGCTTTTGCTCCTAATTACATAGGCCCTGTAGGTCCAGTGGTAGTAGTCCGGGACGGAGATGGAGATCGCCACCAGATGATTCCTCGACCGCAGATATTGAAGAACCGCCAGCGCGTTCTTCTTGTTCGGTCTTCTCAAACCGTAAATATAAGAGTAATTCCTGGAATCATCATTCCTCCAGTTAGGCCAAGATCAAATTCTTCTGTTCCGAAGCGGGTACCACCGAGCACAACAAAGAAAGTAACTATGTTATAAACGTAGCAGTTTTTGTTTCACCGAGAAATTGTAAAAATTTTAAGATATTAAATGTTTATTTATATGTGTGTCTGTCTGTATTTGTGTGCCTTTATGACCTAAGCCTTTACATTTCGAAGATTAGTACAAAAAACTAATATTTAAATTAAATCCTAAGTTTGATTGCATGGGAAGCAAACTGAATATACAATGTGCTATATAGAAGCAGTAAGAGATTCAGGAAAAATAAAGAAATAAAATTACTTAATTAAACAAGGACTATTTAATGTTTGCAAAGAAATTATTGCACCTTCAATCAATGTCTTTCTGTTATTAGCATTTTAGATAACACTTGTACGTGTGGGTTTCCAAGAATGATTTTCGTTGTTACAAAATTTTCTCCATATCTCCTTTATATTTTGAACTTTTGGAAATCTCAAAGGACATACACTTTTATTATATAAATACTACTTTATACTAGGTATAGTATGCATAACACATACACTTATAGACCCGGACTTAGCCTCGAAATATTTTATAGCTACAATTCTTTTAATTTTCAGACTAAATTTCAATATCGTATGACCAGAGAAAGAAAAGTAATTTTTCAAATTCATCTTACAAGATTTAAATATAACATACGTCTACCTTTTATTTAATACAAAATTAAAGTAAAAACCGGATTATACAACTAACTGCAGGAAGTGAATGATTCATTCAAATGTCGAGTCGCTTTTTTTACTTTGTTACATCACTCGCCCCCGTACCACTGTATTCATGTTTATTTTTTCTGTCGTTTACGTATCGTAACGGTTTTTGATTTAAATGGCAATTCTTCTTAAATACACATTTAAAAGTTAATAAAAATATTTACATATGATACAAAAGGCGCCCTTGTTGAGGATTTGATCTCTCAGATCGCCTTTTACATGAGAATACTGCACAACTAACAATTTTTAAGAGAAACGTCACGCGACAGGGATCAATGCATAATGGCGGTGGTGCAGCGACAAGTAGTTTTATTAAACGTGTTTGAACAGTTGAACAATGTACTTTGCCGGAGGGGTCGCCCGTGTGTGGCATCTCCAGTGACTTTATACTCAAAGTTTTTACCTTAACCTTTTTATAATTCATAAGAGTATGATTAGTGAAATTATGAATTTCAATGATTATGATTAGTGATATTATGAATTTCAATGATTATGATTTGCAAAATGTAGGAATAAATTTTTTTATGAAGAATGATGATTATGATTTAAAATTTTATGAGAAACATTTTCGGACTTCCAATGTTATGACTTAAAAAATTATGTGAAAAAATGCGCCCCCAATAATATGTGAGTACGCAGGCACATTCTAA
This sequence comes from Maruca vitrata, assembly GCA_039566165.1. Lineage (NCBI taxonomy): Eukaryota > Metazoa > Arthropoda > Insecta > Lepidoptera > Crambidae > Maruca > Maruca vitrata. Next base: position 12,467,222 of record CM076917.1, on the reverse strand, counting down.
ATTACTTGAAATTATATAAATACAAAATATCTGAAGCACTATAGCTATTCAACGACAACTCGTTCATAAGCTACAGAGCGCCTACAAAAAAGTTACTAGCAATTATTCTGACATAAAAATTTGTAAATTATGTGCAGGCGTTTGAATGATTTTTATTGATAGCTTTTCATGACAGCTTCCCAAAATTGTGTTAAAAATATATGTTAAGGTAGCAAATAGGTACTAAATAACTACATTGACAAAGTGATAAATATAACGCTAAAACTATGAAAACTCAAAAGTGGTCAGTCAACCTGACGTCAGAATGACTGGCCATTTAATTTATATAATAATGATATTAATATACAGGTACCAAATATTTCATGATTGGTATCAAATAGTAGCAAAAAGGTATTAAATAGTGCACATGGTCTCATCCAAATATCTCGTTTGGTCCAGTGGTTCAGACGGACACGATAGTAACACTATCAAAAAATATATTATGCAGTAAAAAAAACCTATGTTAGTAAAAATACTTGCCTGAATATAAATTATCAATATTAAATATTATACACTGCACCAGTAAACAGCACAAACAAACCTGAAATTTTTGATTTTTCAAATCTTTAAGCTGGATCCCGTCCAGTTTGAAGTAACTCCAAGGCATTCCTGAGGTTGCCTATAGCAGTTTTAATATCATCATAGTTTAGAGCGCTGCTAGCCCACTTACAATATTTCTGGGCTTTAGCAATTTGGTCAGGATTTAACTGAGCAACAGCAGAAGAATTGTCCCCGTACAATGAAGAAGGTGGCTGTGGTTGCGGTTGCTGTGATGGGTCATAAGGTACAAATCCACCAGGATTTGGGTCTGGTGTGTATGGGACAGGTGGTAGTTGGGATGCGGCCTTGAGAGCGGCATTTGGGTCTGGTAGGGAATTGCTAAAGCTAGTTGGTATTGTAGGTGGAATAGTGGGTGGAGTGGCGGGTGTCACTGCTGTGAAGCCAGGCACTTGAGGGAATCCCATAGGCTGGTTTTCTGGCTGATTGTCACTGGCATCTGCTGTACTTTCATCAGTTTGTTCTCCTTCTGTTGGCATGGGACCTGAAATAGCGTCATGATATTTATGAATAATATGAGTAAAATACGGAATTTCGACGCACAAAATACCGATGAATGCTGATACGATACTACAAGATTTCGACGCACGTTAGTGCGAAAGATCTATACTGCAATACTACTAAACTTCGATGCACATTATCGCGATAGATCTGTATTGCGATACTACTGAACTTCGGTGCATGTTAACGCGAAAGGGGTTCATGGTGAGTGATACTTACGGAATGATGGAGCTACATCACTCAGATAGTATATTTTAAAATCGGCTGGCTCGGTGGATACACAAATAAACTTAAATATATTTAATAACACACCCAGACACGGAAGATACACCAATGTTTGTCACACAAATATTTGTCCCGGGTGGGAATCCCAACCCACAACTCTTGAAACAGTAGGTAGTGAACCTAAGTCACTAACCACTGTTCCACCGAGCCAGCCGATTTTAAAATAATATATAAGAATCATCATACATTAAAAGATGCAAAAAATATTTTATTAAAGAGGGCATAATTATACCTGGAACTGGGGTTTCTCCATTCTTAAGGCAATTGTGAATGTAAGCCGCTTTCCATTTAGCATATTTTCGGTTCTGTGCTGCTTCATCTGTTAGTTCTCCAAATGTACATAGGACATCATAGATCATGCCAGAAGTATAAAAAGCTTTGACAACATTTCTGAAACAATAATGAAGTCAATGAAATGTTAACCAGGAATTTAATAAATTACTTGTGACCAACATTATTTTATTATTTTCCAAAATGGTGCAAATCCAGATAAAATCATATAAGAATACTTTTACTCACTTTCCATAATTTTGTTCTCTATCTTGCTTGTCAGCATATAAAAACAACTTCAAAGCATAATTCTCCAGATGTGCCTGTGCTGCTACTTCATTGGTGACAGCCTCATTATCTTTATGAACCTTCTTAGCCTCCTCCAGCCAATCCATTATAGCTGCAATTAGTTAACTTAGACTGTAAAGTCTCATATAAAATTACTAGAGACCCACCTTCGCTTTGCTTCGGGTATATTATACACTAGCGGCCCGTCCCGACTTTGCAGGGGGGGACTTAAGATTTTTTACATAGTTTTATGTTTTATTATTAAATTATTAACTTCGAAGTCCCGTCGCCAAAATGACATAACTTTGGAGAAAACATCTAAATCATTAAAACGATTGTTATGGGTAAACTATAAAAGGTAGACATATTCTCTCGCAGACTTTTTAAAGATAATGTTTAGATGAACTATTCATCCATAGAGCATTTTTGTATAACTTTAACTATATGCTCAGTGCACGCCACGAAAGGCCCCAGAAATTATACTTTTTCCCCATTTTTTAAACATTTTTGGTTACTGCTCCTCAACTATAGTACCTAGCGTGATATTTTTGAGTTTATTCATTACAAAGATACAAAAATACAAATCTTTCCTCTTTATAATATTAGTGTAGATAAAAACCTTAATCTTAAATCCATTGATCTATTAAAAAAAATGCATCAAAATCTTTTGTGTACTTTATAAGATTTAGGCATACATAGTTACAGACAGATGCAGAAAGAGACTTTGCTTTTTAATATGTAGTGATTTTATTCTTGCACACAATAAGGAAAAATTTCCTGTATACATAACATGCCATCATGATGGTCAGTGATACATACCCATTAAAACTTTGGTCTCTTCTGGGGTTTTCTTAGTAGTTATCTTCAAGCCAACTTGTAGTGCATGCAATCTGCACCAATACGCAACAATAGGATCTCTTGCATCATGTTCGGCTGCTGTTTTAAGATAATGCTGTATAGATTTAAGGCTAGGTGGGCAGTCCGGAATATTTACAGACATTTTGATACGAATTCAGACGAAAACACTTGATGAGTAACTTGGATTGTATCTGCAACGTAGAAAAATACAATCATAAGACAAGCACCAACAACATATGAACGAAGTAGCATGAAAAAAATATATGAAAAAAAGATAAATAAGTACAAACTTTGTTAAAACTCTACAGAAAAATTAATATTTATGTGGTTCAAGAACAAGATGAGTAAATGAAGTATTTCTTAGTCATATATAGTGTCTAGCACTTACAGCAATTCCCAGTACGTATAATTCTGTCAAATATTATTGACCAATCAAGTTACAGTTTTTTAAACTGATGTACTTGTGATTGGCTTCTTTTGGAAAACTTTATATCAGACGGCCTATCGTAACTGTTGTTATTGTCAGTTCAAACTTCAAAACAAGTTCAACATATTCTAATGCTGCGGCTACATTGGTAGGCTACGAGGAATATTGTTACTACTATCCTGCTCTACATCATATAGACTGACAGAGATAAAAATAAAATAATAACTTTTAAAGAAAGCGTCGATGGCCGAGTGGTTAGGTCGTTGCTTGCCACGCGAGAGGTCACAAGTTCAATCCCCGTAGTCTGTTGAAGTAGCGGTAGCATTAATATGACGACTTGTTACCCACGAAGTTTCATTATTTACGTATTTATACGTGTGTGTGAGTAAATTACCCTGCTGTATGGAGTAAACTACTTTTATTTTAATATTTACTTTGATATCTCGATAACTTGCTGAGATACTACAATTTACGATAATATTTTCATATTGAAAGAATCATAAAACTCGCACTTTTGAAATGGAGTTGCCCACCCAACTTCAAATGTCTATTGCTGTCGTATTTCCTCAAAAATTTAGGTTTCTATTTCAATAACATTATTTATTTACAATTACTAAAATCTTATGAAATGGTACCATGTATAATCCGACGAAATAGTCAAATATCCTATTCTCAATGAGTAAATACCAAAGCAAATGTTATCAAAAAAAGGTTAATGCCAATGTCATGTTGTTGACATATAAATTTGTCAATCAAAAGGAGTTGTAGGATGTGATGATTTTGATTACATTTGCGAATATTTTGGGTTATTGGCAATAAGTTGGTTATTGGTTTATTACTGTTAGTGATTTCTTAATAATTACTCACAAGAATGCCGTCAAAACAAAGGAAAATTGCGATGATGGGATATAGATCTGTTGGTAAAGTACAACATCAATAATTTTGTGCGTCTTACTTTTTTAACGTTGTGACGTCTTTTTATTAACTAAATAAATTCAACAGGGAAATCTTCGCTTATCATACAGTTCGTGGAAGGGCAGTTTGTGGATTCATATGACCCAACTATAGAAAATAGTAAGTTGCAGTTAATGTGTTCATACTTTGTTTATATGGTGCTCTGCCATGTGTTTGAGATCTACGACGATTTGCTTATGTTATTGATTCCGGTTGCTGTTTCAATACTAGAATATAAGTTAACCAAGTTTGTTACATAAAGACACTGTTATATACATTTTTGAATCAGAAAAAGTGCATTTCCTTCAAAGCTTCTTATCTTTAATCTTTCATCTCACTGTAGTTCCTTTATGTATTTTTGTGATTTTTGTTTTTAGCATTCACCAAGTTTATTCGGCTAAATTCTACTGAGTATGAGGTTAAGCTAGTGGACACAGCGGGCCAGGATGAATACAGCATATTCCCTTTGCAGTATAGCATGGACTTTCATGGTTATGTCCTTGTGTACTCCATTACTTCAAGCAAAAGTTTTCAAATAGTACAAATTATTTATGATAAACTTCTGGACATGGTTGGCAAAATCCAGTAAGTAAAAATCTTATTTTAAAGATATGTACTGTATTCTATTCTGTAATATAAATTATGTTACTTACAGTTATATCTAAATTCCTATCAAGAAATATCAAGTTAATTGAAGATAATAGAATTATGTGTGGTACCTTCTTCAATGAGGATATTCACATATTAGAAATCCACTAGATGGCAAGACATAGATATGAGGTCTAACTGTTATGTGAGTGGTGAATATTAACATGTCTGTCAATGTCACATCAAAAATAATCAATCATGCTGCAGTTGGACCTCACCTAGTGGTGGCAGGCGTATTGCCATCTACTGAATTTGTCTTACATGAAAACCCTCATAATATGACAATGACTTTCTTTTATTCCAGTGTACCCATAGTACTTGTTGGAAATAAAACAGATCTTCATATGGAGAGGAAAATTAGCACAGAGGAAGGGAAAAGACTGGCTGAGAAGTGGAAAGCTGCTTTTGTTGAGACTAGTGCAAAGCGAAATGAGGTAATTCTTGATGGTTTTATATAGTAATATATACTTGTTTAACTGCCTCGTTGGTCTATTGGTAGCAAGTGCTGTGTTAGGACCGAGAGGGTCCCGGTTCGAATTCGGGGTCGGGCAAAATGTGTGTGAGTTTTTCTGTAATGAAATTACTCAGCCCGGAGTTAGGAACTGGGCGGGTGAACGCTCGTGCCTCGGAAAGTATGTAAAGCCGTTGGTCCTGTGCCTGATCTCTCATCATGTCTGATTGCCGTCTCACTGAACTGTGAGAGTAAGGCAATAGTGAGTGCACACGTGTTTGCGCGCATACTTGTGCATGTGTTATAATATATCCTGCGCACTTGGCTGATCTCAATTGAGAGCCACCGCCATGGCCGAAATCGGTCGGACACCTTATTATATACTTGATAATTAAATATTATAAATATGAATTTGTATGGAAGTATTATAAACAATTCATATTTTTTTCAAATTCAAACAGAATAGGAAGGCTGTAACAATTGAACTTAGCAATACTGTCTAGCAGTATTGCTAAGCAGTGTGCACACACAGCATGCTTTGTGTTTATATATCTATTTATTAAAAAAATGTGCATATATTTTTTTCTATAGTAAATAGTGGTAGTTGTAACTTTGGGTAGCCTGAAATTTTAATGTTAAAGCTAGCAATGTTTTGGGTGTGTATTATATGTTTATATTAAAATTATAATATTTTCTATTTTCTTTTCAGTCTGTGACAGACATGTTTCATGCAATATTATCAGAGATAGAGCGATCGGACGGACATATTCAAGCAAAGAATGGGTGTGTGGTCTCTTAATAACACAGGTAGTTTATGAACAATGTGCTTTTTACTTAAGCAAAAGTGAGTTAGATCTAATGTTTTTATGTGCATAGCTATTGTGAGGGCAATAATCGATTTTGCATATTAATGATGCAAGTGTAATATTTTGTGTAATTTGTTTGCCACATGTTATAATAATATAATAATGTTCATCTGATAATAAGAATTTTTTGCCTGTAATTACAAAAGCTTATTTTTGTGTAAAGACAGAATAAACTGTTTGAATGTTTCTATGAAATTGCAAAAGAATTATATAATAAAAACTTGAAATATGATTTTATCATAGTCACTTCTGGAAAAAAATAATGTCTGTGAGATCGATATTACTAGTGTTTGATATTTAGTAGCATATTTGTATCCAATAGTATCCATAACATGTGGTGCATAGCTTGCTATTGTGTGAGCTCTTGTCTCTATACTGATATACACAGATTCATTATTAGTTCAGTGTGATACTACTTACAGTACAATTTGTTTGTAAGGCAGTATGCTGATTGTTTCTCAAATGTATTCTTATCAGTGTAGGTTTAGCATATAAATGCTGAATAATCAAATATTTTCATATTGTGTGGTTTTACATGAAATACCAAAAGCTGATATCTACTGCCTTTGATGTAAGAATGAAGTAGAAACACAGCTAACCTGTTCCTATAATAACTTTAGTTTTGACTCAAAGAAGATAAATAGTACAAGTGAATATATTTTTTGATAACTCAGAATCAATAAAGGAACAATTTTATTATATTTGGGAAACAGACACCATCTTCTTACACACAAGATACTTAGTTTTTGTAAAGTTTTAAGATATTCATGCATGTACAGTAAATAATATTAATGACTTAAAGTAAAGAGACACAGGCCTGGTTGATTTGTAATTATTTGTATAAATGTGTAAATAGTACATTTTATGTTTTAATTTACAAATGGGGATTATTTTAAAGAATATGTATATTTCTTAGATTTTGCATTTAGTGTTGGTTATGTTTTGAAAATTAAGTGTTAGTTATTATTCCCTTTATATAAAGTGATCATTATATGTATTTACAATGTCTTTAGCAAGATTTCATTAATAAAATATACTCAGGAATGGAAACGCAAGCTATATGTGTAACAAATCAAATTAAATGTATGTTGTTTTTACGTATTTGCATAATTTACGAATGTAAGTCAACAAAAAATAGCACTCTTGGATTTCGATTCAAAGGTCTCAGTTCTCTAGACTAAGACTTATTTATGTATTGCTTTGTGTAAAATAAAAGAACAACTATTTAAGTTTACGTTACCGTTACTTATATTTAACGTTATATTCGCATTGCACCGCCGCGCGTAGGTAATTAAAGGTGCTAACTTCGCACAATTCTGTGGACGGCTTCTCCCATCAAATTCACGCTTTTCTTTGTAAATCATAAATCGCTAAGCTTGCACCAAGCAAGTTATACACAAACATAATTATATTAATGTAGAAATTACAGAGTTACCTTGCACATCTACCTATTTGATTATAAAAAAATAAATTGCATTTGTATTCTAATAGGTAAGTTATTGGCTTTAATATAATGCTGGTTCTTTAAAAGTAAATATTATTTCTGGCTGGATGGTACTGACTATTAAATATTTGATTTACATACAAACTTACTTATTATTATCATTATTATGTAATAAAATCTTGCGATTATGTAGCCTACTTGGTTACGGAATTAATACTAACACTGGAGTAGGTACATATGTAAAGGCATTCGAATTGCGATGCGTTTCATGGTGCTGGGCCGCCTGACTGCCATGCCATTACCATTCGAAAATGTATTTCCAAGAAGTTTTTATGCATTATTTGGAGTGTAATACCTGGAACTAGTAGGAGCATCGCAGTAGGCATTTATTGAATTTAAAGAATGGAGCAAGATATGCAGACTTTGGAGGAAGTATTTAAATTCCCCTCTTGTTCTTACTCTACATTACCTACTGAAGTTTTTCTGAGAAAAAAATGTTCTTTAACTCTAGACCTTCTTCTTCATCTATCTTGATCAATCCTCTTGATAATAATCAATCCTTTATGGATTCTACATGTCCCTAAAAGCAGTCTCATAATTAATTTCTTATTGGTATCTTGGACGACCCCATGGACCAATGCGCGTAGGTCCTATATCACACAATATTGATATTTGGGATTTCATCGTTACTTTAAATCTTATTTGATACAGTATGATTATTTTTAACGCTATCCTTCTTGCAATGACTGCAATTATATCTCATCCTACTCAACCCGTCTCAGTTTAAGAGTATATCTATCTCGATTTACCTTTTCCTTCTTTTTTGAAATTGATTAATAAGTATAATGACTTTTTTACATGGGATGTAAAAAACCGTGAGTATGTATGTATAGGGCATGGAACGAGAAACGAATCCATGTGTAAACCAATAGCTTCTATGAATGGATATCTGTGTTCAAGTTCATCGATTTAAATTATGCCCCAAAAGAGTTCTAAAGACTATTGCCAAGCCGAATTACTGCCTAAATACTTATGTATATCTGACTACACTTTCTAACATTTCTATTACCTACCAAAATAATGGATAGGTACTTGAAGACTTCTCGAATTGATATCCCGGAGTTTATATCATAAATGACTTAGTAATTTATGTAACATGGAAAACCTCTGTGGGTAGAAATTTATTACAACACCGAACAAGGGGCTTACAACATCACACCGTAAATTTTTCTGTGTAAGAACCAGTGAGGTTATTATGTTATAGTAGGATAATAATACCACCCCAATGAATAAGGATTGTATTGTATCTATTAATGTACGCTGCACAATATTTTACGTTTATGTCATCTATACTCCACCCTACCACATTCTGCTGTCTCTTGTGATGATGATGTAGTTAAAAGGTATATTGTAGTGAATACTAGTAGACATTTTAATTGACCGTTAATGACTAATATTCTTAATATTTTCCTACTTGTTACTCTTCTACAATGTTATGTTTTCTGGTCTTATATAAAGACAGATCGTTTCGTCACAAACCTATCTATTTTCATAAATATACCTATTACGGTAGTTAGGTTCTCCTTACTGCAAGCTGCCCTGCCTTTTTAGTCAGTTACAATAAGTCCCAGAAAGAAATATCCTCAATTAGTTGTTTTTAATTTTAAAAGCAGCAAATTACTTCTGAGAGGGGTGGTAGTAACTTGAACTAAATTGGTCGGTACCTATCTGATTAATTAACAACGTTTCATTGTAATCTTGGAATTCGCTATAACTTTCCATTGATTTGTCAACTCTAGCAAGATTATGTAAGACATCATGTAAATACATTACATTGTCAAATATAATTTGTAAATAAATATGACAAGTTGAATAAATAGCTTCTGGTACACATAATCGTATTTTAATTAATATATCTGTATACATTATTATTTCGTATTGGAATCGGCTTCGTAGAATGGAGGCTCATTAAGAAGGTTTGTGAAGTGGCAGTGCTGTTCTCAAGTCCTCACAAATATTGCGTGTATAACGAGAAAATGAACAAAAATCGACAGCTTCTAATGATTTTGAATTCAATTTGATGTAGTGTTTGGGAGATCGTGCTCTAATTTGGCTAAATTTGTTATAAAATTGACATTCTCTTGCCGAGTTTACTAAAAAAATGGTCTGTCATTTTGACATTGACATTTCATGTCAACAACAACTTTTATTGTGAAAATGGCGACTACCGGGGTTGGATTTCGGTGGTTAGATTTATTAGAAAAGGAATTCGATAAAGCATGTGTCGAATTAGAGACTTCTCTAAGTGAGTAATACCTACTGCTGTAAATGGTGTTGACATTTTAATTTAGTACCCACTTCATTTATTGCAAGTTTTGCATATCGGAACGAAAGTGTCATTAACATCACTTATAAAATCTTTAAAATTACATACTTAGCCAATTTGATATATATATTTTCCAGTGGGAACTTATTATTTACTTTCTTTTGTTCCTTTTTTTCACTCGTAATTGCTAAAAAAGTTTTGGTACTTATATAAGTAAGTCAAGTCGCGAATGATTTGAACTCATTTTCTTTTGTTAACATTTGTAATACATTCTGGTATTTAACAAGAGTTTTTAAAAAGAATTAAAAAGTAAATTTACTAAATAGAAATTCCTTACTATGCTTTTATGGTCATGGTTTAAACAAAAGGTTGTAATTCACTAATGTCAATGAATATGTGTTATGGAAACTCCCTAATTTTTGTTTTGAGTCGAATTTACAATGCATTTAAAGAATTTGTCTCCATAACAAATTTTAATAAATTATGTGGTAAATTACAGCAGACTTGGAAACGGAGGAGCCGGAGGTGGTGTACTCTGCACGTCAGAAGATCGCTACGCTGAGTTCATGCTTTGCTCAACTTACACACAAGGCTTTAACTATATTTCAGAACAGTGCCAAGTTAGAGGTATGTCATAAAGCGCTCATACTTATAAATATATGTTATGTGGCTTTCTCTTAAAGAGTAGTATGATATTTAACATATTCAAACTCTATTAGGTAGCTCTTTTGATGGGTAGCTATTACCTCAATCATGGATTTGTTCAGCATTATGCAGCACATAAATATGTAATGTGCCCCTTTTCTTATTATTGGTACATTCATCATCACCATTCTCCTGCCCTTGTCCCACGCTAAGTGTGATCGGCACAACATGTGTATTTCTTCCTAGCAGGCCTGTCATTTGTCAGCTCTGTGTCTGCTACTTATTATATTATATTAATAAGTATAATAAGTAGTAGACTACTGTCTACTAGTATTATGGATAAAAATATGTTTTTTTGGTATGACTATAATAATACTATAAAGGACAATAAAAAAAAAACTTAATCTTACTACATAATCAGCATACCTATCACATTTTTTTTTTCCTAACTGACTAACGATGATGGCTTGGAGGAGCCTTGTCATCATCACCGGGCTGGCGGGGGAGCGGATGGCTCTCACCCCTAAACAGCATATCACTGTCTATTTGTGGCTACTCGCATCCACTCCCACCAGCCTCATAAACAGATTTTCATTCCACCTGGCCTGAGGGTGTCCCACACTGGTTTTTGGTTCTATGGCTGATATGGCCAGCCCACATAATACTAGATAGACTATGTTTAATCTTACAATTGCATTTAAATTATAGATGAAGAATTATTATATGGAATTGAAGCCATGGTATTGAAAGTATTGTATTCTTAGAAATAAAAATATTGTTCAGACAAATAATATGAATAGCATTTAATGAAATAAGAATTATATTACAATACTTAAAAGAGTTATATTAAATGTATAAAATGTTGGATGCAACTAGTTTCCCCAGCCAGGGCCGCGGTCGTATGGGTGTTTGTGGAGATGTCTTCGGGGGGGTGGCCGCACAGTGGGCCCCTCGGTGCCCCTGTTGTGCACGCCCTTGCTCAATATCCGTTTGTCTTCATCCATCATGTCGCCTCCACCACGATCTTCATAATAATTATCCTCAGGATCATCATCCTCCCAATCTAAATCCTCATCAGACTCCTCATATTCGCCTCTGCAATAGAATGTAGTTATTTAGGTAAGGTATTTTTTAAGTAGCACTCGTTTATATGGTGTAAATTTAATTGGACAACTAATGAAGTTTTTACCATTTTCTTGCATGGTTATGACAAAGGGGAGTCTCATAGATTAGACCTTGGAAAACCAAATAAAATCAAGCAAATATAATTGCGCGTAATTTAATAATTACATCTCGGGTGAGGTATGTATTCAAAAGTAAAGAGGCGCTTGCTTGCACTCTATGGCAATGAGTGGAATTGATTTTGGTTTATGCGGGGATTTCTTACTTGATGCCATTTAACTTCATCAGTAGCTGGTCGGCGGCGGCCGTGACGTTGGCTCCGTCGTCCTTGAGCCTGGTCTCCAACCGCTGCAGAGCGGCGTCGGCGCGGTTCGTCAGATCCACCAGCTTCTCAGTCAATTGCTGTAGTTCATTCTCCTTTATGGAGGTCCTTGATGTGTTTCGCATTGCGTTCTCTAGGCGCCGGCAAGTTGATTCGCTCTGAAAAATGTGATAAAACTTTTTAGAAATCTGCTCTATGGTGTGAATCAGGTTTCTTTTTGATTGTGTGGTCTTGGTTTTAAAATGGAATATCTTCTAGAAAAAAGTGTACTATGTAAGGAATTATTTTTTTAGTGACCCTGGCGAATCTTACCTGTACAACATTGCGTCCAGAATTAAGTAGTTTTTGGACTTTGGTGTCGTGATTCTTTATGGTAACTTGAATGTTTTGAAGTTCTTGGAATGTTGACTTATTCCTGAAAGGAGATACAAGACATTGTAAGATAGCTTATTTTGTAAGACACAATGTGAAATATTGTACTTAAATAATTATCATTTTACGTACGTATTGAAAAGCGTGTCTATCAATTTGCCTAAAACGTCGGCAACTTGGTTGGGGTCATCTAGCTGTACGCGTTGGCACGAGTCGACGAATTGCTTCTGAGCATTCAGTAATTCTTGCATCTGTAAGTAAACACATACGTACACTTATTTCTCTGGGTTGAGATATTGTTCAGTACTTCTATGTTTCTGTTTGTACCTTTCATATAGGGTGTATTATTGAACTACATAATATACATATATCTATATAATTTAAGAGCTTCGCTCTTTTTGGTGGAGCACATTACCTACTACACTGCTCTCTTTCACTACATCATTTTTGCAAGATATTTTGATCAGAACTTATTGCCCGTCAAATTTAAGGGATAAGGGCTACATTCTTTGTATCTGTCACTGTAAAATTGTAAATAACGCTGGATTGCGATCTATCTCGCGAGATTGTGAACTGTCGAAAAATTACAATTTAACCACACGAGCCCCGTCGGTTAGACTTTTGTCTGGTTATTCTTAAGACGTCACTGTCTTTTGGGGAAGTTGCTTATGATTTTAAAATAATTCGAATTTGAGTATTTCTTACCTTCATATCAATCTTGTAAGTGTTATCATTGAGCCGCCTGGTGAAGGTGGCCTCCAAGTCTGCGGAGGTGAGGCGCGCGTCGCGCTGCCGCCGCGCGAGCGTCCTCAGTCCGTCGGCCAGCTCGCGCCGCGTCACATTCACCAGAGACAGGCCGTCCCTCATCAGGGACTCGAGTACAAGCCCTCGGTGCCACGTGTCTGCGTACGCGCCGTTCACCTGTAAAACAGTATTACTGTTGATGTGGTGGTGTAGGTACGGAGTGGAGAGTTCTATTTCCGGATAGTCGGAAACCAAGATTTATTTTCTTTGTTAGTTATATGTACGTTTGCATATGGAAGATGTTCCGTGGTGTCGCATCTCATGCGCTTCACAGCGCGGAATTGGAACTATGCATTCGTTCATTCTTAGTAGACTTTCATTTCATTCTTTTCATTAACCTCGTGGTTACTGACAAAATCTACCAACAAATGTAAAGTGATCTAGCTTGAAATTATACTCGTACTGTTGCTCGAGAAAATCAATATTCTACCATGATAATATCCATTTTGTTTATTAGCGACTAGTGACTTGCTCTCCCTTCGCTTCGGGTAAACCTTTCTTAGCGAATGCCTACATCTACCTGCATGCCAAATATCAGCTCGATTCATCAAGTAGTTTGGGCTATGCGTTGATAGATCACTATGTCAGTCACCTTTGAGTTATGTTTATAGCAAATTGTATGTGATTGTCTGAACTCATCCTTATGTTCGTACAGTTTTGACTGTCATAGTATTCTTGCATTGGGCATGAGCGGATTGCGCATTTCCACGCCTGCTTATGCTTCGTTTCTCTTCGACATTCCGTGTCTCGATCTATTGTGGGTTTAGCCTTAACACGTATTCTGTGTAACGAATTGTATGGGCTGACCCTTTTAAGGTCAGAGTGGTAGCTTTTGTCCTGACTGCCTATTTATGTTATATTCATTTACAGTTTGTGTGTTCGTTGATTGACTAGCATGAACTCTTCACTATTACACGCAATTCTATATTTTACAAGATGGTTATTAAAACATTTTCTGAGATTACATGCGTGATAGTAATTAACAAGTGTGTTTTGATATTTCCATACATAATGAGGGTTAATTTTAAATCTTAAAATGTATATTGTCATACCTTATCTAGTAACCGCCTATGTATATCTATTTGGCTGGTTAGATTATGTGCCAGCTCCGTTAGTTTTGTCTGACTTCTTTCTAATTTATCAGTGCTTTCCTTTATAGACGTCTGAAACATAAGAATTAGCAATAAGTAAGGGACTTCTATGTACAGATTTCACAACAAGTGATCATTGCAATGAATTAGTCGTCTGGCAAAAATTGCTTCATTACCTGAACATTTGTTTGTAGCATATGCAACCGGTGTTCTAATCTCTCTGCAGCAAGTTGTGCTCTTTCTAGTTTCAGGGATAAAGCTGTTTCCACACGATCTGAAATATAATTAAACAATAGTTGTTTAATTGTGATCTACCAAAGAAATTCTGATTCATCGTGTTCATCTAGTGATAGCTACTTGTAATTCTTAATTCTGCATTATGGTTTCTGGTTTTGCTCTTTTATATGCACTGTAGGTCTGTATTCAAACGCCATATATTATGCACAGTTTAACAAGAGAAACAGTTCCTTGGCCCATTTGACTTATTCGCCGAGTAACGTCCATGAGATCGTTTCCTATTCATTACAGTTTGTCCACCCAAAGGGCCAATGTTAATTTATCCAAACTAGTTGACGAACCATTACAAGCGGAACCTTTAATCAATTGATTAAACGCTGCTCTTGTTTGGTCAATTGTGGACGATGCCGGGGCGATATTGCGAAAGTTCTGCGGGAATTGTCTAAAATAGGATATGACACAATGAGATTATTGTATGTAGTATTCTAGTGACTCACATGTTTACAGAACGAGCAATAAAATAATGTTATGCAGCGCTGACTTTTATAGAAAATTTGCATTTTATGATATGTTATGATGTCAGAAAGTGGGCCATTGCCAGTCGTTGCTCATTCATGTTATTTAATTTATTTTGTGTTAAATGACGAGCTACCACGGTGACTTGAACTTATCTTTTAATTAAACCGCCAGGGCGAGGAGTCAATATGCTGCGTCATATATAAAAAAACATTGTTCATTCATCAGGCGGCAGTCTGATTTAACTATTTTGCAAGTTTTATTTTATTTTATTGGATTTTAGAACTAACCCTGAACTAATGAGATTCTTCCGAGCTAATTTTGGTGTTTTTGTTTTGTTGTTTTAGTGCTACTTAAATTTTAAAATTGGAAACATTTACATTCATACATTCTAAGTACATAGTAGTTACTGATTACAAATAAGAATTGTGGCGGCCTAGAGTACTTTAATCAAAGTGTTCTACATAACACATCTAATCCGATAGAAACAAAAGTAGAATCGTACCAAGTTTATCCTGAATGACGTCAAGTCTCCTCGCCTGCTTGACCTGCGCCGCGCTGACGCTGTCCAGGACTCGCAGCCTCTCCTCAATGTTCGCCAACACCCCGCTCAGGTCCTGCAACGGAAGACGGGTTAGGCTTGGCCGGGATACTCGGGATTGTCGCGTTACTCTGCGTTTTGTCCGTATCCAGGAATTAGACTCTACTGTCCTGAGGGCCTACCATGAGTTGGCTATCGTAAACTTACGTACGTTAA
The DNA here is from genome assembly GCA_039566165.1 of Maruca vitrata. Classification (NCBI taxonomy): domain Eukaryota; kingdom Metazoa; phylum Arthropoda; class Insecta; order Lepidoptera; family Crambidae; genus Maruca; species Maruca vitrata. Next base: position 12,451,441 of record CM076917.1, on the reverse strand, counting down.
AAACCTATCGAGTTGTTTTTTTCATATGGCCGATTGTAGTTCTTCGCGTAACCACCAGCCGGCGCTGTACATGTTTTTCATAGACATATTTACGTAGGCGATATCGAGCGCGTAAGTTTTAAACTCATGGTAGCCCCACAGGATTCCGGAAACATCTAGTTTGGTAACGAACTGCACTAGTGACGACATGGCTGGCCTGCCTTTGATTGCGGACGAGGAATACATACTTCCAGCAGTTACAATCAATTAGTACCCGTACATTTGCCTCGTAAATAATTACCATATCTGTATTTCATTCGCATTTTCTAATGTGCACCAGTTTCCTAAGTGACTAGTAAAATTGTCCCGGACAACTGTACATTGAAAATGTCCCGGAAATGACCACCCTTGGTTCTGGCAACGCTACTCAACACACAAACACCGCGTCGGGGTTGGTTCAAACACTCGCTGATTCATTCGCTAAATATTTGCTAACTCACTTCAGTGCGGATGTGTTTGCTTGAAGCCTTTCCGTGAAATGATTGTGGATGTGTTGCAGTTCGACCTACTTTTGTCCTTAGATCTCTGTTTAAATAATACATTTCAGTGAATAATTACCTAACTTACAATTAGAATACAAAATGCCCTTCCACCTACCACAGTCTCTATTCATTCACTCACGCATAATAAAATTCAGGATTTACAAGTGCCACTACGTACTTTTATTCTGTCTAAGGGTTTCCCTAAGGAAGAAGATGCTCAATAAGACGGGATTATACTTTAGTCAACCCTTGAGGTCACAACGATCATTTCCTGACTTTACATTCTGATAAATGATGAAAAGTATTCCATATGATACGCGTTCCATTAAGCTTAAATATGATATGAACATTGGGACTCGTCGCGCACCAAGGTTAAGTAGCAAAAATATGGCTCTAGTTACTGCCCTAGGTTTTACTACTACTACATTATAGTTACTTTTGATATTAAGACTTCCGTGACCATCAATCAGGCTGGGTGTAGACCCAATAGAATCTAATCATAACCACACTGCTACCAGTGTGTGATTATTGATCACAAAAGTCTTAATATCAAAAGTAACCTTATTGTAGTAAAGCCTAGGGCAATATAATCACTAGTAGCAGTGTGATTAGATTGTAAAAAGCGTCGATGGCCGAGTGGTTAAGGTCGTTGCTTGCCATACGAGAGGTCGCCAGTTCAAACCCCGCCACGTACCACTGTGTTTTTCAAATTTGAAATTCATATGTACGATTATTCGACGCTTTAACGGTGAAGGAAAACATCGTGAGTAAACCTGCAACCTACGAAGAAATTCTTAAATTGTGTCGTCCAACCCGCACTTGGCCAGCGTGGTGGACTAAGACCTTATCGCCCTAATTTCGCGTAGGCCCGTGCCTCAGCTGTGGGGACTTGTATGGGCTGATGATGATGATTAGATTGTATGTAGCTAAGTTAACCTTTTGGTTCAAAGAGTTGGTCGTGTACAGCCGCAGGTTGTGTGGTTCGGCGGGCGAGGTGCGCGCCATGCAGAGGCACGCCAGCGCCGCCACAGTCGCCCTTAACATCGCCTCGTCTGAAACATGTGAAACGACCTTTTCAGGGTTCGGTATCTAAAAGGTAGAAACGGTACCCTATTATTAAGCCTCTGTCGTCCGTCTGTCTGGCTCCAAGCTCTCATAAACCGTGATAGCTAGAAAGCTGAATTTTTAACAAATGATGTATTTCCGTTACCGCTACAACAACAAATACTAAATATTAAGCGGGGTCCCCATACAATGAACGGGTTTTTTTTTAATAATTGGTACGTGCGCGAGTCCGACTTGCACTTGGCCGGTCTTTCATACCCACATAAGGGTACAGCCTACCCCCTCCACTTGCCCAATCTGTGAATGTCCCAATCGTTGTAAGATTTAGTACGAAACCCAGACAGAATGTGCATCCACATCTTGGTCGCTCATCATGTGATCTATCTATCTATCGGTTATCGAAATATTTTCAGCAGTTACGGCATTGGTGAAATTGAAGTGACAAGTAAAATTGTTAGATTCAGAAGGCTCCATTCAAAACTCGTAAACTTAATATAGAACATTATTAATTGTCTAAATATGAGTCTAATTAATTACTTCAAAGTCTTCAGTCGGCATTTATTGATTACATTTATAACCGTAAATTAAAATCTAAAGCTATTTTTAAATAGCACATTTGATTATCAACCCGTTGAATGTCTCATATCATTAAGTATACAAATGTCGTATAGGTAGGATCTGATAGCTTTATTTAGCCGTTTTTCATTGCCCGATAAGCCGCTATAGGAAAAACACCGCATAAATAATTATGAACCGGCAAATATTATTTATCCATTACTTCAATTAGAAATAGGTACATTACTGAAATATATGTAAAACATAATAGGATTTTGTTTTTATATAATCATCATGTTTTATTTTGCCGCTGGTTTCACGCTCAGTTTTCTAATTACTGATTAGCACTTGCTTGCCAAAGTATCCGTTTTACTTACATTTCTTTGCATACACATACAAAACTTGTGTTTGTATTACTTGTATTAAATCATAGAATCCCATTTCACGATTTCTAGTGAATCGATCGCATTATACATGTATGTGTGCAGGTGCATGAATAAACTCCGATCAATGAATGAACATTGAAATGCAGAGCTCGAGCGCTTACACCTCGGCTCGTGTATTAAAATAATCCCTGTTGTTATTAGATTTCCTTTGTCTGCAAGCAAAGTTCTTGACTGAACAAACACATCGGGACGTCTCGGCACCGGGGTCATTGATATGAGTCAGCCCTCGAAGGTGAAATCGACTGAATTTTATGTTTTTGTTTTACTATCCACTCCTGTTGTACCATTTTGGGGAAAGTTTTTATCTTAGTTATTAGTCACTGCTACCGGTGATCTATAGTTATCGTTAACGATTACCAACACTTGCCCGATCCTAAAATAAATTACTTGTCTTCGTCAAGTGATAAGTAGTCCATGTTTTCAAAGTAACTTTGGTAAATGGTTAGGAAAATAATTGTCGTACATTTTCATTTCGTTAACATTCTTTCGGTCTTGTTGACTTATACTGTCTTTATTAAGCCGCCGTTCGTCGTTATCAGCATCAAGGAGTCCGTAAATAAAATGTGCAACCCGCACTGCACCCAACGAATCGCGCACGCAATTTTTACTGCATGCTCCCATTTGCAACGGAATTCGACACGCTGTCTCCGCACCTTTATGCTGGTTAATAATTATGCGAATTTTATTCTTATGACGGCGATATTTTATACAGATAATTGTATTGAAAGTTTAAGGTGAAGATACAGTTAACTACGCGTGTAATTATTGAAAAATTAAGGCTATAAATGTGGTGTATAAATTCAATAATTCCAATTACATTTATGGTGTGTAACAGCAAATAGCTTTTCACGCACATAAATATTGTCCTCTTCGAATTGATGCTTTAAACGGATAAAGCAATTATATCATCTGTTGCTTTCATTTTGAAGGCTATATTGCAGGCGCTTATGTGTTTCTCTCTCTGATGGTGGGTTGCAGCTGTAATTGCGCGGAAGAGGTGTGTGTTCTCCTTTGCGCGATGATTCGCGGCCGATGCCGTGCATTGTTTATTTCGCCGATCACCGGCAGGTGTGCTGTCTCGTCCTGTTTATGTGCATCTATTTATTTGCATTCCGGTACAGTTCGTGGACCCCGAGGATTATCATTGTCTGCGCCCACGCCCCGGGGTCAGCTTTCGTCAGCCCTCTGACGTTTACATGATTACATAACCCCTTGTAACCTCGTCTTGCTATTATAATGTCAAACTTTATTCTCCCTCATCACGTCAGTTTGATTTATTAATGAGTCGTTTGCTTTTATGTAGATTTTTTATTAATGCGTGTAGGTTTAAGGCAATTGTATGCAACTTTAATAACTTTCCAAGTTTAGTCTAAAGTAAGGTAGAGTTAACTCTACTGTTTTTGAGGAAACCCTAATCCGATTATTGGATTCATATAATTTAAAAGTTAATGTAACGAAAGTAAAATAACATAAACATTTGCATGATTTTTTAAAAATATCTTATTAAAGTACCATCGAGCGGTGAGAGGAGGCAATCAGAAACAGTATCGCAGTAGGCTAATGTATCATAGTGACGGTTATTAGTTGATGATTGCATGCCGGTGTGTGTACAGCCGGCAGCCGGCAGACGGCCTGCCCGTCACGTAGCAGCCTCTCGGAGCCGCCGGCATTCGTCACGGCCGCGAGATGTGTATCACTGTTAATTGACGTTCGATCGGCCAGTTGCGCTTGCGCATAGGCGAGCCTGATTTAACACGTCGCTCCAAAATGAACGTGGCAGTGAAGTGACTACGAATCTATGTAGGAACTTAAGTTTACTTTAAAAAGAAACAAAGATAAGATAAAGTTTCATAAATTAACTCGTAAAATAAGACTATGTAACAAGGACGTTTTTAACTTAACGTTAAAGAATAGCGTTACTGTCCTATGTGTATAATAATCAGACACATCAATTCGTTTCTGCACTGTTTCATATTATCTGCTCTGTTACATAGTCTGGCTTGATTTAACTCTTCGGCGTGCCGTGTCTGGGTGGACGGGACTATTGACAGCTCAATAATAGTAATGATCAATAAATGATAGCTGTTTAATGAATATGAAGGAAGGGGCGCCACACATACTTAAAAATCTATAAAGACTCCCTTGACTCAAGACACCTTTCTCGTTTAATATGTCAAGACAACTCGTAAAGAAATATCGTTAAGTGCAGTTCAATTGACGGAACCTCTCATTATTTGTTTTTTTATGCCTGTTGCGTACCTGCAGGCAATCAGGACTCCGGGGAGACAGGAACGATTTTGAGGTACATCGACCTTCGGCAGGCCGGGAATTCAATGCGTGCGGAAAAAAGCTCATCCTTTTGCAAAAAATGATAATCCAATCACGAGTCTTGCTTCACTACTACTTTCGCAGCAATATTTGAGTGAAAATGTTATGGTGATTACATGCTTGCACAATTCCGGTTTTTGACTGATTGATTGATGTACAATAAAAGTACAGTAAAGTTATCAAATTTTAAGATTTATAGCTGTGTTCCGGTATCAAATCAGCACCAAATTTTCTGATGTCCATAATTTTTCGTCAAAATGTCTTTTGTGAATATATTTGTGAGAATTTGAAGGGCAACAACAAAAAACACTGTAGACAAATTCACGTCAATGAAACAAGTAGGAAGAGTACAAGGAAGAGTGTAATATTTGTGTTCAGTCGTAGCTATAGTGCAACGTGTAATCGTCCTGGCTTGGTTTCCTGCAGCGCATAACGCGGGCTTGTCAAAGTTCAGTGGAGCTGGAAGGCGGCCAACGCGGCTGTGCTCACTTCCAGGTGCTAAACACACTTTTACTACTTTTATTGGAAGACAAATGTTCTAATAAAATCTGATTAACGTCCGCTCGGTGAGGTATCATTTCGCGTCTATTTATCGCTGTAATTTCAATACAGTGATATCAAAATTTCCGCAACACTACGAACTGACTCAAAATAGGAAGTTGTAAATACGACGTGTTTTAAACGGTGTTATTCCGCTTGCCCGGTATCTTTTAAAGTTTGCTGTTGATAAATTTTGTTCGGTTCGTTATCTAAAATATTCGTTCAGAAATCAGAATTATTGACGTTGTTGGTTAAGGAATAGATGTGTTTGTTTGTGCTTTATCCCCTACTTATAATTAGTGTAGATTATTTTCTACGGTTTAATCCAATAATATTTTGGATAACATTATTAAATTATTCTGCCGCTAAATCTTAGCACCCAATCAGTCCTTTGGCCCAATGCTATATTGTAAGCACTTTATCTTTCTGTGTGAGGTGACGTTGCAATAACATTGTTTTATTTCTTGCTTCCCTAATTTATTTGTAGAAGCTTCTTTGTTTGTTGATATTTGGAAGGCGCCCTGACGTTTTGAAGCAAATTTATTTCAACAGATACACACCTCGGTCCGCGGTAACGGGGAAAATTAATCTGATTCTTTCTTGCCGAGTCATGCGGCTTCCGTTGTTAAATTAAAACGTAGGGAAGGAAGATGTCCTATCATATTTTTTCTAATGCGGCGAGATGTTTACAAGTACATCACAAAATGAAGATTAAAGACCACCCGAGATCGCCGCCATCTTAAGTTTATTTTTAATTCTCTTCGTCTTTAGAAATCTAAAGATTTAACCATTCTGCTAGTTGTTGCGTGTTGCTGTTCTTAAACATTTGCCTTGTAAACAGAGATTGTGTATGTTCATATTAAAGATGTCAGCATCTGTCGTTTTTCCTCGAGGAGATAACATAATCCACTGTACATCTATCATTCTCTCTAGCTTTCTGATGTCTGATCTCTTAATAAAGATAAATGGCGCACCATGTAACAATACTCTAGTTAAATCCTTTTTAGTTTACCATAGTACCATTCGTACGATGTCGGTTTGAAGCGAGCCTCGTCTAAGCAGGTCACGAGTGCGGTATCATCTCACAAGTCGCGGGTAAGATATCGATTGAACGAAAGCGGAGTCAATAAATAACCATTTCCATGTCAACGGATTTGGGCTTTGACTTTAACTTGGCTAATATGAAATCGGTCGTCGTCAACACTATTCATATCTCGCGGCAGACAGTAATAGTAATGCGCTTGGAATTTAGTTATTCGAGTGTGTCAGTCACAAGTTCCATGGGCGCGGGAGCACGATTAAAGTTTACCTGTGCGACTACGCGGGCTTCGTGGAATGTCGTCGGATAGCCGATTATAAATTCGCTTTTATGTTGCAATTTCATGAGTCACCATTTTAAAATTTTCACTTTACAATAAAAGCAATGCAAAAACTGGCCCTTTATTACGGCCTCAATCGTCGAAAAATTACTTCGTCATTCAAAGGTTGACCACTAAAAAACTTAAAACGAATATGGGATGCAACAAATTGGCTGGAGGCGCCTAGTAATTAGGTTCGGGTGTTTTAAGAAAGGCCTTTCCGGCCAGCAGACATCACTAGTTAAGTGGCAGCCTCTCTTCCAAGTTGACACGTGTGTCTGCCGCTATCACTCCCACAACGGAGCTTGTTAATCCACTTAATGACATGTATTTACGTGGATGATGTGTTGTAAGCAAATCCTTAATGAGTGAACTGACACTTTGTTTGCGTTGCATACAAAAAAGGTTCATAATACTAGTTCTATTTTAAAATATTATGTAACAATATTATGATAGGCTTGTTCATATAGCGAGCAACCTGTTATCAGTTTGTCTTAGGTCGCGTCACCGTTCGTCCTCGTTTCGAAGATGTTTCTTAGAGTTTGAATCATATTTTAGTTACTGTATGATTACTGATAGCTGTGACAATTATTATGAAAAATTAATGTTGTTTCGTTGAATAGACTGCAAATTGATACTTGCAGGGGACTGATGAGTGTTTGGTAGTTGCCTCTTTGTCGAATGCTGTTTAGGTGGTTTGTCTGGTATATAAGAGTATTTGGAGTAGTAAATAAAGGTCCTTGAACCGTATAGTGTCAGTTGTGCGGGTGCAAGTGGGTTACGGCGGCGCAGACGGCGCGGCGGCTCGCACGAACCGGCCGCCAATTAACTGGTATCAGCCACCAAGCCGATAGATTTAACCTATCCGGAATTCAACAGCGCGCCAGCCAAGACTTAATTAACTGCTACACTACCTACTCATTACTTATAACTTTCAAAACATCTCGCATATGCATCATAATAAATATACATTGCAAGAGCAATAGATCCGTGTCCTTACGTTATCTGTTTGTTATAAATAACAATTCAGAAATTAGGTTACAACCTATTTTAACCACGACGACAGTACGCAATTATACTATGAATTTATGTTTCGGTTATTGCATTCGAGGCCTTGCATATTATGTGCTCGGACGAGACATCGCAATCTTCTGGCATTCGGCTTAATGTAGCGAAACAAAGTCTGCCTTTTTCAATTACTTTGCGGACCTTTGTTTTATGGGTTTGTTGTAAAGCTAAGTTGTGTTTATTAATGCGCAGTTACGATCGTAAAAACGTTATGGTACGACAAATCATATAAACAATTTTTTATTACACCTTTTTTAAAGGTTTCGACTTCTAACTGCTATTTAATGTTCCCTTTTTGAACGAAATTGCCAGAAATATAATTATATCTTATGTAATTGATGTTGCGTGAACGCATTGCTACCGTTTTGGGTATTTTAATATTATACAATAAACCTATTTAACCGATCCACCATCGATTATTATTGACTCCATAATATTACGTAGGGACGTACAAAATGGAAAGTGGTGTTATTTTTTAATGGAACCCAAAAATGCAGCATATTGCGTGTTCTAGCCGTGGGCTGCATGTAAATTATTATTTAATACCCTTCCTTATAAAGTGATAATTTATTTCAATTGTTAAATATTGTAACAACAAAAAACGGCTTAAATTGGTTTTTAATGGTCATTCAATGTGAATTTGTAGCATTGATTCGAGTGGGTTTGAGGAGAGGTAAAAATTATGATTGGGACGGGAAGTTAAAACATTTCTATAGATAACATTGTATTATTATTGCTATTTTATATTTTTGACATATTTCTCGGAGCAATGTTTGATTCTAAACATAAAGCACGTACGTATAATCTTTATAATCCCGGTGGATGTTGGCAAGTCGCATTGTGCAACTTCGGGATTGCATATCTTAGTAGTTCTAATCTGGGTCCCACTCGGAGGGCCCGCACGCGTGCCTGCCGCTCCCTCCTCGGATTCAGATAAAATCACTCAAGACAATGCCTATTGCTTAATAAGAATCGCTCTCGGAACCGGACCGATATCGCTTTGTCTTACGTTATTTAAGTTGAATAACTCTTAGGTGACATTATTACAAGTGAAAATCCCCTTTCGCTTTTACACACGTACGAGCTTCATATTTCTTTTCAGTGTAGTCGCTAGCTAAGCGCAATGTATATCTAAATATACCGTCTGATGTCATGGCTTGCTTTATTACGAACACGCATAAATGTTTAGAAAGGACACTGATTCATAGTTGTGGTGTACCGGTGGTAAGCCTCCGTGTCAGGGGGGTCACAGGCAGGTTCAATGTCTTCGCGTTAATGCATTGTGTCGCTACAAGTCTTTTAAACAATACAACGTAAATGGTTGGAAAATAGATAATAAGCTCCGGGTTAAGTGCTCCCGTTGGGGTAGGAATGCACGGTTTCTTTCACGCAGCCGGTCCTCGGCCGAAGAATGCTTGAAATAATCCTATTTAATGCACATTTGTTTGTCCTAACACATTCTGAGCGTCCGGCCTTGTTCACCTCTATCGGTGGGGTCGTTATTTAATGTCTCACGAGTGTTGGAACCGGCTCCTAAATGACATTATTAATATGATGATTCGCTCTGAATTTACATTAGGTGGATGTTATGTCTCGGCGCGAGCCTTTGAGTGGTCGCTACAATTTTGCGCTCCATATTCAAATGACGGCCGCATCGAGGTCTTCTTGTGGTTGACTTTTATTGATGACGTCAGAGTTTGAGGTACAGGAGACTAATACCATCATCAGATGTCAACTTCACGAATGACAGAGTAAATGGCTCATTTGACTCCGATAAGCTTTCTGTTTATTACATCCGTTTAACAGTTGGTGCGATATTAATGCCAACTTTAACTACTTGGATTGGTGGTTTTGCATGTAATTATTTTTAATTGAGATACTTGTTCCGTAGGAATTAAAATTCAGCATATAATTAGTTAACTGGTTATTGTGATATTCAATTATACTTCCGTAGATTGGGCGGAGATCGAAAAGCGACGCAATTTTTACCGAATATTATTGTGGATGATGGTTCAGTATCTCTCTAGAAATAAGATAAAGATATAAGAATTTAGCGACAAATTCGGGCGATTTTTGAAATGTTTGTTCTATTAAGAAAGTAAGGCATAATAATAATATAAAATATCAAGCCTATCTTCAAAGATCATTCGATCAGGAGATTGTAAAACTAATTTCCATGTATTTCGAATACATTTTATGAAGGAACGAATCGCAGCTTTTACAAACCTGGTCGATCAATCAATTTATCGAACGCGAAACCTCAATGATCCGACATCATTTGTCAAATTAGACGCTCTTACTTCGCAAGTAAAAGCATGTTCAGAAAGTAGTACGTACGTTACGTTAATTAAGTATTTCTATATGACAGTCTTGTGCAAACATGTGTATTCTAAGAAAACAATTCTTACTTATCGATTTCCTTGGCTGCTTCAAAAGTTACGAAATGTTGCTGGTACTTTCTCTCGTCTCGCAACTGATACGCGCGCTAAGTATGGAGGTTAAGAAAACAAAGTTACATCTTCAACCAGATATAGGATGCTAAGCCCTATAATAATGTCATAATCTATAAAATATTCGCTGCGAGATTCGAGTTTCTAATCGAAATGATAGGCTAAAATAAATTTGGTCGCCAACTGGTTTTGCAACGTTGACGCGACACGGTCTCTTATTGAGATAAATGTTTTGTGGGCTTTGAGAGATCCTATTAAGGAGCTAAATTATTAATAATATTTTCATATGTCAATATTTATGTTCTATACTCCGTATTTCTATTCGATCTGCGATTTCGTCAGTTTTCACTTTAGCCATATGCTTTTAAATGTTATACGATTCATATCTGGTAATTCGTTCGATAAAAATGTTGGTTTATGATACCAATTTACAAATAAATTGCCTGCTACGTAACATTTTTCTTAAAGTATTGTTTCTATTAATAAACTTTGTTTTACTAAAAATCACTATTAGCTCAAGGCAGTGTAGGTACGGGTAGTCCGTGAACATTGTCGTATATTCATTAGTCAAAACTGCTTTTGTCTCTCAACAATCGGCGCCGGGTCTGGTTTGCGAGCGGCATCAATGTTTGACCTTGCGTCGAAAGTGCGTTATCCTGTGATCTGTGTATTATCTGTCCTGCGCGTCCCAGCGGCGTGTCGGGAGCGTGTTTGTGCAGCACAAATACAGCGCACTTGTGGCCCGGGAGCAAGCCCCTCAAATGTTTGTTCGCGGTGACACGCATACCTTTCGTTAATAGCAGACCCTAATAGCGCGTGCCCTAAAACACGCCGCTACTGTACTTCTGAACACTTTAGGATAGGTTGTGTAATGTCTGTTTGTCTACGCTGCCTACTGTTTTATTGAGCTTTTCGCACTTTTGCTACTGTGTGTCTTCCGCGCCGTATTTCATGCCATTTACGAGGATTCCAAAGGTAGCATTACACGCGACCTGATCCCGGTCTTGACTAATTAAGCCTTGCACCTTTATTTGCTCAGAGCACAATTTACGGGCGAAAGTCCCGCGCCGCCGCTGGTCCAGACGCGGACATGTTCCGCGTATGAACAATATTTATGGCCCTTAATTATAATCGCATGCTGGATATTGAATTTGCTTTACGAACTGAACCCGGGTTTGCTTTTATTAAAGGAAGTAACTGCTACGGTACTAGTATACAGAACTCCAGTTTATCAACTTTATATACCTACATAGGTATAATTGATTACAATCCGAGTAGTGCTTTTGCGGTCATCGTTGGAACGTGTTTGACCAAATTAATTTGTATGTAGTAATTTTTAATCTATGTTGTGTATTGACTCGTTACCAATAAGCCCTGCGTTAACTTCGCTCAAGGCGAGCCCTCAAAGGTGTGCTTGCGCATGCCTCCAGACATTAATAATACGTAATAACAATTTTATTACGGCAGTAGCTATATATTACGTATGTTTAATTAACTATAGAAATCGCTTATGGCGATTGGTACACGATTTTCCTTCAATCGTTTCCTTGACCGGTATGAAATCATCGCTACCGAGTGGTCGAGTGTTTGCTCTCATATTGCCCTTCGCCGATCGCTCTTCCCACGTCGTTATGCAACGCTAGGGCCGCAGTTGCTTCAGGAGTCGGTGGCGAGCGCGCTAATAAGCTCTAGTTGGGTCGGCGATGATTATGATATCCAGCGGGCTACGCTTCGCCTGTTAACTAATGTCGGCTCACTAATGCCTTGATTTATGCTGCCCGCCCTAGGTTCGTTCACATTCGCTCGACTAAAGTGCTCTAATAATCGCCCGTGGACTCGCGAGGACCTTTAATGCTAATGTCACATTAAGTAGTTAATGGGTGCCGGCGATGCGCCCGAGGGAGCGCTTGTCCATCACCGGTAAACACTTCTAATAACACATCTCAGTTTCTGGTTGTAGAGTGTAGAGTTACCGTGTTTGGTTACACCTTTGAGAAATGCTTGGATAAACTTCACACCTACTCCTTCGACGAGTTTTATCCCTAGGTGTTTTTAATGTCCTTATATGTCACTGTATGATGATACGGCATAATAGGTATACGATATACGTGATGATCGCTTATATCGTTAGTTTTTTTATACAGTTTTGCTAGTTGTGTGAAAATAAGATATTAGATTTTTTAATTAAAGTCTCGATGTTCACGACATTCAAAATTAGAATTCATTACATGGACAACATACAAGGATTTCTAAATCATCGGTAGCTCCGATTCTACTACCGGATTGGATTGAATGCCGATTCTTACAAAGAAACCGGGAAGAGACTCGATCGAGAGTTACTCGTTTGGACAGTAATACAAGTCAATCATACAAGTTCAATTGGGTCGATTGCAATGGAGAACATTTATTCGATTTTTATCTTGGAAGTTACTTTTTTAATGTATTTCTTTTTTTATCGACCGAAAGCGCTCAATAGCAATGAACTACTTCACATAAAATTGCAATCTTAATGGTTAGTTAAGTTAATAAATAGTGCGATCGCACAGGAAACATTATCGAGGATTTTAGCATCAGTTACAGGTGTAGATTTTCGTAGGTTAATCGAAATATAAGCGTTCTGTCGCTACATACCGCGAGCCGAAGTCCGAGATCGCGGACGCTATGTGTGCCGATATCACGCGTACAGTTAGACCAAAAAAGTTATTTACGATCTTTCTATGTAACTCTACCGCATTACATCGCTCTGTCACCAGCATAGAGCGCATTCCTCCAATAACTTCCACGTTTTCACTAACTCCATCACTATCGCTAATTGAAGCCGAACCTTAAGTTATTTGTGATTTCTCAGAATAACATTTGAATTTCTTTACCTTATAGTTTGTGGGAATCTCATTAATATGCGCATGCAATCGTTTATTTTATGCAGGCAGTGGCTTTATTGCTTACTTTATTTATGACATAGGTATTATGATGCATAGGATCCCTATTTTGCAATGTATTTACTGAATGTAATTTAAGGACTTATTTTATTTTTTGCATCGCATGATAGTGCACAGGTGCTACATGCAATATTAATGTTTTCTTTGCGAATTTAGTCGTAAGTCGTAGAAAGCTTTTGGTTAATGCGTATTGTATAGTTTGACGGGCCTGTTCCCTCCCTACTAGACAAGTTCAATGTCGTGAAGCGAGCAGAATGGCAGATTGCGTTAGTGTCTATTTGCTTAGGCTTGCAGCATAAATTAAAGTCTCCGCGAAACGCGGACTGATAGTTGTAAAAAGTAGATGCGTCAACATTTCACAAAGTACTTGACTTTTTAAGACTCTATCTACCGTTAAATGCCTAGTAAGGTCCATACCATAATGCATAAGCTTTTTTTACATTAAGTGGGCATAAATAATTACACTATAAAATTGTGTTACGTTTTACGTTTTTATTGGATGAAGTTTAATAAGAAAATGCCAAATCGATTAAAAACTTATCATTTTTAAATGTAAAATTTTGTTTCAATACGTTTACTTGCAGTTTGCACTGTACTTAAATGTAGGTACGCGGCATCAGTGTAAATCAAACGGATATTTTAAATCGGTGACTTTTCAAATAGTTTTGAAACTTGATATGTAATTACAGTAAGGAGCGAACTTATTTCTAGGCAGTATTGCGCAAAGATGCGTAAGCTAGTGGTTGCTATAATGTTTGATGTGATGAGGTTTGGCATGCGTCCTCTTTGCAATCGGACGAGTTTACTGCCGCCCTCTTGGATTTTATTACCCACTCAACTAATTACGCTCTCTAGTCTAGATTGGTGCAATTCCTTTAATAGCCGTCATAAAACTATGCACAATTTATTAAAATTAAATATCATTTGAATCCAACACTGCTGCCGGTTAACGTTCTAACTACTGGTTTCGGATATTATACGTTTATGCAAATGCTTTTGAAGTAGGTACCAAATTTATATTTACTTTTCAATTATTTACAATAAAGTTACCGCGACTATTGAACTCGTTTTAACTTATAATATTTTGAGATATAGTTCAAAAACCTACTGCAGAGATATTCGCACGAGGACATCGCGACGCCGCAATCAAAACATGCGATAGTGTGATAAGCAAATAAAACATTGCACAGATGGGCTACCTACCGGCTAGGGATGATCCAAAGATGCGTAGCGCGGATTCGCTACGGGTTGTTTCTGTCACGGTCACTGTACACACAGAGGGTCATGTCACATAGTGCGCGGGCGGCGCGGTCGGGACAGGTGCGCGCGCCGCAGCATCCGCGGCGGGTCTGCGCGCGCGCACCACGCCCCGAGCGCACGCCTCCCCGCCCGCCCGCCGGACCTCTGAAAGCCTTTCCACGCGTTTTCAGACATTTCCACGACAACTTTTCCTAAACAAATTCTATCACCAACACGCGAACAGACCGACGCGGAATGCATAATGCCATTTATTGCGTTGCGGCTTTCGCACAAGCAAATAGACGGTACTGTTTCGTTAATTGCTTAGAAATAAAGGTTCATTCATAGTAAACTTTCTCAGAACGTATTTATAAAACTAAGACAAGCTGTGGTAAATCTCGCCGATAGGCGCGTGAGAAAGTTCGCCGTTAGTAACTCGTAAATCGTGTATTTAATGCTTCTAAACGAATCCCTTGATTAGATGCTAATTAAGAAAGAAGACATTCTTTGTAAAAATATTTTTACGTTGAGCTAATGTCGCATCTCTTATAAACGGGCATGTTGCGTGTAATCTCGGTGGCACTTGTCGCTTGCATCATGTCGTAAATATAAAGTTCCCAAACATCATTGATCATGGTGCCTGCCTAATCAATATTAGTTCTGTCTGTGGCTGCTTTCAGTTGCATAAACGTATTCTCCTTTTACTTTCACGACGATACTGCTACTTAACATTAGTCATGATGACTGCGTTTAAGTGTTTTAAAGGCAAAATTAATTTGTAAATGTTATCAGAAGAAGATATAAATGTAAGTGGAACACGGGTACAGGTTAAATTGTTTACATATTATGTACTCAAGTATCTATCGTTTTAATTTTATGTTAAATGTTGTCGGTAAACGTTTAAAGGCCTTGTGCAAATATAAAGTTTATCTACTTCGTACCGTTATGTACTTAAAAGTAGGGGGTTAAAGACTCCTCGAGATATTCGTATCGCTAGACATCTAAGCCACTGTTTGCTTTAACTAAATACTATAATACTGTTTACGGCTTAAGGTAGCTCTAATAGTAATGTTAAACATTTCGGATGCAGATAATAATAATAACTCTTCTGTGCGTAACATAATGTAAAAATTCATAAACACATTGTGTGTTAAATTTCCAGAATGTTATATAGAGAAAGTAACATAAGTAAATTGATTGCTCTTATTAATGAGAATGGCTATTATTATTAATTTAATAAACAAGTAACATAAAACGCAAATGTAAAGAATATTTTTTTGGATGATAAAAATAGCTTTATTATTTATCTCTTTACTACGAACAATTAGGAAGAGGAATAATCGAAAATGCTATCGATGGACACTTGTCCTTGCTGTGACGAAAAAGGAAGTGCGGGTGGACCGGTGGCACCGAGCGCGAGGATCAATTAGCCAATTATAATTTTCGATTACCACGCATGGGCTTGCGCCCGCGCACCGACAGGTTTTGTAGGTTTTACATTATGCCCGGCCCTAAGGGACCGCGTACGGGTGGTCAGACACATTTGCTGGACGTCTACAGCTAATTAAAATATGAGATGGTCACTATCGTATTTTTTTTAATTTTTTTTTGTTAAAAGGTCTACAAGCTACAGCATTTTATTTAATTTTAAACATAGTTTGTTTCCTGACTTATAGTCAAATGTTAATTGCAGAATATTTAACTTTGTCGTTTCAGTCGGAATTTTTCAATAAAAAAATATAAAACCATCGCTTCTTATTCTATTTGTTCTCAGATGACTTGACAGCAAATAGCATTAGATATGATGGTAATAATTTCCTAATTTTCACGATATGTTATTATAATATCCCTCTCAATATTCTAATTTCCTCATTCAAATTCTGAGGCAAGTCTATTATTATTATTACGTTATTCATAGATACGAAACGACGACATCGTCTTCTATTGTTGTTATGTTTATGAAATACGGAATTCTTAAAGTGCATTGCACCGAAAGCAAGAGGCACGTTACATCTAATCCTGTGACTCATAATAAAGCCGTAACCATTCTATTATTAGCATGCCATTTGTTTTGGGAACGATACGCTTTGCCTCCACTTAAGCATATAGAACATATACTTGGGCAAATAGAAGCATCCGATTCGCAAATATGGTCAAGAACATTTGTTTGAAATTTATGCACGCTGTTGCATGTATCCAATCAAGTTGAAAGCTGAGATGGAGGGTCTTCGCTCTTCGCAATCTAATAATTTATGGGCTTGTCAGAAACTCGTCTCATGTCAAATGTTCGCATAGAGCATGCCCGATAATAAATCAATTTACATCGGCCATTGTAGTCAACTAGCGGTCATCGCCACGCACTTGTTGCTCGTTGGTGCTCCGTATCGCGATTTTCTTCAATGGCCCAAGCTCTTAGATTTATAAGTCACGCTCGAGAAAGCTCGTGTAAGCTTTACTATCGCGAGTAAAGTTCGATATCAGTTCGTTTTACGCGCATGAGTTACGGCCGTATTGGCATTGCGGTTCCGTTTGACGTTCGTTGATTTTATGCTTGTGTATTCGAATTTACCATTTACGTTTGTATATACGTCCTATTTTAGTTCGGTTTAGTTATACCCCTAAGTTGAGCAAACAATATCAGTAATAGATCGTTTTGTATTTATCGATGACTTATCGCTGTGTCTATAAATTACGAGTGAGATGCAAGTTTATGGGCAATTTGAATAGGATTGCGGACCCTGTGGATGACGGAGTCCGCCTGACCGCCTCGCGGCCCGCGCGCCGATCGGTAGCTCGATTTACTGTGTAATTATAAGCACATTGCACATAGATATACATATACATACTTACTCATTTTAAGGAAGAATAAATATATCACTACTAAGTTAATCGGCTAGACGGCTTCTTACGTTCGACGTGTCAATAATTGCTGCAATATCATAATTTGAAATTCAAATAGCCCACGAATATCATGTTCATGTTGCCTTAAATGCGAAACAAAGCGATTTCTGCTTAGCGTTTGCGTTGTATAACAAGTAATTCATGCAACCAAATATAGCTTTATTATCTGGTTAAATCTACACTTACGGTTGAATGTTATCCGTGTACAAATTGAAATTCGCCAATGTTACTTGTTAGCAGCCAATTTATTTCAATACCCATTGAGTTATTGAAGATATCGTATCTCGAAGGCATAATTCGCTCCGTTATATGAAATCGTGCGTATAAAGCCTGGAGCGAAGGATACTTGTAAAGGGGTTAACAGCAAGTCTAAGTTTATCTACGTGTTCGTAACTGAAATGGAGATTTGACTGATCGCTAATATATTTTTATTTTTTGTATTTCGAAACAAAATTAGTCAATGAATGTAGAATTGATTTACGGTTCGAATTATTTACATGTTTCTCAGAAGTCATATGCTAAAATATGCACATGCACTATCAAGCTATCTTAATAACACAGGTTGGACAATATTATCACGTTAATATTGTCCAACCTGTGTATTACCGTGACAATATTATTCACGTTACATGTGTGCTGAGTAAATAAATAAATAACCTTGTCTAGATACAACGTGAGAGCCCGCTAACCCTAAGCAAATAAAGCAACGCACTTAATATTATATTACGGTGACTAAATCAAACATGGGCTTAAACGTTGAATTCGTATATCAATAATTTATTAGATCATTACTACCTTATCGCAAATCAAAGCCAATCAAATGGCACCCTATCTGTTTGGGTATATATTAATTTTAAAGCGAACTAAGTTCTAGTATACTATGTAATTTCCCTGTTGCATATATATTTCCAAAGTTAACCCCATTACCTATGTGCGGTATCCTCAAAACCACAAGGTGTGGGTCGTCCGAGTTATTGGCCTTGTATTTTATGCCGCTATTCATTGTGGCTATCCGACTGTGACGGTGTCCTGGTATCCTCTTTTCTGCGGGTGGCGTCGTCTTATTTTCTTTACCAAATGGGACTGTCATTCCTTTGTATTATCATTGGGCAATATAGATTTCTTGACGTCGATTTCGATTCTTGAGCTTGCTTCATTGGCTTTGGTTGTATACTCGCGTCTTGATTGAATGGAACTTGGTCAATTCACATACCTCGTACATTACTTATTGCACAGAGTGTGTTGATAAAGCGTCATGTTTTTACGAGCCTCGTAAAACCAAGAGTTTCCTGATTGATGCTGCACTTCGGTTTATTGGTGCGCGGCGCTGATACAATGTTCTATAGAGTATCATATTCTTACGGTGTAAAAGTTTATCATCTCGCATACTTTATGAACTGCATAAATAATATTGCACTCTCGCCGTTCTGTGAATTATATGAGTGTTGCATATCCTGCTGGGGTTATGGATCTTACGATCAAAAATATTTATTGTCGTATAAGATTAAGCTTCATGCGTAAATTATTTTTTGTTAATACTTTTAAACGTCGAAAATGCATGCGATAGCTTAAATGACGATAAATTCATAATTTTACGGCATGTTTATCATAATCTGCATTTATGTTTGTCAATTGTGTTGTAAGAGCGTGAAATATGTTTTAACTTTGGACATTAAAAATAAGTAAAGTAGGTATTTTTTGGTTTGGATCGCGACTGATTCCGGTCCGGCGCACTGTGGCTTGGTCACCAATAAATGTAGATTTCTCACCCGGTATTAATCAAAAACATCGACTGTTCTGTAACGTGCGAAGGCTTTACTATTTCCCGTTGCGGTATGCACCCGCATTGAAGTGTGTGCGTAGATTGCCCACTACTAGCTTATTATATTCTGGATGCGGTCACGCCCGTACTCGATTCGCGTTCTATATGATAATGCGACAAGTCCCGTCGCCGACGGCCTCTCGTGGGAATCATTCACCGCAGGATATAGCGTAAGAGTATGCGTTCGATTCGGCCCCAGCCCACTCGTAATCTATGCGATCGTAATTGCTATTTAGCTATTACTATTACTAATGTTTATATTATGTACGACACATTGCAGCAACTAACCTATTACAATCTGAATAATAAATAAACAAGGATCTGCTATTAATTTTACTGACATGTGACCTTGTATTGTTACGTGGGATGTTTTAATATAATAAAATTACAAAGAGTGCCTGTCGGTGGTTTAATTGTTGATGTCTGAAGATATATAAATTCTAGGTAATAGTAAAGGCTTTCCACAAATCTCTAAGCCATAAAGCGGCTTAGAGGTGTGTTCTATGTAATTCTCGAGTACAACGGAGGTTGGCAGTAAAAAGAAAATCGTAGAGATCATTTGTCTGAGCGGCGCGGCGCGTGCGCTCACTTTGATTGACCTGTTTATTGTATGTACTTAATTTCCTAAGATTGACTGACTGACTGTACTAAGATTACTATTTTATCGTCCTTTTATTACCAATAAAGTATAATAAGTACCAACTAAGTATTTTTACGCGAACCTATCGAATTAAAAGCACTACTACTACCTGCTTTAGTTTTATTTCATGGCTAAAATAATTTATTGGGATTTTGGCTTGATTTTACCTTATAGTATGATAAGTTTGCTCAGGAATTTCCATAAACAGTATTTTTGTGGTGTACATATTGTTTTTATATCTGAGGTAAAGTTATTTTAATAATCAGTTTAGTTTATTTAACGTACTTTGCCATTTCTGTCACCTACCGGGAAAAGTGTTTATTAAAACAGGATGCTTAAGTTAAATGCCTCCGCTATTTCTAACGTTTATTTTATTCGTAGTTATTATAACTACTGTATTCATTTTGCCTTTTTAAAATACTGCCTTCTGGATACTTTCTTCGCAGTAAATTTACACAATGCGACTACCTTGGAACCGGTCTTGGTAATAAACTATCTTTTGCAGCGTGGTGAAATAGAGTGCAATTAGATTGAGAGACATAAAGGGGTAATGACCACGCACCGCGTATTCTGCCCAATGGCAATAACCATTATTCTCACAATTACCTCTCGGTGAAATGGGTGTTTGATTAGCGTGCAGTTTGTTATGTTATTTCGATTGCTTTGCGCCGGTAATGTCAACATCACTAAACTTAACTTATCTGTTTACATAGGACACAAGTAGAAATAATATAAAATGAAAGATTTCAGTATTTTTTTGATCTCAAATTAAAAGCGTCAGGTTGATCCGATTTATTGATAATTCTAATAATGTATTCGTAGTAAGAATTGGCAACCCAGCATGTTAAACTTGCAAATGGCTTCAGACAACAATACAAAATGTCTTGTACACGTATTCGTGTTAACAAACATTACTCACGTAGCGTTGTTAACAGTTCAGTTACTTACACATTTTGAGTGTGCTAGATTAGTCATCCTCGGTGACATATAAGACTATTGTACGAGTTATAAATGAATGTAATCCTAGATTTCGCAAATTGAATGGGCCAACTGGGGTTTAGTGTAACGTACGTGACCGCTGAATGAGCGCGGGCGCCTCTGCCGACATATGCGCGCACAGCTTTGTCCCTCAGCGCTTATCTCGAAAACGAAACGTCATGGTTGAACTATTGTGTTTCCCCTATTCGGTCGTTATTGGGTACGCGTTGCGCGGATAGGGCCAACGCTGCCTTACGCTGACTGAGGACACCTTCAATTTGACGTTTAGTTTTATAATCTTTTAAACGTTAAACCGTTGCAGTCAGTGCCAAAAGCGAAGCCTTAGTCGTTTATTACATTTGTTTTCATACAAACTACACAAACCAGCACCAGTGCTGTGTCATTACCGAGAGCGCTCGACCACCAGAACTACAGGACTTTGTTTAAAAACAAATGAACATCATACATACAATTAGGGGTGAGAGTCATCCGCTCCCTCGCAACTCCGGTGATGATGATAAGGCTACTCCAAGCCATCATCGTAAGTCAGTAAGAAAAAAAAACGTATGCCGTACGACAAACATACCGCTTCGGCACCGCAACGTACTCATCGTTACATACATACATACATACAGACAATCACGCCTTTTTCCCAGAGGGTAGGCAGAGTTCACTTGCTGCCTTGTGTTACGGTCCTAGCACACCACTTTCGCTTCATCCACATCGTCACGATCGTCTGAATTGAAGGCACCCTTAGCATTCAGTGGTTAAGGATTGTGGGAAGGGCGCATCGCCAAGGCCCGGGGACGCTGTCCGCGGTCCACTTTGCGGTCCGCTCGGGCGTGCCATCGGCGTGTACTTTGTTTGAAAACAAATGAAAATCGATATGCCGTACGACAAGCACACCGCTTCGGCACCGCAACGTTTCTACTCATAGTCACGGTCGTCTAAATTGAAGGCACCCTTAGCTGCACTGCATAGTGGTTGAGGTTTGTGGGGGGCGCATCGCCAAGACCCGGGACGCTGTCCGCGGTCCACTTTGCGGTCCGCTCGGGCGTGCCATCGCCGTCGTGACCGCAAACATCTCTCCAGACGTGCGAACCTGTTTTTTGAAGTATCGCCTCGGTAGAGCTACGGGCTCGTTAAACATTGCTCTCAGGCTTGTAGCGATTGCGACCACTACGGAATATCTAATGAGTAAACAGCTCTTAGAAGCGCCCAAATGAATACGGAGCGAAACATTAATTATTGAAGTCCTTTGAAGAGGACACTTTTTAAGTACAATGTTTTAAGTAGGTAATGGTAATAATTTTCAAGGCGGGTAAAGTCTTGCTACTGCTTTGAAGAAGTACCGACACAGTATCAGATGTGATCCTAAATGGCATAGGTTGCTGAATCAGTCGGCGCGCTCTCATTCGGGGAGCGCCGGGTGGCTCGCGCATGATTCATGTGCCCAGTCGGTGTGCCCTAATCTCGATGCCAATTTTACTGCTGAGTGGAACGCGCGCGTAAAACACTATGTGTTTATTACTTCGAATTATTTCAGTACTTGTTTTAGGTGCGTCTAGACGGCGGTTTTATAGTGTTACTGCATTTATGCATAGGATAATCCAATGCCGGCCGCGGGAGGTCTGCGTCGAGCTCGGATGCGCAATCGTATTGAACCCCGGAGTTCCGTTAGCAGGTTTAACTCGTTAGCACACGCGTAATTAATAACCGCGGCTTAACATGTAAACATGCATAATCAAGGCCGATGGATACATACAAATTAGAGCTATAACGTAGGAAGTACTTTTAATTATTATAATCTACATAATGTTATCATTGATCGTCGCCTACGCTTCCATTGTAAATAGTCAATCATTTATGATATTTATACGACGTTTATGATAAATTTTCGCTTTGTACATTTTCCGCTCTGTTAGTTATTCGACCAATAGCACCGCGCTATTTCAAGTTATCCGCGCTCTTTGATCAATCTTGAATTAATCAAAAGCGAGTGATACGACTAAAAATAGATATGTTCCGTGCCTACCTTAACACCTGACATGTGTAATATAAGAGCGATCATTAACGCGAAGTGATGAGGACGGCATATCGTCATTCATGGTGCAGTTCATCCGCTGGGTCGGCGTTCCGCGAAGCGCGGCGCAGACGAGCTGACGCGCCCGCCAGGTGCGATCACGACATCACACGCATGCACATTGCACACCGAATACGTAATGCACTATGCAAATACACATTCTCCAGACTGCAATAAATATTTGTCTCGCCGATAACGCTGTGTGACTTTGCGGATAACACACGGTCGCCCTCTTCGCCTTTATTAAAGCGGATCTCATTTCCTACTTTCGTACCGTAAAAGCAATTGGAAAGTAAAATAACTCCGACTAATTCATCATGTCCCATTACTGCGTCGGGCCTCATCGCTGCAATGATAGGAATGGTGTTTAATCACTGCGCTGACCGAGTGCGGCTTTATATATCAATCAGAAAACCTAATTTAGTCTGTTATAATTCTGAGAAAACACCGCGCAAGAAGCAATCTAACTCACAATTATTTATTGTTTTTTGTGAAGGCGTAACAATATGAAAGTCCCGCTAGGCGGCAAAGTAATAGTGTTAAATGTTAGATAAACCCGAATAAAACAAGATAAACAGTTGGATCGCGCCCAAGTAGCGCCACTCAGCTGGCCAGATTGTGACAAGGATTACAAGAGCGACTATTTGTTATATCGATACCAGTGCGTCTCCAATGCTCAACCGTTTGAGTATTTGTAAACTGCATACTCTATGTTTGAGTTCTCGATATGTACATATTTCAGTACTCGCGTTGAATTGTAAAGAGATGCACACTTTCATATGGCGTCGTATGTTGATTGTACGTACACATTTAACATGTCGTAGTTTAGCGATTCACCGTAGATACATTCTCGATTGCCTTGAGTTAATGGAAACGTGTTTCGTAGAACAAAACGATAACCTTCTGTAGTGTCTGAGCGAGCTCCCGCCGCGCTCTCATCCTGCGCCGGCCGGAGATAACGCCCGTTTCCTGGGTGGCGATCCATCGTGTCTACTTCCAACTCTCACCATTGTCCAGGTTCAATGGGTCAACTTGATCCATTCATAAAACTTTCAAATCGATCTCCACATACATGCAGTGATATCGCCTCAAATGAATTTATGGTAATGCATTTGTTGCAGCATTACAAACATCTAATGCATACATTCTAATGCAAGTTTAGGGATCGGTGCAGTTGCACAACCGTCAAGTGTCGTTGGGCGTGGGTGAGCTTGAGTAAATAAGTTCACGCTGCATTATCGGTGATCAGCGGTCGATTCTATCTGTCTGCGGCCTAATTTCGGGCTTGCTATATAAAGGTGCTGAACTTTAAAAGGATTTGCAAGTTCTTTTTTTCGGCGGTATTACGCAGTAAAACAATTAGCCTCTGCCTTTTATGCGCGGGAGAACAGTTAGCGCGAGGCATTTGCATTTTGACTGGCAATGAGTGAAAAGCGGAGGACAGTCGTGTCCTCGCGTGATGAGACTTTGGCGCACTTGAGATGCATGCAAATGAAACGGACGCACTCGTACCTACTGCACCCGACTACATTTAGGTCGTTGCACCAATATATTACACGGTATTTATATTTGAACTCTACACAATGTGTCATTCTAAACCTCAGTGTTAGGCAGATCTGTGTTACCCTTAACGAACCTCGCTAAGTGTTTATTATGTAAGTCTTTACAAGCAAATTTATCGTGAATGTTAGTTATAATAATAAATTATATCGCTAATTTCTAAACATGACTCTACCTGTGTGGTATTTCGTGTTACTTGTACTAAAATTTGATAGTGATATTATTCAAACGAGTATCGAATTTCACGCCGCATAAGGGAATCATCGCATCAAAGTGTCGTCACGGAAACTTGGAAGATTTATTTCTGTTACGTTGCAGCATTAATCGTGAACTTGTGGAGTCCATCGTGGAAGGGAGACGCGTGCCCGGGCCAATAGAATCATCCACGCATCTTAGATACGTGCAATGATACGCGGCCGCGGTGAATCAATCTTACGAGCGCTGGACGTTATCTAAGATCAGCGCCCACTCCATCGCGAAGAAAGAGCTTTCGTCAATCACTCAGCGGACTTCGCTGGCGCAGCAACTCCCATTCATATATGGCCCGTCGTTGGCAGCGCTTGAAGCGCTCTTCGCTGGCCAAGGGCATCTCGCAATAACCCGCAACTTAATTAGGGACGGGATGAAAGTATAACTAGGCACGTTGTCATCGAACATGGTATTTATACGGCCCGCGGCTCTCCGGCACTTGTTACCACGCGTTTTATTGACGCCCTAATGAACCGTATTCATTGTCTCGAATTCGGAATAACTGTTCATTTATTGTAATGTTTTTATATTGCATATTATTGTGATGGTATCTATGTTCTTTCTTTACTTTGTTATAATATTCACAATCGCTCGTTATAACGGCCTCCCACTCGATGTAGGGATAATGGTCTCGGTCGGAGCCTGCGTAGGTCGTGGTTATTGGTTATAGCTGTTGATGCTCGCGGTGCATCATGTCAGACAATGTTACATACAATCATGGAGAATCAAGTTGCGGCCCCGTTTGTTCTGAGCGTACATTGTTACACGTTGATTTGAGCGCAAGACTGCAGTTTAGTGCGTAATCAGGCGTGCCAAGGATAATGGGCGTAGGGTGCGGTGCTGAAAGCGAAATCCTAACTAGGTAACGACCTGACAAGCGTATCCTTACTAATCCTTACTAATATTATAAATCCGAAAGTAACTCTGTCTGTTTGTCTGTGAGTATGTCTGTCTGTTACACTTTCACGCATAGAGTACTGGACCGATTTTAATGAAATTTGGTACAGAAATAGTCCAGAACCTAGAAAAGGTTATAGGCTACTTTTTAACCGACTTTTTAACGCTATAAGGAAGTAATGTTTTACCCGTTAAACGTCTCTACGCGGACGAAGTCGCGAGCGGAAATTTCTGATAAGTCAAGTGTGTTCTAGTGCTACCAATAATATGCTATGTATTTTTTAACTAATAACTGCGTTTAAAACATACATAGAAATAATTTCATAATAATACGGTGGGATATTTGTTAACTTTAGGCGAGATGTCGAATCGATTATACGCAATTCGCGAAATGATTTTCTGCGTACCGTACATTGAATTAGTGGGTTGATCAGATAAACGAGTACACGTTTAAGGGCCGATTTTTCAGTGGCCAGATAAAACTAATAGGTGAGATAAATTATAAGAAGACCAACTTATGGGCGTTTAGTTTTTAAGAGTGAGTGTCAGTAGTGACGTGTCCTTATTTTTGCCGGCTTATAGTTTATTTCTCCGTTAAATTTTATCTAGCCATTGAAAAATTGGCCCTAAACAGACTTAATTAACGTACAATATCCAACGAAAACCCATAACGTGGCCCCGCAGGTAAATTCCAAAAGTGGGACTGTTTTGAAACAATTGAATGTTCATGGTGTGTCTACTTTTAGGTGTACGTGTAGATATGTTTGTATGAATGAGAAAGGACCACCGATTGAGCGCAGCCGTCGTGTCTCACATTGCAGCCGCTCAGGGTTACCATCAATATAATGTTGCAATCCGGGACACACGGTCGTCAATAATCTTGAGTAGCGTAATTTTAAATTATATTTTTATTATAACCTTAAGTTTAAGTTTTTGTGGATGATTACCTGTATTGTATTGGTTTTTTTTAAGTTTTTGTCTAAGTTTTTACTAGCGGTCATTTCTTATTCGAACGTTATAAAAGCATTAAATTAGGAACTGTATTATTGCAAGTATTTCGCTATTTAGGTATATCTCTATATCTTTGTTACACTTTGATCTTAGCCAAAAGGCCGAGAAGCAATACTTTTGTTACAAAAAAACTTCGATTCGAATCATATAACTTTCGTAACAGAAGCGCATTCGTATCAAAATACAGACGTATCACCCGCAGTTGTAGTTACAGTTAGAGTTATGTGATACACAAGTCAAACTTAATCGGCCATAAACGTTTGTGATTTGTAAAGACCGGCTCTCTGTTGGCCGCGTGCGCGCGCGCTTCGCCGCCCGCCTAGCGGCCTAACCATTAGGCTTCCGTATTACAAACGGTAATATTACATTAATCAGCGGTCGGATTGGCCATATCGAGTCCAACTACACTACACAAAGGGCGAAACTGATTGTTAGATTACTTGTAAGGAATAAAAATTTGATTGCAGCTTGAGTTGAGAGTTGAAAGAGTGCCGCACACGGAAAATATGCGTCGTATTAACAAAATGCTAAACGGTAGATAGGTATGGCTATTTACTAGAGAAGTGACCATCAAAGTTACTTTTGACTGCTGCATCAAGACTAACATGCATCATGGAGGAATAAAATAGGAATGTTGAGCCGATATCAAATCGATCAAAACATCTGCTATTTTTTGTTGATTTATAGATAGTACTGTCTCTTCCGACTCTGACTTAAACAGCCATGCACCTTGGGTCGCAGGCCGCGCCCGACACGGCTGCATTTGCATATGCCGTGTTATCAAGTGCTTACACTTCGACATTGCACATTTGAACGCAGTTTTGCAAATGTCACTTGAAAGTTTATGTAATTATCATACGTATTCGCCTAATGTGATTTGAGGTTAGAGGTCTAGGTTCTGGCTGCAGTATGTTTATGTAAAATAATGAAAAAAAAAAACTATTTACATCTAAATAGGTTTCCGTTCACGACTTTCAGCGTGAAATCATTCATGGAAAAAACACTATAGTAAAGTCGATTACCCATATACTAAAGACGATTAAAAAGTAGCCTATGTCCTCAGTCTTTAGATTATACGTGTACCAAATTTCGTTTAAATCGGTTCATTCATTTTAGTATGAAAGCAGGACAAGTAGAAATACACACACAAGGACCCTCGCATTATTGTATTAATAACGATAATAATTAGGATTCTAGGATGACATTGTCAACTTAAAGTCTAAAATGTTTATTAACCTTAATATTTTACAGATAATTAGTTCGGTAACCCTCAAATGCTATCCATTCGTGGATATTACGCAGTCACGACTCGCTACAATCATCCCGTCAAGTAGGGAGATGAATATGATGAGTCAATGAGGGCTGCGAATGCTGCGATTCTATTTGCGCGCCCGACGGCGGGTTACTCATCATCCAATGTTTGTCGTGTCATGACCATGATTTAGGGTTATGTCTGGATTGCCTTTTATTTATTGATTGACGATTTGATAAAATGTTGGTTTAATGGATATTCTTTTTTAGAAAGACTATCATTTTATAATTTTTTTTTGTGGGAAAGTATATATTTCTATGGGTTATTTATTCAATCACCAGCTCTAAAAGATAAATTACGGAGTTTTGTCTATGACTTATAGCAATTGACGGATTTAATATACAAGCTTGATGATTGTCTTAAATGATGCAAAATCTGAATCAATGCAATGCAATACAATAACAAGCTACTAATCCATTTCCAATATAAGATTATGGTTATTTCTAAAATCATTGTTTTTATTGTGAATGTAGACATATAAATGCATAACTCATAAGATTTATTGACGTGTCCCCTCTTTATCGTGCCTCAAATCGTAATGGCGATTCATTAGAAATGTAATAAATCTTATTCCATCGATAGTGTTCAAACGCGGCGTTAAATGGTAGGCAATTACCGCTTAAACGTTTCACGAGTAAACAGAATCAAAGGGTGATAAATGTGACAATATGGGTGGAGTGGGGTAAAGTGTCCACACACTGGCGTGCCAGTGACATCTGTCCTTATGTCCGGTAATTTGGATTTACGTCTTTGATTCTATTGAGTCCCGGATTAGCGCCGAAACTTCCCCGAATCAACAATTGCTACTGATATATGACACTGGGTAATTGGCGGCGGCGCGGGCGCTCGGCCCTTTGGGAATACAATAAGTCGAGTAGTTTTTGCACGCCATAAATAAATTGACTGGAAAATATTTTGGGACTGCTTTTATGCATATCGGGAAGGAAGTTGTTTTTATTGCAAGATTTCTTGTATATTTTTTGTCAAATGAGAACTTTATTACGAAGTAAATACAATCGCATTTGCTAATAAGAGGTTTAACCAGCAAAAAAATCTTAAACTTGCCGCCTAAAAATTCGATTGATCATTGAGAATTTGTAGCAAATAAACTAACAAAAGCGCGGTGGTAGTGTTCGTTGAAGAAATCGCTTAAAAAGATGTAACCTGAACCTTTTTGTCTTTAGTTCCTGCTGATATAATGTAAAGTTATTTTAAGGTATATTGATTGTAGTCTCATAACCTTCCGTTTCTTGTCCTCAGGCGGAGTTGGTGGACATGCGAGCAGAACTAGTGCACGCTCGGGCGTCCTCCGCGGGTAAGCTAACTCAAACCAGACCTAACACCAGCCAAATGACTTAAACTTTAAGCTGCAGCTTCAACTTTACTACCATCTGAGCTCATAAAGCGTGCTCAATGACGTTTAGGATCGAAATTGTTCCGTCGACTAATTGCACATTAATTATGTTTAAGTGCATATAATTTGCCAGTAACATACTGAGAGAAAGGGAGCGATAAATATGCAACACCATTAATTTCCAATATCGGGTAACATCATCTAATCTCCATTAAATATCAGGGCGATCGTGCTGTTTGTAGATATCTAATAGTTATGTATAAGAAATAATATATAAGACCATACCATACAATAGCTTGGTTCATTTCAAAGTTAATTTGCAGGTGTAGACTACCTAGTATCAGATGGTCACTTCTTTTAGAATTACACCTACTCTACGTTATTTAAGTCAGCAAGCCGTAGACCATATTCCATCTAATGTCCTGTGAGTCCCATGTCACCCATTAGCCCGGAAACTTTACACAGAGCGCCTGAATGAAAGGTAATGATTATGCTATGCGTGATATGCGCATGGTCGAATACTAGGCTATGTATGATTTGCCACGCATAAACTAGGGTGATAAGGCTTTGTAGTCAACCATGCTGGCCAAGTGCGGGTTGGTTGGCTGCACAATCTAAGAATTTCTTCGTAGGTGTGCAGTTTTCCTTCACCGTTAAAGCGTCGAATAATCGTACGTGTAAATTTCAAATTTGAAAAACACAGTGGTACGTGGCGGCGACTTCTCGCAACGAACGACCTAAACCACTCGGCCGTCGACGCTTACAACGCATAGAAAAAGATTTTTTTTTATATAAATCTTACACATACACACAATCACGCCTTTTTCCCAGAGGTGTAGGCAGAGATCACTTCCAGCGATCCACTTTTCACCTCTGTGGGAAACGTGACGTGACGGGTTGTGGACCACGTCGCCGCCATCTTACATTTGTCATATTACCAGGCGGTTGCCAAGACAGCGGCGACGGCGCGGGCAACGTGCCGGAGGCGGCGCGCGCGCGGGCCGAGGCGGCGCAGCTCGCGCGCGAGAACGCCGCGCTGCGCGAGACCGTGCTGGCTCTCCACTCCGAACTCTTCGGTGCCAGGTGACTGCGTCCAGCGTGAACTACCTGCACTGATGCCGCAGTGGAAGGTGGCACTGACTGTGTCCCGAGATAGCAGCGACGGCCAACCAGTCAGCTGATCACTAACCGCTAGCATTTGAAAGAAAGAAAGAAAACGTTTATTAAGTGACAACAAAAATAACTTTTACTATATATTTGGTTAGCGGCATGAGGCAGTTGCATTCGAAATGCAGCACTCACCGCTAATGGTACCTGTTTAGCGCCAGCTATATCAAATCTCACTGACAATACTGCATAATTACTGCCAAAACTAAAAAAAAACAAAAGGTGAACGGGTATAGAAATATACTGTAAACGCGACGTTAGAACGAATGGATGTTACTTTTTTAAACAAGTACGTTTTGGTAGTCTTTGAAGTATAGCAAAGTTACCAATCAAAAATGCATAGTCACTACATAGTATAAAACAAAGTCTTTTCTGTCCTTATATCCCTATGTGCGCTTAAATCTTTAAAACTACGCAATGGATTTTGATGCGGTTTTTTCCAATAGTAACAGTGAGTCAAGAGGAAGGTTTTTATGTAAAATTTACCCGAAGCGAAGCGAGGGCGGGTCACTAGTAATTATATAAGATATTACATACGACAGATGGTTACAAAAGTTCTTGTTCACACTTTCAGGCTAGCGACGAAGTATCTTGATAAGGAGCTGGCGGGACGGATACAGCAGCTGCAACTGCTGGGCAGGGACATGCGCGCTGAAGTCAGGGACTCGTTATGGGCCCAGGTAAATTATGAGATTAGCTTAAGTTTGGTTCATATCACGAACATTGATCGCAGCATATGAACGAAAAGGCAGTTTTGGTAATTCATCTACACCACAGCACAGTGTTTGAATTCAACATGAAATTAGTTAAAAATTACTGATCTATACCCGAGCCGCTCTAAGTTGGCCGATTTGCTACATGTCAGACTGACTGCACTAGTCTTTGAGTATAAAGCCACTGGAGATGCCTTACACTGGCGACCCCCTCCGGCAAAGTACATTGGTAAACTGTTCAAACACGTTTAATAAAACTACTTGTCGCTGCACCACCGCCATTTTGCATTGATCCCTGTCGCGTGACGTTACTCTTGAAAAATGGTTAGTTGTGCAGTATTCTCATGTAAAAGGCGATCGAGAGCTCAAATTCGCAACAAGAGCGAGTTTAGTATCATATCTAAGTGTTTTTATTAACTTTAAACGTGTATTTAGAAGAATTGCCATTTAAATAAAAAGTCATTGCGATACGTAAACGACAGAAAAAAAATAAACAAGAATACAGTGGTACGGGGGCTAGTGATGTCACAAAGTCAAAAAAGCGACTCGACATTTGAATGAATCATTCCTCCCTGCAGCCAGTTCTATAATCCGTTTTTTACTTTAATTTTGAATTAAATAAAAGGTCTAAACATATGTTATATTTAAATCTTGTAAGATGAATTAGAAAAATTACTTTTCTTTCCTCTGGTCATACGATATTGAAATTTAGTCTGAAAATGAAAAGAAATTCTGTGACTCCCTTAGAGATATTTTTAAAGACATAGATATTTTAACCGTATCCTCTCAGTACATTTTGGACTGTATCTTATATGTTTACAAGAACAAACAATCATTTAATATCGGATCCTCACCATTTTAACACCAGTAATAAACATAAGTTTGCCGTTTCAAGGCTCAGGCTTCAAAAGACTGGAAAGTCGTTCTTAGGTTTAAGCACAAAATTGTTTAATAAGATCCCACAAAATGTTATTGAATTACAATAATCAGTACAAGATAGTTCAGTTCATTCACCAAACTGATTTTATTTTATTCTTTGTGTCATCACTATTTTTTCGTATGTGTGTTGCGTAGTTACGTGAAAACTTTGTTTGTGTGCGTGTATTGTTTGAAGTGTTGAACATTTTTGTAGTGTGCGTTTATCGTTACAGCAAAATTTGTGTCTGTTGAGTTATTAATTTTTGGTGGTGTGCTGTACGTGTTTACCTCGCCCCCGCTAAAAGTGGCGAAAAAATTTGTTAGAAGCGTTGACGTTATGGCATCTCCAGTGGCTTTATACTCAAAGGCACTAGTGAGGACAACGGTAAAATTGCCGAAGTATATAAGTAACAGTTATTTCCACTTTATAACCAAGCAAGGTCTAATTATAACAAATTTTTATTAAAAACATTAATTCACATCAAAAGATTGAATTTAAGTTCCTTATTTATAAATATATTTATTTTTAAAATACAATACTTATTAAATCCTTCATCCTATTTTTAAAAATACCTGGTGAGTATTACCCACTATGTCACTATGAAAACGTGTCAAACGGCGTAACCTTGTAAAAGCGTAATACAGAGTGGAAATTTTACGTTTTCTTTTTATAATTCAATTATTTTAGGTAATAAAAGACAAATAACTAGATAATTATACCGGAGCCGTTCTTAGAAGACTGATTTGACACTTTTTATTTTATATTTTGCATTTATCCTTGTTAAGAGGAACATATTTACGTGAATCATAAAGAACAACTTTTAAAAATAATACGTTATTTCAAAATTTCAAATGCACATAATTATATAATTACTAGCTGTGCCCGCGACTTCGTTCGCGTGGACTACAAGGATTTAACATAATATAAGTTTATCCTGCTAACTCTCGTTCCCGTAAGAATTTTTCAATATCCTGTTCCAACTAAGCTTTAAGTTTACTATGGTACCTGCATGCCAAATTTACAGCATCTAACTTCAGCGGTTTAGATTTTTCATACAAAAGGATTTTCCCGATTATTCCCGTTCCCGTGAGAATTTCGAGAATTCCTTTCTTAGTGCACCTCTACGGTACCTAAGCTACGTCCAGTCCAAATTTCAAGTGCCTACGTTTAGCCGTTTAGGCTGTGCGTCGATATGTCAGTCAGTCAGTCAGTCAGTTTCTCCTTTTATATATTTAGATAAGAAACCGGCTTGGCTCGGGTAAGATGTGATTCATAATAAACATCGAGGAGCAAAATATAGGTAAATATTTCCGTAGTCATCGGTTCTTCAAGGAATACTAAAGGATTAAACAGGACATAGATTCTTTCATTGAGTTTAATAAATCTAGTGAATAAAAATTGCAAAAATAAATAAATAAATAAATATTACACAACATCACATACATTGATCTGATCCCGTGGTAAGTAGCTTAAGCACTTGTGTTACGGAAATCAGGATCAACAGTGGATACACAAATAAACTTAATTATATTTAATAATACACCCAGACACACAAAAGTTTTTATACAATAAATTTTTAACATTTAAAATTAAGGAACATCAATCAACAAAACAAATTGCAATGAGTACTAATCCTAGAATTTGGCAAAGGTCCTTATAAAATTATATTATCTATTCTTCATCAGTATCTGTTATCGCCCTGAAAGAGTATATCATAAAAAATGTGTCAAAAACAATGTTTCCGCGAAACGTCAATGACTGAAGAAAAATAGTTTTGATAATATTCACTCAATTCCGGCAAGATGGTGACTGTGATTCGTCTGTCAACACATTTTGAATTTAGCAAAATACTCGACAATCCGAATTTTGCGGATATATGTTGTCGACTCGAAATCATTATTTTTTGATGTTTTATTATTCATGTAAGGTTTTAATCGAGTCTACCGTACCCCTTGACGAAATTATTAATATAGAAGATTACTTTGGAGCAAACATCTAAATCATTAAAACGATTGTTATGGGTAAACTATAAAAGGCAGACATATGCTCTCGCGGACATTTTTAAAGATAATGTTAAGATGAACAATTCATCCATAGAGCATTTTTGTATAACTTTAACTATATGCTCAGCGCACGCCACGGAAGGCCTCAGAAACGATACTTTCCCCGTTTTTGAAACATTTTCGGTTACTGCTCCACAACTATAGGACCTAGCGTGATATTATATAGCCTATGTAACTTCTGAATAATGCAGCTTTCTAATGGTGAAAAAAATATTGCAATCGGTCCAGTAGTTTTTGAGTTTATTCATTACAAACATACAAAAATACAAATCTTTCCTCTTTTATAATATTAGTATAGAAGTATAGATTTGTCTTTTATTACCTAAAATAATTGAATTATAAAAGAAAACGTAAAATTTCCACTCTGTATTACGCTTTTACAAAGGTTACGCCGTTTGACACGTTTTCATAGTGACGTAGTGGGTAATACTCACCAGGTATTTTTAAAATAGGATGAAGGATTTAATAAGTATTGTATTTTAAAAATAAATATATTTTTTATAAAGGAGCTTAAATTCAATCTTTTGGATGTGAATTAATGTTTTTAATAAAAATTTGTTATAATTAGACCTTGCTTGGTTATAAAGTGGAAATAACTGTTACTTATATACTTCGGCAATTTTACCGTTGTCCCTCACTAGTGCAGTCAGTCTGACATGTAGCAAATCGGCCAACTTAGAGCGGCTTTGGTATAATTAGTTTTGCATGAATAAGCGATGGTCCATTTGAAGATATCCTTTTTATGGTTATTTTATTTCACTGTCCATTATGCGACCTTAATTTTAGAATGGTCAGCACAAAATTGCACAATACGCATATTTCGTGGATCCTTTTAAAAACCCAACAATCTTAAGTTCGTCGAACTCGAGAATCGAATACCAGTTCTGCAAGTCTTATGACAGGAAAATAAGGATACCAGAAAGGTCCGCGATTGACAGGCAGCTAATAACATACAAGTAATTCAAACAGTATCTTTGTAAGGACACGCATTGATTGACAAGCGTCGTGTATAATGACCCTAATTGATGCACTTTTAGAATACTACTCCGGTGGCTGAAATAACCGGGTTCAGACCTGGCTGTGTGGATATTGCATCTTGTTAAACACTACTTTTCTAAATAATTAATGTAGGTTTGCGTAAATTGTGAGAGTTATTAGATGCCTTTTGCAAGGCCGTGCTTTAAGCTCTATTCATTTCGTTAACGCCGTAGGTAGGTATGTTTTGTGGAAGATTGTATCCAATCAAAAACATAAATGTGAAATGAGAGCCAAGTTCAATATTGCCTTGGTTGTTGACTTCAGCGACAAAAGAAGTGAGATCTAAATGGATGCCAAGTTCAATGGTCAACCAAGAAATTTATATATAAGTAACACTATAACATACCTATCATATCTTCTTATAACATAAGATAATGTATGGTGGTAGCCTATGAAGGTCTGTCTTGGCTAGTTTCTATAAACCTACCAACGTATTAATATGTTCGCTCGCTAGTTTCTACCAACAATCCAAATTTTCGGAATTATAAAATAAAAACCGACAAATACTTGTAGGCTTAGAACTTGCGACGGCTATAATTCATATATGAAAACTAGCCAAGACAGACCTTTATAGGCTACCACCATACATTATCTTATGTTATAAGAAGATATGGTAGGTATGTTATAGTGTTACTTATATATAAATTTCTTGGTTGACCATTGAACTTGGCATCCATTTAGATCTCACTTCTTTGTCGCTGAAGTCAACAACCAAGGCAATATTGAACTTGGCTCTCATTTCACATTTATGTTTTTGATTGGATATCATTACTTTTTGTAGAAAAGTATATATTATCGTAACGCCGTGGGTCCTTTAAAAAGGACAAATTCAAAACTAAAACTAGACTTTATGTAGGTACCTTAGTAATAAATATGAAAACCGACTATAAGTACCTACTCTTAATTGTAAATAAGTAAGTATACCTAAATATATACTTAGTGCTCTGCCTTCCCCGGTATATAGGCGTTATTAGGCACTAATTAGGTATTTATGTTAAGCGTTCATAATAGAACCTAACCCAATTATTAAAAAATTGCCAGTTTTTTATTTTTTCCTTTGTATTCATGTAATTACCTATCTGCTTACCAAATTTTAACTCTCTAGGTCATTTGGAACTGGGTTAGAATTTTGATCTGTCAGTCAGTCAATGATAAAAATGAGGATTTTTGGACATTAATATCTAAATAACTGTTTGAGATAAGCTTATGAAATTTAGAACACATATTTATCTCGCAAGTCACAATATATGAGCCAAATTTGATACGTTTATGTGAAATAGTTTTTGATTTATGAGGGGTTCAAAAGTGGTTCCAAATGGTTCGTGTAATATTACACACGGTGCGGCTCGCCAGTTCTGTTTCTTGAACCTTGGCTTGACACGCTACCGCGTGTCTAGATTTTACTATTTGATTCACATGTACCATTGTGATACAGTACCTTAATTTAAAATAAGGACACGTCAATAGTATAACCTGTTGACATTTCAGCTATAATTTGACTCACTTAACATTCGTGGCCATCACAGAAGATCATTGGACCGATTATAATTTACGGTGGTAATGTATATTACAGTATTGTTCTGAGGGCCTACCATGAGTTGGCTATCGAAAACTTACTTACGTTAAAAACCTATCGAGTTGTTTTTTTCATACGGCCGAGTTCTTCGCGTAACCACCAGCGGCGCTGTACAAGTTTTTCATAGACATATTCACGTAGGCGATATCGAGTGCGTGAGTTTTAAACTCATGGTAGCCACACAGGTGGCAGTTAGGTCATTTTACAAAGTTTAGTTTATAAACTTTCGCGCAAGCTGTTTGTTTTGCGCGCGAGCCACTGCCACCGCGTGCGTTCAGTTTGCAGCCTTAAATAAGTTGAGTGTTCTTCGCCTCCGGTCTATGAGCACCTGCACATTGTTGTCTCTCGTCAGGTGGAGGCGGAGATCTTACTGCAGCGTCACAAGACGCTGGTGCGCGTGTGCCGCGGCGTGTCCCCGCGCCCCGCCGCGCCCGCCGCGCGCCCCGCGCCCCGCGCGCGCGCCGCCCGCCCGCGCACCGTGCGCGTGCGACGCTCACCCCACCTCGGACTCGGCATCTCTGTCACGGTAACTAACTAGCCTCACTTTTAGTTTAGGTATAGTGTGTAGCCATTTATAATATTTTTCAGCTAAGATGATCCCTGTGACACTTCATTGTGTTCTGAATCACGCATTTTACGTTTGACAAACGAAAATAATTTTATTGCACACTTTTTTCATTTTATTGCGGCGTCATTAGGAAAAATATTAAAATAAATCATATTAAACTTTTAAAAGGGAAACAGTATCGATTAGTTTAATTTGATGTAATAGAAAATATAAAATAAAAATACCTATGCAGTTGAACTTAGTCAGAGTTACTACGTTCCATTCTACGTATACGAACTGCATAGGTATTTTTTAAAAATGTTCTATTACATTAAATTAAACTAAACGATACTGTTTGTCATTTAAAAGTATAAAAATATTTATTTTAATATTTTTCCTAATGACGCCGCAATAAAATGAAAAAAGTGTGCAATAAAATTATTTTCGTTTGTCAAACGTAAAATGCGTGATTCAGAACACAATGAAGTGTCACAGGGATCATCTTAGGTGAAAAATACTATAAATAGCATATATGCAACATACACACTATACCTAAACTAAAAGTGAGGCCAAACCTTCACACTAACTGCTGCCCCTAATATAGCTATATTTGGGGCTCTAACACACAAGCGACATAATTGAAACAGAAAAGGCGACTGCCGTCAGCTTGTGCACAGCTACCTGTCGACACGTTAGAGTCTGCCCCCTCGACGTTTAAAGTGATGCTGTAGCAGTATTGCGAAACACGCGAAGGCGAAACAATTTCTTTGTGCACTAAAGGCCTAGCCTATACATACGTAGTGAGATATTTAAGTATCATTGATTTTGGTCCTAAAGTCAAAGTCGAGTTAAATTAAATCTTAAATGATTGTAAAGAACATAAAACCAGATTTTTGTGACTGAACCAAATACTAAAGTGTCCTATATTATAAATAAATAATAAATAAATAAATATAACACAGCATCACATAAATTGATCTGATCCCGTGGTAAGTAGCTTAAGCACTTGTGTTACGGAAATCAGGATCAACAGTGGATACACAAATAAACTTAAATATATTTAATAATACACCCAGACACGGAACAAACACCAATGTTCGTCACACAAAATATTTGTCCCGAGTGGGAATCGAACCCACGACTCTTGGAACCGTAGGTTTTGAACCTGAGTCACTAACCACTGTTCCACCGAGCCAGTCGCTGGCTCAGCCAATATTATTCATACTGATTGTATCATGCAGGGCGGGCGCGAGCACGGCGTGCCGATCCTGATCTCGGAGCTGGAGGCGGGCGGGCCGGCCGCGCTCACGGGCGAGCTGTACGTCGGCGACGCGATACTCGCCATCAACGACCTCGACCTCACGCAGGTATAGTGCATTCGCGTTAAGAGAATAGTGTAACATCTATGCAACTACAGGATATGGTTGTTTTCACAGTGGAGTAAAAGTACAATATTTTTTTTAAACATTTAATTATTTTTAATGAAATTTGTCTTATTATAGTGTAGTCTAATTATAGTGCCAAACGTTTAAAAAGTAAGAAAGTAAGATATAAGTACAGTGAGAATGGGGAAGAGAAAGCCAGTGAGTGAGTTGGTGTGTGGGTGAGGAAGAGAGATAATGTTTTTCATAAATAGAAATAATTTGCTGCAAAAATGGACGAAATTCCGGCGATATCGTGTCAAATGCGACCAAAGGCCTCACCAGCCTTCAGGGCTAATGGATACTTGCTAACCTTATTATTTATTATTATTATAAGACTTCTTCACGTTGTGATATGCGATAGAATAGTTATTATCACACATATACATTAGTCACCTCTTCACTAGTACTTATTATTACCTTCTTCTTCTTATCGTGTGGTTAATGAACAACCTGGTGTCAGAGTTTAAGCCGCCCGTAGGCCTCTGACATGGCTTACCTGAAAATCATGTACATATTTATCTTAAATATGTCTCTATGGAATCTACACGCGATATTAGGAGTAGCAAATTACATAGCTACTTACTGCCCGACGTTTCACCAATCGTGGTTTCGACTGGGTTAATCGTGTTCGCGAGCGACCACGATTAGTGTAACCCAGTCGAAACGTCGTGCAGTAAGAAGCTATGTAATTTCCTACTCCTAATATCGGGTGTAGACCCATAGAGACATATTTAGTGTAATGGAACGCGAAAGTCTAAAATCTTACATGTACATATTTATCTTCCCATTCGAAGTTACCTAGGCTTACCGTGTTGTGATTGCTCGTAGGCGTGTCACAAGGAGGCGGTGCAGGCGCTGCAGAGCGTGAAGGGGGACTGCGCGCTGTGCGTGCAGTTCATAGCCACCGACGACGAGGACCGCCTGTCCGAGGATAACTACAGGTGATGATATTGTAAATTATTTTTATGGGCAAACGATACCGTGATCTCTGTGAGCGCGAAATGAGTGCGCAATTTTAATGAGACTGTCGACTTTTGCCATCAGAACAAAATGTTTTGCGCGTATCTATACTTGAAATAGAGTAACTTCAACGGATAAAACTTGAGTATAATCAGATGTTATATGTCCAATGATTATAGCAATCGTGGTCACGGGAAGACTCAGAGCCATAGCACTCGGCATTTTTAAACGCGCAGATGACGCGCGTATACCCGCTTCATACAAGATTTTAACGCAACCTTGTAACCTAAGCACACGGAGCGATCGTGAACGCGCGTCTACGAGCGTATACGCGCTGTAGACGCCCATAGCCGTGGAGACTACCGCGCGTATACGCGCACGCACTCCGCTCATTTGTACGCGCGTATACGTGCTTCTACTGGGCGTATACGCGCTTCATGCGCGCGCTTGTATCATCAGTGCAAACGCAACAATCGGCGTTTACGGCGCCGATAACGCGTGTCGACTGCGCGTTTAAAAACGCCGTGGGTATTGTATAACATCTTATTATACGCAAGTTTTATCCGTGGAAGTTATTTTATTTCAAGTGTAGATACGCGAAATAACATTTTCTTTATTTGGGCGCGAAGGGCTAAGCTAAGTCTTATCTGTGTGTGCGTATGTGCTAAGTTTATAAAAGTAAAGCTAGAACGTATTATGTCCTCAGATTTCCCCTGTACCCTGAAGACGGCGAAGTGTTCGGAGGAGAACCAGACGGTTCCGGAGCGACGCCCACCGCGCCAAGGACGCCTGACTATAATAGGTTAGTAAATAATGATAATAATAATAAGGCGTCCGATCTCAATTGAGATCAGCCAAGTGCAGACATATAGTACCTACACAAGAGTGCGCGCAAACACAAGTGCACTCTCTGTTCCCTTACCCTCATAGTTCGCTGAGACGGCAATCCGACATGACCGATGGAAGAACGGGCGCTGGAACACCGGCTTAACGTGCTTTCCGAGTCACGGGCGTGCAAATTGCAACCACCAACTTTCTAACTTCGGGCTGAGTAACTTCCTTACAGAAAAACTCACAAAAATTTTGGCGGACCCCGGACTCGAACCGGAGACCGCTTGGTCCTTACGCAGCGCTTGCTACTTAACATACTTACAGTTTTTTTTCGGAAAGCATCGATGGCCTATTGGTTAAGGTCTTTGCTTTCCATACGAGAGGTCGCCAGTTCAAACCCCGCTACGTACCAATGTGTTTTTTATATTAAAAATTAATGTACCATAATTCGACGCACTAACGGTGAAGGAAAACATCGTGAGGAAACCTGCAAACCTACGAATAAGTTCTGAGGTTGTGTAGTCGACTGACCCGCACTTGGCCAGGGTGGTCGACTAAGACCCTACCCGTCCGGTTTCGTACTCAGGTTCGAATGACGTTAGCTCGAAGCTCGATACCTCGATGTCCCTACCTCGATGGTACGCTTTGTCGAAGGGTCATTACCTCGAAAGATCACTACCTCGAAAGATTTATACCTCGACGGGTTTCTGCCTCGACGGTACGCTACATCGATGGCTTGTTGTATCGAAAGGTAATCAAAACCACACCTAATATAAACTGACTGAGACTGTTTTTTACTGAGACTGAAAATTCTACAATTCAACAGTTCGCGAACTTATTAAGGAACAAATTAATACAACACATTGTTGAAAAATCTTTCGTGTGTGGTTAAAACCCCCGAGAAAGAAAAATTAAAAAATTACAAACTGCAATTACACAAATTTGTAGGAACATAGACCAAAGCATTTAGAATGTTTTTATGTCTTGATTTAATTGTTGATTAACTAAGTTAGTTACATAAATCATAGTAGTAATAAGTCTTTTTTATTTCATGTTTCATTTGTAAAAAAAATAATAATAAATATTGTTGATTACCACTAAGTTATCATTTTATTACCAGATGTGGTTTTGATTACCTTTCGATACAACAAGCCATCGATGTAGCGTACCGTCGAGGCAGAAACCCGTCGAGGTATAAATCTTTCGAGGTAGTGATCTTTCGAGGTAATGACCCTTCGACAAAGCGTACCATCGAGGTAGGTACATCGAGGTATCGAGCTTCGAGCTAACGTCATTCGAACCTGAGTACGAAAACCCTGTCCAGGTGGCGCGTTTTTACTCGTGGTCTGGTGTGATGGTACGTCTGGGCGCGATTCCCGGAAGGACGGGTGTTCGAATCCCCGGGCCGCGGTGAGGCAGTTGAATTGTTTCCGTTTTTCTAAATATTATTATCCCAATGTTCTTAGCCGGCGCGGCTCGGAGGCGGAGTCGGGCAGCGAGGGCTCTCCGCGCCGCTACCCGGACTACAACGCCGTGAACAACAACCTCGCCATCCTGGACATGGACGACGACACCATCAAGATCGAGGCCCGGCTCGAGGTACGATTGAACTGAAACATTTCTTTTTTTTCGACTTTTCGACTGGCTCGGTGGAACAGTGGTTAGTGACTCAGGTTCAAAACCTACGGTACCAAGAGTCGTGGGTTCGATTCCCACTCGGGACAAATATTTGTGTGACGAACATCGGTGTTTGTTCCGTGTCTGGGTGTATTATTAAATATATTTAAGTTTATTTGTGTATCCACTGTTGATCCTGATTTTCGTAACACAAGTGCTTAAGCTACTTACCACGGGATCAGATCAATGTATGTGATGTTGGGTAATATTTATTTATATTTATTTATTTATTTATATTTATTTTTGCTAGATAAAGCTGGTGTTTAGTACAGTCTGTGGGGACATATAAAAGCCTCTGGTCTGCAAAAGGTGGAGTAGAAAATGTTTTGGCGTTATATTGCTTACGTATGGCAGTTTAATAGAAATCCAAGTTTTCGACCTCGGGGGGCGCATGCGCGAGCCGCCATCCTGAATTAAAGGTGCCGAAATTCGTTTTTTTCTAAATAACGTCTAAACAGTTTACTTTATGACTAAAGTGTCTATGAAAAGCATAAAGAAGACAAAATTACTTACATTTCCTTCATACATATTTATTCTGTAAGTCTTATAGGTAAAAGTTTACAAGCGATGGAAAAAAACGAAAAAAATATTTAAATCTAGTATGAATTTGTTACTGCGTGTTTGGTCTGGGATAAAAAAAAACCCAGAAGACTGGGGCTGGAGATATAACACCAATGGGCTCAGTCCAATAAAAACAACTGTGAAAGCTGCACCCCCAACGCTTTTAAAAGTAATTTCTTGCCACTGTTAAAAAAGGATGCAGTAGAGCATGTAGTTGCAGAAAAGCTGGATTACAATGCTCTATTGTATGTGGGTTCTGTAGTGGACAGTCCTGCGGAAATGCGGTAGAGATTCGGATAGATAACAAGGACAACGATGACGATGAAATTTCATTGCTGGAAACCCATTTTTTTAGAAACAGCGACATTGAAACTGAAAATTCTAGCGAGATTAATGAAGATGTCGACACTCACCTACCTGGGCCATCAAAAAGGTTTAAAAAATAATTAGTAAAATTTTTAACCAACATTTTAATTAAATTGATGATTTTTGTAACTTTTTATTTTTCAACTGCTTTTATGTTTTTACCTATAAGACTTACAGAATAAATATGTATGAAGGAAATGTAAGTAACTTTGTCTTCTTTATACTTTTCATAGACACTTTAGTCATAAAGTAAACTGTTTAGACGTTATTTAGAAAAATACGAATGTCGGCACCTTTAATTCAGGACGGCGGCTCGCGCATGCGCCCCCCGAGGTCGAAAACTTGGATTTCTATTAAACTGCCATACGTAAGCAATATAACGCCAAAACATTTTCTACTCCACCTTTTGCAGAGCAAAAATACCTGCGGGCTGGATTAGTTGCAGTTATTGCAAACTTTATAAACAAAGCACAATGCAGGGAGATGGATTATTGCTAAAAACCAAATAATTAGTCCTCTCCTCTCTTACGTTGTCGTGTTTGACAGGGTCCCATATAAACTGTGCTTTCAGCTCTAAGCACCGGTTGTATAGTACATAAGGTTATGGAATGCAATAAAGAATATAAGAATATAAACTCTGCTTCCTATTGAGTATATGTAGTTACAATAACCACCGTACAGGTATCGACCACTACATTTGTCATAAATCAGTTCCATTCGAAAAACTTAAATATAGGGTACATAAAATGTGTATTCGCTTCTATTGTTTTTTTCTCTATTCGCGGGGCGGAATACTGCAGCGAATATGATACTTGCAAATGTATTTCTTATAGATTTTAAAATAAAGCTGATAATCGCTCCTGTTAGGTCAGGCGAAGGGTTATCATAACACTATAAATTATAGTGCTTATGCTGCCAATTTCGGTATCAAAATAATGTTATTTATTTTATTTTATTTATTTATTTTTTATTTATTTTATTTATTTATTTTATTTATTAGGACAACCAACAAGACGTACACTACAAAAAAAACTGATGCCTAAAACTATTTGGCACTTATGCTAAGTGCTGACTTAATTATAGGTTGCCACGGCATGCAAACGTAAATAGTTATTTATTATTTTTATGTTACAACACTATAAAAATAATAAATAACTATTTACGCCGACGAGAAAGAAGCAATTATGTTTCGTTTAAATTTGTGCTTACTATCCTTTTCAGTGCATTGTATTGGCGTTGGATTCTACTCATAGTTGCGTGGTGACCAAGATTGGTCTTACTTCTCCTTAATGAGAACGGGACGTATCTGCTGACGCGAGCCATTTTGAGAGGAACATTAATATGCAGTGATTCCAGAAGCGATGAGCAGTCCACTTCTCCATTGAATTGTTATAGCAAAATATCAAAAGTTATTCCTATATAGAGATAAAAATAAAGCTCACAATCGCCCACTCCTTGCTAGACGGTGGGCCTGACGCGCGGCGGGTACGCGGGCGTGGGCGGCGCGTCCTCGTCGCCCGACTC
The DNA here is from genome assembly GCA_039566165.1 of Maruca vitrata. Taxonomy (NCBI): domain Eukaryota; kingdom Metazoa; phylum Arthropoda; class Insecta; order Lepidoptera; family Crambidae; genus Maruca; species Maruca vitrata. Next base: position 12,406,759 of record CM076917.1, on the reverse strand, counting down.
GCCGCACTCCACGCCCGTGCACGCCAAGCGCGCCTCGCTCAAGAAGAAACGGAAGCCGCAGGTAACGGGTTCGATTACCGATCGAGGTTAATGTAAAGAAAATTATGTATTATCTGAATAGCTGAATCCAACTGTTTAAGGTTTGTAAACCGTATTTGCCACTGGAGACGTCTCGTCAGTACTATATTCGTAAATAATGGGGGTGTAAGTGGCCGTGTATTTAAGTGACATCTGATTTGCTGGTATTTTTTCCCATCATGTTAATCGTTTAAACGAAATTAATATAGGTAACATGTCTACACTGTTCAAGCTACCAATTCATGTTTTTGTAGGTTTATCTCGCTACTGTATTTTTATCAAAACGATGTCTGTATGTCGGATTTGATGATGAAGGTGATCATGATGACTCTTAACCGTTTTCGGCTACTGCGATTACTAATAAATAATAAAAAAATAATGTGTGAAATATGCTTTGTGTGAGCTTTGGAGTGAGTTGGCCTTTGCCCAGCAGTGGGACAGAACAGGCTGAATAAAAAAAAGTGTGAAATATGAAAATCAAAAATAATGTCGGATTTAATCATCACTCATTAGAGCACTTGTATTATATGCAGGACTGGCGCACGAAGGGGGCGTACCGCGCGGTGGAGCCCGACGCCGCCTCCTCCGACGAGCCTAAACCCGACTCCCCCCCGCCCCCGCCGCCGCTCAACAACCACTCCGCGCACCCCGTGCTCCCCGCGCACCCCGTGCTCCCCGCGCTCCCCGTGCTCCCCGCGCTCCCCGCCCTGCCCCCCGTGCCGGCGCCGGCTGTGCCCCCCGCGTCCCCCCGCGCCCCGCCGGTGGCGCCGCGCCCTTCGCAGCCGCGCCCGCCGCCCCACGAGCCTGAGGCGCCGCTTATAATACCGTACACGGACGGAGGTGAGTTCACAAAAAGTCTAATAGAGAAACCTCCTTGTTTTTAAAGTCGGTTGATACTTAATAATATGCAACTTAAGAACATAATGATACTTGTGAGATTATCCGTTTCTTTGTTTAAATTTTTATTTAAACAAAGAAATTTAAATTTAGCTTTAATAGCATTAACAACAACAAATAAAAATATTATTGCCGAGTTGGTGGTGGTGGCGCCACGCGTGGCTGACGGGTAAAATGTGATGGAAAAATTTGCATTGGTGACTAAACGCCTGGATAGCTCAGAGGTTAGAGCAGCCGAAGCGATATCGCATGGTTCGGTGGTTCATGTCCCCGTTCAGACGGGCTCATGAATGCGATATTATTCAAATTTTAAATTTACTTTTAACTTGAATAGCAATTAAAACAACTAATAAAAAAGCAATAAATGATTTGAATTGAATCTAAATATTACACTTTTGATGTAGTATCAGAACCGCCGCCCGTGATGTCCCACGTGGCCGTCCTGCCGCCGCCGCGGGACGTCCCGCCGCCCGCGCCCGAGCCGCGCCGGCACAACGGAGACGTCAAGCCGCTCCGCAGGGAGACCAAGGGGTTCAGGTACGAACTGCTTTAGCTTGTGTTCTTATTAGTATCAAAACCGCCCGTGCTGTCCCACGTGGTGCCGTGTGACGTCCCGCCGCCCGCGCCCGACCCGCGCCGGCACAACGGAGACGTCAAGCCGCTCCGCAGGGAGACTCAGGGGTTCAGGTACGAACTGCTTTAGCTTGTGTTCTAATTAGTATCAAAACCGCCCGTGCTGTCCCACATGGCGCCGCGGGACGTCCCGCCGCCCGCGCCGGAGCCGCGCCGGCACAACGGAGACGTCAAGCCGCTTCGCAGGGAGACTCAGGGGTTCAGGTACGAACTGCTTTAGCTTGTGTTCTAGTTAGTATCAAAACCGCCCGTGCTGTCCCACGTGGCGCCGCGGGACGTCCCGCCGCCCGCGCCCGAGCCGCGCCGGCACAACGGAGACGTCAAGCCGCTCCGCAGGGAGACTCAGGGGTTCAGGTACAAATCGGTTTTGCTTGTGTTCTATTGAACTTACTTCGATTGCCTAGGTCTCAGGGGGGAGAGCCATCCGCTGAACCGAAAGTGTCCGGTGATGATGACGAGGCTACTCCAAGCTGTCATCGTAAGTCAGTAAAAAAAAGCCTAGGTCTATTCATGTCGAGTGATGATAATAAATATCGAGGCGCTGCATTAGCCTGCCTGGCTTGTACCTGCACGGCAGGGAGGCAGAGGTGGAGAAACTTTAATCAATAGATTTTCACCAATCTCGGTTCCTTGCATGCTACTAACGTGGTTTCTGAGGCACGGGCGTGCAACCGCCAACTTCCGAACTCCGGGATAAGTAATTTCTTCACAGAAAAACTGACACAAATTTTGCCCGACCTCTTGGTTCTTACGCAGCGCCTGCTACCAATACACCAACGAGGCAGTTAAATCATCCTATTAACCTATTAGTCACTGTTTCTTAGTTTTTCCACGTATGTAAGTTATTCTACAAAGATTCAGTAATTTCTTCATAAACAATAAACCAACGAGGCAATTAAATCATCCTATTAACCTATTAGTCACTGTATCTTAGATTTTCCACGTAAGTAAGTTCTTCTACAAAGATTCCACGTAACCTTGTACTGACTGAGGCCTTACTAGCTCTTCTGATTAACTCTAAGAAGCGACCTCTCGCATAGCAAAAAACGACCTTAACCACTCAGCCATCGACGCTTACTATGCGTACAACACAAGTTACTTAGCCAATATTTGTTTATGGGTTCAGGATAGGGTCGGCGCGGCGCGTGACGGAGAGCGCGGTGATCCCGAACGGCGCGGGCGTGCGGCTGCTGCCCGGCGACGGGGACCCGGACTTCGGCACGCCCGTCTGAGCCGCCGTAGCCGCGTAGCGCCGTAGCCTCGTAGCCGCGTAGCTCCGGAGCCTCGTAGCTACTACTAGCGCCATCTGACACCTGTCGCCTGGTTACGGCTGGAATTGGTTTGTGAACTGTCAAATTGTCTAAATAAACGGTTCAAAAGTAACTGACTAAACAAGATGGCGATCGTCTATACAACGATCTTTCTCGAAACGTTATATCGGTACTAACCGGCAAGACATTTCGAATACGATAGACGTATACGAATCTCAATGCCACATAATGTTTTGGAAGTACCCTAGTAAATATTTAGTGAAGACTTAAAAAATAAGATTCGAATCAAATTCTCAATAAAACGGCTTTACAAACCAATTCCATGTCGTACGTTAAGTGAAGTGTCATATTGCCTGATATGGCGTTATCGGTTGGAATCAACCAGTAGATCTGTATTTGAATTGCTGTTTTAATTTTTATAAGACGTGACATCCAATAGCGCGATAGAGCGATCGTTCTCTGACCGAGCATCACGTGATGTTGTCAAGTCTTTTTGCTACAACCATTACTACAAGTTCCAATTTTAAAGAATCGGGACAGTTAATATATAAATAGAAATTAGGATGGTCTTGCCTGCCTAAGTTTTCTTTTCGATAGAAGGCTGGCAAACGCATTGCAATAATAGTAGGTATAATAAAATGACTATCATTATGATCACATTGTTATGCATATAAATTGTAATTGGCTGGATCACTTTGAATAAGCTCATTTGACCTAATGTCCAGCGCATAGTGAAATCTGTGCTAGTTCAATTCAGTGATCAATTAACAAAATTAGGAGGCACACTTTGTAGCTTTAGCGAATTATCGCTGCTTTTCAAAGTGCTGTGTGAACAAGGGCTGCCAGAATGATTCATTGGTACAAAATCTGTACAATTCACATGACATTATTTTTGATATGTCATAATTTCTTAGTTTTTGCTTGTAGACTATAAAAAATAACAAAGATACATTTGAAAGGAGAAGCTGGTATTATTATTTTTTGTGCTAAATAAAATCTATCGTATTATATTCCAAAAGGAATTAGGTTACATATTTTCTATTTCATTCCCAAAGCTCTCTTTAAACATGAACAACCGATAAATAATCTAGTAGTAACAAATGTAGGTAATACAATCGACTTTTGAATATGTCCAGAAAAAGTCGTAAACTAACTGACAGCCCTAAGTTAAATACATATGCCAAAAAATTAGGCAATCATAATAAATGAGCATTTCGCAATGAAGTAAACGTAACCGCAATTCTTAAAAAATGGCTAAGTATTTTAGCGTCAACAGGGTATTTTACAGTGCTCGTATTGTTTTGCCTCACTAAGAATTAACTACAGATTGTTTGTTATTTACTTCCCTTTCCCCATGTTTGTAAATGCCAATTGGTTAAGTGGGTATTGTTAGCCCATCATTTGGTCAATAGATCAATGAGAAAGTTTTTTTAGTGATTTTAGAGCTAATCAAAACTGTAATGTAAATTTGAAATTGAAATAAGTAGACATATTCATGAGCGCATACATGTGTACTTTTACAATTTCAAATGCTTTCTGTGGGGCAGTAAAAATAAATTTATAAAATACCCTATTGATATAAATAATGAAAATTCCGCGCACACGCATCGCCTACGAATCGGCCTCGCAAACTGAATACTTGGTAGAGCTTCTGACGCCTTTTTAGACTTTTATTTTTGGTGCTTTACCTTATATTTTTGTTAGCTTCGTTTTTTGTTTTTATATAAAGTATTAGCAATCCAGCTTCATTTATTTGTAACGTATGCATAGGTTAATAATATTTATAGTAAGGTCGTAATTAATGTTGGTATGAGGGAACCGAAGTGCCCAAATTGGTAAGAGAATATTGAGTACAAATATCGTGTTTTCTAAGAAATTGTTGTGTTTCTAAAATACTGAATTCGATCCTATGGGCGATTTGCATGAGCGCTCAATTACTATGTGTTCATGATGCACAAACAAATGTTTTGTAAATTGTTTCGTAGATGTCTCATTGGGGGGCGATTGCTCAGTCATCTTCACATGGTCAGTCAAGTACCGTCATGTTTTCATTGATAAAGCAACATGACACAAATAATTCTTATAAAATTGTGACTATTCTTGAGTCTTTTACCAAGCTTGATGGAAAACTTACAGTTACAATAATTGTATTGTAACTGTTACTTAGAATGGGTAATACGGAACGTAGCGCCCCACGTTGGGCGCCAATTGGGTGTATGTCAGAACAGTAATCCTTGTGATGATGAGAAATTAAGTACCAAGATAGTGGTTGACTACGTCACAAATAGTGCGACAAAAATTTTGAGCAATCGGCTCTTAACGGGACTGTTATGTACAAACGCTAGTATGAAGGATAAACTGTAGGCCACATTAATTAATGACAAAGTTTGATTTTGTAAAAATATATTATAGAAATGTATATCTGTGCTATTATCTTATATAAACTATCAGTTAGTTGTTACCAAAAAAGTATATTTCAGCTTTATTTATTTTTCTTACTAATTCTATTTTTATAGCTATATTATTTTCTATGATTATTTTTTACTATCAATCGCCTATTTTATTATGATCTCAACTATAGATTTGTATTGGCGTAACTTCTATGTTTTAATGTAACATTCCATTGTTCATTCCCTTCACATTACTTTTACACATCACTTTTACATTACCTTACTAATTAACCAGTGGACGTTTTATTCTGGCAAATCACCAAATGAAATGCGCAATCATTCCGATGTTCTTAAAAAAAGGCTTACATTTGAAATAACAGTTAATTAAAGCCAATAAGTGTTTGAATTGGGGGTTATTCCTCTTTGCTTTTTCAAGTCGCCCCACTGAAAGCAAAAGGCAATGTTTTCTTCACCTTTGGGGTGTCTAGGTGGGGCAAAATGGAATAACCCTTACTTGTTGATGGTGAGCATTTTTATGTCATCGACTGTATTTTGTTTTAAAACTGTCAGCGGAGGTGTCGCTTGTCGCTCACTAAATGGTTGTCGGGTCGTTAATTGAATCTATTATTAATAAATAGTCGTAGGCATTAGATCGGGCGGCGGCGGCGGGAGGCTGGCGGCGCGCCAGCCGTGACGCCTAATGTCACTGCACAGATGGACATAGCTATCCACACCATTTTGTTTACATTTAGAAACACTCGTGACCTTGTCGACACCTCTGCAAGACGGCTCTTTAGAGAACTGCTCGACAATTGCGCTCGGGCTGTACGCGCGATTGAGTCATTCCTGTTTGGTGGACTTTCAGAAAATGTGAATGGCTTCCATGACTCTACACTATATTGTTCGTTTCTATTGAATTATATAATTATACAATCATCACATGCTCTATGTACGTTATCCGTTTGTTTTATTTTGGGAATGGACAAGTGACAATCACAATTAATTATATTAGAATCTTAACTGTAAATTGTAATGAATTATATTATTAATTGCATATCAGTTGTGCGCGAGTTAAATTTAAGTGAGTTAAAGGATTAATAATTTAGATGTATTAGAAGATTTATCGAATAATGTGATTGTAATTATTATAAATTTCGAGATGGCAGCACTGACAGATGGTCGGAGATTATTTTTATGTTTACTAGATGTTTAAGATCGTAGTCGAACTTAGTTAATCGCGTGATGCATTTGAACACATTTCCGTCTTATTAGTAACTTTAAAGTAGGTATTATTATACCTATATATTTAGTTTAATTAGTTCTTTTGAATGCAACGATCAATGTCATACAAGCAACACATAGTTAAGAATTGAAATTAGATTTTATCAATGTTATTTCATTGAATATGTATGAGAACGGATAAAATAAAATTATTCATGTTCCATCCGTTTTTATTAGGATGGGTTATATTTATTTCGTTTTACAACGTGAAATTTTTGTTTTATAAGAAAATAATCATCGCTAATATGGTTTTAATACGGTACATAGTAAAACATATAAGTGTTGCTAAACCGATCAATCAAATAGTGACCTGACGGGAATCTGTTCAAAGCGCGTTCCGCGTGCAAGACTGCGTAGAACATTCCACGCGCGCGTCGCATCGCCATAATTTGCCGCGATAGTGCACACTGTTTTTCATATTTACAGGACAATACGCCTACCTATGTATTATAACATAATATGTATTAAATTTGTACTTATAAATAATGCTATTTTATTTTTATCTAATCCTACCCGTCCTTACATTATGTTAACTGGCCACTCTCGCCTAATCCTGATTAATCTCTACAATTATGTGTTATTATTACAATCGAGTCCGTAGACTAAATGAAAGCTAATATCTACAGTCCACAATTTTCAACTAAACACTGAAAAAGGGTAATTAATTAAAAAATAGAAACTACGTACGTACATGGGGGTACCCAGGTTCTGGGGTAAATCAGATTTAGGTTGCTAGGGGACTAATAGTGGTACTAATATTAATGAAAGTCCTGGACAAGATACTTAGTAGGGACGACAACATTGTCCAGGGAAGGGCATCAGCTCCCGATGTTTTCTTACTAGCACTCGCCAAGCATAAATCTGATTAGCAAGCATATCATACGTCCCCACTGCTGGAGCGCGGACCTTCCATAACCTAGGCCGAATAGGCCTTATAGATGTTTATTTATTTATATTATTAAAGAAACAATTTATGTGTTGTGAACTTATTCTGGTAAATATCTATTTACTAAATTTTACAAACAACATGCCAAACATGAACGTAAAACGGAACGTCTTGGTGTGGCAATTTGCAAAATTTCAAAAGGGTAAGTACGAAATAAGGTTAAAAATTGTGTTTTTCTAGATAAGTTTCCACCACAATATACTTGAAAATAATGAACATTAACTAAATTTTCTTATATATTTGTAATGAATTCAAATTCATCAGATTTAAATAAAGAAAACTTACAAGGTAGATATTTAATAAAATGTACTGGTAACATTTGCTTCGCGCTGTCACTTGAATCTACCAATTATTATTATTATAACAGATTGACTAATGGCCAAGCCTATTTTTTTATTTTAATTTTTCTACGATTTTATTCATTGTTATTGTAATTTGAGAAGACAATTTTTCAAATATGGTTGTCAAAATATATATCAGTGGTATTTCTGGAAACAAAGAGGCAAGTTAATATTAGAAAATTCCTAGGTCGGCCGGGTGCTTATCAGGACTTCATTAGGGCTGATTCATATTATGGTTTGTTTTTGATTACGTGATTAATTTGTCCAGGTGAAGAAGAGACAACAACGTGTTCTGATGATACTGGACTCCAAAAACATAAAATATGATGTCATTGACATAACGGAACCTGGAAGAGAAGCTGACAAAGATTTCATGCAAAACAATTCGAAGTCGAACGGAGGTACCGTGAGCGACCCCAACCCGCGGTCCCCGCTTCCGCCACAGGTCTTCAATGACGACGAGTACTGCGGGGTAAGTGTTTCGAACAATAACATTATACAAGACAAAGACTTTGATGTGTCATCAAATCAGGTTTCATGTAATACTTTTCTTTATAGGATTATGACCAGTTTGACTTAGCAAATGAAGTAGACACTTTGGAACAGTTTTTGAAAGTGGAAGCCCCTCCTGAAGAGCCACCAGTGACTGAAACTGAACAGGTAACAGCTCTTGTTTACTTAGAAGTGCTTCAATCAAAATAAATCTTACAGATAACACAATCATCAAGTATACAGAATTGAATGTTTTTTGACCTACTTTTTATTTGTTTGGCAACAAGGTCATTGGCATCTAATTAGTTGCTTATTACTATCACATAATTATATTTTTAGTTTGTTATGAAACTGGAATGTAGTAATTCATTATGTTGATATTGCCTCAACAACAAATTCATCTAAAAAAGCATACATTTACTAACCATATAATTTTTTGACTGGCTTGGTGGAACAGTGGTTAGTGACCCTGACTGGTGGTTCCAAGAGTTGTGGGTTCGATTCCCACTCGGGACAAATACATATTTGTGTGATAAACATCGGTGTTTGTTCCGTGTCTGGGTGTAATTATGTATTTAAAAATATATATGTATGTATATCAGTTTCTGACGCCCATAGTACAAGCTCTGCTTAGTTTGGGGTCAGGTGACCATGTGTGGAAATGTCCCAGAGATATTCATATTCATTATTCATTTTTTTAAAGGAGAAGGTGGTGAATGGTGATGTTGCAAAAGAAAAGGAAAATGAATCAAAAGAAAACTCACAAGAACGAGAAACTGGAGATGGAGATAAAGCAGAGGAAAAAACTGAAGATGCTCCAAAAGAGAAAACTCCTTCCAGGGAGCAAACACCTGCAGACAGAGTCGCCTCTAAAGAACCATCACCAGCTAAGGATGATGAAGTTACACCTGCAACTAAAGAAGAATCTCCTGCTAAAGAAACATCGCCTGAGAGACAAAAGTCTGTTGAGAAAGAAGAGGTGACTGAGAAAGAAAAATCTCCTGTCAAAGAGGTCGAGCTAGAATCTAAAAAATCATCAAAAGAAGCTTCACCTGAAAAGGAGGAGTCAGTTAACGAGAATGGTGCAGTCAGTTCTCGTGAGCCATCAGAGGAAAAAGAACCCACCGAAGAAGTTGTTGAGAGCAAAAAGGATAATCCATCAGAAGCTCTAATTGCGAGTGAGCAAGCAGCTGCTTCTGAATAACCGACTGGACTCCACTTTGCTTCTCAGCTCAAACTAAGCCCCATTAGCACTAAGCAAGCACTATCCATTAAGTCTGTTCTGTTATTTATAATGCATCTATCGCTTCTTTGGTATTTTTAGTCATTGTATATAACACAAAGAAGACTTTGTTGAAAACTTGTTTTATGTGGCGATGTATAGTACCAAGTTTTATGAAGTGGCCTATTATTATAAAAAAAATTGTCATATTAGATATTAATCGATTTTATATGAAGTTCCAGAGTAAGATTTCTATTTAACAATTATTATCCTTCATTAAGGCTTGTATTATTTTAAAGTATTAATAATATTGGTTTTTTACAAATTAATCGACTGCTTAAGTCAAAATTATTTTACTTAGTTAATAATAAATTATTTATTATATCTCATTAGGAAAAAGCAAGGAAGAATGCTCTAATTAATTCTCCAAATTATTCTAGTGATTATCGCAATAGTATACTGATGTGCAATCGCATTTTGAGATCTTTATGTCATAATTTCGCTAGATTCCAGTAGGTGCTATTTCAAATAATATGTCAATGAATTATTTTTAAAAACATTAATAGTAGGAGCATTCTTTTAAAACATGGTTGTTTTGGTTGTAATAACTTTTTATTAGGCTTTTTTCATGACAAATTTACTACATTTTATGAATTTTATGTTATTAAAGACAGTTTTTTTTAACTAATTTTTCACATGAATTATATAAAATGAGACAAAATAGCTTGATTTTATTTAGTATTTATACTACTGTTAGTAGGTAACAGAGTTTTCAGTCCGGTCAATTTAGACATTCAAGGTTACATAAAGTCCCAACAAGCTGAATTTCAGTGAAATTGTTCAGAATATAATTATAAACAATGTCCAGAATTTCCCCATCATTCCCCTGTTAGGAAAAAAATTTATTCAAGGTCAAAGGTAAAAAAAAAAGTTTTACGCGGTTTTCAGCAAAACGGTAAGTTTTATCATAAAAGTACCTTTGACAAAAATTGTAGATCACAAAATTATCTATAAAAATGTAGCACTACTTTTTTTCTTACGAACCACTGATTCTGAGATATAACGATTTAAAAAGTTATAAAAGTCTAATAAACCAGAGGTGAAATTGTTTTTTTAAAGAAAGAACACGGCATTGGCACAAACTGTTGATTTTAATTAAATACAAATGAAACAATTGAAATCATTGTTAGCCCTAATTATAAATCCTAAGAATGACCGTCGCCTCCGAAAGATCGCGCGCAAAGTGAAGTCCGCCGCTAACGGCCCCTCGCTCGTTCTAGTTTCACGGCAAACCCGATGACAGGTCGGAAGTGACGTGACAGACGTCAAAGTGACATTAGGGCTGCTATTCTTAAGACGGCCTCTCCTGACGTTGCGGCGTCCTCGACCGCTGGTCCTGCAGCGCCACGGTCCTCCAGAAGCTGCTCCTCACAGCCCTGGCTCGCTAAGGCCGCCTCTTAATCTTAGAGCTGCTGCACGCATCCCCGACTCGTCGAAGGCTGGTCTGCATCGCCGTGGACAGCTGGAAGCCGCGCTGCACAGCTCTGGCTTCCTGAAGGCTGGCCTCCCGATTGTAGATCTTCACCGACCTGGTCAGACACCTGATCGGTTTCATTTGCCTCTGAAACATACATAAAGCATTAGCACACTTGTTCGATCTATATTACTTTGAATCAGATTTGATGTTGCAAATGAAAAAATAATTAAATCTGTCTCCCTGGCACAACCACAAGCGTGCACTCAAGTGATCATACCCGAGAAAACAGATTCAATGATAAATAATAATCTTAAATTTTTAACTTTAAATGGAAACTTTAAACTTTGTCTTAGAAAATTTAATCTCAACGTAAAAATGAAACAAAATAAATTTTATGAACAATGGTTCCGGATTCCATTATTCATAAAATAATAGAACACTTTTGACAGGGACATGTCAAAACGTAAAATTCCCACCCAATACTGCAGAGGCCATATTCGCTTGCTACCCCTACACAAAAGCACGTTTTGCGTGGTTTGTGTCTGCCTGGCCAAAGCCAAAAGAGTCCAGAAAAATAACCCACCCAACAAAGCAGAGGCCGTATTTGCATGCTGCCCATACACAAAAGCACGTTTTGCGTGGTTTGTGTCTGCCTGGACAAAGCCAGAAGAGTCCAGAAAAATAACCCACCCAACAAAGCAGAGGCCGTATTGGCATGCTGCCCATACACAAAAGCACGTTTTGCGTGGTTTGTGTCTGCCTGGACAAAGCCAGAACCTGACAGAGGCAATACTTGCGTGTCAAGAACCTACGCGTAGGCCCAAAGTAGCCATAGCGTCTGCCTGGAGTCACCACCTTCGAAAAAAGGCCTCGCATGTTTCGGGAGTCCACTCGCCTCGCCATCGGACCATGTGCTCGGCAGCAGCCTGGATCTGCCCGGGTCTGCCTGGGTCTGCCTTGGTTTTGCCATAAGCTCCCGCCAGCAACTCCAGCTCGTAGCGGTGATGCGGCAGAGCCCGCACAACACGGTAGGGGCCGCGCATGCCGGAGTCCAGCTTCCCAGCACTTCGCGATGTCTTGTTCACGAAGGCAAAGTCGCCGACAGCATACTGGTGTGGCTGCCGTCGACGCTCGTTCACGTAAGCGTCCTGGCGCTGCTGATTGGCTGTCAACAATTCAGAAGCTCTGCCTTCGCAGACTTAAAAGGGCATCACGGTTAGGATTAGAGTTTTGTAATGCCACGTCTCTTATCAACGACCTGATAACAGGTGTAGCGGCCTCGATACCAACCAAAAGTTGCAACGCAGATGTTTGAGTAGTTGCATGTTTTTTTAATGTTTAATGTCAATTGAACTTCCCATAGAACATCCGTATGTACTACATCAAACGGAACATCAGGTTTCGTCCACGACTCGATAGGTTGAGAGGGTGCCCTAGATACATTCTTATGCGCTAAGCAAACAAGGCAATGTAAGATGTACTTCCTTACGAATTGTCTCAGTCCGGGGAATCAGAAATGGCGTAATATCAAAACCGTGGTTTTATCAATCCCTATGTGGTCATGATCGTAAATACTCTTAGTAAACTAAGCCTATGACCCTTAGGTATGAAACATAACAATCTCTGTTCCTCTTAAAGAACAAAATCTCATTTTCAATTATGTATCGCGTCCCACCTAACCTACCATCCCTTAATTTAGTAATCAGGTCTTGTGTTTCTGTATTCGCAGTCTGAGCTCCAATTATTGGGGTTGCGAATATGAGAAAACGGCTACAGCCCTTCCTTGTACCCTAATTTGAAATTAAAATCTTGCATGACCCACCAGCGCGCCACCCTCGGCCACAGGTCTTTTTTATTTGCAGTCCTAGATGCATAGCCCGCAATATACCTACGAAAGTAGCCCGCGAGTCCCAAAAACTGCCTGACCTCCTTAGCGCTTGTGGGTTTTGGGGATTTGACTAGTGCCTCTACCTTACCGGGGCTCGGCCGTACCTGACCCTCACTATTGCGTAACGTTATGCCTTCCTATTTAGCATGTCAGTCAGTACCAATTAAAACGGGGCATTGATACAATCAGCAGATACGACGTGTAAATCAACAACCAGTGAAACCTCAGGGAATTCTATTAATGTAGTGACGTAGGAGGTCGATTCAACCTCCTGACTATTCAACGCATAAAGCGATACGATGGTTTTCTATTCAAATTAAAATATTTTAGCACAGATTCCGAGATAAGGGAAATATTAGAACCACTGTCCACTAAAACGTTAACCGGTTCACTTTTAATTACAGCGGCATTAAGTTATTTTGTCCGGATTCGCCTCTGAGCAAAAATTTACGCTACCCGCAATTTTATTTTGAACTAGCTTTCCGCCCGCGACTTCGTCCGCGTAGAGACGTTTGACGGGTAAAACATTACATCCTTATAGCGCAGTCGGTTAAAAGCCTATAATTTTATTTGTTAGCCTATAACCTTTCCTATGCTCTGGACTATATCTGTACCAAATTGCATTTAAATCGGTCCAGTACTCTATGCGGTAAAGCGTAACAGACAGACAGAATTACTTTCGGATTTATAATATTAGTAAGGAGTAAGGATTGAGCGCTGCTTCGCAAAACATCTATCTACATCGTGCCCGCTCCGCTTACAGAACGTGCATTCCAAATTAGAACTACTAGGAGCTGGAAGCGGGGGTATTAGTGGATGGCGTATTAGTTCTATAGGAGTCATTTTTATATTTATTGGGACAGTTCAACTTCTTATGTTCCTTACTCCCACACGTAAGACATGTACCCTCAAACTTAGGTAAATCGCGCTTCCGCGGATAAGAAGGCCTTATCTGAGACGAACGAACAGAATTGTTAATGGGAGCATTCTTATAATTATTAATTTTGGGCTTAACGTAAGCAGACAAAAATCGACCAAATCTTTTGATTGCAGTTTTGCATTCGTAGCCGCTGCCTTAACTTGTTGAGGTCGGTAATGCCTCGTACTAAAATGGCGGTTCTCAATTCGTCAGACAGACCCGTAACAATTTTCAGACGCAGTAATGACTTACGTGCATATTCCGCGTATGTTAAATACTTATTCGAATTAGAGCTCATAACTTCAAACAATATAGATGCTATATCTACGCTGGGTGGGCATAATGAGCGGAATTCGGATTTAAAATTGGTCCACGTCCGCTCACTGGTGACCCACTCATGTAGCCAAGATTTAGCATCGCCTCGTAAACAACCGCCAATACGCCCAAGGCATTCACCGTCGTCCCATTTTAAATAAATGCAAACAACGCGCGCGATCTACCTCCGCGCACCACGAATCAAAATCATGCACACTAGGGTCAAAAGATGAAATATAAAAATTACTGGACCTTGTTTGTAACAGCGCAGATAGGGCTCCAACAATTCTGTCCGCTGCGTCTCTGGCAGCACCGGTGTCGCCCGACGATCCCTCGGTCACCACGGGTACAGCGCCCGTGAACTCGCCTTACCAGCAGGCGCCGGAGGCGGCATTATGACATTCAAGGGCAGTACGTGACGTTGGGGTGGATGGTGGAACTATTGACGAAGACAATCTACCCTCTAACTCGTTAAGCCTAACAATAATTTTACCTAACGCTCCGTCGCGAGATCCCTCACGAGATAGGTACGAACTTTCGCGGCGTCTTTGAGACCTACCCTCGCTACGCGAGCTTTCGCGGCGTCTGCGACCTAGCCCCCCGGTAACGTTCCGGACTACGAGTACCTACGTCTTCTATCCCTTGGCGTTCCATCGCGATGATCACCACGATCGCGAGAATCACCGCTATCGGGATGCCTATGCGACCTGTCTCGCTTCCTTAACCTAGAACAACGACCCGGCATACCGATTTGGTTATAAAAATAAAGATCTAAACACTAAATACCGAAGCTAAAACACAACCACTTGTATAAATTTAAAATCAACGTATTTGAAGCAATCTATCACGGAGAAAACACTAAAAACCGACTACAAATAATAACGTAATGAAAAGATGGCTAAACGATCAAAAACGCGCGGCAATCCCACTTCTGATCTAATAAACCAGAGGTGAAATTGTTTTCTTAAAGAAAGAACACGGCAATGGCACAAACTGTTGATTTTAATTAAATACATATGAAACAATTGATATTCTCGATAGCCCTACTAAGAGAACCCCAGGAAGACCGACGCCACCGAACGATCGCGCGCAAAGTGAAGTCCGCCGCTAACGGCCCCTCGCTCGTTCTAGTTTCACGGCAAACCCGATGACAGGTCGGAAGTGACGTGACAGACGTCAAAGTGACATTAGGGCTGCTATTCTTAAGAAAAGTTGTTATCGTCATAATATGCATGAGTACGCCAAATGAAACCCAGTCCTTTAATATTTAAGCCAGCAGTGGCGAAGAGTCCGAGATGTCCCCGGTTCGAGTCCGGGGTCGGGCATTACTTGTGTGAGTTTTTCTGTAATGAAATTACTCAGCCCGGAGTTAGGAAGTTGGCGGTTGAACGCCCGTGCCTCGGAAAGTACGTTGAGCCGGTGATCCTGCGCCCGATCTCTCATCGGTCATGTCGGATTGCCGACTCTCCGAACTATGAGAGTATGGGAATAGAGAGTGCACTTTTTTATTTCAAACCTCTGTCCCCACTAGAGATGGGATAGGTATATTTTTCTCATTTGTCACAAATGTTTGATAAAGTCAGTGGCTACAACTGGGAATGAAGGTTTGGGTCATGCGCCACGCCCACCACTCTGGCGACACTCGGGATTATTTTTCCCATGGCCATGGGCCAGGCCAACCAATGGCCAGTGCAGGCCAGTAGTCAGCCATTTTTAAAAGATCTTATAAATAAAAATGAATTGCTGTTCGTTAGTCTGACTAAAACTCGAGAACGCCCGGACCGATTTAGATTATTTTGGTTTTAAAATGTTCGTCGTAGTCCAGGGAAGGTTTCAATGAGAAAATATAGAAAAATTATCAGTATTGGCGGTATAAAATTCGCCGGGACCACTAGTTTTTAATAGTTTTAAATTTTATTATTACCCAGTTCCATGAAGGTAGTTTTATAGGAGCATCTTCTAAAAGTAAACACTGATGATTAAGCGAAATTATTTTTATTTGATTATTTGAGCAAATAAATCTCCTTAATAATTTGTAATAATGTTTTAACTTATCGTTAAAATAAATAATTATGGAATAACACGATATAAAATCTATAATGGAAATGTAAAACATCAGGTATCTAATAATTTCATTGTACAAATACAACTACAATGATTATTTCTATAAAATATAGCCTCTAGTCTATAAACGCCGGGTTGTTCATATATTCTTTTTGATGACGGGTGACGGGGGATTGCTGAATTCCCTGAGGAGGGATTCCCCGGCGAGGTCGGCGATGTTCCGGTGGCGTATGTCCGCGTCGAGTTGTTCGTCGAGCATGCAGGCCTGGATGTTCTTGTCGAGCGTGACGAGTCGTTGGCGCGAGGTCTTGTACTCCTCCACGAGGCTGAGGTTCCTCTTGATGCCGTCGACGATCTTGACGACGGAGTACTCGCCCATGGCGGCGCCCTCTTGCAGCTTGGTGCCGGCGATCTTCGCCATCGAGGACTCCTTGACGTCGGCCAGCATCTGCACGCACCACTGCTTCAGGTTGCTCATGATGGTCACGGGGCCTTCGTACTCGTTCGGCACGATGCCGTCCACTTCAGACTCGAAGAATGATAGCAGCGGGAACCATATTCTCGTCCTGAAACATCGAAATATTATTTCTTTTATAAAATCTATCTTAGAACGGGCTCGTATTTGGATTGAATGTTGTTTTCACGACACGAATCAAACATAAGGGTTCATCACTCGCGGGTTTATTTTTCTAGGTCACAGAATTTTTTGCCAACTAGGTAGGTAAATGTGAGGTACAAGAACTAAATACTAAATTGAGCTTGTCGGCCATTACAAAATTATATGAAAGTACGAACTATCTATGTAACAATATTTTGTGAGATGTACCTACTTATGTAGGTAGCAGGTATGTCGTTTTTTTACTACCTTATAATATGTATATCTTAGACTCGGTGGAACAGTGGTTAGTGACCCCGGCCGTAGCCCGGGTCGCTTATGATGATCAAAGAGTTGCGGGTTCGATTCCCACCTTAGACAAATATTCGTGAGACCAACATCGATGTTTGTTCCGTGTCTGGGTACCTATGTTATTAAATATATTTCTGTATACCATTGTTATTTACTATATCCGTAACACAAGTGTATAAGCTTACTTCAGAATCAGAACAATGTATGTAATGTTCTTTGATATTTATTATTGTATTTCATCTGTCTGTCTAACCTGGACGAGTCATTCTGCATGAGCGCCTGGTTGTTGGAGAGCGTGTGGTAGTAGAGGAAGAGGCGCGAGGTGATGTAGAAGGCGATGAACACGTCGATGGAGTAGTGCTCGTGCGCCGCCAGGATGAAGAACACGCCGAACATGTTCATCACCCACGTCAGGATGTGCAGCAGGTACAGGCTGCGGGACGTGTCTGGAACAAGCCGATACAAATGAGAGTCATCATCATCATTATGAGCCCATATACGTCCCCACTATACGTGCCCCGCTGGGGCACGGGTCTACCCTAAACTACGGCGATCAGGCCTTAGTCAACCACGCTGTATCGACTCACTTGACTGTACCTGACAGTCAAGAAAAACGTCGTGAGGAAACCTGTACACCTGGGAAAAAACTAAGTAACTAAGGCTTGATCGTCCTAATTTAGAGTATTTCATGCCCCTCGGTGGGGACACACATGAGCTGATCACGATGATATATAGGTGGAAAGTCAGAGAGAATAGCAAGGATTGGCGATTATTCGGTTCAGTTGTAGTTTTTACAGGATACCGTTGGAATGTCCACCATTGATCTCTAATCATTGCGTCACGATGTTTACGTCAGACACTTGTTGTGTCGCGTCATGCGTCAGAGTGAACAGCCGTTAACTGGGCCACTGTTATGGACTGTCCAATGATCGCGGAACTGAGAATGAGTCAAGAATTTAAGGCCAATCATAATAAGCAATAGGCATATTATGAATGCGCTTTTTATCAATATATCGTAGGATCAAAACTTCACAAGTTACGTTAGTGTAGTTTACTTTTAGACGTTGCGAAAGTATTATTATCGCAAACATTAAATATGCTATCAAAAGGATGGATTAATTAAAATCCAATTATCTATTATTTTTAAAATATGTTGTAGGATTTCGCTAATTTATAGCTCGCCCAGATAGGTATAGAAACTGCAAAGTCATAAATTATGTTAAAAATTGGTAGGTAATCAGGTCAACTACACCAATGATCATTTTAAGGTGTACCTAGTTAGTTGAAAAATACGTCGAACATAATTTAATTATTTATTCAAGCAAATGCAGAAACAATGTAGGTATCACAGCATAGGATGGCACAATGTAATTTGACGAATGTTAGTTACGAATATTTTGAATTTGGTTAAAGTTAGAAAAAAAATTCTTGCTGCATGACCGAGAAAACATTATGCATAACGTGAAAATGTTTTTAGATAGCGTAACCGTAACCTTTACAAAACTGAAATATAAAAAAACCTAGTTATAATGGTTGCAAACTTAGTCCACCTAGAGGATAAATCACCAAATCCCAGGTCATTTAACGTTAAAGAACTCTGCAACAGTACGAGAGTAGTCCCAACAAGATCCTTCTGTTCGAGAATGAGACCTATTTTTGAGATAGCACCTAGCCCGAGCCTTTCTTTGGGTTTCTAAGCTACGCTTCTGGAGGCCGCTACTTATCATGTGAAGTATCACGTACTCATCATTCATAATATGATGATGGGCTCTGAAGAAGGACACGCGCGGTGAGGCCTCGACGGTCGCGAGTGCATTCACGCTAACGTTATCGGTGAGTAAACCTTATCGCGAGAACAAATACAATATAATAAAATGTAGTTACACATACAAGTAATATAACTTCGGAACGAATGTAGTCTAAAACCTCTCATACACAGGTACCAGCGAAAAATTGTTCTTATAATTACTTTTGTTGATAAATTAAACGCTATCGTTTCTTATACATAATTCATCTGAATTGAAATTTTGCTATTAGCCGAATTTTAAAATACCAAAATACTGGTATTTTAAAATTCGGCTGATAAATTGAACAGGGTATGATAACACAAGATATAGGTAGTTTACCCATAGCCCATTCTTAGAAATCGAGTAAATATGTACACATGCACACAGTACTTAGAACAATTTTGATTAGCAACGGTAAATTCCAGAAATAGAAGGTTAATGCGGGTAAATGTCTATACCTAACTGCTATTACCTATTCCAGAACAAATTACTTACTCATACTTTGGACACAGTTCACGCAATATAATGGCATGTCAGTCAACGTCAAAAGATAGGTACTTGACATTACATAGTTAGGTATATACCTACTTAACCTGTGTGCCTGGATTTTCGTGACAAAAATGAACTCTACCAGGCTAGACTCTGGTTGACGCCATGCTTGAGAAAGCACGTTTAGCTTTGGTTCCGCGCCTAGACTGCTCCTTTGTTTTCGCAAACACTTGCATTAAGATTTTACACGTTGACATAATTTCGGTTAGGAGGGCGATGTTAGATAATATTTATACACCTACGCAATTTATCAAGGTGAGCAAATACATAATCGCTTATAGGTAATAAATAATGCCTATAAGCAAAAGCCTGAAGCATTATCCAGCAACCGATATAAAGTGTAATGTAAACAGAGTGAGCGTCATTTCGCCGAGTTATCGCTTCCTTGTTTTTATTGATCATGATTCCACAAGTCGGTTTGTAGGCTAGCCGTAACACAAGTGCGTTATTCAACGAGTGTAATCAAAACAAACAGCCTTTCTGCGTTGAGTTCTTAATAGGTCACTCATGGACCTACCTATTGATACATATCACAAAGAAATTAGTGAGGTAAAGACGTATATTGTTTTTACAAAGTATACTCGTATTGTTCTTTATCAGAAAACAATTTTCAATTTCTGAACAGAATTAAGTTCCTTAACTTATCGAATAAGTGCCTCCCCCACTAGATGAAGGAGGCACTTATTCGATAAGTTAAGCGATACGATGGGTTTTCATAGAATTGACAAAATGGCATGACCTTTGTCAGAAAGCCGAATATTTTAACCAAGTTCTACGTAGAAGCAAAGTAGGATTATTAATCATAAATACCTATGAGTGCAAAGATCGTTCCTCAAGACTTAAAGTTTTTTTGATACTTAGAAAATAAGGAATCATTAGTGTCACAACAATAGGGTAGTTTCCTAAGTCTGATTTTACATACAATTTTACAATTAACAGTAACATATAGGTAAATCAATAACATAAGTGAAATCGAAAATAAAATTTCTTATGAAATGAGAAAATAATAGGCATTTGAAGTTAGGTGGGAAAGTCCATTTCTAAATTGCGAAAATTCAATTAAAATACTATGCCATATTATTAATTACAGAATTAGTAGTAACTTTCACTATGAAAACATATTCGTAAACGCAACATTTGATATAGCTGCTGAACAAAGTTCTTACGATATGCGTACAGTACACAGAGCGGTGACGTCATAGCTCTGTGCGACATTTGTATGAAGCGTTTTGAGCTCGCCCAAATGATGTGCTGTTGAAACTGCAATATCTCCGAGAGTTTTCTAAATATCAAACCATTCTTTTAACATCACCTTTGCAATTGTGTGGTCCATCCATTTATGAAAAAATAAAAAAATAGGAAACTACCCTATTACTAATTAACGTCGAGTATTATGGTAGTAGGTGGTCCAAAGGTGAGAGACAAGACAAGCCATAAAGGTGCTACGTTATTATTTCCGAGGCAATGTGTTGTGGATAAGCTACGATGGCGAAAATACGAAATCTCATGATAATTAGATATGTAAGGGTTGGGTTCGCTAACATAACACTGATTTAAATATTGTACCTACGCTTGTATCTTGATTAGGGAAAAATATCAATTAAACGTTCTATCTCTAGGAATAGGAACAAGAAGCCGTCAAATATATTCAACCACCTGCTTTTAAAGCGAACAAACTCTTCTGGAGTAGAGACTGCAGTGCAATACGAGTGAGGAAGTCCCCACAATCCTACCCGTTGATATAAGCTGAAAATGCTGTGTTTGTATACCTGATACTCCTATAGCAATACTTACATTCAGTGATGAAGAAGTTAAGCAGCGTAAGGGCCACAGTGTGCCCGGAGAACATGTAGTCCCCGCAGGTCCGCACGCCGCGGACGGACATGCCGGCGCCGCTCCAGATGTCGTAGGCCTGCCGCAGCCGCCGGCCCCACACGGTGAGGTCGTCGGCGGGCGGGTACGAGCGCGGCTCGCACTTGAGGTGGGAGCCCGGCACCGACAGCGACGTGATCAGCATGGTGAAGCAGCGCAGCAGGAACACCGTGCCCGCCAGCGCGAAGAACCGCCGCAGGATGATGAATCTGTTGGTGAGGTGTGGTCAATGGCTGCCGCTGGCTCGTATGGGCAATGGTTAGCTACTTGCCCACTTTTGTGGGCCCTTTAGGGGATGTTAAAGACAGCGTGAGGAGCTAATGGATGCTATGTAAATGCAAAAAGGCAAAGGCATAATGTAACCGTTAATCATGCTACTGGTTATACCCTCATAAATATAAATTGACCCACCAATTGAGTGATCTTTAAAACATGACCTACTTTCCATCTCTGATCATTGTTCTATGTCAGGAACTTTGTAACTAAACAAAAGGTTATTAAGGTAGCTTTTGAGTTACGGAACTCTAAAATAATTGAACAAATATACAAAAATAACAATGACATACAATGGAAAATCCTAGACAGATTTGACGTAAAGATTGAAATTTTCTTAAAAACAAAAATTTATGAATCATTTCAAACAATGGGCATGCATGAAATGTTAACTAAAGGTGGAGCAAAGATGTATGTCATGAATCATGACTGTATTATGACATTAATGCATAAAATTTCCAGAGCAAGAAAGTAACTGTACAAGACAAAAAAATAAACAGCACAAGATTTTTACATTAAAATGTACACAAGTATTTTAACAAGCTTTGTATGATTTATTTATTTCTAAGAAAGTTTTAATGTAATTGCTTTACTGTACTGTAGAGAAAACCTTACATAATGCTTCTATGACTTTATAATTGACAGTTATGTATGACTTATTCATGTATTCAACTAGATTCTTCTCTACAATTTTGTAAAGTTGATTGTATAAAATAGGTAGTCTATTACGCTCAGACAATGCAAATCACAGAAATCTAAATTTGTGATTGACACAACATGTTTGGTAACATCCTTTGTTTTCACAAAATACTCAATGTGTTTTTGAATATCAATTAGATTACCAAGAAATAAGTGGTTACAAAACAATATAATATGTAGATATTGAACAAAGAAAACAATATTATTATCATTGCTTTGGCATTTTTTGTTTCACATCTTTTAAATTTATATGATGTGTTATATCATCAATGTAACGGACAGATATTATTTTATTGAGTACAACAATATGACAATATTGACCCCAAATGAACTTGAATCATCCTAATTGTACACAAAAGATAGGCCTATAATAAAAATGATAAGGCGGCACTTAATGGACATATTAATTAAGACCAATATAAAAGCATGTAGATAAAAAGTGGTGTAATGAATAATAGTAATAAACTGACTAGCAAGCTTTATTTTTGGTACTTACCTATGTTTATGGAAGAACAAAACTGTGAGCCAGATAGCCATCAGTAGAGAGCCAGTGATTTCACACATATCAAAAGCCCAGGGAATGTGTGGCACATTGTCCAGGAATAAATCTGGCAGCGGTGGATACTTCTTCATGTCAGGGACTTTGTCATGCACTATGACCATCACTACTGCAGTCACCCACGTCACAAGGAATACATAGCCTACAAACAGAATCAAATCATTAATGTTCTATGCTACAACTACACAAAACTAACAAATGATAATAATAGCTCTCATGACAGTCACAGAAATCTAAATTTGTGTACAGATAAAGTATTCCGTACACTGTAGTTTTTGTCTAGATACAAAGATGACCATGTATCTCAAAGCCCTACTGCAACAAAAATAGGAAGTTACAAATGTAAACACATAGTAAGATGTTTACATCAACTGCAAGATTTCTTGGACTGCATCCCAATGATTCGAGAATGAACTAAAATGTACTTGTGTGGATACAATTTAAATGCTTACCCAGGGCTATAGCTGTCTTCCAAATTTCGGGCTTCAGTTTTGAGGCCCTCACGTCTGGGGCGAAATTTGACACATATTCTGGGTTTCTTCCACGCGAGAACTCCGATGGAATTTTATTGTGAAGATTGTAACTTAAATGCGACAAATTAGTACCAAGAAAATTTATATTTGTAGAGGCATTGGCGAGCATTTGATCGTCACACAAACCAAGTTCACACATAGCAGCGCGATTGTTTCTTTGTAACTTTTTTACGAGAAGAATGAATCTTTTTCTTTCGCCCAGCATGAGCTGGTCGAACGGGTAAACATAGAAATCGCGATCTACGAACGACAAAAGGCACTGTCCATCTAAGTCCTGGGTTTTGCAGATATCTATAACTTTGCTAGAAATTTTGTCTTTATGTAATAAATCTAACACTTCTTTGTTAGTCCAATTGATGATATCAGATTCCATTGTTACGGAATTAAATCTTGTTAAATCACTGAAACGAACATTGACACCCCTACGACAGAGACTCTTGAAAAGATTTTAAGATGTAGTATTGATAACGACTAAAAACACACTGAAGTTTACTAAGTAAATGTGCTTAATTTATTTAAAATTTAGAAATCCCTCAAATACCAAATAAAACTGACATGTTGATTGCCTGAGCTGTCAAGACGATGACGACTTAACATGACTTTTTACTTTTTAAAATACAGCGAATGATTCGATAAAACGATCGATAACATCGTTTCATAGATCGAATAAGTTATTTTTATAAATGTAATACCTCTTAAATATTTTGTTCAAATAAAATTCAATTCGAACAAAATATAATAGATTATTAGGGTTTGTTACCCTATTATTATTTGTTCATGAGAGTTATATACCTGTTTATTCCCTGTTATAATTCCCTATTATAATAAAGACTACACTGATAATTATAGACTTTTAAATGATGAATGAAAAATAATGATGTGGATCCTTATCCAACGAATGTAATTGTATTTTTAGTCGATATTGAAAATTAACCATAATAATTAAGAGGCAATAGCGTCGTGATGACATTATTGCCTGTTAAAATTAGATACATTTTGATTTGAGAGGATTTACAATAAAGCTTTGGGCAAACATTTTTATTGAAAATCCTGATGGCCAAAACATGAAGACAGATGCAACGTGATGGGAGTTGAATCAAACGAAATGTACGGTTTTTAAAATACCAAAACACAATATGTGTAAACATCCAACGCAAAACGCCATGCGCTAGAGTCGATACGTCTTTCTATTAGTGTTTTCAGCCTAAGTGATAATGGATAGAGGGTATACACACAGTAGTGATAGGACAGTATTTGTTCATAGGATAAGACAGGGCACTTTCGGCTATTGCCATATTTTTAATAATTATGTCAATCCCATACATTTTATTCTTTTGAACTTCGTTATCGTTTTGATATTGTTACTTTGTCTACGGCACTTTAATAAAAAAAAAACAATATTGTATTAAAATAGTGTTTTATTATCATGATAAATACACTCATTACAATAACGAGGAAATTATTAATAGTAGTAAAAATCAACAAATTCTTAAGTATGTAATTATGTTTAATATGAGCAAAATAAACTAGCCGGCTGGTCTGAGATTAGCATCTCTCTTACATATAGGATTTGCGTGACTGTGATGTGTTTTACTACAGGACGGCTAACTTATTTCATGCATATTATAGCTTAAGGTACAGTATTACTAAATAATGAGAAACAACACAAAAAAAAAACAATGGCATCAATACTTCCTTCACATGGCATCATCACCATTTATAATAATCATAATTAATAATCATATTCATCACATATTAAATGAGGTTCACTTTCATAATAGATAAGATAATTTCATAATCAGATACAAAAATTATATAACCACTAAAATAATTGTTGATGGGAATGTAAAAAACTAATACTTGTAGTTGAATTTGACTTGCAGTAAGTACTTTACATTCACCTGCGCTACGTCGTAGACGATAAATCTGTAGTTCGATGTTGAGGAAAAAATTGGTAATGGTATAATAATAAAAAGACATAGGCACCGCCCAAACAATATGGAAATGGCTCCACCTTGTAGAACAGAGTCAAAAGCAAAGGAATGCACCAGGCCCAAGCCTACTGAATGATATCCCTAGTCCAAACTAGGGCCACAATTGCAGTGAGAAGGTTGAACTTCTCAAGGAGGCATTATAAACCGGATTTATGGTGCCACAGTGTTTTCAAGATATTATCCCTGGGTATGTACCCTTACCCCCAGAGCAGCAGCTGCATCATCTTTTCGCCAGTCACCGGGGAGTTCCATTGCTCGCAGTGGGGCGAAGGCCCTGAAGGCGTTTACAGTGGAAATAAAAAGGTAGGGCTATGGGGCGAGTTTGTTTGACTGGCTCGATAGAACAGTGGTCTTAGGTCACTAACAGTTTCATCAAGCCAGCCGAGTGAGCCTGGGCTCATTATCTACAATTCCAAGAGTTGTAGGTTCGATTCATTAATTGGTGTTTGTTCTATGTCTGGGTGTGATTATGTATTTATAAATATATATGTGTGTATATCAGTCTCCGTTCCCCAAGTAAAAAGCTCTGCTTAGTTTGGGGTCAGATGACCGTGTGTAGAAATGTCCCAGATGTTTATTTAGTTATTTGTTATTTTTTTAATTCAAGCTTGTGTTCCAGAACACTATGGTGGTTGCATTATTATTATTTTAAACTTTTTTGCGTTCCCCAACGCTATTACAAAAGGATACTCGTTGTAGAGCAGCGAGGTGGGTATGTCGACGGGCACGGGCTTGCCGAGGGGCACACGCGTGCCGCAGGGCAGCGCGCGCGCCGCGCCGGGGTCGGGCTGCGTGCGCCCGCGGCCCCATAGAGAGTGCGTGCCTTTGGGAGCCTTCTCCACGTACTCCGCTTTGGTGCACTCCTTCCTGTAACGGGAGGGACGGATTAGTTTGCATCATCATCAGCCCATGTGCTGGGGCACGGGCCTACCCTAAACTAGGGCGATAAGACCTTCGTCAACCACGCTGGCCAAGTGCGGGTTGGTTGACTACACAACCTAAGAATTTCTTCGTAGGTGTGCAGGATTCCTCACGATGTTTTCCTTCACCGTTAAAGCGTCGACTAACCGTACATATGATAACAGTTTGCATGCAAGAGACGATGTGTCTGTTGAACCCTTTAACCAGTATACTATGTATTTAGAAAATTAAATTGCTTCTGGACCTTATGTTGAGGAAATAAGGTTTAAATTATGGTGGTAATATGGTTGCCATTACCATGTAAAGGGGTAAGTAGTGAGGCAAAATAAATTTTAGACAATTGGTAAAAGTGAAACGAATAAATTTAAAAAAAAATCTGGCAAATAAATCGAGAAAAAAAATTAGCAACTGTTTTATTACTTTTACTAGGCACGATGCACATGCACAGGATTTTATAAGGCATTTATAAATGAAGAATCACATAAAGGGTAGAAAATCCAAAAACACATTCGAAATATATTTTTACAGTGCAGACTAATTATCGTAATCCATCCAATCTACATCCATAGTTAAATAAAAAAAAAACAACGTTACTGACATGTTCCCGAGGGCGACTTCGCAGAGCAACAGCAGTCCGACGGGGTTGCTCGCGTTTGTGCTGCAGTAGTTGGCCGACTTGGACACCATGTCCGCGAAGTAGATGCCCTTGCCGAACATGTAGCCTGTCACCGGCGCTTCGGGCGGCGCTATGCGGAGACCTGGGAACAGGTGGGTGATGAGTTAAACTGCTTTACAGGATGAAAATGATCAGTACCAAATAGCTGGCTAAGTTTTTATGGCGAATTGGGGGGAACTCAATTCTCAACTGGCCTGTACTGCCTGTCTTGCAACCGCCCGTTTTGCGGTTTTCGCTCGCCTCGTTTGGACGGGAGAAAACCGTGCCTTGAGTTTGACCCTTATTGATTTAAGCGGTTAAACAGCTGCTGATCATCGCCCAGTATTCAATCACGCACGCTAAGGGCGAATACTGCGTTGTGAGTTCTGACCGTCAGTCTTAGGCCGGTCACATACATTCGGAATTCCGTTTCGGAATTTCGATTCGAAACATCGATTCGTAACATCTATGAATCAATCACATACTTTTTTTCCGCTCGAAATTTAATTTGATTCGAAATTCCGTATGATGGCCTTTTTATCAGTCCACCGTGACCCGTGAGCGTTGAGCGTTGGCCTAAAGTCTTTAAAGAGTGACGTCACGGGTACCTTGAGAGAGGATGCCAGCGAAGTTGGTGACTCGCGAGCCGTGCCACAGCAGCTGCCGGTTGTGCAGCTTGCGGAACGGCTTGTACCGCTTGTCCTCGCCCTCGCGGACCACCTTGAACACCTGTAACCACATTATTTATAAATATTAATAACAGAAATATACAACTGTTGGATACTAAGGTTTTTAAGGGAATTCACATTCGCTGGAGGCGCTGTTTTTTGTCCATCCGTAAGGTAAGAAAGAGACTTAGTAGCTTTTATAATTTCCATTCTATGCTATTTTTTATCATGCTCATTCCGACATGGCTGGAAGGTGTCCTAGAACGTAGTGTACGTACACGCCTTCTAAACTTCGCTATTCTTTATTTTTAACTATCGACGCTTTAAATAGAGGTTCTAGTGCCGTCAGGGAGCGCACATACAAGACAGATGATCATGATAAGGCTACTTCAAAACTAGTTTGGAACCATAAACTGGTCTCTGGCACCCACCTCTACGATGTCGAGTCTGTACTGCGGAGTGTGTGTTGGGCACCATCCAATGACGCTTTGAGCCAACGTCTTGGTGCCGTTAGGGGGCGCGGTCACGTAAATGGGGAGTGAACCATCCATTCCCCCTAAAGTCCAAAGCTGACAAGGCTACTTCTAGATATAACCCTAATCCTCCGCTCCCCCTAAAGCTGGGTGATGACAAGGCTACTCCTAAGTGGTCCTTTGAACCCACCACCTCGATATCGACAGTGTAGTGCGTGCGTGTGTAGGGCACTATCCAGTGAAGCCCTGAGCCGACCTCTTGCTGAGAAACGCGGTGTGAGCCAACCCATCCCCCTCCCCTATAGTTGGGTGATGACTACTACTCCGGTGATGACAAGGTTACTTCAAGAGATCATCATACTACCCACCTCCTCGATCTCTAGCGTGTAGTGCGCGTGCGTGGCGGCGTGCGTATTGGCGAGGTACTCGGCGATCATGTGGTAGTCGTCGGCGTCGCGCGGCAGCGGGGCGATCTCCGCCTTCAGCTTCTTGTAGTGGGACGACAATGGACTTGCGTCGGAGTCTTTAGAATCTAGGAATTAACAAGCATTTATTAGGAATCTTGATTTTATTCATCTTTCTTTGTTTCATATAATCGCGATATTCAAATGCGATAAGCAACTCCTACTCGCTTGACTTGGTGATAATCACATTTACTCTCTAAAGCGCAGGTCGGTTAAAAAGTAAGTAGGGTATGTCCCTCTCAAGCACGAGACTACTTGCATAATATTTGTCTGTCTGTACTAAATTTTATTTAAATCGGTACAGATTTGTCGCTTTAGCCTGACACATATCTATAGAAGCTACTTTGGCATATAAATTAGTAAGGCTAAAAATACTTGTGTGGTCGATTATTGTTTTCGTTTGTTAGTCCTAGTGGTAGTAAAAAAACAGGAGTAGCTAGTACCTCTTTCAAAACCAACAAGCGTGGGAAATCTAGACATAGGATAAGTGATATTATATTACCTGATTTTAACATGCTGTATGCGATTTCTATTTCCATCAAGTTATCAAGCATTTCAGTCTTAGACTTAATCAGCTCAGGGTTGTTGAGTAGCGGTGGGTTATTCATTCCGAAATCGTGAGGAATCAGTGTGAAGAACCTGTAATCATTAAATATTTATTATTTAGTAAAAACTGACGTCATAAATATTTGAAGTTGAAT
The DNA here is from genome assembly GCA_039566165.1 of Maruca vitrata. Taxonomy (NCBI): domain Eukaryota; kingdom Metazoa; phylum Arthropoda; class Insecta; order Lepidoptera; family Crambidae; genus Maruca; species Maruca vitrata. The sequence goes on along the minus strand of CM076917.1, from coordinate 12,377,490 downwards.
TTCACAATTTTTTGGTTTTCACATTTCTATTTCATGTGATCAAACTAGAACTCTGTCTGCAAAGTTCATCATATTAATAGGATACCCACTAACCTGTTTGTGGCGTCCACAATTTTGCTCTGACTAGCTTGTCCCTTATCGATGTGCTTTAGTAGCTCAGACAGTACTTGGTAACCTGTTTTAATTTGTTTCTTTGATAGTTTTCCTAGTGGCATCTTTTCAGTATCAAGCTGAAACACAAACGAAACTTAATGATATAATTGTTTTCCATTCAAAATATACTTAGTTTTTCCGAAATATCTAGTCAAGTTTAGTATACCTAAATTAAGCTATGTCGAAACTACTATTAGTTAATACTTTTGGTATTCATCATCATCATCATCATCATCAGCCCATTCCTGTCCACTGCTGGACATAGGCCTCCCCAAATGCACGCTACTTCTCTCTCTCCTCGGCCACTCGCAACCAGCCGTCCTGCGCAGATCGTCACACCACCTGGCCTGCGGGCGTCCTACACTACGTTTGGTATTTAATCGTATTAAAATTTGTAAAATTTATTGACCTCAGGATTTCTTTTAAATACATGGCTACATTAAATTTGAGTTAGCATACACAACACAACAGTTGTATAATTTTGCATACGAATATTCTTTAATATTAAAAAAAAATTTTTTTTTACTAGAAACAACAATAGATGCAACTTGAAATTTTCAGAATATAAGGGACACCCTAGTGTAGACTCATAACAAGTAGTACCTATAGCGCGAAGGTCTATATGCATACCTCAAACTCCAGCAGCACCTTCTTCATGCTGTCGACGTCGAAGATCTTCATGATGAGGCGCTGCACGGCGGGCGCCAGGCCGCAGCCCGCGTCCTCGGCGAGCGCTACGGTCGCGCCGTTTTCATCGCCGTAGTCTACGTCTATCGGGTAGTAGCAGTTTGGCACCTGTCATAGACAAAGTTGGATGTCAAATCAAATCAAATCAAATTATGCGTGTCACATTAACATATGTTACAGGTGGTCGAAAAAAATTAGGTCTACATGTGACGCCCTGTTAGGGCATAGCAGTTGAGATCTTACAGGCGCTAAGCTAATTTTACATATACAATGAGAAGGTTAATATTTACTTAATAATACTATTGCAAGACTTTACTAGTCTTATGTCTTGTCTTAGTCTATGTCTATAAATATCATCATCATACTTGACTGGCTTGGTAGAACGGTGGTTAGAGGCCCAGATTTCAGGTTACATTCTTACAGCACACATGAAAACACTGACAGTATAATGGAATTTATCTTTTTCTTATTTTTTAATTACTCAATAAAGCTATAGCAATATGTCATCGATTACCATATTACAATGGACTGTACCTTCTTAAAGTTATCCCGGTATTCCCACGGATTCTCCGTCTTCTCCATGTAAAGGTCCTCAAACCTGTCGATGGCATCCTGGAGGGTCCTACAGTCCTCCACTTTACTGCCTCCGATGGTGGTTCCGATGCGGCCCCATGACCGGAACAGCCAGAACCTAGTGTAACAGTTTATTTAGTGTCCGTATAATAAATACACGATCTTGTGGATGGGTTTATTCCCGGTGGGAATGCTACTGGGAAACGAGTGAGAAAAAACAATTGTTCTCCAGAGGTGATGATTGGGAATTTCTATTTTCCACACATTCCCATTGTTCCCGAAACAAGAAACCAGTTGAAAGTCAATTCCTCATCATCCCCACCCTGACGTCTCCACTGGGAACGGAAAAGTCCTAATAGTCACCTCTGAGGACGAGCAAAACTTTTATACTGTGAATGTCAGGAGAGACAACTAACCCCTCTCTAGCTCGTGATTATTAAAATACAAATTGGTGATAGATGAGTCTCAGTAATAGGGGCCCGTTTCTACCTTTTAGCTACTGAATCGTAAAGGCGATGTGGGCCTTATATTTAATATCAGTACTCGATGTATAATTACCTTAACACAATAAGAAGAGCGAGAATTATCGCTTTAAATCAATACTGAACTTATCTCTAGCACTTACTTATCTTTTTTATTATCTTTCAGCACTTGCAGCTTGTAGTAAGAGTTCTTATTGGCCACGAGGTCGGTCTTGGAGAGCACGACGGTGTACTTGGTCCCGTCGCGGTCCTTGTACACGTGCGCCACGTCGTCCAGGCCCGAATCGGGGTCTACGGCCACGCCACCTAGCGGATAAAATAGTATATTGTATATTAGAAAACCGCCCTAGTTACCGCCCTGTCCAGATGGCGCGTTTAAACTCGCGCGATTGTGAAATACTAGCAAGTTGCGCGACTGTATGTGGACATGTAAACCTCTAGTACCTCACCATCGCGCGAGAAAAAACGCGCCGTCTGGACAGGGTCTTAGGGTAGGGGTACATGGGCTGATGACGATCTTAGAACAATTAAAATGTCTGGGATATGGGGCAATCCATGCCAACCGGACAGGTAAAAAATGTTGATGCTTCAGATTTCAATAATATTTTACTATGTTATACCTATATAGGTCCTCAATATAGAAAATCAATATTTTTATTCTGCGATATACAGGGTGTAACAGGAGGGGTGGATCATCGTAAGTCAATCGATGGGGGACTTCAATACCTATCGATATAACCCCCATGTATGTTCAGCGATTTTCAATAGTTCCAAAGTTATTGAGATTTTTGTGAAATTTTTGTAAGAAGCCGGAATTCAGTATAAAAGTCTTCACTGTAGCTTAACTACTGGACCTGCTTGTATGATTTTTTTTCTAGAAGTAGTTCAATAGTGGGTCTTTATAATTACGATACCGATTTGAGTCATAACCCTATCATATTGGAGTAAAAAATAATTCTTCACAAAAGTTTCACGAATCGAATTGTGTCTACCAACTTTCAAAGCCTCCAGTGAAAAAAAAGTGCCTGTGTTTTTTTTCTAGAACTTATTTTAAAAACTACCTACATTCATGGATAGTATACCCTGAAAATTTCATACCGCTACTGCCAGAGCATCAAAACGAAAATTGAACGCGAATGACACAGGTGCTATAAATCAGTGTTTTTATTTATCATGTAAAACTTTAATTTAAAAAATAAATCAATATGTTTCAGCAAATTTATGCTTTGTTAGTAACATTAATAGCAGTAATTTTACAGAATTGCAAATTGAAGGGGTGAAAATCAAACAATGAAAATTTACATAATTTTGTTAATAATTTTTTTTATGGTAAGTGTTCATAATGGGCATTATTATTGGCTATTATTTCTTATGACATTTTTAGAAAGTGGATTTTTTTATTTTTTTAAGAAAAAAAAAGGATTTTTATTTTTTAACCTCGATTTTCTCAAACTTGGACCACTTTAATTTTTTTTATTTTTTTTCCAAAAATAACTTATAGTATGTAGATAATCCTTGCCAAGTCTCATAATGGGCCCGGGAATAGTTTCGGAGCTACAAGAAATTACAAGAATTCGATAAATCGAGATAATGGTAGCTTGGTTGGCTCGGGTTATACACTGTGAAATTTTAGTGGTTGTTTTCCCGCGGTAAAATGATTCTATCTTAGTAGTACAAAAAATGTGTGTAGTTCTTTTTTGGTAAAATCAATAAATGTTGGTTTTACGAAAGGTTTAACCGTAACTCGGAAGCACGTTCGAACCGCTTTATGACTTAGGGTGTAGAGCTTCTTTAGCTATAAGCATCGATTTCATGCGGCAAGCAGTACCTGAATACATCACATTTTAAAAAACAACGATAGTTTCTGTCGTTTTCGAGTTGGAAAATTATTATTCTGAAAAAAAAAAATTTTTTCGAGAAATAATTTGCATGATTCGATAGTATTATTGAAGGCAAATCGTTCTGCCACGGGAAAACAACCACTCAAATTTCACGGTGTATAATAAGTCCATTTATAATAAACATACCATGAACCTTCAGTTTCTGAACCGTCGACTTTGAGGATTTGACATACAAGCTGCCAGATTTGGGGATCGACTTGCCGTCCAACACCTCTTGTGGGACGCGCCTCAATGGCTGGGTAGTAAGAAAAAAAAGAACAAACAACAAAATAAATATACATCCATACAAGACACTAAAATAATAATACCTAACAAGAATTCTGCAATAATCACAAGGAACCTGACTATTCACTTGTAATCTATACTAATAATAAATCTGTAAGGGTCGGTCATGGAGTAAGTTAGTTTGTTTTCAGAGATATTGTGTTTATAGGCTCAATATATGATACTGATACTAATTTCACGATTTTTAGAATTTTTTTCTGTATGTGTGTATGTATGTATGTTCCTCCATAACTCTTAAACCAATTATCCGAATTTGATGAAATTTGGTATAAAAACACATAGACATCTGGGACACAGGATAGGCTATTTAAATTCTAGCTCCAGTTATGATAAGACGTGGTCCCCATACAAATAATTGTAAAAATCGAAATGTACGCGAACGGAGTCGCGGGCACTGCTAGTATTTAATAATTTGAGTGCAGATCAGAATTTCAGCCGCTAGTCGTGAAAATTTCGCTATTTTGGCACACCTAAACACTCTATCTTTATCTTTAATTTTCATCACAAACAGGCGTTTACAATTTTCATATGGTTTGTGGTTATTTTAGTTTGTGTAAGACCTGTGCTAGGTAGTCAATACCTGTGTTACAAGTCATCAGGCTCTCACTTATTGGCTCTATATATAAGTTACTGTTAATGGTTTTACTTTAGGTACTCACATCAGATCCCCAGCTAGCAATGTTGTGTTGTTTGATCAGGTCGAGTGTGTTGGCCACCGTGCCCGTCGCCGGGTCGATAAGGTCAATGAACGACTCTTCTACTATCTGTGAAAATAACAGCAATATAAAAAAACTGTGTGTTCTTTTAGTTATACTTAGGCACAAAAAGGCCCTTGGGTGGATCTCAATAAAGACTTTGCGTTGTTTCGCGATATAAACCTAAATGTCTTGATCGAGGGTGTCGTGTTTGAAATAAGCTTGGCGAGTTTGTAAATTCAGCTCGACTTTTTTTTTGTTTTAACTTACACATGGCGCCACCTATCGACGGCTGATGATGTCTGTCTAACACAATCGGTTGACCTGACTTTCTAAAGTCATTAATAGCTTCCAAAATCATAGGGATACAGGGAGATTGACTGCCTCGGTGGAACAGTGGTCAGTTACCCTGGCTGGCGGTTCCAAGAGTTGTGGGTTCGATTCCCACTCGGAAATATTTGTGTGATAATGAATATCGGTGTTTGTTTCGTCTCTGGATGTGAATATGTATTTAAGTACGTGTCTATACATATCTATGCAAGTATATCAGTCCGTGACGCCCATAGTACGAGCTCTGCTTAGCTGTGTAAGATTTTAGACTTTCGCTTTCCATTACACTAAATATTAGTCTTTATGGGTCTACACGCGATATTAGGAGTAGCAATTACATAGCTACTTACTGCCCGACGTTTCGACTGGGTTCACCAATCATGGACTCTGCTTAGTTTGTGGTCAGATGACTGTGTGTGGAAATGTCCCAGATACTTATTATCATCTATTTATTTAGACAGCGTCGCTACTAACCTCCACGCCCAAGTCCCTGAGCGTGAGGAGCTTGTCGCTCATCCGTTCCAGCTCCTTGGCGGAGGCGACGCCGGCGGCGAGCGTGTCCGTCGGGTTGGTCACCACGAGCCCGCCCATCTTCAGGATGCGTTTCTTCAACTCTTCCTTGGACCCTTTCAGGCGCCCCGTGATGAAGAACTGGAGGTTCTTCAGAGGCGGAATGGGGATTTCTTTCTTGACGCTGTGTAACAAAAAATAAATCACAAATTATTCATTTGAAATACTATACTAATAAAGCATCGATGATCGAGTGGTTTAGGTCGATGCTTGCCATGCGAGACTAGGGGTGTGAGCCTTCCGCTCCCCCGCCAGTGCGGTGAAGTTGTAGAAGCCGTCTGAGGCTAACAGCTAAGTCCTCCCGAAAAAAAAATTGCCATGCGAGAGGTCGTCAGTTCAAATTTGCAATTCATGTGTACGATTATTCGAGTCAAGGAAAACATCGCGAGGAAACGTGCACACCTACGAAAAAAATCTAAGTTGTGTAGTCGACCAAACCACACTCGGCCAGTTTGGTTGACTAAGGCCTTTTCGCCCTAGTTTAGGGTAGGCCCGTAGTAGGTAGTAGGTAGGTGTTTGGGCTGATGATACGTTTGAATTAAATCGAGAGGTTAAAAATTTTATAAATTAAAAATGGCACTTGTTTTCCTCATACCGTATACCATATTAGCGCGGATTTCTGTACAAGCGTACTAAAGTCAAATAGAACCTACGTGATCTCCTTCTCAGGCTTGATGGTAAGCAGTACCGGGGGCGGCGGCGCGGATAGGAACACGCGCGCCTCGACCTTCGGCTTGAACTTCTTGAATATGGAGCCCTCCTTGTAAGCAGAGGGCACCTTCATTGGCTTCCTCTTCGGCTCCTGGGTCACATAGCTGCACTTCGTCCACTCCGACACGTTACCTGTTTTATCATACATTATTTACAAACAAAATTTGTTACGTTACCTGTTTTATCATACATTATTTACAAACAAAAATGCAGTTTTTTAAAAACTCAATATCTTAGTGGTTTCATCTCAGAATTCAAGATTTTATTGTAAACTTGTATAAAACTAAATGATGTCTGTAAATGAATAACGCATGTCATATTGAAAAATCCTTTATCTAAAGTACCAAAAAGCCACACGCTCTACAAAAAGAATATACAAAATTTGTGGAATTAAAACCAAAAAATAATGTATTTTTGTTATTTTTGTATGGCTCTAGCGAAATTTGATAATTATAAGGTTCTTATTGTAAGTGAACTTTTAAAAGTGTTTCAGAGAAATAAATTTCTTTAACCTTATAAGAGATCTAAGCGATCGAACCTTAGCATCTGGTGAATTTTACATAAAACCCTTTTTCTTGAAGCCCTCAAAAAACCGCACCAAAATCTGCTGCGTTGTTTTTAAGATTTGAGCATACTTAGGGATATCGGCACAGAGAAAGCGATTTTGTTTATAGTATGTGATCATTACAAATGCCATCAAGGCTTTGCTATTTTATAAGTGCATTACTTAGTCTGGTTAACTAAAATTATGAATTAAATTGTGTCTCTAAAAACATACCAGTGCATTTGTAACCAAATGTGTCCAACACAAGTTGACCATTCTTGCATTCAGGACATGGCTCAAGTACCCCAAATGCCATGTAATCGGCCAGCCGATCCAAGCACTATAAAAAAATTTTTTAGTGATATGAAAAAAAAGGAAATCATGTCAAAGAGCTGTTTTAATAGAACATTAACATTAACCGGAAATGGCAACCCTATGTTGCCAATATATGTCAACTGCAAAGATTTTCTTTTCCAATCTATTAACTTTATATTTATGTAGATGTACCATTAACATGAGTTATTCCCATTTTAAATAAAATGTTTATATTTGATTGAACCTGGACAATTAGTACTCCATTAATCACCTGAATTCTGTAAATTTGATTACATTTATTTTCCTGATAATTTTGTACCAAACCAGATTGAAAGGAGAAATAAACAAACTTTTTATTATTGAAGAATTCATTTATGTTTACCTCATCAACACCAGCGGGCACCTCCTGGGAGTTATACTCTAGCAACTCATGCAGATCAGTCTTCTTGAGCTCGCTAAGCGCGCCGCGATGTTTGAAGTACAATTTATTCTGTTTCTCCATCTTCTTCTCTTTCTTCTGTTCTTCTTTTATCTCTTCAGCGTCTTTCGGCTCATCTTTTAATTTCTTTACTGGCACTTCGTCGGTTTTTAGAGGTCTGAAAAATTAATTTATGTCAATAATAAAATAGAAAGCCTCTTTTAAGACCAATTAACTCTTAACCAGGCTTAGGTACAAAAGAAAACAAAACATTTTGGGTCTTAAGCACCTCACATAAGGCCCAAAACCAATGAAAAATTACAGCATAGTGGGCATAAAAATGGTAAGGGTTAAAATTATAGGTAGAAAATAATAATGGTACAATGGGGGCTATCGCATGTGTACTGGCCGCCAGGGGCGCTTCAGTCGACTGAGGCCCTCTAAATGTCATGCCACTGTTTGTGGGTAGGTTTTGAGAGTTTATTCCTATCAAGATTAATATTAGCGTGGGATAAGGGCAGGAGAATGATGATGATGAAGATTAATATTTGACCATTTATCAATATGTAACAGTCAATATATGACAATCATAAATGAATGTGTTTTAAAAGGAAAGCTGAGGAAAATACTTTAATATGTACACCCTTTGTTTGAGCAAAATGGTACTGAAACACTGTTGGTTGGCCAAAAGTTATGATTAAAATGAACATTTCCGTTTTGCCTTCCACAACAAGTTCTTACAGCCGTATTTTTGGATGTCTCTCAAAAAAGATACTTATCCCTCATTGAAATGCAATATTATGAAGATAGCATTATAATCAGTCAATAATCCTTTCTCCTCCTTAAACATGCTGACCATTATAGGAATGTTTAAACCAAACAAGAATGTTAAAAAATAAATCATTTCATACTTGATTTCAGCCTTAACAATCTTTTTGTCTTCAGCAGAAAGACTCTTGAACCCTGGCAAACTTTCGCCTCCCGCGAAATAGAGCAATTCATTCCTGGCTTCGGCAAAGCACTTCACATGGTGCCAGAGGGGCTGCCCTCCATATTTACTTCCAATTTCTGTGTCAAACACAGTTTTACATATGCGTACTTCATCCTAAAATATAATTTAAAAAGCATTAGTATTTTATTGTTAACTAGCTCTCCATTCGGCCCATGTGTTGTCTATCATGTAAAACATTACTTCCTTACAGTAAAATAAAATTAACTCCATCAACCATTTTATTACACAAAACATACCTTAACAATCTTAATATCACAATGTTTACAAGTAGCCCTGCTACTTTTGGAGTACTCCACTGCAAAGTCCCTAAGGGCGCCCATGGCACTCTCAGAAGCAGTTCTTTTAGCAGTCTTGCCCTTCTTCCCTTTACCACTAGCCTCTGGCATGACAATACCTGATGATGACTCTGCAAATATAAATGGAATATATAATAATAGTAAACTCGAAGTAAAGATGTGCAAATTAATAACAGGCTGGATTCTAAAATGGTAAACATAATTTTTTCAGTGGATGCAGAATTGAGTAACATGTGAAAAAAAATATTACCTAAGATAAAGTAATTAGATACACAAGTAAATGATTAAAAATTCTAAATACTTTATTCATAAAGGCTTCTATGTAACTACAACTAACAAACTGCTAACTTGTTCTTTCAAGCACTTATGAGTTATCATTTACAATAGTGAGACTACTATGATAAACTTCAAATTGTGAAGTCTGGTCAACTCACCTATCTTAGATTTGATTCTCTTCTGGTCATCCAATTTGAGCTTGTTGAAGTTACCAATATCAGTGTGTGTGGTTGGCCTTTGCTTTTCGAAGAAGCATTCTTCATGGTACCAGTTTGGTTGTTTGCCATCATGGAAAGCAGACTGCATACATAAATTTTAAACTGTCATGGTTACACACATTAGAAAACTGGAACTGTAACTGTAACAGTGCCGAAATATCGGGAGCTCATTAAAACAAAACAACATGGTAAATATCCCGAACAGTTACAGTTTTCTAATGCATACATAAATATAAAAAATCATCAATATTTATAATAATCAATGCCATTTTTCATTCTGCAGGCGGAAATACTTAAAATTATCTTATTGATGATACCAATGTCGTTAAAATGCCCAAATTTACTCAGAAAATATATTTTTGAGCCTTTAGAGTTCAGTTTGTTTGCCAAACAACAGTACTGAGTCAGAAATAAAGCACTTGCAGAGCGAACGGGTGATCATAATCAGCCGGTAAAAACAAAGGTTTATTACAAGACAAGTACAAACCTGCACCATCCGTGCGATACGCACAGTGCCTTGTTCAATCTTTTGCTTACAATTTTTGCAACCTGCTCTTCCAGATTTTGCATATTCGACTTGATATGGCAAGTCAGCCATGGCTTAATATAAAAATTATAATAACAAACACACAACAACTCCTAGAACAAATTGAATGAAAAGATAAGGCGGCCGAAAACGAACGTTGGTACCAGAGACAGACAAAAACCCGCGCCGACGCACGAGTGAAGTGAAACGTCACAGAGTGACAGTGACTTTTTAGTTTTTTCTGTGGAAAAACCTACCACAGAATTAATCATGAAGTTTAACAGCTGGAACCAGTGGAGTCACGAAACACAAATATGATCCGTATAAATTCACGTAGCAAGAAACAGTATAATAGACTTTATGAAGGTGTCTTAAAATAAATGCCTTAATTTATTTTATCATACAAACTCTCCTCTCCAAGGGATACTAAAAAAGGGCACCAAATCAACAGACTATAAATTCTATCTAATCAATAATGTTGAGGGAAGGGGAAAATGTCAATAATCCTATTGTAAGTAAATCTGTCAAAGTGTTTTTACTTTTTGTGAGGTCTTGCAAATTTTGTGAACTTATATAGTTTGATATCTACGTAGTTCTCAGTTGATTCTTGCTTGCATAAAGTTGTTAACAGTGTAGTTCCAAAACGATAACAACATGAGCAGGAAGGAACATAACATATATACATGGAGTTCAGGTATGTACTTATATTTACAATATTTTAATGCATACCGTCTTTGTATTTTAACATTATGTACTAGTATCAGTGGTTTACGTAAATATTGTTATATTAAACTATTTCGGATTGATGGTAACTTTCAATATGAATATTTGTGTATAAGTAGCTTTGTCTATTTGTTAAGGTTTATATGTGTTTTAGACGACGAAGACCCTCCCGGCACGCCGAGCATTCCCGACGTACATATTTTGCGGGGGCATTCAAATGAGCCTCGTCCCAGCATTGCAGATATGCCAGGAACCAGCGGTACATTTATTTATTTATAATGAATGCTAACAGCGAAACATATGAAACTGATAGACATGTCTTTTGATAACTCTTATTAAGCGTGTAACTCCTTCTAAGCATACATATATTTCTTAATTATAGTATGAAAAAGTTTTTAAAAAAAAGTTGGTACTTATTATTGTAAATATTAAAATTTGAAAACGGAACAGTAAATTATAAAAATATGGATGGAAGGTCGATCAGATCTGATGCAGAACACTTAAGACCTTTTATGGAACTAAAAACATCCCTGTTGAACCTTGCAGTCAAGGTGTTCCAGGTGTCACAGATTCTGGCCAAGGGATAAATGGAGGTCAAAATTGGTTCTGTGCCACATACACATAAGATGTTATGTGTATTGATGTATTACAAAAGTCGCTTACTCTATTTTGCAACCTCTATTCACTTTAAACAATGTACCTGGCCATTTGTTTTACATTTCAAATGTGGTTATTAAATAGGAGTCCTAGGAATGAATTTGATCTCTTTCGGTTTTTAGATGACTTTAACAGAGTGACAATATATTCTGGTAATACTTTATTTCTGGGCAGAATCTAGTTCAAATCATGGGCTATGTCTGTTATACATATAGTTAAGACTAGTGACCCGCCCTCGCTTCGCTTCGGGTAAATTTTACATAAAAACCTTCCTCTTGAATCACTCTATCTATTGGAAAAAACCGCAACAAAATCTGTTGCGTAGTTTTAAAGATTTAAGCGCACATAGGGATATAGAGACAGAAAAGGCGACTTTGTTTTATACTATGTAGTGAAGATGTCTTTTGAAGACAATAAACAAATATTACTTATTCTAAAATTATGTAACATTAATGTGTCAAGCAGTTATTGTGTACTTGATGTAATGAATCCAATTATTTCATAATTAGATGGTGTAAAGTATGGTATTTTCAGTTGAACAGTTTATTTTTATGTGTCCAGGGCAACCAGGGCCGTCATCGCCATTGCTATCTCCATCACGACGAAATCAGAACAGAATGGACAGAGATCTGTTCTTATCATTGCTGAGCAATCAGCACAAAGTGCCAGATGTGTCACGGTAATGATAATGCTATTAATATATTTATTCAAAGGATAGGATAACACAACAAACTTTGTTATATTTGCCTATTTAGAAAAATTATAATCGGACTTTTTTATATTCATTGGATTGCCTAATAAACTAAGGTAGGCTACTCACTACATTGAGGGACAAGATGAGGAGCGACATTTTTTTTTGTTTTATAGTCTTAATTACAGACAATATCTTTTGAAAAGTGACTGATAGCAACCGATCAGTCATAGATATTTAAACACAAATAGTTTTTATTTTTATTTCAAGATCTTCTTTTCTTTGCTCATATTGGTCGCTCCATGATGTTATATAGCCTAAAGCCTTCCTCAATAATATTTTTTCAATTCGAAGTAGTATTTCCTGAGATTAGCGCATTCAAACAAACAAACTCTTCAGCTTGATTAAATTATTAGTACTAGTATATTAGTATTGGTATAGATTGTGAAATATTCCAGAGTTCGCAACACCAGTTCTCGTTCGTACGAGTTCAATCCGAAGTTCGTGGCCGCCCCGATATCGTGGGGTCCGGTGACGCACACCCCGCCCTCCGAGCTGCGGGAGGCGAGGGCGCGCGCCACCGCTGAGGCCGACCTGGAGCGCTTGCTGCCCTACAAGAGGCTGATGCGATCGTACGGGGGACTGCGCTCCTCCAAGTCCAATGCCAACTTGTATGCTGTGTCGTCGCGGGGTGAGCTTGTTACGAATACGCTTTAGTCTACATTTATGACGGACTAGCTGTGCCAGCGACTTCGTCCGCATTTCCCTCCGTTTTTTTTTACACATTTTCTATTGTTTCTCCTACTGGTCTCAGTGTGATGTTATATGGCTAAGGATGACATTTTCGAACTTTTCGTAAAAGCCTTTCTTAGCCGGCCTTAGATTCGAACGGCCAATTCGAATAAGTAGTTCCTGAGATTAGTGCGTTCAAACAAACAAACAATCTCTTCAGCTTTATAATATTAGTATAACAAAGTGAAACAAAATGTATAGACACATTGTTCTGTTGGATGTTCTATGGTAATGTTTCTATGATTTATATTTGTTTTTCCGTAACGTAAATTCTATAGAAAATACTCGTTGGTTCAGCTTCTCAACATAGGTTAGACAGACTAGTATTGTGTATTTTTTGCGCGAACACTACTCATTGAAAATAAAACAGGTTAGACTGTTTGCACCTTCAATATTGACCGTACTATGTTCCAGTGCCCCCCCGCAACTCGGTGCTGGTGTCGGCGGGGCTGGCGGACGCGCCCGGCGCGGTGCGGCCGGCGCGCGTGCAGTCCGCGCTCAAGCGCCTGCAGCAGGTCAGCCGCAGCGCGCTGCGCTGGGAGAACCATCGAAGTATGTGTACTGAACCTGTTACTTTGGTTTAAGGTTTGAGTAGTTTATTGCCGAATTTGGCCACACTTGTGCACTGTAATATGTTTTGCGCACTTTATCATCATCAGCCCATATACGTCCCCACTGCTGGGGCACGAGCCTACCCTAAACTAGGGCTTTAAGGCCTTATTCAACCATGCTGGCCAAGTGCACTTCATAGGTGTGCAGGTTTCTTCACGATGTTTTCCTTCACTATTAAAGCGTCGAATAAAATTTCTAATTTGAAAAACACAGTGGTACGTGGCGGAGTTTGAAATGGCGACCAATCGCAAGACAAACAACGACCTTAACCACTTGGCCATCGACGATTTTGCCCTGCACATTTGGCTGACCGGCCGACAGCCGATATCGGTCGGATGCCTTAGGCGGTTTACGCACGGCACCGCGCACCGCTACCAGTTGGTGGTTGAGCGGACCTCTTGGTTGCATTGGCCTCTATTGAATCCGTTGATTCCAAACACACTACATCGCTCGACCGCGCGGTCGCCGTCGTGTTTGGAATCAACGGATTCAAGATGCAGTGTGTTAATTGCCTTACTAACAGTGTGTCACGGTCCAGGCGTGCACTTCGGCGGCACGGTGATGATCCCGAACGTGCCGCGCGCGCGCGCGCAGCCGGTGGAGCCGCCGCCGGCGCCGCGCTCGCCGGACTCGGCGCTGTCGGCGCTGTCGGTGCACGCGGCGCGCGCCGTCGACTGGGACGAGCCGGTGGTCGTGGACGAGCCTGAGCCAGCCGCGCTGAGCGCTGATGAAGGTTGGTTGTGCACTCCGGCGGGTCGGTTAAGATCCCGAACGTTTTGTTTTGCATTTAAGCTCTTTACCTGACAGTGGCAACGATATTGCCATCATAATTTAAACCTTGTTACCTAAAGATAAGGTCAAAAAGCAATGAAATTTTCTAAATAGTAAAAAGTTAAGACTTCCAATTCTAATTGACTTCCAATGTTAATTGACCGATTTGCAAAAATGTCCAAATAACACATCAAAATCTTAATATTTTTTCTATTTTTTTATTTAACCCTCAGATGTCCATTCAATAATGTCTGTTTATATTTGGTGTCAAAATAGTAGATGATGCCCTATTTAGAGGGTCTATCTGTAGTCTTTACAGAGATCCAATAATCGTGTTAGTTATTTTTTATTTATTTTATTTATTTTTAAGGCACATCAACAATGTAAACACAAACATTCTTAAATTAAGCATGCATTATAAATATTCTAGTGCTTACATCTATTACAGATATGCACAACATGGTTAAAGTTAACATTTTAGTTAGGTAGGTATTCTAAAAATTTATAGCAAATTAAAAAAAAAAATTAAATTAAAACAAAGCAGGTACACAGATTTCATTTTCATATTTATAAACAGTAAAACGTTATTTATGCAAAAGTTTTTTCTTAAAAGTTAGTATCTTACAGCTTTATTATGTTAAGTTATGCAGAAATTTAACCAATTCACTTTTCGCAATGGCCGTATATCAATTGCCGATTGTTGCTCATTTAATCTTAAATAACATTTTGAATTATTACTTACAACTCGACTATATTTTTACAGTTATGGAACTTCCTGACAACAACGATTCACCGCAGCCAGCTAGTATCGAGAGGGAGATTGAGACGGTAGAACCAGAGCTGATTGATGGTAAGTTCGATTTATTGGAATCGAATTATTCGAGTTCGAATTATTAGTTCGATTCACTACGTGTCAAATAGTGATTGCAACTACCGACTGTAGTCAGTGCCGTAACTAGCCTTTTATGCGCCCGGTGCGAGCTTTCAAAACTATTAAATTATCAAGGTCAAATGTCACAAATATCAGTTTTATGAACTTTTGAGCGAAACGGGAAGTTTTATCATAAAAGTGTGTAGGAAAAAATTACTGATCTTCTATTTATCTATAAAAATTGTCTGTACGTTTTATTACTAAGATTCACCATTTCAGAGATACAGCGATGCAAATAGTTGAAAAAGTTGTATTTTCAAAAGCTTCCAGGCCCACGTGCGATTGTGCTAGACAGTTAAAATTTTCACGGATGTTGTATTTTAGTAGCCTCTATAACATCTCATACTAGAAAAAGCTTAAAACCAATGTTTAAGTGGGTTCTCATACAAAAATTGTGTTTTTTTTTTCTTACACTTGGCCGGTTTTTAACGTGGTTACCTCAGTAAACCTATTCCAGACGACACCTTTTATACATGAAGAACACATTGTTTATAAGGAAGCCTAGTTAAATAATTATTTTGTGTTGTTTTCAGTATTCAGAAGATTTAAGATTTCTGCGTTTCATTAAATTGAAATTTGGTTAATATGGATAATAGAGTTAGATGGACAGTTAACATTTTTAAAATGTTTATTTTTTTCAGTTATACTTCAATCAGAAGTTCTAATAATTGGTTATTTCGTACTTTTTGACCCATAATAAGTAGTTTTAATGTACTGAAACGCGAAAGACTTATAATACTAAAAACGACATAAAACGATTATTTAAGGGGCTCCCATAAGAAGAACGTGTACTTCATGTAGAAATGATGTTGACTGGAATATTTTTACTGAGGTAACCACATTAAAAATCGGCCAAGTGTGAGAAAAAAAAAACCATAATTTTTGTATGAGAACCCACTTAAACATTGGTTTTAAGCTTTTTCTAGTATTAGATGTTATAGAAGCTATTGAAATACATCATTCGATTCAATTATTTGCATCGCTGTATCTCTGAAATGGTGAGTTTTAGGAATAAAACGTAAAGACAATTTTTATAGATAAATTCTTACCTAATTTTAGCTTAAATGACTGGACTATTAGTAGATTTCTTTAAGATAAAAATTGTTTATTCAAAAATATTTGCTTAAATACAGAAAATGACACAAAGTACTCGTAAGAATTTTGCAATATCGCGTTGCAAGTAACATTTACGTTCATTAGGTACCTGCATGCCAAATTTCAATCATCTATCTTATGCAGTTTCGATTTTCTCATACAAAAGTTTTTTCCCGCAAATTCCCTTCCCAGTAAAATTGCAATATCCTGTAGCAACTAAGCCTTAAGTTTACCAAGGTACCTGCATGCCAAATTTCAAGCGTCTTACTTAAGGGGTTTGAATTTTTCATACAAAAGGATTTTCCCGATTATTCCTGTTCCCGTGAGAATTTCGGGAATTCCTTTCTTAGTGCACCTCTACGGTATCTAAGCTACGCCTCTTCCAAATTTCAAGTGCCTAACTTTAGCCGTTTAGGCTGTGCGTCGATACGCCCTCAAGCTTGCTCACAGGGAACCTTTAAGGTGTCTGGCAGAATAATTGGCCCATTGGATTGGTCTGGCAGCTTACAATTAGTCTGGAAATAGTACCACGTAGTTATATACGTCAAATTTAGGCTTGCTAAAATGACGTAGTTTGCCTCTGTTTTGGGACACCTTTAGTTCGCGCTACCTGTGAAACGGCCCCGCTTTCGAGCAAGTGAGTACGCGTACTCTCCTAAGTACATACTAGACTATAAGTCATGTAAATTCTAGCTTTACTAAAATGACGTAGGTCTGGATCCCTGGGATCTTGGTCCAGTCGTCTCAAATTTGTTTTTTGACCTCAGAGGCAAGAATATCTACAAGCTCGTTTTGAATATAAGGCGTAAAATACCTTTTTAACCACCTTTACAAGTGTTGTTGTTTCAAGATCGCTTGAAAAATGCCATATAGATATAGATAGTACAGAGGGCGCGTCTACACCATATTCGCCAGAAAACAAAATGTACCTACTAACTACCATGCATGAAACAAAACTAGATACTGGTCTGGTCATTTCTGCGCCCCTCCAGGGTCTGCGCCCTGTGCCTGGGCACCGCTGGCACCGCCCTAGTTACGGCACTGACTGTAGTGTGTCCTATGTCTAAAAAAAAACAATTTAACACAGGGATGTGTTTTCTTGGGCCCTGTTGTGCCTGTACCAATTTTGAACGAATTTGAAAAAATATCTCACAATTTAGAACAGGCTAAAAAGGGTTGCAAAATTTGTAGGCCACTTTACGCAAAACGTTTCATTCAAGGAGACAGCGAGTCAGTGATATAGTTATTCAATAGTGTAGCAGATTTGACTGCCTCGTTGGCCTATTGTTAGCAAGCGCTTCGTAGGGACCGAGAGGATCCCGGATCGAGTCCGGAGTTGGGAAACATTTTAGTTTTTCTGTCTGTTTAGTTCTTCCGTGCCGCGGAAAGAAAGCGAGGATTCTTGTGATCGCACTTCAATCTTCTTATTATTTGATTTGGTCGGCTCAAAGACTCCAAACCCTAATGTGATAAGTTTGTTAATGTTTCAACTGCCTCGTTGGTCTATTGGTAGCAAGTGCTGCGTTAGGACCGAGAGGTCCCCGGTTTGAGTCCGGGGTCGGGCAAAATTTGTGTGAGTTTTTCTGTATTGAAATTACTCAGCTCGGAGTTAAAAACTTGGAGATTGCACGCCCGTTCCTCGAAAAGCACGTTAAGCCGGTGGTCCTGCGCCCGATCTCTCATCTATCATGTCGGATTGCCGTCTCACCGAACTATGAGAGTGAGGGAACAGAGAGTGCACTTGTGTTTGCGTGCATACATGTGCACTATAATATGTCCTGCGCACTTGGCTGATCTTAATTGAGATCTGCCGCCATGGCCGCAATCGGTCGGACGCCTTATTAGAAGCAGATTGTTCGAGTACCGTGTGTTGCAGTGGACATGGCTCAGTCGTCGTCCACCGGCGTGTCGCTGGAGGAGGAGATCGTTGAGATCGACGCTCCGGACGAGCCGGAGGCGGAGGTGAGCGTGACCGGCGACGACGCCGCCGCCAACGTCGTCACCGCCGACGTCGGGCTCAATGAGGTAAGCTTCAGATTTACCTATGTAAGGTTCATCATCGTCAGCTCCAGATGTACGAATATTTCGTTCACGTGGACTACAGGATTTTACATACAAAAGTTTTTTTTAAAACCCCCTTTCCCGTGGGGATTTTGTAATATCGCGTTGCAAGTAAGGTTTACGTTCATTAGGGTACCTGCATGCCAAATTTCAATCATCTTAACTTACGTGGTTTAGATTTATAATAAGACAAAAGGATTTTCCCGCTAATTCCCGTTCCCGTGGGAATTTCGGGAATACCTTTCAAATGCACCTCCACGTTACCTAAGCTACGTCCCTTCCAAATTTCAAGTGCCGTTTTAGTCGTTTTGGCTGTGCGTTGATATGTCAGTCAGTCAGTCTGTCGGTCAGTTTCTCCTTTTATATATATTTAGACTATAAATACTATAAGTTAAATGTAATGTAATTATTTGCAGGCGGCCGCTACACCCGTCAGCGACGACGCTGTTGTGCTCCAACAGCCGAGTCAAGAAAACACTAGCAGCAGCAACAAGCGTCGCCGAGACGCACACGCTTCCTGTAAGTTGGGTTTTGTTATATGACTCTTTGTATCAAATGTAAGCATTGCAATCTCACGAGTATTTATGCCAAATAGCATAATATCGCGTGTTGCTGCCCAATGCTCGCGGTTCATTAGTATTTGATTGGATCCTGTGGCTTGTACGAAAATTGGTGAAATTTTGTCTATGAATTGAATGTACATAATTTAATTAAGCACTTATATGTTTTAGGGCATTAGAAACGTGTACGTTTTGTTGCATGGTCGATAGATCATTTTGATTTAAGCCAATCATTTTGTTTTAGCGTATGACGATGGGGAGCCGTATACTGTGAAGGAATTCAATCAGGTAAGTGCCAAAGAGAAATGGTTAAAAAACTTATAAACGTAGAGAATTTAATTTTACCAACATGATTTTCATAACTTATTAAAGACACATTTTATGTTATACTTAACATCCAACTTTGACTGGTAAAATTTGTGTGAAGTTTGAAATTTGAAATAAAACCGCAAACCGTCGCAGGCGCGTGAGAAACCAGCGCCATGAGTTCTGAGCCTAAGCCGGTAGTCCTGCGACCGATCTTTCATCGGTAATGTGCGATTGTCTTCTCCACCGAACTATAAGAGTGAGGGAATAGAAATTTTACGGATTAAACTCGCGTGTATTGTTATACTAAACATATTGTTTTGAGATCCGACGTTATGAGCTCTTTACAGCGCTCGTGGTCACAAGACTGAGTGAGTTTTATTTCAAGAGTGCACTTGTGTTGTGGGCGGACAAATAATATGTCTTGTGCGATCGGCCGATCTTCATCGTTCATAATTTCTGCTCTGATATTTTTGTATGAGTGTACACGTGTATGTTCGCAGAGCCTGCTGCGGCTGCTGGAGTGCCCGGTGTGCCTGGAGTGGATGGAGCCGCCGATGTCGCAGTGCCGGCGCGGGCACCTGGTGTGCGCCCGCTGCCGCGCGCGCCTCGCCTCCTGCCCCGTCTGCCGGACCACCTTCAGCTCCGTGCGCAACCGCGCCATGGAGGGGGTGAGTGATGCAGGGCCTGCAGGGATGATGGACTGGATATTAAGATTTACCTATCTACTCTCCCATTTATAGATATAGCAACTTTTCTCTCCCAATTGTCATTAGATACAATGCAAATAGACAAAGATACATAGAAATTCCCACATCATTATCTTCAGTCCCTATTTTTTTAACTTTTTATAGGTATATTAGTTAGTTATAATCACTTACATTGAGCCCCGATTTTTAACGTTAATACATGTTTCGGGCAGGTGGCGGAGATGGTCCGCTACCCGTGCCGGCACGGCTGCGGGCGCGAGGTGCGGCTGCGGCGGCGCGCGGGACACGAGAGCAGCTGCAGCGCGCGCCGCTACCAGTGCCCCGCGCCCGCCTGCGCCGACCGCCCGCCGCTGCCCCGCGACCACCTGCACCAGCACTTCCAGGTACCTGCCGTGTGTCATCGTGTACTATGTCAGCGCGCCGCTACCAGTGCCCCGCGCCCGCCTGCGCCGACCGCCCGCCGCTGCCCCGCGACCACCTGCACCAGCACTTCCAGGTACCTGCCGTGTGTCATCGTGTACTATGTCAGCGCGCCGCTACCAGTGCCCCGCGCCCGCCTGCGCCGACCGCCCGCCGCTGCCCCGCGACCACCTGCACCAGCACTTCCAGGTACCTGCCGTGTGTCATCGTGTACTATGTCAGCGCGCCGCTACCAGTGCCCCGCGCCCGCCTGCGCCGACCGCCCGCCGCTGCCCCGCGACCACCTGCACCAGCACTTCCAGGTACCTGCCGTGTGTCATCGTGTACTATGTCAGCGCGCCGCTACCAGTGCCCCGCGCCCGCCTGCGCCGACCGCCCGCCGCTGCCCCGCGACCACCTGCACCAGCACTTCCAGGTACCTGCCGTGTGTCATCGTGTACTATGTCAGCGCGCCGCTACCAGTGCCCCGCGCCCGCCTGCGCCGACCGCCCGCCGCTGCCCCGCGACCACCTGCACCAGCACTTCCAGGTACCTGCCGTGTGTCATCGTGTACTATGTCAGCGCGCCGCTACCAGTGCCCCGCGCCCGCCTGCGCCGACCGCCCGCCGCTGCCCCGCGACCACCTGCACCAGCACTTCCAGGTACCTGCCGTGTGTCATCGTGTACTATGTCAGCGCGCCGCTACCAGTGCCCCGCGCCCGCCTGCGCCGACCGCCCGCCGCTGCCCCGCGACCACCTGCACCAGCACTTCCAGGTACCAGGGACCATTTTATTTCAGTAACAATTATAGTTTTAACACGTTGACTGCGGCCCTAAAAATCGATCAGAACCCGCTGTGCGGTCCACACGCTCAGCGTTTCGCCCTCACAGACGACGTAAGTAAGACGTTGCGAAATTCAAAAAAACGAGACGCCGGTGCGCCGCTACGCGCCAGGCCCGTGAGATAAATTCCGTACACCAGTGCGGCCAGACACACATGCGTGTTTGGCAGTGTGTGGGTTCGCACTGGCGTAGCGCCACCAAACACGCATGCGTGTTCGGCCGCATTGCTGTATTGGGAATTTTGCGCTCACGCCTGGCATGTAGCCTCAGCACACGCGTTCCGATAACGAAAACACAAGGTGTGTGTTTTCAGCAGTGAACGTGTTAAGTAATATTGTATCTGTATTGTTGTCAGAGTCGAGAAAAAAACCTTGACTTACCATACACCACCACTTTAATATACCTTCCACCCACAGGGCAAGCACATGCCGCTGCTGAAGATCGGTCGCAAGCACAAGTTCTCAATGAAGGTGAACTCCGAGCAGCACGACACGTGGCTCATCACCGCGCTGCAGGAGTACTTCTACCTGCGAGTGGACGTCGACATACGCACGTGGGGCGTGGTCGTGTACGTCGCCTACATCGGGCCCAAGTGCAACGCCAAGAATTATACCTACGAGGTGAGTGGAAGGGAGACTGGTCCGGCTTTGAAGTGCGGAGGTAGGGCGGAGACGGACTTAGTTACGGTGTTTTTTTTTCTAACTGACTTGGGAAAGTAACCTTGTCATCATCATCAGGACTTCAAGCGGGAGCGGATGGCTCTCACCCCTATTAGTTACAGTGTACTGTGATTTTCAACTACTTAGTTCCACACATTGTAAGTGGGTGTGGACTAATAGTCTGTAGGCGTGGCTACATCAGTGGGCGTTGCCTAATAGTCGGTAGGCGTGGCTACATCAGGAGGAAGTGAGATAATTAATAGCCCCACCCTCACCGACAAATATTGCGTCATCATAGAAACATTGATCACTTCAACTTATCATCAAAAACCTTGTACTATCAGCAACGCTGGCGTTCGACCACCTATAAGGTGAAAATCGCTTGGCGCTTACGCGTCTGTCATAACAAGCCCCGCCCCATTGTGGTCAAGGAGCTGGCAAGAATTTTTGGGTAGATATTTGAAGCAAGCTGAAAACTTGTCCTGTACCTCTGCTATTATATCCCAACACAAAACCGCAGACCTGGCTGAGTAACGGGGCTAAACCAACCCCCAATTTTGTTTATTTAAAAATATATTTTTATAATCCAAAAAACACGACAAACGTCACGTTCCCACAGAGGTGAAAAGTGGATCGCTGGAAGTGATCTCTGCCTACCCCTCTGGGAAAAAGGCGTGATTTTTGTATGTATGTATGTAATCCAAAAAAATATAATTTGTCAGTTCACCTGGCAGGTAGAAGTTCCATCGAAATGATTTGTCTATGTGAGTCTTATTTTTTAGTTATAAATAAAAAGATGAAAAATATTCTTGGGGGTTTGCTTTAGCCCCGCTACTCACCAGCCAGGTCTGCAGTTTCGTGCTGGGATATAATAGGAGAGGTACAGGATAAGTTTTCAGCTTGCCTCAAATACCTACCAAAAAATTCTTGCTAGCTCTCCTACTATTGGAACGTATTCGTAAACAAAGTTTCGAAGTGCTCTTCTATTGGCTAGTGGGCGGGGCTAATGGCGTTTAAAGAAATCTGTTTGAAAAGTGTACTACCGCCAAAATTCCCGACTGTACATGCTCTGGTATAAATTTAACTTTTATGACTTGGTAATCTGGGTTTGATTTTCAATTGGGAAAGTGAGTGATTTCATAGGAGACATCAATATTGACATTATGGAAAATACCAAGGATGCTAACTCATCGATATACTTAGACATGCTAGCTGCACATAGTTTATTACCTGGTCACATATTCCCAACACATCACAAGACTTGTCTTGACCACGTTATGCTAAAATGCACTTATCCTGCCTTTTGCTATGTTGCTGAAACCTCAATCACTGACCACGATACGCTAATACTCAAACTTGATTATTGTAAAGTGACATCCACTAACTCCTCTCTCAAAAAAGTAGACTTCTCGGGGCTTGATGAGGTCATGTCAGGCTTGAACTGGAGTCCGATGTATAATTTCAAAGATGCTAATGAAGCCACCTTATATCTACTGTCAAAATTAAACACTGTACTTGAAAACAACACAAGAACTATTATTATCTCAAATCGTAGGCGAATCACTAAACCATGGATGACTGCGGGTCTCTTGAGATGTGTAAGGCATCGAGATAAACTGCACAAAAAACTTAAAAAACATCCTGATAATGAAACTGCTGTGATAGTTTACAAGAGGTATAGAAATTTCTGTAACTCACTACTACGAAAAATAAAAAAAGATTATGAGAAAGGCCTTCTCCAGAAAGCTGCAAAAACCAATAACAAAACACTCTGGGACACTCTTAAAAAATTAACAAATTCTGATAATACTAATATATCTGCGCTCGACCTTATATCTACAGTAAATTCGACAGAATCAATCAATAATGTTAACAGTTTTTTTGCTTCGATTGGAAAGGATCTCGCGGAAAAAGCGTACCGTAATAGCACGTGTAATAGGATGAACTGCGCCCAATATTCTTTCGTCTTGCTGCCTACTGATGAATCCGAAGTCCATTCGTGTATCATAAATCTGAAAAAAGACAGTGTAGCTGGACGAGACAACATATCGGGAGCCTTTCTCAAGCGTTATTGCCAAATTCTTGTTCCACCGCTTACATATTTATTTAATCTCATTTTTTCGACTGGAGTCTTCCCCGACACACTTAAGCAAGCAGAGGTGATTCCTGTTTATAAGAGCGGTAACAGAGGCTGTGTCAACAATTACCGACCTATTTCTAAACTGTCTACCGTATCAAAAATTATTGAGAAGTTAATAAACAAACGATTAATTAACTATTTTGAAAGAAACAACTTAATTTCAAGTTCCCAATTTGGTTTCAGATCTGGTACGTCAACAAATGACGCAGTACATGAATTAACTGATCATATTGTTACTAAACTTGACAAAAAAATAAGGTAATAGGGATATTTTTGGACATAGCTAAAGCATTTGACACAGTCTCTGCACCGCTACTGTTGGGTAGATTGGAGTCGTTCGGTGTTCGGGGTGTACAGCTCGATTTGTTCAAAAATTATCTGACTAATAGATATCAAAGAGTACGGATAGGCAACATAACTAGTGACGACTTACCCATATATTATGGAGTACCACAAGGAAGTGTCTTAGGACCAACTTTATTTCTAGCTTTTATCAACGAACTATGTGAGCTCCAACTTCATAATGGAAAAATTATAACGTTTGCAGATGACACTGCACTTGTGTTTCACGGGAATAGTTGGAAGGAGACGTTCGAATTCGCTCAAAAAGGGTTTAATATGGTTATGGATTGGCTCAGAAACAATGCACTCACTCTTAACATACAAAAAACTAAATTCATACCATTCTCCATAAAATCCGACCCTATAGGCAATACCTATCCCCTGTTTGCACATTCATGTACTACATACCAGCATTGCCTCTGTCACAAGATTGCTATGACAGACAATATAAAGTATCTTGGTGTTGTGGTCGATAGTGCCCTTAATTTCAACTATCACTTAGATCTGCTCTCCTCCAGAACCAGGAAACTTATTTATATATTTAAGAATCTCAGACATATAGCTGACAAATCAATAATAAAGCTAGTTTACCTATCTCTCTGCCAGTCTATCCTAGCTTACTGTATTACGGTTTGGGGAGGCTCGTGCAAAACAAACCTTTTAAAAGTGGAGAGGGCACAGCGAGTAGTACTAAAGGTAGGCTACTCTAAACCATTTCTGTATCCTACCAAAGACCTTTACACTCTTGCCGATGTACTGAGTGTCCGTCAATTGTATGTACTAAACACTGTGCTGAAACAACACTCATTAACTAGCTACGACCCCCTCCTAAATGCTGATAAGCGACGTAAACACACTGTCTGTCGTTCCAATACCCAGTGGTCTACAGCATTCTCTAGAAGATTTTTTGGATGTATGGGCAGTTTTCTATACAATAGAATTAACAAAATTATCCAAATATATCCACTAACTAAATATCAATGTAAAAAGACTGTAACCAATTGGTTGAAAGGTTTAGAATACGACGAGACTGAAAAACTTTTAACAGTCCTATTCTAAGAACTCTAACGGTACAATCGATATATAAACATACAACTGGTACGTACACTCACAACACACACACATACACACACACACACACACACACACACACACACACACACACACACACACACACACACACACACATATACACTCACACACAACCTTGCACTCGCAATCGACACTTCTATATTTATACACACCCAGTAACATACACATGACATTAAAAACATAATAAATTAAATATATAAAAAAAAATATTTTTTCAACACACAAACTACGTATATATTTTATGTAAACAAGTAACATGTTTAGAATTTCCTTCGGTCCGGTTAGGAGGGACTGGCAATCTGTCATACAGGTTCTCCTAGTACAGTTGCCAGTCTCTCACTTAGATGTTAAATTTGTAATGTGACTTGTATCTTAAGACGTTTGTTGTAATTCTTTGTGAGAGAAAAAATAAATAAATTTATTATTATTATTATTAAGTGATGGATAATGCCCCAATATCGTAAGTATGATAATAAAAAAGTGCGCACATGCAGTTTACGTTTGGATTTTTTCAAAGTTGTAAAACAGGCCGTATCATGTGAATTAGTAAAATCTAAAATTTCCTTTTGCTGCCATAGTTGAAGTAATAGATCAGACCTTATGCTTATATAGATCAGACCTTATGCTTACACATGCGACCGTATCCTTGTAACCTTGTAACAGCGTAAATATAGGAAATTACTTAAAGAAACTGAAGAACGGAGTCGCCTGACACAAGCTCAATAGCTTAAAAGTCGGCTCCAATCATGGCCAAAGCATGGCCAGTGTTTGTACGTGATATCATAATTCTTATATTAAAACCTATTTTGAAATAAAGTGAGGATTCTTCTGATCGCTCTTCAATCTTCTTTTTATTTGATTTGGTCGGCTCAAAGACTCCAATCCCTAATGTGATAAGTTTGTTAATGTTTCAACTGCCTCGTTGGTCTATTGGTAGCAAGTGCTGCGTTAGGACCGAGAGGTCCCCGGTTTGAGTCCGGGGTCGGGCAAAATTTGTGTGAGTTTTTCTGTAATGAAATTACTCAGCCCGGAGTTAAGAAATCGGCGGTTGAACGCCCGTGCCTCGAAAAGCACGTTAAGCCGGTGGTCCTGCGCCCGATCTCTCATCGGTCATGTCGGATTGCCGTCTCACCGAATTATGAGAGTAAGGGAATAGAGAGTGCACTTGTGTTTGCGCGTACACTTGTGCACTATAATATGTCCTGCGCACTTGGCTGATCTCAATTGAGATCGGCCGCCATGGCTGAAATCGGTCGGACGTCTTATTATTTTAATGTATCAATGAAAAGATGTAACATTTATCATATCTGTCGTGTGCAGGTGTCGGTGGTGGGGCAGCACAGCGCGCGCCGGCTGGTGTACGCGCGCGCCACGCACAGCGACCTGGAGAGCTCCACGCTCAACGTGAGCCGCCAGGACTGCTTCCACCTCACGCTCGACCAGGCGCTCAACTTCCTGCGCTTCAAGAACAGGTCACGACTGTTCGTTAGTAATAGCAAATATCGGTTTAACATCAGAATAATATGCTTCGTCTTGAACCGCGTCTAGGTACGTCGGACTTGATCCCTGGGAAGGGGACCCCTACCGACTAAACCTGACGGTGTGGTCCTGATAACACGATTCCTCCAAAGGGGCACACTACTCGGCATCTCAGTGGAGAATGAACATCCCCTCCCCCATACGACGAAGGTTAACACTTCCTTTGCTTTTTAGAGGCTAGCGATGCCTTATGTCTACCTCACGATTACATTGCCTAAAGTCAGGCGACTATCAGTCTCCTGCCTCAGTCGCTTCTCTCAGACATGACGCTGTCACGCAACCTAGGCTTTCTTTTAGCCAGAGTATGCGACCTTTTTGGCTGGCAAAAAAAAAACAGTTTTCCAAATTTAATCCATTACCTACTGTTGGGATCGGAAGAATACCTCAGCGAGCAAGACTATAAAAGCCCGCGCGGAACGCAAGCACGGGCTCAGTTGCTTCTAATCGTCTTACGGGTCGGACCAATATTATTGTCGTCGTAATTATTTAATTCGGTTGTAAAGTGTTCCATTTTTTTGCATTAAAATCATTAGAAGTAGGCGTTGTATCTTTCTTTTTAAAAAAATTAACCTCGCTTGGAGTTTGCAACATCAGAAGTGGGATAGGATCAGCGTGATTCTATCTCGCTGGCCGTTCTGATTTTGTTGATTTTACGCGGGTATTTGAAAGGAAAGATAACAACTATGTCGGATCGCGATAGTCGTGAACGGCGTCGAAGTCGCTATAATGGTTCGGAGCGACGGCGTAGTAGATATCGTGAGCGTACACCGGATAGTAGTTTAAAGCGTGATATGGAAGGGTTGTTAACGCGACTTAGGACGCTTGAAAATCAGGTTGCATCGCGTAATACGCCACCGCCGCCCGTTCAACAAATAGTGCGTTCTGTTTCACCACTGCCGGTAAGACAGGGTGAGCGTCCGGGTTCTTTAGCGCGCGACTGTCGTGAACGAAATAGGCGGGTACCGTCGGTTTCACCGGGTCGGTCTGCGTCGCGGGCGCAACGTTCGGCGCGTTCGGGGACGCCTCCTGCTAGTGCCGCCCTGGTGTATCGCGCGCGTGTGTGGTGCCTGGCGTTGAGTCGGAAGTAAATGCACCGTCTACGGTAACCGATCGCATCGTGGACGCCATTCGTTCGATTAACACTGTAGTGAGATCTAACCAACCTTATTACATTTCTAATTTTGATCCGAGTTTGCATAATATTGAAGATTGGTGTGATGAAGTTGACCGCGCAAAAGTTTTAAATAACTGGAGCGATTTTGAGTGTCTCTCTCGTATAGGCAACTGTTTAAAGGGTGACGCTAAAACGTGGTTAAATGAATGGGTAACGACTGAGCGTACGTGGGGCAGTTTTAAGAAAGAATTTAAGCCTTTGTGCCCTAAAACACCGGATGTCGCGAATATATTATTTGAGGTAATGTGCACAAATTCTGATAACTACCCCACGTATGCCGATTATGCCCGTCGTTCGTTACTTCGTTTACGCATAGTTCGGGGGCTTAGTGATGAGTTAATTTCGGCGATTATTATACGCGGAATAACTGACCCTCAGATTCGTGCGTCTGCAACGAATGCCAAGTTAATGCCTAGCAGTTTAGTAGAATTCTTTTCCACTTATGTTAAACCAAATACTTTAAAGGGAAGTTCTGGTCGTGTCGTTACAGTCGCAAATAACAAACAGGTTTCTAATGACCATTTTGGTAAGCGGCGTTTCGAAGATCGAAAATGTTTTATTTGTGGTCAAATGGGACATAAGCAGACGAATTGTCACAAAAAGTCAAAGTCTAATTCAGGGGAAAGTTCTTCTTCTATTAAAGGTAATAGCTTAAACCTCAAGCCTGCTTTAGTTCCAACAAAACTTGACTTGACGTGTACATTTTGTAAGAAATCGGGTCACAAAATTGAAAATTGTTTTTCGAAACAAAAGTCTGAATTGCGCAATAAAAATAATGTTAACTTCTGTCGCGAAAATGAATCTACCTGCAATAGTGACGTTATCGTGGCTGTTTAATTCTTAGTCGTACGGTAAACCATGGGTTACATTTGGTACGAAAAGTACTTTCTACATTGACTAAATCTGGGTGTTCAATAAATTTTAGAGAAATGTGCATTCCTTTGTTCGCATATTGAATACTTAGGTCGTAGTATTAGCGAGGGTCAGGTACAGCCGAGCGGTTAGATAAGGTTAGGGCTTTAGTAAATGCGGCCGAACCTAGTAATGTTAAGCAGGTTCGCCAGTTTGTGGGCTTAGCCAGCTACTTTAACGCGAAAGGGAGTAGAATTTTAATTGGGGCACGGAGCAGCGGGCTGCTCGAGACGAAATTCTTCGGCACTTGGCCAGTGAACCTGTGCTTGCGATTTACGACCCGTCTTTGCCGATTGAGGTGCATACAGATGCAAGCTCAGTCGGTTATGGGGCCGTTCTTCTGCAGGTACATGAGGGTGGTTACAAGCGAGTGGTTGCTTACTACAGTAAGCTCACGCAGGGGGCTGAGAGTAAGTACCACTCATACGAACTCGAGACCCTTGCGGTAGTTAAGGCTTTACAACATTTTCGACACTACCTTGTGGGTGTACACTTCACCGTGGTCACCGACTGCAATGCGTTGAAACTTACTCAACGAAAAAAAGATTTGCTTCCTAGGGTGGCTCGGTGGTGGGTATACCTCCAAGATTATGACTTCAGCCTGGATTATCGGAAGGGCTCCCTTATGTCGCATGCCGACTATTTCGGTGGACAACTCAATATTCTGCACTCAAGCTGTTGGTGGGCATTGAAGCTACACCCCTTATCCGAAGCTTAGTACAAGACATAGCACTCGAGGGTTCCAGTCCAAACAGAGAGGCTCTCCGTGAGATGAGCAGGCAAAGGTCGTCTGAGCGCTTGCATCAAAACCAGCGCGATCAGGACGATTACGTCAATCAGGGCAGGAAGTCACCCGCAATTATGAACTAAACTCTTTAGTTTTTGTTAGAAAGCAGGCGCAGTCGACAGGCAAGCTGGACTCCTGTATGCGTGGTCCATACCGCGTGGTGAAAGTTCTTCCCCACGGGCGCTACGAACTGCAACTTCTCGCCGGCTCCTACGGGAAGTCGACGCAAGCAGCGGCGAAGTACATAATCCCGTGGCGTGGAGAGTGGACTCCCGACGTGTGCTGCTTACTTTGATGGTGAGATGTTTGATTGAGTTGCTGGGAAGAGCTAACGTCGTGCTTACTTCCTAGTAAGGCAATCAGTGAGATAAAGCTAACGTCGTGCCTCTTTCTCTTAACCTCTGGTATGCGGGAAGGTTGCGGAAATCTGTACCCGTCGTCTGCGGCAATATGGCGCCGGTTACAAACGCGAGAGTAAAGGTTTCGAATTTATTGATTGGCTATAATAAAATGTTTTGTGGACACTTATGTAACGATTATATTTGATAGTATGATAACCAATGCACCTTATAAATATTAAATTGTATCATAAAAACCTCATTATCATTTTCATTTTCCACAGGGAAGCGAACAGAAATGAAATTTCCGCAACACTTTTATAAAAATGTTTATTTATAATACATTTTGTAACATATATTATGTTTTATTGTTACCCACCTTAAGTTAGATATTCAGGCTGTATAATAATACAGAAAACACCACATTATTTGCAAAATTTCACTCATATTTTACATTATGAAAATCATTTATCACTTTAGCAAAATCGCCATATTGCACAAATTTTAGTCTGAATTCATTGTTGGTTTTATAATGTAAGCAAAAGATATCTTTTGGAGAAAACTGCATTTTTATGAAAAACAACTATTCGTTTCTATTATAAAACAACAAAATAAGTATAATTTACTAAATTAACCTCCGATAAAATAAAAGATAACTCGCGATTTCATAGTCTAGTTTTGATTTAGCAATTCGGGGTCTATAGGTGATTATACTCTATGGATGTTATTGTAAAATGGAATAGACAAAATGGGCTTTCGACGTACATCATAAATTGCATACGGCCAATACTAAATAAATTAGAAAAACGTAATGGAAAACCGAGATCGGCGCGCGAATGTCGTTATGGTTTGTGTACATGTGTGCGTAAACCGCGCGGTCCTTACACTGCGGTAGCGCTGATCAGGGATCTGTGAGCGATGCGCCGTTTGCGCAAGCTCTGATCAGCGTCCTGGCAGCGAGGCGTAGTTTGCGCCAGCGCTGATCAGCGCAACTATACAGGTGGTTCACTTTTCGAGTAACTGGTGAATTCTTATTATAATATGAATAAATAGAAAGTAGATATATGATGGGAATATTATAAAATCATTGCGTTTTTTAAATTAACTCTGTAATCAAATAAAATGCAATATATTGTAAATAAAACAAAAAACGATGGTGTAAAACTATTTATTCACATTTTATTTTAGAAATCGCTACTCTTCTGTGAAATTATTTATCATTTAAAGTACATAAAACGAGCTTACTTACGTTATGTACAACAATACATTATAATATTGAGCTACCCAGTCAAAATTAAATATAATTTAAAATCAGGTTAGTTGTGCAAATTAATTTTTATTCGAAAATATTCGGTAATATTTAGCCATTAGTAGAACTTAAAATAAATTTACAAAACAATAAATTATAAAACATGTCATTTCCTTCAAGCACTGATCAGCGCTTCCCGCATAATAGCGGCAATTATCTATCTGGAGAAATAATATCACCCTGTAAACAGCAACGGTGGCTCCGTATATATACGCGAATAACCGCCATTTTGCTCTTTGTATGTGTGCGTGAGGTGCGCCTATCGTGAGAAAAAATTGGGTTTTTTATAAATATTTAGCATTTTATGGCTAGTATGCGATATTATTTTATATTCTCAATAAAATTACCTGTCAAATAAATACCACTATTCATTATGTGCAATGTTTTATACCTCGAAAAACAATAATTTCATGTAACCGTTACACCGTTCGGAACTTACAAAGATGTATTATTCAAAATTAGTGATTTATTTTAAATTTACTTGTACATATAATTGATCTGCATAACATAAAGAATAATAAAATGTATCAATAACTTACCGTTTTTTGGAAAATCACTGAATAAACACAAAACTCGCGAACCACTAATCGGCAGGTCGGCATCCAAATTTGAACTGGTACTTATAACGTTTCTCTGATCTCTGAATGATGAGTAAAGTTCTCGATCATTCGGTCAATATTGGAGGAAAAGGAAAATAAAACAATATAGACTGTATTTCAAGTGCATATATACCAAAATTGGGTTGAAAGTGTCGCAGGTCACATGAACGCTGATCAGCGCTACCGCAGTTTGATACCATATCCCTGATCAGCGCTAAAGCAGCTGAGAGGTTAAATAATTGTTGAAATAAGCTAACGTCGTGCCTCTATTCCAACAATTGTTATGTTAACATGCAACGTTGGGTCTATGACTCGGACGGTTGTGGTGTCCAAGTCAAGCTAACGTCGTGCATAGGGCTTGGACACGGATCGAGTTATTGCTAACGTCGTGCCTATGTCTCGATCGACTTTATTATAGTGGTCGTATGTATAACGTTATGCGTTTGCATACGAACATAATGTTTGTTTGGATGTGTGTGTGTCTAAGTCAAGCTAACGTCGTGCATAGGGCTTAGACACGGATCGAGTTATTGCTAACGTCGCGCCTATGTCTCGATCGACTATATTTTGGTGGTCGTATGTACAATGTTATGCATTTGCATACGAACATAATTTTTTTTATGTGTCCTTTGTTTAACTTGATCAAGTTATCCCCTTATGTTTTTATTTTTGTGTTATGTTAACGTGTCTATGTCTTAACACGTCTTTTGGTTATGTTTACATAGCTAAGAGACGAAGTTTTTTTCTGGTATGTAGGTGCAGACACAGATAGCGAGGAGTCTACTACGGAGGAGTCCGTGGAGGCGGAGACGCTCCCTCAGGCCGCAGCGCGGGCATCGCCTGCAGACGACGGGCAGCAGCCTAGCACGTCTGGGATGCAGAATGCTGCGAGCGCGTCGAGCAGTCTGCCTGCCTTAGGACCAGGACGGTCCATGCCACTGCTGGACTAAGGAGCTGCTACTATGGATGGAGTCCGGGGACGGTCTCCTATCAGGAGAGGCCGTGTTGGGATCGGAAGAATACCTCAGCGAGCAAGACTATAAAAGCCCGCGCGGAACGCAGCACGGGCTCAGTTGCCTTCTAATCGTCTTACGGGTCGGACCAATATTATTGTCGTCGTAATTATTTAATTCGGTTGTAAAGTGTTCCATTTTTTGCATTAAAATCATTAGAAGTAGGCGTTGTATCTTTCTTTTTAAAAAATTAACCTCGCTTGGAGTTTGCAACATTATATTATCTCAATAAAGGCCCTGCATATGCTCAAACTAAACATCATTCACATCCACAGGCACTGCGAGGCCGAGAAGTTCCTCGACTTCAACGTGGAAATAAACAAGAACGAGCCGAACGGGCGCGACGACTCCGACTCCTGAGGCTCCATCCAGCGTCTGATCCGGCGGCGGCTGGCGCGCGCCACGCGGATGGCGCGCCGGAACAAGTTCAAGCGGCGTTGGGCCACCATCATACAGGAGGTGATGCAGGCCTGATGCCCTGGCGGGAGTACTCGCTCGGTAGGCTTTAGGATAGTTTTGTCCGGTTCGCTAGTTGGGTGATTTTCTTTAGGCACCGGCCTTCATACGTGGGTAAACATACTGTATCATCTATGAAAGTCCAGATTGCCGATTGAACGTATAGGCTAACGGTATGGGTTATATTAATTATCATACATCATATAAATTCATAGTTTTTATTGACATTATTTCAACAAACTTTGGTTTTATAGGGTTATGGTAAAAACATAAAATATCATCCAACTAAATTATCATAGATACTCCATAATGCCATTATTTCAAAATACTCTATGCCAGATAAAGGGTAAGGGCATACGTAGGCAAAACATACATCCATCATCCATCATACATAATCATAGAGATACTGTCTAAATATAAGATTGAACGAAGTCGTTTCTTGACTTCTATTTTTGGAACTGTAATTGCTAAGAAATTCCAAAGTTTCCATGATTTGTAACTACCCACTTTGAACTAACTAGTGAATCGGACAAAATGAACTGAAAGATATCCTTCCTTGTGTAGTATTGCGAGGTACGGTTAAAGGGCGTCTACACACTTGTTTTAAGGTCTTCTATAACATCTAAACGATTCCGCCTATATCAAGCGTTACACTTGATCTATTCTGCTATAAATTACATACGGATCTTAAATTTTAAACTCCTTTAGTTTGACTTTATTGTTTTTTTTAGGTATCAAAAGAAACCCAAAAAAGCCAACCACAATGTTGTTCTTAAAATTAATATAATGGGAATATATTTACCCCTTTTAGTTTAGTTACGAAATTTGCCGATGACAGGGTAAAACCAATTGAAAAAGGAGGTATTCATTTCGATGCTTATGTTTTAATTTCAAACAGAATCATTGATATCCTGGGTTATAATGTCACACGCTCATGTAGATACTTTTGTGCTAGTCTGATGCATTTATGATGACCGAATATGTATAATGATTCGTGAACTTCAAATTAAGCATGAATTTGTATGGATATTATTTGGGTTTTGATGTTTGCGAAGCCTTCTGTGTGTTCTTATGTAAGTTGACTGACAGCCACAGAGGCTTTTTGTTATATATTTTTTTAGAAGTTTGTTTAAGTCGTTAGTCATGTATTTCAATAAAATTATTGTACCGATCTTTCATTGATTTATTAGAGTTAAAATTTATAAAACAGGTATTTAAAATACCTTTGATTCATGCATGGCCAGTGTTTGTACGTGATATCGTGAATCTGATATTTGTTAAGTACCTAATCCTTACTAGTCCTTACTAATCCTTACTATCCTTACTAATATTATAAATCCGAAAGTAACTCTGTCTGTCTGTCTGTCTGTCTGTCTGTCTGTTACGCTTTCACGCATAGAGTACTAGACCGATTTAAATGAAATTTGGTACAGATATAGTCCAGAGCCTAGGAAAGGTTATAGGCTACTTTTTAACCGACTGCGCTATAAGGAAGTAATGTTTTACGCGGACAAAGTCGCAGGCGGAAAGCTAGTTTGAAATAAAGTGCGGATTCTTCTGATCGCACTTCAATCTTATTATTTACGATTTGGTTGGTCGGCTAAAAGACTCGGCTTAGAACATTTTGAGTATGAGTGCTATTATAAAGAAAGTATAATTTTGATGTGATGAAAAATAAATATAGTAATAAAAAACTTCTCATAAAATTTTATATATAGGAAAATCCTCAATTTATCAGATGGAGTTGCTCCATTATAAAAAAAATATAGATTTAACTCAGATTTTGTTTCTTTTATTATACTTTTACTCTCATGTGGTTAAGCGGTACTAAAAGGTTGCAGACTAGCGTTTTATGAGCGTGTAAGTAAATGTGAGCGCGTATAGTCGTAATCATTTCCTAAGAGACGCTAGCCGCGAAAGACTGATTCTAGCACCAAAGAGTGGGTCGAATGAATACGTTGTTGTTTGTTCGCTAGATAGAATTTTTGATCGTATACGCGTAGAAATAAACGCGAGTTTGTAACCGCCCTAAACCTAGTTTAAAAAGTTAATATAAATTGTTGTAAATAATAAAATAAATTTGTATCGCATTATGCGACAACGTGTATAACACGATGATCCGCCTATTCATATTGAAATTGCCATCAAATATTATTTTGTCATATAAAAATAAATGCTGCTTTTTATTTTTGCGATATGTAGGTTATTTAATTTGTTATACAATTACCACATTTTGTCACTTTCACAGCCTAACTGTTACCCCTTATTTGTGATAAGCTAGGCACGTCCACATGGTGTGTAGAGCCCTTTACATATAGTATTTATCATAACATTTATTCTTACCAACCCCGAAACAGTTCATCTTTAGTTAATGTATTCAACAGATGGACATCTCGAATCACACAGTATTGTCATGGGGTCTAAGCATATTATGTGTCTATGATGTTAATCACAGTAATATATCTAATCAAATTCATTTACAGATTTAGCATAATTACATACTAAGGTTTTTACATATAATCATACTTTTCCCTTGCCTTAGTTGAAGTTGGATATTAAGATATATATGATCACTTTTAATTAAAGATAATTTTAGCTAGTTACACCACTCACGAATCGGAAGGAAGCTTGTTTATTTACACTTATGTTGCGTATCAAGAAAGCTGAGCATCATACACCTCAGAATATATTTATACATAATAAAACGGTAGACAGAAACCTAAGATAGTTTTCAATCCTATCGCCCTCTCAATGTACCACTTTGTTTCGATACGCTACGACCTAGTGACATCCTTGCCCCACATGAGCTAGATGAACAAGCTAACTTTCGTGACTTTTAGTTTTATCCCCAATTTAGCTTGTACTTTTTGGAGTGAACAGGTTACGAAAGGAGAATACTGTGGAATGTGATATTGTGAACAGCGAGAAGAGCCGCAAGTTGTAATGATGTAACTTTTATTTACATTACAACATAGGTTAGTTATACACTTTTTGATATCTGAATGGTTATTTAATAGGAAATAAGAAAATAGATACTTGTAACGATTTACTTCTGTCATTCAAATATAAAACAATAAAGAATAATTCGCATTTTTTATTTGTTTACAATCTAAAATAACTTATTAAATATAGTAATATTTACAGGAGAGCGCGCGTGTATACCTAAATACACTATTGCTTATCGAAAACTACATCATTATGTAGGTATTTTTGGGATACTCCCCCAGTAGTCATATTGCGGTACTCATAGTACGAGGAATACTAATTTCACTTTGTCACTTTACCTACTTGAATTACCAATTCTTCAAGTTCAATGTTATTTATTATATGAAAAATAAGTATACACATGCCGGAGTATTGGAAGATCTATCACAAAATATTTGTTGTAAGACAAATGTCTTTGAATAATATACACAATTCAACTTACGAACTATCAAATTACCCTCTGATGCAGACAAGTAATTGTTGCTCATTTACATTGCACAATGGGTGCGTTTAGCCGATAGACAGACTGGTCAGAATCTGAGAGTGCTGAACAGCATTTGACAATTCTGACTACAGTATCGGCCAGAACCATGCTGAGTGGAAATGAGAGAAGTGAAGTTAGCTGTTATTCCGCCATATGACGAATCTATCAATCAATCTGAATATCGCCACTTAGCATTCCTCAGCCGCGTCAGCCTATGCTACTCAGCAATCGCCATTTTTCTTTCTGTGCTGACAAGATTGTGTGTCGGCTAAACGCACCCAATGTTAACCATTGAAAGTAAAATATGATTCTCTGTGTTAAACCACCGCCGAACTGTTTTTGACCATTCTCTCTTCTCTCTGTTATTTCCGGAAGTGAGTTCAAATAGATTCTGCGTTGTTGGGTCAAAGTAAACCTTAACTTGATATCGTAAAGCCTCATGTTGACCTTCTATTGAAATATAAAACTATATACCGCACAAAAGAGCTCTGTCTGTTGAAAATACTGCGTATTACCGTTCCGAACGAGTAATTCCACTTTGACACACCAAGCCGCTTCACTGAAGGGTAAAAGTTTGCCTGTTGCTTTTAATGGAGCGACTTGATGGGGAATAGTGGAATAACTCTTCCAAACTGAGTCTATGAAAGTTTAGGCCACTAGCTGCTTCGAAGCGAGGGTCTGCCGCGCATACTCCGTGCCTATGAGTCCGCGGCACACCAATGAGAATTCTTGAACCGTTTCTAGTAATCTTCTTTTACTACTTTTTTCTCTGAAACAATAATTTGAATCATTAAAAAATGATAGTCTTGTAATTCTTTTTGTCTCTTTATTTGTAAGAGTAGAGGAATAGAGGATGTCAAACGTAAAAACCCGAGCGTTCACTATTAAAGTCCTGCAAAGTTGGATAATCTCCATCGTATCTCAATGGATAAATACAATCATTATAATATGTCGTGTAAAGTCAATGTTGGTACAGGTCGGTTCATGGAAGTTGACCAAAAATGGCGGCCGATGCGCATATGGGCATTCATGAAGAAAATACTTAATACAAAAAAATATTTTATTGTAATTGAAATGGTATATTTAATTGCCTAAACTTATAATATACTTAATATACTCGTAATTATTGTAGGTACACTTATTTAACTTATTAACTTTGACAAAAACCACAATAACTTAACAAAACAACGAAAACTTAACAAGTCACAAAAAATATGAAACAAATATCTTAAAGCAAAACACTTTTCTTTTCAATTGCACTTGAGTGCGCTGACAGCGTGTCGATGCTGCAATTGACGAATAGCGATTGAGCGGCCTGCTGCAGTCCATCACGCGGCGCGCACGCACCAATAGCGTCGCTCCGGTCTTGACGCATTCCGCCCGCCCCTCACCCCACACCTCAACAGGGACCTAAAAATCGCTTTCTGCGCATTGGTCATCTTTCGTGAACCGACCTGTAAAGACGGTGTGGGAGTCGCTGTCGCTAACGGCGCTTGGGCGCAGACCACCGAGAAGAAAATGGCTACCACATCCCGCTCTCGCCCTCACCTACATGAACTCGAAATCGGAGCGCTGTAGCGCTACCATGAGTTAGCTATCGAAAACTTACATACGTTGAAAACTTGACGAATTGATATTTTCATACTACTAATTTTAGTTCATAGCGTTACCGCTAGGGGCGCTGTACATTTTTTCATAAACATTTTCTACATAGGCGATATCGAGTCTGTCACTTTTAAATTCATGGTAGTCCTACCTGTAACCATTTGATAATTAACTCACTTGATAACAGCAGCAATGAACTTCTTCTTGTGCGCGTCGGTAGCGTGGTGGGTCGGGAAGCCCTCCCCGGCGAGCGCGAGGCGCAGCCACGCGTGCAGCGAGCCGCGCTCCTCCGCCCACGCGGCGCGGTTCAGCGCCAGCAGCAGCTCCGCTAGCGGCTCGATGTGGTTGCGGGGAGTGGCGCCACCTGCGAAAGTTTGCATGTTAGTTCGCGCCGCGATGGGAAGATGGCGCTGTTCTGACCATTTTATGAGCTGTGAAAGTTCGAATTGCTGTTTCGGGCTTCGGTCATATTCAAAGCGCTACTATTAGGTTCGAGCCGCGGTGGACAGGTTAGACGACGCATCAACCTCCATAGTTTATTATCATCAACAGGAACACCAATACATCAAAATATAGCGACCGATCTCCCGCGTAGTGTCCCGTTAATTGTAATTTTTAGGCAACCACATGTATTGACATTCCGTAGCGAAAGATCTGTGTCGGAGTATCCACCTAGTGTGGAGCTAGTCTAAGATGAGCAATAGCGGTACAGTACCGATGCATCGCAGCGCGGCCGCAGTGAGCGCGGGCGCGAGCGGCTGCAGCGCGGCGGGGCGCGCGGCCGCCAGCGCCGCCAGCCAGCCGCCGCAGCTGTGTGTATGTGAGTGTGTAGTATCAGGAGCGGTACAGTACCGATGCATCGCAGCGCGGCCGCAGTGAGCGCGGGCGCGAGCGGCTGCAGCGCGGCGGGGCGCGCGGCCGCCAGCGCCGCCAGCCAGCCGCCGCAGCTGTGTGTATGTGAGTGTGTAGTATCAGGAGCGGTACAGTACCGATGCATCGCAGCGCGGCCGCAGTGAGCGCGGGCGCGAGCGGCTGCAGCGCGGCGGGGCGCGCGGCCGCCAGCGCCGCCAGCCAGCCGCCGCAGCTGTGTGTATGTGAGTGTGTAGTATCAGGAGCGGTACAGTACCGATGCATCGCAGCGCGGCCGCAGTGAGCGCGGGCGCGAGCGGCTGCAGCGCGGCGGGGCGCGCGGCCGCCAGCGCCGCCAGCCAGCCGCCGCAGCTGTGTGTATGTGAGTGTGTAGTATCAGGAGCGGTACAGTACCGATGCATCGCAGCGCGGCCGCAGTGAGCGCGGGCGCGAGCGGCTGCAGCGCGGCGGGCGCGCGGCCGCCAGCGCCGCCAGCCAGCCGCCGCAGCTGTGTGTATGTGAGTGTGTAGTATCAGGAGCGGTACAGTACCGATGCATCGCAGCGCGGCCGCAGTGAGCGCGGGCGCGAGCGGCTGCAGCGCGGCGGGGCGCGCGGCCGCCAGCGCCGCCAGCCACCCGCCGCAGCTGGGTGAATGTGGGTGTGTAGTATCAGGAGCGGTACAGAGCCGAGGCAGCGCAGCGGGGCCGCAGTGAGCGCGGGCGCGAGCGGCAGCAGCGCGGCGGGGCGCGCGGCCGCCAGCGCCGCCAGCCAGCCGCACGCCGCCCGCGCCGCGCGCGCCTCCCACATGCGCACGCAGTTGCAGCCTGGGACAAACGATGAATATAAATACATACATACATACAATCATGGCTTTCTCCCAGAGGGGTTGGCAGAGATCACCTCTTGCCATGTGCTACGATCCTGGCACACCTTTTTCGCTTCTTTCACATCGAATATAAATATTATTAGGAAAAAATACAACATAAAGCCTAGCACATAAATATTTATAATAGAAACAAAAATTATTAGTAATTCCCTGCAGAATAATTTGAGAAACATTAGCCATTGTCCTTCGAGCCGGATAGTAATACGTTTTTAATTATTTAAGCAAATGTTTAAAAAACAGCTAAGTGCGAATGGGAGAAACGCATTCTAGGTTTAGGACCTACTTGTAACAAGTACTACATACATCATCCATGAAATTTAATGTCGGGCGTGGCAGACGGGTCCTCGGGACGGTGCCTCTCACGACTCACCCAGCTGCACCAGCTCCGGCAGCAGGTCCTCGACCCAGTCCATGTGCGCCGGCTTCTTCTTGGTGAGCGCGTGCAGGAACGCGAACAGCGCCTCCGGTGACGTCGGGCGTGGCGGACGGGTCCGCGGGACGGTGCCTCTCACGACTCACCCAGCTGCACCAGCTCCGGCAGCAGGTCCTCGACCCAGTCCATGTGCGCCGGCTTCTTCTTGGTGAGCGCGTGCAGGAACGCGAACAGCGCCTCGGTGACGTCGGGCGCGGCGGACGGGTCCGCGGGACGGTGCCTCTCACGACTCACCCAGCTGCACCAGCTCCGGCAGCAGGTCCTCGACCCAGTCCATGTGCGCCGGCTTCTTCTTGGTGAGCGCGTGCAGGAACGCGAACAGCGCCTCGGTGACGTCGGGCGCGGCGGACGGGTCCGCGGGACGGTGCCTCTCACGACTCACCCAGCTGCACCAGCTCCGGCAGCAGGTCCTCGACCCAGTCCATGTGCGCCGGCTTCTTCTTGGTGAGCGCGTGCAGGAACGCGAACAGCGCCTCGGTGACGTCGGGCGCGGCGGACGGGTCCGCGGGACGGTGCCTCTCACGACTCACCCAGCTGCACCAGCTCCGGCAGCAGGTCCTCGACCCAGTCCATGTGCGCCGGCTTCTTCTTGGTGAGCGCGTGCAGGAACGCGAACAGCGCCTCGGTGACGTCGGGCGCGGCGGACGGGTCCGCGGGACGGTGCCTCTCACGACTCACCCAGCTGCACCAGCTCCGGCAGCAGGTCCTCGACCCAGTCCATGTGCGCCGGCTTCTTCTTGGTGAGCGCGTGCAGGAACGCGAACAGCGCCTCGGTGACGTCGGGCGCGGCGGACGGGTCCGCGGGACGGTGCCTCTCACGACTCACCCAGCTGCACCAGCTCCGGCAGCAGGTCCTCGACCCAGTCCATGTGCGCCGGCTTCTTCTTGGTGAGCGCGTGCAGGAACGCGAACAGCGCCTCGGTGACGTCGGGCGCGGCGGACGGGTCCGCGGCGACGGTGCGCGCCGTCTGCGAGAGGCACGCGTGGAGAAGGCGGCCCGTCTCCGGCCACTCGTTGCCGAGGACTATTACTATCTGTTGGCGGATATTGGTACTCAGTCATAGTAGGAGGCCGACTAAGTAGTAAAAGTAGATATTGTCATTCAGTAGCGCTGCCATGAGTTTAAAAGTGACAGACTCGATCTCGCCTATGTACCTAAATATGTCTATGAAAAACTTACACAGCTTCTAGCGGTTACGCTAAGAACTAAAATCGGTAGTAAGAAAAAAACAATTCGATAGGTTTTAACGTACGTAAGTTTCCGATAGCTAACTCATGGTACCTTTACAGAACAGTGATAAAATTTATTGAACATAGGCAACGTCGACAAAGAAGTCAAATCATACAGTGCCTTCTTCTAACGCGGTAGAACTACTTATAAATATCTTGATATTCTATTTACGGGCGGGATATTACATGTTAGAAAACTGAAAGTGTCCGGGACACTTTCAGTTTTCTAATGTGTGTAACCATGACAGTTTAAAATTGTATATTGGGATATTACATGATTTACCAGTTCAGCATGGGTCAGAGTTGTCAAAAAGATGACAAAGGCTTTCGGCAAATGAATTAACCACTTAGCACTGAACCAACCGTAAAATCGTATGTCATAGTGTCCGGATGTTTTTTTTATGTTCGTAAATAATATTTACACTTACCAATTTGACGACATCGAGACCAGTAGCGCAGGGCTGCTGGTTGAACCCCGTTATCGTGAGGTTCGCAATCTCTCCGATCACTGATTTGCACTCGTCCAAAAGAGTCACTACTGTCTGCTTCAATATTTGGAACATTGGCTGCAATGAAAAAAAAAAATGTTACAAAACCGGTACAGTCTACTTCAAGCACAAACATTTTTCACTTATCTGGGCACAAACATTCAATATATCTAATAATACTTATAGACTCTAAACATGAAGAAAGGAAAATCGAAGTCGATTTAACGGGCATATCTTGTATCGAGAAACTATCCCTATAAATGATCCGGCTCGAGGGACCATCTTCCGGACACGCCTGTCTCTTCGGACGTCTATTACCTCGACGATCTGTACTGTGTGACGTCATACCTCGACGAGCTCGGCGCGCTGCGCGTGCGCGGGCAGCGTGGGCAGCACGGCGCGGAACAGCTCCGCGGCGAGGGCCGGCCGCTGCGCTAGTGCGGTGAGCGCGCCTGTACTGTGTGACGTCATACCTCGACGAGCTCGGCGCGCTGCGCGTGCGCGGGCAGCGTGGGCAGCACGGCGCGGAACAGCTCCGCGGCGAGGGCCGGCCGCTGCGCTAGTGCAGTGAGCGCGCCTGTACTGTGTGACGTCATACCTCGACGAGCTCGGCGCGCTGCGCGTGCGCGGGCAGCGTGGGCAGCACGGCGCGGAACAGCTCCGCGGCGAGGGCCGGCCGCTGCGCTGGTGCAGTGAGCGCGCCTGTACTGTGTGACGTCATACCTCGACGAGCTCGGCGCGCTGCGCGTGCGCGGGCAGCGTGGGCAGCACGGCGCGGAACAGCTCCGCGGCGAGGGCCGGCCGCTGCGCTGGTGCAGTGAGCGCGCCTGTACTGTGTGACGTCATACCTCGACGAGCTCGGCGCGCTGCGCGTGCGCGGGCAGCGTGGGCAGCACGGCGCGGAACAGCTCCGCGGCGAGGGCCGGCCGCTGCGCTGGTGCAGTGAGCGCGCCTGTACTGTGTGACGTCATACCTCGACGAGCTCGGCGCGCTGCGCGTGCGCGGGCAGCGTGGGCAGCACGGCGCGGAACAGCTCCGCGGCGAGGGCCGGCCGCTGCGCTGGTGCAGTGAGCGCGCCTGTACTGTGTGACGTCATACCTCGACGAGCTCGGCGCGCTGCGCGTGCGCGGGCAGCGTGGGCAGCACGGCGCGGAACAGCTCCGCGGCGAGGGCCGGCCGCTGCGCTAGTGCAGTGAGCGCGCCTGTACTGTGTGACGTCATACCTCGACGAGCTCGGCGCGCTGCGCGTGCGCGGGCAGCGTGGGCAGCACGGCGCGGAACAGCTCCGCGGCGAGGGCCGGCCGCTGCGCTGGTGCAGTGAGCGCGCCTGTACTGTGTGACGTCATACCTCGACGAGCTCGGCGCGCTGCGCGTGCGCGGGCAGCGTGGGCAGCACGGCGCGGAACAGCTCCGCGGCGAGGGCCGGCCGCTGCGCTAGTGCGGTGAGCAGTGCTGCGGCACATTCGCCTGCTCCTTTACTAGCGGTGGGGTCTAGTGACTGCGGGCAAGGAGGAAGCTGTGATTTAATCTGTATCCACATGGCGGCGCAGTTCCGCTGCATGTAAGGAGTTCGTCAAGGGCATTTTGTGCAATTTTAATAGATTGAAGTGTACAAATGTTTATTTATTCAATATTTTTATTTGTTGTTTAAGAGTTATTTAAAGCTCCAATATAATTTTAAAATTTAAAAAAATCGCAGTCATGACCCCGTTAAATAAATTACAAGTAAACAGCTATATGAAACGGTGCTTAACCCTTTGACCAATAATAGTTTTAAATGTTAATTGTTTTTGAACCTTATGGTAAGGAAATAAGGTTTCAAATATGATGGCAATATGGTTGACTAGCGACCCGCCCTCGCTTCGCTTCGGTTTACCTCTATCTCTATATAAAATATTAAATTAAAATATAATATTTATTATCAGGTACTTATTTAGCTACGAAACGAATTTAAAGCGAATTCAAAATTCCTTCAAGTTAAAATCAAAGTGGCAACCACGTGACTTTTTTCTAATACTTGCATTTTTAAATTCGTGATATCTTCCGAAATAAATGTCCGAATTGAATAATTCAAAAAGTTATTTAAAGGTGCTGAAGCCGTCTTGAATATAAAAAAAATATTTTGATAAGGATTAATACCAAGGTACAAATAAAGAGCCTTTTCAAGCGGCGACATATAAATTAATTTTTTAGAATAAAAAACCGCTTACTGTGACATAACTATAATATAGACATATGCTGTCGCGTATTTTTGTAGATAATGGAGAGTTCTGCAAAGTCGTAGTAAATGATTTTATTCTATCATCAATAGTTTTCGCAGCGCA
This sequence comes from Maruca vitrata, assembly GCA_039566165.1. Classification (NCBI taxonomy): domain Eukaryota; kingdom Metazoa; phylum Arthropoda; class Insecta; order Lepidoptera; family Crambidae; genus Maruca; species Maruca vitrata. The sequence continues at coordinate 12,332,702 of CM076917.1, read as the reverse complement.
CGCGACGTAAGTAATTTTTCAGGTAATTTTTTTACACCTTGGGTTACATTATTGGAGTTTTAGTAAGGATCCCTAATTTTTAAAAAAATATAGTATAGCCTATGTTACTTCTGAATAATGCAGCTTTCTAATGGTGAAAAAATTATTGCAATCGGTCCAGTAGTTTTTGAGTTTATTCATTACAAACATACAAAAATACAAATCTTTCCTCTTTATAATATTAGTGTAGACTAGTGTAGATATGTACAGGGTTAAGGTGCATCGGGCGGATGCATTGTGCTACGCAAGCACAGAGCATAACATGCGCTTTACATATTGTCTACCTGTCGGTGCAGCAGGTTGTGCAGCGCGGCGGCGAGCCCTCTTAGTAGGGCGGCAGCGCGCGCCGGCTCGGCCGCCGCCAGCGCCGCGCCCGCCGCGCCCATCAGCTGACGGAGCACGAACACGTCGCACTTGCCCGACGACTCCGACTGCGAACGGATAGGGTCATTGAGAGAATAAAAAAATAATACACTGTTAAAGACAATACGATATACAATACACATGTAAAGTGACCTAATTAAGGTGGACCTTTGGTGTAAAGTAGGACACGCGTCGTTATCGAATCCCAGAGTCACGCTAAAGTTCAAATTCAAGTAAAAAAAAAAGAAAATCAGGACAACATGAAAATTACAAAACAACTTGGAATACAAATATTCTAATGTTTCTTAACCTCTCAGCTGCTTTAGCGCGGATCAGGGATATGGTATCAAACTGCGGTAGCGCTGATCAGCGTACATGTGACCTGCGACACTTTCAAGCCAATTTTGGTATATATGCACTTGAAATACGGTCTATATTGTTTTATTTTCCTTTTCCTCTAATATTGACCGAATGATCGTGAACTTTACTCATCATTCAGAGATCAAGGAAACGTTATAAGTACCGCCTCAAATTTGGATGCCGACCTGCCGATTAGTGGTTCGCGAGTTCTGTGTTTATTCAGTGATTTTCCAAAAAACGGTAAGTTATTGATACATTTTATTATTCTTTATGTTATACAGATCACTTATATGTACAAGTAAATTAAAAATAAATCACTAATTTTGAATTATATATCTTTGTAAGTTCCGAACGGTGTAACGGTTTCATGAAGTTATTGTTTTTCCAGGTATAAAACATTGCACGTAATGAATGGTGGTATTTATTTCACAGGTAATTTCATTGAGAATATAAATATCGCATACTAGCCAAAAAATACTAAATATATATAAAAAAAGCATTTTTTTCTAACGATAGCCGCACCTCACGCACACATACAAAGGTCAAAATGGCGGTTATACGCGTATGTACACGGAGCCACCGTTGCTGTTTATAGGGTGATATTTTCCAGATAGATAATTGCCGCTATTATGCGGGAAGCACTGATCAGTGCTTGAAGGAAATTACATGTTTTGTAAATTTATTTGTTTTGTAAATTTATTGTTAATTCTACTAATGGCTAAATATTACCGAATATTTTCGAATAAAAATTAATTTGCACAACTAACCTGATTTTAAATTATATTTAATTTTGACTGGGTAGCTCAATATTATAATGTATTGTTGTACATCACGTAAGTAAGCTCGTTTTATGTACTTTATATGATAAATAATTTCACAGAAGAGTAGCGATTTCTGAAATAAAATGTAAATAAATAGTTTTACACCATCGTTTTTTGTTTTATTTACAATATATTGCATTTTATTTGATTACAGAGTTAATTTAAAAAATGCAATGATTTTATAATATTCCCATCATATATCTACTTTCCATTTATTCATATTATAATAAGAATTCACCAGTTACTCGAAAAGTGAACCACCTGTATACGAACGCTATATATGTATATGAACGTATATATATCTAAAATCTTACAAATTTACTAATGGTTTTAAAACTCAATAAACAGCGTCATCGAGGCATGGCGGAAATAGAGCTTACCGCATTAACTTCGAACGCGCGCGAACAACCTTCACATGTCTACTCATGCACTGAATCATACCTCCAGCTGCGTCTGCGCAATGTGCACTATGTCCGCTGCTAGCGCGCCGGCGGGCTCGCTGCACTCGGTGCAGAGCTTCCGCAGCGCGAGGGCGGCGGGCGCGGGGCAGCGCTGTAGCGCCGCGCCGGCCGCGCGCACGCACTCGCCCGCTAGCGACGCGCCGCGCGCGCCCGACACTGAGCTCAGCCACGACGCGTAACTACCTGAACAGAGATAAAGCTTGTGTCATAGCCTGATCACGTGACGTCACTAGCACGTGGTCTGCGAATTAATCACGAAAATGCGCTGGACAAATACATTCGCAACCAGTTATGTATGCAGCCAGATTGGGCATGCGCTACGCGACCATATGAAAAGTAGCATTTACGGCTGTCAAGCTCTATAGAATGATACTTATTCGCTGACTTCACCCTTCACGGAGTTGTTAAACCTTTACCCATCCCCGTTGCGATAATATATTGGAGGTTAAATAATGAGATACAGCTACAAACTTACGACAGGAGCTCGTTGAGAATCTCAGTGCACAGTTAAGCCCATCTTCTTGTCGCCTCACACTGACTACTGACTCTGATCTCACTCTCACCGAGGCAGTCCAGGGCCGTCTGCAGCGTGTGCGCCGAGCGCGCGGAGTGCGCCAGGTGCACGGCGTGCTGCAGCAGGTTGAGCAGGCCGGGCGGCGCGGGCTGGTCGGCGGCGTGCAGCGAGACTCTCACCGAGGCAGTCCAGGGCCGTCTGCAGCGTGTGCGCCGAGCGCGCGGAGTGCGCCAGGTGCACGGCGTGCTGCAGCAGGTTGAGCAGGCCGGGCGGCGCGGGCTGGTCGGCGGCGTGCAGCGAGACTCTCACCGAGGCAGTCCAGGGCCGTCTGCAGCGTGTGCGCCGAGCGCGCGGAGTGCGCCAGGTGCACGGCGTGCTGCAGCAGGTTGAGCAGGCCGGGCGGCGCGGGCTGGTCGGCGGCGTGCAGCGAGACTCTCACCGAGGCAGTCCAGGGCCGTCTGCAGCGTGTGCGCCGAGCGCGCGGAGTGCGCCAGGTGCACGGCGTGCTGCAGCAGGTTGAGCAGGCCGGGCGGCGCGGGCTGGTCGGCGGCGTGCAGCGAGACTCTCACCGAGGCAGTCCAGGGCCGTCTGCAGCGTGTGCGCCGAGCGCGCGGAGTGCGCCAGGTGCACGGCGTGCTGCAGCAGGTTGAGCAGGCCGGGCGGCGCGGGCTGGTCGGCGGCGTGCAGCGAGACTCTCACCGAGGCAGTCCAGGGCCGTCTGCAGCGTGTGCGCCGAGCGCGCGGAGTGCGCCAGGTGCACGGCGTGCTGCAGCAGGTTGAGCAGGCCGGGCGGCGCGGGCTGGTCGGCGGCGTGCAGCGAGACTCTCACCGAGGCAGTCCAGGGCCGTCTGCAGCGTGTGCGCCGAGCGCGCGGAGTGCGCCAGGTGCACGGCGTGCTGCAGCAGGTTGAGCAGGCCGGGCGGCGCGGGCTGGTCGGCGGCGTGCAGCGAGACTCTCACCGAGGCAGTCCAGGGCCGTCTGCAGCGTGTGCGCCGAGCGCGCGGAGTGCGCCAGGTGCACGGCGTGCTGCAGCAGGTTGAGCAGGCCGGGCGGCGCGGGCTGGTCGGCGGCGTGCAGCGAGACTCTCACCGAGGCAGTCCAGGGCCGTCTGCAGCGTGTGCGCCGAGCGCGCGGAGTGCGCCAGGTGCACGGCGTGCTGCAGCAGGTTGAGCAGGCCGGGCGGCGCGGGCTGGTCGGCGGCGTGCAGCGAGACTCTCACCGAGGCAGTCCAGGGCCGTCTGCAGCGTGTGCGCCGAGCGCGCGGAGTGCGCCAGGTGCACGGCGTGCTGCAGCAGGTTGAGCAGGCCGGGCGGCGCGGGCTGGTCGGCGGCGTGCAGCGAGACTCTCACCGAGGCAGTCCAGGGCCGTCTGCAGCGTGTGCGCCGAGCGCGCGGAGTGCGCCAGGTGCACGGCGTGCTGCAGCAGGTTGAGCAGGCCGGGCGGCGCGGGCTGGTCGGCGGCGTGCAGCGAGACTCTCACCGAGGCAGTCCAGGGCCGTCTGCAGCGTGTGCGCCGAGCGCGCGGAGTGCGCCAGGTGCACGGCGTGCTGCAGCAGGTTGAGCAGGCCGGGCGGCGCGGGCTGGTCGGCGGCGTGCAGCGAGACTCTCACCGAGGCAGTCCAGGGCCGTCTGCAGCGTGTGCGCCGAGCGCGCGGAGTGCGCCAGGTGCACGGCGTGCTGCAGCAGGTTGAGCAGGCCGGGCGGCGCGGGCTGGTCGGCGGCGTGCAGCGAGACTCTCACCGAGGCAGTCCAGGGCCGTCTGCAGCGTGTGCGCCGAGCGCGCGGAGTGCGCCAGGTGCACGGCGTGCTGCAGCAGGTTGAGCAGGCCGGGCGGCGCGGGCTGGTCGGCGGCGTGCTGCTCGGGCGCGGCGTCCGCGAGCGACACGAACACGTGCAGGGCGGCCTCCTGCCGGGACTCGCTCGGGCTGGCGGCGAGGGCGGCCTCCACGCGCGACCAGCACCACTCGCCGAGCACGCCGTAGCAGTACATCTGATGATCAATGAAAAAAGTATAAAGTGGCTTCAAAATGTACTGTGACCTTATTAAAAGCGAAACGAAGCGCGAAGTAAGTTAAGATGTAAGCCAGGGCCGCATCAGTAGGTGGGAGAAAGATAGACCACAGCAGTAACAAGGGGTTGGAGGGGGGAAAGATCGGGGCCATAATAGCAAAGGGGTTTGCGAAGGGACCAGGACCGTAGCAAGGGCTGGAAGTATAGTTATCCTACTCACGACAGTGTCCGCGATGTCCTGCCGGTAGCACCGCAGTAGCTCCAGGTCGTCTCGGGACAGCGCCGCCTCATCCGGCGACTCCGACTTCACTATCAATGTGTCCAGCAGCCGCGTGAACACCTCGCGCCAGATGAAGTTCACCTTCTCAGACTCTTGGGACACGTACAGAATCTGGTCCTGTGAAATAGTTATTTCCATCATAGGAGCGTAAAAAAATCCCTGACTTTCTAGAATGCGGACACCCTGGTAAAGCAAAGATAATCATATTTGTAATAACATAAACCATGGTCAAGTTGGTGTAATTCGACTGAAACGTAACTCGCAACCTTAACTAAAAGTCTCTTGCCTTTATTAACTGACATGACTGAAAATTCTGATAGATCATTCTTATTTGTAAGGGCTTCTATACTACTTTACGCATAGTTGACAAATGCAGCTATGATAATTTGGTGACATTCCGCCAGCTCACTTCTACAACACTCATGCGCTCACCTGCAGAGTGTACCAGACCCCGAAGACCAGGTTGGAGCGGGTCTCGTGCAGAGGGTAGTGCGAGGGCGCCGCCTGAGCCGCCAGCAGCAGCTCGATCAGCTGACGCGCGCCCTCCCCGCCCTCGCCCTCCGCCGCCGTCACCAGCGCGTGCGTGTGGCACTCCGCCAGCGCCACGCAGCACGTGATGAGGGCTGAGAGGAGCTCCTGTAAGGTGGAACTTTAGTTAGCAGTAGATAGTAAGTGTCAGGTTAGATAAGTAGAATAACGAAGTCGATAGGTACAATATTGCCAACTATGTAAAAAAACTAACCACAATATTTTAGATTCATGATTGACGCAGCAGATGCTACGGCAAGCTCAAGGCTCAAGGCAACTTGTCTAGACCTCACTTCATTGGTGGGGTAGCGCACTTAGTCGTTTCGGGTCCATAATTGCGCTTTGGTGCCGCCGTGTCTCACCTTATTGATGGAGTAATTATTCAGGCAAGTTGTCAACCCCTCACCTCGTTGATGGAGTTGGGCACGTTGTCCCTGGCCATGATGGGCGCGGTGAGCGCGGCCAGCTCGGTGAGCAGCTGCAGCGAGCCGCCGTGTCTCATCTAATTGATGACGTCACTGCTCAGGCATGAAGTCAACCCCTCACCTCGTTGATGGAGTTGGGCACGTTGTCCCTGGCCATGATGGGCGCGGTGAGCGCGGCCAGCTCGGTGAGCAGCTGCAGCGAGCCGCCGTGTCTCATCTTATTGATGACGTCACTGCTCAGGCATGAAGTCAACCCCTCACCTCGTTGATGGAGTTGGGCACGTTGTCCCTGGCCATGATGGGCGCGGTGAGCGCGGCCAGCTCGGTGAGCAGCTGCAGCGAGCCGCCGTGTCTCATCTAATTGATGACGTCACTGCTCAGGCATGAAGTCAACCCCTCACCTCGTTGATGGAGTTGGGCACGTTGTCCCTGGCCATGATGGGCGCGGTGAGCGCGGCCAGCTCGGTGAGCAGCTGCAGCGAGCCGCCGTGTCTCATCTAATTGATGACGTCACTGCTCAGGCATGAAGTCAACCCCTCACCTCGTTGATGGAGTTGGGCACGTTGTCCCTGGCCATGATGGGCGCGGTGAGCGCGGCCAGCTCGGTGAGCAGCTGCAGCGAGCCGCCGTGTCTCATCTAATTGATGACGTCACTGCTCAGGCATGAAGTCAACCCCTCACCTCGTTGATGGAGTTGGGCACGTTGTCCCTGGCCATGATGGGCGCGGTGAGCGCGGCCAGCTCGGTGAGCAGCTGCAGCGAGCCGCCGTGTCTCATCTAATTGATGACGTCACTGCTCAGGCATGAAGTCAACCCCTCACCTCGTTGATGGAGTTGGGCACGTTGTCCCTGGCCATGATGGGCGCGGTGAGCGCGGCCAGCTCGGTGAGCAGCTGCAGCGAGCCGCCGTGTCTCATCTAATTGATGACGTCACTGCTCAGGCATGAAGTCAACCCTCACCTCGTTGATGGAGTTGGGCACGTTGTCCCTGGCCATGATGGGCGCGGTGAGCGCGGCCAGCTCGGTGAGCAGCTGCAGCGAGCCGCCGTGTCTCATCTAATTGATGACGTCACTGCTCAGGCATGAAGTCAACCCCTCACCTCGTTGATGGAGTTGGGCACGTTGTCCCTGGCCATGATGGGCGCGGTGAGCGCGGCCAGCTCGGTGAGCAGCTGCAGCGAGCCGCCGTGTCTCATCTAATTGATGACGTCACTGCTCAGGCATGAAGTCAACCCCTCACCTCGTTGATGGAGTTGGGCACGTTGTCCCTGGCCATGATGGGCGCGGTGAGCGCGGCCAGCTCGGTGAGCAGCTGCAGCGAGCCGCCGTGTCTCATCTAATTGATGACGTCACTGCTCAGGCATGAAGTCAACCCCTCACCTCGTTGATGGAGTTGGGCACGTTGTCCCTGGCCATGATGGGCGCGGTGAGCGCGGCCAGCTCGGTGAGCAGCTGCAGCGAGCCGCCGTGTCTCATCTTATTGATGACGTCATTGCTCAGGCATGAAGTCAACCCCTTACCTCGTTGATGGAGTTGGGCACGTTGTCTCTGGCCATGATGGGCGCGGTGAGCGCGGCCAGCTCGGTGAGCAGCTGCAGCGAGCCGCCGTGTCTCATCTAGTTGATGACGTCACTGCTCAGGCATGAAGTCAACCCCTCACCTCGTTGATGGAGTTGGGAACGTTGTCTCTGGCCATGATGGGCGCGGTGAGCGCGGCCAGCTCGGTGAGCAGCTGCAGTGCGGCGCGCGGGTGTCGCGGGGCGTCGTGCGAGCCGCCGGCCGCGCGCACCGCCGACAGGCACGCCTCGCACGCGTCCAATGCCGTGTCGCTCACGCATTCGGTGCTCCTGGAGATGTAGAGAACAAAGGAATCTTTTAACCCTTAAATGGGCACAGCATGTTGGAATATTTCATTGGTTTTGGACCTTAACTCAACACAATAAGGTTCAAGTTATGGTGGCAATACAGTTCATTATCGTTAAAATCGTGTTTCTTGATAGTCTTTAAATAATAATATACAAATCAGGCGGTGCAGTGGGTGCAACGTATATACTAACGAGTACAACACATGGACGACCGTCAGCAACGCCCGGCACAGCGGCATTCGGTCAGCGAGGGTGCCGCAGCCGCTCTCCGGCGACTCCTCGCCGCCGAGCGTCAGCCAGCTGCACGCGCACGTGGCCGCGTTCAGCCACGACTGGACTATGTGTTCCGGTGGCGGGTCTTTGTTGTAGTCGCTGGAAACAAAACAGAATAGAGTTGAAAGAAAAAACAGAATACAGTTTAGAACAAAACACTGTAAGGAAAGTAGCATGCTTACATTTTTATCAAAAATGACCTGTTCAAAATTGTCATTACTTTTAGACCTATATCAAAGAAGATTCAGAATTTGGACATAAAATAAAATATAAGAAATTCAACATTTATTTATAAAATATTAAAATTTTTGATAAATTAGATAGAAAAGAAGCTTAAATGGGTGAATTAATTAATGCATTCCTTTAAACGCTGATTTGTGATACAACTGAAAAATATAAATTTGGGGCCTTGCAGTGGCTCGGGCCGCATAAAAAGGGCAAGCAGGCCACACTTTGAGTATGGCTGTGCTAAAGGCTTAAGTGATATCAAGTTTTACTCATAGATGCCATTATATACTGAGAAATTTGATATGCATTACAGTCAATGTGTCAAAGGTTTCCACTATAAAAGCAGTTTGGTTAATATGGTTTTGTGTGAACTATGGACTATTTACATAAAGTTGGTAATTAATTAAATAAATAATGTATTTATTGCCATAACATACAAGTAGACTTAATTTTTATGCAGGTCTACTGAACTAATTTATTGTATTTGATATTGGTTGTTTGTGGATGTAACATTTTTTGAACCTATTGGGTCTATAACTTACTTGTAAACTGTCTGTAGATATCGTAGCATGTCATCAAGTACAGCTGGGCAGGCCAGTTGAAGAGCTGCTCGGTTCTTGGACCGTAGAGCTGAGCCCATTGTCATACTGTTATACTGTAAGACAAATTAGTGTGAAAAAGACAGTAAAATTTGTCATCTGAATACAATTTTTCAGTAACTTTTGAAATTTATTTATTGACCATTCACATCCAGACTGTCAAAGAGTGCACTTTTGTCTGACTTATGTGTAGGTCAGCGGTATGTGAGAAGTTTAACATCTCAATAAACTAAAAGTATGTTCTTAGAAGTTATAAAACATGATTAAAAGTAAAACCTAATATTACTTACTTCTTCTGGTATCACAGTCAGAACTTCAAGCAACAATGATGTGCTTTCGGCATCTGATAAAGGTCTCAATATTGTAGCTAGATCAGTTGTTCCTTGTTGTAGAATAAATGCAGCAAGCTGAAATTAAAAGATACATTTCAATAAATTTTACACATTCCTAATACATTCATAATTATCTGCAAATAAGTTAGTGAAAATTGTATTATTTAATTCAAAGAGTAATTAGTTTGTTTACCCGTTATGAACTTTTTTAAGGGGCACAACTTTTATATAAATGTCACCACCATCAGTCATAGGAAAATACTGAAAAGATTATTGAATAAAACTTGTAGGTATTAACATTTATCATAATTTTTAACTCACACTAATGCATAATCTGTTGGTCACAATCTTAGGCCCCCTAGAGTATGTGAACACTGCTTGTAAGATCTTCTCCTTCAGCTCCTCATGACTTTCTGGGGGAACTTCACTCCAACATCTAAGTATTTTGGTGTGAAGTGTAGTTGCCCCATAAAATTGAATTTCTGTTGCCTAAAAAAGAAGGAAACAATTTTTCAAGCTGTAAAATTAGCACTTCAATAAAACAAATAATCAAAGGCAATAATAGTTAGCCAGGTAGCTTAGTTTTCATTTTGATATTCTACATAAACAACGCCGGCGTACCTTGGCAGGCTGAAGTAGTTCCCAAACGAAATTCCAGGCTTCAGGCACCCTCTGCGCCGCTGTGAGCCAAGCATGGGCTCTCGCTCGATCCACCTGCTCCCCATTATAAAACACGGACACAGCATATTCCAAATTCTGCGCTGTGTAGTCCATCGTCAATGTTGGGTTAAGAACAGATATTCAATTCCCGATGTCTTAAAACATTATCACTTTACAGCTATTATATTGTTTACTGAATAAATATTATAACGACCGCAAAATAATTTATCTAATAATAAACACCAAACACCACAACTTTTTGCGAAATCAAGGCAAAAATATTTTCTCTCTATTGCAGGTATTCATCAGCAGGTTTTAAAAAGAGTTTACTTTTATGTCAAAATGTACAAAAACAAAGAAGGAAGACGGCCAATTATGCACGTGCAATAGAGATGGCATGTGAGATAGTACACCTCTTAAATTTGGTTGGTTTGTCACAGCTGCCTTTGACATGACTACGGGTGCGTTCCTGAATTTTCTACAGCACGCTAAGTTTCATTAATTGTTGTTTACAAAAGTATTTTATGAGTGTTTATTTGGAATCCTTTTTATGCTATATTCATTCAAAAAATATTCTTCATTTAAACAATTCCTATACACACGCGTAAATCATCCATCTCTCATCATAGATGCTTTGTCTTAGATCATCCAACCAACTACCACAACGTCGGGTTTCTAAATAATTATGTTCAGATTTATATAATAGGTATGTTTAATTCGTTAAATTGGTTTTAATTAAAATGTGTAGTATTATATAAATCACTCTAACTGCTTTGCCCTTTAACTGAAACACCGCAATTATTGTTGTCAACTTGAACTGTGATGTCTATTATTTGCGGGAACACTACACATTTGAAATAAAACTAATTTTAACAACGCTGTAAAGACCTCGATACGTCGGGTCTCTAAAAATATGTTTAGAATTACAATACACGCGAGTTTTATCGGTAAAATTAGTTTTATTTGAAACTAGCTGTGCCCGCGACTCCGTTTGCGTGGACTACAGGTTTTTACATACAGAAGTTATTTCCCCTGGGAATTTCGTAATATCGCATTGCAAGTAAGCTTTACATTCAATAGGGTACCCGCATGCCAAATCTCAATCATTTATCTTACGCGGTTAAGATTTTTTCATACAAAAGTTTTTTCCCCTATTACTCCCGTTCCTGTGGAAATTTTACAATATCCTGTTGCAAATTAGCTTTAAATTAATTATTTTACCTGCATGCCAAATTTCAAGCGTCTAACTTATGCGGTTAATATTTTTCATACAACAGGATTTTCCCGTTAATTCCCGTTCCCGTGGGAATTTCGGGAAATCGGTTCTTAACGGATGCCTACGTTATAACATCTACCTGCATGCCAAATTTCATCTCGATCCAGTGGTTTGGGCTGTGACAACTTCGTCCGCGTAGAGATGTTTAACGGGTAAAACATTACTTCTTTATAGCGCAATCTGTTAAAAAGTAGCTTATGTCCTTTTTCAGGCTCTGGACTATATCTGTACTAAACGTTTAAATCGGTTCAGTACTCTATGCGTGAAAGCGTAACAGACAGACAGAATTACTTTCGAGTGATTCTTCCGTTTCGTCCAAATCGCCTTTCCAGGCCAAAAGTCATTATGAATATTGTAATTAACCTTATTTTTTATTCAATAAGGTAGGACGTACTTTTATCTTGAATGTCCATCATCTATATCAGGTTTAAGATTCATAATAAAAAAAAGTTTAGAACAAAAACATGCATTTTTTTCATTCCCCTCCTTGTTCAAATGGTCCCTCAGAACGTTGTGACACATATTTGGTGACTTTCCTAGGGGAAATGTACATAATTTTTGTTCTTATATACTAATGTATTCATTGACTATTATAAACTTGCAATACAATATTTTTTATACGTGTTTAACATAGAAAGAATCGTCTTTAAAGTTTTGTCAACCCAAAAACATCATTTCCTTTCACGAAAATTGAACATTAAATTTTTAATGCACGTACTATACTATCTATTTCTTGCCAAAAAAAAGACGCTCCCTAGACCTTAATCCGTCGATACAAGTCGTCAGGATAGGACGCACGCTGCCCGGACAAAATATTTTCACGATTTAATTGCTGAAAACAGCGTTTGTCACGAGAAGTAAACATTACCTTCCATTGTTTTTGTATGTAAGTGTATGACGTAAAAAAATAATTTTTAACTTTAGGTAACAGCCTACTGTAGGGTCTAGTTATCAATTAATTATGAATATCTAGCCTTTATTAATTCACGAGTAAATTCAGAAAATCCGCTCAAACTTCATTCCTTTCCGTATCATTCCCTTCCATTCCCTCCAATTTTTTAACGGAGGGAATGAGCCACTTTGGAGGGTAATGATTTTTTTAAATATAAAATAAATATGTTCCTTAGTATGTCTCTTTGTTAATTTTTCTTCTATTATTTTGATTATATCGAATTATAACTTGTGTAAGTATATGTCAGTATTATTGAAATTACTTTAAATTCTATCTATGCATTTTGTTACCTACCTAGGTACTTGTTAGTTAATAATAATTCCCCACTGCTTCTTTCTTTCTGTCTGCCTTTCTGTCTGTTCGCAATAAACTGAAAAACTACTGAACGAACGGAGTAAGTAGGTACTTAATTAATAATGAAGGTTTCGTGAAATATTCGATTATTTTGCTTAGTTATTGTTTTTTAGATACATTATACATCCGCAACAATGTTGAAGCCGAAGAAAAGGGCAACTAAAAAAGAAAAAATAGCTAAAGACAGATTGCGAAAGAAGTTAAAATACGCAGAAATCAAGGCTGATCATCAAAAATACAAATTTGAGGAGTAGAAACAAAAGAGGAAATACTTTGTAAAAAAATAAAAGAAAAACGTCCTAAGTATTACAGACATGACGGCACGACAAAAGAGGTAGCAAAGGCGAAGATGGCGAAAAAACTCAAAAAATAAAATTAAATAAGCTGAAAGAGCAGAAAAAATTGCAAAGAATTTTAAAAGATAACTTTCCACCCAGTAGTACGACTGAGAAAATTATAAACATGCCAGATACTACAATACGCGACCCTCTTATGTTACAAGAAGAATTCACATCAAGCCAAAGTACACCGAAGTCACATTTAATGCATAAAAAACTAATAATCCAACGCAATGAGGAAGCTGCCATTCAGATCTAAAAAAAGCAATAACAATTTTACAGAATAATTGACAAACTAAAAAAGAGAAAGCGATTTGAAAAAGACATTTATTCATGGAACGGGAGTTACAAAAGATAAGATTCAGGATGGCATAGAAAAGAAAGTAAATTAAGTCATAAAAGACATAAATAATGAGAAGGTATAAGTAGTGAAAAGGAAGCTATTGTTTCATGAAACAGTTTGTCGAGGTGTATCAGAAAAATACAAAAGCCTTCCGAAAAAAAGAAAAGATCTTCTGCTGGAGATATAACTAATAATTCGAGGCTCTAGATAATAAAACTGCGAAACTAGAACAAAGTATTGAAAATTTTCTACAAGAAGATGAAAACAGTCAAATGGCGCCAGGAAAAACGATATTTTGTTTTCGAAGAAGCAAAAGTAATATTTGACAATATCCCATATTGTTTGAGCCTCGAATTATCAATTATATCTCCAGTAAAACATCTATTCTCTTTTTTCGGAAGGCTTTTGTATTTTTCTGATACTCTTCGACAAACTGTTTCATTAAAAAAAAGCTTCTTTTTCACTTCTTGTACCTTCTCATTATTTATGTCTTTTATGACTTCATCTTCTTTCTTTTCTATGCTATCTTGAATCTTAACTTTTTGTAATTTCCGCTCCATAAATAAATGTCTTCTTAAAATCGCTTTCTCTTTTATTTAGTTTGTCAATTTCATTCTGTTAAATTGTTATTGCTTTTTAGATCTGTATCGCAGCTTCCTCATTGCGTTTGAAGTAAGTACTAGTAATTTTATGCACTAAATGTGACTTCGGTGTACAATGTGACTTCGGTTTGGCTTAATGTGGATTTTTCTTTTAACGAGGGTCGTGTATTGGATCTGGCATGTTTATAATTTCCTCAGTCTCACTACTGGGTGGAGAGTTATCTATTAAAATTCTTTGCAATTTTTTCTGCTCTTTCAGCTTATTTAAATATTTTTCGGAGTTTTTTCGCCTTCGCTCCCTCTTTTGTCGTGCCGTCATGTCTGTTATACTTATGTTTTTTCTTCTTTACAAAGTATTTCCTCTTTTGTTTCTCCTTCTCTAATTTGTATTTTTCATGATCAGCCTACTTAGTTGATATTTTAACAAATTTTTTATTCTAGAAGGTTTTTATGTTGTTTTTTTTTTAGTTTTTTATTTTTTCATCATCCTTCTAACGCTTATTCCCATATTCATATGGGGCGCGCTTGAATATTTCATTCCTTTTTGATATTTTTTCCATTACTTTATATTCGTTCATGAATAACACATGTAATTAATAAAACAAAAGTTCGATTACACACCCACGTCTTTTATTTATAGTCCAAAAATATTTAAAATCATATACCTACCCAAGTTATAGGTACGTAAAAGATTTCATCTTCTGATTGTTCATTATTTTCCATACAAAATCATTAAACTTCCGTCATATTTAATTTTATTTCATTACCTTCCAAATTCAATCATTACCTTCCGTACTTATTTCATTACCTTCCGTGGGTTCATTACATTCCGTCTATTTTCTTGACAATTAAAGTTTTTTCATGAAGGCCTTTACTGATAATCTATACTTAAAAGGTACATGAATGATTATATGCAACTTTTTTTGTAAAATCGATTAAAAAAATGTTTTTCTCAAAATCTTTGAGATTTGGACGAAACGGAAGAATCACTCTTTCGCATTTGTAATATTAGTAAGAAGTAAGAAATAAGGTAAGGATTAGTAAGGATAAGGATGTATAACAACTGGATAAATGTGATTAATTCCTTTTTTGCGCAAGTTAATAAAATAAATAATCATAAACAATATTCATCCTTTCTAATAACAACTGTACGGGCTAAGATCCCTTTGCCTTTTCTCTGATGGGATAAATTGGATTAAAAAAAAATGAATAACAACTGTCACTGTCAATAAGTCTGCCATAAATACTTTCAATTCAAATTTGTACGCGCCATTCGGTTGATTGAAGTGCGGCTCTTGTGCATACCTAGTCGTTTTGGGTGAAATTGATTCAAAGGTAAGTAAACGTTACTTTCTGTTAACATTTAATTTAGAACCTATATATATATATACAGGCCTTTACATCTAAATAGATGATTTATGTAGCATCTCGCGGTCTATCAAGGCAGC
Organism: Maruca vitrata; assembly: GCA_039566165.1. NCBI lineage: Eukaryota > Metazoa > Arthropoda > Insecta > Lepidoptera > Crambidae > Maruca > Maruca vitrata. Next base: position 12,317,632 of record CM076917.1, on the reverse strand, counting down.
TGCGCTCGTGGCTGTACAAGCCAATGCGAGACTGGATCTTACGTCCGCATTTGCAGCAGGAGAACTGAGCGCTGCTAGGGTTCGGGTTTTTGAAGTGACGGTTGACACGTTTCACTGCAAGTTTGTGTAACCAGGCTTCGTCGTGCTTTTTGACGCCTTCCCATACGGTTCCACGCCAACTCAAACGATCCGAGGCGAGTTCCTCCCAACTGGCTGTCGGAATGTGAAAGGTGTTCATGTCACGCTTTGTGCAGTCTTTCCAACGTAACATGGGTCTACCTATAGGTCTTTTGGCGTTTGCGATTTCTCCCAGGAGGGTACGTCTAGGCAAGCGTGTGTCGTTCATTCGGTGCACGTGCCCCAGCCAACGCAGCCTTCTCTGCTTAAGCAGAGCTGTGATGCTGGGAAGCTTTGCAGACTGCAACACGGACGCATTTGTCACTCGATCCCTCCAAGAAATGCCTAGAATGCTGCGAAGACAGCGCATGTGGAAACTGTTTAGTCTGCGCTCCTGTTTGGCATACGACGTCCAGGTTTCCGCTCCGTACAAAAGAGTGCTTAAGATGCAAGCCTGGTAGACAAGCATCTTAGTTCTTACAGTCAAGTGTCTATTGTACCAAACTCTCGTACAGAGCTTACCGAAAGCCGTAGATGCTTTGCCAATTCGCTGGCCAATTTCCACGTCGAGCGAAAGGTTATTTGATACTTGCGACCCCAAGTAGCAGAATTTATCAACTACTTGTAGTGGAACTCCATCAAGAGTGATAACCACATTTTGTGAGCACCCCTGCACCATTACCACCGTCTTCCTTGCATTAACTGACATGGAGAAAAGTCTACATGCTGCCGAAAATTTGTCAATAAGACTTTGGAGGTCCTCCTCGGTGTGTGCTAGGAAAGCCGCGTCATCAGCGAATAAAAGACTATCCAATATGACTTGCTCCCGATTTCGTCTGGATTTGAGAAGGGATAAGTTGAAAAGTTTTCCGTCAGCCCGTGTGTGTAGGTGAATACCTTGTTCAGCTTCACCGAAGGCAACCTTTAAGAGCAGTGAAAAGAATATGCCGAACAGGGTAGGGGCCAGGACGCAGCCTTGACGGACACCTCTTTTGACTTCAAATGGAGCAGAAGATTTTCCGTCATATTTGACAGTCCCTTTCATGTCCTCGTGAAAAGACATGATCAGCCGAAGCAATTTCGGTGGACATCCTATTTTTGCCAATGCGGCACATAGACCCTCTCTACTAACTGAGTCGAAAGCTTTGTTAAGGTCGACAAAAGCGATGAGTAGAGGGGTCTGCTGCTCCCTGCACTTCTCCTGAACTTGACGCAAAGTGAAGATCATGTCCGTAGTCGAACGTTGCGAGCGAAAACCACATTGAGCCTCAGGGTACACGCGTTCGGCTAGCAATTGTAGCCTGCCCAGGATGACACGGGCATAGACTTTGCCGACTATGCTAAGGAGTGCTATGCCGCGGTAATTATTGCAGTCTCCGCGATCCCCCTTTCCCTTATACAAAGTGACAATATTGGCATCGCGCATGTCCTGAGGTACTCTTTCGTCATCCCAACACTTTAGCAGGTGACTGAATAAAATAGGTTGGATGAACTCAATTTTTAAAAGTTCTGTGTGAATGCCGTCTTTTCCGGGGCTCTTTCCATTTTTGAGCTGGTTTACGGCTTCGCGAAGTTCCGTTTCAGTGGGATGGTTGTCTCGCTCATGCCAAGTTGCCAGTTGTTCGATAAATGGTCTAAAGCATCTGGCTTTATTTCGACTGGACATGAGAAAAGACTGGAGTAATGTTCAGCCCAACGTATCAGCTGACGGTTGCTGTCAGTAATAACAGTTCCGTCAGTTTCCTTTAACGGCGCCGTTTTTTTGGTATGGGACCCATAGCTCTTCTGATTCCAGCGTAGACGCCACCAATATCACGCTTATTTGCACACTCCTGAATGAGTTTACACATTTCTGTCCAGTACGCATTAGCACAATGCCGTATATTGCGTTGTAAGGTAGCCTTGGCAGCCTTTAGGTCTTTTTGCGTGGCAGCACATGGATTCATCCGGTAATTTAGAGCAGCAATTCGTTTTGAGTCCAAGAGTGGTGTAAGCTTATCCTGATTATTGTTGAACCAGTCTGAAAATTTTGATTTCTGATAGCCAAAAGCTTTGCCTGCTGTGTCGTTTAATAGAGTTTTGATATCAACCCACTGGACTTCGCTCGAGGCGCTTGGGTTCCAAGTGGCGGTTTCTTTTCGCATCAGTTCCTCGAAGTTCTTGAACGCTTCCAGATTTTTAATTTTTTGGAGATTGATTCTCTTTTGTCCTGGTGTTTTGGATGAATGAATCTTTTTAGGGACTAATCGCACACTCGTTGCCACCAGAGAGTGGTCAGTATCGCAGTCAGCACTATGGAACGATCTGGTATGAAGTACATCACGGAAATCTTTCCTTTTTGTGAGGATGAGATCCAACTGGTGCCAGTGTTTTGAACGAGGATGCATCCAGGATACTCTACGCATAAATTTGCCCAACAACAAAAAGTCTTACAAAAAGTGTGTCTTACAAAAAGACCGTTCGTCTGGCCTCATGAGATGTAACGTGCGTGGTACGTGGTTAGTATGAACGATAAGTATTTAGTGTTTTTACGTGTATTGAGCCAAAACTATTTGTGTTTATTGTCATAAATGGGTATGGTTGTTAGTTTTTAAGTATAATTTTGCTAAAACTCAATATTTTTCATCAAACTGGCATTGATGTCCGCCATTTTTGGCTAGGGCGAGGCTCCATCATAGCGAGGCCACTTGTACCTTGGGCATATAATGCGTTGTTCCGTTGCGACAATGCGACTTTCCATATATAAAAGTGTACTCTGTGGATGCGACCGAAGTGGGGCCTCGCTCTTAGACCGACGCGGCGTCGCGTGCGACTTTTCTGTCCCCTCGTCCAAGGCGATTTTTTGTAGCAATAAAGTAGTGATGCTGTAGCGCGACCGCATCGATACAGTCGCAAAAGCGGTCGCTGGCTGCGTGACCACGACCACGGGCCCAGATTCAGATGCGATTGTACTGACTGAAGCTCGGTTCTTCACTTACGCGCCCTTCTCCCTCCGTTCTTCCCCGATGACGTCCGACACGGTCGCGCCTATGCATCGATAGTATCGATACAGTCGCGAAGCGGTTACTAACAGTGTGCTGCCGCTGGGTTATTCCACTAATCCCCATTGGAATTTTCCATCAATGGGGATTATTGAACTTTTGTGAACAAAAAGTTCACTTTTCCCCATTGATAGGGATGTTCAATAGGGATTAGATTCAGAGGCGATTGTAATTGTACTGAACTTCGGTTCTTCGCACACGCACCATTCTCCCTCCGTTCTTCCTGGACGTCGTCGGACACGGTCGCGCGTATGCATCGATACAGTCGCGAAGCGGTTGCTAGCTGTGTGCCCTCGCCCGCGGGTCCGGATTCAGACGCGATTGTAGACTGAACCACGGTTCTTCGCAAACACGTAATTTTCCCACCGTTTTTCCCCCGATTTCCGACACGGTCGCGCGTGTGCATCGATACAGTCGCTATGTTCGTACGTACATACCTACCTATGTAGACGGATTTCAGCCATGGCGCCCGATCTCAAATTGTGATCAGCCAAGTGCGCAGGACATATTATACCTAGTGCACAAGTGTGCGCGCAAAACACAAGTGCACTCTCTATTCCCTTACTCTCATAATTCGGTGAGACGACAATCCGACATGACCGATGAGAGATCAGGCGCAAGACCACCGGCTTAACGTGCTTTCCGACGAGACGATGCTTTATAGGTACAGGGTGTCCCAAAAAGTAGTGTCAAGCGGAAGTCCTGAGATAGAACACTCACGGAGGCATCCGAAACACCCTCATGTAGGTATGTTCCGCGATTTTTTATAGTTTTCGAGTTATGTTTTTTTTTCTAATCTTTTGAGAATAATTGACCTAACCGACTAAAAATATTCTGAAGAGAAAAGTATTTAGTTTAGTGACTTTTTTGAGTAATTCTTTTTCCAAATCAATTTTCATAAGCTTTTCTTTAATGCCTAAAATATTTGTCTCCATAACTTATAGGTATGGAAGTTTTCAAAATTATGGTACCTACAAACTGAAAATTATGTTCTGTGAACAATGTCTTACAATAGGCGTGACGACTGGGTCAAAATCTTATTATTCTATTTAGTCCGTAAGTTAGTTTATACAAAAATATGGGACACGTATTTTTTTGTTTTTCAATTGATTGAAAAATGACAAAATTATAGCTTATCAAACTTCTGGAGTGGGGGCTTGTGACGTCACGGTTACGCAAAAATTGTACTATAACGTGACGTCATACGAAACTTCTAAGCACTATATCTTCATAATTTCTTGTTTGTGAAACAAAATAACAATACGAGTACAATATTTTTAAATAATCTAAATAACGGACTAATTATATTTTTTTAGTCATCTCGCCTATTTCAACGTTAAATTTAAATTATTAGGAGGTAGCTGCATGGCTCCTAAGTAACTTTAAAAACTGCGCCAGACTCTCAGCTTTCATAATCATTAATAAAAACTGGTACTTAATGGGCTACTTTTGTTGAAATCGGACTACAAAGACAGAGGTAGAAAAATAATAAAATTCACAAAACAAAAAAAACGCTGCAATGCTTGCAACGCAGCGCAATGCACTCATGTGCATTGCGTCGTCGTAAGGGGTTGTCCATTATTCACGTGATCTTTTTTTGTATATTTTAACCCCCCCTCCCCCATTGGTGATACGTAGTGAGGTTTAAGACCAACCCCCCTCCCCCTTCTCAACATCACGTGTATTTTGAGTTTAAAATTTTCTTGAATATTATCTTAATTTAAATACAGGTATAAACTATAATCTTATTTTATTCTGAAATTAAGAACCATAATAAAAATGTCTACACCAGGTAGCTTTGTTAGTATTGTATTCACTAATGTAACCGTATTTTTAACCGACTTCAAAAAAAGGAGGAGGTTCTCAATTCGTCTGTATGTATAATATTTTTTTTTTTTTTTTTTTATGTATGTTCACCGATATCTTCGTCAATTATAGACGGATTTCAAAAATTTTTTTTTAGTTGGATAGAGTTCACTTCCGAGGTGGTCCCATTTTCACCAGTCTTGGATCTGATGATGGGATCCAGGAGAAATCGAGGGCAACCCTCAAATTTTATAGGGACATGTACCGCGTTTTGCATATTTTCTGAAGTCATATTGGCATTTGCTTCTGGCTATCATAATCTTATGATGCTGAGCTGATGATGGAAGGTCAACTCCTTAATAGTTATGAGTAAAAGAATAATATTATTTCAATACTGTATACATTTAAGACTACTAGTTATAATATCAGTAGCATTACAGGTGAGCTAAACTAATAGGGTGACCAGTCTAGGATCTGATGATGGGATCCAGGAGAAATCGAGGGCAACCCTCAAATTTTATAGGGACATGTACCGCGTTTTGCATATTATTTGAAGTGATATTGGCATTTGCTTCTGGAAATCATAATCTTATGATGCTGAGCTGATGATGGAAGGTCAACTCCTTAATACTTAGGAGTAAAAGGATAATTCTTTCAATACTGTATACATATTAAGACTACTAGTTATAATATCAGTAGCATTATAGGTGAGCTGAACTAATAGGGTGACCAGTCTAGGATCTGATGATGGGATCCAGGAGAAATCGAGGGCAACCCTCAAATTTTATAGGCACATGTACCGCGTTTTATATATTTTCTGAAGTGATATTGGCATTGCTTCTTGCAATCATAATGTTATGATGCTGAGCTGATGATGGAAGGTCAACTTCTTAATTGTTTGGAGTAAAAGGATAATTCTTTCAATACTGTATACATATTAAGACTACTAGTTATAATATCAGTAGTATTACAGGTGAGCTGAACTAATAGGGTAACAAAAAATTTAACACTAAAAAGTATGAAAAAAATTGTAAACAAAAAAAAACCGCCTTCAAAAACCCGACACACTAAAAATTACAAAATAATATAATACGAACATTTATAATAATCATCTGGGTATGAATTTTATATGTTGTTGAAGGCGGTGCCGTTTATATTTCATACAGACAAGCACAGAGTGCTTCATTTTCCTCAAAATTTTGATTGGCACCGCCTTCAACAACATATAAAATTCATACCCAGACGATTATTATAAATGTTCGTATTATATTATTTCGTAATTTTTAGAGTGTTGAGTTGTTGAAGGCGGCTTTTTTTTTTTTGTTTACAATTTTTTAGAAACATGGAAGATGTTACTCCTGGTCCGAGTGGAATTCCCAATGCCCTAGCAGTGGGCAAGAAGGTAGTTATACCACCACGGGAAAGTCAACGGGTAGCTGACAACGTTGAGAAAAGCACTAGTGGAACTGTGCCAGTACGTAATATACATATCACAGTCATCTGGTTAAATCTGCTATTTGATTGAATGACTTAAGGACATTTCGTCAAGAACGATGCATGCATTCAACGCATCGTTCAACGTCTTGACGGATACTTAGCGTAGTCGTTGCGTTGAATGGGATTTAGTCGACTTTGTAATATTTGGTTAGGGTAATCATAAGTTCGCACGTTAAAAGGTAATTTACATGATGTACCAATTTTCCAAAAGATGATTCTTTAACAATGGAGATCCGTAATAGCGCTCGGCGTCTGCTGCCGCGGCACATACCTAATAAATTTAAAGAAGTAATATTTGTGCCGCCATATTTGTTTTGGAACTAGTAGCGCCGTAGCGTAGTGGAAAAAATTAACTTAATTTCAATCACCTGACTGATTTTATGGTGCTCTATTCAAAAGGTTATGTTACTATCCTCTAACTAGCTGGACGTTGAGTGACGTTTGTTCAATCAACGATCGCGTCAGTGGTTCGTTCAAATATCAGACTCAACTAGATGACTGCGGCGTACGTAATCAAATTCACAGTATCTTTTAGGAGTTACTATGGTAAAAACGTTATTTTGTTTTAGAGATCTAGTCCCGTAAATATAATTGCGGGGGAGGAGCTACACACTGCCGATACAATAACACCTCAATTCAGAGACTGCAACCTTTCTTCTGAGGATGAAAATGATGAAACGGTAAGCATGACTCTTATTTTTTTTAAACTCTAACATGGAAGGCGGATGTCGGTTAAAATAGCTCGTATATTATTTATTAATTATTTATTTTGGTGTTCTGTAAAATCCGCTGCTGGTTTCTGGCTTAGAGACAACAAGCTGTTAAAGTTTATAAATATTTTGGCTAGCCATGTGATAGTGCATCTTAACTAATAATACTTCCTTATAATTTTGTTAATTGCGTGTAACTATAACTAACTGTGGTTTGCATTTGCATGAGCATATATCGCATGTTTTTTATAGGATGATGACAATTTATTCGATTGGCCTTCACCCGAGGCTTCTGTGATGGATTCGTGGAGTGAGGTGGATGATGACATGAAGCCCTCCATACTCGAAGATCTCGTAGAAGACAATCTGTATGAAGACCTGTTCAGTTCGGATGATTCTTTATCCGAAGACTCGGAAGGGGTCTTGGATTCGGGCAGTGAGGTGGAGGATGACGATGAGTTCATAGAAGACCATCTGATAAGTTCGGAGTTTTATGAGATTGTTGGCCTAAATATTACAGGAAATACTCCTTTGGATGTGTTCTGCCAAATTTGGGACCAAACTCTTATGCAACGGATTGTGACTGATACTAATCAGTACGCCTGGGCGTATCTTGCTCCCTTCTTTGAAACAGCTGAGGGATTACCTGCATACAGTAAATTAGGTCAATGGGTGGAAACTAGTGTCCCTGAGCTATATAGGCTATTTGCAATTATTATGTTAATGGGCATTTCTATTAGTGAACGCGACTATTGGCGCCCCGATATACTAGAAATGTTTCGATTCCGGAAAATTATGCCTAAAGACCGTTTTTTCCTTCTAATGCGTTTTCTTCATTTTGAAAATCATGACGTTGTTTATTCTCACGGATGCGAGCGTAAACTAGCTAACATCAAACATTTGATTGATAACTTAAATCTCAAATTTAAAACCATTTATACTCCGACGGAATTAAGAATTGATGAATCGTTGCTGCCTTCGAAGGGCCGTTTAACTAAGGCTTTGTGTAGGTTTCTAAAGAGATATAAAACTGACGTTGTGATTACACTAAACGAACCACTAGCTTTTTGCCCTCCAGATGTGAGGTATATAATGGAGAAGAGAATGTCAAGAGGTTCCGTGGTACGCCGCGGTGGTGCAGTTTCTGTTATGGCATTGCAGGATGTGAAAGTAGTCAACATGTTGTCGACTGACCACGGCCGGCGGCGGCGGGCGAGCCGAGCTGTAGATAAACCGGTGCGTGTGCTCGATTATGATAAATTAATGGCTCGCGTTGATCTCAAGGATCAAAAGTTGCCATTGTATTTTATGGACCGAAAAAGCGGCTTTAAATGGTACATAAAGATAATCCGACAATTATTAACTATATCCATTTTAAATTCATTCGTTATATATTCTTCCAACAATGGCGAGTACTGTAAAATAACACGCAGACGATTTCGGTACATGATTGCAAAGGAGCTTTGCGCAATATCCACAAATCCCAGGTAAGGTTAGGGCCACAGTCCTGTACATAAAAAGGTTAATCAGCAGGGAACGGCCAATAAGCGCGTGCGGTACCGAAAGGGGATGCTGCGTCCCGAAAAACGTCGCTGCTTGACAACTGTTCAATGTAAACACTACTTACAAGGTTTTTCTTTCTACTGACCAAATGTTGGTTCGAGTACCACACTTTATCACTACATAGTATCAAGCAAAGTAGCTTCCCGTGTCTGTCTGTCTGTATGTATGTATGCTAAAACTTTTAAAACTACGCAACAAATTTCGATGCTTCAAGCATTCAAGTATAATGATAATAACTAGTGATAAAAACCTTCCTCTTGAATCCTTCTATCAATAAAAAAACCCATCAAAATTCGGTGGGTAGTTTAAAAATTCAAGCGTACCTATAGACAGACGCGGGAAGCGAATTTGCTTTATACTATGTAGTGAAAAAGTGTTAATTTAATTATGTGATTTGTGCCATTAATATTATGTATTAGTTATAGTCATAAGTATTACATTACAGGGTATTAATTTATTTGTACTTGATCCTTTAGATCAACATTACTTCATTAGGGTGCCATACCCAAAGGGTTTTTACCCAGGACCCTATTACAAAGACTTCTCCCGTCCGTCCATCTGTCACGAGTCACGAGGCTATATCTAATAAAAAACCGTGATAGCTACTAAAATGTTCACAAATGAATATTCCGGTTGGAGCTATAACAAGGCACAAGTCCGACTCGCACTCGTGTTTTGTACTATAAGGTTTATATCTTTACTTTGCCGAAGAAATGAACAATCAAGCGTGCCCTGTGACACGTTTCGGCCGAACGGAACTGAAGCCCCGGTCGAATATTCAGGGATTCTGTTTCGGTCGCACCTCTAATTTATGTCCTTTGTTCCCAACGAGTAACACTGTAACCGGTAACACTGTGACTCGTTGGGAGAACTTTTTAAAATTAGTCCCAACCAGTAACACTGTGACACGTTGGGAGACCTTTCTTAAATCATTCCCAACCAGTCACACAATTACATAATATTTTGTCTTGCCGCTGTCATTGATCATATTGTTTTGTTAAAAAGAACAAGTGTTTTATTGCTCTCAACTTATTTACGCAAAATGTTTTTTGGAGTCTCCGAAAAAGTAGCCGAAAGGGTATGATAGTTCGCGCTTCTTTGTCTGGTAATACAATAGAATACTTTTGCAGGTGGGCTCGTTCTGTACGAACGTAAGTATGAATCATCCACGATCCCTGTTAAGGCTCATTAGAAGATGCAAATATGTGTAGGTTAAGTTATCAACGCTTATTGTATTAGTGCACGCCTCGCTACGAGTATATACTTATCATGGAGGAACCCGCGACTACGTCAGCAGAACAAAAAAGACAGGATTGCAATCTTATTAAAAAGAATGGTGGGACGTAACAGTAATCATACCCCCAGATCATACAAAAAATGTGTGCTAATAACTCAGTGTGACTGGTTGGGAATGATTTAAGAAAGGTCTCCCAACGTGTCACAGTGTTACTGGTTGGGACTTATTTTAAAAAAGTTCTCCCAACGAGTCACAGTGTTACCGGTTACAGTGTTACTCGTTGGGAACAAAGGATTTGCCTTGCGTCCTTCTCAGTCTCACAATATTGTGTGGACTGTGAGACTTTAATACTGTTTAAGATAGGTTTTATTTATACATATACAGGATGTCCCATCCAAAGGTGACAAAAACAAAAATTTAGAAGCTCTATACAATGGGGTATCCGAATCACCACCATGTATGTTCAGCGATTTTTTGTAGTTTAGGAGGTAGAATAGTTTTAATTTTTTCCGTAATTTTCATTTCAACATTAGTTTTCCTATTTTATCTTTTTTTCTTATGTTTACAAATTTATGGACTTTATGTCTTTTTTGTTTGATTTTTATGAATTATATTTATTGTCACAGGTTCTTAGCAGTTTTTAAGAATGCTTAAAAACCTCTGGCACCCCTTATTCATTTTTCTTCACTCTTAACAGTAATTTTGATAAAATTTTAAATAAATAAAAGTTTTGAATGTTTAGCCAAACCACTTTATTATAGATGTTAGCTATTATCATGATGATTTATTACAAAAAAAAATATCTGTAAACGTTAGGAAAAAAAGATAAAAAGGAAAACCAATGTCGAAATAAAAATTAAGAAGAAAAAAATTAATTCTAGCCCCTAATCTACAAAAATCGCTGAACATACATGGGCGTAAATCGGGTACCCCACAGCTTAGAGCTTCAAAATTTTTCGTTTGGACGTCTATGGATGGGCCACCCTGTATATCATTTTAGCAATTACTGTTTTTGTGATTTTTATTTGTGTTTAGTAGCATAGGATTATAAGGCCGCAAAGCAACTGAAAGATTGCTTTCAGTTCCTTTGCCGATTCATTCTGTAATGCGCAGTAGAAACAGACAGTGATTGATTATATTCTCTTTGATAATGTAAAGGGAGCCAAACTGGAAGTAAACTGTTGTTAGCGTACTACTGAGAGCCTAAGTAGGCAAGTGATCTTACTCGGGAGTTTCTCAGATATAAATAATAAATAAGCAAAAGGATATTTTTTCCGTGAGCATTTTTTTGATAATATAGATATTAAAACTTTAAAATGTATACTAAACTTAAACTATGTTATATAAAACATTTTATTTTCTGAAGATATATTTTAGAGATTGTCATTTTATTATACTTAAGCTAGCTGTTCTAATAATTTGTATTATTAAATAATTATGTTGATATTACTGTTACCTGTACCTACGTTTAACAGACTCTTCAATTTAATTTTAGTGTTTAGGTAAGTTTTAAAAAGTAAATAAATAAATGATACTATGCAATAAATGGTTTTAATTTTTAACCGAAATCAATAAGTAGGAGATTGTCAATTCGTCTGAATGTTGCTTTTTTATGTATCAACTAGCTGTGCCCGCGACTTCGTCCGCGTGGACCACCCTTATCACTCAGGGGTAAGATAGATGGCCTATTCTCAAGACCTCAATCTGCTCACAAAATTTCATGAGAATCGGTTAAGCCGTTTGGGAGGAGTACGGGAACGAAAACTGACACGAGAATTTTATATATAAGATTTAAAACACCCAGAAATATTATTATATAAATTAATATTCTTATGTACACAAGAACATTACAATATACGTAACACACCTCCCGTTTTAAAAACCCAACACCGTTTACATACATATACCTATTTTCAGAACTAAGTTCGTACTCTATGCATAATAATAAAGAGGATAGGAAGTTAGACCGAAGGTTCGGTTTCAAAATAAATGGACTCCCAAATTTTTTATTTTTTTCACCATTCAGCCAGGGTTTTAACATTGCCAGGCGCCTCCAAAAATATTTTGCATTTTTTTATTTATAACTAAAATAAGACTCGCAAAGACAGTATATTTCGTTGGAACTTCTACCTAATCTAATTATAAATATCTAATAAATAGGGTATGTATTTGACTATTTTTTTATTTTGATATAGTTGGATGGACCACTCGAACACAAAGACACTGTTGAAAGTATCACTTTGATATCTCAATAGCTCGGCGAGATATTACAATTTTAATTGCACATTATTTGGGCGAGCTCAAAAACGCTCCATACAAACCGCCCCTGGCGTGTGACGTCACACGCAAGTTCTTTGTATGCAGCGCCTAGGAAGTTTGTTCGGCAGGTACATCAAAAGTTGCGTTTATGGACATGTTTTCATAATAAAAGATGTTACTAATTCTGTTATTTATAAGATGACAACGAAATTTTAAATGATTTTAGCAATTTTGAAATGGACTTGCCCACCCAACTTTAAATGTCTTTTGCTGTCTCATTTCGCCAAAAATTTAAGTTTCGATTTCATTATAAATATAGATTTGCTTAAATCTTACTGATTATCATAAAAATGGCAAGCATAACAACCACTGTCAAATACCCTATTATATAATTTTGGATTTTAAAAATTTATTTAAATTTAAAATTTGGGACTTTGACCCCGCTACTCACCAGGCAGGTGCACTATGAAGTTTCGTGTTGGGATATGGGGAGGATGTAAAAAATATTCCTATTTTGCGTATCCGTTTTTACGGGAAATCGGAATTTTAATTCATCTGAAGGAACGTGGTCCACATCTTCACATAATATTACAAAAATGTTTGTTTAAACGCGCCAATCGCGGAAGGCTATAATTATTAAAAACTACAATGTAAACCGAAGTATATATTATAAATTACCCTATGCAGAATAATAAGTAAGATACACCAAAAATTTACTTGATTTTATTTTATTTGTTTTATTCGCTTGTAAATAGGGTAGGTTACAGTATTGTGTAGATGTTAATTAAAATTAAGGTAGCTTAAAACCTATTTAGCTATCAATATAGCATGCAAATATTTTGCCTGTTATGAGGTAGGCAGTAGGTACATTCATGATGTTTTACATCAATATAATTTAATTTATATAAAATTTATACTTAATCTACATTTAATATTAATCTATTCATCCATATAATATTCATATATATTTTAGGAACTCAAATAATACTTATTATATATTATCCTTATAATCTAAAAAATCTTTAATTGAATAGAAACATTTTTCCATTAGCCATTTCTCAAGTGCTGGTTTAAATTTATTATTTGGAAGACATTTGATATGCCCTGGCAATTTATTATAGATTTTTAGACACATCATACCTATAACTATTTTTTAGAAAGCGGGTGGTGTTAGGAGAGATATTAATAATTAAGTTGTTAGTTTGTCTGGTTTGTCTGTGTGTGTGGTCTTTACCTAAGACAAATAAGTGTTTGTTGTTTATTACAAATGTGCCCACCTCAAGTATGTAGAGAGATGGAAGTGGGAGAATATTTAGCGATTTGAAATATGGCCTACAAGAGACGTCTGGCGCGACATTGCATATTGGTCCAAGATCCCAGAGCTGCCAGACATCACTTATTTTCTAATGGACAAAATATATACGATTGAGTAGTGTTGGGGTGTACTATCATCATATGACTAGTTGCTACCTTGACCAGACGGCCATTTTTCAGATATCAACCAATTAAGGTACATAGAAACACTGCTCACCTCACTTAAATTCTGATGGCTGATTTTAACATATATTTCACACAATATCATTAAAAATCAGGATTCATTACTCCCAGACACATGCGGTCGGCGGTTTACCTTACAGACGCTTTAAAGCTATGAAAAAAATTTTACTTTTACTTATTTTCTGATGCTTGATTTTTATATATGTTATTCAAACAACTAAAAAGTGCTCATCTGACCGCAATAATTATAGAATTGTACCTTACAAACTATTTTATTAGAAAAACTTAACTAAATTCAATTTAAAAAAAAAATCTGAAACAGTTGGGTCTGGTGAATGTTTGGCCCCTTGGATCGGTCTGTCCGTTTGCAAAACGTTTTAAAATAGTTGTTTGAATAACATATATAAAAATCAAGCATCAGAAAATAAGTAAAATTAAGTAAAAGTAAAATTTTTTCATAGCTTTAAAGCGTCTGTAAGGTAAAACCGCCGACCGCATGTGTCTGGGAGTAATAAAACCTGATTTTTAATGATATTGTGTGAAATATATGTTAAAATCAGCCATCAGAATTTAAGTGAGGTGAGCAGTGTTTCTATGTACCTTGATTGGTTGATATCTGAAAAATGGCCGTCTGGTCAAGGTAGCAACTAGTCATATGATGATAGTACACCCCACCACTACTCAATCGTATATATTTTGTCCATTAGAAAATAAGTGATGTCTGGCGGCTCTGGGATCTTCCTCTATATGGCTCGGATGCATCCTTTTTGAGCGATAAACACTGTGTGAATGTCAGTGCCATTACCCCATATCATTAGACCATATCTCAAAATCGATTCTACATATGCAAAATAAGCGGTTAATGCTGTATTTAATGAAGTTACTTTTGTTAATTTGTATAGTGCAAAAGCAAATCTATTTATTTTGGAGCAAACTTTTGTTATGTGTTCTTGCCAATTTAGTTTCGGATTGATCACTAAGCCTAGGAAGGTTGCCTCAGAAGTATGTTGAAGAGTTTGTCCGTTAAGATCTATTTTAATTATTTGATGTTTTAAGTTATTGAAATTCATTATTTTGGTTTTAGCTATGTTAGCTTGGAGATTATTTTTATTTAACCATTCAAGAACAGATGTAAGACTGGCGGAAATATCTTTTTTATGTTGTTCTATAGGAAATGATCTATTGGTGGTAATTATTATGGAAACGTCATCTGCGAATAGTATTGTTTTATTATTTATGATGTCGGGAAGGTCATTTATATACAGAAGAAATAAGAGAGGTCCGAGAATACTTCCTTGAGGCACCCCAAAACAGTTGCTTAAGAGATTAGATTTAAAGTTTTTGATAGTGAATTTAGAGCCTATTTTAATTAACTGTTGTATTTCAACAGTCTGGGCCCTATTTTCTAGATAGGATTTTAGCCAGTTTTGTGCGGGACCTCTTATACCATAGTGGTGTAGTTTTTGTAATAATATCTCATGTGACACTAAATCGAAGGCCTTAGTCATATCTAAGAACAAGACGGTTATATATTTTTTGTGATTGTAATTTTTTTAAAACATCATATATTAAGCCAAAGGCTGCATGCGTGGTGGACTTATTTTTTTGAAAACCAAATTGGTCAGGTTTGATAATACTATATTTTTTAAAGAATATTGTCAATTGATCATGTATAACTTTCTCGAACAATTTAGAAAAAACAGATACTAAGGTAACCGGCCTATAGTTTCCCATTTCAGTCGCGTCGCCTTTCTTAAGCAGGGGTTTTACAATTGAAATTTTCAGTTTGTCAGGGAAGCAACCAGATTCTATTGAAAAATTGATTAAATAGGTAAGTACTGGTATAATCGGCTCTTTACAACGTTTAAGAATTTTGGTAGAGATAGAATCATATCCTTCTGATAGTGTATTATTCAATTTATTTATTGTGTTAGCTATGTAGTCCTCACTAACAGGCGTCAAAAAAATTGTATTTGGCATAATTTTTCTCATATTGATGTTTAAATTTGTGTTCTTGTAATTTTTGTTCTTATAATTACTGGCATTAATGAAAAAAATATTAAAAGCATCAGCAATATTAACTGGTTTGACTACCTTTTCTCCATTATTAATTATTTCATATATATATTTTCTAATTGGTGTGTTATTAGTCTCATTTTTTATTACTGACCATGTGGCTCTACCTACATTTTTACTCTTAGTTATGAATTTTTTGTTTATTAATCTTTTAGAGGTATGCGCACACTTTTTGAGTATTTTATTATAATTTAGGTATATTTCTCTATCCTTAATATTTTTTGTGCAGTAATATTTGTGTCTTAGCATTCTTTTTATTTTACTACTTCTTTTTAGACCTTTAGATATCCAGGAAAGTTTATAAGATATATTAGTTCTCACTCTTATTACGGGAAAGCAGAGATTATATAAAAGGCAGAAAAGGAATTGGAAAATATGTATAAAATGAAAAATACATAAACGTGAAATCATTATCAAATTATTAAGATTATTTTTTTATTTAGATTAATGAGAAATCAGATTTTTACTGTGTACCTGAATTCGTATCTGTAGCATTCTGTAAAAAAGGGTAGTCAAGTCAATGGGTGCGTTTAGCCGATACACAATCTTGTCAGCACAGTAAGAAAAATGGCGATTGCTGAGTAGCATAGGCTGACGCGGCTGAGGATTTTTTCATTTCCGCTCAGCATGGTTCTGGCCGATACTGTAGTCAGAATTGTCAAATGCTGTTCAGCACTCTCAGATTCTGACCAGTCTGTCTATCGGCTAAACGCACCCAATGACTTAAGTCATTGAGTCAAGTCATTCATTATTGTCTATACTCATTCATTCATTCCGGAACTGTCATTAGTGTCATTCTTCTATTTATTCATTCAGTCAGTATCCAGTAAGTTGTTGCTTTTCCATTGTTGTGTTCGGAGTGTTTTATTGCATTTCCTGTGAATAATACGTAAAAATGAAAATAGAAGAAGTCAAAAGTACAGCAAAGACGCAAAGGATATCGGCGCATAGTCACGTAAAAGGCTTGGGGTTGGATGAGAATGGAGTTCCCATCCAAATGGCAGCCGGTCTCGTGGGTCAAGAATCCGCAAGAGAGGTATGATGAAAATGCATTTTCATTACTCGGGACAGCTATATCATCTAATTCAATAACTTTTTTATTTGTTAAGTGCTATAATTGATTCCATTTCAGTCTATTATAGTATGATACAATTATTGATCAAGCATTGAGGTTATGTTTTTGGTTACCATGGAATCTCAAACATGCTCCTAGCAATATTTGGAATATGTAATGATTTTTTTTACATTACCATTTAAATACTTAACCGAAACTTGTTTTACATGATAATCAGGCTTTTCTATACACATCTTGAACATACAAGTAAAATGATTAAATTATGTTATGTGTAACAGGCCGCTGGTATTGTGGTGGATATGATCCGGAGCAAGAAGATGGCAGGGCGAGCATTGTTGTTGGCCGGACCACCTGGCACTGGGAAGACTGCCATTGCCCTGGCTATAGCTCAAGAGCTTGGAAACAAAGTAAGAAGATTCTTTCTTAAACTAAACTTAGTTCAATATGTACTGTGTAATCAATGTGATGGATAGTTTATTTCCTGTTTATGTTATAGTTATATTAAGCCTTTGTATTATTTTTAGGTACCTTTCTGCCCTATGGTGGGCAGTGAAGTATACAGTACCGAGATCAAAAAGACCGAAGTGTTGATGGAGAACTTCAGACGGGCTATCGGCTTGCGCATCAGGGAGACCAAAGAGGTTTATGAGGGAGAAGTCACTGAGTTGACTCCTGTTGAGACTGAGAATCCTGCTGGAGGTACAGATGAGACAGATTTTATTTAGTTAATTTATTCTTTCTTTAATGATGAATTTTTTATGCTTGCATGATACTTTTTATCATGATGATATTATTTCTTACAAGGTAATATTGCATGTAAGCCAGTACCAGAAATAGTGAAGTTATTAAGTGTAATTGTTAAATGTGTACATTACATCAGTACAGATTTATTTATTCTAGCGATTGTCCCAGATGTCTCAGATATTACTGTAAATATTTCTTTCAAGGTTATGGAAAAACAGTCTCACATGTCATCATTGGCCTTAAAACTGCAAAAGGCACAAAGCAACTAAAATTAGACCCAACCATTTATGAATCTCTGCAAAAGGAAAAAGTGGAAGTTGGAGATGTAATATACATTGAAGCAAACTCGGGAGCAGTCAAGCGCCAAGGAAGGAGTGACACCTTTGCCACTGAGTTTGATTTAGAGGTAAGATTATTCTATGGTTATGATGGGAGCCCTTCTGTCCGGCGGATAGGCCAACTCCGACCCGCACAGCAATGCGAGACTCCATGCCTTGTCTTGTTGTTGCCGCAGCAGTGGGTTCTTTAAGCGGGCTTTCAGGGTGAGTGTGACAGGCTCAATATGGTATATTGTGCCTGTGGACCTCATATTTGGATCTCACTACTGCTTACCATCAGGTGGAGTGAGGTCATCTTGTTAGCTTAATATTAAAAAAAAAAGATATGTAAGAATAACCCTGTTGTTACAATCTGCATTATGTTATGTTAATTAAGGTTATATAGGTAAGAGTTGTATTATATTCAGTTAGAATTCACTCTGTTATTATTGAATCTTGACTTAGTATCTTCAATCTTGTGTTGTGAATAACAATAAACCTTAAATAGGCATACTTGCACACCAAAAGTACAATGTTTATTATTAGGAAACTAATATATTGTAACTATGTATAACAAGCCAGTTTAATGCTAATTGCCAAATTGATGATTTCTGCCTCTCTCTGCTTTACTCTTTGAAATGTAGTGTACAATAACAGATACATTATGTTAATATTTCAGGCGGAGGAATATGTTCCGCTGCCCAAAGGCGATGTCCACAAGAAAAAGGAGGTGGTCCAGGATGTGACGCTACATGACCTGGACTGCGCCAACGCGCGGCCGCAGGGCGGACACGACATTATGTCCATGATGGGACAGCTCATGAAGCCCAAGAAGACGGAGATCACAGGTTGATATCATAGGAAATTTCAGTTTTTTTTTTTTTTTCTCCCTAACTGACTAACGATGATGGCTTGGAGGAGCCTTGTCATCATCACCGGGCTTGCGGGGGAGCGGATGGCTCTCACCCCTAGGAAATTTCAGTCCATGCATAATAATGTTTTAACTTGTCTTGTGTACATTTGGAGGTGAAAGCTGTCCGATGATAATGATGAGGCTACTCCAAGCCATCATCATATGTCAGTAAGAAAAAAGAAAGTCTTGTGTACATATTACAAATGAGATGGCGAGATGATCTTGATGCCCAATATCTAATCGGCTGGTCTTCACACATCTTTAGTTACAGATTTAGGGAATATGGAATCAATTAGTGGAGAATATGAAGTCTGATATCAGATGAATCTGATATAGTCAGTTGGAAATGATAATGAATATTTAGTTTTGTTTTGTTTTGGAAGACCATTGGTTGTTCAAATATTGATAAGTGCTTCACAAAAGTAAATCAAGCTTGCTAGTCCTAAGATTTTTTATGTAATGCTGTTTGTGTTTGTTTCAGATAAACTTAGGAAAGAAATTAATAAAGTAGTCAACAAATATATTGATCAAGGCATTGCAGAATTGGTACCTGGAGTATTATTCATTGATGAGGTATGCAGTGTTTTTTCCTACACTTTCTAGAAAATAGACCCAATCAGTATGAAATGCCTGCTTTAACACTAACTATTTTGTTTCAGGTTCACATGTTAGACATAGAAACTTTCACATATTTACATAGAGCTCTAGAGTCTGCTATTGCGCCTATTGTCATATTCGCCACAAACAGAGGAAGGTGCCAGATAAGGTAAAAGAAACAAATTGATAATATTTATAGATTTATGATCTAAACATTAGAAATTAAACATCTCTTCTAGCATTATTAGTCACCTGAAGTTGAAATTATCAACATGTAGCTAATTTTCTTTCCATTTATGTTTCCAGAGGTACAGAAGACATAATAGCACCACATGGAATTCCTCTTGATCTGTTAGATAGACTTCTAATCATTAGAACCCTTCCTTACAACAAAGCTGAGCTTTTACAGGTAGTTATCAAATATTATTTTGTATGCTATTAATAACATACTTAATTTTTATGATGCATATTTAAAATAATATGTCTTTTTTACTATAGATCTTGAAACTGCGCGCGGCCACAGAGGGCTTAGCTATTGAAGAAGATGCATTGACTGCCCTTGCGGATGTGGGATCAACCAGCACTCTGAGGTAATTTTTGTGATAATAAAATAATAGATAGTATTTATGGGATGTGCAAATTGCTCTTTTAAATATACAATCGTAATTTACTTGAAGTCATAATATTTTTTTGAGTGTAGCTGTATAAAGTCATAGTTAATTTAGAAAAGTTGTTTTAATATTTTAAATTAGATTTTCGTTTGCCGTGGCAACCTAGAACTGAGTTGACTCTAGTATTTATCTTTTCCGTAACTGACATACGATCATGGCTTGCCTATCGCCCTAGTTTAGGGTAGGCTCGTGCCCCAGCAATGGGGACGTAAATGGGCTGATGATGATGATGATGATGATCATGGCTTGGAGTAGCCTCGTCATCATCACCGGACTAGCGGCTCTCTAATTCGGCACTTAGGTTCAAGGCTTTTGTCGTATATGCTTCGTTGGTTGTCCTAATAAATAAAATAAATGAATAATGTTAAACAGATACGCGGCGCAACTGCTGACGCCGGCGAACCTGACGGCCCGTGCGGAAGGCGCGGCGCGCATAACTCCGGCGCATGTGTCCGCGGTCCACACGCTATTCCTCGACGCCAAGTCTTCTGCGCGCATCCTCACCCTGCACGCCGACAAGTACATGAAGTAGACTGCCAGGAGCACACACTCTACGGTCGCCATCTTTGTTAAGGCGACCGCCGCCATCTTGATTACCGGTCGTTTGCAATCTTTTCAAAGGTGACGCTTTATGGTCGCGGTCCCGCCATTTTGGCAAAGACCCCATATTGGTGAAGGCGACCGACGCCATTTTTGTAAAGGCAAATGGCAATCTTAGGCCTACGCCTATTAGGTTCCGAAAACAGAACTTATTCCTTGTATCATATACATGACACGCTAACTGTAAACAATTCTCCTCGAGAGATTGAAGGGCGCGGAGTGCTAGATATTGACAAAGTATTAAAACAAAACCAGAATCTTTACAGACTAGTTTACTATCGCGTTCGGTATGTGGTAGACGCGTTTTTTCTTCTATTTTTTTGTTCGCTAATTACGTATTGCGGTTAATAAGCGTTCTTACAAAATGCTTTGGCATTCCAATACAGTCATTTGTACCTTGTGATGTAGGATTAGTGTTAGGGTACGATTATTGATTAAGTTTTCAATGAGAGTAAGTTTATTTTTCGACCCAATTCAATCATTTATTTTCAATTGAGACAGATTTTTTTGGTTTAATGTTTTGTGAACTACCAAAAACGTGTGTTCGAGGAAGAAATGCACCAATGTTATAATAAATAAGTTTTATTTTATAAAATAGTTATTCTTATTTCTACACGAAACCTAAGATTTATTTACAACCTTTTTCTTATCCAATATTAAAGGCATTATTAAAATATTCAACAACATTCAACATTTTTTACACTGGGAACAATATTAAATATCACGTTAGGGATCAATATTTATATAAAAAAATCAGTGCAGCAGTCGAAAAAATTTAGTCTAAAATTATCTAAGTGTTACGCGAACTGTACAAAATTTTTAGCCTCCAATCGGCATACAATTTCTAACTAAATAGTTTTATGAAGATCATTGAAGCTAACGAATACGCCGGTGTTCAAGTGGGTTTGGCGTTTGGGTCTGATCGTTTATCCTGTTTGGGGAATAGGATGGGGATGAATCGGGATTCCGAGTCTGGGGGCGGGGTAGTGGAGGTGGGGGTGGAAGTGGGGGGGCTGAAGGTCGGGAGGTCGACGCGGGGGCCGGCGGGCGCGGCCGTGTGCCTGTACAGGGCTTCGAACTGCATCTCCTCGGGGTAGGAGTGGGAGCGGATCTTGCGCTCGTCCCGCGCGTTGCTCGGGTACACTATGACGATCTTCTCGCTTTCGCTCCGCAACGCGACCGGCGGGAGCGCTGTTGTAGTCGATGCCGCGGGGCCGGATACGACCTGGGAAATTGATTGCTAAGTTTATCAACCATTGGACGTGACTTATGTACTAGCTGTGCCAGCGACTTCGTTCGCTTTTTCCGCCGTTTTTACACATTTTTCATTGTTTTTTAACTCCTATTGGCCGCAGCGTGATGTAATAGTCTAAAGCCTTCCTCGATAAATGGTATTTCCAACACAAAAAGTATTTATCAATTCGAACCAGTAGTTCCTGAAATTAGCGCGTTCAAAAAAACAAACAAACAAACAATCAAACAAACAAACAAACTCTTCAGCTTTATAATATTAGTATAGATGTGAAATGAAAAAACACTTACATTTACTAATTATAATGAAAATAAATCTACATGTTTATTCAGTGCTAAGAAACGATGAGGCGAGAAGTTCGAAAGCTACTAAGTGTGTTAGACAATAGTATGATAGAAAATTTTTTTCATCACCTAGTTCTGAGATAATAATCACCTGTAACATTTCCGTGGGCGCCGGTCGTAGCTTCTCAGTGGTGGTCGTGGTAGTCGTAGCCTCAGTTGTGGTAGAAGTGGTCGTGGTGGTAGATATCACCACCGGGATGTCGGGCTCCTCCGGCGTTTCTACCTCGCGGCGCTCCCCCGGCGGACCCACAGACCTGAGCGTTTCAATCTTCATTTCCAAAGTTGGGGTCGGAACCAGAGCTGAGCTGGTGACGTTGAAGTCCTCAGTCGGTATGTACCTAGCTGTGGGCTTAGCCACTTCCCGCGATCCGAAGATAGGCAGGCGCGGCGCGTAAGCCGACACGAGCGGCAGCAGTGTGTCCCGAGCGTATCTTTCCGCTCTGGAGATGAAGGAGGCCAGTCGCGACGGTAGGAACTGCACGACTAAGCTCGGTTCCTCTTTTTCGGCGCGTTCACCCCACGACATCGGCTCGTAAGTGGGTGTGGTTGACATGTCGTAGTTCTTGGCTCGCCTGGCTGGAGGTACGGTGGTGGAGCGGGGCGGTTGAGTGGCTCTGAGGATGGGTTCGGATATCTCGTGGGTGTCGTCGGGTCCGTCGGCTCGCTGGCGCGGCGTCTTTCTCGGCCGCGGGCGCAGGACCGGCTCGGCGATCTCCACTATACCGCTGGGAGCGGTCTTGATGTTGGTCATGCCGAAGGCTCGTCCGTTCTCTGCGCCGGTCCACTCGGAGTTGTCGACGAGCACGAAGGGCCGCTGCGGGGCGTCTTCGGGCAGCTCGTTGTCGACGGGGTCGACGAGGCTGCCCTTCGTAGAGTTTCCTTTGCCTACGAACTCGTAGTCGATGTTTGTGGCGTTTTGCTGGTCGTCATCCTGTAAAAACAATACAATCATAATGCTAATAATGTTGCAATATGGTACTAGACCTTTCCATTAAAAAAAATCGAATGTCCCGAATTATATCAAATGTGCATGATATTATTTTTGTTAACCATGGCTTTATTTTTTTAACTTACATGTTGAATCTGGCAGTCTCCTGGGTAAAGGGGCAGTTCAACAGATTCTTCAGATTGTAGTTGCAATCCTTTCTTGCAAAACGATGATCTGCAAAATATTAAAATTCCATTAGAGGGTAATATTTTCGGATTTAATAATTTATTGAATCACTCTTATAATGGAGTCGACTTATTGATTTCCATTTGACGATCATTCTCATCCTAAGTTTTATTTATCCATAACGGTGCAAAACATGTTCCAATTAGAACTAAAGTCTTGTAAGGACACGAAACATGTTTGAAGCAGAGCTTAATATGCTAAGCTATTTTAATAGTATAACCTTAGATATAAGACTATTGCTACACCCTTACAGGGTTCATAAACTGTACTGTAAACTGTACTTTAATGTGTGCAATAAATGTGTATAAATAAATAAATGAAGTCTTGTATACGTTTTGGCGAAGCTATCAGCGATAAGGAGCTTGTCGATGTGGATGGTCTTAGCGCCGGCGCTCAGCCAGCCGGAGTAGGCTGCGTACTGCAGGGTCGCGCGCAGGGGAACGCCCAGTGCCGGGTGCGGCACGATGACGCGGGAGAACCGGGCGCCGCCGATTGATGTGTTCTCTCGTCTGGAAGATGTGAACAGGTCATGTTAGATTAGTGATTTTTGATTAGATTTGGATCTTTTTTTATGTATGACTCTCAGAATGACCTAATTCCACCTGATGGTAAGGGGTTATTCCCATGTGTCCCCTCTGGCTCTAAACATTGTCCCCTTTGAGGTCAGTGAGAGTTTATTTTTAAAATATCACTTGGATGGAACGTCTATGAGAGGAGTAGTCTCAAGTAGAGAAATATGGGATAGTCGAAAATTAGCACAAAAATGTGGTTGACTGACTAATTTTACACAAGAATCGTAGTGGATCTCTAAGGGGGCAAATGGGAATAACCCATGGTAAGCGGTCATGTTGTCCACATATGAGGTCGACCCTATTAAGCACTCACCCTGAATCAGATAGCTAATAATAATTTTCCTAACTTGTGAACCGCTTTCAAAATTTGGTCCCCTGATGCCATTTACAAAATTCCCATATATGAATATGCCCTCAACATTCGAGACCATTTTTATAATACCACACAACGAGTGGAATCCCGATTAGGTGACGACAAGGTATCTAATAGGAATTAAGTGAAACGTTACTTACTTGGTCATCGGAAAGGTTTCGTTAAGACCGGAATCTCCGTGCAGTGTCAACGTCATTCTTCCAAAGTTAGGTTTTTCTCCAGCTTCGATTCGCGCCCATACGGATACATGGTATTGGTGTGCTGTAAAAACAGATATTGGATTTAAGTTACCTACTAATAAACCGCTTTTTAGGGCTGAGTAATAAATATAACATAGGTATGTAGTTAGTAACTCGTTAAAAGGTAAATTATCCCAATTTTGATAAATGGTCGAATATGGCCCCGTAGACAAAGTAACAATATCGAAACGGAAACGAAGTTAGAAAAGAATAAAATGTATGGGATTGACATTAGACGCGATAAATCACGTGGTCAATCCTATACATTTTGTTCTTTTCGAACTTCGTTATCGTTTCGATATTGTTAATTTGTCTAAGCCCCCTGGTGCTTTTTAAAATAATAAACATTTCCTTTAGGAGAATGTAGAATACTCGTAAATACACTAGATCAGTAGGATATAACCGCACAATGTGTACCTAAACCAGTTTATTCACTTCGCCCAATGCCTTTCTAATAATGGCAAGCCGCAATCGCGTTGCACAACTACCTAGTACAAGTTAGTGCCAGGTCAGGTGAGTTACGGTGGCTTACCGCAGAACGGTTCCTCTTCACGCGTGAGCAGGTAGAGTTGACCGCGGCCCAGGGAGCGGTCCGCGTAGTACCCCATGTTGCCGCAGCGGCGTTGGCCGTCGCACGGGAAGCATCGGCCCTGGAATCAAAAACATTTGGTATTGTAATTTAACGCTGTTCGGTAATGTCCGATTGCCGTCTTATACCTACTACACACGTTGTTAGACCCTGTCCAGATGGCAGGTTTTTAATCGCGCGATTTTGAGATACTAGCAAGTCGCGCGACTGTACTCAAGTACCTCACAATCGCGCGATTCCAAAACGCACCATCTGGACAAGGTCTTAGTGTCGTCACGTACTTGGCAACATGTTTGCGATGCCTAATTGTTTTTACATTAGGGGGTTTTAGAAGACCCATTCTCTAAGGAGTCATGTGATTTGACTGCCTGTTGAAGCCAGGATACTCAGTACGCGCGCTTTTTGAGAGGTTGATAAGAAATTGTTGTCATGTCCATTCAATTATCTACTAATAGATCTTCAATGAAAACAATTGTAGTCAAATCCTCTACTTTCCACGACTCACCTCAAGGAACGCGTCGTAGTCGTTGCAAGGAAATGCGGGGAAGTGGCACTTCGGCGAGACGGAGTCGGTGAAGAACTTGTACGCGCGCCGGTGGTTGCACAGCGACCGGCCTTCGGGCGACGGGGCCGACCACGGCAGCACCAGGTCCGATACGGCGCCGACGAATCTGTTGAGGAAGACAGGTTGGGATGATGATCTTGAATCACCTAGACTCACCTACCTACCTTTTAAGATTTTAAAAGGTAGGTAGGTGAGTCTAGGTGGACCTAATTTGCTGACAAAAGGGTAAAGTTTTGAATTAGGATAGACACAGGTACTAAGTAGAACATTATTTTCGTACGAAAGTTTGCTCTATCAAGTATTTTTAGAAAAGATGATTTACGATCTTTCAAGATTATGAGGTCATGTCTCATTTTGTGAATCATCTTAACACCAAGACTGTTGGTTTGCACCCCAGCTTGTATCTTAACAATATCATAACAGGGAACTAAGTTGTCTAAAAGTTCTAGGAAGGTCCAATAACAGAACTTAATTTTAATATTATAATATCCTATTAGTCCTATTATTTTTAAAGGTCGCATAGCATTGTAAGTACCAAACATCACATTTCCAATAATGATAGGTGAGATAGATTCTTCTATGGCGTTAAAGTATAATAAAATGACGTAATACTTACAAATTCGAGCAGCCATGTTGGACCCTCCCCCCATTGGGGTAGAAGTCAACATGGCCCAGCGGCTGGGCGGCGCCCAGGCCGCCGAAGATGAGCGTCTCCCCGTTAGAGTGGATGACGTCGACGAACTTGGCGTCCGAGCGATCCAGACGAGCCCGTGGGTCTTGGAACTCGAAGAGAGGACCGGCTGGATCCAATCCTGGAACGAGACAGTAAAAAAATTTAAAAGTATAATCGGATTTAGAATACATTTCCTTAAATATGTATACGTGTTCGGCGTAGTAATTGGACTATTAATATCAAACTATTAAACTTTTTATAGTGGCTTTCAAAATAGCATTTTTGATAGTCCTATTGCCATTAGGAACTAGTTGTGGAATAAACTTAGAACGACTGTATCCTCATTCTTGTGAATCATTTGGCGAAGATGATTTGGATGAGGACCCAGATAAAGGTATTTTACCTGTTATTCGACTAATGTTTCGTAGCTCGGAGCCTGCGAAGCCTGCTACATGTGCCCCCAGGCTGAACCCAATTAGATGTACATCCTCGAACCGTAAATCTATGTGTTGCGCTAAGCCTGTAAAGAACAACCAGTATTAATTTAACTAACTTATATAGTGTTTTTGATTTTCTATGATGTGTACCTTCAATTGGAAGAGGTAAAGTTGTTGGTCCTTCGAGCCGGATTACCTTGTAACAGCATTGCCAGCTGCTTCCCCACAAGCCTGGTGTTGGCGGCGGCGCGCAAGTAGTTCGGCATCGTCGCTCCGCCCTCCCAGTCTACGCAAACTACGTTGCATTCCTCCTATAAAGAAAAATAAATTTATGAATTTTTGTCATCTGAGAGGCCTGTTGGAAATACAATTCAATGAACACAATGTAACCTGCCGCTTATAACTTCTATTGAAGAGCAGGGATCCAACCATTACCGGGCCCAGTTACTACAAATCTTTTCCGTTTTTTAAATCTTGGTCAATAAAAAAAATGATAAGTATTACGGTGCTCGTATATGAAAATATATTCGAACCTGCGACCTTTTATCAATCGCAGCCCACGCGCTTGGAATAAAGAATAAGATGCTTTATATGTGGGAACATAAGCTACTAAAGTGCTAAGTCAGCAATCCGATCTTTTCCATCTTTTCCCCTAAGCCACTACCGGCAGTGATCCACATTATTAATTTAACTAAGCGAATTTTTACCTCTGTAGGGTAAAATGAAACTTTTGGCTAAGTCTCCTGGTCTCCCTGTTAGGTTATAAATTTGTATACTTACGGTCATGCTTATTGCTCATCATACCAAAAACCGTAAGTATACATAAATATACAGGGAGACCGTTACTCCCAGGGTTCACTAGCTCTTGGACTATTAAGAGTTAAACCCACCACAGCCATGAGAGCGGAGCGCATCTCGTACACCCACACGTTGTCGCAGTTGGAGCCGAAGCCGTGGACGATGACGCGAGTCGGGCGGGCCGAGTCGAACGCGCGCGCCGCCCAGCCCCAAGCTGCGGACATGTTGCTGGCAGACACCGCCAGTAGGGGCTGGTCTCCTCTGGAATACAGAATAAGATACTTTATTGAGATACAGGCAGACTTTGGCTCGGTGGGCTATTGATGACAAACGCAGAGTAAGGGCGGATTCAAATGAGCCGCAAAGTGAAGCCAAGTGTCGGAAAATAATTCGGAAAGTAATGTAAAGGATTGTCAGTGACACTAAGTAAGTTTCCCGAATTCAAACGCGAACACAGAAAGATGCTGTGCTGTGAATAAGTGGAAAAATCGTTTCGGTTTGCTAGTTATCTGGACTCTTCTCAGTAGAGTTACTTCATTATGACTAATTTGCGTGAGATGACCGTTTCGATATAAGAACAGATATATTGCATAGTATGGGGTACTCTTCATTGAGAATGGTCGCAGTGACTGTTAAACTCAAATTCAGCAGAGAGAGAGAGAGAGTAATTACCTGCTGACTGTTGAGTACATAAGGAAGTGCGTGCCGACCTCCGCCGGAGAACTTGGCAGCGTCTCCAGGTACGCGAACGGGCCCGCATCCTCGAAGCATCCGAACTCCCCGTAGCACACGCTACCTTGAGATCTTTTACTCCTGGAACAAGTTTTACGTTATCGAAGAAGCATTGCTCAGAAGGGAATTAAGAAACATGTTGTTTTAGGGACATAAACAAAAAGAAAATTTATTTCGGGTTACAATTAAGTATAACAATATTCATATATCATTCGGTATTAAAATATTTTATACTTATAATACATATGGCAAGCTTTTATATCAATTTCTAATCATGCATACGATGAGTTCTTACCTTGCCCCGTAATTAGTATCTATTTACCTACTTTTATGTATTAACTATTAACTTACCTACATGCAATTCTAAGGAAATTTACCATAAAAGTAATAAACGTATTTGAATTAGGCGCCAATAAGACCGTTTATAAACCATAACGGTAGTAAGCAATATGGTAAGTAGGAAAATAATTCATGCAAGTTTATAGACGGCTATTATAATAACTTCCATGAGTGATTAAGGCCATTGCAGTGGTTATCTAGAGGTAGAATTACATGACGTTTTAATTACACCAGGATATACATTATTCCTAACCATGAAACTTGATCTTTAGTAAGGACATGCCTCAATGGTAAACAAAGTATTCATCACCAGGGGTATATATCGGTAAAACCTTATTTTTATATGGCTTTTTGGTTCCATAAAATAATTTATAGAGCACTTGTGTTTGAGTCCTATGTAACTTGAACAATACTTATATCTGTACAGTTAGCTGATCTCGATAATGGTTGGCCTCCATATTCGAAATCGATTAGACTACATAAAACTGCTTGTCTGGATAAAAATCGCGTGAAAGGAGTAACCGCTTTATCAGCCATATCAATTATGCAAAATATATCGGTCAACAGGGGCTCCTAACGTGTGTTCAATGTTTGCGTAGGTAGGTTCTTAACTCTTCATTTTGTCGCCCCACCAAATTTTAATACAGGGCCCCGTTGAATGATTTCCTCCCGTGATCCCGGACTCTTTAGGCGGACGTGAAACCGCATATAAGCAGGCCTTTCGGGTAAGTGCGACAGACCCAATAAGGTCTAAGGATCTTACACACTATATCACATACTATTTCGCTACCGCTAACCATTAGTTGGAGTGAGGTTTAATTACCGATTGACCGTGATAGTTCTTTTTAACCGTCTTCAAAAAGGCTCCTCCGTTATCAATTCGTTTGAATGTTAAATTAAAAAAGCCTCTTCAAAGCAATCCTGGTGAGTCTTAAAGACCTCTTCTTTTACAACTAACCTCGTCCTCGACCTCCTCAGCTCCCAGTCCCGCATGGAAGCCCTGACGGCCGCCAGCATCTCCGCGTCGTGTCGCTCGTCCTCGGCCTCCTGCGCCGCCGTGGCAGGCCGCCCCGCCCCCCGCCATGACTGAAGCTCTGCATCTATAAGCAGACAGATGATATTTAGCATGTTATAAGTAGGAATGCAGGCAATTTTTTGAACGTCAAAATCATAGCGCTTCCGGTGATTTTTATAACTTGTGTTACTCTATTGTTGGGGCTGTATTAGGCTCCCGACCGATTTCGGTCATGGCGGCCGGTCTCAATTAAGATCAGCCAAGTGCGCAGGACATATGCTAGTGCACAAGTAAGTATGCCCGCAAACACAAGTGCAATCTCTGATCCCTTACGCTCATATATCTGTGTGACGGCAATCAGACATGACCGATGAAAGAACGGGCGAAGGACCAAAGGCTTAACGTGCTTTCTGAGACCCGGGCGTGCGTCCAACTACTTCTTGACTCCGGATTGAGTAATTCCTTTACAGAAAAACTCACACAAATTGTGTCCGACCCCGTACCTACTCGAACCGGGTGGGGCTGTAAATAAGAAATACGAATAGGTACATTTTTGTAACTAAATAGAGTATTTGCAATTAAATACTGTTGTGAATGTAGGTGGCATTAGCCACGCTCCCATATAAACTACCTAGGTATTCATGGTGCATGTTCAGTTGCTAAGATCACGGTTTTTCTAACGTTGTAGAAGATAGGTTTGGTTACGTACCTAAGTTTAAGATCTTAAGTTAATCAAACAGAAGAATAAAATCAATAGGCTTAGAACTTCAAAAATCAACGACGCTATCTTAAGAAATAAGAGCATATGCGAGCTTTTGGGAGAAACTTTTTATTCACAGGCTGAATACAAATGACTTGGTTGGTACAAAACGGTAAGACAATAGATATTCCAAGATGTTTGTTGCGATCACGTTTCCATTTACTGTTAAGTCTCTATGTATGAAAATCAGGTTGATCTGTACTGTAGAAAAGATTCGCATTTAGCATCAGAACACAAAGCCGTGTCCGTAATTATGCGGTCGATCTTGCTACGTTTAGGCAATGTTTAATGGGCTTGAGTACTACAATTTCGAACTATAAATTTCTTTTACGAACTAGCACAATTGCTAGATCATGTGTAAGGTCAAATTCATATTAGAAATCTCTGATTGTCTGAAATGGGGCCATATACCGCGCCCACGGTATAATTTGTATTGTAGGATATGTTGTTATAAACCAGCCACGATCTTGACCTGATTGACATTAACCTTTAACTACATTATCTCTACTTTTTTTCACATCGTATAAAAAACGAAATGCTTCATGTAATTAATTGACCATTCTGGAATTGTTAAGTTTATACAGATACATATTGTTTTACATGACATCAAAATAGCTTCCAAATACATACATATTCTGATGCGTAGACTAAATAAATGTATAGATATTAATTTTATGGATGAAATATTCCGTCGAATAATTATATGGCTATAAAAGACTTATAGATAATAACAACAAAATACAGCGATTTAAATGTTGTAATACTATTAATTTAACAGACTAGTATGATTTATATAAAGGTGAGGTAATTGGCCACTGAATTTCTCTTCATGTTTAAAAACTAATAAACTTCGGCGTGAATTGCGGAATATTTTCGTTAGGTACTGTGCGTTTGTTTACAATTCACATATAATTGTAGCTTTGTGTATGTTTTTGAATTTGACGGGATGTTTTCAGAGTTAAATAAGCATAGATAACACATCAATACCATACCATGTCAGAGGCCCACGGGTGGCTTATAAACTCTGACACCAGGTTGTTCATCAACCACACGATAAGAAGAAGAAGAAGAAGACACATCAATAAGGGCCTACAAAGTTAGGGGTCCATATTGGCCAGATAGGGATTTTTTAATAAGTAAATAGTTACTTATTTGTACCCGCCACATCTATAGCATGTAAAATATTTTTATTTTAGGTTTACGTGTAATTAATGAAAATGGATTCAGTACAGTACCTACGTACGTGAAAGAGTTACAAACTTCCATCATAAACTTTCACATCATAACAATAGTAGGATACACACAAAGTGCTGTGTATATCTCACACTCAGATCAAGGTATGCTTCACGCCTTACAGGGCCGTGCATTTTAGATAAATACCTACTGCGGTTAAGCATAAACTATGAACTAACGATCGTGTTTATTGAACTTTATTGAATAAGTGTGTACGCATGATTGTTTGCACATGTAAGTGCACGTACGAGTCTGGTCGAGGCTGCAGTAACCCAAATGCCTGTTGTCTCCGGGTGCGCGACTGCTTTTTGCCGTCAAAACTGGCCTTGATTCGCGCGTTGTAGGGCGGCATCTGCTTCGTAGGGTTGGCAGAACAGCTGCCTATGTCCGTTTATGTATATTTATTTCTCCTATGGATTGTTTCTGCTTAATTTACAGTTAATCTACGTAACGCTACAACTAAAATAATGAAAATTATTACAAAGGATGGAAGGAGGACTCTGACAAGTAGGTTACAGAGTGTACGTAATATACGTAAGTACAATTGGTATCATGCGAAATCCTAATGTGAGAGACTGGTGCATGAGAAAGGCCAAGGGCTTCGTTAATAGCCGTGATACAAGTTACCAGTGCTCCGACCCCAAGCTCAGATTGTAAAATGAATGCTATTGCCTATCGGTAAATAAATAAAATCAATAAATATCTGGGACATTTTCACACACGGTCATCTAACCAAACCAAACCAAACTAAGCAAAGCTTGTACTATGGGCATCAGAGACTGAAATACAAACACATAAATTTTTAAATACATAATTAAATAAATGATCACACCCAGACACGGAACAAACACCGATGTTCGTCACACAAATATTTGACCCAAGTGGGAATCGAACCCAAGTCTCATGGAACCGCCAGCCAGGGTCACTAACCACTGTTCTACCGAGCCAGTCAAAGTAAGTCACTTATGTGCGCTATAGACTTTAGGTGATTTACACCAGCTATGTTTAGGGAGAGATTATACTTCTAGATAGTTGTGTCAAAGACTCGAAAAAGAATGTAACTAAATCATATTCAATAATAAATCGACTTTCGACACTCCAGATTCTGTATGAAATGTTAAAATGCTATTATAATTTACCATTATTTCAATATGCAAATCTAAATAATATCATTGTTATAAACTTGTATGTTTATTCGATGCAAGAAACGTTTTTACTATATTCTTGTGCAAAACAATTATGGTTCATCATCATTATCATCAGCCCATATACGTCCACACTGCTGGAACACGGGGCTACACTAAATTAGGATGAATTATGGTTCTTTGTGACTTTATTAAGCTGTCTGATTTATGCGACATCCTAAGAAGCAGCTTTAGGAAATTTAAGAAAATAATAATGTGGTCTAGCTTAGGTCGGTTTATTTATTCATGCCCGTTTGCGTGGCAACCTTAGTCTGTATCTCGGGGCTCAACCGGCTGAAAGCGGCGCGATCCCGCGCGATACCAGCCGGTGGGAAACTCGGGCTAACTCGATGATTCAGCCTCATTATGCGGACTTCTTTGAAATGCACATTGTTGCAGCGACCAGCAAATGTGTCACTGTGTTTGTGTGTTTCAAGCACTGTATAAACCGATAGAAAGCTCACAAGTGTCCCATCGGTACGTCTGAGACCATTACCGATTGTGTTTTCTCTATGTTGACCCTGATAACAAATATAAGTACGCCTTTTTTACGACAACGTAATCTCGTATTCTCGTTAGTCAGAAGGGTATCATAGACTATTATACCTACTAGGTACGGTACCATATTATTCATTGTACCATAAAATTTTAATTCTGTTTTAATTACCAAATAGAACATCTAAAAACACAATTTAATTTACTGGCGTCGTACGTCTTTGAAAATTACTGTTCAATAAAAAAGACATCAACGCATTACATCCTGATAATCCGGAAAATTATACGAGCAAATTAATTACGTTCAACATTGATACTATTTTAGTTGCACTTAAGCTGGTATCTAGTTATATTAAAAATATTTTTATTACAATGTCGTCAATATTTTGTTTTCTCTTTAAAAGGGCCACCTCCAATTAAAGGGTAACGGGGTTTAAATTTTGGTGAAACGGCTTAATTTCTCCATTCCTAAGTGATGCGTAAGCGTCTCATATTATGGACGGACACGAGCATTTCTCAGTATCGGTCATCGTAAAATTTCAGTTTACGCAACTCTGTGTTTGGCCGGGCCTAAACGTTTTGTCAACGAATCTATTACATAAGAGTGAGTCTGCGTGGCGAGCCATAGGTGGCTTCGGGTGTGGACATTGCCGATGTTTACTTGTTGATTTGAGTCATTAAAAGTGTGCGTAACTTCAATATGTATGTTAGATATTTGGTTTGATCTAGAGTTTCTCTTGCATTTGTTGCGTATGTTCACGCAATCTGGTAATGTATTTTGTAGCTAGCCTGGTGACGTAGATTAGCTGTTATAGCGGCATCATTCATTCATAGTTCATCAGTTCATGAAATACAAACGGTGACACAAAAACAGACACATAAGTTTTAGTAATAGATGTCCGTCTTACCCTTCGGGTATGAAACCTTAGCTGGGTACTTACACTTAGCTAGCGCAAGGGAGAAGGCAGCGAGCAGCACGGCGAGCGAGCGCCAGGCGTGCTTCGCCATCCATGCGCCGCCGCATTCACGCGCCAACGAGTCTCTGTCGACAATAAGCGCCAGTGTAAGGGGTACATTTCGTTTAAGATTGATTAAAAAGGAGAGTCTAGACGGAGTTATTTCTTTCTTCCTGTATTTAATGTGCTGAGGTTAGATTCTTTAGTCATGTTGATAATGAAGTAAGTATGCTAATACAGGTATTTACAGTTACTTGTTACAAATGTGAGAAAGTGGCAAGAGACCTCTATGTGTTCGGCCTGAGCCCCCACGTAAGATTTCCCAAGAGATCCATAAGGTAGAAACTATTGGAATACAAAATGGCAATTGATTATAGTTATTTTTCAATACACGAAGAAGGAAGATTTTATAAAATCCTAATGATTCCCTACCCAGGAAGAACAAAGGCCAATTAAATTTCGTAATCGATGTAACTCCGCAGAAGTTAAGGTATGGCGTCATAACTGTATCATTAACAAATATCCTGGTGCCTAAGCAGTTTTCCTGGTCTCCAAAGAGCCGCAGCGGGCTGCGGCATAGCAATTGGTTGCGATACACGCCGGTTGAATGCTAACGCAAATCGTTCGCTAGACGGGCCACGTGGCAAGAATGTTGTATATTTATTGCACGAAATCGTTTTACTTGATAAATGAATGGTAAACATAATATTTTGGATACTTATAAGAAGTTTGAAGTGGACTTTTCCTATGATAATGACTACCTAGTACATGGTAAGCTTAAACTTCAAATCAATGACGACAGGAAAGTATTCGTTGTAAAATATTTTATTACAAACTATTTTGTTAAATATCTCCTTACTTGCACTTACAATACTGTTTTTATTGTTGAATAAACTTCAAACATGCACGGAGCTAAATCTCGACCTTCAATACACATTTAACCACCACAAACATACCATAACAGCAAAATCACTTAATTAAATATTTGTCGCATGATTTTGTACAAACACAAAGGCTTGTAGGTATTTATAGTAGGTACATAAACTGCGGATTCAATATCATGGTATGTCATTTGTATACAAATACATATCTCTATCATTGTTTATTTACCTAACAATGATAGAGATTTGAACCAACGACCTCTACATAAGAAATTTAAGTAAGCCTTTGTGTCTTTTGTTATGTAGTTTTAACTTAGGCAATAACGACAGTGTAAATAAATATGTAATGGATGTTTTGAGTGATTCACAAAAGAATTATCATTTTGGCAGGCTTTGTTGTGGGCTCATAAAAACCATTTGGTGCTGGTTGTGGCAACTGAGCGCAGTTGTGAATCGTAATGAAGGATTTACAAACACTGGCTGCCGCTACGATCTTTATAGCCATCTTGTTCTATGAATAGACATGTTATACAAAGATACTTAAACGTACACAACTTGTTATGTAACATTGTGTATTGCAATTATTAGTGTTGGGTCGTCTCATGTAATACATCTGTCTGGAAGATTATTTGTAGAGCAATATCCCTTATAAAGGGATTGATTCTCCACGCATTTCCCTCTTCAGATAAAACATCTTTTTAAACGGTTTTATTTAGCTCATTTCATAAAGAACGTTCAACAACTAACGAGAATTAATTCCGTATTCTACTCGGGTCTGCGGGGGCGGTTCAACTGGTTTCAATTGTAATCTAGACTGTTCATATCGTTCACAGTGTATATTCAAGTAATGTAAATGGAGCGATTTTTATTTATACTGTGCACTGCGAAGCGAAAGGCGCATTGGTGGCCAAGCAAGGCCGCCTTCGGCTTGCAGTGTATTTTAACTGCACCCTGCCATTTTGTGACAACGAAATATTAAAACTATAGCTATAAAGCAGTTAGGTATTGCTATACTTTTCAAGTGAAAATGGGCCTTTAATCGGAATTATTAAAAATGGTATACGTAAGATTTCATCCGCAGCATAGCCCGCTTTAACTTTTTACCCAACATCGGCGAAGCCAAAAGGAAGAGTAAGGAAATAACGATGAAATCGAGGAAACGTTGCAAAATATACAATCCTTTCTGAGTCATCTTTCAACATATCTATGTGTATATCTAGTTAGTATTTTCAATTAATTCTTAACTAACTAGTAGTTATAGTTAAAGGTATTTACTATATATAAAGATATATTTTATAGATACCTTTATACCGGATTAATTGTTTATTTGGCGGTGAACTATTAGTATGGCACACGCAATATTGTACTTATATAGACATTATGTCACACAGTCTACTTACGACTTCATAGACAGTCATAAGTATTTGATGAGTTTATGTAAAAACGTTTTCGTCGATAAGTACTTGCAGGAGTAGCAGGTAATTTATTGCAGTTTTGCGTAAAAACCAGCTTGCTGTATAAAAGGTGTCAGATTTCGTGAAATTTTATTTGTTGGCTGTGTTATGAATGATTTCGGGGGTCTAAGCTTTCTGAGGGCTGAACATTTTGTCGTTTTATATTTATAAGCAAAACTTTAGGCCAATTATCTACCATCGAACATGTCGGTCGCAGCCATTGACCTGAAACAAGTGGGCAATCTCGGCCTGGTTTAACGGATCGCTGCCTCGGAGAACCCCGATACCACCGGTCATATTCCAATAACTGAATTTAATTGAATTCAGTTAAGAATCGTATTACAACTAGCGGGGACGGTTAGAAAGAGATATATTTTGATTTGGTATCCGTACGGTATCAGTTACAAAAGTATGATATAGTATGTAGACAGCGAGAACAGCGATTTGATACCATGACCCAATGTAGAAGTAGCTCTAGGGCAAAGTTGATGATGACATGACTTCAGCCGGGTGAAGTCTGGTATTCTTAGTGCAGATGTATAAAATAAGCAAGACTTTAGTTAGATATGATATGTGAACTCTTTGCGCATTTGAATTATTGGAAAGGATTTCATACATGTAGAGATAACACCAATTGTGACATAAAATGTAGGTAAATACAAACAAACAATGTATATATACATTGTTGACTTAGGTCAACAATGTATTTGTTGTGTTGTGTAATGTTATGTTTGACTGGCTCGGTGGAACAGTGGTTAGTGACTCAGGTTCAAAACCTACGGTTCCAAGAGTCGTGGGTTCGATTCCCACTCGGGACAAATATTTGTGTGACGAACATCGGTGTTTGTTCCGTGTCTGGGTGTATTATTAAATATATTTAAGTATATTTGTGTATCCACTGTTGATCCAGATTTCCGTAACACAAGTGCTTAAGCTACTTACCACGGGATCAGATCAATGTATGTGATGTTGTGTAATATTTATTTATTTATTTAATTTATTTTTATTTATTTTTAGGTACTTACTTAGTACATCATCATCATCAGCCCACTTCCGTCCACTTATTTCTAGTACCTAGTGCACTGAATTAATATTATAGTAATAGACATAAATATTCGATTTCTTTCATAGAAGTACGTCGTGCATAAACGTGTACGTGGTGATAAAGTACCAATTTTCTTGAGTCCATGAGTAATCATTTTCTTTTTACTTTTTTAAACCTTAAAATATACCTAATTTAAAATTAAACCATTTTAACCCTGTCCTATTTAAAATAAAAAAAAAAAAACATGAATTCAGAATAAATATTTAAAAATTACACTTGCAGTCGGTAAAAAAATCATGCAATCATCTCGGATTTCATTGAGCTATTCGAATACATCGTTTATGAAGATGGCAAAAAGTTACTACCAGCAATCTGCCAGGAAATAATCTTGTATGCCCATAAATTTAACTGCTTTTTGTAGATGCACAATGATCCATAGAAGACAGCTTTATTTAAGTTTCATTTTAGTACTTATTGTGTTAGATGTTACATCATTAATAATGTCAGTTGCTCTACCTCAACACTATTCTTTATTGCTAATACAAAAATAAAATATATCTTCTTCGCTAACTTTTTAGCGTGTACAGATTTAACGTTCAGATTATTTTCGCATCAAGAATGTTGCTAGATTATTATCACGCACACATACTAAATAGTCACGTAACTGACGTAAATTATTACGTTATGTGACAATAACATGTTAAGCAAAGAGTTAATCTTATGGTCCGTTAGTAAACTCGTTGGTACTCGACCCTGTGATATACCGGTGATTGTGGCCTTCAAGTTTAATAAAGGATACTGTTTGTGCTAAGGTCCTGTCAACATTTCCATTCAAGTGGTTTATAAGTTTTATAATGCCAGGGTCCAATTGGTATTTTTGGTTGATAAATCCATCCCATACTAACATACATACATACATACAATCACGCCTTTTTCCCAGAGGGGTAGGCAGAGATCACTTCCAGCGATCCACTTTTCACCTCTGTGGGAAACGTGACGTGACGGGTTGTGGACCACGACAGAACCATCCCATACTAACACTTGCACATTTACCCTTGTTTTTGCTAACTTAATCGGTCTGATCTTACTCGTTACAGAAAACCCCTTGGAAAATTATTTTAAAATTAAATTTACAATTAACAAACATCTCGTGAATACTAATCAAATACATAGTATCTAAGTATCCTATAAGTTGTGGTGTGAGTTACCGATCTAGAGTCCTAGGGACAACATTTCAAATAATGTGCTAATAAATGCGAAAGTACGATTTTGTGCCTCCTGTTACTGTGGTTTACAACCTGATCAATTTTAAATACAGGTTGTGTAGGTGTGCAACCGTATATGCATGTTGGCACTACAATGTATGTTAATCCACATTATTTAGTATAATTATGTGACTTGCAAAACAAGGTATTTAAATAAGATTACGGCTGATTCCAGAAGTGTCTAAGTGATTGGCAACCATGTGATTTGTCAGTGTGGTCATGTGTGAAGCTCATTAGCCAATCAGGCGCGTTTCCAGTGGGGTGGACTGCGCACACGCAACGCAATGTCGTCACAGCCAGGAAATGGTACTGCCTGCTAAGGAAGTCTGCTAATTAAACGATTGTGAATTTACTTGAATTAGTATTAGGACCGTGTCGATTACTACATATATATATAGTATTATACTACAAGATAGTTAAATTGTAATGTACGGACTCGGGAATTCGGGATGTATTATAACTAATGGTAAAATTGTTTGAAAGCAGTTTTTCATGACTTAACCAACAACTTCTCTTATTTCTCGTACTTCTCATGATTTTGTCAGAGGTACATTACATAGATCAATATCATCATGTTCATGTCACGTTGCTAATTACTTTATAGCATTGTGTTAAAAATTACCTTTGAATGGCCATTCGAATGCATTATCTAATCGCATCCTTTGAATTATCCACCTGCGTCCAATTGCATACTTGCGTAACAAAAACTTTATTTGAAACAATGCTCTGCAGACATAATAAGGCTTTTTGTTTGTTTTATTATAGATAGTGAATCTTTGCTTCACATCATTATTTTTATTTGATTTGATGATTTCAGAACGGCACGCTGACAAAAAGTAAATATCACTGTGTCTCATCATGAATACAGTGTGAATCTTTCATAAACAAACAACTATGCGAAAATACCTACTGACGGAGCATTCTAGAACAGAGATGGCGAAGCATTACGTATCGAAACAGTTGTATAGTAAATTTTGGGAATGTAACTTGTCCAAAATATTATACTGTTACAGAATATCATAAAATATATTCTTCTATCTAAATTATTTTCTGAAATTGACACGATATCTTTTACGTTTGAAATAAGTGAAGTCGTTTATTACGAAACCCAGTCTTTCAATCATAGTCAGGTTTTAAATTATGAACTGACTGAAATGAAACCAAAGCACAATTTTAAGGTGATATATCTTCAATTTACAGACAGCGACCAGTTACAAATTTATTATATGTATGTCACCGGAAAATAACAAGAACTGTAAATTTATAACTTTCCTAGGAAATTGATAAACTTTCGTAGGATTATACACGACAGATAAAATGTATTATTTTACGCCTAAATTCTAGGAAGTTTCGTAAGATTCTACGCGGTTCGGCCAATCACAGAAGAGTGTTTAATTTTACGTTTCTTATAAGACCCAGAGTAACACACATCTCTCTGATTGGTTGACGCTAGCAGTGGCAATGCTTAAGTCCATAGACTTAGGTAAAATCAGACATGCCAAATTAGTAAAAAAAACAAAGAACTATTAGGGTCCTAAAAAGTGTTTTTATTATAAAATAAATTTTACCGAAACAGAATCGTAACCCGAACAGAAATCGTATCCTTACTAATATTATAAACGTGAAAGTTTGTGAGTATGGATGAATTGATGGATGTTTGTTACTCTTTCACGCTCAAACGTCTGAACTGATTTTCATGAAATTTGGTGTGATGGTAGCAGGCACTCTGGAATAATATATGTGCTAATTTTTATTTCAAAATTCAACCCCCATGGGGTTTTGGGGGGGGGGGGGGGGGGTGTTTGTCGATTTTTATAAAACTTGGTATGGAGGTAGCTGGCACTCCGGGGAGACACCAACACTATTTTTTTTGAAAATTTAACCCCCATGGCGGTAATGGGTGGGGGGGTGAAAATTCACACAAATTCGTGACAGCGGGAATACACGGTCAGGTTCTACAAACAAAATACATACATCAGATTTTACGCAGACGAAGTCGCGGGCGTCCTCTAGTTCTAAAATATACTACAAACATTTAACAAATCAAACGTAATAAGTAGATTCCTGAATTTGTCTACTTATTGCAACATGTCAAAGATTACCTAAGTCTATGGACATGCGTCAACCAATCAGAGAGCTGTGTGTTATTTTCCGTTTTATAAGAAGCGTAAAATTAAACACTCTTCTGTGATTGGCCGAACCGCGTAGAATCTTACGAAACTTCCTAGAATTTAGGCGTAAAATAATACATTTTATCTGTCGTGTATAATCCTACGAAAGTTTATCAATTTCCTAGGAAAGTTATAAATTTACGGTTCTTGTTATTTTCCGGTGACATGTATATGTAATGTAATTTCGGTGGCGTAATCAATATATAATTACGCCACCGAAATTGCCTTTAAGCAAAAAGAGTATTCAGCAACCAAAACCCACTTATTCCTCTTTTGTGTCGTTATATGCCATGTTGGCAAAAAGATTTGCTATAGCCTGGAGAAGACTCCCTGATTGGCCAGGGTGCGCAAGGGCGTAACTTAAAGGGTAAATCGCTACGTCACTCGGGGAGGCTCTTTCTTTGCACCCACTGCTTGTGAAGGTAGAGTAGGTATTTCAACCCAAATAGCAGACGCAGTGTTCAATGAACAAGAAAGATGGTTAGCATTACAAAACGTCCGATGTGAGTTATTGTAGCTGCGTATTATGCAAATCGTGCTGGACTTTCTTTTGTTGCAACTACGTGCTCAAAACGAATAATACGCGCGTGGTACCGGTCGCATTAAAAGTATAGGCATTTTTGATTGTAGCGATTTAGGTTTGGAAATTAAAATAAAAACGAGACTTCAAGCGTCATTTCAGAAGAAATTTCGCGTTTTTCCCCGGGAAATCAATTTTGTACTTAAATGTCCTTTGTATTATTTCTTAAACTTTAAAAAGAGTCCATGGATATTATTGAATAGACAATGTAATCTGGTAAGAAAGGCGCAAGTCTTAATTGTATCTAAGTAAGGTGAACCATAACTGTACATGCGAGATGTTCACAACTTTACTTAAGTAATAAAAGTAAAATTAAAGTAATCTAGGTTAGAGGACGTCTCTTTACAAAGAGGAAGTGTCCCATAATGGACATTTTATGCTCTTCTGGCCTTAATCGCTTGTCTATCCTACTTACTCGTGGGAAACTGACTTGTGAAGCCTTTGTCACGAATATTTCAAGTACCTTTAGAGAGTTACTACAACTAGCCTTCGAAACGCTTTGCAACTGTTCAAGAAAGTTGGGTAGTAACTTAATAGATTCTGAATATATCACTTACTATTATTACTATGACATTGACAAAAAAAGCCGTCACAGATAAAGCCGATATTCAATTGCGAAATCGAAGAGGTACTTTCACGAGTTCATTCAGCGTTGTAAATAAGGAGAGTAGCTATAAATGGACGACGAATTTGAGTTAATTTGCTATGGTCCGCCATTG
This sequence comes from Maruca vitrata, assembly GCA_039566165.1. NCBI lineage: Eukaryota > Metazoa > Arthropoda > Insecta > Lepidoptera > Crambidae > Maruca > Maruca vitrata. The sequence goes on along the minus strand of CM076917.1, from coordinate 12,275,067 downwards.
TCTGTTTTGTGCCACGTGAGGGGGGGGCACACTTTCACTCGGGCGCATCTCAGACGACCTCGAGAGGTAACTCAGGAGGAGCGACCTTCTGTTCTATATGGCTTGTAAACAGTGCGGCCCGTGCGGGTTTCGGCTTAGTGGCCGTACGTTTTTGCTTGGAACTCTACTTCTATCGCCTTTTCGGAAAAAAAACTCTACTGACAATCATGAGTATGTGTGTATTAAATATATTGATGCTGATTTTATGAAGTATGTCATTAGAACAATTGTATTTATTGCCCATAGCAATTTAAAGTGATTAAGTATATACATACATACATTTTTCGAAAGTATAACAACTATCTACAAACATAAGTTACTTTTTAGTTCAAACATGCAACGTTAATATAGGTAGTACGCAATTCTTATTGAAATGTTATTAAAAAGTGAGCAGTAGTGTAACTAACGTTTTAATGGAAAAATCTTGTCGGTAGATTTAAATTTTCACAGACCGTTAACAATTACTTACGCTCACGCAAAGTAAATCCATTGAATGAACAGTTAAAATAATTTCGCGAACAAGAGTGTTACGTACGTGATAAACGTTGGTAAATACATAAGTTGATCTTATTAATTCTACTATTAATATAATATTCCTCATCATTCCCAAGACAACAAATAATTGAGAGAGATGAATTTGAAAATATGCATCCGTAAAAATGTTACTCCTATCTTTTTTAATTTGTAGAAAATATTTCTATTTTTAATGCGTTTACAATTTATATTACTTTATGTTAATTGCCAATGACCTATGTATGCACGCGCTAAAGTAAGTTTCCTGATTGTCTCAATAAAATCTCTACCGTCTTACATTATTATTTCCTTATTTCTCAATTAACATCTTATACACAATCATACCTATGAAATACTCGTAAAACAATCAATTAACAAAACCCGCCGGTAACGTAATGTCATTGACACTTGAGCCCGGCGAGGCAGCCATAAGGGCTGGCATAACGGCCGCTTTCTCTCCGCGTTCCAGCCGAGCTCCCAGATCGATCGGCGCATCAGACTGAGATTAAAAATTGACAGCTCGTCTGTGACGAAACAATTACAGCCCCCAATCATGCCGAGGTATTGTTTTTGTCAGCTGTTCTATTTGGAACAGACACAAAAAGTCTTTCTCTGAATTACTCAATAACTTTATTGTAAATAGAAAAAGAAAAGTGTGACCCCAGACGATAATTTTGAGAGCAACGTAAGGCACTAATTGACTACGTTGTAGAAAATAACTATATTATCGATTTTATCCATGTTACAAAAAAAATGGACTACTTAAGAAACAAACCTGCAGTTAATGGAGTTACAAATAACAATTTGTGAAAATAAAGTTAACTTAGCTCAAAACAAAGAACCAAACAAGTGTCGAAAACAAATTCGGTATTCCAAAATTTTTTATCTGTTTCTTAACCAGAGACGATTGACGTAAAATAATGTATATTTTTCACTTTTGTGTTAAGGTCTTAGAAAATATCATAGTCTGGTTTTCTTCCTTACAGACATTAAGTTATAAATTTTAATTACATTCATAATTATATTTAGTACGAGTACCATCCATCACGATGTGCTTTCATCCTCGTCGGGTACCTTACAATGTTTCACGATTGAGAAACAAGCTTAGCGAGTAAAAAGCCATCGCCTACACGCTAGGAACAAACGTCTATCACAGTGGAACATCATGGCTGTCAGAATATTAAGTGGCGGGCAAAAAGAAAGGCGAGACCACAGTAGCCGCGGCCTAATGCGATTGAACGTGTTTAATTTCCTACTAATGAGCGGGTATCGTCGTCTTGAAAGCGTGCAGCAGATTAGCGCTTGGAAAGGGCGAATCCAATGATTCGTTCCGTATGTAATTAGTAGATAGGTACTTCACATAGTATTAATGTGGTTAACCTACTACTGCAATTAATTAAAAGTAAAATAACATAACAAACGTCTAACGTCTAAACAGTTGTCCGTTTTGAAAAAAATGCTCTTGAAAGCTGTGAACAATATGATCTTAACTTGGTTAAAATATTAAGCAATTTCAATAAACGCGTTTTTGAATTTTTGAAACAGAACATATTTAACATAAAACTATAGTAATAGTGGAGCAACCGTCTGTGAATAAATAATATTATACTCGTTTAATATTGAATAACTAACAAAAAGCTTAAATACGCGTATTATATACGAGTAATTCAGAAAATGATTTACTGCTAGATTTAATAAGGTTGGTTTTATTATAGTTTTCTTATCATTTTATTAATTGTGCATAACTTTAAATATTAATCTGATTTCATATACTTACTGCTTTACTGCTATAAAATATATATAAATATGGGTCTGATAATACAATGGAGAATGTTACTGTGTCATGCAAACGATCAGAACTTTAAACACGTATAACTTTAACAACTTTGGTTGATTATCAAAGACTTCAAAGCTACCTAATTACCTAAAATCATGAATATTCTGCATAACAACATTCCTTAACGAAAAATATAACGCTTATATTTATAATTTTTATCGATATTTTGATATGCAATCATAACCAATTTAATGCACATTAAACATTATTTTCACCCACGTGCCACAGATTCGCAGAATGCTATCAATAACTTACTGTACACAGTCAAACGCGTGCATAGTGCAATAAATTTCGTACGCATTCTATTTCACAATCAATGTAGCAAGTATCGTGTAAACGGGGAGCACAATGAAAGCGCATTGGTGCATAAAAAGTGCACCGCTAGTTGTACCGCCACATAACAGAACTGTAAGTAAATAAAAAGTATGATGAAGCTGATTGTACGAATTATTTAAATACAATTTCAATCTTTGTCAAATGACACGTACTATCAGCAACGCTGGCGGTCGACCACCTATAAGGTGAAAATCGCTTGGCACTTACGCGTCTGTCAGAGCAAGCCCCGCCCAATTGTGGTCAAGGAGCTGGCAATAATTTTTTGGTAGATATTGAGGCATGCTGAAAACTTGTCCTGTACCTCTCCTATTATATCCCAACACAAACCCGCAGTACCGGGGCTAAACCAAAACCCCCAATATTTTTTATTTAAAAATATATTTTATAATCCAAAAAAATATAATTTGTCAGTTCACCTGACAGGAAGAAGTTCCATCGAAATAATTGTCTTAGTGAGTCTTATTTTTTAGTTATAAATAAAAAGATGAAAAATATTTTTGGGGTTTGCTTTAGCCCCGCTACTCACCAGCCAGGTCTGCAGTTTCGTGCTGGGATATAATAGGAGAGGTACAGGATAAGTTTTCAGCTTGCCTCAAATACCTACCAAAAATTCTTGCTAGCTCTCCTACTATTGGAACGTTTTTGCTTGGATTTTGACAGATTTTCTTCAAGTGCTCTTCTATTGGTCAGTGGGCGGGGCTAATGGTGTTTAAAGAAATCTGTTTGAAAAGTGTACTACCGCCAAATTTTCTGGTTGTACGGCGACATGATCTGTAGTCTGAAAATAATTTACAACGGGTTCTCACCTATGTTATAAGTTAACACAACATCCTGCAAGTTTTCTTTCCATGTTAGTGTAAGACCACCAAACTTTAAAAATGTGAACAAATATAGAGTACATTTGTGCACTCTTTTGAAAAATAACCTACCTACTTTAAACAACCTCTAGAGAGTGGTGCTTTGACCGAGTATTCGGTTATGGAGATCTATAATTATCAAACCAAACAAGCTTACTTCCTGATGTGCACAAACATATTATTTTTGCAGTGATCTAATTAAAAACTGATTGATTGACTCGACCGAGAATCAAAACTCTACTTTCTATATCTGTCTACTTGAATAATAAATTACGATCCTTTTATAAAATTGGATTTGGAGTAAAGCTACTTTTTCATAAATATATTGATCGGATACCTACCAAGTAGGTTTATATGATATAAACACTTTACTCAAATCTTCACACCAATTAAAATTAAGCAACACACAACCTTGTTACAAATACGAGTAGGTGTCTACTAACGGCAGCTCTATACAAAAGATATCAACGCGCTACATTCCAGTAGCATAATAGAATAAGTAAGGGCTGTAATTAGCACCAAGCACTTAATGTCATGAATAGTTTACAAAACTCTTGTTTATTTATTAAAATAACATTTGAGCATTTCATAACTCAACTAATAAAATAATTATATGTATGTTTCCCACGAATAACGCGATCGTAGTAGCGAGCAGAAAAATGTTGATTAGATATTCATGTCAGATTGTGATCGAAAGTGCACCGTACAGATACCGACTTGACCTTTACAAAAATCATGCACCTCCAGAAAGTGGAACAGCCGCCATAATCTCTCATGACACGATCCATCCTAAATAACTTTCGTTTGAGATGTGAAAGCGAATTGTTACTTGAATTACAACATTAATTATGAGCAATCAAATTAAATGTATTTATTAAAAGGAGTTGATGAGGTGGAGCAAATATTATTGACATTACAACGTTGTCGAACGTGTAAGAGATTTTAAACAGGACTCTAATAGAATAAGTTTTATCGGGGCTAAATTAATGTGCATTTGCACAGTAGAGTATGAATCTTTATTAGTAAAGTTGTATTAATTGTACGCATAAAATAAAATAAATAACCCTATTGTGTTACGATACTTTTTCTGGATTGTTTTATTTTTAAAATTAAATATAATTAATTAAATGAAAAGCAAGTCGGATTCCTTGATAGGTTAAAATAGGTCAGACGGCAAAGGCCACTGTTATTACCAGCGTTGTAACACATGGTAGCCCGCAGAGACACGGGTGCCGCTATGAGAACGCCACGTTAGAAGATCAGTCATAATATTATTAATATTATATCAGATTCGCCATGTAACGGTTATAGAAAGTGTCATCGATATATAAGTCCCGCCACAGAAAGTTGTTTCGTAACATTTAATATATTCAGCCTAATGTTTACGGCGATCATATTAATACACGTAATTTACTCTTTCGACCTTATTTAGTATGTAACGCGGTTTACGCGGTTTTAAAGAATATTTATGAGTGCACTTTCTTTCATAGCTGTTTTTAATTTTTTGTAATAAGGAATAAGTGCGTTTATTATCGTACGGAAAAGTGTTAATATTCTAAAGTGATATCAGTATTTGTGTCCATTCAGTAAGTTTATGTAATTATTTAGTTATCGTGTGTAATATATTGTATGTATAGGAATAATAGCTTCAATAAATAATAACGTCTTTATACGAGTACTCATAAAATGTCATAACAAACTAGATAAAGAAATGATCCACGTAAAAATCAGAGTTAAAAGTATACGAAAATAATAAATCAGGACCTGATTCTTATTTTATTGTGAGTGTATTTTAGTTCGTCCCAAAAATGCAGACCTATCCAAGTAAGCAAGTATTAGTTCAGTAATTTAGAATTGTGGACCAGTTTAATATGTTGTTTGTTGATTAATAAAATGGCGTTTAAAATCAACTCTATTGCATTCGTATTAAGGAAAGCCGGTGTCATTTGGTTTTATTATTAATGCATTTTATAATTCGTTAACGACTTCGTTTTGAATCAGTCCACTTCAACTGGTTATTTATTAATTTCTTAAATGAGTACTCATGATATAAAATCATTAATCTTCTGTAACTTGTCAATTTTATGTGTCATCTTAGAGCCGCGTTCCAAAATACTGAATGATTTTATGTTAACCTGGGTCTTTGAATTAAATACAATTTAGGCAAGATTATATCGCTTCCTTTAAGATTATTCCTCTTTTAAATTGTAGGCAAAGAACTCAAAAACGAAAAGCCCTGATGATGATTACCGGAAACAGCTGTCGAAGAACTCTACTTGCAGAATCACTTTTAACTACTATCTCGTTTTTATATTCAGATCAAGTATACCGACGTGAATGTCGATTCATTTAAAATAATGACAAGTACTCGTTGGAGATTACTGTATGTTTTCTCGTCGATCTTGACCGATTGGCCGGCTTTATAGTTTTTATGAGAAATAAATGTTACTGGTAATTTACATGTTATACATGGTTTCCTTGATTTCCATTAAATTTACTGTTTAGTGGAAACATTTCTTACAGCTAATCACAGAAATAGCAGGGTAACCAATTTTAACAATTACAAATACGTTAGTACATTTTATTGCGAGACACATTTAATAGTAAGTAAATTAAACCGTCTCATAAAGTCTTAAATAAACCTTTTTATTAAAGTGGTTTACTTGCATAACACCAAAACCTCAATCTGGTAAGTGGAAACCGGTAAGTTGAAGAGTTTGACTTTTAGAACTAAGAGCTTACAAGGCAAGCACATGAGGATAATACAAGAACCGTGTTATATGACTATATTTTAAGGAACAATACGGTTACGTGTCCTTTTGGGCGACATGTGCAAATATGCACTTACTGAAACAGTGGAGTAGGTAGGCACTTCCACAAGAAATCGAATCTCAGATTTCGCAAAAAAGCAGACAGGACACGTTTGTTATAAGATAATTTACTAGCCTACTATAATTTAATCAGTTGTTTAGTGGAAATTATTTTACACTGTAGACTTCTATACTGGACCGTTGCAATTCATTTCCATTTATGGATAGATTAATGTTGCTTATGCCATTTCAAGGTGTAGGTCTAGTTGATAGTTGCTTCGAATAGACCAGGGAAGCAGTGAATTCAACGGTATCGCTCCAATATCAACGGCAGCTATTATTTTAAAGGTACTCACCGTTTGATATCGATAAGGAGTACAACGGGCCTTCCCACCGTTACCTCGGTCGAGCCACTTTCGTAAACCTAACCCGATTGATAAATACATCACGTATGGCGTTTCAACACTCAAACCTGTACACAATTGTTTCTGTTGCAGAACAATTGTTCTACACTTCTTTTTCTAATGTCCTCCATAGAATTGTTATAAGTTATTGTTTCCCTCAGTTACGCGAAAACATTTTATTGTATTCCCATAATGTTGTACTTTACAGATATTATTCGTAGGCACGTAAGGCGACATGCAGCCGTCTTAAGAGCTAGTAACTTCTTATTTCACATTTACGTATCTACTATAAAGTGTATGAATGTCTTTCAAAAATATTTTTACTCTACTTTATGATATTTTGATTGCGTTACGCTTAACAGGTACCAATTTTGCTATCGATCCTGCGCGTGAGTGCCTGTTACCAATCCTTTAAATAAATATTTATAAGTATGCCTCGGCCTTGGCCGGAGATCGACAGCTTTGAAGTGAATTGGGGAGCCCTGTGCCCAGCAGTGGGACAGTTTAGGATAGGTAAAAAAAAGATGCTTCATATTGTGTATGTAAATTCTGATTATGAGTTTTTTCTTATTTTATCTTTCCTTATTCGTAATAATATCTGAAATTTGAAGTCAGTTCTTTAAATATCTTTGATTTACTTAATATTATGAAGAATTAGCGCCAAACATACTGGAATGTTATTATAGAAAATGTACGAGAATCCAACGCACATAACACATTATCACTTTTACTTTGCACCGCAGTAAGTAGAAAACCGTTGATATAATTTACAGAATGAACAACGCGAAAACAATGCGATATAAAAACGAACTTGATGAATTTTAAATTGAGACGTGTCACGAGTGGTTCCTCCTACGCAAAGAACACAATTAACGGAAGTGTCGAAATAAAATAGCACACGGCATTTTGTGTATTTAGAGCGATGAGAGTGTTGAAAGATAACAATGTGATGTCTAAACTAAAGTGCGTTTTCCACTTGAAATAATTTAAAACGGAAGGAAACTGATACTCAAAGCCATAACAATAATTGCTATGATTATAGAAACACGACACTGTCTTACTTTACGCGGTGACGATCTGTGTAGTTGGGAAACATCGCCAGACCCACCTTACCATTACTAAAACACTGCCAAATTGGAGACTTTTATAAACAAACCGTTAAATGTAGTTACTACTAGTGTAATGTAAGTAATACACTTTTAAAAAGTGCCTCTTTAGTCTGTAGGTAGCAAGCGCTGGTCTGGTCCCTGGTTCGAGTCCGCGGTTGGGCAAAATTTGTGTGAGTAACTAAGAAATTACTCAGCCCAAAGTCAGGAAGTTGGCGGTTGCACATGCGTGCCTCGGAAGGACGATAAACCGATGGTCCTGCGCTGCTGCGCGCTGCGATAGGATTGTCATATCTCCGGACTATGAGATTAAGGGAAAATAGTGAACTTGTGTTTGCGCGCACACTAGTGCACTATAAGGTCAATTGAGATCGACTGTCATGGCCGAAATCGGTCGGACACTTTACATTAACTTATTAATGTAATACTTTTAAAGAGTTTACAAGATAGCTGTCTGTAGTTTTTTTCACGCAATACCTATTAAGCTATTCAAAGGAAGAGTATGATCCCTAAATCCCTGGACTGGTATGGAAGGTTTTGTTTTGTCATAAGCCAATAAATGCAACCTGAAACCTGAATTTTTTCTTAAAAAAAACGAAATTTTGTTGTCCTTCCTACCTCTACGTTTGTACCTCTACGTTTTTTGTCATGTAAATATTAATTGAATATTCGATACAAGACGTTTTGATTATGAAAAAAATATATTATTTTGTTGCCACTGTCTGAGCTGATTTATACTGCTTGGTAAATAAAAACACTTTTTAATAATAATCAGGTGCAATAAAATGCCTGCTGTAAAATTATATGATGTAATATACTGACATAACAGAAAGATAATAACGAGTATGATTTAATTTAACCCGCATCAAGTATGATTTCATTTAACCCGCATGGAAGCAGTTTCAACTGATTCTTCGCATGACTGTTTTCGAGAATGTTTCACGCATCTCTATGTGAGTGAACGCATGTACGAAATTATAAAGAATCGTGTTTCGTGTAGATCCCAATTAATATAATATGTTGTGTATCTTAGGTAAAAAAGAGTAAAACTGAGAGTGAAATCAATAAAAGAACGAAGACTCTACCTGTCAGTAAATGAGAATTGCAAGATACATAGTATTTAAATACTCGTAATAAATACATATTCATCTCCTACTTCTTACAACATTCGTGCAGACTTTTTGCAAATAAAGTGGGTAGGTCTAGAGAACTATTAGGCAGTCATGAACCTAATTGAGAACCGGTTGTGTTTTTGTGTGTAGGACATATTTTGTGTCGTGGGAAGGTAATTACCTTATTAGCAATTGTTCTCTTGCAATGGTCACGAAAGAAATTGGGGTCGCAGGTTTGGCAAGCTATTGAATGGAATAATTCATATGACTAATGAGTTGGTTGCGGGTTCGTAATTTCTTCTGGGCAGCGTTTGGAAATATCGTTACAATGGTAACTAAGTCAAGTAATTTTCACACCGCATAAAGAATAACCACGAAGTGAAGGGTTTTACCACATGAACGGAAAACCGATTTTCACACGTGCGACTCTCTTGCTCTCGACAGAAAGGCGTTAGCTTGATAAATGCGACAAAAACTTTAAGTACCCACTTGCACCTATAAAATCGTCATGGCAAGTAAATGATCAGGAAAGTAAGTTTTTTACAATAACGTATTGTCTTTGCGTTGTGTGTTAATTTAGGTTTAATAAGCTTTGTTAAAGTCTGTGTTATTGATATATTTTGTGTTTTTGTATCTTTTTTTTAAATCACTGGAAAGCTAAGTATGTAATTAAATAGGTACAAAAAATAACCTTGTAAGTTTTGTGAAATTGGTTTGTAGTGCAAGAAAGGAGGAAAAAGAGCGGTATTTATCAAAGATCTAGTACTTTCAAAATCTGCGTTGCGAATAATGCAATTTCAGCTTTCTATTGGGTACGATTGTGTATAAAATTGGATGAATTAGATATTTTTCAAAATATTGACGCTAATATTAAATATGACACAATTATCGATGATGAATATTTTCATGTGGGTCGTATACATATACAATGAACGGCAGAACAGTCTTCGAGCTACTTTCAGAAAAATTTAGATTGTACATTCCCGAATATAATTATCGTGGGTCTATGAAAATATTGAACAGTGGATAACTTAACGTGTTGTGTCTACTTATCCCTGGTTATATAACAACAAGCCTAATACTACGACATTAGTATATATCCACTCTTATATGATGTGCTAGGCATGAACGCAGCAGCTATAATTAGTTTTCATATTATATGGGGCAAAACATATTTATGCGAAATTTCGAATAGTTCTTGGTAAACGATCTTATTATTTTGATTTAATGCGATTTTACAATCATATGTCTAAAAATCTAATGATGCCGAAAGACACAGCCACAAGCTAGTTCCCACATCTCGTACATGATAATATTTCTACGGGTTCATTAGGTAAATAAACATGGCGTGAGCTTTTAAATTAGTAAGTTTTAGGTTCTTTTTACACAATTACGATAAGCCTATCAACTGAATTTTCATCTTGTTATCATCCATACCATCATAAAAAAGCGTCGATGGCCGAGTGGTTAAGATCGTTGCTTGCCATGCGAGAGGTCGCCAGTTCAAACCCCGCCAGGTATCAATGTGTTTTTCAAATTTGAAATTCATATGTACCATCATTCAACGCTTTAACGGTGAAGGAAAACATCGTGAGGAAACCAGCACACCTGAGGGCCTACCATGAGTTGGCTATCGAAAACTTTCGTACGTTAAAAACCTATCGAGTTATTTTTTTCATACGGCCGATTTTAGTTCTTCGCGTAACCACCAGCGGCGCTGTACAAGTTTTTCATAGACATGTTTACGTAGGCGATATCGAGTGCGTAAGTTTTAAACTCACGGTAGCCCTACTGAGAATTTTTTCAACGGTGTGTGAAGCCATGTCAGAGGCCTACGGGCGGCTTAAAAACTCTGACACCAGGTTGTTCATCAACCAAACGATAAGAAGACCATACCTCACAATTAGTGTCGACCCATAAAAGTGGTAAAAACAACTTTAAAAATATGTGCTAGAGACACTTTAATAATCTTTCAAATCTATATCACGAAACAACTTTTTACCTATTTTATGTATATTTTAAAAGTTAAGTTTTCGCGCATATATAAATAGACAATACTATATGTTTTATACAACAAATATTGATAAATAAGTACTAAGTACCTAAAATATGTACATTTAGTTCGCTATAAATACTTTGACTCATAGTAGTAGCCACAAAAATATAAGGTTAAAGGGGTTGTTGTCATAATAGTATGTCATAGTTGGTATACGAAGTTAGTCAGACTATTCAAATTTTTTTGGACACTGTCACGTCACTACTGGTAGATATTTTTCTCTTTCTTATATATAGTTAGATTAATTAATTTATGAATTTTAAACTGTCATGGTTACACACATTAGAAAACTGAAAGTGTCCGGGATATTTACCATGTTGTTTTGTTTTAATGAGCTCCCGATATTTCGGCACTGTTGCAAGCGCCATGATCACGGGTGAACTGTAGGACTGCGAGAATGACGGTAGGTCTAAGGGCAGACATATCGGTCTACCCTCTTTCTAAGTCTTTTATTACGCACGACACCACTACCCTCGTTCACAATATTGTCACTCCGAATTCGATCACGACACACTACACTCACGGTATCACTTCTTTCTTCCTCGAAAACGGACACATTTTTGTTTTTACATAAACGTATTACCGGATGCCATACATTCGACAGTTGAAACCCATCTTCACGATTGAAGTTTTTGAATTTCTTAATTTCAATAGCTTCTCTGACCAGTCGTGGTATGTGGGAGCTCGTACATAGGGCAAACGAAACGGACGATTTCGTGCCGGGTGAAAGAGCATATCAGGGCAGTCAAAAACAACGAAGCACAAAAATCGGCAATCGCTAAACATCTTTTAGAATGGGGAACGAACCACTGGATTGAGTTACATAACCTTAAGATACTTTCGACAGAACGCCATTACATACCACGACTGGTCAGAGAAGCTATTGAAATTAAGAAATTCAAAAACTTCAATCGTGAAGATGGGTTTCAACTGTCGAATGTATGGCATCCGGTAATACGTTTATGTAAAAACAAAAATGTGTCCGTTTTCGAGGAAGAAAGAAGTGATACCGTGAGTGTAGTGTGTCGTGATCGAATTCGGAGTGACAATATTGTGAACGAGGGTAGTGGTGTCGTGCGTAATAAAAGACTTAGAAAGAGGGTAGACCGATATGTCTGCCCTTAGACCTACCGTCATTCTCGCAGTCCTACAGTTCACCCGTGATCATGGCGCTTGCAACAGTGCCGAAATATCGGGAGCTCATTAAAACAAAACAACATGGTAAATATCCCGGACACTTTCAGTTTTCTAATTTATGAATTTACTGCCTAGGTAGACAAGAAGATTGTGCATGGTAGAAACAGCCATGGAAGTTATACCACAAATGCCCAAATTTATAGTGGTCCAAATACAGACAGGAGAAGTGTAAGAAATCAAAATTTGTATGAATTCACAAAATAATCATGTAATATTTATCAGATAGATACATTTTACATTCACCATGGGATTCCATTGCGCCGCTATTATAATCTCCATTAAACACGACCTCCAAAATCTATACAATGGAAAATGTTATTATAATGCTAACCAATTTTATGGTATTGGTTACAGTAGGAAATATACACCTTAATAAGAAGGCATACGCATTCGACTAGTAAAAGCAATTACTTGAGGTAAAGACCGTTCAAAAAAATGTGCGGTAACTCGTCATAGGCTAGAATACACTATGCAAGTCGAGTACATATTTGAATTTTGACGTATACATTCATGGCTAAAATGACAAATTGTACGGCAAGTTTGCAAATCAAAACAATTAACGGCCAATTAATTATACAAAATGAACCTTACAGTTACTCCGACGCCTTCGTTGCACTCGTAAATACGAGTCTATCGTTTGTTCAACCAGCCAACAAGTTAACAACCAACTTTCTATTAACTGTCAATGCACTGCACAAAATCTGTCTGGATTAACTTTGTACTGAGGGGTTTTGCAAAGTTTTTGTTTACGTTCACAGTGTTTTCTGATACGTTAAACTCGATCGCGTGAAACGGAACGTGGATACGCGCGCGTTACCCGGCGGAACGACTTGGACTGCGGGCGCGCAAGTAGGAGAAACTAAAGAGAAAAGTGCCTCCCCCACATCAGCCGGTTACATCAATGCTCTCAGTACTGATATTGTTCGCTGTAAGACCGTTTTAGGGTTCTGCAATTGGAATAAGGATAATTTTCGTCTCGTTGACACGTAAGTAGTTTAACTCAACTTGGTTGTTATGAATGTAAGTACGTGTATGCTGACCGACAAGCACGTACTTTCAAAATTACTGATTTTAGTGTAAAATATAATGAATAAGTATATACTTGGTATACTATGTATAACGTGATTTAAAATCGAAGCTATAGGTATTCTAATTCTATTCTATGTGGTGAGCCCCAATAATACGTATAATACCGATACGATCTAGTCAAAATAGCAGAAAAATATTATCAAGATTTTGTAAAAATGTTCTGACTGGCCGGGATGATCTTATTTGTTAAATTGACCATGTTGTTGTTGCCCATTAAGAAGAATAAATAATTATAGTCTTGCACTGTAATTAAAATTTCAAGATTAAAATAGCAAACTATACCAAAAAATAACAGTTTTTCATGAACATTTTTAATACAGAACCTTCAAAGTCAAGCCTGATCGCGCTTCATCGCCTTTTTGTTATTGTTAATAGGATGGTTTAGCTAAAGCGAAGCTTCCGCTTTCCGCCAGAGTCGGCCGCCAAACGTAATTCAGACGTAAGACGGGACAAAAAGTTCCACTGTAAATAGTATTGCGTAGCCACCACTCTTTTTACTCTCAACAAAGATGATGTTAATTTGAGATACGAAACGCTATTGTGCGCTGTGCCGCATTCAGTTAGGCTTCAAGCTCTATTAAAGCTCATAGAATGATTCAAAGTGAGCATCAACATAATACTAATTTATTTTAATGAGCTGCTCATAGATAATGTGCTAATGTGATGCAAGGTAGGAAGTAGTCAGTTATAGTTACCGCTTTAAATACGTCTTTTATGTGGTATATGATCACAAGGTTTTTGTTGCTTTAAGGCAGTCTAGTGTACTCTTGACGTCATGTCCAGTCAATACAAAATTATACACATTTTTAATAGATGTTAACTTTTTATTGACCACGAAGGGGCAATAAAATAAATTTTCATATTTCCAAATAGAGTATTTTCCATATGTAAAATGCTGTAAACTGGCGTGTCTGGCACTACCCGTCGCGGGGTTGCCCAAGCTGATAAATAATAGGTAATGTACATTGCCTACAGTTTCAAAAATAGGTCACCCATTGCCAAACCTTTCATGGGCGTTACAAAGTTAGCTATGTGTTAAGAAGGATACATGTGTCTGTATTTTAATTGGTATTGGTAAAGGGATGGTTTCCGTAACGCTATAAACATACGCAAGACACTCGTTTACATAAAACATTACAAAGAAAAAATAGCATAGTTCTGTACATAGAATCGAAGGTAGGCATTCAATTCAAGTATACATTAAAAATAATTAATGATTGAGGCTTCATGTTTGTTTAGATATAGTTTTTATGCAAAGTTTCATGAGCTAGCCTAGCTCAACAACCAAGATGCCTGATCTGATCAAGTCTTAATTTCAAAACATACATAAATTGCTAATAATCAGATACCTAACTAACATCTGCGTCAAAATATCTTACCTTGAAATATTGTTAAACCTTCGAAGCTATCTATTAAATTTGAATTAGGGGCAGCATGAATGGGAATATGATAAACAATCGCTCGTTATTTTGTCTTCTTATTTAGGTATGTAAGACATGTCTACCTTTCCAGTCAACAGTTCCGGTTATCGCATCAGTCAGTTAGTCATTCAATCTTAGCTCCAAAATCCGGAATCGGTCTACCCAGTAACCTGGATAAACAAATTCAGTATTTACGCGTATGCAAGTCCCTGCGTTGCGTAAACACCAATAACACGTGCTTATTGGTTGCATAAATGTTAACCGAAGAGTAATGAATAACTCATTTCAGACAAACCGGAAGATTACGAAATGTAACGAAGGTGTAACAGTTTGTTGATCGGCCATAATTGAAAATTAAATTGCTTTATTTTACGGCGCTTGTTAGCGTTAAAGGGACGTCTGTGAGTGTCTTTATCGCGCCAAGAGGCAGTATCAACAAATACAACATAATTAAACGATTGTTATCACTCACTATGTTTCGATGTTATATACCGTAGAAAAGCTTAACTTTGAAACAAAATTAAAGTGTATTACATCTTATTACAATCACAGAGAGCATAGAACTCGTACCTCAAGTGGCTGGTTAAGTTTAGGATATGTTTCTTAAATAAGTTACACCTGAAGTAACATCCGACGTCGTTTGTGGTGCAATACGACTGTTTAATGTATGTATATTGCATTTATTCGGAAAGCGCATGCATTTTGTTGTTGTGAAACGAACAAGGAAATCTCAATATACTTCAAATAAAAAAATCCTGTAGTATTAACGGACTGCAGGCAGCAGAAGCAGACATCATTGCATTTGCTACACTATTGCAAATTAGTTTCTGAACTCCTGAACACCCTTCTTACAAGCGAATCGCTCTTAAACCGATGTCATGCGCATATTCCCTGAAGCACTGTCTGCAGATGTTTAATCCGTATTTACGAAGTCCATGTCTGTTGGAGCAGGCTCGGCATGAACGAGATCCCTGTCCGTATCTACGAGGGTGAGAATACCAGATATTGGCGTGACCTATGTTTTAAAACTTTATTTCTCTTCGAAGCGACGAGAAACACGACCAAGCCAAGATGGCCCCTTGACAGATCAAAAAGAATGAATGAGAATGAATGAGCTCTATAGAGATAAAATGCAGTTGCAATGGTTTTACAACGACACATTACTGGCTATCTGCAATATGTACCTGAAATTCTACTGACGATTTTAAGTCTACAAAAAATATGAACTCAGAGCTTACATCGACAGCATATATGCGCCGTGTGTAATACTATGACAATGATGTGTTGTTTGTTATTATCTCTGCGTAGAGTTAGGTAACCACTTTGTGTCTTGAGGACTCATAGGTATGACTCGACATATCGGCGCTAAAAGAAACAAAAATAGTTACATAATATGTATTGGCTAGCTATACCTCCCTAACTAAAATGGTGTCAAGCCTCTACATAGTCTATTCCAAGACAGACTTCACAATTTATGTTGGAATGAGCTAATAGTAGCTAAAGCTATTTACCATTTTAGATATCATAGTAATATGTATATGGTTAATCCAGAGTTATTACATCAAAGACATTAAACAGTATCGAGACACAACAGAGCCTGTATGCGCTTTGGTGATTTATTATAGGACTAAAATAAATTGACTATGAAATCACTGTAAAAATTATAATCAATGATCATTGAAATTATGTTATACAGTATTTTACAGTGTACTTTAAATCAAATAAGTAATCTATTAAATATTATCTGATCCCGTGGTAAGTAGCTTAAGCACTTGTGTTGACACGAAACAAACACTAATGTTCGTCACAATATACTTGTCCCGGATGGAAATCGAACCCACAAGTCTTGAAACCGCAGTTAATGACCAGTGTTCTGGTCGATTAAAGCATTTTTATCGTGTTTCTTAAAACTACCCTCTTCCAATCTATTCAGTTGAAGTAATATTCTTGACATAAAAAAATTCCGAGACACAATGTATTCGGATCTTGGGTTCCCCAAGATAGGTGCAGAAACTGCAGCAAATATGCAGCTGTCAAAACGCGTTTTAAACCTACATACTTTGCATTCACAAACTTTCACATTTTGCTTTCTTATTGTCACCTGTCTGAAATAAATGAAAAGGTACGAGACGCGTCTGTCCGTTGCTAATGATTACCCAGATTAGCCTAGTTATTGTACAGGAACGGTCAAATATTTAAAATAAAACGTCAATAAACTAAAGTAGGATCAAATCGTGGTTATGCTTTATAATAATTGTTTTATTTAATAATAATAATAATAATATGTTTATTTCAAAAAACCTTAAAACTAGTACACAAAGATATCATACGGCCGCCACACTAAGCATTGGCTTGTCTAAACGAAATATTACGCTCATATTACACAAAACACGTAACGACTTACCCCAAAAAGGAGACGCAACACTTTTTTTCCTTGAATTCGCATTACATGCTTGGGTCACTTCACTAACACATTTTTTCCCTTTGGATACATAAGACGCACTACATAAGCTGCGGTTACTTCGCCAACTGAATCGCGATGCGTTAATAGTTAGTAGCCGGTCCACACAATGCCAGGTAATCCGAATTAAGTAATTTAAATCCAATTAGCAAGACCACGTTAAATACTCTACTAGACAAAACTACTTACAATAGTTTTGGCAGCCAAAAGGAATTAGTATTATGAGTGTTATATATTTTAATTGCGTGATCGTACGCAAATGTAACATGTATAGGTTTGGTAGGTTGCGTCGATATTCACATAATAGCAATTATGTGGAAAGCTATGTAATCTAGTATCTTTATCATTTCCGTATACATAAAAAATATGTGATAACGGGGGAAGTTCCTTTTTTCAGGAAGGAACTTAAAATATCTAAAATCCTTATTGTTTCCAATAGACTTTTAGTGTGGCCTGCAATGAAAAAATAATAAAATAAGAAACGTAATAATAAATTCCAATAAAAGAATATGTCAATTAGGTAATTAGCATCGCTTGGAGGTAAAAAGGTTGTTGAGAGATATAAGCACTCAGCATTTGAGATGAAATCCAGTATGCCTTGATGCTCATCTTCCACCTCCTTGCCGGTGGCGATTACATCAGATCTTGAAGCATGTTTCTACATAGGTTTTAATAGCTATTTTACAGGCGACCTGAGCTCCTTGGGCACATTTGGACTCCTTACTGCAGCTGCAGCCTGCATTGCGCAACGACTTTCACCCGCCCGCGTTAACGAGCCCGCGAAGGCGCCGTAGAGATGTCCCACTATCGATATGGTTACTATCCTTTGGAATCGATAGCATTGTCACTGTAGGACATTTACATGTAGTTTGATCCTGACTAACTACGATGATAGCTTGAAGTAGCCTTGCCATCACTGGTTTCAAAATCCATTTTTTAAGGTTTGTTGACTTCACGATGCACTATGATTGAGCTCTATCTTATCTGTTCGGTTTCCTTACAATCAGGTGTTTTTCTTTTCATGATATATATCATGTAAAAAACGAGCTTCATTCGTTTTACACAATGAAGTACCTAGCTAAATAAATTCCCTATCAAGTGATATTTTTCAAAGCATCTATTGAGTTAGCATCGTTACTCTGTACCTACCTTTTTATTAATTTTATAATATTTAGGTAGGTACTTATAATTATATCAATAGCATCTATTGTTCCTGGCCAGTTTCTTTAACGTGTAGGAAGTAGGTCCTACTCTTATTAAAATGGCGTCACGTATCGATAATCGACTATCGAGGCGACTCTACCGCTTTGCGCCCAGCTCGTGACGCAGATATTACGTACCAACTAAGTTAAATGTTTGTCTGCGTACAGATGATGGAGCCAGACAGGCACGGATCATTAGCTGCGCAATCATACACTCGATAACGCCCTTTCAGCTGTTGCTTCATTGGAGACTAATTGACAGTTTCAATGCAAATATACCAATTACAGTTAAAGTGGGCACGTTTACGTGCAAGCTCGGTACTCTCCTGTATCTATTTATTTCTTGCAGTATGTGTTTATAGAGTCAAGCGTGCAGCTTAAGTGTTGCCAAAGAGATATTAATATTTATAGTAGGTAATTAGGCATCTACTAATTGAATAGGTGGGACTTACTTATTCTAGCTCTACTGTATAGTCAGTAACGTGAGTAAGGCATATTTGATAAAAACGAGCTCCTGAATTATATGAAGACCAAACTAGGTATGGTTCTCTCTAAGAGCTTTATCGGCGATAACCCAAAAGAATGGTACATTACCATTATGGGTGGAAGCAGACTTCAAAGACATCTACTCATGGGAGCAACGCAGGGCACAACGTCACCAACATGCTACTGATGAAGATCAAACAACGAATGAGTCTGCACGGTGGACACGTAAGACATATTTTATGGGAATGTCACTTACAGGCCAGACTTAGGCTCAAACGTATGGTAACGGGCTAACCGAAATCATAAAAATACAAATACAGTTCACAGAGGCAGGGATCACAAAATATCTCTAATTCATACGGCAAGATGCAACAATACAAGTAATAAGGAATAAAAAAATTAACAATGTCTTTAACCGCAAAAAAAGTGCAAAATAAAAATACTTTACTTAGTAAGTATATAAAGTAATTTAAACTATGCGTTCCTATAATGTGTTAACAATTTTTCGTACACTCGAATCGAATGGAAAAGGCAGACAAGCTTTTTCCAATTGTCATGTAAGTGATTACATCTTCTGTAGAGCGTGTATGTATATTTGAACAAATTTAAAAACATTGCGTATGACTCGTGTGGTTCTATAGTAGTTCGTTGGCATGCGGTATTGGATTAAGAATGAATAATAGCTTTCTAACCAAACAAATCACTATAAGACGAGTCAGCAATTCAAACGAACAACACCGCGGAATAAGGTCAATTGTGAGACAGCGGAAACCTCTTTAAAACTGCAAACTTAACATAGTGTCCGTCTCAATTGGTTTAAAAACACTTATCTCCTTTCTTTTTCACGTGTTTGTGGTAAGAGAGCGGATACCAAGCCAACAATTATACACACCAGATGGTCATCTGCCACACGTAGGGGCTTGCATACCACAGGCTGGATGCTTACTCTTGAAACCATGGTATCACCATACTAATACGTTTAGTACTCTTCATTTACGATGCTGCGCCCTATTGATATGAATAGAATATAGTATTTTCGGAAACACGAAGTTAGTCGATGCCCATTGTATTACTTGAAGCATGTTATTGCCTTTTTTGTTTGTGTCCGTATAACACAACGACAATCATACAAAACAATAAACTATGTGAGATATCTAAACATACATGCAACTACTTAAAAAGCTATTACTATTCATTTGCCTTGTCTTCATAGCCAATAGTCATAAGCACGGAACAAGAAAAGACTTTAGTATTTTCTTCATTGTTAAATAACATAGATAATCAATATGCAGTTGAATTAGTTGATCACAGTAGATTAAGTTTAGTATCAATATTATAAAATGTCATAATTTTATCTCAAAGGTTGCTTTACGCTTCAACATACCTACCTGATATATGTATTTATCACATAACATATGTAAATTTATGTATAATTGAAGATGTAGGTTATCGTTTAATCTAACAGAAGTAAAATTACTATCTAGTAAATTATTCATGAAAAAGGTTTAAAAAATACATATCTCATCTAAATAGACCGAAAGCAGTAACCTACCTACTACTACTTAATTTGGTTGCTCATATCTGCTATACTTTATCATTAAAAATTGTACTGCAGGCAGTCCTTACTTCCAACTTATTGCCTTGAATTTGCTTTCTCTATTTTACATATCTATGACAAAAGTATGCAGCAGGTTGCCGCCCCCGCGGTACCTATCTACTACATTCGAAGTACTAATATATATAAAAATGAATTGGCGGAGTAATAAGGCTTTAGCTGGACAACCTACTTACTACCTACAATTCATTTGTACGAATAATAGGTATGTACTTGCTATCTATCCTTACTAATATTATAAATCCGAAAGTAACTCTGTCTGCCTGTCTGTCTGTCTGTTACGCTTCAAACATAGAGTACTGAACCAATTTAAATGAAATTTGGCACAGATATAGCCCAGCGCCTAGAAAAGGTTATAGGCTACTTTTTAACCGACTGCGCTACAAAGAAGTTATGTTTTACCCGTTAAACATCTTTACGCGCACGAAGTCGTCACAGCCCAAACCACTGGACAGATCGAGATGAAATTTGGCATGCAGGTGGATGTTATGACGTAGACATACGTTAAGAAAGGATTTCCCGAAATTCCCACGGAAACGGGAATTAACGGGAATATCCTTTTGTATGAAAAATATTAACCGCATAAGTTCGACGCTTGAAATTTAGCATGCAGGTACCATAATAAATTTAAAGCTTAGTTACAGGATATTGTGAAATTCCCACGGGAACGGGAGTAATAAGGAAAACACTTTTGTATGAAAAAATCTGAACCGCGTAAAATAGATGATTGAGATTTGGCATGCAGGTACCGATATTACAAAATTCCCAGGGGACTGTTCCCCTGTGAGTCCTGTGAGTAATTGGGAAACAACTTCTGTATGTTAAATCCTGTAGGACACGCAAACGAAGTCGCGGGCACAGCTATCTACTATAAACAAAGTTACATACGGATTAGGACAGGTCCGTCTCTAGTTAGAGGCAAATACTACAGGTTCTACATAGTGTCTTCGTTTGTTACAAAATTCGAAACTACACAGATATCTTAAACAAAATTATAGGTAGGTACTCAAAAAATTTTACCTACGGTATTAGTTACTACAAAGGCTTGTATACTACTTACTATTTTGGGAATTTCAGTTCAGGCCGGTTCGAATAAAATCTCAGGCGTAACCGTCCCGAGTCTACCACATAACATCACAGTTGACACCAATACCCATTATTATCGGTCATTTAGACCGCATATGAGTAAAAGTGTTAATCTTATTGTATCGAGGTCCCCACTGAAAGTAAGAGGATGTCTGACAAACACTGACGTCACCCGGATTTGGTGGGCGAGCAACCAGACATTTTTACAATCTCCGGCTTTGTTTTCAATAGGTTAATTTCGTCATAATGTTACAGCAGTCATAAGGAATTGGTCGGTTGGAGCAACTCAATTCTACTGAAGTGCAGTGGCGGTAGATACAATATGTAATATGTGGCACTCTGATTACAAATGAAAGTAAGGCACAATGACAGAATATTATGTTTCCAATAACTTTAAAGTTGTAAAGTTTCTATAGATATGCTATTAACTATGAGGGTGGATTAAATCTTAAATTTTTTTTTGTTGAAAAAGTTCATAGCGACATCTATGTTTTAATGAGTATATAAACATACAAGTCAGTTCCGCCATCTAGTGACGATCGTTGGCATATTACTAATGCTTCAATAGATGGCGCTATAAGTTTCTATAGAAAGTTTCATTGTACTTTCTAAAAATAACACCAGAGTTCGTTCGAAGCGCTATATTTAGTTTTTAGACATTTGACAAAAAAGATGGCAGCGATCGCCGACTGCTGTCCTTCGGATTTATTGCGAAAATGGCGCATTATGTGATATTTTCACATAATTTAATAATTATAAGTGAAAAATTGTGTAGTGTTGCTTTGTGATGTTGTGTAGTTTTACATGAATGACAGTGTATTCGTGTGTAAATAGGACTGCAACTTTCTTCTGGATATTGGATTACACATAAAGTAAAGGTATTTATGCCTCCTACGCGATAATTACTCCGTTTCTAAGTAATTTTATGTCATATTCTTAGTCAGAACTAATATAAGCTTTATAATAAGAAGTCTATCTTAGGAATATTACATAAGAATGTGGATTTTATACGCACTTGGTCAGAGTCGTATTATTGGTACGAGTTTATCCTTTCCGTAGCATAAGCTTTATTTTAAGTTCCTGGGAGCGTAGTAGGTACTCAAAGCATAC
This sequence comes from Maruca vitrata, assembly GCA_039566165.1. Taxonomy (NCBI): domain Eukaryota; kingdom Metazoa; phylum Arthropoda; class Insecta; order Lepidoptera; family Crambidae; genus Maruca; species Maruca vitrata. The sequence continues at coordinate 12,252,330 of CM076917.1, read as the reverse complement.
ACCGAGAGCAGGATTCGTGGCCGCTCGGCCCCGGGCTGCATGACATCAGCAGGCCTTACTTACTGTAAACTTTAGCAGAATGAATCATCGTCCAATACTGCCACCCATAAATTCGTACATCTAAGGCTAATTTCGGAAAATCGTGAAACAATTCTCTGAAACGTCTGAACGAAAATATTTTACGAAATTTGCTTCTGAAATCATTAACAGGAAAATTTTCATTTACTTAATTATTTATTTATTTTCAACAGTCGGTACAGATGTAGGTAATTGATGACTATTATTCCATTTGTACATTTAAAAATTAATTTCTCCAAGTCTTCAGCTAATTTGTGTCCATAAAATAAAATTTGTACCTTCATTGAGAATATTAACAATATTAGGTACAATAAATTCACATTATTATCTATTAGTATACTTTGTTATATTCTAAAGTTTTAAAAGTTTATAAAAAAGTGTACACAAATAAGCTTTTGATGATTTAAATCTACATCAATTGCAAGACTTATTGATGAAATTATTACATATTCTACTTAATTGAATGCAGTACCTCGGTAAAAATTAACTTCGCATGGCTACACTTGTTTATACTAAGCACTTAAGTAACTGAATATTTTAAATGTTCTTGAGTAGGTTAAATATGTATTTTTAATTTTAAAACATGTCATTTTGTTTGAATGAAATATAATTGTAATTATGTGCTATAAAAATATATTTAAACTATTTACTTATTTGATATCATGATCATGTAGTAGGTACTCAAAGCATACACCAAGAGCAGGATTAGTGGCCGCTTGGCCCCCCGGCTGCACGACATCAGCAATAAGTATGATGTATTAAATATCCCGGACATATGTATTGAGTTATTTGACAAATAGTATTGTCTATTATTTGCGCGAGCACTACACATTTGAAACTAAACTCATGTGTATTGGTATTCTAAAAAATGTTTAGTTTTATTTGACAAAATTTACATTTTATTGTTATTAAATATTTAAACTTGATTTACAATATTTGAGTACACTTGTTAATGTAGGACAAAAGTAATTAAAGAAAAGTGGGTCAACTACAATAACAGATAGGTGTCACCATTTCTTCAGTAATAAGTGGGTCTCTTGGTATACCTTACCTAACTATTGAGACAGACCAGTTAAGTGAAAGGACCACAAACTGCAAGCCACCCACAACTTTTAGCGCAGAAATCACTCAGGTATCCTAAATTCCTTGCTCTATACTAGTGTTAGTGCCAAGTATTCATCCATTCATACCTCTTTATCAGTAAAAACTGTTTAATCTAAAGCAATCTTATCATTTTCTATTGCCTTAATTTAAAACTCACTCTCTTAATAAGTTTTAAGATATAGAACTGAAGGTAGAAAATCAATTTGATATGATAATGCACTAAGAACTTATTTACACAGACTAGGTATTCAAATTTGTGTTCAGCCTTCAAAAAGATACTTTTTAAATAAGCTTACATAGTCAAAGTACGCTGATTTTAAAGACAGAATCAGAATATGTATAATCTTCATACTTGGATTTCAATCTTCTTCTTTCTTATTCAGCGGAGTGAAATAGGAACATGAACATTCCAATATGATTTTAAGCTTTTGCATTCCATTACACTAAATATTAGTAAGTAGCTACTTATGTATTTGCTACTCCTAATATTGTGTGTAGACCCATAAAGACTAATATTTAATGAACATTAAATGTGTGATTTAAGCACATTGGTGAGGACATTTGTGCACCAGTGAATAATATTGTACTCACATTTAAAAAGAGAAAATGCAACTCCAGTTACAAATATTCCACAGTATGCTATAATTTGGTTATAATGTTTATTATAAGGTGTACAACCAATTTTTACCATTGCAGCCAATCTAAGTGTAGGTAAGTCAACTGCACAAGACACATAATAGTGCACAAGTAAACGTGCAAACGCATGTGCACCCTGTCGGTTCCAAGAGTCGTGAATCCGACCATGGCTGAGATCAAGCGCAGGGCAAAATTATGATGATTATATGGCTCCAATCTTTTACCAGCGCGTATACGAAACGAGAGATGATGCAGTCTCTTATCGCTGTCTCCTAGTACTGTCTTGTGTGTAAAGACAATCTGGAAACTACACAAGAAGTACAGATAACAAGCACAGCTAAAATAAGCGAAACTCCTGTAACCCGCATCTAGCTTTCGGCAGCAGACGATGTGTCTAGCAGCGCAAAGCGTTTCACGTTCCGGTGTAACGGTGATTGGACGCCGATATTCGTAAAGATGTCATTAAAACTCGTGAGACGACAATACTAGGACATTGCCAAATGATTTCCTGGATAAAGGCGACAAGTGGTTTAAGGCGCACAGCTGTATTATTTAATCTAGCAGATATATTGTGAAATACGTGCTATTAAGCTACGGAAGTCTTATAACTATCATTATAAATTGATCATTCTGTTTACCTCTAAACTACAGTACTGTTTAGTGTTGTAGAGGGTAGTATCGTATGTAAATTGAATTCTCGTTGGCTATAACACCTACCTATGTCTAATATATAGCTGATCATTCTCGGTGCACCACGTACTCACATATTGGCAGAATTGGCGCCAGATGCACGTGTTATCACAACATTAAGGTGTGTTACATCAATAAACCTGTCGAAGAATTAGCGGAACCAAATGCCAAATTGATCATTTGGCAGCAACTTCCGCATTCTTACGTAGGAAATAATGCAAGGGAGATGTGTTGTATTTTCTCTGATTATTTTGTCTAATTGTACCTAGGTACTTATTGTAATGCCGTAATTTCGGGTTTCGATTTTAAATTTCTTTGTTTCAATCTTATCCCCTATTAATATTAAACCCTTGAAACACTCGAAGGACTTCTATCTCTGCCATCCAGCAGGCAAATTATAAAATTGTAGATGAAAAAGCTCCTGATTGGGTTTTACGTGAAGCATAATAGTCGATAAGTTTTTATAGACTAGGTAAAAAGTTATTTTGTCACATTATAACGAGCAAAAAATTTGGAACGTGGTAGAACCGCGTGGCTATTTCGTGGCATCACACACTTTTTCATGTTTTTATATTGATAAATTCCAAAGCCATGCCAAGAGATATTACAGGTGTTCGCTTGCTGGAGATAATTTTAAAAGCATTTAGTGAAATATTCGATTAAATTTACACATAAAAGATATAGCTTTGTAACGATAATATTTAGTAAGTAGTAGGGGAAACTGTTGTACCTAGGCCAGTTTTTGATATTTTTATTTTTTAAAAATAAATGGTAAGAATAAGATCCGTCAAATATGGAATAATGGAAAGATCAGTTACTCAACTGTATAATAAATACATAAAATATGAGGATTTTCGGTAAAGCTGGAAACAAAAACAACTTGAAAAAAAAAGGGAAAACGGTCCAAGGTACAACAGACCTGATGTACCTTGGACCGTTTCAGTTGTACTTTGGACATTCCAGGATAAAATGAAGATAAACACTAGCAATTGCAGCAGAGTTTTATTTTTAATATAGGTAAGTACAACAATAATGCTTATACCTGTAATCAACAAAAACATTAATGTAAATAGCAAATTAACAGTAACCTTAATTAATTGTCTCTTGTCTCTTTATTTTGTGTCAATTACATAACAAATGTTTACATATTTAAATATTTCTTTTTTTGCTTTATATAAGAATAAAAATATAATCAAAAAATATGTTTTTATAAGGTTATACTATCTATATCAAAATTATCTATCTATTATCTATGTCCAAGGTACAACCTCAGTTGGGGGGCCGAGGTACAACATCATAACAATTTTTAGTTACAACGTGTTTAAACACACTTTTAATTGAGGTTGGGTTCAGACAATTATACTATCTAAAACCTTAATAAACTGAGATTATATCGGAAGTAAAAGATATTTGATAAATACATATCGCGTTAAATTAAGACGCCATAAGAAAATCCAAAAAACGAACTTTTAAGGCAAAAAATAATAAATAACATTTTTTAACTGCATTGACCCGGCGCCGGCGAATCACAACTAACTTCACGTGAGTCTCATCAAAGCAGGCTTTGACTGCCATATACAATATTATTCTAAAGCGCGGGAGTTTACGAAAAATTACAATTGTCCTAGGTACAACCCTGTCCAAGGTACAACAGGTTCCCCTACTACTAGCTACCATTCACAAGGTGTTTCGACTTCGGATACTATGATCTGTCTTTTAAAGGTTCCATAGCCAAAGGCAAAAAATGGAACCTTATAGAGACGACACGTCTGTCTGACGGTATGTCACAGTCACTTTTTTTTAACCTATACGAATGACTGAGCATAGAATGCCCAAATAGGGGTGACAGCCATCCGCTCCCCCGCAAGTCCGGTGATGATGGAGAGGCTACTCCAAGCCAGGGTTGTATATCAGTTAGGAAAAAAGCAATCACAAATTTAAACAACAAAAAATTTTAAACATAACGTTTAAATACGTCCTGAATTAGGAGCTTACATAATGTTAATTCTGATACACTTTCATGAGATTACCTATACATAGTTCTATTGTCAGATTTATATTGTGTCATGAGTGTCGATATTTCCTGTCCCACGTCATATATCCTTGTTACTCGTGGGAACGCAAGGACTTTGTTAAAACAATGCACAAGGCAGAATGGCGGCGACGTGCGTGGTCCACAACCCGTCACGTCACGTTTCCCACAGAGGTGAAAAGTGGATCGCTGGAAGTGATCTCTGCCTACCCCTCTGGGAAAAAGGCGTGATTTTATGTATGTATGTGTCGATATTCACGTTATTAACATGATGTCGTATTGTGTGTGCGTCGAAGTTTTGTTTATAAATGCAGTCGGCGGCGACCAATAGCGGTTCTGACCATATTTGAATTTGTTCTATTGCAGCTGCCGTCACTTATCGAAAACAACACTGGCAGCTGTGTGCGGAATTGTTTTGCATGCTAACACGCTCCAGGGCTCGCGGTCTTGTAACCTACCTAAGTACCTACAGACTGATTTACTTCATAGATGGTCATCGCCACACTGAATAGATATTCTCATTCATCATCAGCCTATATACGTCCCCACTGCTGGGGCACGGGCCTACCCTAAACTAGGGCGATAAGGCCTTAGCCGACCACGCTGGCCAAGTGCGGGTTGGTCGACTACACAACCTTAGAATTTCTTGGGTTAGGTGTGCAGGTTTCCTCACTATGTTTTCCTTCACCGTTAAAGCGTCGAATGATGGCAAAATATGAATTTCAAATTTGAAAAACACATTGGTACCTGGCGGGGTTTGAACTGGCGACCTCTCGCATGGCAAGCAACGACCTTAACCACTTGGCCATCGACGCTTCTTCGATATTCTCATTACGATACCAAATTCATCTTCATTAAATTTAGAATATTTTTTTTTAATAATATAATCTTTTTTATCATCTATCTACTTTTCAAGCATAAGTTCACATCTCCATGTTTGAGAATGGGTTTCCAACCTTGCATGATAAGCCGTGGATTCAAAAGAAAAATTAAATTTGCGCATAGGTCCATTTACTTTATAAACGTAGACTGCCCACGGGAAATGCAGGTTTATTGTGATGAACCACTAAAAGTAACTGTGATTTCATAGAGTGCTAGGCTTTCCCAAATTGCGATAGGAATGGAAAGGAAACAATCGTTAATTAGGTAACACATAAGTCTTGTAACCTTGCATATCGATTGTTCCCGCATGATGTATTTGATTGTACTACAGAACGAGGTGTTTGGTCCAGCCGCTACAGCCTATCTGTAGACCTGGCCGTCTTCCAGACTGAAGTGTTATGTATTGTCGGAGATGAATGCTACGCATTAATTGTATATGATTTGGGGCTCTACATCTATCTGCGTTGTTATTGCAATTCAGGGATTTCAGTGAACAGAACTATCGTAGTGTATCATACAGATCCTAAAATCATACGCACATGGATTCCTTTTGATGTTTCTATAAAAATAACGATTCCAGCCTTACCAGTAAATACACACACAGCCTTTTACACGTATTAACGAATTCAAATCGGAATAAGGAAAACCTTTTGAAATAAGTAAGACTGAGAAGTTCGTTGACTTTTTCTGCATAAGCCAACAAATTCTATACATAAAATCAAAATATTAAATGTCGTTTTAGTTAGCTGTATGCATAAACTATATGCATACAGCTAACTAAATTATGACAGTTGGGATGAGAAGCTATTATAATGATGGAATAGTAATTCCATTATTTACTATTTGGTTCAGACGAAATGCATCCTTGAGTCAGCAGAATGGAATTATGTTCTATTTTTGTTACAACCATCGCTCCCAAGTTCTAGACTCTGCCAAATTATGAAGTTTAACGACAAAAATATGCATAGAACTGCGTCATATCGCTACGTCCTATATAAATGCCATAGAGACCAGCTGTCTACCTGATCAAAAACTGGTTACATTATACGAACTAATATGGAGAATGGACCATGAAGACAATCTTTAAATTAAAAATGTAAATGCCGACCATATCGTAGGATTTATTTAATATAAAAATATTTTGTTTGCATGCATATTGCTACTCTGTTAAAGTGAAGTATGTATCGTAAAAGGTATTTTTCATCAATCATCAATTCAATGAATATAAACTATTCGTTGTTGTAGGACATAGAAAGGGACCATAGCATTGCTCATTTTAAAATGAAGGTTGATTGCGTCATGAATTGTTTTGTTTAAAAATGCGCCAATTAAAACGTAACTAATTAAATTCCATCAAAGTTCGTCTGGTTGGCGGAGTAGTAGGCACTGAACTGCCTCCTCGGTTGGAGTTAGTTTTCGCCAAAGCTAGTTTCCAAGTCGGGCCACCCCCTTGTTCTTGGTTCGTGCACAAGTGCAGTTTTCCTTACACTACTGTAGCTTTCAATTTTAGAATGCCCCTTAATAGACTTTGTTCAGCGTCTTGGTAGGTAGTTTCGAGTTCGGTATTCGGTGGCACAAAGAGCGCAGGCCGGTCGCTTGACGAGCGCGTGGGCTCGTGTATGGAGGAGCGATGATCTATGCATTAGTGGGTTTCGTGAGCAAGTGCGAATAGTTGATTGGAGGTTATTCAACTGGTGAGTGAACAGAAATAGCGCGGTCGCTGCCGGCGCTGGTGGGCGCCGTCCGCGCCGCCGCTCCCGGGATCGGCTCGGGACCTACTAAACGTACTTCCGGGATTCAGAATCGGACCACTGTGCGCGTCAAACGATTGACGCTTGTAAGCCGTCTTGTGATGATAACGTTTCTTGTTGCTAAAAGTATTTTCGGCAAAATGCTTTATGGTTCTAGTAGTCTTTGTAGGTCTATATTCGTCTTTATCTTTCGTGTTCTAGTACGCCCAGAATTATGACCAATATCTAACTTTGGTGGAGTCAGTCGCAAAATAAAATGCTTTTATGATCCACAAAGATTTGCGCTATCGATCTAGATTAAATAACTTCGAAAGCTGTGATATGAACGAATAGTCTCCATCAACTCAATAATTTACGTTTAGTCGTCTATCTAGTAACGGAATCGAGGGTTTGGTAATAAAACGGTACGTGGGCCGATGGAACAACATGTTGTGACGTCAGCATTTTGATGTCGAGATTTATGTGTTGTCTTTATGTGATTGCCGTGCTCGGTGCCGGGCGGGGACGGCGGCGGCGCGGCTGCGGCGTCGCGGGCCGTGGGTTCGGGGGGAAGAGCGCCGCGGTATTTATAGAGGCGCCGAGACGCCGGCCTCACACTATCCCACATGTTAATTGGCTACTTGCGCCGCATTTTTTCTGGACGTGACCGTTCACACGACGCCAATGCCATCGGAACGACCGTGGCGCTTCCGACCGACAAACATTGACACCTATCTAACTGGCCTAGATACGGCCCACGGTAGATTGAACCAGTAAAACAAGGACACCGGAGTGTGCACTCTGCACGTTTGTACACACGTGAAAATAACCACGATGACAGGTCAAGACGCTTTCCGTTGGGTCTTGTTAGCGGAACAGCTGTTATGACGCGGATTAATCGCGCCAGCTTTATTCACGCCTAATAACAGCAATTTGTTCTTGTAATTACTGCGTTTTTTCTAACCTGTAATACTAAAACTCTCCGGCGTATATATCCTTTAGATAGAACGGCAGCATCGAAACAAAGCTTAGACAACATATTCAGACGGCAGAAAATAATGCAAGATCTTTAAGACACTTCCTTACTCTTCTTGATTCATGGCAGCACTTAAATTTACTGATAGTCGAAGCAGTTGTAAAAATCTCAGTCTAAAATTAAATCATTTGAGATTTGTCAAGGTGGCCAAAAATATCGAAACCATCCGAGATGTTAACGACGAGTCAATGTCAAATAACATCAGAATTGTTTTATTGTTACACGTTGATCGCATTACAACCGTAGAAAACGAAATTACACAGCGGTGTCGGTATTTGTTCTGTAAATATGTTATGTGACATTGTTAAGGGTGAAAGCGAACATTTTTCATTCGCTAATGAAAATTGACACGCAGGCATGGGTGTGAACTATGAACCCTCGTGTGTTATTAATTAAGGTGTAAACGAACACATTTGACAAGTCATTTGTGTCAATTAATATATAAAACTAGACCTCCCTCTAGAATGAAAACATTGAGCAGCATATTAGAAGAAGATTGAAATAAAAACACATTTTATTTGTCAAGTAAATCTTTATTTCTTCATGTGCGGCATACATTCCACGAAATAAGGATTTAGAACAATGTTAAGATAACTTCTTTGATTTCAAAATCTTTCTGTTATGACACACCAACTAAAATGTAACTAAGTTTATTGTTTATAACTATCTGAATCTGTTTTGATTTAGAATAACTTCTAACCCATTTAAAATGGCTCGATTCCAACGAGAACACAAACAAAAATAAGATTTGTATTGCTATTGTCTTTGTAGCAAAACTCGAAAGTTACTATTCATGTCTCCGGCAAAGAATTTGATAATTAGAATAACATGCAAACAATTTCGATCTCATAGATTATCCGACAATGCGGGCATCATAAAACAGTAAATTTATTCAAGAGCACTGTCTCAAAGAAGAAATATAAAATGAACAAAATCTAGTTACGAATACAACATGAACTTTCAAACAAGTAAAACAAATTTTTAGTACGTCTTTAGGTTTATGGGTCATTAATCAGAGGGTTAGAATATAAGTTCAGACAAACTCTCGTATTTATTTTAAGTAAACGGTAAAAGTCACATGAAGCAAAGTTTCTGTTTCAATAATATCGTACTTTTGTGCAAAAGGCTCAATAATTTTAAGTAACTTAATTTTGGCACAATATCCTCTCTTCTTCGTTCCTCATCACCTGCGTATCAAATACTAATTTGATATTTTAAATTTAAATTTAATACACTACAATAAAGTTCCACAAGTGACAAGTTTATTTAAACAATCTTGGTGATACATACTTTGGAGCTTGTCACGAACTATACTTACGCATTAACCTACCTCTACCATCCTGGATTTTAAGGAAATGTTTTCGGAATTAGTCCGAGTCAGACAGTCGGCGGTGGCGTATCCGTCCAGATATTTTAGTAAACAGACCGAATATGTAGGTGGCTTTACGACGTACTTCGTCAAGTTATTTAGGTGAACTTTGTCTTGCTTGTTAATAATTGCTTTAACATGCGGTCGAAATCGTTTACGAAGTGGTTTGTGATTGGTATCCGTTTAATTTATTGCCAATGAAACGAATTTTAGGCCCTTTTCTATCATAATTTATCATGATAATATTATATACCTACAAAATTAAATGCCTAAATATTAAATATTACTTACCTACTAAATTCCCAAAAATAAGCCCCTAAATTGTTTTTTAGGTCAGTCCTTCTTACTCTGTATGTAAAACATGTTACGCAAAACTTTCTCATTAGAGTTTGAAGCTCAGAAGCCCGCTAACCTAGTAATTAACATTAGGCATCTGGCATTCCTAGGAAAACAAACACATTAAACGTGCAAATAATTGAGTGTTACACTTTTAAGACTGTGCTACAAACAGATGCCTAATAAAATCTATCGCGTGCACCACTTCTTGGAAGAATTATTCATAAATCGGTGTGTTTTTACGATATGAAGCGACGGAGACTAGTCTAGTGGGTAGGTGGGTACTTTCTCAGTGTGCAGTGGAAAGCGTCGGCGTCGCCACGGCTCCACGGTGCACGTGCATCGAATGTGCAACCGATCCATACGGTGGTGGTGACGCCTCAGACGGCTATTGATATTAAAATTATATTTACTCTTATTGCATACATAACGAGTATGTTAATTGACTTACGAATGTAAAGGTGTATGAAATGTTTGCGAATGAAATTATTTAATTTTATTTGTGAATTTTACGCCAAAGTCGCAGAAAGCTAAATAATGTTTGGTAATTATTTTACATACTTACTTACCAGTTTTTGTTAAGTAAAGGGATAAAATAAGCAGTTACTGCAAAACGATTATGGAATCGCACTTTAATCGGAAATAAATATGATACAGTGATAAACAAATTAAAACATCTGGACTTGGTTAAATTATATGTTTCACCAGCATCTGTGCCAGGGCCGTGGTTTCGTCTTTGAATTGGTGATTGAAACCGCAACCTGCCGTCTCCACTCAACCGCGCTTCAAAAGACTGCGCCGAATTACTCTACGTACCTATTTAATTGGAAAATTTCCGTATCCTTAAAGTTGGAGCGGAAAGACTAATCTGGTTCGATTTCGCTCGATGGGCGGTTTGAGATCGCTCGATTGGCCATGCGATGGTCCTGACATGCGTTGAAGCACTTACGCTTTCTCCGCTTCATCTGCTTAGCATTCTAAAGTCGTCAGCGTGAATAAATCACGCGGTCCCATTTGGCGGGCAAACGGAACTGTTGCCAGCTTATAACGAGCGTGGCAGACAAGCGACGACATCCATCTAGCGCTATGTACTCCTCTCCGGCACCGCAGCCGCGCTAACGACTCACGAAACAACTAATTGGCAAATGCATTCTTACAGAGTGAGTCTTGAGGTGTTTTCCCGAGACACGGCAAACAAAATGTTGTGGAACCAAAATTATGTCATACCACGTGCGCACCATAGTAGTTTGACCTACAGTCATGCCTACTCGTGTATTTATTTTCTTTTATATAGATGAGTAGCTTCATGAAGTGTAATCGGCTATGCAAAGGTCTTTTAACCGACTTCAAAAAAAGAAGGAGGTTCTCAATTCGTCTGTATGTATAATTTTTTTTTTTTTTTTTTTTATGTATGTTCACCGATATTTTCGTCAATTATAGACGGATTTCAAAAATTTTTTTTTGGTTGGATACAGTTCACTTCCGAGGTGGTCCCATTTTCACCAGTCTCGGATCTGATGATGGGATCCTGGAGAAATCGAGGGCAACCTTCAAATTTTATAGGGACATGTACCGCGTTTTGCATATTATCTGAAGTCATATTGGCATTTGCTTCTGGCTATCATAATCTTATGATGCTGAGCTGATGATGGAAGGTCAACTCCTTAATAGTAATGAGTAAAAGAATCATTATTTCAATACTGTACACATATTAAGACTACTAGTTATAATAACAGTAGCATTACAGGTGAGCTAAACTATTAGGTTGACCAGTCTAGGATCTGATGATGGGATCCAGGGACAAATCGAGGGCAACCCTCAAATTTTATAGGCACATGTACCGCGTTTTACATATTTTCTGAAGTTATATTGGCATTTGCTTCTGGCAATCATAATGTTATGATGCTGAGCTGATGATGGAAGGTCAACTCCTTAATAGTTGGGAGTAAAGGGATAATTCTTTCAAATCTGTGTACATATTGATACTACTAGTTATAATATCAGTAGAATTATAGGTGAGCTGAACTAATAGGGTGTAAAAAATGTAACACTAAAAAGGATGAAAAAAATTGTAAACAAAAAAACCGCCTTCAAAAACTCGACTCACTAAAAATTACAAAATAATATAATACGAACATTAATCTGGGTATGAATTTGATATGTTGTTGAAGGTGGTGCCAATTAATTTTTTGAGGAAAACTGCATGAAATATAAAACGGCACCGCCTTTCAACAACATATCAAATTCATACCCAGATTAATGTTCGTATTATATTATTTTTGTAATTTTTAGTGAGTCGAGTTTTTGAAGGCGGTTTTTTTTGTTTATTATTTATAAGTTTTCTCCTAGACTAGTCGGACTTTTGCCTGATAGAGCGTAGAGTGTTATGTACACTTCGCTAAATTTATTTTCATACCGAATAGGGGTGTTATAACAATATTCTTAAAATGTCAATATTAAGACACAGACTTAAACACAATATTTTATCGTTTAAAGATATTATGTCTTAACCTATGTCTTGCCCGAATTATTATACCTACTAGTATATTCAATACGAGATACAATATTTGGCAAGTTATCTCGACATTATAGTAATTTAACATTATATTAAGTTTATTGCAGACTTGCCAAATCGCCTTTAATTACAAACACAACGTAGGTCATATATTTAATTGTCAGGATATAGACGTGTCCTTAATCAAATCTATACTAATATTATACTAATATTATAAAGCTGAAGAGTTTGTTTGTTTGTTTGTTTGAACGCGCTAATCTCAGGAACTACTGGTTCGATTTGAAAAAATATTTTTGCGTTGTATAGACCATTTATCGAGGAAGGCTTTAGGCTATATAACATCACGCTGCGACCAATAGGTGCAAAGATACAATGGAAAATGTGTAAAAAACGGGGGAAACGCGAACGAAGTCGCTGGCACAGCTAGTACTTCAAATACATGTCTATGAGTATGAGTGTCATATGAGTAACAAAAAAGAATACCCATTAGGACAGTGACAACAATTAGGTTATTGAACTTATCATATACGATCCTAATCATACGTACTCAAAGCTATGTCACGCAACGCTATGATAAACTAATTAGCCTTTTATGTAGAGTCAGATCCTTATTTCTTAGGTAGGTACTTTATATTTTCGATATTTTTATCCAACTGTCAATGAAAGGCAATATATAAAAGAGTTCCTCCTTTTTTAAAACGACTAGTACATAGGTACGTTTATATCGGACTCTGAATGGAAATCGTGCATCAACTTGAAGTGCTTAAGATCAATGGATATTGGATACACATGAGACATCTTCCGTGATTGTTGTAATATCTGTCTGCATTGTGTGCACGGCGCGCTACAAATAATACCGTGTATATCGAACTCAATAGGCGGTGATCGTGTCTATCGGCTGCAGTGAGACTGAGGCTATGTATTGTTGCAGTCACAATGGTGGTGGGCGAGGTGAAGCGCACAGCTAACATCATGGACGGGATCGAGAACACCGGGGACGTGCGGTTGCACGACCACCGGCTCAGGCTCAAACAGAGGTAAGTCAAGTTTAGCATATTTAATTAAAACAAAAAGAAGTTGGTCCAAAATTATGAGGACAGTTCAAACTTTTGTGTAAGCAATGCACCTTGAACTCGTGTCACGTAGAGACATCTCCAGTCTGTGTTCTCTACCGTCCCAATAGTGGAGAAGGCTCTGATGAGTTATTTCAACTAGTTTCTCCATACAAGTTCCACTACCGAACGCGTGCTGGACAGCGGTGCCATTCACATAACATGCAGTTGTGACCCTAAGGGGACCAAAAGGTTCAGTTCCTCTTTTCCGTCCTGCGCCCTCCTATAATTCTGGGCTCTTCAATGGGTTCTAAGCAGGCCTTCAGGGCAAGAGAAACAGGCTCAATAGGGTCCACTGTTCCTGTGTAGGCTGACCTATATTAAACTGTGCTTAACATAAGGAAAAGGCACTCAGAGACTTAATTTTTTCTGTTCCTGCATTTACTACAGTACACTGAATGAGCACAGTTCATCCATAAATAAAAGCAGTATTAAACTAATTTGACGTAAAAATAGTCACAAAATGCGTACCTGTTAAAAGGCAACACGACACATAGAATGATAAGACAGACAATGAATGTCTAAGCGTGATAAACATGTAATAACTATGAAATATTCTTCAAGGATTATGGTAAACCTTAGCATGAAATAAGCTAGAGTCGTATAATTTATTGTTTTAATAGACGTGTGGAGTTAATGTCGAATGACTACACGTTGGGCGCCATAAATGGTCATAATTATGTGGCGCCCACCGCGGTATAAAACTTGATTACTTAATACTTTAATTTTTTACAGGTAAAGTTTCATTTAAAACATTCTTGCTCACGCACCAGGCCGGCTATTACAGTCTACGTCGAATTTACATTTATTGGTCTCTCATTTATATTCTATAGTTCAGGTACAATAGCTTTTAATAAGGCTTACAGCTGCGTAAGGAAGCGTTATGAGAGTCATTAAATTTATTTATGCATCGAACTCGCAATATTATTGATTTTCATAGAACAGGCTTCAAGCTGCTCTATGAATATAATTACAATATGAATCATAGTCAAATTATCATAACCGAATAAAATATAGATTTCGCAGAGATAATATTACACAATCAAATCGCATACTGCGATTTATTGATGTATTTGAGCTACAATTATGAGAATAAACAGGTTATGGATAGCACTTCAAGGCATACGCAATGAGGTCAATAAACTCATATATAATAATTTTCTATGAATATCATCTAGCTGCAATCTTAGGTGTGCAAAGAGAGTGACGGCATTTGATGTAAATAGCTTTCGTTTGGACGTCACAGCAATGTATATAGTGACAGTGACGTGTATTTTCTAAATGTAGAGCTAGAAGAGTATCAAACATTGTCACACACCGTCACAAGCCGCTGACCGAGTTTAGGGTGCCGAATCATTCACCTACGCCGCGGGTGTGGGCGTTAAGGTTGCCAGTGACGTCACTCCATGTGCCGAGTATAATCTTAGATAGGCATTCGTTTAGAGATACATAGTAGGCTGAGCGGCCTACGTAACCTCTCTTACAACTTGTTTCGACGGGTACATAGCTTCACGTTTTCTGTGTCATGGCAACTTACCGTAGCGATATAAAATATATCAAATGCTTAATCGTTTATGATAGTAGTTAAAAGCGGTTTCGAATCGAAGAGATTTCTATGAAAAACGGTATTTAACAGTTGTAGCCGTACCAAAGCAACGTTGTTATTTCACCAATTTGTTAAGTTGTTTATCGATGCTGTAGCAGTTGGTTCTGTACAAATCCGTATTACAAAACAAAAATATGTCACCTTAAGTTAGTTACGACCTTCCACTATTGAATACGATGCACTCGAATCGTTAGATACAAAACGAATAGATTTCTAAGAAAGGACAAGGTAAAAGACGTTTTGCGGAGAATGTCTTCGTACGGCTCGAGGTCGTTTGACTCAATTGCTTCAATAAAACTATTCAACTTGAACCCCCCACTATGGCATCTCACAATGTAACATGCAAATGTTTGTGTTAGGTTGCGTGCGCGTGGGCATGTACTTTCGTAGTAGATTTAAGTGATAAAATAACATCAAACTCAATTAAAATAGATGCGCGATTATGGATAGGTATATAAAAGGAATTGGTTTACTTTCCTTATATAAGGTACAGTAGTCTACCATGTACTGTATTAGGCTACCACGTGCCGTTGAAAATAAATAAACTCTTGAAAGATTTCGATAGTATTACGTGATGTGATGACGTAATTTAATATAAAGTAAATGAGCATGATTTTTTAATTATAGCTACAGTAAGCCTAGCAATACCAAGCGTAATGAAGCCTGACTTCGACAACTTAACGAACACATACACAATAAATAAAAACTGCAATAAAAACTTTTTAATTCGAACATTTACTGCCGAAGATATCTTTAATCCTTTTCACTTATTTTATTAAACTTCGGTACTACGAACGGATTGTAGATTTATGTGGAAGAGCTTAAGTTTAATATTTTAATCAGCCTTAAGATTCAAATCAACAACGCAACGTCTCTACGTTCACCTCCTCCTCAAGAGTGAAGTGAGACCTCATACACAATATGACATTAATTTATTTTATGATTACCAGCGCATTATTACTTAGAATTTTGATGATGATTTTCTTGGTTAGTTATTAAAGTTGTTAATTTTAGATTGTGTAAACAATGAAACACCTCTTTACGTGTGCGCAGGGCCTGCTTCGCTCTCCTGTGACATAAAATATTTCCGATTAAGCTCAGAATATTCAAAATTAATTTGATTCCAGGTAATGTATTTTCGGGTTCGCTTCTTTTCGGCTTTTTGGTAATATCGTATGGGTGTGGGCAATTTACACAATTGCTTGCTATACATTTGTGGTACATACGTGTAGTGGAAAATCAAGAGTAGCCTTTGATATTAGACGTCTAAGATTCAATGACATAACTCGTCTTTAATTGCAAAACTTTAGTTGAGCTACAATGGTAATGCGGTTCATGTAATCCATTGGACTGAATTAAAAATAACGAACCGCGAATGCCTATGTCTTGTAGTAGTATTGCGCTAGCGTGACGCATCGATTTGCATTAACAATTAGACGCCGGGCGCTAATCGGACCCGCAAATTGAGCCGTGTGCCCACAATCACTGCGGCCATTAGCTTAATAATCAGTTTTCCCATGTTTCATTATTGAGACATTAATCTTCAGTCTGTTTTTCAACTGGCCAATTTGCTGTTCATTCCCCAGCAGATGCGTGTACGTACTGTTTGTTTTCTTTTTCGAATGGAAATAATGAACGCTGATTCAGCGATTTACACACTTCTGTTGAAGAACGTCTCTCCTGTCTACTACATTATTCCTTCAAGTAGTGACTACATGAAACTTAATAACAGTTGAATGAACAATTATATTGGGTGTTGCATATTTGGTGTTGAGTGCTCATTCATTGTTCGCAGTTTAGGATGGCGTGACCAATTACTAAAATGCATATATTTTGAATTGACATTAAACACCTTAAGTGTAAAGTTTGTAAGTCTTATCGTGACTTTCGTGTTTCCTTCCATCCTGACTTGTCTTCATTTTAATAAGAAATATTTTTAGGGAGTGCATTTTGCATGCACCCCTATTACGCCTATTAATTGCCTCATTTTGTTACAGGTTTGACATAGTTAGAAAACTAGGTCAAGGTACGTACGGAAAAGTGCAATTGGGTATAAACAAGAAGACCGGGCAAGAGGTGGCCATAAAGACGATCAAGAAATGCAAGATCGAGTCCGAGGCGGACCTGGTCCGCATCAGGAGGGAGGTGCAGATCATGTCCTCTGTGAGGCATCCTAATATTGTACATATTTATGAAGGTAAGTTATAATGTTCGTTCCATACTTATACGAGTGTATTTCTTCTCCAAATAGACAGTGTAGATCATTCTCCGTCTGATCTGGACGCTAGCTATGATCCTTAATGTACTGACATGTATAAATAGTAGGCGATTCAAGCTGGTTTAGGAAAACACTAGGAGATCACTTACTATTATAAAAGACTACCTTAGTTCTTAAAGACCCAACTATAATCTACAAAGGTTGTCTACAGTTCTAAACAGCCACTGGACGAGCATTGCACACATTCAACTATTGATAAACAATCTGAAGTGACCCACAATATAAAGTTTAATATTTACATGCACACACTCTTATGAGTAACGAAGTCGACATCGCTATGATATACAAAGTTGTTCACAATGACGCTCCCTTGGCAATTGATTTGTTTGTATCACACTGTTGCGTTATATGCGTAGCAAGAATTGGAGTACTTGCATACCTACGTAGAGCAAGTGCAATACAAATCTGTACTGCAACAAAGTCTGTTGAATTTTCCATACAATTGTATTTATGAAATCGAAAACTGTAATTGATTACTGCTTCGTCCCATATTAATGTAATGTAATGTTTCTACGGTCATTATTAAATAAGCCAATAATATTGGCTTAATAACATATTATGTCTGTAATACATTAAAACTTGGCGAGCTAGAAGATCTCATCCAGACTTACAGTGAATTTCTCTGCCGTCTGAGCATTCCAACAAATAAATAATGTTAAACTTATTTGATCTCCTTAAATAAAATAACATTCTATTACAAAAGATGAAGTAGAAAGCTATAATTTATAGTACAAAAAAGAACGCACACAATATTAAATACGCTACAGTCTACCATGTATTGTTGCAGTATTTGAAAACAGTGAAAAAATGATACTCGTGATGGAATATTGCTCCGGTGGAGAACTCTATGATTACCTAAGTCAGAAAAAAGTATTACAAGAAGATGAGGCTAGAAGGTCAGTTTTGAAATTTGTCGTCCGCTTTAAGATAAAACGACTCAGCACATTAAATATATGCCCCTGAATCACTAAGGAAAAGAAAAACAGGAAATAGCTTTGTTTTGCAGTAAAATAAACTGTTTGTCTATTGCCAGAATTTTGTTTTGCTCGGCTTGAATTAAATTCGATCGCTTCTTCCCATTTATCGATGTATTGATAATTTCCAGGTTGTTCCGTCAAATCGCGACTGCTGTGTATTATTGCCATATTCACAAAATTTGCCATAGAGATTTAAAGTTGGAGAATGTATTGCTTGATCACACTGGTAGTGCCAAGGTCTGTATTTTAAAAGTTTGTATAAACGCTTAGATAAATCTAATTTGTATTTAATAAAAAATGTTTACCTTTCTCATCGTGTTTACAGATTGCAGATTTCGGATTGTCGAATGTGTTCAAAGAGACGTCTCTGCTGTCCACATTCTGTGGGTCGCCTCTGTATGCATCGCCAGAAATAGTTAAAGGAACGCCATACATTGGCCCGGAGGTAGTGATACTTTCGAATTAATTTACAATTAGAGTATGTACCATGCTTGTTTAAATACAAACTATTTTTTCCATTGAAAATAATAAGAGCCCTCCATTGGTTAATGCAAAAATTTAAAATACACTTGTTGTTTCCGAAACTAAGGAAGTATAATTGCTAGATCACGATATGGATTCTTTAAAGAAAACTGTGACCAAAAGAGTACATAACAGTAGATTCTTGTCACGAGTAAATGTCTCGTTTTAGGTGGATTGCTGGTCGTTGGGTGTACTGCTTTATACTCTAGTCTACGGAGCCATGCCGTTCGATGGCTCCAACTTCAAACGCCTGGTACGGCAGATCAGCAACGGCGATTACTATGAGCCGAAGAACCCATCCAGTAAGTACTTTTACTATTTGTAACAAAACTCATTACTCTACGTAACACTTCCTCTTCAATTCATTCAGCCCAAAATATGAATAATTAAAGTCGTGAAAAAAAAAAGTAAAACGGAAAAGACCGCGCATTGGCATAGCAACTCTAATTACAGGATTCTTCTTTCAGTACCGTTTGAAGACGCACAAAAAATTATGTATGTAGACGAAATTAGTCGACCTATATTTTTCTACACATTGTTTTGAGAGTATGACGCATGTTTTAATCTCGAACACAACAGTTATAGGCTATAGAAAGTAAATCAACATTTCAATGGTGTTTCTATCGTTCCTAGCACGCTTTTATATCGACATCCAGCAATTATGTTGCTTAAATATTGAGGCTTCGGGCCTCAACTTCCTCACAATATTGCAGCGCGCTTATCAAAACTTAAATGTGTTTTGCTCACGGAAGGAAAATGTACATAACAACAACAGATACCCGCGGATTTATCAAGAATACACCGTGGTAATAACAGAGTGTTTATTGCAAATTGTGTTGACTTTGCCCTAAGAGGCTTCTGCGCATAAAAGGAAAACAAACCAGACGGTATTAAGCTGATAGCGGCGATGATAATATACTTAGCTGTTTAGATGTGTAGTTTCTTTTAACTTCAGATTAAGCATAAAAAATGTTTATTAACCACAAATTAAAGAGAAAAAAAAACATAAAACACAACATGGTTCATTAATTTGTTGACCACTAGGTCCCATAGGATTAAATGGCAATGAGTTAGATACGTTCTATATTCCAATTTTTGTTACCTAAACTGTAGGAAACATATTCATAAAATCAGTCGGGTGTAAACTTGGCCTGTCAATGCATTTCACAACACTTGGAAAAGGCTTTTACTAAGTGTTAAGTTAGCTTCTTGGCTCACGACGAGTTGAGTAACGGTCTCATTATCTTTACGTTAGACAATAGCTAAACGAGCCCATACATTTTAACGGACCTGTTGAAACATGAAGCTAGTGAACTCATTTCATTTGCACTAATTACTAAAACGATTAAGTGCGAAGGGGCTTAGTTGACAAAATAATAATTTGATAATAAAAATATTTTGAAGAGAATTGATTTTTTAACAATGATTGGTTTCGCGTATGTGTAATCCACTATACCAAAGCCGCTCTAAGTTGACTGATTTGACACATGTCAGACTGACCGCACTAGTGAGGGACAACGGTAAAATTGCCGAAGCAAATAAGTAACAGTTATTTCCACTTTATTACCAAGCAAGGTCTAATTATAACAATTTTTTATTAAAAACATTTATTCATATCCAGAAGATTGAATTGAAGTTTCTTATCTAAAAATATATTTATTTTTAAAATACAATACTTATTAAATCCTTCATCCTATTTTTAAAAAATACGTGGTGAGTATAATACCCACTACGGCATTATGAAAACGTGTCAAACGGCGTAGCCTTGTTAAAGCGTAATACAGAGTGGATTTTATGTTTTATTTTTAATTCAATTATTTTAATTAATAAAAGACAAATAATTAGATAATTAGGTGCATTTGACATTTTGAAATAATGTCTTATTTTTAAAAGTTGTTCTTTATGATTCGCTCAATATGTTCCTCTTAACAAGGATAAATGCAAATATAAAATAAAAAGTGTCAAATCTGTCAACTTAAAACGGCTTAGGTATAGATCGTAAAAGGCAACTATGAGTTCTTACTGCTTCGTGATTGGTAAAATATTGACATGTCTGTCAATGTCACGTCAAAAATAACCATTCATGCTGCAGTTGGACCTCACGCCTACGTACCTATTGCCATCTCGTGAATTTCTCATATGCGAAAGTCCTCATGTTAATAGATCATAAAATGATTGTATTATTTATTTCTTGCAGCGGCTTCACCTCTCATTCGGGATATGCTCACCGTGGACCCGTTGAAACGCGCCGACATTGCGTACATTTGCGACCATTCGTAAGTACACGTTTAATATGCGCATCAAACTACTTAACTGTTTATGCCTAGCTGGAATAGGTCACCTAGCTCTTAGTTCGCAGTTGAAGATCTTATTCTCTGGTACTGAGTAATTTCTTGACCTAAAAATGTTAGGTCTTGCAATAAAATAAAAGATAGTGACTCGCATAAGAGCACAGCATGTTTAAATTGTGCCCTTTTTAATGAAGTAGTAAGAATGAATAAGTGATTACGGTTTTAATTGTGGTGGCATAATCGCAAAAACCCTACACCGCGAAACTAAGCTCTCACAACTATGTAGGACAATAGTAGGAGATAGTTCGTATCAGTACAAACAGACTTATCTATCAGGGGTCCGAGTCATCCGCTCTCCCGCAAGTCCGGTGATAATAACAAAGCTACTCCAAGCCATCATCGTATGTCAGTTAGGTTAGGGGTGAGAGCCATCCGCTCCCCCGCAAGTCCGGTGACGATGACGAGGCTACTCCAAGCCATCGTAAGTCAGTTAGGTCTGGGGTGAGAGTTATCCGCTCCCCCGCAAGTCCGGTGACGATGACGAGGCTACCCCAAACCATCGTAAGTCAGTTAGGTCTGGGGTGAGAGTTATCCGCTCCCCCGCAAGTCCGGTGACGATGACGAGGCTACCCCAAGCCATCGTAAGTCAGTTAGGTCTGGGGTGAGAGTTATCCGCTCCCCCGCAAGTCCGGTGACGATGACGAGGCTACCCCAAACCATCGTAAGTCAGTTAGGTCTGGAATGAGAGTTATCCGCTCCCCCGCAAGTCCGGTGACGATGACGAGGCTACCCCAAGCCATCGTAAGTCAGTTAGGTCTGGGGTGAGAGTTATCCGCTCCCCCGCAAGTCCGGTGACGATGACGAGGCTACTCCAAGCCATCGTAAGTCAGTTAGGTCTGGGGTGAGAGTTATCCGCTCCCCCGCAAGTCCGGTGACGATGACGAGGCTACCTCGTATATCCTGTAATAATAGTTTTAAGGTCAATAATACTCCAAGCCATCGTAAGTCAGTTAGGTCTGGGGTGAGAGTTATCCGCTCCCCCGCAAGTCCGGTGACGATCACGAGGCTACCCCAAGCCATCGTAAGTCAGTTAGGTCAGGGGTGAGAGTTATCCGCTTCCTCGTAAGTCAGTTAGAAAAAAAAGGACTTATCTATGTAGTATTGTCTATTATTTGCGCGAGCACTACACATTTGAAATATAAAGAGATCCGACGTTTCTCTAAATAATGTTTAGAATGTTACGTGTAAATGTACGTGTATTGTACAAGCAAGTTTAATCCGTAAAATTAGTTTTATTTCTCAAGACTTATCAATGGTTCATGTTCTCAGGTGGGTGAACTCTGGCTGCGAGACTTCGTGCCTGGAGGTGGCCGAGGTGCTAGCGGCGGAGACGCCGGTGCGCCTCGACCTGCTGTTGTCGTTGGCACCCGCCGCGCCTTCCAACTCTAACTCCGTGGTCGTACCGAACGAGGTTAGTACATACATACATACATACATACATACATAAAATCACGCCTTTTCCCCTGAGGAGTAGGCAGAGATCACTTCCTGCCATGTGCTACGGTCCTGGCACACCACTTTCGCTTCATCCACATTCATCAACCTCTTCATGCACGTTCGTCGATTACGTGTACGAGGTTAGTTCTTAGGTCTATAAAGAAATGTCCAGTTTGGGTAGTGCTGCCATCACCTAAACTGGTGTCGCCGGGTAAACACGGCAAAATCCTGAACATAACGGTTAATATAAGATTTCTTTCCCGGGCACCTCCAAAAATAATTTTAGACAGCAAAAATCATACCCATTTAAAACGGGTCTGTCGTAATACCAAACATCGGTTAAAACCCGGACACTTTTAACAACCCCTGCTGGACAGCCCCCGAATCTTCAAACAGATATTCAAACTAGGACAAATCCGGATTCATGGCAACCCTAAGTTTGATAGAACATCTCGATTAACTGCGCTTAGTGACTTAGTATTAGCATCTGATCGTAAGAGAAAATAGATAAATGAATGAGAAAAACAATATAAATAAAATATTATTATGAATTGCCATGTAAATTACATAGTTAGTGTTTTATACTCATGGGTAAGACTAACATGATGATTTTCGAAAAACGTTAACAGAAAAACTATACGACTAGTAGATAAGTATTTCATCTAAGCTTATAAAATGTATTTTGTCTTCAGCATAATTTCCTTAACATTTTTTGTTTTATTTGTTATTCAGCAAGCGGAGATGGGTCCCGAAGAGAGTTGCACAGACCTCACCAGCTCCACGTCCATGGCTGTCGAGCCCAGCAATTCTGCAGAGAAGAGGATCCTAGAGTTGGTTGCAGGTAAACACATTGGTTTTACTATAGTCTACTGTTGTAAGGAAATATAATGTTCTAAAGCAGCGTCGGTGAAGGAAAACGTCGTGAGGAAACCTGTACACCTACGAAGAAATTCTTAGGTTGTGTAGTCGATCAACCCGTATTGGCCAGCGTGGTTGACTAGGACCTGATCGCCCTAATTTAGGGTAGGCCCGTGGCCCAGCAGTGGGTACGTATATGGACTGATCATCATCAGGCACTGCTTTGGGGGAGCGTTCATGATGATGAAAGCTGCGTCTAGATATTATGGCGAATTGATCACGAAGCATCTTTGCCGTAAGTGGTACGAGAAAAATGGCACGGGCAGGTTCCGATGTATAAAGCCCCATGTTAGCCAAATGTGGGCGAGGTTTAAGACTTTTACAGATAAACACTGAAACTGTATTTAAATAATATAAGTCGGCTGTAAATTCAAAACTCTCAAATATGTTTCGGATTTACGATTTCTAAATCGTTGTCTATATGTATCAGTGGCGAAGGGTGAATATTTTCAGAAGGGAAGCCGGAGTATAAAAACTACTCACCAAAATAATGAATGATATAGGTACACTGTTGTTAATGTACTATAGTTCAAATGTTATTATTTATAAAACCGAGTTTAAGCATTGCAAGCATATAATTGGTCATTAACACATATCAGTTAAACCTGTGCTACTCCAAAATGAACTTTACTCCCAACGAAGAATGTAAACATAAACAACAAAACATTTTATTTAACTTACCTGTGCCTGCCATCTAATATACTTGTCGTAAATTTGATGTATGGAAACGTTTAAAACTCCATTATTGCGTTTATCAAACTCTATCTAAATTATAGTTAATCATTTATTGTTTACTAAACTTACTTTTGAGAACGAAGTATCTTTCGATAACCATTTCTAACGAACGAACAACTACACGACAACGACACCACAACATACAATACAAATTCAACAAACTTCAGCAACACAACAAATAAAATTCGACAAAACAAAACAAGTTGTTTACAAACAATTCGCACTATCCGCCATATGTAAAACTATTTTTTTGTCTAATTCATTCCATCAAGGACAGGCAAAGGGATTTAGTTCGTACAGCCTAGCCAACAGTAAATTGTTAAATATTTCGGCTGGAGCCATGTCTTTTTTGATTTGAGTTCATAAGTGAGCAATATTTTCAAGGCCAGAGGCACGATATAAAACTAAAAAGCCACGGATAATAATTAATCACCAGCCAGAAAAAAATTATGCACACACGGATTAATGTATTCGTAATTCGGAACTAGGCTGTACGGGCTAGATGCCTTTGCCTTTCACTGATGGGATAAATTAATTGTATTAAAAAACGTTTATGGGAATCTACGTCACGAGTGTTCTTTCTCGCTTGCACATGTAGGTTTTCTAATTATCTATCTCTGTCACAACCCGGTGGACATCCAGTTATTTCCTAGTACATTTGCGAGTGCTAAAACGAGACAAAGCATGATGTTAGTTCATAGAAATGAAAAGGATAGGAGGATTTTTTTTGTATGAAGAAGTAAGCCGGCTTTTATCGGCTTCTATTTGGCGTTATTTGCATTGCCTATGAAATTTTGTAGGCGTTTTGTCAATTTTAGCAATTTGAATGAAGTAAATGAATAATTTAACAAATAAAAATGTCACTGACCCATGGATTCGATTTTTGGAAGGGAAGCCGATGGGAATCGGGTTATATGGACTCTTCGCCACTGATAAGTATAGTAGTACTCCTTAGTAGTCTAGTAAACTAAATGGTAATAATATCTTCTTCAATGCCTAGAGGGTGGCGAGGACGCGATAAAACCGTCGCCGACGCGCACAATAGTCTCGGCGACCGACAACAAGCGCAAACTAGAGCTGGCCATGTCCGCCAGCGGGCTGCAGCGGAAGAAGGAACGAGTTGCGAGGTAATGTAATGAGATAATAGTTTTTTTTTTAATATTTTACAACATCACGTACATTGATCTGATCCCGTGGTAAATAGCGTAATAAGCACGTGTGTTACGGGTATCAGAATCATCAGTGGATACACAAATGTACTTGAATATATTTAATAACATACCCAGACACAGAACAAACACCCATGTTCGTCACACAAATATTTGTCCCGGGTGGGAATAGAATCCACGACTCTTGGAACCGTAGGTAGTGAGCCTGGGTCACAGAGCCAGTCAATCTCTCAAAAAGTCAAGTTTCTACTAACAGGTTAAAGCGTAGGAATTGGTTTTTAGTTGATGAGCGACATAGTAGACCCTTTAACTGCTTTAACTTAATTTTTCTCTCTACGAAATCACACCGAATTGTGACTAAGCTCGTTACGTTTTAATTCACTATGTCTTATTTGCTCTGTGTTATTTTTATGCGAGTAAAATATGGAGTCAATGTGTTACTTTTTGTAATTTGTGTGTTATACATGGGATGCTATTGAATGTTCGTACATATTTTACTCGTTCTCAGGTTGTTATGTGTGATAGTCATCTAATAGTTTGATGTTTATTTAATGTGCTTACATCTTATAGAAATTAATATCATCCAACAGTTGCGCCAGTATCGCACCGCAAGCGCCCGTACCGGAAGAAACGCCCGTCGACACGCCCGTGGACGATGCGGAACAGGCGGAAGTGGTAAGAATTAATTTATAAAAATGTAACTTATAGAGCTTATTAGCGGAGGCCAAGACTCATTTTGGGTCGCTGCGCCAACCTAGTTAGTTAGTAACTTATGGAGCTATTTCACTATGCAATGGATGGAATGGATTGTATGTTTAGTTTTAAGCTAATTAGTAAAATTCAAGTTAAAACTTTCTAACCTGAATTTGAATGACTTATACATTCCAGTCTGAAACGTTAATAAGACCTAAAATAATCTGACCTTACAATGTAATAGCGACACAGTTTTAGAGTAGCTGTAATAGCTTACTATAATTTCGAACATATTCTACACAGCCACCGCACACCGGTCTACAATCGTCGGCGACCGTCACCATAGCGACCGCCCCCGCGCCCGCCCCTACACCCGCGCCCGCCCCTTCCGCCCCCGCCCCCGCCCCGCCCAAGGAGTCCGTGCGCAGCCCACGAGGCGCCCGCCCCCGGGAAACCGTCTCGCCTGCCAAGGATAAATCACCGGAGAAGAAGGAGGAACCTAAGGTCTGTTATAGTTTATTTGAGTGAGGAACGTAACGAGTCCGCGCTGA
This sequence comes from Maruca vitrata, assembly GCA_039566165.1. Classification (NCBI taxonomy): domain Eukaryota; kingdom Metazoa; phylum Arthropoda; class Insecta; order Lepidoptera; family Crambidae; genus Maruca; species Maruca vitrata. Next base: position 12,225,573 of record CM076917.1, on the reverse strand, counting down.
CCGTAATTTGAATTTGTAGAACAGGAAGTACGACTGGTACGCCGCGGTTCAAAGATTCGTTTCTTCCTTTTTGGATATCTCGCCTGAATGTGCATTCCGACACACTACCGACAGCTATATAGCTGTACTGTACAGTATATATGTAAATGTACGACATGTATTCATCCTCCTAGAACAAAAGATTCCCTGTATTATATTTTGTCGAGGCAAAGATTTTAACCTACAAATAAACTTTTAGTTAATTATTAAATTGTTCTGTCAAAAATAATAGTTGTGTGCATGTTTGTTTCCCAAACCAATAAAAGCTATAGATAAGTATAGTCTGCGATTTGACAGAAAAAAATGACATGAATGCAGCAATCCGTATTATGGATTATCTAGCAAGAATTGAACCATAAAGAATCTCGACAAGAATTAATTAATAGTTTTACTTCGGGTTCGATGATCGAAAAGTATTTGTCATTCAACTCAAGTTGTGATTTCCAATTCAAATCACTTCGATGCTCACTAGGGTGAATACGTGGCGATAATTTTAGGTACTCTGCATTTTAATTTATCAAGTTCAACTAGCAGGCAACAAGTTAATATGTACAAATTTTCTAAATTTGTATGTACTTTATTATATTCTCTCACTCACGTTTAACGTAACTTTTAACAACAGTTAAAAGTTACTTATTCTGAAAAAAAAGAGGCAAATATAAGTTTAAACATAAAACATTAATGTAATAATCTCAATATTTTGAAACATAGAAGATAAATGTTTACAATATTAACATCATATTCGTTTCTTTCAGGTGGAGGAAACCAAGCCAAATGCAGTGGCAGCCGCCGCTGACAAACTAACATCGCTCTCTCTGTCACAGCCCGCCAACCAAACGCCCACCAAGCCCAAGAAGTTGTCTATTCCTGGTAAATACAATTACAATATCTTCATACTATTGTGTGCCCTAAGAAAAGTATACTAAGGTAGTGTTTTGTTTGCAGGAGGCAATGTCGGTAACTTCAAGGATCAATTCGAGAGGAGAGCGTCGCTCACGTCACCTCCGGAGCCGAAGAGACCAGTGCCCAAACCCGGTGAGTCTTGATCAATTTACTAATAATAATAATTACAGAGATACAGGAGGGCAAGCGAGCGCACGCCACCGTCAAAAATTCGCACGAATACTTATACAGGGTGTCCCAAAAGTTGTGTCAAGCGGAATTCCTGAGATAGAACACCCCGTGGGGCATCCGAAAAACCCCTGTATGTAAGTTCCGCGATTTTTGATAGTTTTCGAGTTATGATTAATTTTCTAAAATTTTGAGAACAACTGACCTAACCGACTAAAAATATTGTAGAGAAAAAAGTATTTGACTTTTTTGAGTAATTCTTTTTGCAAATCAATTTTCATGAGTTTTTCTTTAATGCCTGAAATATTTGTCTTCATAAATTATATGGAAAATATCAAAATTGTGGTACAAACTGAAAAGTTACGTTCTGTAAATAATGTCTTACAATTTCAACGTTAAATTAAAAATATAAGGAGGTAGTTGCATGGCTCCTAAATAACTTTAAAAACTGCGCTAGACTCTCAGATTTCATAATCATTAATAAAAACTGGTATTTAATGGGCTACTTTTGCTGAAATCGGACTACAAAGACAGAGAGGTGGAAAAATCATAAAATTAGCCATTTGAATACGAAGTATTATTTGGACATTTTATTATTCCGAAAGTTAGTCAGTTTGTTAACAAACCTAAATTTAATACAGGAGCACTCAGATGCAAACATTTGGATGATTTTTTTTGTTTAATTTAAGTTTCATTGCGCTAACACTGTTTTCACATGCAATACCTTTGTTACGACGAACTTGACGAAATTTGCTTTCTTTACGGACTTTAATAAACTTTTACTTATAAACTTTTCACAATAAATAATAAAAAACGATAACTTTTTTTTTTAATAAAGTTCCCATTTTTAGACTTAATTATTTTTTTAAGTATCACAAATTAAACTTTCAAGTGGTTATTTCTTAGCATTTCTGGTATAATTTTGATTGTTAACAATCTTATTAACTTTAGAAATAATAAAATGTCCAAATAATACTTCGTATTCAAATGGCAAATTTTATGATTTTTCCACCTCTCTGTCTTTGTAGTCCGATTTCAGCAAAAGTAGCCCATTAAGTACCAGTTTTTATTAATGACTAGCGACCCGCCCTCGCTTCGCTTCGGGTATATCTCTATCTCTATATAATATATAGCTGTGCCCACGACTTCGTTCGCATGGACTACAGGATTTTGATTTTTTTTAACTTAAAAGTAGTCTTAGTTACTCCATAACATCAGCTACCTGCCAATGAAAGTCCCGTCAAAATCTTTTCAGCTATTCAAGTAGTAAGTCAACCGGAAGAAACATTAAAAACAAAATTATTTTGGTATTTATCACCATAATCTGTCTTTTATCGTGTAATAAATAAGTATATTACACAATTACACAACAATGTGATGTTGTGTTATATACTTATTTATCATAGCGACCCGCCTTCGCTTCGCTCCGGGGATATCTCTATCTCTATGTAATATATTATTTTAACCCCGTAAGAGAAATCTATTTTTTTGTATCTAAAAAAAGCCTATGACACTCAGGGATAGTGAGTGTAGCTTTCCAACAGTGAAAGATTTTTTCAAATCGGTGCAGTAGTTTCGGAGCCTATTCGAAACAAACAAACAAACAAAAAATCAAACCTTTCCTCTTTGTAATATTATTATATTACATATTACATTGACTCCACCGTACCCCAGTGACGCTTACATGGAGCCTACATCGCATGCTGGCTAGCTGAGCGCGGTGGCGGCAACCACGCGACATTTTTCTAATACTTGCATTTTTAAACTCGTGATATCTTCCGAATTAAATGTCCGAATTGAATAATTCAAAAAGTAATAAAAAGGTATTGAAGCCGTCTTGAATATAAAGTAATTTATTTTGATAAGGATTAATACCAAGGTACAAATAAAGAGCCCTTTCAAGCGGCGGCATATAAATTAAATTTTTAGAATAAAAAACCGCTTGCTGTGACATAACTATAATATTTAGACATATGCTGTCGCGACACTTTTTGTAGATAATGATGAGTTCTGCAAAGTCTTAGTAAATGGTTTTGTTCTATGTTCAATAGGTTGCGCAGCGTAGGCGACGTACAGAATTTTTCAGGTCTATTTTTTACACCTTGGGTTTAGTAAGGATCCCTAATTTTTTAAAAATATAATATAGCCTATGTAACTTCTGAATAATGAAGCTTTCTAATGGTGAAAAAATATTGCAATCGGTCTAGTAGTTTTTGAGTTTATTCATTACAAACATACAAAAATACAAAAATACAAAAATACAAAATACAAATCTTTCCTCTTTATAATATTAGTATAGATTATGAAAGCTGAGAGTCTAGCTCAGTTTTTAAAGTTACTTAGGAGCCATGCAGCTACCTCCAAATATTTTAAACTTAACGTTGAAATTGTAGGACATTATTTACAGAACGTAACTTTTCAGTTTGTACCATAATTTTGACAATTTCCATATAAGTTATGGAAACAAATATTTTAGGCATTAAAGAAAAACTCATGAAAATTGATTCGCAAAAAGAAATACTCAAAAAAGTCAAATACTTTTTTCTCTTCAATATTTTTAGTTGGTTAGGCCAGTTGTTCTCAAAATTTTAGAAAAATAATCATAACTCGAAAACTATAAAAAATCGCGGAACATACATGGGGGTGTTTCGGATGCCCCACAGGCTGTTCTATCTCAGAACTTCCGCTTGACACTACTTTTTGGGACACCCTGTATAATTAATATTTTGTTATAATATGAGAGCATTTGTCAACCCTCTTATACAATTATATGTTATGAACTAAAACAGTACTACATACACTACACTGGAAGATACTCGTAGACGAGAGTTGCATATACATTGTCTCCATAGAAATAACATAGGGTGTATTTGTTTCAGCATTCTCGGCGTCGAAGATAGCCAAGCCCAAAGCACAAAGCGAGGACCGCGAGCTGTCCACTAAGACGGCCGATACCGGCAGCGTGAGGCTCCAACAGATCGGCATAGAACCATCGCCGGTAGGTTTACGAATCATTATCATAATCATCAGTTTTTTTTAAATATCCCACTGCAGGGTATAGGCCTCCTTCGTAGAACGCCATGCACTTCGGTCCTACCCCAGTCTTATCTAGAGACCTCCGCGGCTTTCTTGATATCACTTGCCCGACTGGTCGAAGGCCAACCATCACCCAATCAGTTCACCCGTGATCATGGCGCTTGCAACAGTGCCGAAATATCGGGAGCTCATTAAAACAAAACAACATGGTAAATATTCCGGACATTTTCAGTTTTCTAATGGTCGGAGACCGTCCTCTTTTGCGTTTACCGAACCCGGGCCACGGATTTGCTCCGCCTGCCGTCATCGCGACTTGCAAGGTGCCTTGCCCACTGCCATTTCAGTGCTGCATACCGCTTCCCAATGTGAACTACCTTTGATCTTCGCCGAGGTTTACGAATCAATAAAATTAATGTTTAATATTCATCGGACATGAAGGTAAATTAAAAATATTGACCATGTCGATAAAACATAAATTTATATGCCAACAGGTCAAATTATTCTAAAACATGTTCTCAATATCATTTTCTATTCTAGACACCAGTGGAAGAACCAGAAAGAGTCCGTGGCGGTGTCAAGAAGACTGAGAGCGAACCGTCGCACGGATCCTCTGCGGTCGACCCGTCCGTCTTACTGCAAGACGCTAGAAGGTATGTACACGGAGTGCTGAGTACAAAGGAGCTTTACCCTTTAACCAATATTCTATTTTGAAAATTTCATTGCTTTTGAACATTATCTTGAGCGAATAGGGTTAAACTACAACAATAGACATTGCCGGTCTAAGCGTTCTCTACCGTCTCTATAATAGGGAAAGCTCTGAAACTATTTCAGCTTGTCCCTTCTTCGTCCCTTCGCCTTTCCACTCCCGAACGACACGCGCTGGACAGCGCTGACATCCACATACAGTGCAGGCGCTGGTGGCTCGGACTAAGAGGTTTAGTTGCTCTTTTCTGCCACATGTACTTAAGGCATGGAATGTCCTTCCAGCTCATGTTGTGATCATTTTAGCAGGCCTTCAAGGTGAGTGCGACAAGCTCAATATGATCTATTGTGCCTGTCGACCTCATATGTGGATCTCACTACCGCTTACCATCAGGTAGAGTGAGGTCATCTTGTTAGCCTATTATTAAAAAAATATATATATGGTGGCAATATGGTTGCCTCTACCTTGTAAAGGGTTAAGCCCCTGCTGGATCCGGCTTGAAGGACCGCTGGTATTTATTCAGTGACACAAGAACTTGTTAATTATAGGTATTTTATTTGTTTACAGGAGCCTTCAAAACTCGATGGCCAAGTTGGTTGAAGAAAAGGCGGGAGAAGAAAGTCGTAGGAGAGCGGCGCGTGACATTATCTCTACTGCCATTCGTACAGGTAATCGTCTATATATTTATCCAATTTTGGATTGTCCCCAAATCGGTTTTGAGTTCATGACATCAACATCGACATCGTATGCGTGGTTTGATAGTCTATTGTGATTGAAGAAAGTAAGCCAAATAATAATATGCCACCTCTCCATGTGGTGACCACAGCCATTTTCTCGTTGTTAAAATAAAGCATCATTATACTTCATCGATTATAATAGCGATAGTGTATAGCGAACCCTGCTTCAAAGCTAAGGCGATCTAATTATATGTATTATTCAAATAACAACTACTGATACATTTTTTATTTAGCCTGTTCTTTCCCACTGTTGGGCGAAGGCCTCTCCCAACTCTCTCCAAAGCTGTTGATATTCGGCCAAGCTCCACCAGTTCCTCTCATTGGCATTTAGGTCATCTCGCCATCACTTCTTCGGCCTTCCTCTTTGTCGATGTCCGTCGAGTGGTTGCCATTGAGTGACCATTTTAACCCATCTCTCCGGGGTCATCCGACAGACGTGGCCCGCCCAACACCACTTCAGTTTAGCCTTTTCTGCCACATATACACCTGTGAAAATTTAGTGGTTGTTTTCCCGCAGTAAATAGATTCTATCTAAGTAGTATAACAGATTTGTGCAGTTTTTTTTTATTTAAATCAATAAATACCGGTTTTACGAAAGGGACAAACGAAACTGGAAAGTACGCTCGAAACGCTTTATTACTTAGAGCGTAGGGCTTTCTTAGCTTTAATCATCAATTTCATGCGGCAACCAGAACCTGATTACATCACATCATTTAAAAGAACTATAGCTTCTCACGCTTTCGAGTTGGACATTCATTTTTTGTAAAATTGAAAAAATAAATGTTTTTATACCAGCATGATTCGATAGTATTACTGAAGGAAAATCATACTGCTACGGGAAAACAATCACAAAAATTTCACGGTGTAGCATTCTGGATTTTGCCCGGATAGTTGTATTTTTATCCTGCCTGTCCTCTTTATGTCCAGAATGCATTGCTCCATAGCTCCTCCATAGCCAGTAGTTGTTCAGTAGTGTAACGTGTGTTCTCTCCCTCAGGCAAGCCGCCAGTCCCGTACGGGCGCTCGTCGTCGGCGGGCGTGGCGTCGCTGGCGTCCCCGCCCGGCACGCCGCCCGCCGCGCCGCCCTCCGCCCCCGCCGGCCCGCGCGTCTTCCGCACCGAGGCGCAGCACCGCGTCGAGGATCACCGCAACAGGTAACATGAGAGAACATTATTGAGGCACAAAAGTACCTACATATTGGTGTTGCCCACCGCTTCTCTTGTCTTTCGCGCCGAAGCGCAGCGTCGCAACAGGTACAAAGATACACACTAGAGTCACTACCTGCAGCGCCGTCCCTCCTCCCCGTAGGTCGAGTGCCGAAATATAAGAAAGAAAGAGAAAGAAAGAAGAAAGAAACTTTTCTGGAATTCTTTGAGTGTAAACTATGGCTGGCACTGACATTATTCTTTAAATATTTAATTCTTATCAAACAATGTCATTTGAAATAAAACTAATCGGATTAAACTCGCGTGTATTGGTATTCTAAAGATTATTTAGAGATCCCTAATCCTCTAAATATGTTTAGAATAACAATACACGTGAGTTTAATCCGTAAAATTAGTTTTATTTTAAATGTGTAGTGATCGCGCAAATAATAGACAATACTAAACAATGTAATTTTTTAAATAATATGTTGTTTGCAACCCTCAGCAGCCGTGGTGTGTCGGTGGAGCGCATCATCCCGATCAGCGTGGCGGAGGAGTCCCCCGCGACCCCCACTACTCCGGCCAGCCCCCACGCGCCCGCGCCCAAGCCGCTGCCCACGCCCGCGCCGCGTGTTGCCCACCAGCCTTTGAGGTAACAACACTATTGAAGAGCCTACTTAAAACCGGTTAGAACCGGTTCCCACTTGTCGGTTGTGGGAGCTGAATATTAATCGGAGTTTCTAGTAGCAGAGCATTTTATATGAAGTTCAACACACTTATTGGAAACTGTAACTGTTCGGGATATTTACCATGTTGTTTGATCCACCATGATCACGGGTGAAGTGATCACCATGATCACGGGTGAACTTCACCCATGATCATGGCGCTTGCAACAGTGCCGAAATATCGGGAGCTCATTAAAACAAAACAACATGGTAAATATCCCGGACAGTTACAGTTTTCTAATGTGTGTAACCATGACAGTTTAAAATTATACACTTATTGGAAACTGATTTTAATGGTAATGCGTAATATAGGGCTAATCCAAGCCATCATCGTAGTCAATTAGGAGAAAACATGTTTTAGGTAATAAATACTTTATTGAACATCTTATTGAATACATAATATGGCCGAGCATCACATTTAGTAGATTTTATGCAGGTTCACGTTTACCATTACATAATTAAACATTAATCTATCCTTGTTATTTTACTTCAATTTTTTTATAATAATTTGAATAACGTAATACCTCTGGGACTCGAATTTGTTGTTCTTTGCAATATGTCTTTTCACAACAGTAGACGTAAAGTTTGAGCAGTACCTAGTATAAATATACGGTGTCACATGTATTATTTCTAACAGCACCATTTATTCATCACCCAGGCGCCTAGTCTCGTCGGAGTCTAGCGCGAGCGAGGCGTGCTCGTCGCCCGGGGAGCCGATCAAGAAGTCAGCTCGGGAGTTCATCATCCCCATCGCGGTGGAGGGCAAGGGCTACGTCACGCCGCGCCAGCGCAGCCTCGAGCCCGACGCGCAGCCCCGGGCGCCGCGCACGCCGCGCCCGCGCCGGATCAGGTACGGGGAAACTAGTAGGTACTTATTAAAGTCCCGTGTTACGCGTAATTGGGAACCACTGTGCACACCGCGCCCGCTCAGGATCAGGTACGGGGGTCTTGTTAAGGTCCTGTGTTACGCGTAATTGGGAACCACTGTGCACACCGTGCCGCGCAGGATCAGGGACAGGGATACTTGTTAAGGTGCCGTGTTACGCGAAAAAGCGTCGATGGCCGAGTGGTTAAGGTCGTTGCTTGCAATACGAGAGGTCGCCAGTTCAAACCCCGCCACGTACCACTGTGTTTTTCAAATTTGAAATTAATATGTAAGTACGATTATTCGACGCTTTAACGATGAAGGAAAACATCGTGAGGAAACCTGCACACCTACGAAGAAATTCTTAGGTTGTATAGTCAACCAACCCGCACTTGACCAGCGTGGTTGACTAAGGTCTTATCACCCTAATTTAGGGTAGGCCCGTGCTCCAACAGTGGGGACGTATATAGGCTGATGATATGTTACGCTTAGTTGGGAGCCACTGTGCACGCCGCGCCCGCGTAGGATCAGGTACAGACATCTTGCCGGTGGCGTCGTGGTAGTAGAAGACTAGGTCAGAGTCTCATGACGCCGCTAAACGGTACACCGCGGTGTTTTAGTCGGTCCGCATCGATGGTCAGTACCACAAACCAGGCTCCGAGCTATGGCCGTAGCTATCCCCGGATAATAAATACTTGTGAAGTCTTGCGAAGATACGCGTTGATATCGCGTGTTTTTGCTGGTAGAAAAAGTATTCCGCCGTAATTTGAACTTTATGTACTTGACATATGATATTGGATTAATGCACATTTCCTAAATGTTGTACTCTTTGGAGGATCAACAGAAAGTGGAAAAAAATCAGTTCAGTTATAAAACACGTCGGAAATAATAATATTTTCTTATTACAGCAGCCTTGTGAGCGGCGGAGAATCAGAGGAAGAAGATGACACGCACATGCACAGATTGAGGTATGTCGATTTGCAGATCCTAGTGACCCGACGATCGATTGGAATGTAAACATTGGGACTGAAATTACAACAAGATGAAGTAGAAAAAATATAGTGTCTTCGACGTTCAATCGAGCTATTGCGTGTGGGAAATTCACTAGATGGAGGAGTGCAGGCGTGAGGTACAACTGCAGCACGATTTGTGAATATTGACATGTCTGTCAATGTCACGTCAAAAATAACCAATCATGCTGCAGTTGCACCTCACGCCTACGTATTGCCATACAGTGAATTTCTCATACGCGTTAACTCTCATTGGGTTACACCAATCACGATCACCAGCCCGACGATCGCTTGCCGGATTGTTAATTGTTTTCCATACATTTTTCAGGTCGACTCGCGCTGCGAGGGCGGAGTCGGTCAGCTCCGGAGAAGAAGACGAAGAAGATGAAGGCTTCCACCTGCTGACGGCTGAGAACCTATTCTCGACGCTGCTGCACCGGGTAAGTTCTGATATGAATGTTCTGGAATACCTGGGTAATACCTCTCTTTGTAAGGGGGACTCTTCTAAATCTATATGGTCTATAAATTAATAAATTAGGGTGTGGAGAATGACGTGTTCTGTCAGTGTATTTACATCAATCTAGTTTCTGCCCGCGAATATTTTTTTTTGTCTATAGGGGTGAGATACATCCGCTCCCCCGCAAGTCTGGTAATGATGACGAGCTATGCCGTATGTCAGTCAGAAAAAAAAACATTTTTTTTTATTTTTCTCCGATTCACTTGTTTGTGAACATGTCTTTAAAAATGAGAGGCATCTGGAATAACTATTTTTATATAACTATTTATAATTTCCAACAAGTATCGTATCGTCTTTTACTTTCGCGAATGCTACAAATTTGAAACAGAGAACTACAGGGCTCGAAACGTCGCGGAATAATGTATAGAACCGTGATATACGCCAGTTCAATCAGTAAAATCAGCCTTATTGTCAAGTACATAAGTGTGTGTTCCGTGTGCAGGTGCGCGCGCTCACCACGCGCCTCAACGGCGAGGAGGGCCCGGGCTTCCCGCACCACCCGCACTCGCTCTTCAACAACCTGCAGTCGCCTTTCTTCAATAGGTACTTAACTACCCCCACTGCTGTAGTGGTAGCCGACAAGCTTCGCATCGCCTGCTAGGACTACCATGGACAAAGGGTTGAGTGCAGTTGATAGCACGACTATGAATATATGACGGACTAGGGAATGCACAATCTTGAAGACAGGTCAAATCAAAAGTATACTAGCTGTGTTTACCTTTAAGTGATAGTGCAATTAGCTTCAGTTTATGTGTGCAAAATGTTAATGTTCCGTTTGTTCGTTGGTTGACCTAAATAAGTAAAATTTAAAAAAAAAGTACGCGTAATCGACGAGCATGCATGAAGAGGTTAATGGATGTGGATGAAGCGAAAGTGGTGTACCAGGACCGTAGCACGCGTCAGGAAGTGATCTCTGCCTACCCCTCTGGGAAAAAGGCGTGATTCTATGTTTGTAGGAGTGGAAGGTGCTGTCAAAAATGAAACAGCCTCTCCTTAACAGCTGATCGTAAAGACACCACTAAACAGAATTAATTCTGTATAGTGGTGTCTTTACGATCAGCTGCGACGAAAAATACAACTAAGTAGGTTATCTGGAAACACAATGTAAACCAACTTGTAATCCTACATGTTGAAAATAAATATTTTTGTATTTGTAAAGTTTACATTATGCGAATAGTTTTATCATAAATATATGAAGCGAACATAGGGCGCACATGTGGGTTTGTAGAATTATAATGTAATTGTATAGCTGCCACCTATAATTTCCAGCATTAACTATAATTGAACCAATTTAGAATCTTCTCGTGACTACGATGTCTATAAATAGTTTGAAATGTAAACTCAAATGCAAATTCTTTTTTTTACTCTACTTTGTCCATGGTAGGTACGCAGATACTAAATATTTTCTTCCAATAAAATTAACTTATTAAGTTTTATTTTCTTTTCATAATTAATTACGTACTTAAATACTACGTATGTACTACAAACGATTTAATGCGACATATCAAACCATTTTTTTCCCATGTAACTCTTCCATTATTACAACTAAAATATTAATATGATTTTAATTTTGCGCATGCAGCCCTCACTTACCCAGGAGACATCTTTTGTGAGTATCAATCGTTTATATTAATTTTGTTATTTTTTTTATTACGTCCATACCATACCATTGTATTATTTATACTGTGTACTAAATAATGAAGTGACTGACACTGCAAACAATATTCATGTGGGCGGGAATCATAGATGTATTGAAACTTCAAAGGTACACACTTTGTGGCCGAAAATAACAAGCCAAAATATTGCTTGGGGTGTTGCTTCTAATATTTCAACTCTACAGACATCTTTCATTTAATTAAACCTGATTTATTAGTCAACGTATTCATTATTTTCATTAGTAATGAGTTAATGTTTGTCATTCTATACATGCAGCACTCATAAATATGTGGAAAATAAAAGAAGTGTATCGGAAACGTAAGTGGTTTTAAAATGGTTTATTAAGCTCTCCTAAATGTATTTTTATGTATAATGTTATAAAAGTTATTTTGAGTTCAGTAAGAAAGTTGTCGAAGAATAAAAACTAAATAACAAAATTGCGTTGTGTTACATCTGTCGACCAACATAGATTTTAGAACACACCATCTGTAATTAATTTCAATTTGTAAAATGCCGAGCACGATAGAAACTAGCCGAAGAACAGTACACAGATAGTGAACACTTGTAAATAAAGCGTATTATTGTATAGCGTAGTATTAATAAGTTGTACCATTATGTCCGCAGCCGCGAAGGTTGGGGAGCTCGCGATCTGCACGCCAACTTCGACTCTATGTTCAGCAAGCCGCGCCCGCACGCGCCGCGAGGTGAGTGTGCACGCCTCCCCCCCCCCCCTGCACGCCGCCGCGGGAAACGTTGCCAATGTCGAGACACACCGCCACTGAGCTATGAGCTAATGTCACCGACTATCGATGTACGCTTACTTGACGGCGCCAAGAGATGGCGACACTAGCGCTCCGATTAGAGATACTAGCGCCACTTTATGCGAATAGTTTTAGATGGAACTGTCGTTCTGCTTATCTGTCATAGGTGTTCTGTATCCTTTTATGTGAAAAAGGCACGGAAGTACCCAGTCAGTCTTTCATCGATATTCGTAGATTGCTGTATCTAGGAATATCGACGGCTATCTGGCAACGCTGACTCAATTAACTTACACTGTGGACGCGTTACCAGTTAGCTCTAGTTAGTTATATTGTTACTTATGTTTACTGCACTGTATAACTATGTATAACTAAAGAACTATGTAACATAATGTGGCGTTAGTTTAAAACTATTCCATCATTCACTTTACAGTACTTAGTATGCCATTTGCGCTGGAGCACATGTATACAAATTGCACACTGCACAGTGCACAATTCCCACAAACAAACAAAATACAATTTGAGATATTTAAGAAGTTCGAAGTTCGTTCGTGCATGTCAAGCCGATATGAATAGGGATTAAACTCCACTAGACCATTTAAAGCCGTGAAATTGTTGCAATATTTTATTCTCGCCTTAAATCGCTTTTTGTTTGCAGTGACTTTAAACGCAGAATTTTAATTTAAAAAAATATAGTTACATGTTAGTATTTCTAAATACATAAAAGTTACTTAAAGAATACTCATTGCTTTTGTACCCCAGGCTACTTAGATTACAACTTAGAACATTTTGATTTTAGCTTATAAACTGTAGCAATGTTCACAAATCTAAGAGTTTTATTATTAGATCCATTTTTATCAACATATTGTATCCATGTACTTAATCTATTTTATACAAAAAGTGCCATCACATCCGCAATAAATATTATTCAAAATTGACGTTTGAGCATGAGAAGCAAAATTCATATTACATCGCCGCTGTCGCACCAGCCAGTAGTTAGCACGGGCCTACTCCACTCACAACAAAGCTAGCTTGCACTAAACAAATAAATTAACTATCAGATCATCACGTACGACATCTCCCGACGTTCCTCAGCCGCAGTAAGAATCTCCTAGTAGTAAATAGCTCCGATATTTGCGACGTTTTCTTCGGTCGTTTTTCCCCCTTTTAACATTAAACGTCGTATATAATTGACTATCCCCGATAGTCCATTATATAAGTGTGTGCAATGTTCATTAACATATATTTTTTTATTAATAACTTTAACCTTTTTTTGCATTGTAGTGTTATATTGTATTCAAATTGCATTCTTTGTGCAGGTGTTGACTTTCTCCTACCCGCTAACACTAGCAGGAAAATGTTGCGTTGCTATCGATTATCATGAGAGTACGAATCATTACGTAGCGATATTGCATGTCGTGTACAAAGGCATTTCACATCGCCTGGGGCCATGCCGCAGTACCATCTCAGATGTAGATATATCGATGAATCATTTTAAAATTGTATATCAATAATTTTCAGCAATATTAAAAAGTTAGATAAAGAAAGTTAATTTGTTTGGAACGTAATTACTTAGCATCAATGTGTAGATAGTGGATGTGGTAGCACTCGATGTAAGGGCGCGGCGGGAGCAGAGCAGCGGTAGTGAGGTTTTGTCGTGGTTGCAGTTGGGTTGCGCGTTACACTGCATGCTCCGACCAAATCTTCACTCCACAGCGGCACCAGCAACAACCACAAACCCGCCACAAACGCCACACACGAATAGGTACTAAACTATATTTTTATTTCCTCATATTTTATGTGTTTTGTGTTCCGCACCGTGCGCCGCGGCTGTTTACCAGAATAGAGATGCCTTTACTCATTTTGTGGTATACTGCGCTGAAGCTGATTAGTTCGCATTCTGGTAATTTTTTTTATCTCGAAAGCAACATTTTAATGCATACTTTTGTGTTCCGTTTTCGCATATCTAAAGCTTCACGTTTGGCATCTAATTCGATCACTAAGTATGTAGATGTATCCTAGTGTTTTTTTACTATTAACTCCTAACCGATCGCATCGATGTCGTCTCGAACCCCGAGCGGACCGGCCCCGCCGGGCCGCCGGGCGCCGCCCGCCACTGTGAATACCATCCGAGCGCGCATTCTGCATGATCGAAACGTGTGTTTTTCGATTACATTTCAGGTAGTAGTAAGAAGTCCGGTAAGCTCCGGGACCCCGCGGACGGGGCGCCGGCCGACGACGAGGCGGCGCTCGATCTGTCCGACCTCGACCTGAGCGCGATTCAGTTCTCGGAGCGCGAGATGCGCGCGCTGTCGGGCCTCACGCCGGCGCTGTCGCGGCGGCTGCAGCGCCAGCTCCTCGCGCACCTGCCGCCCGCCGCTGCGCGCTCGCTGCGCCGCACGCTCTCGCTGCGGGACCCGCCCGCCCCCGCGCCGGAGCCCCCGGCCTCCGCCCCGCGCCCGCGCCCGCCGCCTGCTGCACGCTGCCGCGCCTGCGCCGCCGCGAGCCCGAGCCGCCCGAGCGCCCGCTGCTCAGCAAGTACCTCACGCCCGAGCGCGCGCTCTCGCTGGACGACGCGCCCGCCGACGCGCCGCCCGACGCCGAGCGCCGCCACTCGCTGCGCCTGGCCGGCGAGCCGCCGCGGCGCCGCGTGTCGCGCTTCCTCCGCTCCGACTTCTACGACGCGCCCGCCGACGAGAGCGTGTACGCGCGCCGCCGCAAGGAGAAGGAGCTCGAGACGCAGAAGATCCTCAGGGAGATCCGCGAGAAGCGGAACAGGTCGCTCGAGGCGGGCGGGCGCGGCTCGGCCGAGCCGGGCGAGCCGCGGGACGACGCGCCCGCGCGCAAGTGCCTGTCGCCGGTCGGGCTCTCGAGCCGGGAGAGGAGCCGCTCGACGACGCCGTTCTTCCCGATCCTGGACAACATCAAGGAGACGGCGGCGGACGCGGCGCGGCCGGGGCGCGCGGACGACGGGACGCTCGCGCGCGAGTCGCGGCTCGTGCGCCCGAGGAGCTACCCCGTGAAGGAGATCGACTCCGCGGACGAGTCGACCGCCCTCGCGGCCGAGAGCAACAAGGAGAACGAGAGCTCGCAGCGGGAGTCGCGGCTGGTCCGGCCGCGGAGCTACCCGACGAGCAGCCCGTCCCCGGAGAAGGTTTACATAAACCGCAGTATTAGCAGGAGGGAGGAGCGCAGCGTCCCGCGCGAGGAGGCCCCGGCGCCCGAGGTCCAGGGCGACATCGAAGTCAGTTTCAGTATTACTTTGCCCCGGAAAAAACCGGACGGACTTACTAAAGCAGATTCGCTCAAACATAGCGAATCGTTGCAACCGAACGTAGATTCCATTAAAAATGATAGTGATAAAACATTGAGCGACAGCCTCGTGGTCAAGAAGTATAAGATCATGAACCATCACGGGAGCACGGACACGACGGAGCAGAAAATAGAAAACGGCACGATAGCGAATGGAGGGCCGAAAGATATGACTGAAAAAGAAAGTTCAATTTCTGACGACAAATCTACAGCGACGGTCAAAAAGGAAGATGTAAAGTTAAAATCGGCAGATAGCAGTAGTAGTGAAAAGAAAGGTACAATAAAAAAGAAAATAATAAGGAAAGTTTCATCAAAATCAAAGACTGACTTAGGAAATAGCCAAGAAACAGGTGATGCCAAGGCGCCCACAGAAAAGAAAAAAGTCACAAAGAAAGTAAAAGAAAAAACTAATGAAGACGGAACGAAGTCGACAGTTGTCACTAAGAAGAAATCGGTTCTTCAGTCGATAGGGCATAAGTTGGAGAAATTCGCAACAAAATCCAGCTCCCCTGAGAAGGCTTCCGACAGCAATGTACCTGCAGACAAAGGCAGCAATGTATCGAAACTAAATCGCACACAGAGAGAGCAATCTGTCCCCGTCAGCGCCGAGCCGCCCACTGAGTCGAACCTCATCAAAAGAGCGGTCACGCTGACAGACGTCGCTGCATTAGAAACGCAAACCGCTAATAATACGAAAACCACAGTGTCGAAAGTGTTAGGACTATTTAAAAAATTCGAACCGAAAGAGAAACCTCCGAAACCAGTTGTTGAAAAATCACTAAGTGATAGTCTAGAAAGTAAAGAAAATCCAGTAATTAACAATAAACCAGATATAGTTACCGATTTAGTATCCGATAGTCTAGACAAGGACAAACCCAGGAGGCCTACCTCATTATTGTTAAATGGATTAAGTCGCAAAAATAAATATGGCAGGACAGCCAGCGACAGTGTTTCCATGGCTTCCATAGATAACGACGACCAAGCAGTACTTAAAAAAGAAACCGAACCAAAAAATTTGAGAAACACTCTCAAGTTAGACTTCTCCCGATTGCCAAGAGTTAAAAAAATAGTTCCTACCAATCCTGTGATAGAACCGCAATTAATGAATGTCGCGTCAGACGATAAGGTCGAAAAGAAAAGTTTACTCGATAAAAATGGTACGATATCTGACGGCATGAACGACACCGCCGACGCGCAGAGCCGCAGTCGGTCGCGGAGTAGGTCGACCATTTCCGAACAAAAGTCTGATCTCAGTACTGAAGCGAAGAGCGTCGATAAACATTCGCTTTCGCCTTCGGAAACCACCGTGCACCATCCGTTGCGCAACCACGAATCAACGTCTCCCGAAAAAGAGGACATAGTCGATAGGATACGAAGGAAAAGCTTCTATTCCAGGTTTAACGAGAAAAAGCAACGTCGAAAGAGCAGCCTGGTCGGACCCGGCGCGGCCGAGTACGACCCTCTTTCCAGGATCCACTCCCCGCCTATAGAAACGAAGTTCGATGCCTCACCGACGTCGCCTAGTACCTACGACCTATCGCCAGGATATTCGATTGCATCAGACTTATCACCATCCACAGAGAGATACAGAACTTTATTGTCCGATGTACCCATTACCACTAGGACTAATCTAAGGTATGACAACTACGGATTAAACGATAAGATAGACACGTACCGATCTCTAGACAGAAATGAGTTCCGGAAGTATCCGAGCAGTCGAAGTTATTTAGATTACGACCAGCCGTCCTCCTACGGAGCTAACAGATACTCGAGGACGAAGTCGCTGTTAGACAGCTCTGACGGTGTGGAGGACTCGTGTCTCGGACAACTCAGGGATCCTCAGAAGTATAACAGGACGCTCTCGATGTATTCCCCGGGAAGTTACGCCACGTATAGACCGAAACGAACACACAATTCCGCAATAATACTCAAAGAAAGTGAGAAGGAACCGAGCCCTGAAAACATTTTGGAGAAAATAAGACAAAGGAAAAAGATATCGATCAGCGTGACGAGGAAACCCGACCCCGAAGAGAAGCCGCTGCCAAGGTGTGTATCGCCCTGTACTTACGCGTTCACGTAAATAATGTTGACAATAACTCCCCGCCGTGAAAGATAATACGACTTTTATCTGTGCACGCTTCACGCTTTCCAATTACATTTTACAGCACTAATGCTTTCACAATGAATTGGTATACCAATACTACTGCAGGTGTCGATATACATGTAAAAAGTTTAATGCTATAAATGATGTAGATAGGCTATTCATTTCTAATGTACACCACATGTAATTATATCAGATATTTCGGGTAGGAAGAGAACACTTAAATTATAGAGTATCAAGTCAAGAATAACTAATGTATATTTCTGTCTATAACTCAGCATTATCATCGGCATCAATGCATAGCACACTATACAAAACAAAGTCTCCAAATTGGAACGAGCTGATGTAGGTGTGAAATTGGCAACTTTGATTTTCAGATCCACTGTCTCACCTAAAGGCGAAAGCGACGGTGCAGAATGCTCTGCGAAAACTGACTGAGAGGAACTACTGATGCCGCGCGACCACGGAACGAGCCATTTGTGATTAATTCAAAGCATTTGTTATCGAGTCACTATTTGAAACCTTTTTGTCTGACGTTTTGTAGAGTAGTCAACAGAGTCTCAACCTGCTTCGACATTTACTTAGCCACAGTTGTTTAGCAATGTATTGTCCGCATTGAGGCTGTATCATTGAAATCTTGCCAAGAGCCCTTGCACGCAACGGCGGCCCACGACAGATGCTTACCGTAAGACTGTCTCTAGTGGCAAACGTAGATATGTATACTCAAATTTTAAAGAATCTCCGTCGAAATTCTATAAGTATAGGCTAAACGCCTGAATAATTTAGTTCGATATTTTAGAAATGTATTGAGGGCTTAATTCGGATTATGAATAATGCGAATAGGGAGTAGATAACCGCAATCTCATCAAAACTGAAAGTGCTATTTTGTAATGTTATTTATTTGTTTTTGTTACTTTCGTCTCTGATGGCAGACTGATTGCAACATATTTATTACGGCTTTTCGAAGGCTGGACAGGATTATAATATAATTATACAACTAACTAATGAAATGTTATATTTTGCAAAGAACAGACATTGTTTGTTAAGTGTTTATTGTAAATTGATTCTTATGTGCCTTTATAAAACATAAGTGACTGGATTTGATATTAGTCCATTTTATTGAAGATGATAAAATGACACGATTTTAAGTGTGTGTTTGCACAAATATGTTTTACTCAATATGGTTAATATTAATTTTTCATAGCTATTTTATCAATTTACATTTTTTATGTGACCCTAAGTCAAAGTTAAGTTTAATTTTTTATCATAATCATATAGTATCGAATGCTAAGTCACGTCGTAACAGTTATCGAATAGAAGGTGCTTAGATGATTTCTTTAGGAATAACTCGTATTTATAGATTGGACGTGTTAGCATCACTCACAGACATGTATATTTTAGTAACGGTTTTGCGTTTTCATTTACATAGATGTATGTGTAAACAGACTTCAACTGAAGCCACTCGAATATGAAGTATTATTATACCAAGTTATTAATATTATATTTGTTGCCATTTTATGATACACTCCGAGAAACGACTTGTTGAATATTTGAAATATTGATATTGTAAAAGCAATACCTGAACAGAATTGAGTTCGTCGTTTTCATTTATCATATCGAGACTATTTAATGAAATTATTTATTTAAAGTGTGTGGTGATTTTTAATATTTCACATGTTATTCATAGTTGCAACAGTGACACAAACTGTGATTGTTTTGACGGATAATATTAAAACTGCTATCACACACGTTTTGTATTGAATGTGAATAAATTATAATAGTTGAAAGCCGAAGTTTTTATTTTAATAACCTACTTGACATAAATATTTAATTTATAAGTTATTCATCATCATAGCCTAAGGGCGTTATTATCAAGACATACCTAAAATGTAGGTAACTCGGAAAATTTTAGAGTTACTTTACGAATAATAACTGCAAAAATTAAGCGAGTGCCTAGGCCGAGGTTATGAGGTAGCCTTTGCTAAATCATCAAAATTGACCGGCTGGCGGTTCCAAGAGTTGTGGGTTCGATTCCCACTCGGGACAAATATTTGTGTGATGGACATCGGTGTTTGTTCCATGTCTGGGTGTGATTATGTATTGTTTCATATAATTCTGCTGTACCTACGTACTATCGGCAACGCTGGCGGTCGACCACCTATAAGGTGAAAATCGCTTGGCAATTTCGCGTCTGTCAGAGCAAGCCCCGCCCAATTGTGGTCAAGGAGCTGGCAATAATTTTTTGGTAGATATTTGAGGCATGCTGAAAACTTGTCCTGTACCTCTCCTATTATATCCCTACGGGAGTTTGTTTCTTATCCGAAAATCGTTTGTCCGAAAATCAAAATCCCTAACACGTTTGCTATAATCATCAAAATCCATAATGTTCGAATGTACGAAATTTCATAATCCCTAATTGTCTTTAATTCTAATCATTTTATGTCATAATATCGAGTTCTATAATAATCAAATCTCCTAAAATTACTTGCTATAAAGTTAAATGCCCGAAGTGTTACTTTATTTTATTTTTTTTTATTTTATTTATTGGTTTACCAACAATTGTACAATAATACATACAGAGTTAAATACACAATATACTTATAACTAAGAGCACAATATTACATAGGTAAACACTACATGCTAGAGTGAGCTAAATGTAGACTACAAATTAAAATATACTAATTAAAATATACTACTACGAGCAAAACATATCACAAATATACAAATAAATATTTATAAATATATATATTTTTAACATTCTATTTTATATGTTTAATTTTTTTTTTTCAAGTATTAGACGTCGAAATTTATGAATAGAGGTACCAAAAACATCTAATTCGTTGCTGTACTTGTTATAAATATGACATAGTCTTGCAAGTGGGGAATTGGAACCGGTTACAGTTTTACGGAAAGGAGGGCAGAGCAGTTTAATAGGATATCTAGGGTATCTTAGGGGAACTTTAAATTTGAATTTGGACAAAATATCGGGGCTGTCAACCATAGAATTAAGCACTTTGAACAAGAACATGAGGTCGTGAGCGTTTCTTCTCGTCTCTAACGTGTCCATTTTAAAATATTGTAAGCGTTTTGTGTACCGAGGGATCTTTTTCGCAATTTTTATTGAAAAGGCCAGGTGATTTAAAAAACGTTTTTGAATACGTTCAAGTCGCAGGCTATAGGTTGCAAAGTGGGGACGCCAAACTACCCCACAATACTCCAAGGTACTTCGGACGAGGCTGTTATATAAAAGGATTTTAGTTGTCGGCTTTTTGAACGACTTGGAATTTCTGATGACAAAACCAAGTGCCTTGAAGGATTTATTTATTATGTTTTCGATGTGTGGAACAAAAGTAAGTTTCTGGTCTATTAGTACACCTAAATCTCTGACAACATTAGCTTTATCTAGGTTAAAGCCATCAATCCGGTAGTTATGCACATAAGGGTTCAATTTACGAGTGAAGGAAATCTGAGTACACTTTTTCGTATTTAGATGCATATTATTGTGAGTGCACCAATCCACAAGCCTGTCTATATCACTCTGAAGAAGCTGAGCGTCAAATTGATTTTCCACAACTCGGGCGATTTTGAGATCATCAGCAAACATGTATGGCGTAGAGTAAATGAAGCAATATGGCAGATCATTAATAAAAATATTAAAGAGAATTGGCCCCAAATGCGAACCCTGTGGCACACCAGAGCTAATTTTGCAATTGTCAGACCTGTAACCGTCGACAACAACAAAAAAATTCATATCACACAGATACGATTTCAACCATTTAAGAAATTTACCAGTAAAACCGTAGATTTGTAGCTTTTGGATCAGCACATGATGGGAAACTTTGTCAAAAGCCTTGCTGAAGTCCGTGTATATAGTATCCGTCTGTTTATTGGCATCGAGCTGTTCGATAGTGCTTTCCACAAAGGTAACCAAGTTGGAACACGTAGATCTATCAGGAGTAAAACCGTGCTGGCAAGTTGATAAATATTTTTTGAAATAATTTTGAATCTTAGGGCTGACCAAAGATTCAAATACCTTAGCCATGGCCGACAGTATTGAGATTGGCCTGTAATTACCTACGTTTTCCTTAGAATCGCCTTTATGTATCGGTACCACTTTTGCTAATTTCCAACGCTCAGGAAATATTCCAGTAGAAAGAGACCGATTAAAAATCAAAGTAAGCGGGATTGCGAGCTCTTTAGCACAATTAACTAAATAGCTTGGGGGAATATTGTCTGGCCCTGGTCCTTTCGTAACATTTAAGCTTTTTAATTGTTTAGTAACGGTTTCCAAATCCAGTACTAATTGAGAAAAACAATCTGAATTTGATTCTAAAGCACGTAAATAAAAAGACTTGGCGATGTCACAATTTGCAATTACTGTAGAATAAACAGAGGAGAACTGAGCGGCAAACATGTTGCATATGTCTAAGCCATTATCCACCACGGCGACGCCATTGGTCATAGACGCGGGATAATTACTGGTCTCCTTACGTTTTGCTTTAATGTAGGACCATAGATATTTTGGGTTTGAAGAAATCTTACGCTCCATGCAATCTATATACGAGTCAAAGCATTTTTTCATCGTTTTTTCGCAGCGCTTACTTAATACACGATAATATATTTTATCCATAGGGTTACATAGTATAATGTTCGTTACTACGAATGGAGCTTTATCATAATATTATTAGGCCGAATTATGAATGATTATTTATAATTTTGTTTTATTCAAAAAATGTTTGGCCAAAAATGGTTTCGTCAAATCATAATTTTATAAATGACTTACTTTTTGACCAAATGATCAACAGTTAAATTTTCATTTTACACATAATTATTTTGCAAAATGAATATTTAACAACTGAGTTATCATACCAAACTACTATTGGTCTAAAAAGTTTGATAAAATGTTTTATTTGACAAATGTTTCGATCTGATAATAGATATGGTACGGGTCAAATTAAAACACAATATTTGGAAAATCATTATTTTGATAAATTTGGTTAGGTAATGTTAGAATTTTGGTTAGGTTAGGTTAGAACTGGTGACCATAAAACGCGCGAGCCGAGCGAGCGAAGCGAGCGTGCCGCGGCAGCGGCCGGCGAAGCGCCAGAAAATATTTACTACTGTTTAATTTCTATGTAACAGTGGATACACAAATAAAAATAAATATATTTATATACCTATACCGATGTTCGTCACACATAATAAGTCAGTTTTTGTAAGATGGTACTGTTGTTAAATGTCTCGTTTGCCAAATGAATATTTAGGATTTGTAACAAATTATAGAATAGCATTGTGCATTTCACATATTATGGATTGTAATATTTATAGCAAAACATTTTAGGACCTTCAGTACTTTCGGACTTATGACGTTTATGGAAAAGCCTTTTATGTCTTTTAAACTTTATAGATTGTGATATTTATGGCAAAAGATTTTAGGGTAAATAATATTTAGGATTTCTGATTTTAGGGCAAGTGATATTATGATAAATGTAGTTAGGGATAATGATCATTCGGGCAAATGATGATTCGGACATAAAACATTATGAGATGTAAAATTATGGATAAAAATTTTATGAGATGAAATAGAGAACCATATCCCAACACAAACCAAACCCCCAATTTTTTTATTTAAAAATATATTTTATAATCCAAAAAAATATAATTTGTCAGTTCACCTGACAGGTAGAAATTCCATCGAAATGATTTGTCTTAGTGAGTCTTATTTTTTAGTTATAAATAAAAAGATGAAAAATATTTTTGGGGGTTTGCTTTAGCCCCGCTACTCACCAGCCAGGTCTGCAGTGTCGTGCTGGGATATAATAGGAGAGGTTCAGGATAAGTTTTCAGCTTGCAAATACCTACAAAAAAAATCTTGCTAGCTCTCTTACTATTGGAACGTTTTTGCATGGATTTTGACAGATTTTCTTTAAGTGCTCTTCTATTGGCCAGTGGGCGGGGCTATTGGCGTTTAAAGAAATCTATTTGAAAAGTGTACTACCGCCAAAATTTCCGGTTGTATGTCATTGAACTCCTAAACGGCTTGACTGATTTAAATGATTTTTTATGTATGCGTTTGAGTGGTGCCCTGGATGGTTTAGATTCACAATTCAGCCCGGCAGATGGCGCCGATTGCTTGAAAAAGTTTTAATGTATACTTAGAGCCGAAG
Source organism: Maruca vitrata (assembly GCA_039566165.1). Lineage (NCBI taxonomy): Eukaryota > Metazoa > Arthropoda > Insecta > Lepidoptera > Crambidae > Maruca > Maruca vitrata. Next base: position 12,201,731 of record CM076917.1, on the reverse strand, counting down.
CGAAGCGAACGCGGGTCACTATACTCGGATTTGTAATTCAAGATAAAAAACTACGACAGATACGTCACTGTCAAAAGTGGTAACGTCACTTATGTCACTGTCAAGTCATGATTTCAGGTTTCGACAACCTTTTCGTAATATGATTCTTTATTTTGTTTAATGCCAACATCACTTAGTGATAATTAAGCCGTATAAAATAATAATTTCTAAAAGTAAAAGGGTTCAGACTATATCTAATAATTAAATGCATTATTTAGATATGAGTTATACGTTCTCAAAATTGTATTGATACCTGACTATTACTTACGTATTATAACTTCTAGTAAAAAACTTATAAATTACTCATGTCTAACTAATTTTAAGAAGACATAATTTTGAGCAATAGTGGAAGAATCGGGAAGATAAAAAAAATATTTTCTTTGTTACGGATTTAAACAACAAAAACTTAACACAAAACATAAACTTAAAACAAAACAAAATCACCACTGAGCAAAAACATTCGAACACTCGGAACAGTTACGCACTATTTCCCGATTAGTTATGATGTGTAATATATTAATTGCGTCCGAGTATGTTCTTAACTTAGCTTGTAGTTTATTGCACCAAATGTTATGAATCCCTGAAGTGTTACAAGTACAATACCATGTTTGTTACCAAAAATTACCGATATTTAAGTTTTTATTAAGTCGTCTTGCATTTATGGAAATATAAATAACTGGAATTACTGATAAAAATCATAGGATTAATGTTACCTATAAATTTTTTATATATGGTTGTTTTTTGCAAAAAACTTAATTTACTATTGTAAAAATATTTTATTGCAGTGGCAACCTTGTAGTAGATTTTTGATCTTGAATTACAAATCCGAGTATAGTGTATTTATAGATATATATGACGCCCATAGTACAAGCGCTGCTTAGTCTGGGGTCAGAAGACCGTGCGTAGAACCGTCCCAGATAATGATTAAAGTATTTAATCAAAATAAAAAAGCACACATATGTTATAAACATTTATTAATTAATCTACTAAGCGTCAACAAGAGCCTTGAGATCTTCGAAGTAGCGGGCGTCGTCGTCGGCGAGCCGGTCCAGCGCCTCCGCCGCGCGCGCGCCGCCGCGCTCCGCCCACGAGCGCACCATGCCCTCCGCCGACGCCGGGTACCGGACCAGCGAGGCCGTGTCGCCTGGGGAGACCGACCGATTTATAAATCCCAAAGCTGCCGCGGGTAGGCTTTCTCGGACTGGACTTTCAATTTTAGTGACGTGTTACGGGAATGGGAGGGAAGGGATCGGGAAATAAGGGTCAACGCGTATGAGATATTCGCTAGATGATAAAATCGCGTGAGGTCCAACTGCAGCATGATTGATTATTCTTATGCTGTATCTCAAGAACGGTGATAGCTAAACAGTTGTTTTTACATATGATATTGACATTACATATTTCTATTGCCGCTATAATAACAAATATTAAAAAGAAAACAAAAAAAATCTATATTTATGGGGGACTTCCATACAAAAACGTGATTTTTTTATAGAGGAAGATCCCAGAGCTGCCAGACATCACTTATTTTCTAATGGACAAAATATATATGTCGGCAGGAGTCATCGCTCGCCTTCATTATAGAATGAGTAACAAGCTGCACGTGCACGAGTCACGTCACCGACCACCTGCGTCATTAGTCACTCCCCCTCGCCGCTCGACTCGACTATAAAAGGCGCTCACTTTGAACAGTGCGGGCAGTCTTGGCTCTGGCGTGGCACGGAACACTAGTTGTACCGTTGCAATAGCTTATCCTAGACACCTTTGGATAATTAATTCGATTGTCGAATTAATTATTATCGTTAATTATAAAACTGCTGCTGTGCAATTTGTAATTAATAAATCAAACTCTAATTGTAGTTTATGTCTTAGGCATTTGCTACAATTGCTATGGTTATACTTTGATAAATGTGATAAGTGATGGATATGGTTCTCATTAAGAAAAGTAATAAAGTATTAGATCGGTTTTGATATACCTGATGTATTATTAATTCTTAATTATGTAGTTACATACCCCTTCTGCCTACATCAGAAGTGGGATGAGATCCACACCCACTACTTGGTCAATAAAAAAATATGTCACAGGAAATGTCTTTTAAGGGTTTATATGGTCGGAAGGTATAAAAAAAAAGAGAGTTAAAAAAAAAAAAGAGCAGAGTTTTGAAGGGCTGTTTGCCGGACCAAAACTGGTATAAAAAAAAAGTAAAGTAAAAAAAGAGTAAAGTAAAAAAAAAAAAAGAGCAGAGTTTTGAAGGGCACGTGGCCGGACCAAAACTGGCTAGTGTTGAAGGGTTCTTTAAAAAAAAAGGAGAGAGAACCGGACCAATACTAGTGCCTGAAGGGTCTAAGGAGAGACCGGACCAGAGCAAGTTGTGAAGGGTTGATGTAGACCAGACCAGAACTATTGTAATATATCTGAAGGGTTAATTGTAATATATCTGTAGAGTTAATTGTAATAATATATCTGAAGGGTTGATGTAAGACTGGACCAGAACTAATTGATTTGCAGTGTCATTATAGACCAGACTTATTTTGTCAGGATGATCGAACGATGCTTTTGTTACAGAAATCTGGACATGCTTTAGTTGCAGCGTTCGAGGACGACCGCTAGTCAGGTTGGCCGTGTCGGCAGGAGTCATCGCTCGCCTTCATTATAGAATGAGTAACAAGCTGCACGTGCACGAGTCACGTCACCGACCACCTGCGTCATTAGTCACTCCCCCTCGCCGCTCGACTCGACTATAAAAGGCGCTCACTTTGAACAGTGCAGGCAGTCTTGGCTCTGGCGTGGCACGGAACACTCGTTGTACCGTTGCAATAGCTTATCCTAGACACCTTTGGATAATTAATTCGATTGTCGAATTAATTATTATCGTTAATTATAAAACTGCTGCTGTGCAATTTGTAATTAATAAATCAAACTCTAATTGTAGTTTATGTCTTAGGCATTTGCTACAATTGCTATGGTTATACTTTGATAAATGTGATAAGTGATGGATATGGTTCTCATTAAGAAAAGTAATAAAGTATTAGATCGGTTTTGATATACCTGACGTCTTATTCATTGTTAATTATATAGTTACATATCCCCTCTTCCTACATATACGATTGAGTAGTGGTGGGGTGTACTATCATCATATGACTAGTTGCTACCTTGACCAGACGGCCATTTTTCAGATATCAACCAATCAAGGTACATAGAAACACTGCTCACCTCACTTAAATTCTGATGGCTGATTTTAACATATATTTCACACAATATCATTAAAAATCAGGTTTCATTACTCCCAGACACATGCGGTCGGCGGTTTTACCTTACAGACGCTTTAAAGCTATGAAAAAATTTATTAAGGTTACTTATTTTCTGGTGCTTGATTTTTATATATGTTATTCAAACAACTATTTTAAAACGTTTTGCAAACGGACAGACCGATCCAAGGGGCCAAACATTCACCAGACCCAACTGTTTTAGAATTTTTTTTTTAAATTGAATTTAGTTAAGTTTTTCTAATAAAATAGTTTGTAAGGTACAATTCTATAATTATTGCGGTCAGATGAGCACTTTTCAGTTGTTTGAATAACATATATAAAAATCAAGCATCAGAAAATAAGTGACCTTAATTAATTTTTTCATAGCTTTAATGCGTCTGTGAGGTAAAACCGCCGACCGCATGTGTCTGGGAGTAATGAAACCTGATTTTTAAAATCAGCCATCAGAATTTAAGTGAGGTGAGCAGTGTTTCTATGTACATACCTTGATTGGTTGATATCTGAAAAATGGCCGTCTGGTCAAGGTAGCCATATGATGATAGTACACCCCACCACTACTCAATCGTATATATTTTATCCATTAGAAAATAAGTAATGTCTGGCAGCTCTGGGATCTTGGACCATTACAACATGGTACCCAGCTCTTTGAGCGCGAGTCCGACTCGCATTTGGTCGTTTTTCTTCTGAGCGACAACGATGATGGCTTGATATCATCACCAAACATAGTCCACAACGCTCTCACCACCAGTCGTACTCACCCACGTGTCTGGTGTTGGGCTGCACGAATATGTTCCTGGGCTGCTTGTGCAGCACCACGATGTCCCTCCAGCGCGCCCAGGGCGCGTCCAGCCGGCTGTACGTGTCGAACAGCTGCTCGCCGGCCGCCACGTCGCCGGTCGCCTTGATCGTCTGTAGCTTCACTAGGAAGTCGCCTGAGGATGAAAGTGATTTTTGTTTGGTGTTTTAGTGCTATTTAAATTTGAAATCATTCGCTTTCTTGACTCCGGTCTTCAGATATCGCGTCTGACGCTCTCAAGTCCCCGTTCACGCGGGGTCATGAATGCGATTTATTTTTTAAATTTTGGAACGAAATTGATGTTAGAACATTTTTATATAACTATATGCCATTTATAATATCTTTGCCAATAAAACACGTCATCAGATACAAGAAAAACATTTCAGAGACCGAGACTACTCCGTGCTATCAACATGATGGCACGGAGTAGCCTTGTCATCATCACTGGACTTGCGGAGTAGCGGATGGCTCTCACCACTCCTCTCTTCCCGTTTTATGTGTAGGTGACATAAACGAAGGCATCATTAAAACAGTCAAAGGCATCAAAAAAAGCGTCGATGTCCGAGGGGTTAAGGTCGTTGCTTGCCATGCGAGAGGTCGCCAGTTCAAACCCCGCCACGCACCACTGAGTTTTTCAAATTTGTAAATCATGTGTACGATTATTCGACGCTTTAGCAGTGAAGGAAAATATCGTGATGAAACCTACACACCTATGAGAAAATTCTTAGGTTGTGTAGTAAACCAACCCGCACTTGGCCAGCGTGGTTGACTAAGGTCTTATTGCCCTAATTTAGGATATGCCCGTGCCCCAGCAGTGGGGACGGATATGGGCTGATAATGATGATGATAAAGACAGTGGTATTGTTTGTTGTGATTCAACGACGATCCTCTTATCGCCCTAGGTTAGGGTAGGCCCGAGCCCCCGCAGTGGGGACGTATATGGGCTAATGATGATGATGATATTGTTTGTAGTGTCTCACCGATGATCCTCTTCCCGTCGGTGGCGAGGCGGTCCTTCTGCAGCGTGAGCAGCAGGTCCTTGCCCGGCTCCGTCTCGGTTACGGTCAGCAAGCCGTTACCCTCAAGCTCTAAGAGACGCATCAGAACAAAGCGGGCTCTCGCGTGCGCCTGAAATTGTTTATATTGTCATATTATTGCAGGAAGTTATCTCTGCCTACCCCTTTGGGAGAAATGCGTGATATTATGTATGTATTTACACGTCCCGACTGTCATTCTTAACTGATGCAAATACACATACTCGTACACACACAATAATATACCTCACAACACTACCTATTTCATTGAACCCTAAAAAAGTCTATGTTATAGTATAGTCGACTTAAAAACAATGTAAAATGGTCTGGTCATGGTCTTCCTAAAATAAATAAATAAAATATTACCTGAAGCCAAGTCTTAGTGGAAGGTTGATACATCTCGGTGGCCTTCGCGGCTCCATTCCACAGAAGACTGAGCCAGTTCACGTAAGTCACGTTTTGCGCTTCCTCGCCTTCATACCCGAAGATCCTATGAAGATGCATAATAATTAAACTTTTTTTTCCTAACTGACATAACTACGATGGTGGCTTGGAGTAGCCTCGTCGCCTTCACCGGACTTGCGGGGAAGCGGATGGCTCTCAGGCTCTCACCCCTAAAATAAATTACACTTTTCAATTAGTCAACTTCTTAAGCGAGAGGTGCTGCCAATGCTACCCATTGCATAGCAAGTTTTATGTAGCCATACCAGTCTTATTTTTTCAATTTGCACGATTTCATTATACATTATTATCTATTAATAACAATAACAAAGATCGTACATAAAGTAGCCATGTATTACTGTATCTAAAAGCGCGATTTTTGTGCTGGATAGACCATATAACATCACGCTGCGATCAATCGGAGCAAAGAAACAATGGAACATATGTAAAAAACGCGGTTGAAGTCTCTGGCACAGCTTCTTAACACGTTCACTGCTGAAAACACACACGCTGTGTTTTCGTCATCGGAACGCGTGTGCTGAGCTAACACGCCCGGCGTGAGCGCGACTCAATGCATCGGTGCGGCGCTACCCCCCGTGCGGACCCACACACCGCTTGTGTTAGCTCATACACGCGTGGCGTGTTCGGTCGCCCCGCTGTATGGGATTATCTAACACGCCAGGCGCGTGGCGCCGCACCGGCGTCTCGTCTTTTCGAAATTTCGCAACGTCTGTGCGGGCGACACGCTGAGCGTGTGGACATCCGCGCAGCGGGTTCCGATCGATTTTTAGGGCCGCAGTCAACGTGTTAAGATATCAAGTAGGCGTGGAACTCACTTGAGTATCTCCGGCTCGAGCGATAGGTAGAGGCCGACGGCCTCCGCGCGGCACTCCTCGAAGGCCGAGCCGAGCGTCGTGAACTTGCTGTCGTACGTCTCGCCTTCCGTGTACCACGACTCGATGTGCTTGCCTTAAACGATGTGAGTTCATTATCAATACTAAAATATGTCTTTATGGGTCTACGCGCGATATTAGAGTAGCAAATTACATAGCTCGCATAAATTATAGACTTCGCTCGCGACCACAATTGGTGTAACCCAGTCGAAACGTCGGGCAGTAAGTAGCTATGTAATTTGCTACTCCTAATATCACGTGTAGACCCATAAAGACATATTTTAGTGTAATGGAACGTGGAAGTCTAATATCTTTCATTTTCAATACGCCGCCTTTTATTTCCTAACTGACATACAGTGAGGGCTTGGAGTAGACTCGTCATCATCGCCGGTGTGAGTTTATCAATACAACACCTTTTTTGTTACTAACTGACATACCATGATGGCTTGGAGTAGCCTCGTCATCATCATCGGATTTGCGGGGGTGTGGATGGCTCTCACCCATAAGAAATGCAACACTATTACATCATTAATACAAACATTACATATGTACCTACATTAATTTTACTTAACACGTCATAATAATGCTATCAGGAATTAACTAGATCGCCAGCCGGTTCACTAGCACTAAAGTGATATTGACAAAATTTGCGTTTTGATAAGACTAAGAAGATATATGAGAGCATGGTCGTACTGGACGATCTTAACAATTTAAATAATCGCTAATTTATGCGCAAATCTCAATAAAACGTGTGTAATATATTATTTGTAATGTTTATATGCAATAATTGTAAAATAAAAATAGACCAGGAAAGCCTTGTTATAAGCTGCGATCGGAAGGCTAGTAGTAATTTGATTTCATTACGATTGTATGAAATTCTGGCCTAGCTGGCCATTGATTTATCGGAGAAGACATTAACTCAAAGTATAAAATAAAACAAAACTGCATATTTCACAACCAATCCAAATGTCTGGTATATTTACCGTGTTGTTTTATTTTAATTCACCAGTGATCATGGCGCTTGCAACAGTGCAGAAATATCGGGAGCTAATTAAAACATAATGACATTGTTAATATTTGAAACATTTTGATTGCCTAATGTGTGTGTAAGACAGTTTAAAACTACTTGTAACTTACTGCCAAAATTTCCCTTTGATTATGTGAATGTAAACGAACCTGTCAGCGGATTCTTGACCTTCTCCTTGTCGAAGTTGAAGGTGCCGTCCGCGTTCTGCCGCAGCAGCTTGCCGCTGCCGTGCCCCAGCAACTCGTGGAGACCTACTTGGACCTGAAGATAGATACAAAAAATTGGGACATCTCGATACACAGCTGCTTGACCACAAACTAAGCAGAGCTTGTACTATGGTGCTCGTATATTGATATGTGTACGTACATATATACTGATATAGATAGGAAGGAACAAACACCAATGTTCATTCATCACACAAATAAATATTAGATACTATTAGGGCGTCTGACCGATTTCGACCATGGCGGCCGATCTCAATTGAGATCAACCAAGTGCGCAGGACATACTCTCTATTCACTTACTCTCATGATTCGGTGAGACGGCAATCCGACATGACCGATGAGAGATCGGGCGCAGGACCACCGGCTTAACGTGCTTTCCGAGGCACGGGCGTTCAACCACCAACTTCCTAACTCCGGGCTGAGTAATTTCATTACAGAAAAACTCACACAAATTTTGCCCGACCCCGGACTCGAACCGGGGACCTCTCGGTCCTAACGCAGCACTTGCTACCAATAGACCAACGAGGCAGTTATTAGATACAATAGGTATCGAATCAACAACTTCACGCGGGCGGAAAGGTATTCACCGTGAAATTATAGTGGTTGTTTTCTCACAGTAAAATGATTCTATCTTAGTAGTAAAATAGATTATGCAGTTTTTTTGCTGTTAATATAAAAATGAATCCCTAAAACTGTTGCTAAGCTCAAATCTCGAGATCAGCTGAACCGATTACCCTACTTCTATTTTGCTGTGCATTTTATTTTCAACAGAAGGCCCTTAAGGTATGAACAAAAAATAACATTGCGCAAAAAGTAAAAAAAAATATATTGGGGCTATAGAGTACGCAAAGACGTCTTAAATAAAGACAAACGAGACTTAACGTGAATTCTATTCAAGTAAGGTACTCCAAACTGTGTCTTCTATTTAATCTTATAATGTCAATGTGTGGTACTTTTAAAATAAATATTTATTTTACATCTTTAATTTCAGAATTAAAATAACCAGCAGATTGAATCATCGAGTTGAACGAAAATATATTTTGACATTTGTATATCTTTCAAAAGCCATCAATGTCAATAGAGCGTTGTCTTTCGCTATCGTAAACTATACCAGGTCACATTGAATGAAATCTTTATCAGTTTAAAAATAAATGGTAAAAATAATTTTCACAATATGTGTTTCAAAAACGAGAAGATTATTTAATCTATACAACTAAATAAAATAGAAGTGTCTGAATCTATATCGGGTACCAAATACAAAAATACAAATAAAAAAAATTGTCTGTCTGTTTGTTCCCGCTAAACTCCGAAACGGCTGGACCACTTTAGACGGGACTCTCACTAATAAATAGCCAATATTACAAGGTACATTATAGGCTATTTTAATTTCAAAATTTCCACGCGGACGATGTCGTGGGCGGCCGCTAGTAAGAAATAAACTCACCTCAAACGAAGCGACCCTGTATTTCTCCAGTAGTTTCTTGTCGGATTCGTTCAGGAACGGAATGACGGACTCCTTGTACGCGGCCGGGATCACGTTTCCTAAGGACACGTTCTTGAAGCCCTCGTTCTGACGGATTTCATCATCTGTGAAGAGAAAAAGAATAAAATAAATGAGACAAGTGTGAGCTGGTATGAAAAAGGAGAAATTATTATATCAATTCCTGCCAATGAATTTTGCTTATCATTGAGCACAACTGAGTACCAATCTCAAAGAAATTCTGACTGCAAAAGAAACCAACCAAGTCCATTGGTTAAATATTGTATCATGATAAGATGTCTATATTCAAATTTCGGATGTGCCCACTGTTTGATAAAACTGAATTCTAGAACAAATAGAAGCGCAGACAAATCCTCTTTAAAGTGCATATTTTTTAAAAATTTTGTGATTATATCAAAAGTACCCTAAATCGCCGAGCATGAATCTTCATGCATGCTCATGAAGAGGTTGATGATGTGGATGAAGCGAAAGTGGTGTGCCAGGACCGTAGCACATGGCAGGAAGTGATCTCTGCCTACTCCTCAGGGGAAAAAGCGTGATTTTATGTATGTATTAACTCACAGTTAGGAATGTTGATGCCGGCCGGTATCCCGCTGCCGGAGAACGTCAGCACATCAAGGCTGGTGAAGTCCGGGCGCAGGAAAGAGTCCTTCTCCAAGTCCTCACCCCACGGCAGCAGCTTGATGAACCTGTACAATCATGAGGATCATCATCATCAGCCCATATACGTCCCCACTTTTTTTTACGCGGAGAAATTCTTGATGCACCTCACCATGAGCAGGGGTTTGCCCAAGGTGGTGTTTGGGATTTCCGACAAGCTGCTCCTGAGAAGGTGACTCAGGAGACTGTTACTATAATATTTATACATAGAAATGCGGTTGTACATACTTTAAAGAAATAGTTGTTTTACTAACTGACTACGGTGATTGCTTAGAGTAGCCTTCATCATCACCATACTCGCAGGGGAGCGGACAGCGCTCCATTAAAAATAAAAAAAAGTGTAAACCTCTCAGCGCCGTCGACGAGTCGGCCGAACTTCTTCGACATCTCCTTGTTGACCATCGCCACGAAGCCTTCGAACTCGCCGCGCTGCCCGCTCGGATCGCGGTACGTCTCGATGAAGCCCTGGTACCTGCAAATAGAAAGGGTTTTCAGTAAAAACACTAAACACTTTTTAGAGAGTAACGTTTATATTCCATTATGTCATTATGGCGGACGCTACTATAATCAAGACATATAGTCCTTTGACGCGGTAAGCATTCATCATCAGCCCGTGTTATATGGCTACTTCCCCCACAGGTCTTATGTGTCGTAAAGCCATTTGTTAGATTCAATTTTACGTTTGATTTGATGAAACTATATTATCATGGTGAAGGTGTTGTGGGTCGTGAAGGCGAATTACTCATTATATTACGAATCGGCATGTAACGTTTCACCATATCCCGTATCGGAAAACATCTTGAGGATTACCTTAGAATTTCTAAGGTAGTGTGAAGCCGACCACTCCACACTTAGCCTGTGTGGTTATCTAAGGACTGATCGCCCTGGTTTATCGTAAGCTCGTGCCCTTCAGTGGGGACGCACAAGGGCTGATAACGAATAATGAAAACATGATAAAGGCTAAAATTGCTAGAAAAAAAAGTAGCAACCACAAAAGAATATATATTTTATTTCAAATGTGAATTGCGAAACTAATAGACATCATCCAAACGCGTCTTCTTCTTAGGTGTAAACCTATACATACTTACGTTTCAATGATGGGCCCCTTATCCTTGATCCAGTACCGGCTGCCTTCCTTATGCTCCTCCAGATCTCCCTCCTTGAAGCTATTTATGTAGTGCTTGAGCATATTCTTCTCGTTATCATTGGACGCGTACTGGATAGCTTTCTCAAGGTTTTCGTTAACCAGTTTGAGGAGGGGCGAGTAGTCGCCGCGAGTGACTTGGAAGTAGGCGTTCTTGTATTTTTCTTTCTCCATCGTAAGTGGTGGTTTGGGAGATGTCTCCACGCTCGCGTAGTGAACCGTGTAGAGGGGCACTGTGGACCAAATTGATATAACGATATCATAAAAGAACAGTTAAGTAGTCAGTAATATATCACATTAGATATTCTTATAATACTTTACATTATAAGGCGTCCGACCGATTTCAGCCATGGCGGCCGATCTCAATTGAGATCAGCCAAGTGCGCAGGACATATTATAGTGCACAAGTGTGCGCGCAAACACAAGTGCACTCTCTATTCCCTTACTCTCATAATTCGGTGAGACGGCAATCCGACATGACCGATGAGAGTTCGGGCGCAGGACCACCGGCTTAACGGGTTTTGGGACATCTCGCCTGCATAAAAACTGGTCTGCGGGCCAAATGTCAACTTTTCAAAATGTCCATGGGTAGATTCGCCCGGACAAGTTGAAATGAACGGTCCAGATGTCGTATATATTTATAATACAGAAAACCAAAAAAGTTGATTAGTCCTCACATACCACAGTCCTATCAGTTTCCGAGTAATAGTTTTACCAAATCTTAATAGTTTGCACATTATTCTAGTAACGTGCTAATTGCACTCGCACGCCACGTTTAACGCGTAAACTGAGGCGGTTAGGTAAGTTTATAAACATCGAGCTATAAAAAGCTATAAAAGGAGCAGGTACACTTGAATTAGTACATAGTTCTACTAATTATATTTTTTAATTATACCTTCCTACCTTCTATTAAATAATAAGCCGGATAGGTAGAGGAAGTATAGATTTGGTATGGATATCCCTATTACATATCCATGGATATTTATTAGAAGGTAGGAAGGTAAAAAGGTAAAAAACGTACCTAACAACCTCAGTTTACGAGACAAACGTGGCGTACGAGTGCAATTAGCACGTTATTATAATAATGTGTAAACTATTAAGAGTTGGCAAAACTATTACTCGGAAACTGATAGGACTGTGGGATGTGAGGACTAATCAACTTTTTTTATGGTTTTCTGTATTATAAATATATACGACATCTGGACCGTTCATTTCAACTTGGACATTTTCAAAAGTTGACATTTGGCCCGCAGACCAGTTTTTATGCAGGCGAGATGTCCCAAAACCCGGCTTAACGTGCTTTCCGAGGCACGGGCGTTCAACCGCCAACTTCCTTTCCAATTACAGAAAAACTCACACAAATTTTGCCCGACCCCGGATTCGAACCGGGGACCTCTCGGTCCTAACGCAGCGCTTGCTACCAATGGACCAACGAGGCAGTTACATTAGGCAAACAGTGTATGCCATGACAACTACACTGGCCAGCAGAAAAACCGAGCCACCAACCATTTTTCATACAAACATATCCTTAAAATCAGGAAAATGTCAGTTGTTTTTCTTGTTTCATAAAAATTTACAACAAATGCAAAAGACCACCTATGTTTGCTACGTTTTAAAGAAATGAGCATATTTTTAGAGATAGATAACATATATTTAGAAAAATTTATCATTTTTGACATCTATTTACATTTAAATTATTACCATAGCACTAAAAATTTTAAACTAAGGCCTCAGAACTGGACATGTTTGTATGAAAAATGGTTGGTGGCCCGGTTTTTCTGCTGGCCTCTGCTGGATATTTAACCCATTATTTAAGCAGTAAATACTGTACTGAAACATTAGTATATATCTTACAGCCATCATCAGCAGTGGTCTTGAACGTCCGGCAGATGTAAGCTTCAATTCTCTTAGTTTTCAACCAATCATTGACTAAGTTGGAATCCGCCTCTGTGCAGTTACTAGAGAAGTATGTTGTTACACCCTGAAAATAATAATGGATATGTTATCTTATTATGCTATCACCAAATACCTCAATATCCATGAGACAACTGTAACCTATATTGTAGAGGTAACAGGACTATAGTGATAAATGGACTCTCCCATATACAGTTACAAGTATAACATCACAAACCCAATAATTATAAATGATATGCCTATGGCAGCCTATCTCAAGCAAATCAGTCAACCATGCATGAGATATTATAGTTACACATATGTGTGAGAATGCAAAAATGCAGCTGACTTTCCTCTACAGTAAAAACTCAAAAGTAAACATGATTACCTTATCTGCCAAGCCAAGGCTGGTGAGTCTCGGTGCAATGCTATAAATAGCATTCTTGTTGTTTTGCCACAACTTTGTAATATGTGTCGTGTCATTTTCATATGCTTTTGACGCCTTCACAATGAGCTCAAAGGATTCCTTAGAGAGATTCGGAATCACCTTTGTGTCTCCAAATCCTTTGTAGTTGCCACTATTGGCAAATATCCCACCCGCATAAACAAGGAATGCCTAAAAATAAGACAGTTGTTATCATATAAAAATATTCTATGTAAAGAGGATGCACTATTGATAAATAAACTGATAAGAAATTCTCATAGTCAAATTGTAGATAGACAAAACCACAATCATAGTAAGATAGTAAAATAATTACAGTTAGAAGGATGTGGTCTTATTATCAACTAGGCCTATTTTATTATCGATGGGCTTTCAAAGGTTTTATTTAAAAAAAATAACTACATATCGCTACCTTAAATCTCAAATGGCGTAACCGCCAATTTGGTCAAAATGACTTTTTAATGCAGTTTTATTCAGTTTTTTTCTCTATCGATCTGTATATTTAAAATCCTCAAATTCGCAAAAAATGGTTATTACGACCCAATGTTTTTTATAGATTTGAACACTTTTCATAAGGTAAACAGGTCGTAAAAGGCTTTGTCTAATTTACTTGGTGTTTACGCCCCTAGAAATTATTGTGACGTGAAAAAATGTCAAAAAAAGGGTGTAAGTGGCATAATTTTTCTGGCGTAACTCGTAAGACACGCTATTTTTCGAAATTGCAATACAAAAGAAAGGCGTTTACACCCAACATCGCTGAACACATGATTGTCATTATTATTGTTAGTATTGATGCGCGGGGGGATTAAGATTGCGGAGACATTGGCTATTTATTGCTTTTCCTTGTTTCGGCATTTTAAATCAATGTCCAAACACAAATCAGAATCAAAGACCAATAACGCGCCAAAGTCAACGTAACGGTCACAAAAATAATAAATACACGGAGGAACGTAATCTAAGCGCACAAGTACGCAAATGGCTGAATACATAGATAAATGTATGGTGAATACACATCAGCCGGGGTTTCAAATGACAAAATTAATCGATTTAGATACGTAAAAATCTTAGTGAAGTTTCCCATATTCCAAAATTTTTCATCCAATTCTAAAAATTACGCGTTGAGTCACTATGAAAAAGTGTCAAACGGCGTAACTTTGTAAAAGCGTAATACAGAGTGAATATTTTACGTTTTCTTTTATTATTAAATGAGTTTAAAGCACAAGAAACATTTTTTTTATTGGAGATACGACCTTCACCTCTTAAAAATCGTGATTTTTATGGGGCGTAAACGCCTTTTTGTAATATTTTCACAAGTCGTAACCGACTTCTAGTTTCTTAAATATAAGATTTAGGTACAAAGAGTTCCTACTGAAGCCTTTATCTCAAAATTCTAAGAAATTTGATGTATAAAACATTCTCATTGTATTAAAATTGATAAAGTTATGAATTAAACAAAAACATTTTTTTTGTTTTTCTGCTCTCCTGAAAAGTAGTGTTTTGGTGGTTACGCCATTTGAGATTTAAAGTATCGAATGTAGTTAATAACACCTTGTGAATTACATATTATCAGTTGGACAGATTGTGTGTACAGGCAGAAAAAAACGATCATAATATTCTGAATAAAATGGAAGATCTGAATTTCAGATTTTGAACACTGTCATTAGAATTTAAAATGTGTAAAGAAACTGCATATAATTTAAAATATTTTATAAGATTAATTTACAGAGATTGATGTTAACCATCTTAATATCTTAATACATGATATAAAATTTCATAAAAAAATCCAAAGTTGGATTACTTAAGTCCTAGGGGGTGACACGCCCTATTAAATTAAGTATTAATCATCTGAAATTAATAAGCATTTTTCAAAATGCTTTTTGGTGAGTAGACAATAACCTCTAGGGCCTATGCCCTACTCTGTACTATTATAATATCTATAGCTAATCAGTATGATTTGAAGAAGGTGAACTGAAACAAAAATTTTTTACCTGAAAATTATAAAAAAAAATGTAATTAAAATACCTGAAAGTCATCTTCTGAAGCGCCAGCCTTCAAAGCAGCCTCCTTGAGGGTGTCCAGCGGCTCAGCAATGAATATTCTATGAAGCAATGAGAATATTCTTGGGGATTCAGGGCTTGTTTGAAGATACACTATTAACCCACCATTCCAGGCAGCCTAAAAATAAATAAATTGAATGAAATATTACAATGATCACAAATAAAACTTTTATTGAAACTTTATTATTTTTCATTGAATCCTTAGAATTAGATGTCACACAATCAACTTAATAACAAGGCCTTATCCACTTTACTGAAGTTTAAATAAAAACATTAACAATAAAAAAAAGTTGTGGTATCAAACAAAAAACATGTTATCATACAATGTATATTATTAAATATTTTAACTTAACTAAAACAACTGGAACTAGTACTTTACCAAATGCATGTTCTATGTATTGAGGAATAAATATTTTTGAATAATTTTCCCAATCCCAATAAAAAACTTACTTGACTCAGATAATGGGCATAAAGTTTCTCTTGGTTAGTCAAATTGTTAAATGCTTGTGAACTATCCAGCTCCACAAATCTTTGATTATTTGGCAATAAGAAGTTGGATTTGTCGACAGCCATCGCTAAAATAGAAAATTACACTTTATTGTATGCCATACAAGTGAGCAAATAAATATTACTGTAATATACTGATAAACATATACATAAATTACATATTTACTGACCATTAACGATTTTTTTCTTTTGAGTGGTTTTAGACTGAAGTGATCCTGATGAGTACCGACAACTTTGGCTTTTGGTTGGTAATGAATCAGCGATAATAGGCCGCCGGCATTTTATAAGGTTAATAGTCAGTGTACGCAGCATTGATTATATCTTTCGGTTACTGAAAATTTTTAATGCGCCAAAAATATATTGCTTAAAAAATACTTACTACAATATTTTTAGGATTTTTAGACCAAAAATAAAATATTTCGCCAACAACAAACTCCACTTGTCAAAAAATTTCAGGTTATTTATTGTTTATGAAGTTAGCCTAGATAAAATTCCTTTCCGATTTGGACTTAAAATTTTTAAAATAAATGAATCCCTTTATCAATAAAAATAAACATTGATACAAATTGAAACTCTCAATTTATTCCTTGTATTCATTAAAATTGATGGGAAAATTTTATTAGTATACCTGTCAGACACTTACAATTTCAAACTTTATACACGTACCTGTAATGTCATCATAATTTTTTTTTTAAGTTTCTTGTATGTGACTACTAGGCTATACATACCAATTATTAGCTACTTATTAAAAGGGTCACGCTGTAAATCTAGTTTCAATACATGCTGCAAATAACATACAATATTCTCATCACATCACACATACTTTTGACTCTAGTTTATGTATAAAAGTTTTCAAAATATAACAATATAAAAGTTTACATATGAACAGTATCAATATCAAGTAAAAAGATACAAAAAGAAAATATTTAAGTTTTGCCAAGTTCACTACATATCATTAACATCATCCTAACAAATCAGATTTTTAAATAGTCGCATCACTATTAATGCAATGCCATATTTTTTGAAGTTTTAAATTCCGAACGCACCCGTCATGAAGTAAACATTCAACATGGATGCTATCCGATTAATTTCATCCGCATTTTAGGTCAAATAAATTGTTTACGATGCGTGAATAAGTTTGCAAGCGTTACCTATTGTTTGTGAAAATGTCTTCAGAAAGGTAATTCATTGTGGAAGTGATTTTGTGTTTATTTTGACAAATTGTTTCGTGTGTCCGTGGTTGAAAGTTGCAAAATCAATAAAGTGTACGGAAATCGCTAATGTCACGCCCTGAATTCGTACCAATTTGTCGCTGTCTTCCTGATGTTTTTCGGGTTAGCCTAAAAAAATCGTGATGTTTTATTCTAGGGTGGAATGGGTGGAAATTATCGAGCCCAAAACAAAGGAGCATATGTATGCTAACCTAACCACAGGCGAGTGCGTTTGGGACCCACCAGAGGTAAGTTTTTATGAATGTCGTTTCCTGCCGTCGGATTTGCATTTATTCGTTAGAGCTCTCCCTGAATGACTCAAACTTTAAGATAGTTCAGCTAAGCCTATCGGTTTTGTAATGTTCAAAGCCCAGATTCAGATTTTGTCTAAAATTAGCCAACTTATACCCTGTAGTTTAAAGACCTTCGTTATGTCTCGTCTACTCTGGTTCCTCATTAACATAAGTAGAATGTTTCATAAGTAATTGCCCTAATTATACCAAATTATTCATTGCAACATACAAGCATTATCATTTTGCAATTATCACAATTAAAGTGTATGTTAGACCACAGTTTATTCTAATTACCATTTACTGTTATCCTAAAATAATACAGTGGCATTGAAGATAAATGCTTTTCAGATGATACTTACTTTCTAATAATGATTTTTCTTATACTGATAGCATTTTTGTCTCTTTAATGAGCTGATGACTTTGATTTAGGAGGTCTATATGCCTGTATATAAGTATAAAGAGTGATGTAATAGTCTGCATAATAGTGTTCCACTGAAAGTGAGGTAAAACATTCAGTGATATGTTTAATCTGTAAAGTCTTATGATCATAAGATCATTTGGCATGATCATGCCAAAGGAAGATAATGTATCAATAAGGATAAGATGAATTTGTGATTTTGGGGTTAATGTTAATTAATAGTTACCTACATGCCTCAGTTATACATCTTTAGTACTTAATTGAAAGCAGATAAGTTTTTTTATATAAGATGTTTTGCTTTCTAGGGAGTGAAGGTGAAACGGACAGACTCCTCACAATGGTGGGAACTCTTTGATATCAACACACATAGGTTTTACTATTACAATGCATCCACTCAGGTAAGATCACTTCAAACATTTTAATTATGACATTTCACACAATTATTGGTATTATACCACATATTTAGTTTGTAGAGTGTTTTTGTGTGCTAGTGATATGATCTTGAAAACATTGTTCGTGTAGCCTGTCTTTGTGTTGTGACTCTTAAATACCTTTTTATTTAGCACTATAATGATTTTTATTGCATGCATATTTAGATCTTCAGACAGTGACATGATTTAGTAGGAACCTTTTAGAGATAATTAATTTATAATGAATTATTGTTTTAGACAACTGTGTGGCATAGGCCCACAGATTGTGACATCATACCATTAGCCAAATTGCAAACTCTGAAGCAAAACACAGACCCACAAAAAAGAAGGGAAACTTCAACACAGACCAATCAAGCTGCACCACAGGTAAATAATAGTAATAGATATTCATATACTATTTAACATAGTACACGCAATCTTAATGTAATGATGACCTGAGTGACAGTGAGGGAAAAGTATGACTGTGCAATACACTCCTTATTTTTTGGGTTCGATTTATCATAATGTAAAAATTAGCTGTCTGTTCGACTGCCCTCACTAACACTTTTTATTGGGAATGTGTCAAGTCAGAAAGCTAAAATATATTGAAGTTACTGTGGCTTATGATGAAGTGCACCAGTAAAATACATGTATTGAAGGTAAAAGTAATCATAAGATTCCAAGATAAGTAGTTTAAGCACTTGTGTTATGAATATCAGATATGGTGTAGTCCCTAATATACATCAGGACACAAATATAAGTAACTATTAGAAGGGATCTATTCCACACTCCTATTGTTCCTAGAGCTGTAGAGTTAGTTGATAAAGCAAATAAAAAATATACACACCCTCGTGGCAAGAATCATTCAGTTGCCTAATGCAAATTCTACCTTTATTTTCTGATTAACATATACTAAACACACTGAATACTTCTCCAGGTTTCGACATCAATTGACCCTGTTAGCAGCAATGGGAACAGTACCGTCGCGAGCGCTAGCAAGCTGTCCCCGACCAACGCCAAGGGGGTCACGGTGTCACAGACCAGTCCTGTGAGAACTAGGAAATATGTGCATCATCATAGGTGAGTGCCAGTGTGATTAGTGGCTATGGACCTAGGAACAATTGAAGTTGTATGTGATTTATAGTATATAGGGTTGTATATAGGGTTACAGGATGGGCTGTTCGTTTATTGTCTGGTCAAAATAATAAATGTGATGGAGAGAGATATATGCCAACAAACTCTCCGCGAAGGATGCTGGAAGACCGTGCGAGGTGGAGAGTTAGGAGCAGGAAAGCGGACCCCGGGCTCCGCAAGGATGCAACCGGGAGAACGCTGAGATGATGATGATGATGATGATGATGTTGTATGGAGAGAGCTTTTATAATATGATAATTGCTTTGAGTATAAAGCCACTGGAGATGCCATAACGTCAACGCTTCTAACAAATTTTTTCGCTACTTTTAGCGGGGGCGAGGTAAACACGTACAGCACACCACCAAAAATTAATAACTCAACAGACACAAATTTTGCTGTAACGATAAACGCACACTATACCGGAGCCGCTCTAAGTTGGCCGATTTGACACTTTTTATTTTATATTTTGCATTTATGTTTGTTACGAGGAACATATTTAGCGAATCATAAAAAACAACTTTTAAAAATAAGACGTTAATTCAAAATGTCAAATGCACCTAAACTAGAATCCATAATAGGCTATTTTACTATTTTTCCAAATATTTTTTAAAATGTTCATTTACATGCGATAGTCAGGTTGTAATTTTTATTTTTGCAAAATATTTATCCTGTAAGTAGGGAAAAAAGATCAAAATATTGTCGTAAAATAAAGGCGCCAAAATGCCGACCGCCATATTGTGACGTCAATTGTACTAAAATAAAGAAATGTCAAACGCCGCGTGAGTGATAGAGCAGATACGCCTAATCAAACAAGTTCGTGTTTTTAAAAAAGATTACCTACTACGATTACCTTATTTTATACTCTATTCCAATTATGAAGTCCTTTTTGACAGATGTCAATAGTTCAGTACTAGGGAAGTACCCTTAGAAATCGATATTCAGCGGCAACGATTCTCGATTTGTAACAAATTTAAATCGAACTAACTTTCAAAAACTAAGGTTAATAAAAATTATCGAAAGAACAATTTAGACATGCAAAACTTCCAAACTTATTTTTTGTCGAAAAAAGAAATACACGATTGGATGTTTAGTATAATAATAATGAATAATGATAGTTAAGTTATTTAAAATTTACACTGAGTTTAAAGGATCATAACAGTTATAGGCTCGTGTCAAAGACTCGTTAATTAATGGCACCGAATGTTTGACACTGTTTGCTGCCAGGAGTGTTTGCACCAAGTATAGTTGCAACACTAAATTAATTCTACGAATTGTATCGCGTAATGGAGTAACTCAACAGTTACTATGAGCATCAGATTAAAATAAAAACAAACAATTCATTTAAGTTTTAATATTGAATTTTATAGTTATTAATAATCACTGCTTGATTAAATTATTTATTTTGTTATTTAATCAGTTTACATATTACCTGCAAAGGACTGCACTTTTTATTACGACGTTTTATTATAAAATGCATTAAAGTTATAAGCAGTATCATTGCCGCTAGATTCATTTTCATTTGCGAATGATCGGTTTAACTAACCGAATACTTGAGGCACGACACTACGTTTAAAAGTAAAACATAAACCATAGTACGTAACTGCATTCGCGCAAAAAAATATTATTTTATTTTGAAGTTCAGATATAGAAACAATAGTTAGATCAAAAACAATAAGTTAATTTTGCTTGTTAATTAATTGTAGGGTGTTTTTGCATAATTGTATATTTTTTAAATAACGATTTCCTACTAAACACAAAAAGTGATATTAAATTGGATTTATTTGAAACGTGCAGAGTTACGTTCTTCGAAATGAAATTGAAAATTGAAATTCGAATAGAGTATAGTACTGTTGACGTCATACCGAAAAATCATGGCGGTCGGTGTTTTCGGTCACGTGATATGCAGATAATAAAACTTCAATTTTAAATTAGAAATATAAAATTTATCTTACGTTTTTATGAAAAAATAATATAATTTTTGCATTCCTCAGCACAAAAACTATATAAATAAAATTATTTCACATTTTTATGTTATAGCATGAAAAGTGCCTATTCGACGGAGTAGTTTGACAGATAGAGTGTTACCATGTGTTAGAAAAAATAAATAGTGATGAGGTTAATGGTAATATTTAATTATCGCCGGTAAGAATAAAATCGCCGGTGTTCTAACAACACCGCTCAATTTATTTCAATCAAATTAAAAAGAGAGTGAAAAATGTCTGCGTAATTTTATTAATTTTAAGAGGTATTGTATAAAAATTTTGGAATTTAAGCCCTGATTAACTGAAAACAAAACAATACCTGTGATATGCTACATGAACAGAGAAATACAATCGCATCAAACAATCCAAGCCGAATGATTTACAAATGAAGGTGAGCGTCATCATGTCAACCATTATTTCACTAGCTAACAGTGCTGCTACAATTAAGTAATGCGGAATCGTGCCAGTATCTCGGTTTAACAACAATCGAAATTTTCTTGATTACATCAAGTCAATTTATTTCATAAAAATATTCGATTTTATGTTCTGATCGAATCGGATCACAAATTATCGATGCATACAACACTAGGCTAAACCTGGCAACATAATGCGATTTGAAGTTGTCAAACTACTTCGTCGAATTACGGATTCTAGTATAATTATCTGATTATTTGTCTTTAATTACTTAAAATAATTGAATTATAAAAGAAAACGAAAAATTTCCAATCTGTATTACGCTTTTACAAGGTTACGCCGTTTTACACGTTTTCATAGTGATGTAATGGGTAATACTCACCAGGTATTTTTTAGAAATAGGATGAAGGATTTAATAAGTATTGTATTTTAAAAATAAATATATTTTTAAATAAGAAACTTCAATTCAATCTTCTGGATGTGAATAAATGTTTTTAATAAAAAAAATGTTATAATAGGGTATTTGATATTTTTTTATATGGACCACTCGAACACAAAGACACTGTTGAAAGTATCACTTTGATATCTGGATAACTCTACGAGATATTACAATTTTAATTGCACATTATTTGGGCGAGCTCAAAAACGCTCCATACAAACGTCGACTGGCGTGTGACGTCACACGTTAGTTTGTTGTATGACTTGTATGCAGCGCCCAAGAAGTTTGTTTTCATAATGAAAGATGTGACTAATTCTGTTATTAATAAGATGACAAAGGAATTTTAAATGATTTTCGCAATTTTGAAATGTACTTGCCCACCCACCTTTAAATGTCTTTTGTAGTCTCATTTCGCCAAAAATTTAAGTTTCGATTTCATTAATAATATTGATTTACATAAATCTTACTGATTTTCATAAAAGTACCCTAGACCTTGCTTGGTTGTGTTACTTATATATGTGTTACTGTTACTTATATACTTCGGCCATTTTACCGTTGTCCCTCACTAGTGCAGTCAGTCTGACATGTGTCAAATCGGCCAACTTAGAGCGGCTCTGGTATACAAAAATGTTCAACACTTCAAACAATACACGCACACAAACAAAGTTTTCACGTAACTACGCAACACACATACGAAAAAAATAGTGATGACACAAAGAATAAAATAAATTCAGTTTGGTGAATGAACTGAACTATCTTGTACTGATTATTGTAATTCAATAACATTTTGTGGGATCTTATTAAACAATTTTGTGCTTAAACCCAAGAACGACTTTCCAGTCTTTTGAAGCCTGAGCCTTGAAACGGCAAACCTATGTTTATTACTGGTGTTAAAATGGTGAGGATCCGATATTAAATGATTGTATGTTCTTGTAAACATATAAGATACAGTCCAAAATGTACTGAGAGGATACGGTTAAAATATCTATGTCTTTAAAAATATCTCTAAGGGAGTCACAGAATTATTTTCATTTTCAGACTAAATTTCAATATCGTATGACCAGAGGAAAGAAAAGTAATTTTTCAAATTCATCTTACAAGATTTAAATATAACATATGTTTAGACCTTTTATTTAATTCAAAATTAAAGTAAAAAACGGATTATACAACTAACTGCAGGGAGTGAATGATTCATTCAAATGTCGAGTCGCTTTTTTGACTTTGTGACATCACTAGCCCCCGTACCACTGTATTCTTGTTTATTTTTTTCTGTCGTTTACGTATCGTAACGACTTTTTATTTAAATGGCAATTCTTCTTAAATACACGTTTAAAAGTTAATAAAAACACTTAGATATGATACGAAACGCGCTCTTGTTGCGAATTTGAGCTCTCGATCGCCTTTTACATGAGAATACTGCACAACTAACCATTTTTCAAGAGAAACGTCACGCGACAGGGATCACTGCAAAATGGCGGTGGTGCAGCGACAAGTAGTTTTATTAAACGTGTTTGAACAGTTGACCAATGTACTTTGCCGGAGGGGGTCACTCGTGTAAGGCATCTCCAGTGGCTTTATACTCAAAGGATAATTGTGACTAATGACAATTGAGTTTCTTTATGTGATTTATTTAGCCAGACTAATTCAAGTAATTATCTACATTCGTTTTATTCTACTGTGGATCTACCTAATTCTATTGTAAGTGGATCTATATAATTCTAATCACAAGTTGAGCTACTGGTACCCATTATTGCAGCTGACCCTGTAGTCTCAGATTGGTTCAGTCACATTTGGTCCAATTCTAATTTGATCTAATGTCAGATATTACGTCCAATATTCAGTAAGTCTGTATATAGGTATACATTATTTAATATCAGATTAATATTCTATCTAATAATCTTTTACATTGGACCAATCGCGAATTGGATCAATAGAGAATTGGACCAAATGTGACTGAACCGAGATTGCCTAAGGAGTAGTCTGGTAGTAACGAATGCTCCTTCAGGAATAGTGGCGAAAGCCGACGCGGGCGGCTCAGCGAGGACGGCACGACGGCGCTGTGCAGGCACACCGACTCGGGGCGGTCGTCTGACAGCAGCATCAGCAGCGCGCAGCAGAGGAGGAAACAGGTCAGTCAACATAAGTAATAGGGGTGAGAGTCAACCTCTCCCCCGCAAGTGGTGATGATGACGATCCTACTCCAAGCGATCATCGTAGGGATGCGAGCCATCCGCTCCCCCGCAAGTCCCGTGATGATGACGAGGCTACCCATCATCATATGTCAGTTAGAAAAAAAACAACATAATTAAGAGAACCACATAATAATCGTTGTCATAGCACTTGCGACAGTGCTGAAACATCAGGAACTCATCAATAAGTTGTTATTTATTTTTCTAGTTTTTAACTACATTGTATTTTGTCATGGCGGAACACATTCATACACTATTGTACCAATTTTGGTTATTGCACTGCTCTTGTTATAGTGTACAAATGTGTGCATTCACGAATGCACTTACATTGTTCGATAGAGCCTACTTGAGCCATGTTATCATTGCTGTGACATAACCAGTTAAAGCACTGGATCATCAGGCACAGCATGAAAATACAAAGTGTATGTTTACAAACGAGTATCATACATTTTTTTAAGATTGGAAGGGAGATAGTTTAAAGCTATATTATTTACCAGTTTATGGCTTGGTAATTTATACCCGTAATCGACGGGCATGCATGAAGAGGTTGATGGATGTGGAAGAAGCGAAAGTGGTGTGCCAGGATCGTAGCACATGGCAGGAAGTGATCTCTGTCTAACCCCCGGGGAAAAAGGCATGATTTTATGTATGTATGTATGTATGTAAGTAATTTATAATGTGTTCCTTAGGAGCTGAATGTGGCGCCGTGCAACCCGCCCGCGGTGACGCCGCAGCTGCGCAAGCGCGGGCCCGCCGCGCCCGCGCTCGAGGGCGACAAGTGGTCGCCGCACTCAGGTAACACGCTACTACGTATTTAAGGCGTATAGGCCTATAGATACTAGACGATTTTAGTGCCCTTGAACCTATACCCAAACGGCTCGGTTGCATAATGTACCTTTCGCAAAATGGGGTGCATGTGCAAAACTTTACCATTTTCACAATGCACCTTTCTCATACTGCACCTTTCTCAAAATGTACCTTTCTCAAAATGGACCTTTCTCACGAAAAAGTAGCATTGTGAGAATGGTACGTTTACATACATCATGCGGCTGAACCCCAAATAAGTTCATTAAAGTTCGAACATCGCCAGTATTTCACTGCGACATGTATGGATTTAGAAATTACTTAATAACGGAATATCCCACCAATAACAAAGTATCTCGTTTATTTTATGTCTACGTCCTCTTACCTTGCGAACCATTTATACCGAGATAAGTACTGAAAATGGAAGTGTTTTCAGGTCTGAATCGTAGCGGCAGCTTCATATCGCCAAGGAAGGATGCCTCCGACGATTCCATGCACGAAAAGTATTTCAAATCTGTCGAGAGCACCCCGCTTACGAGACGCAAGGTAACAATCGACATACCTACTATATATGTTGCAAACTTATACATAGAATACAATAATGTACCAGTTATAGTCACTGCATAGTGATAGTGTTGATTGATTACTTGTGAGCGCACATTTTCCTTATGTTAACACACATTTAATTAACAAGATAGCTTCTGAATGAGTTATCTCTACCTGTCGTATTATATACGTGTTATACATATTGCAATACTATTTTAGTTTGTAGATAGGTGGTAGAAAGATTTTGTCATAAATTAATTGAGTTTTAAATAACCACATTTTAATCATTTGATGACTAATATATTGGCGCCAGAGATCCAAATCCATTTAATATAGGTATAGCCTAAACGATCACATGTACAACGAGAATATTTAATCCTTAGTTAGCCAGGCACAGCATGCTATAATTTTTTATTGGTTTTGAACCTTGGAGGCGGATAAGGTCCAAAATAAAGTGGTCTCTATGGCTAAGGGTTAAGTTGATAAGGCTAACTCCTTTTAAGATTGGAGGAGACTTTCTGTTAAGGATGATGATATTATTGTGTAGTTGTAAATGTGATCAGAATGCCTAGGCCAGGGCTGGCGATCCTTTATGCATCAACGTGCAATTGTTTCTAAAAAAAGGTCATTTAAGTGCCTTCAAATATTTGACTTAATGGTTATTTGGAAAATAATAAAAACGAAAACGTTCGATCGTCATAAAATACCTACTTAACACATTTTTTTTTATGTTTTATCGGCGACGTGCCCAAAATATTGAGTCGCGTGCCTTTGGTTTGCATACCCTGGCCTATGCTGTAGCCTTCGTAGCCGCGTGATGTGGTCTAAACTGTTTTAGTTGAAACAGCAATCCGCCGGGGGCTCGTCGTGCGACTCCGCCTCGCCGCAGAGCCCGAGCAGCCCCCTGCAGAAGCCGCAGCCGCAGCCGTTCTTACAAGTGAGTGTAATAAGGAATTGTTTTGTTGTTTACTTTTGAAATCAACGTCGGATTGTGCTCAAAATACGTTTTTTTTTTGTTTATTGAGCCACCAACAATAATTGGAAGATATTACTTACTTACTTCCATTTACATTAACATTTAACTTAATAACATATCGATAGAATTTTTTTTTCCATTATGTAAATTGATATAAATTAATGCTAATCCTTACTATTATTTTAAACTTGAAAGTTTGTATATGTTGTATTGATGCAGGTTTGGTACGCTTAAAGAATAAAGACCGGATTTTAAGAAATAAAATTTCGGTCTTGTTAAAAAAAGAATGAAAAGGAAATACCTTAACTCTACTAACTAAGGGTTCACAATCATGACCAAATAATATAATTAAACATAAATTTAAGCAATACAAATTGTGTGCGATTGTAAAAGAACTGTGATGACCGATTTATGTGTACGGTGTTTACGGTAACATTTAGACCCTGTCCAGATGGTACGTTTTTACTCGCCCGTACACATAAATCGTTATCCCGAGTTCTTTTACAATCGCCTACAATTGGTATTGCTTACAATTAATTAAGGGTCTATGATCCTGTTCAGATGGTGCGTTTTGCACGCGCGTTTTGAGATCGAGCGGTGGTGGATAGAATAATGAACCCCTAGTACTCACCATTGCGCGATTCCAATACGCGCAAGTAAAAACGCGCCATGTGGACAGGGTCTATGTGTGTACGTACAATCTTGCATCGTTCGCAGGCGACGCGCCCTTCGCTCGTGTCGTCGATCTCGCTGGCGACGGACGCGGCGGGCGGCGGCGCGCGCGTCATGCACAGCCTGGAGCGCCCGCACCAGCTGTCGCGGCACGCGCGCGAGCGGTACTCCGACAGGTGACTAACGCTACTCTATAGACTAGGGTCTCCCAACGTTTGTATTTGCTAACAAGATGACCTCACTCCAGTGGCGTAACTACAGGGTGGCAAGTCGGCAAAATGCCACGGGCCCCCACCCGGTAGGGGGCCCCAGCCGAAAGGGGCCCCCGGTCATAGCAACTGCCAACACACATACACATTAAGATAAAAAAGAACGGGGTGTGCACGGGTCCCTATCCGGATCAATTTTGCCACGGACTTCAACGGGTATAGTTACGCCACTGCCTCACTCCACCTGATGGTAAGCGGTAGTGAGATCCAAATATGAGGTCGACAGGCACAAAGACCCTATTGAGCCTGTCGCACTCACCTTCAGGGTGCTTTGATGCTGTTTCACTCCCCGCTTGAAGAGCCCGGGATCACCAATATTAGAGGAAAAGGGGGAAGGGAAAGAGGAGACCATTGCTGTGGCAACAACAAGACAAGGCTTGGAGTCTCGTTGTTGTTGTAAGGCTCCCCTGACTATTAAATTTTTTTCATGCAATTTGGGTCCATGTTTTCTCATGGAGTAATTACAGGATATGGGTGTTCAGACTCAGCAAAAATATTAACATTTTCCTCGAAAAATTAACTACTATCAAGATCTAAGTATGGACGGTTTAGTTTAGTTTTCCAAGATCTTATAACAAATGTATCGGTTCCACTTCTAAGATAGATTAATATCTATAATCTATAAGTATAATACGAGACTATGATAGTAATCTTAATTATTTACCTATACATATTATGTATATTGTATTGTCTATAGACATCTAGATAAGGACCGGTTAGCGGAACTAGAGCGCATGGACCGGTACCCTGAGAAGCAAGCGGTGTACAGTGTGGACAAGCCCTTCCGCCAGACCAGCCTCGACCTGCGGCACAACGCCGCCAACTGGCATCCGCCAAGGGAGTTCACGAGGTTGGTGATAGTTTAGTTCGTAATCTCAATTACTTATTGTAAGAGCTCCCCTCTCGCTGGTGCCACTGAAAATCATAGTCATAACATTCAAATTGTGGCATAAGCTCATTGACATTCATCCATTTCAGTGGCATTAGATTTTGCCTTCCTGTGTATATATTTTTTTTTCTGTATCCACCTTTCATAAATAAATCTGGTTTTATTATATCATTCTTTATAATTATTTATGCTATTTGCGAAACGTGATCTTAAATAGCAAACATAAACGACAATTTAATAAACTGTTTTTATTTACTAGTTGAAAATACTATTCACGGGGCCTAATGACTTATAGACTGTCGCTAATCGGTATCTCTCTATGGCAAATGAAGTCTTACCTTACTGTCTAGACAGTCCATATTGTATCATTCGAAAATGTGTTCAACAAGTAAAACCTTTGAAAATTGAATAACAGCTGAACATCAACCAAATGCGGTCAACCTGATGTCATACATTACCCTGCAGACGGCAGCAAGCCGAGCCGGAGCGGTACACGTCCAGCAAGACCTCGCTGTCGTCCGGCAGCAGCAAGCACCGCACGCCGCCGCACGAGCCGCACCACAACTTCATGCGGCTCTCCTCCGCCAACGAGCAGGACAGCGTCGCTGCCGGTGAGTGTCTGATAGTGTCCGACCGAAGACCTATTTTCGGCCGAAGGCGAAGCCGAAGGTTTATAAGCTCTTAGTAATTTTGTTCAATATTGTCTACAAGCTACAATTAATGTTATAGATTATTTCGAAACTTCAATATTGAAGGTTTATATTAAAAAAGTAATCATTTATTTATTAAGTAATTTATAAATCACAATCAATCAGTCTTTGTTTACTCGACAAAGCCGAACAAAACACCCGATAAAGCAAACATGACCGGTCGGTCGCGCTGTCTCCCAGTCTTTCGTAACAGTTCGTTCAATCCCGACGGTTGCTCGGATCTTCGGCGAAACCTTCGGCTTCGGCCGGGTTTTGGGCCGAAGCCGAAGGTTTCGCCTTTTGGCCGAAGGTGGCCGAAGCCGAAGCCGAAGCCGAAGCTTCGGTCGGACACTAGTGTCTGATGAGTGTCTCGGACAGCAAGAAAGACAAAAGTTGTCACTAAGACAGTCATCATCATTAATATCAGCCCATATACGTTCCTAATGCTGGAGCACGGGCCTACCCTAAACTAGGTGAAAAGTCCTTAGTCAACCTCGCTGGCCAGGTGCGGGTTGGTTGGTTGATTACACAAACTAAGAATTTCTTCGTAGGCGACAGTTAGAATGCTGTCTAATTAGGGTTTATAAAAGTGAAATTAGGGTTGACCTTAAGATTTCTTTTCTCAGTATTTCACTTTACACAGTATGATTTTTTGGAATCTTCCTCATAACATCAGTAATTGTTGATGTTTAGTCATTAAAAATGACAACTTTGAACATACACCAGTTTGTACAGTTTATATTTTGTGTGTACTCCCGTGCCTCACAAGTTGTTTTATTGACATCACCCAATGACGTCTGGTCATGTGTCAACCACAGACATACACACAACAATAGGTCAATTAAATCGTGCATCATAAGATATTATGATGACCATGGACCCTATGTTTGAGCTACCTACAAACCAAGTTAGCTCGTCTTCAAATCAATTATATTTTTCTGATTGAATTTATCAGATAATATATCAATAATGAGCGTATCAAAGTGTAATATGTATACTATCACTAGATCAGAATCAAATGGCAAAAATGTCTCGCCCTTGTGACTAGCATCAGATAGATAAAGTTGAGTCTGTTGAGAGTATGCAATAATACGTGAATTGACGTAATTATCGTTTTCTGCAGTGAATTACAAAATGAAGTGTGTCAATTTGGAGCCGCCATTGACGGAGCCCAACGTTCAGAAGCACAACCAACGGCTGGAAAGAACTTCGACACCGAGGGATCGCACCAAGTCCAGACGTAAGTGGGGATATATAATAATTGCATATTCGGTACATATACCTTCAAATATAATAGAATATAAATGATTTATTGACTACACAACACAAAATAAGATAACAATTAACATATCTATATGTTGTTGCAATAGGATTATGTATCAAATAGCAGTTGCCTGTGGATTTGTTGAACAGGGGCGTGAACTGTCATATAGAATAAGCACGCCAAACATAACGAGGCTTATCTCGTAATACCTTTTATTTAAAAGGATAATATATTCTTAATATAACCTAGATTCAATCCTTACCTATTGTATATTTGACAGTGTTTTATTTCGTTACCTAGTTAGATTTGAACGACCTATATCAACATTTATACTTTGACTTAACAACTATGAATTATAATAGATGATCGTTTAATAACTGACATTATGACAGTTGAAGTAAATACATTCCATTTGTAATTATCATGTGATTCGTGTAAGCGTCGTATAAAAATTAGCATTTTTTCTCATTAACGAGAACAATGAATGTAATGTTTGCCTTGCATTATCTCATTGTCATAATTGCTCAACTTCCTAAAATACCCGCTTGAGTCGTGTGTGTCATCACACCGCTATCTTCGCACAGAGATGTAGATAAAAGATTCCCCTCAGTCTTAGAAGTGTAACTTTAGATTAATATTCGATCGTACAATCTTAACTTTCGAAAAAGCAGTTACTATCAAGTGTCAAAGACCTTGTGTATAAGGATTGTGATTAAGTGTCTGACTAAATAATTGCACGGTGCAGTTACATCGTAAATTCACAGTTAGTTGCGCCAAAATAGGATTGCGTTATTGTGCAATGAGCATACGAAATTAGTTTTTGATTAATCTTTGTTGAAACTTGCGAGAACTCTTCCTGTGATAATTAGTTGTTTTGAAGTCAGTTTTTCAGGTAAATTTGCATGATTGCAAAATGTGTAGTGTATTAACAATTAATATGAACGCAAAAGAATTAACTTTGCCTAGATGGAGGATGATTGATGGTTATCTTAACGTATAAAATGGCCTGTATGTTTTCTCATTAAGTAATTTTTTTATGTTTAGGTTAATCTCCTTAAGCCTACTACAAGATAACAGTATTTTTTACGCCATAAACAATGACAATGTTTATTTATTTTATACTTAGCCTATACTGTCCCACTGTTGGGCAAGTCCTCCCCCAATTCACTCCAAAGCAGTCGATCTCCGGCTATGGCCAGCCAGATCCTGTTATGGGCATCCAGGTCTTCTCGCTGTCATCGATGAGAATTTAGTATCATTTATTACTTTATTTGTTTTAACAGATATAAAAATGGGTCTTCATTACGTAGACATTACGTAGTTCACGCTAACGTAGTCTCCAGAAGCAGGTCCACAATAAACCCCTTTCATCGTTCCAGGTCACAAAAGACCTCCAGAGATGGAGGAGCCGGCGGTGGATGGCGAGGAGGACGAGGAGGAAGGCGGCGGCTCCCCGCTCTACTGCAACTGGGACCTGCGCGGCATGCAGCACCTGCTGCCGTTGCAGGACTACATCATACAACAGGCGAAGCTGTCCAGTGAGTGCTGGGAAAATAAGCTTTTTTTTTGTAATTAGAAAACTGTAACTGTCCGGGATATTTACCAAGTGGTTTTGTTTTGATGAGCTCCTGATATTTCGGCACTGTTGCAAGCGCCATGATCGCGGGTTCAACCGTGTCGAAATATCGGGAGCTCATTAAAACAAAACAATATGGTAAATATCCCGGACAGTTTCACTTTTTTTGTAATGTTTGTTTGCCGCTATCGCGGTATCTATACTTGTTTAACTCTGAGATACAATGTCACACTAGCATTTGGCACGTTTTTTTGAGTGATTATTATGTGCTCGAACCCATTCATTTGAAATAAAATATTTTAACAAGTCTCACGTATGACAAGATTAAAAACAAATATATTAGATCCGACATTTTATAGAAGACTGTTCGCGATATCGAAGGTTTATTGTTAACGTTATTGATGGCTCAAATAGATAGCTCAGTATGGTTCTCATAGTAACTCAACATTGATTGTATCTTTTCGTTCAGGTCGAAGCCGGTACGGCGGCGAGTCCGGCTCCGACAACGAGTCCGGCTCGTCCCGCTCCCGGTCCGGGTCCGAGTCCCGGTCGCTGTCCGGCCACGAGCCGGACAACGAGTCGTCGGACGGCGGCGCGCGCACGCCGGACGACGACGACGGCTCGGGCGTGTACCTGCCGCACGCGTACGCGCACCGCCCCGCCGACGCAGAGTACATGAACCACGGCGTATCGTACTACAACACGTTCGTCGGGTTCGATCGCGATCGACAGCCGTCGCCCGGGATACATCGGGTTAGTAACACAACTAGTAGTACTACGGGATACACGGGGCCGGTTTATTTAGTCAGTAATAAACGAATTATCCAACATACAACACACACACACACACAAAACACACACACACACACACACACACACATAACTCTCACAGTCAAGTTCATACTACTAGTAACTTTAAGCTTTTGTAATTTGCTTCACTGGTCCGGTGTATGAGAGGCTGGTAATCTGTCAAATAGGTCTCCTAGAACAGACAACCGACTCTCAGGTAGTTTAAATTTGCCTAAGGATATTGTTCCTGTATATTTTACGCATTTGTACCTACTATGTGAGAGAACAAATAAAGTTTTTATTATTATTATTATTAATTAGTGGTGAAACGAGTGAAGTGAAACGATTTTAAAGTATATATTTTGTAATAGCGTTTTCTAATGAAGCTGTGTCTTTTTTATCGATCGATAAAATGACTCCGTTGCCTGTAGCTTTGTCATCATGTCGAACCTGTTGATGCGGCAGTACTATATACTAAAACGAGCATGCATCTCCTCAGACGTCGTCCCTCGGCGGCGGCGGCGGTAGCGGAGCCGGCGGCGGCGGGGGCGGCGCGGCGGGCGGCAGCGGCGCGGGCGCGGACGCGCTGTACAGCCCGGTGCGCTCGCACGCGCACGGGCACTTCGCGCGCCCGCCGCCCGAGCAGGACATCGAGATATTCGCCAAGGACAACTTGAACTTCAACAAGGGCATCTTTAGGAGGAAGGTGAGATTCATAAAGCGACCCATCCTCGCTTCCCTTCTTCAATACATAGTATAAAACAAAGTCGCTTTCGCTGTATGTCCGTATGTATGCTTAGATCTTTAAAACTACGCAACGGATTTTGATGCGGTTTTTTTAAATAGATAGAGTGATTCTTAAGGAAGGTTTGTATGTAAAATTTACCCGAAGCGAAGCGAGAGCGGGTCACTAGTATATTATAAATGCGAAAGTAGTCACTTTTACATTTATATTTGTTACCGATTTGATACTGATTGTATCAAAACTTCTGCCCGTCACATAAATATTAGTGAATAGGAATGAAACCCACAAGAAAAAGTCCCCTTTTCTTGTAGATAGATTGGATTCGTGGAAATTGGGAATTAGAAGTGCTACCATATACGCAATTGAGCCTATCCAATATTATCATACTTTAAATCTGGCCATTAAACCATCCGAATTTACAAATTGGCAATGTTAAAAACACTTAACCAAAATGGAAATGGATGGATAAGAAATACTTGTAAAAATAGTATGTTACCTATTCGGATTGAAACGAATCGCTTCTGATTTGTTTATTAACTATAGTCCAATCAAATTAGGTAAAAATCTCGGAATTCGAGATACCCAGCTGTAAGTCTGTAAATACTTGTATATTGACGTCCTAAAAGTTGTCTCAAAACCTACATATTGTAGGGTGTACGCAACTATTAAATTTTCAAGGTCAAATGTCACAAATATCAGTTTTAAGGAATTTTGAGCGAAACCGGAAGTTTTATCACAAAAGTGTGTAGGAGAAAATTACTTATCTTCTATTACAAGCTTTTATTTAACTTGCAATGTATGTATGTTTGTGTGTTCGGGTGGAATTTTATAACTCAATTTTAAGGCACTTGCCCTCAACCGATTGAGCTGAAATTTTGCATGCACGTGTATATCCGATGACAATGCAATATTATTATGACATGGAGCTGATCTGATGATGAAGTCGGAAGATAGCCATAGCAACTCAGTAATTAAATAACATAACCACATCGAGTTTGGGCTCATTTCATTCGACTAGATGAGTACTTTGGTGCTAGATAGTAACCAAGGTCTGATGATGGAGCCGGAAGACAGCCAAAGGAACTCAGTACTTAAACGACACAACCAAATCGAGTTTGGGCTCGTTTGATTCGCCTAGATGAGTACTTAGATGCTAGATGGTAACCAGGGTCTGATGATGGAGCCGGAAGACAGCCAAAGGAACTCAGTACTTAAACGACACAACCCCATCGAGTTTGGGCTCGTTTGATTCGCCTAGATGAGTACTTAGATGCTAGATGGTAACCAGGGTCTAATTGAAGAGTTGGATTGTTCAAAATTAACTGGCAAACGACCTTGCAATAATGATGCGTTGAATGAGATGAACAGACTTAGGAACTTACAAGGTGAAAACTAAAAAGTATAAAATAAATTAAGGTAAAAAAATCTTTAAAAACAAGCTTTTATTTAAATGCGCTAAAAGAAAAAAATAAACTTTTACACTATAACTTTACTGTCAACTTATAACATTTCAAATTCAACATATTTGACACAATTTATATGTTTTAAAAGCTTGTCGCGAGATTTAAGTACCTACTCGTAATTTTAAAAGCAAGTTTTAAAATACCTGCCTATTAAAAATTTTAAACTAAGAAAGTAAATACGAGTACTTAAATCTCGCGACAAGCTTTTAAAACATATAAATTGTGTCAAATATGTTGAATTTGAAATGTTATAAGTTGACAGTAAAGTTATAGTGTAAAAGTTTATTTTTTTCTTTTTAGCGCATTTAATTTATCTATAAAAATTGTCTGTACGTTTTATTCCTAAGATTCACCATTTCAGAGATACAGCGATGGAAATAGTTGAAAAAGTTGTATTTTCAAAAGCTTCCAGGCCCACATGCGATTGTGCTAGACAGTTAAAATTTTCACGAATGATGTATTTTAGTAGCCTCTATAACATCTAATACTAGAAAAAGCTTAAAACCAATGTTTAAGTGGGTTCTCATACAAAAACTATGGTTTTTTTTTTCTCACACTTGGCCGGTTTTTAACGTGGTTACCCCAGTAAACCTATTCCAGACGACACCTTTTATACATGAAGAACACGTTGTTTATAAGGAAGCCTAGTTAAATAATTGTTTTGTGTTGTTTTCAGTATTCAGAAGATTCAAGATTTTTGCGTTTCATTAAATTAAATTTGGTTAATATGGATCTTCACGATCATAATAGAGTTAGATGGACAGTTAACATTTTTAAAATCATTTTTTTTTTCAGTTATACTTCAAACAGAAATCTAATAATTGGTTATTTCGTACTTTTTGACCCATAATAAGCAGTTTAAATGTACTGAAACGTATATGTATAGTACTAAAAACAACATAAAACAATTATATAACTAGGCTTCCATATAAACAACGTGTTCTTCACGTATAAAAGGTGTCGTCTGGAATAGGTTTACTGGGGTAACCACGTTAAAAACCGGCCAAGTGTGAGAAAAAAAAAACTATAGTTTTTGTATGAGAACCCACTTAAACATTGGTTTTAAGCTTTTTCTAGTATTAGATGTTATAGAGGCTACTGAAATACATCAGTTGTGAACATTTTAACTGTCTAGCACAATCGCACAGGGGTCTGGAAGCTTTTGAAAATACAACTTTTTCAACTATTTGCATCGCTGTATCTCTGAAATCGTGAATCTTAGGAATAAAACGTAGAGACAATTTTTATAGATAATTAGATGATAAGCAATTTTTTCCTACACACTTTTATGATAAAACTTCCCGTTTCGCTCAAAAGTTCATAAAACTCTTATTTGTGACGTTTGACCTTGAAAATTGAATAGGTGCGTACACCCCACCATAATGTAGGTTTTGAGACCACTTTTAGGGTGTCAATATCTAAGTATTTACAGACTTACAGCTGGGTATCTCGAATTCCGAGATTCTTACCTAATTTAAGCTTAAATGACTGGACTACTATGTATCCGTTTGAAATAAAACAAATTTCAGACAGTACTATATGTATCCGATGTTACAGGCGTCGGTCCGCGACATGCTCTCATGGACGTCGTCGTCGATAAGCGCGCCTATGGTGGGCGCGGACTGGGACAAGGCCCACAAGAAGGCTGCGATCGACCTGTTCCGCCTCGTCCAGATCTACATGGGCGACAGGAAGGCGCGGCCGGGCATGACGCTCAACTCGGTCGCGCAGGACATACTGCACGCCACGTTCGCCAATGAGAAGTAAGTAAATACATTGATTACTAGCTGTGTCAGCTACACGACCGCGGTTTTGTCATATTTTCGATTGTTTCTTTGCTTCTATTGGTCGCAGCGAGACGTTATACACCGTGAAATTTTAGTGGTTGTTTTCCCGTGGCAGAACGATTTGCCTTTAGTAATACTATCGAATCATGCAAATTATTCATTGAAAAAAAATTTTTTTTTTCAAATTTTCAAAATAATATTTTTCCAACTCGAAAACGAGAGACGCTATCGTTCTTTTATAAGATGTGACGTAATCAGGTACTACTTGCCGCATAAAATCGATGCTTAAAGCTAAAAAAGCTCTACGCCCTAAGTCATAAAGCGGTTCGAACGTGCTTTCGAGTTTCGGTTAAACCTTTCGTAAAACCAGCATTTATTGATTTTAATAAAAAAGAACTGCACAAATCTATTGTTCTACTAAGATAGAATCATGTGACTGCGGGAAAACAACCACTAAAATTTCACGGTGTATAGCCTAAACCTTTCCTCGGTAAATGGTCTATCCAACACAAAGGATTTTTCAATTCATGCATGCTCGTCGATTACGGTTCTTTTTATAGAGGTGAGAGCCATCCGCTCCTCGGCAAGTCCGGTGATGATGACGAGGCTACTCCAAGCCATCATCGTAAGCCAGTTAGGAAAAGAACAAAGAAAACATTGTGTACTTTCGAACCTCCTACTGCAAGATCTGACGCTACCATTCTTGTATGTCAGGCTACGCGACGAGTTGTACGTGCAGCTGTGCAGGCAGACGACAGAGAACCCGCACCGCGACTCGCTGCTGCGCGGCTGGGAGCTGCTGGCGGTGTGCCTCGCGTTCGTGCCGCCCTCGCCCGCCTTCCAGCCCGCGCTCACCAACTACGTCAACCGGCACCGGGACCCGGCCTTCGCGGACGCCTTCTCCGAGGTGAGGACGGCACTAGTACTGCAGTTGCACGTGCAGCTGTGCAGGCAGACTACAGAGAACCCGCACCGCGACTCGCTGCTGCGCGGCTGGGAGCTGCTGGCGGTGTGCCTCGCGTTCGTGCCGCCCTCGCCCGCCTTCCAGCCCGCGCTCACCAACTACGTCAACCGGCACCGGGACCCGGCCTTCGCGGACGCCTTCTCCGAGGTGAGGAGGGCACTAGTACTGCAGTTGTACGTGCAGCTGTGCAGGCAGACGACAGAGAACCCGCACCGCGACTCGCTGCTGCGCGGCTGGGAGCTGCTGGCGGTGTGCCTCGCGTTCGTGCCGCCCTCGCCCGCCTTCCAGCCCGCGCTCACCAACTACGTCAACCGGCACCGGGACCCGGCCTTCGCGGACGCCTTCTCCGAGGTGAGGAGGGCACTAGTGCTGCAGTTGGTACACCGACTGACTCGTATTGGAGTGAAACGATTTAGTTCTAAATGGTCCTTCGAGCCGGATTTCCGGTAATAATAAGTTAATAAAGAATGTTATTCGGTTTTAATCCGGCCTGCTGTCTGCTGAGTCTTTGTCAGAGGTGAGAGAAGCTAGGAGTGCATTCCGTGTCTTAATGGCCCACAGTTAATGTATGCAGTGGCATTGAAAGAATTTGGGGTAATTCTGCTGTAAAAAGATTTAGTTTTACATGGTCCTTCGAGCCGGACATCCGAATAAGTTATACGGGAATATTTTTTTACGAACCGGATCTCTGGAAATTCATTGATAGTATGTGTAGAATAAATTACTCTCTCGACATAGATCTTTGTTATAAATTGATGTTACCGTGATTATTTTTAGGGTTTTGCGCCCATACGGACACAACGAGGCCTATTACTAAGACCATGTTACTATTGAACTGTTGAAAAAATATTGTATAGCTAACCAGCTGATTTTGTATGACAGGTAGCCAAGTGGCCGATCCACGTGCAAGTATCTCATTACGCGGGAGTGGCGTGCAAGCGGCTAGAGCGGATCGGCTTCGGCGGCAAACGGCAGCCCAGGAAACCATCCACGGAGGATATTGACCAGGCCAGGGTGAGTGCGCCTATCTATTACTCTATCTAGAATTATTAAACAACCGATTTCCTTAGAGATTGTAGTTGTACATTCATGTAAACATTATCTTGGGGTTAATGACAGGTAGATAGATCTTGTAAGCTATCCTATAGCTTATCTAGTAATGATAATTTTAACGTTGAAATGAAAATTAATGATGTAATAACATTGAGGGACTCGAATCTATGTCTATAATAATATTATAAAGCTGAAGAGTGTGTTTGTTTGAAAGCGCTAATCTCAGGAACTACTGGTCCGAATTGAATTTTTTGTTTGTGTTGGATAGATTATTTATCGAGGAAGGCTTTAGGCTATAAAATTGGAGCAAAGAGACGATGGAAAATGTCTTAACAAACTGGGTAATACGCGTACGAAGTAGCTGGCACTGATAGTTCAATAAATCTATGCCTGTATTGACGTGTCCATTTGTCCACAGATTCAAATCTTCCGCCAATCGATGTTCGGAAACACGCTGAGCGAAGTGATGGCGCTGCAAAAGGAACGGTTTCCGAACAGACAGCTGCCCTGGGTGCAGGTGGCTCTCTCCCAGCAGGTGTTGGCGTTGAACGGCCGAGAGACCGAGGGCATATTCAGGGTGTCGGCCGACGTGGACGAGGTCAATGCGCTGAAGGCCAAGATTGACAATTGGGAGCTGCCCGATGCGTCCACGTTGACTGGTGAGTTTATGTAATAGTTGAGGCGAAATTTCGCAGTTATTTATTTCAAATCTTTGATATTTTAGAAATAATAAATACCTACTCATAAAATGTTTGTGAAATTGTTATATGTGGATGTTTTTGAAAGCTTATTTTATTTGGGAACTTTTGTTCGAGCCACGACTCCGTCTGCTGAAAATGTATCCTTTCCGAGGATCAAGACTCCTTTAGATTCATCTCGGTACTAAATTTCGGTAAAATAGGTTCAGTAGCTTGGGCGGAACAGTTTGAGAGCTCGGCAGATTTTTTTTCAATATTTCTGTTGTTTCTTGTGGATTACAAGTGTATGTCTCCCGTGCAGACGCGCACGCGCCGGCGAGCCTGCTGAAGCTGTGGTACCGGGAGCTGTACGAGCCGCTGATCCCGGACGCGCTGTACGCGGCGTGCGTGGCGGCCGGCGGCGACGCGCAGGCCTGCGCGCGCGCCATGCAGCGCCTGCCGCCGCTCAACCGCACGGTACATACATACAAACACTAGCGGCCGCCCGCGACTTTGTCCGAGTATTAATGGGTTTTAGTAACAAGGATGTATTAAAAATAGCCTACATGCCTTGTAAAATTTGTTATTTATTAGTTAAAGTTCCGTCAACGTTCTCCCATAGTACGTCCCCCCCCCCCCCATAACTTCCATGGGGGTCGAATTTTGAAAAAAAAAGTAGCGCGGGTGTCTTTCTAGTGTGCCAGCTACCTCCATACCAAGTTTTATAAAAATCGACAAACACGTAAAAATTCTCCCTTACTAATTTTCAATCCCCACCCCCCCAATGAACCCCATGGGGGTTGATTTTAAAAA
Source organism: Maruca vitrata (assembly GCA_039566165.1). Taxonomy (NCBI): domain Eukaryota; kingdom Metazoa; phylum Arthropoda; class Insecta; order Lepidoptera; family Crambidae; genus Maruca; species Maruca vitrata. The sequence goes on along the minus strand of CM076917.1, from coordinate 12,161,337 downwards.
AAAAGTAGCCTATATGTTATTCCAGAGTGCCAGCTACCATCATACCAAATTTCATGAAAATCGGTTCAGTCGTTTGAGCGTGAAAGAGTAACAAACATCCATACATACATCCATACATACAAACTTTCACCTTTATAATATTAGTAAGGATAAAATCACGCCTTTTTCCCTGAGGGGTAGGCAGAGATCATTTCCTGCCATGTGCTACGATCCTGGTACATCACTTTCGCTTCTTTCACGTCCATCAAACTCGTTTTCTTCTCTACGCACCTAGGATGCATCCCCTGCAGCCGGGCTAGCTGCGGCAGCTTTCACGAGTGATCCCGGACGCGCTGTCCGCCAACATAATACGGAACGATTATAAATGGCCGCTACTATGTGTTTGTAGTGTCATACATTAGCATTGACTGCCTCGTTAGTCTATTAGCAAACGCTGCGTAAGGAACGAGAGGTTTTTTATTTTTTTTTTTTTTTTTTGGGAAACATACAATTACACTAGGCACATAAAGATAGAAAATACATAAATTGCACATAAATCAGTGAAGTTTCCACCGTTAAATAGTACCTAACCTGAGCACACTAAGTTGGCAAATAATTTGATCTAGATAATTGTAACACTAATAACAAGGTTCCCGGTTCATGTCCGGGGTCGGGAAAAAATTTGTGAGTTTTTCTGTAAAGAAATTACTCAGTCCAGAGTCAAGTAGTTGGCGGTTTGCACGCCCGTGTGTCGGAAAGCACGTTGTCGGAACTTTCATCGATCATGTCGGATTGTCGTCTTACCGACATACTTGTGCACTATAATAATATCCAGCGCATTTGGCTGAATTGAGATCGGCAGCCATAGCCAAAATCGGTCAGGTGTATTTTATTTTACATTAGTATTTTACACAATTTAATAATGTTGTTCAACCGATTTTAGCTATTGCGACCGATATCAATAAAGATCCGCCAACCGGGTAAGCTCTTTATATTGCAGAAACGTGCAATAATATGTCCTGCGCAGTTGGCGGATGACTTGTGTGAAATACAAGTGCAAGTAATCTCTGTTCCTTCGATGAGACGGCAATCCGATCTCGAATGACTGATGAGTCATACGATCATGTTTAAGATTTGTTCGGTCATAGACATTCGCTATTCGTGAACAAAATGTTCAAGTATTACAATGTTTATTTTCATCCCGCAGGTACTCACGTATCTAATAAGTTTCCTGCAGCAGTTCACCGCGCCGGAAGTGGTGAGTCAGACCAAAATGGACTCGGCCAACTTGGCGATGGTGTTCGCGCCCAACTGCCTCCGATGCACGTCTCAGGATCCGCGGGTCATACTGGAGAACGCCCGCAAAGAGATGACCTTCCTGAAGACCCTCATCTCCAACTTGGACACGTCCCACGTCAGAGATCTTGTGTGACCGAATCTCAGTTGCTGCAACAACAACAACAGTGAGACCCTGACTGAGTTCTAGGGGGACGCTTGTTATGTAGTGTTTAGTACGCGCAGGATAAGTAGGCTGGCCTTTTTTATCCGGAGGAATGGTGTGAAACTCATGGATACCGTACCGGGGATGACTATGGTTGTGTTGGACTTCTGGCTGAAACTTCTGGTATCCTGCTTAGCCGCCGGTGGTAGTGGAACAGAGGTACGATTGCGCATTCTTCTCAGTCGTCCCTTATGTTTGGCGGGCTGACTTAGTTCAGCCATAAGGCATATCAGAGTTAGTACAAGACGAATAGCAAAGAGCATCTTGACGTGTGAATGAGACACTAAACTTCCTCTCTCAGGGCGGCCATGTTTATTCTGAGTGTGCTATAGCTCTGTGTGGTATGCCTTGAAACGTAGTGCCATGACAGGCCAACTTTTTAAACATCTAGTGTACAATTTGTGTTCGATTGCAATGTCATACTTTTAAATGCTACACGCGCGTATTTAAACTGTACATTGCAGTTTAGTCGTCCAGACCGAGATATCAAGATAAAATCACGCATCGGGTGTACTTCGGTACTCGCTTGACATGACACCGCGAGTTAATTGAAACTTGCTTATTTACTTAAGTCACTTTTGTCCAAGTACACATTAAACTCGATCGCCGCTCTTGATGTGACATTGGCGTTGATTAACGGTTCTTGATTCAATCTCAATGGTCTGTCATCGCAATGCGTTCTGAAGGAAAATCACGTTTCTTTTGGACTTCATAAATGGTCCCTAGACACTATGCCGCCTGCTTTTAATTCGCTTTATTTACAAAACACATCGTCTTAAAACTGGCGTGGTATTTATGTTTACTCTTGTCACGTAATGCTGAGTTTTAATGTGCAGGAAAGAGGATATGTGGAGCAATAAATTTACACATTATTTTTCCTTCAACGTTTACCTTCTAGAATTGCCTTTTTTGCTTTTTTGACAATGACGAACAATTCAACTTGAAGCTTACATGTACGGCTACAAACAAGGCTTGAAAAGGCTATATTAATTTGTCAAATTTAAATTTTCTACTTAATTTTTCATACAGTTATCTTATTTTTTGGTTATATGATGCTTAAGTTCATCGTCAGAGTAAACATATTTTGATCGGGTCGTCCTTGCAATGGCAATGGTTAAAGAAGGTTGCCATTGACTTTGATATAAAAGAAAGTCAAATAGATCATGTGAAACGAGTTTTCGGGACAGCTGTGACATACTTGTTTACAAGGTGTCAAGCTAGTTTATTAGTTGTAAGAAAATAAAGTACAGTGGCATAGTGTGTTAAAGCCATAAGTCCAAAAGACCCTCCAAGCGATGTTCTAACACATGGGTTCGAGATCTCTATATCATAAGGAGTGGGTCGTATGCCGCACGAGCCAATATTCTCTAAATCTAGTCTGGTTCCATTTGGTTTCCTATGGACGGCCATAAAGGTGTCTCAGAAAGAAGTATCAATGGTTTTTAATTGCTGATTGGTCCCATTTGATAGAACATTTCATGAATGTTGAAATGGGCCAATGATATTTGAACTTTACATCTGAGAAACGACCTTGGAGTAAATAATTTTTATTTTGAAATTTCTGTTAGCGAAGTCGCGTACGACCCAGCTCTGTCCACGAATTAAATTTGACATTCTTGTATATTTTTTGTATTTTTGTACGCTATATGATAATTTTATTTGGTTGTATCCAAAGATATTTAAAGAGATGTGATTTTAATTATATTAGACTTGAGCTTTACAAAAGTGTACGTGCAATGTGTTCTGGCATATTTGTTATTGGATGATTGCGTGTTTGTTAATATTAGTTACTGCCGCGTAAGAGTGCTTTTATTTAGCAATATAATATTATTATTTTTCTGTAATAGTAGAGGCGCGACGCATACTTCTTCGATACTCCATTCCTTTTTTATAAGGTCCATTTACGTTAAGTCGCAAATTATCACTCACAACTTAAAGTGCATTTATGTTATCACAACTGAATTTTACAACTACACTAAACGGTCGCAATATTAGGAATAATTACATTTTATTTTAGTGACTTGCGAACCGATTTATATGGTGAATTTTATTACATGTAAGTCTATGATGAGTCCAATACATATTCCTGAAGAGAAAGTAACTGTTTAGTAATTACTTGATACAATAATAATACGCATTTAAAATATGTAAATGTATCTTTCTAACGCTATTGCCATAAGTTTAGGGAGAACAGCGGAAGATTTATTAAGCGAAGCTTTAGCATCGTTTTTGTGGCCTCCCAACATTACTTGTATAGCACACGACTTCAATGAAAACACTGGTTGGAATATCGATTGTCTAGAATAAACGTTGATTTAAATGAATCACAATATATATCGCGATTAACACGTTGACTGCGGCCCTAAAAATCGATCAGAACCCGCTGTGCGACTGTCCACACGCTCAGCGTGTCGCCCGCACAGACATTGCGAAATTTAAAAAGACGAGACGCGCCGGTGCGGCGCTAAGCGCCTGGCGCGTAAGATAATCCCATACAGCAGAGCGGCCAAACACGCGTGGCGTGTCTGTTAACGTCAGTGCGGACCCACACACACGTTTGTGTTGTCTATATAAATTAACTTGCAAATGTTTCGACGACAAACGTTTAACATTAAACGATAACGCCATGATTGCGTTGTGATATTCAACCAATGATGAAATAAAAAAATTGCTTGTATGAGCTGATTTTTACAAGATCTAAAACACGTGCAAGATAAACAATGAAATACGAGGACAATGTTTTTAGATGTTATGATTTATTATTATTTATAAATTATCAATAGACACCGACAAAATTGTTTACGATTTTACGAACAAAAGGCGCTGTCCTTATCGCTAAACGCTTTGTTTACGGCCGGCCGCGGCTTGCTTTGACATCTGCTTATCCATGTCACTCCTAATCCCAAAACAATACCTAGAAAACTTTTTTGGGTTGAAGAGTCATTACCTATTATTAAGAATTACTAAGAATTAAACGTAATAAAAGGCGTTCTTTAGATGTGATAATTATCATCACGCTAATCTCAAGAACCGTTGGTCCGGTTGATTATTTTTTGTGTCATTTATAGAGGAGGCTTTAGGCTGTATTAAATTTTTTAAAATTGAAATCTGTACTAAAACTCCAATAAAATAACTGAAGTTGTAAAAAAATATTACATCGCGTACGCTGGCAAAAGTGTTGTCGATGTCTTTTGTTATTTTCTTTTGCAGGTGTGTTTTCGCTCTTACAGTGTTGATTAAATCATATTTAATTGTTTTTCTGGAAAGATTTTTACATATTGTAATAATAAGCAGTTTTATTTTTATATGCAAACAGAGTGGTTTTTTTATTTAACCATTTGTTTACAATTATTATACATATAACTTCGCTGTATATTAAGGTTCGCTGTTAAAACTGAGGGAGTTTCGAATGAAAAAGAAACCTAATTTACGAATAATACCTAGTAGTAGTAGTAGTTTTTACGCTTAAAATTGTCTTGAAATTTGTAAAATATCGCAACGCAATTAATGTGTTGTCATATAATATTACATTTTTATCGTCGAAACAATTTTAAAATTAATTTATATAGACAAACACAAACGGTGTGTGGGTCGCACTGGCATAGCGCCACCAAACACGCGTAGCGTGTCCGGCCGCACCGATGCATTGAGAATTTCGCGCACACGCCTGGCGTGTTGGCTCAGCACACGCGTTCCGATGACGAAAACACACCGTGTGTGTTTTCAGCAGTGAACGTGTTAACATGCTTAAAACGGAGGCGTAATTTACTTTTTTTCTCGCTGCTGATTCTTAAAAAAATATATATCGGTGCTATCTTTTAATCGTGTTCATATAAAATGATAAAAATTCTGAACATTTACCTCAACTTGTCACAAAATAACCTCGAAGGCGTGTTATAGACGTTGGCATATTTTGTAGATATTAATCGTAAGCCGCGGTTGGTTTCACTCGCTTCGTTGTATAGTTAACTGAGTCTCAAACCCATTTGGTGGTCGGTGGCTAGAGAGGCAGTGACAAGTGGTATTAAACCACTCTATGAATAGGGCCACAATGTTGTGAATTTAGGTAGCTGCATAATTTTTTTTATGCTTTGGCAGCTTAAAGTTTTTTCCAATACGACGATCTAAGAATTTGTAGACGGAAATTATTACTCAATAGTTTTATCACGTCGATAGACTGTCCGCTGCAGATTTCCACTTGGAATTTACTTTAAATGGTTATGTTAAAGATAAGACAGAATTTTTGATTTATAGTTAACGATTTTTCAATTGCGATTTTGTGAATTTAGAACTGTGTTCAGGATCAGTTCAGGTTTCCTTGGGCATGTAAGGATTGAAACAGTCGGTTACTTATTAAGTGCCAACTCCTGCGAAGGATTCTAGTTAGACATGAATATCTAATTTCCGTAGACACGTGTAGACGTCTAAACCTTGACGATATCTAATGTCGTTTTGCCGTCTCGCCATCAAGCCTGTATTTAGAAGGAGACAACATAGCTTAGTCCACGCATCAATGCGCCTCTTTTTCTCTGGAGTAGGGAAATGCGGATGATATTAACCTTTTTATACTCATATTATTATGACTGCAATACTACATCTGGTGCATATAAGATTTTATGCTTTTAAAATCCTCCGTAATAAAGTAATTCACAACGATGGCCTTCGAAATCAAAATAAATTCACTTTTTACTAGAAAGATTTTACTTCAATTATATCACTAAAGTTACTATTATAGAATAGGTAAAGTAAACAGCTTTAAAAGTTAGACAAGCTTCCAATCGAGTTCTAGTGAAATTATATAATAAAAATATATCAGCACGTACACCATTTGTTGCTACGGTATAGACACAAGGATCATAAAGTTAATATGAAAGTTGCAGCTAATTAATAGTTAGTTAATGGACATAAGTTACTCTCATAGTGATTGTTGAACGCCCGCAACGGCAATTGTACAATAACGATATATAACCGTTATAACGAAAACTGCGCAGATGGACACGAATGTATTTATAAAATAGCTAGTTTTTCAAAAGATTTCTGTAGAAATAAGCGATTGGTTTGGTTGGATTTTGTAAGAAGTTGGATTCCATGCTATGCTGTGAAATAAAAAGCAATATTTAATGATATATAAAAGTAAAATGCTTTCACTCATAATGTAAGTTGTAACCAGCAATGACCACCTGGTTGATGTATAGTTTGCAGTCTGTGATACGCAGATTTTGTTATATTTTCACTATAACCCACGATATACATAATTCATTAGGAGGTACTTACTAATCCTTATAAATAAAATATTTACTGCCCTAAAGAGCCATCTCATATTTTCTATAGACTTGTTATAATCTCACTAACTTTTGTCTCTCAATAAAAATCTCATTTATTTTCTAATAATAATAAAAAAAATAGTAGGTATTAATAACCGCCTGAATAGTCACAAATTGTCATACTGCGTCAGTTACTTTTATTCTCTGCATATTTGATCCTAGAATAATATACATGTGAGCAGAATATTATCATAGTATTTGCAGATTTCTGATTGTGAATTTCCTAATAGAATTTATTTTGAATAAATGGTGCATTATTTATATTTAAACTATAACATGTAAGTAATATGAAATACTAAGCATAATTTGAATAGCTTTTGTAAAGTTAATTGCTTATCTACTTAATTTGTATCAAATAATACATTATTTAATATTATTTTTATGGTTTACAGGTTTGTGTATTTTATTTGTGACTAAAATTCAATGGTGTGATTTTGACATTGCTATTGTTTTGATCAAATTCGAATCAGGATGAAATAAAGTATTACACAGTTACCAAAGTCTTACCAATTTATAGGTAACGTTAATTACAAATTAATATCTCAAAAAATGTTGAGTATCATTTATATCTTATGAAAGACATCATTAATTAAAGATAAAATAAGAATATTGCATTGATACGAAAAATGAAAAAAAACAGGCTAATTTAGAGTTTTATTCTTAATGCAGTGAATCCTTGAAACACCACAAATATTTATCAGAAACAGTAGTTTGTTACCGCATTTTCGTCGAGAACGTTACCGTGCGAACCTCTATTATGAATTTGTGCCATAAATAATTGGGAACTTAATTTGCTACAAGTTCTACACTATACTAGTTAAGATGTTAAGTTAATTGACTATTTTAATGAATAAAAGTGGACTTTTGTGCATCGTGCGAGACCGATAATTCTAATACACCATTTGTGAACAGTGGAAAGTTACGTTAGTCGTAAACCTAAGGATTTTTCTTTAGTATTGTTCCAATTAGTATAAAAGCAATGCGATGCACCGAAATCTACCTTTAGTTTGACCAAGTTTGTATGTTGAGTAATTAATTAATTATATATTATAGCTTATATCCATGCTCTCTTTTCCTAGTGTATTTAGTGAAGCGTCGCAGAGCACAATTTATTTTTGTGTACATTAAATATAATTAGCTATTTATCCAAATGTAAAGCATGCACTTGCATTACTATGGCTGCGTCATCATTATACTGTACGGTAGTATACTGAAGTGCTTGTAATTCCAGATTATGTAAAGTTGTATAGTGCTTATAAATAAATATAAAATTATTTCATCAACATCAAAGTCCTTTTGTATATAATATGGCTATTTTTCTTTGTTATTCATGACAATATAATGCCTATGATGTTCATAATGTAGGATATCATTGTAAATGTGAATGTTCAGGAGAAATAAAACTTATTATCCGGTGGATAACTGCGAATACCAAAATTTTGTTTTATTTGTATATTGAAGTCGTCATCATATTAAGGGAGGTGTTGAAACTCCTTACAAATATTTAGAAGTTTGTAGATCGCAATTTTGAAGTACTCAGTGAATATTAATTAATTAATTTTATTATTACCTACAGTAAACCAGAACATACACAATAAAGAGCTCACAATCCCTTTAAGCGATATTTTCACCAGATAAATGGTAAAATACACCTTGTAGGTATAAAAATAAACAAAGAGGTAAACAAACCCACAAACAGATTTGGCATTCCCATGTAAACGTTACCACGTGTTTGCGAAAGTCGTTCACCATATACGTAGTAATGGTGTCACGGCCGGATCGCTAAATAACATTAAGAATACCAAGCATTTATGCTATTCGTCACGAGGAATTTATGAAAAGGATCGCGATAAGCACGATAACATACAGAGTTAATTTATTAAATAATTTTAGCTCGCTTTGGGGTGTCTTGAGTAATCCCACGATTTTCTTATGATTTTTGTCCTCAAAAAAACCTCATTCATTTGTTTTCAATTTGGCTTGCTCCCATAAAAAAAAAACTAATAGGTACGGTCAATAGATCTTTCCTACAAAAAAACATAATTTACCGATGTACGGCGATCAGAGATTTCTATTAACAATTATTACGCTCAAGAGATTTTCTGGACAACGTCCGGAGCTCACCTTTGTATGATCAGTTTAATTGGGATTGAAAATCAGCGACTGAAAATCGGCGCTGGCAAGGATCTCGGTCCCATGTCACCACAGCTGAGCCACTTCCATTTGCTCATCACTTGTTTTTTTTCCTATTTGTATTTGTGCCATATTATGTAAAATGTTCATGTGAGCAATAAAATATTCTTATTCATATTCTGTGGGCCTTTAATAATGATATAATATCGCGATCGAAGACAAAGAGAAATTGACCCTTAAACCTGCCCTTTTGGATTGCACCGAGACCCTTTACGTAAAATGTGGTGCAGTAATCGAATATCTTTGGTTTAATTTTGCGGTTGGTAGTTAACGAACTTTATCGTTAAATTCACGTCGCGATTGCGGCCCTGAAGTTTATTGAAGATATACAGCGGTAAATCGAGTATCATAACCGTAATATAGTATTTTGGTCTCACGATGAGCATACTTTATGTTACGTTAATACAAATAATATTCTACTCGTTCGTACTGTGGTGCACCGTATATTACTTAGCCATCCATATGATAGATACCATTATTAAGCAGGCAATTCTCATAACGACTTGATTCATACTTCCTCATAACCGATCCATTTCATACTAAGGTCTGTGTTGCACCGTACCGATAAGATTATAGTCTATTAAAACTAACATAGAGTATAAATTAAACTTTCGACTTGTACTTATAAGTATATTATCACTACATAATATAAAACGATGTATGTAATGTAAAATGTAGGTATATTAGTGTACTTGGGAATGTATCCAGTACTGTCGTGGCGTGCCGGCTTATGTCAAAAGCTCTCCAGCTCCGAAAAAGTGTCGGAAACAGATGCGATTTTGGAAAATGTTGTAAAATTGGTTATATTATATTTCTAATATAGGGTAGACTGTACCATTCTTGGCACCCCCCCAGTGATTGGCACTTTTGCCTTTTATTTCAAATATTAAATTTAGTAATACGTTTTTGATATGAATAAACTACTATTGAGGGGCAAATTTCTACATTTACATATGGAAATACTTAACTGTACGCTAAAATGACGTTTTAATTGTTTTTTTGTTGGACTAAATCAACAGTGAAAGTTCGCGGCAATTTTAACCTGAAAAAGTTTGGTGAAGAGTGCGTTGGAAGTTAATTAAATACTATTTCAGGTAACCATTTGAAGGATATTTTAACTTTACGTCATGATATTATGTGTTAGGAATATGATTTTTAACTTTTTCGAAAAAAAAAAGATTTGTGTTCACGCAGTTTTTGCTATGCCAATAATTGCACTGAAGTATATATTACCGCTCAGTCATTGGCAGACCTGGCAATCTCTATACTTCGGAATCCTATATTCCTAATTTTATTTTTTTGACGCGGAGAATGCTTGATGCACCCTCACCTTGGGCAGGGGTTTACCCAAGGTGGTGTGTGGGACTCTCGGCTGAGGGTGCGGAGATGGAAAAGACCGGCAGCTGCACCTGGGCTAAGGTGCAATTCCTAGGGCCACTAGAGGTGTACCCAATAAACTCCGCGGCTTATCTCATCGCCTACTGGTGGTACCTCGGTACCTGGCAGAGCCTTCACGCACAACACTACCGGCGTAGCCTCCACGGGCACCCTCAAGCCTCCCCTCAGGGGAGCGACAGGGGACCCGGTACGCAAGTTCACTCCTGTCCCTCAACGACAGCCGTTGGTGCAATGCTGACGGGAGTGTTCCCACACCCACCGCCAGCAAGCTATCGTTGGACTGCGGCATATGACGCGGGACCTAATCTTACCACTTCTATACAACCACCTATTGATTACGCTCAGTCTATACCGTCAAAAAGTCGATGATTTGATTATCAGACGATGAAATAATGAAGATATCCAGTATTTTCATTAATTCATCAGAGGACTGATTCAATTTAATCATTAATTAAATAGTTGTAGTAACTAGGTTGGCACTATGCTAATAATTGCAATGCCATTGTGAGTGCCAATGATTGTACTAAGTTACAGTGTCAATCACTGCACCATAGTGCCAATGACTATACATTTATGTGACTGTCTATTATTATGAGTTTTTTTAAATAAATAAAGATATATTTTTAAATTGTAGTATCATTTTAGGAATATGTTTGTATCTAAAAATTCATTAATGCTAAATAAATCTGTAACTAACTTAAGTCCAATTGAATTTTTGAAGCCAAAGACAAAAGTCAGCATTTGGTGCCAATCAATATACTGGTTACCCTATATATATATCGAGGAAGCAGAGATCCTCACCATGTTCGCGAGTAGGTTTGGCTGTCTGAATATTTTAAATTTGATTTATATTCATATCATTACGCACCTAAGTATATGATCTTATTTTAAAATAGATAAAATACATAAATAACATACATGATTCTTATATTGTCCCATCGTGAATGTAAGAAGTTGTTTTTCCCATAGCTCCGAAGATTTTGTTCAAAGTCAGTGGTGGAAGTTGTCTTTGATCCGGATTGTACGTGCTTGGATTTGGACTAACAGCTTCTGAGATCGCAGGCCAAGGTTATCATCCACAAAAGTCACCGATTTTTTATTAGGAGGCAGTCGGCACCTACGAAGTTTACTGTAGGTACGTATGCAATAAGCACAAAGCAAGATTTACAACAATCCACGTCATATCTTACGTTGAAACGTTAAACTTTATTGTACAACTTTATTATTATGCTCCATGTACCTAAGTCAACAACCATTGATAAGGATAAAGCATGTTAAATGCAGCAACTGCCTGTATGTGGTCAAGTTCCTATATAATTGTCAAAGTAGGAACAAATTACTTATGGCGATCAGACGCGTTCTTAAATACTAAATAACCGTTCGTGGAAGTGGTAGTTAATTGCAGTTATGCTTGTAAAGATATTAAAATTATAGTGCTTGCTGTTTATTGTACATCTAGTCACTAGTAGGGCATATTGATTGATTGATTGAGACTTCGTTTGAATAACTTAGAAATATGTTAGTAGGAGATATCGTTATTTATCATACAAAACGGTTTCTATACCAGTGCCGCTCTAACTTGGCCGATTTGCTACATGTCAGACTGACTGCACTAGTGAGGGACAACTGTAAAATTGCCGAAGTATATAAGTAACAGTTATTTCCACTTTATAACCAAGCAAGGTCTAATTATAACAAATTTTTATTAAAAACATTAATTCACATCCAAAAGATTGAATTTAAGTTCCTTATTCATAAATATATTTATTTTTAAAATACAATACTTATTAAATCCTTCATCCTATTTTTAAAAAATACCTGGTGAGTATTACCCACTACGTCACTATGAAAACGTGTCAAACGGCGTAACCTTGTAAAAGCGTAATACAGAGTGGAAATTTTACGTTTTCTTTTTATAATTCAATTATTTTAGGTAATAAAAGACAAATAATTAGATAATTAGGTGCATTTGACATTTTGAAATAACGTCTTATTTTTAAAAGTAGTTCTTTATGATTCGCTAAATATGTTCCTCTTAACAAGGATAAATGCAAAATATAAAATAAAAAGTGTCAAATCAGTCTTCTAAGAACGGCTCCGGTATAATAGGTAATACGCGTGTAATCCCATAGATTGCGAACGTGCTGATCATGATCTGCAGTAGCGGCTAACGACATGCGGACGGTAAGGTTGCTTTTTACATCTTGTTGATAGGTATACATTCTTATTAGCAGAAATAGATTGATATTAATTTAGTGTGTGTTTTCATCTTTGCGTTTATTTGACGCTTTTAATTTGGTTCATTACAAAGCGCAGTTAAATAAATAGGTAGGTATACTTATATCTCCTCGTAACTAGGTAGGTAGGTACAAAATTAATCCAGTAATGTCTCTTGAGCACGGGGGTGAGTGCCTTTCATCTTAGAGTCACCTAAGTAGTAGTGAGTATTTCGTCATCTCGCGCTACCATGAGTTAGGTGTCGAAAACTTACGTAGGTACGTTAAAAACCTATCGAATCGTTTTTTCATACTACCGATTTTAGTTCTTTAGTGTTACCGCTAGGGGCGCTGTACGTTTTTTCATACACATTTTTACATAGGAGATATCGAGTCCGTCACTTTTAAACTCATGGTAGCGCTACTGATCGGGCGAGTTTTTATCGGATCGATGACGAACGAGTCCACCTGGTGCAGTGTCATGTAATTAAATAGCTGGTAATTATTTCTCATAGTTGTGGTTCTTTTCTAAGAGCCAGTTTCACAACTTGCCGAAAGAGTCCTTGATAGTCTTACTGGGTCTAATCTGCTGCTTAAATTTAAATCTAAGGTTTAGAATCAGAAACTAATATTATCTTCCTGATAGTCTTTTGAGAGTTAATGGTCACTTATTTGTCGTACTTACATAATACCAGTGTTTTTTTAACGGTTTTTTTTTATCTCAGTATTAGATCAAACTATTATCACAATGCCTTTAGGATCACAGATCGTCAGGCCACGGTTCGACGTCATAAGAGTCGGCTATTGGCGAGCGTAAGACGTAGGTATAGTGACGTAAGTATGACGTAGGTAGGTAAGACCAGGCCTAGGCCATTGGTCATTGTGTCAATGGCGGCTAAACTATGGAATTATGTCGGTTATTAAAAACAACTAACAATTAACCATTTAGGTAGCGCTTGTTTCTGGGATATGTTTCTTTTGTTGGGTGATTACTTAAAAAGAATTTTGGTGTAATGTTACATTCTTAGGTACTGAAAACTTTTTTATAAAAAGCTAACAGGATGACGTCACTCCACTTGATGGTAAGCGGTATTGGATCCACAAATGAGGTCTACAGGCACAAAATACCTCATCTCACCTGATGAGCCCAGGGTCATAGGAGGGAGTGAAAACATGAGCTTGAAGGGCATCTCATGCCGTCATTAAGGCATGAGATGCCCTGGGCAGAAAAGAGGAACCGAACCTCTTGGTCCCAGCCACCAGCGCCTGCATTGTATGTGGATGGTAGCGCTGTCCAGCACGTATAGTTCGGGAGTAAAAAGGGGGGGGGAGGGACTAGTTGAAATAGCTCTTCAGAGCATTCCCCGTTTTAGAGACGGTAGAGTAGGTACACTTAGACCGGCAATATCTCTACGTAACTGCAGAGGTTCAAGGGTTTCGTACACCTCTATATCATCAACGATACGAATATCACGTCGCTGCAATCTGTTGAGAGCATATAATTAGCTCCTTTGTTGAAGGTTGGTTGGAAAATGGTACGATTGATTGTAAAAATAAGGCTAGGTATGGATTCATTATAAAAATACGTGAGACTGTTACTAGCGCCGAAAATAGATTCAAGATAATTGCAAGTACATATACAGAAGAAAGCACATAGAGATTATCTATCTATATAATACAATGTAACGGAAATTCCAAAAATGTATTTTGGAATTTTTGTCCGTTTGTCCGTGCACAACGAACCTCGGTTTTTACTTTGGTAATATGTTGTGGTAAGCCCCACTTAAGATTATGTGTTTGTTTCATGTCAACCGGTTCACAAATAAAAAACTTGTGCTAGTTTAAACAATCACGTTGAACTTGCTGAGCGTTTGTTTATTTGCTTAAAGCTTCTTTTCCACGCGGACGAAGTTGATGGCACAGCTAACTAGCTGTGCCAGCTAACATGCTGTTAAGAACTCTTAATATGTATAAATGATAAATGATGCGGTGGAGTAACTATCAATCGAGTATTACGCAACAAAACTAAGTTACTATGTAATTTATTTTTTGCCTATTTACTTTATTGCTAGTCAGGGGATATACCTAAGAGTTAGTGGGTCAGTTTAGATCCTTGTTTATTAAATAGTTCACGGTAAGCAATCTTGCACCTCTTGACCCCAATTTCAATTAGCTTTGTTCAAAGAAAAACCGTAATTATACAGCATTTATGTCTTTAATGCAAATGCCATTGTGCCAGGGTGTTTTTGTAACTATATTGGTAAGTAGTAGTATATTATTGATTACTTGGGTGGTTGTGGCAAGCATTGCAATAAGATATGGGGTCGAGTTATATGTAGGTCTTGATAATTTAATTTCTGTTTAGACCACATTATACGCCGTGAAATTTTAGTGGTTTTTTTTCCTGTGGCAGAACAATTTGCCTTTAGTAATACTATTAAATCAAGCTAATTTTTCTTTGAAAAAAAATTTTTTTTTTCAATTTTTCGAAATATAATTATCCAACTCGAAAACGAGGGAAGCTATCGTTTTTTTTAAAGATGTGACGTAATCAGATACTGCTTGCCGCATGAAATCGATGCTTAAAGCTAAAGAAGCTCTACGCCTAGGGTTGCCATCTCTTAAGCTGGCGTCGCCGGGCAAACACGACCAAAACACCGGACATAACGGTCCGTTGGCTAAAAAAAATGAGGCGTCTTTAAAAAAAAGACCGATGATATAATTTTTCCCCTGAATTCCGAAATCCGCTATCTAAAAAAAACGGAACCGTAAAAAAACAAAACCCGGACACTTTAAACACCCTTGCCCGGACGGCCCCCGGACGGCTTTCAAACTAGGACAAATCCGGGGAAACCCGGACGGATGGCAGCCCTATCTACGCCCTAAGTAATAAAGCGGTTGGAACGTGCTTTCGAGTTTCGCTTTTACCTTTCGTAAAACCGGCATTTGTTGATTTCAATAAAAGAGAACTGCACAATTCTATTGTGCTACTAAGATAGAATCATTTTACTGCTGGAAAACAACCACTAAAATTTCACGGTGTATGTAATTAAATAGAGCATTTGTATCAAGATCACAGTGCGCATTAAGGTCGCCGATATGAATTTGGGAGTTTCTTGATAAAAATGGCAATTATTGTCAATGCATCTCACGCGCGTATGTTAGTCAAGTGTCGCCCTATGTTTGAAGAGTGACGTCATTTACATATGACGCATGGTGTGCAGTGTCCAAGGACATTTTTTTAGCCTTTACCTACTGTTGTCTCTCCTTGGTGAATTAATTGCTCAGCAACATTATCCAAACATGATTTTCTAGAGATATTTGGAGGTGTGAAAATATTCGTCAGTTACGCCGGTGTCTTTAATACCGAGTAGAGAACGGGCGAAGGACAAACTGCTGAAAATTCTTTCGGTCTCGCGACTTCCTTGAGATCGTAGACAGAGGTGCCTCTTTTTTTCCTAATTAACTTACGATGATGGCTTGCAGTAGCCTTTTCTTGTCACCGGACTTGCGGGGGAGCGAAAGGCTCTCACCAATAAACAGATGAGCCATTTTTGTACGGTACCTCCTGCAGGTCGTTAGAAAGAACAATGTGTACTCCCACATACACAACTTTTTCCTGGAAATAGAGCCTGAGATATCTAGCATTTTGCGGGGCGTTTGACAGTAATAAGTCAATGTATGTACGTATGTTGTTACCTATATTAGTTAGTATTTATTTATTATTAGAATAAATTAGGTAAGTAGGTGATTTGTTATCAATCATGAAGCTAAATAGAAATGTTAATTCGTAGGTATATTTATAGGGCATGTTTTAACGCAGCGACTAATAAATCTAAGTTAACTTTATTACTTCTTATTTTTTTATTTTACAAAATCTACAGCTCTTAAAACATAAAGTAAAGGTAAATTACCATTTCTGACAAATATTAAGTAAGTTAATTACTATACTAAGTATACTATGACTATTAAAATGATAAACAATTAACAAAACTGGTAATTACCGTAAAGCACTCTGACCTTTGCAACCCAATAGTAATGAAAAACAGTTTACAATTAAAACATTAAAATAATATACACCGTGAAATTTTAGTGGTTGTTTTCCCGCAGTAAAATGATTCTATCTTAGTAGTACAAAAGATGTGTGCAGTTCTTTTTTTGGTAAAATCAATAAATGCCGGTTTTACGAAAGGTTTAACCGTAACTCGAAAGCACGTTCGAACCGCTTTATGACTTAGGGTGTAGAGCTTCTTTAGCTTTAAGCATCGATTTTATGCGGTAAGCAGTACCTGAATACGTCACATCTTCAAAAACAACGATAGCTTCTCTCGTTTTCAAGTTGGAAAATTAATATTCTGAAAAAACCGAAAGAAAAAATTTTTGTTTTCGAGGAATAATTTGCATGATTCGATAGTATTACTAAAGGCAAATCGTTCTGCCACGGGAAAACAACCACTAAAATTTCACGGTGTATTATTATAGATACAATATGATTATTGCCCTTGAAGGTTTGAGTTCATTTAGTATTTTACATGTCCCTTTTCTCCAATCATAGTAATTTTGTCGCCGGTATTTATTTAATTTTTTTAACTCAAAAAAGAAAAAAACTGCCTCGTTGGTCTATTGGTAGTAAGGACCTGTCCTGACCTGACGCTGCGTAAGGACCGATCGGTCCACAGTTCAAGTCCGGGGTGGGAAAAAATTGTGTGAGTTTTTCTGTAACTAAATTACTTTACGCCCGTGTCTCTGAAAGCACGTTTAGCCTGTGGTCATATACCTACATATATCAGATCTCTCATCGGGCATATCAGATTGGCATCTCACCGAACTATGAAAGAAAGGGAACAGAGAGTGCACTCGTATTTGCGCGCACTCTTGTGCACTATAATGTGCACTGCGCAGTTGGCTATTCTCAATTATTTTATTGCTGCAAAAAAGTTTCAGTATCAAAAAAAACTACTAAAAAGACTTTGAATTATAAACCTTGAAGTTTAATAAAAGTCTTAATCGTCCTAAATAGGGCATAAATAATATCAAAGATCATTTTATAAAAAAACCGTCGACGATATAGGTATTATTCGATTTACGAGAAAAACGGTCTTATATTTTTTTTATGGTTCCCTTTGGGCTAAAGAATACCTAAAAAAGCCTGAATTCACATGTCGACGGCTGCTTAACATCGGTAAGTACCCGTTTGTTATCAAAGCAACGGACAATAGTTTCGAAGCACGCTGTACCTCCGCCGGTCACCTGGTCTACAGCTTCCTTGTACACAGGAGTTAATCACCACTGCCGTGAACCCAGCGACCCTGCCTCGCCGTTGTGAATTGGTGCGTGAACAGGCTCGCTGGAAGGAATATATAGCTCCGCGTCTAACATGCCAAGGCGAAACGCGAAGTGCACGCTGTGTATCAAACGTGCTCCATTGACGCAGCCGACGTGCATAGAACGGCGCGAAATACGAATTAAAAAAAATACCGAAGTTCCGAGTATCTTTAGCATTTCTTTTGCCAAAAGAAAGTCGCGGAAATTAAAAAAAAAAACACGATTGGTTTGAGAATTCGATTCGTTTGGCGCGAAGTTTTAAAAAACAAGTTAAGTAAGTTTAGAAAACAAATCAAAACTATTTGATTATATCAAAAAGTTCTAACACAACACGTTCGATTTGAAAATTCGAATTCCTTTGCTTAGAAACAAAAAAGCGCGAAGTTTTATCTTAAAAAAAAAAACCAAAAGAAAGACACTTTGGATTTTTTGAAAAAGTTTTAATTTTAAAAAGAAAATGTTTCTGTGGTTGACATTAGTGGCGGTGGTTTTGTGGTTCGCTGCGTTCCGGCATCGGCGGCGACGGTTGTACGAGCTAGCATCATTGATCCCAGGAACCAAGAATGAACTCCCGCTGATTGGAATTGCACACTCTTTGTCCGGGAATACAGAGGGTAAGAGGCTACACACAAATCTGCTAGATATTTTCAGTGCCGAATTTAGTAATTAAATATACAAATAAAAATAGCAATAATCCGTTCACCCAAAAGGTTTTGCTTGGCCTTTTTCGACTTTGGCTGTTTCCCCTTATAAAACTTTGTGCTGTCTATGAAAATCATTGTAATTTTTATCTCTATGGCTGTGTTTGAATTTCATGTGTTCATTAATAGGATCACTTAATATTTTTTAACTCCGAACGCTTGCACGAGACGATTTTACATATTATTACATAATTTACAGTACTTAAGTAGGTATGTCCATACATTACCTACCTAGCTTTTTTCGATCGTATCTTTACATAAGATAAACTTGTGCGATGTGTATTAGTTTCATATCTTACGTTAAAGTTGCTAAGAAAAAAAAATCCTCTTAAATTAGACATCTTTATCCGGATGTCTAATTTTAGGATACAATCTTAGTTAAATCAATCTCGGAGATCATTCAACTAACCAGGTCTAACGATTGTGCATAAGTGTGTACAAACTATCTGTTCTCACTATTGGGTGAGATAACAGATGCAGGACCAAGGGCATAGCGTGCTTTTCGAGGCACAGGCTTTGTGAGTGCCGTGTGCCGCATACAAAAAATTATCACTACCTATATCGTCTTTCAGATATCATGACCACACTGCAGACATACAGCTATGCTGCTATGGAACATGGCATTCTGCGAGCTTGGCTTAACCATATATTTTACGTTTGTGAGTATAAAACAATTTAACGTCTTCTAATTAGATATTGAGAATTTTGAAAACCTTTAAAATTGAATAAAATCACATTCATGAACCCGCCTGAAAGGGGACATGAATGTGATTTTTTGGCTCAATGGAATAGTGGATTGTGTTGGCTGCGGTTCCAAGATGTGTTGGTTTGATACTCACCCTCTATTATTTTTCTTTAGTACAAATATTTGTGTTCCGATCATGGATGTTTGTTCCGTGTTTGGATGTGTTATAAATTATTTTTAAGTTTATTTGTGTATCCGTTGTTGATTCTGATATCCGTAACACAAAAGTGCTTAAGCTACTTACCACGGGCTCTGGTATGTGATGTTGAGTAATATTTTTTTATTTATACATAGGTTTCATGAAGCCACACTGAACCACGTATATACCTAGTAGTAGTATCCTTAGTATTATAATAGATTCACAACAATTACATTAAAGATGACAGGTAGCCGTGTCGATTGATATCAAGTGTAATTGGAACAATTACTGTTTCTGCGTAACACTTGTCAAGTATGTACAAGTAGACAACTTGCTATTTAATAATTGCTTTTGGAAAATCCTGTCCATACAAGTAGTTCTTCAGTCACATTTGGCCTTTACGGTTTTATAATTTCCTAGCCATTGTGCGTACTATGTGATCTAATGAAGCCTCAGATAGGCCTTAAATTAGGCCAGCTCCACACTAGGCGGAATGTTCGTCGGCATACGTCATTCCTGTATTTCCATTTGTATTGTGCCCGCTCTTTCCGTCAAGTGTGTTGACGGCCTTACAGGCATTACGGCGAGTTTTATGAAAATGTTCTTTTCACAGTGTTAGTAGATCCTGTCGATTTGGAAGTGGTGTTGAAGACCTGTTTGGAGAAGGATGACCTCCATAGGTTTATTCAAAAAATTATTGGATACGGCGGCATATTTGCTCCAGGTAGGTAAGCATGAACTGGATATATAATTTAATTACAAGCTTTTATGTATTTATGTAGATTTACTTACCTTTCTGTGTGTGCAAGAATTTTCTATCTACCTATTAGAGTCTTATCAGTCATTTAAAATCATAGAAATGCAAATATTTAACTTGAAAATTTCACTTTAATGTGCGTAGTGACTGTTGTATTTATGATTGTGTATCCATGACTGTAACAAATCGCAGTGATTATATTTAAAAAAAAACCAAATTTATTCGTATTCAAGGAAAACGAATGGTCAACGATGTCACACGATAATATCAGACAACTTGACCAACCGTTTTACATTTAAAATAGGTTTGTAGAACATTCGAGGATACGAAATTCCCAGAAACATTATGTCGAGTAAACAAATAGGTACTTACCTACCTACTGTTGTCCGTTACGAATTGAGGAAAATTTCTTTAAAATATACACGGACAGACAATTTACAGAATGGGTAGGACACTTTTTAAGGTGTCCACTCCACTTCTCATCAGATTATGACGTGTACTTGTAATACTCATGGTTTCTATTCTATGAACAGTGTCGCTTAAAAATACATACCTTTAAATACTGATTTTGTATGGAGCTGAGATATTGTAAGACATTAGGAAGATATTGAACTTTAGGTGTCACTCGACTAGGAATCTTTTTATCTTAGTCGCATCAAACAAGTCATAACGTTCCACCTCAACTTTACCCTTCTATATTTAGCTGCGATTTAGCATCCTGACCAAAGTAGAGAGAAACATTGACCACAGAACCTTTCATTAGTTACTCAATTTTTTTTATTTTTTTATTGCAATCTGTCTGGGGACATTCAACAATATTTATGTAATGATATATGGTGTGTGAGGTACAGGTCCAGTGACTTGCCCTCTTAAAAAGTTTTTTTAATCAAATTAAATCTTGAGGAGTTACTCACTTAATATGTTTTTAAACAGTGTCAATTTGGAGGCGTCGCCGAAAAATCTTGGTGCCAGCGTTCAGTCCGAAGATTGTGGAGAATTTCGTGGAAGTGTTTTCGGAGCAAAGCGACAAGCTAGCCAACAGGCTTGAGGAGCATTCGGACAACGGCAAGTTCAGCCTGTGGCCTTTCGTCAGCACTTACACCCTCGACTCCGTTTGTGGTGAGTAAACGTAACTATGCCGCCCTATTCTCAACGGATTTTTGACATTCATAATCGGATCCGAAAAATACTGCTTTGCCCAGTAAATTGCCCAAGTTTTTGAAATAGGCAGAGCTTTTGAATACGATGTCGCGAGTTGTTGCTACGGAAGCTATTGAGGATAAGAGTTTAAATAATAAAAAACGGATGAAAACTTTTCGCAAAACGTTTTGGTGTGTCAGCTAGGACTTAAGTTTGATCAGAAAATCAGAAATTACCTACTCAAGTTCTTACGATTTATACCGAAACACACACATATTTGTGTACATTTACGTTAATGTCGATCGAGTTCATATTCATGCTCTCATAAGGAAACACATTTATACTGTTTTAAGATCGGACTCTTACGACAATATCTCCCGTGAAAAACAATAAAAATTTAAGAATTCAATAATTTTAACTTTATGTGAAATAAATGGATTGTCTGCTTCATTGGTCAAATAAAGCATGCCGGATAATGTTTGTTTTATTGATACCAATATGTATGAATGCAACATAAATCCAGACGCGACGATGAAACTCTACATTTAAACTTAAATATTTATTTTAATGGTTGTGTGACGGGTAATTGCGAATTGGGGCGAGCTTTAGTCAACATCAATAATTCCTTTTTAGTATAGCTTAAAAGAGATCATAAAGTTTTCCTGTATGGGCAGTTTTATTACTTCAGCTGCTTCTTCTTTGCACAAGCAGGCAGTTCAAGAACAATCGTATTCAAGTCTCATTCACAGAATAATTTCAATCGCATTCGGTCAATCATAGTAGGTATTTTATTATTTAAGTAGTTGACCAGATATGGTTTGGAAATAATATACCATTTATGAGTATCATTTCGGATCGTTCAACTTGCATGCACTTAATAAATAACTTGTTATAATTATGACACTAAATAATAGTTACCTACTTCTATAATGTATTTTGTAAACTACAAATAGGTTACCTTGTAATTAGTATAGATTGTTTAATTGAACTGGTATTTTTCTATAATAATAATATAAACTAATATTGACATTTTAAAAAATGATTTGTAAATACTGTCGTGTGTTGCGTAATTACTATTAACTGAGCCAATTTAAATTTAAGGCATTAAGTATCTGTGTGTCAGCCTCCGTGATGTTTATTGAAATAATTTAGTATTAATTGCTGCTCAACATATAGATATACCTACAGATGATTTTCGCAGCAGATTTTAAAAACATTTGGACACTGACTATTCATTTCTCCAGAAACGGCAATGGGCGTGAAGATAAACTCCCAAAGCAACCCGAACACGCCGTTCCTGGTGTCGATGAACCGGATCCTGAACCTGGTCTGCGAGAGGATATTCCACCTGTGGCTGCAGCCCGACTGGCTTTTCAAGTTTGCTCCGCAGTACCGGGAGCACGAGGAGTGCTTGAGGAAGATGCATGGGTTCACTGATCAAGTAAGGGACATTGTACTCGTAGTTTCTTACTGCCTCGTTGTTCTATTAGTAGCAGAAGTAATATCTGAAGCGCTGCGTCAGGACCGAGGGGTCCCCGATTCGAGTCCGAAATTTGTGTGAGTTTTTCTGTAATGAAATTACTCAGCCTAGAGTTAGTTGGCGGTTGAACGCTCGTGCTTCGGAGAGCACGTTAAGCCGGTGGTCCTGCGCCTGACTGATCTCTCATCGGTCATGTCGGATTGCCGTCTCACCGAACTATGAGAGAACTATTTAATGATTAATTGTATTATAAACAACAAAATAACAACGATATGTAACATTTTCTGCAATAGTTAACTTAATTATCATCTATTTTTTAGGTCATTAGAAAAAAACGGGAAGAAATAAATGCTGAGTCAAGAAACAAAACGGAAGCAGATAATCATTACGGTAAGTGTCTAGCAGTAGTTAGATCTTACACATACCTACTGCTAACTGGTTCTAACATGTAAGTACAAGAGTAATACTCTTAGAAATGAAAAATCAACATAATTATTGTCTAAGTTACGATGGAACTTTTCTTTTTAATAAACATAGAAATAAAAGTGGTCCCTGGAACAATTTGATCTAAAAATATAGCATTTTGTTGTGTGTCCAGAAACTCGGAGACAGTAATTATCTAACCTCTTACACATAAAGCTTGAATAAACTGATTCCTTTTTTTGTTGCAGACTTAGGAGATTACAGGAACAAAACATTCCTCGATCTCCTGATAAGATTTTCTGGAGGTGAGAAAGGGTACACGAACGAGGAGCTTAGGGAAGAGGTTCTGACCCTCACGATAGCTGGGACCGACACCTCAGCTGTCGCTATCGGGTACACCATGGTGCTTCTCGCAAAGTACCCTGATGCGCAAGAGAGGCTTCACCAGGAGTGAGTACACATGTGACCAGTTTTGCTTGTCTTATCTGGCTCGATGGTATGGCTCTGACCTCGGAGATCTCGTTAAGCCAGCATTCTTGCACCTGATCGTCCTGATCACTCAGCAGTCATGTCCAATTGCCGTTTAATAGAAATATGCGTGGGACGAAATAGATCGTGAACTTGTTTTTGACGCACTCTTGTGTATACACTATGGGCAGTTCGCTGATCTCCATGGGATCGGCTGCAATGGCTAAAAGTACACTAAATTAGTCAAAGTACTTATTACTTTGCGTATACTATTCATTAAGCGAAATCTTGCGGTAGTGTAGGTTCATACAATTTATGTATAGTACTTGAAATGATTAATCCATTTGAAATCCATTGAGGTAGGTTCGCATATATAATTAAATACATTAAGAATAATGATTGGCGACACAGAAAACTCCAGGAGTGAGAGTTCAATTGTAATTGTCGCCATCAAAACAGCGTTTAGAGCGCCTAATGACATACACAGATCAACGTTGGTCTGATCTGGTATTTGAACTAATGATCCCAAGATCACGGACAACGTGTTGCCTCTGTGTGCGTTTATGTGTAACAGCCTTGCAACTTATTGCATAAGTGGTTGATTGATAGGTAATGTTCGATCTATGTACTCACACAGTGTCTCAATGACGACGGAAAGTAAAAAGGATTAAGTTGGTTACTTAATCAAAAATCTTATGAATAAATAAACACATAATTATGTTAAAGAACACCTAATAAGTGTCTGGCTTACATTGGTCTTATTTTGACTAAAATAGTGTATCTTTTTCCACCTAAGACCTAATTAGTAATTTTACTGTTAAGAATTGTTTAATAATACAGATAGAAGATAATAATATACTCGAACGGTGACGTCATCCTCATAAATTTTGTTTATTTTCAGTGACCAGAGATTTTTTGTACCTTATACGACAAATCAGAAAAGTTACCAATGTATTTTCCACCCTAGTAGCTAATTTGTAAGTATTTACTTAGTATATCTAAAGTATTTCCTTTTGCCGTCAGATTGTACGACGTTTTTGGAGATTCTGACCGGCCTTTAGAAAAAGAGGATTTGACTAAGCTGAAGTACACAGAGAGAGTGGTCAAAGAGACGCTCAGGCTGTTCCCTCCGGTTCCCTTCATCATCAGGAAAGTGCTGGAAGATGTTAAATTGCGTAAGTATTCTAACTCGGTTTGTGTTTTAGTTTTTTTTTATAATAAATGCTAATGAGGTCGACAGGCAAAATATACTCTATTGAACCTGTCGCCCTCACCCTGAAGGCCTGCAAAGAGCGTTTCACGCCCCACCTGAAGAGCCCGGGATTGTAGGAGGGAGGGAAAACATGAGCTGGAACGGCATTCCATGCCTTAATGGCATGGAGCAGAAAAGAGGAATTAAACCTCTTGGTCCGACCCACCAATATTACCACTCGTACTATAGTAGATAACGTTAAATTATATAATTCTAAAGCAGAACAGTATAAACAGCTATTATAATGTAATGTTTGATACGCAGAGACGGAACTACACAAACGGAACATTTATAGAAGGTGTAGAGGAAAATGACGTGACGACGCACGGAATATTTTACCGTCTGTCTGTCGTCTTAAGGCCGAATTAGTACTACTGTTTGACCTGAAAAACCCTTTTAATACTTTTCATGAGTTATGCCATCAACAATAAATGGGTAGACCTTTACTGGCTCGACAAGGTGTGTTTGGTAGTCTCTCCCTGTCTCTTTCTCCAAGAGTTGTGGGATTGATCTCTATCGAAGACACTATTTGTGACGAGCTTTTTATTTTGTTCTGAGTGTGATTAACTCTACCTATTTGCGTATACCTCAGTTTAAACAACTTATAGAGACATTATTTGTGATGTTGTGAACCTTTTTTCTACAGCCTCTGGACGCGTTCTGCCTGCGGGTTCTGGGGTCGTGGTCCCCATCTGGGGCGTCCACAGGGACCCCAAGTACTGGGGTCCGAACGCGGAAGAGTTTGACCCCGACCGCTTCCTCCCCGAACGGTTGAATCTGAAGCATGCTTGCAGCTACATGCCGTTTAGTCAAGGCCCGAGAAATTGCCTTGGTAAGCATCATTTATTGTTTATTTTACCTACAATTGATCAAGTGCAATGTGTTAACGTGCTTTACAAGGCACGGGGTGTTACGCGGGACCTCAGACAGAAACAGACAATTTCTTGACAGATTTCAACCCATATACATTTTAATTAAAAAACCATTTTAAGGCTTCAACTGGGATTTTAACCCACTCTACACGGCTCTTCACCAATAGATCATCGAAGCAGTCATCTATTAGGTGACAAACGATCGAGTCATGGTAGTCAATTATCTCGTGCATTTAATCGCCGCTTTATTTACAATTTATACACTCACATGGTTACTGGCACATACTAGCTAACTGCCTTATATACTTTTATGGTGTGTGTGATTATAAGAGGGATTTCCCTGAATATCTCACTAATTCATAATAGCTAGCTACTAATAGGGTGTATTTTTACGTCACATCCGCTATTATTTACGTGTTAGAATAATTCTCTGTTAAGAGTGTTACCGCAATGACTGTGCGGTACAGAGTAATAACATTAATAATTATGTTATATTGTACCGTGTTATTAGGATATTTAGATTATGCACTTACCTTAATAAACAGTTTATTTACCTACTTATTTTCAAATATAAATTACGAGAAACCTAGATTTATGTATCTGCCAACTTCAAAGGAATAACTGGCGGTACGTTATTTTAAAAGTCGTTCGCTAATAATTATATAACCAATGGTTCTCAAAAGTTAAATCCTAATTTCCCACTTATCTACAAAATAATTTGTTTTTGTTATCTTATTCTATAACACAACCCATCTCTTTAAGAATTGTAATTAATGTTAAATAGGCACAATCTTGAATAGAGTATTTGACTGTGGTATTATTCTTGCCTTTTTTAACTAAATCAATATTAATAATGAAATCGAAACTAAAATTTTTGGCTTAATGAGACAGCAAAAGACATTTAAAGTTGGGTGGGCGAGTCTATTTCAAAAGTGCGAAAATCATTTAAAATTTCATTGTCATGTTATAAATAACAGAATTAGTAGCAACTTTCATTATGAAGACATATCCATAAACGCAACTTTTGATGAACCTGCCGTACAAACTCGAGCGTTTTTGAGCTCGCCCAAATAGTGTGCAGTTAAAATTTTAACATCTCGTCGAGTTATCCAGATATCAAAGTGATACTTTCAACAGTGTCTTTGTGTTCAAGTGGTCCATCCAACTATATTAAAATAAAAAAATAGTCAAATACCCTATTGTGAGCTCAAATAAACCTTAGTGCCACACACAAACACATTCTGCCACCCTACTTTATAGTTTATAACGCCAATATTTTTATGTCGGAGTATAAATATATGACACTTTTTTTCAGGATACCAGTACGCCCTTATGTCAGTGAAGACAGCAGTGGCGACTATCGTCAGAAGGTTCAGAATTGTGGGAGCCGCGGAGAAGACGACCAGGCCGCATATAAGGGTGAAACTGGATGTGATGATGAAGGCTGTGGATGGGTACGAAGTCTCGTTGGAGAGGAGAAGAACACTGACAACAGAACACTAATTTAGAACAGTAGCGGTACCATGAGTTGGCTATCGAAAACTTACGTACGTTAAAAACCTATAAGTTGTTTTTTTTTTTTTCATACGACCGATTTTAGTTCTTAGCGTAACCATCAGGGGCGCTGTACAAGTTTTTCATAGACATATTTACGTAGGCGATATCGAGTCCTTAACTTTTAAACTCATGGTAGCGCTACAGGGGACTGTACTGTACATACTATAGTAAGAGCAATGAATAATGTTAATAAGATTGTAATAACTAGTCCCTTTAAGAAGTAACACTCTGATCGTATCGAATAATAAGAATTACAGTTTCATAGCTGCAAAATGTGTGAATATTATAAAAAAAATGTCGGATTTGCCTACTTAAAAATTTAATTAAAAGACATTTTGTGAATTCTTATCTTAAAAATTTAATTAGATAACATTTTGTAAATTCTTATCTACCTAAAGTTATTAGTCGATTAGGTAACAAACCCGTTGAAATGACAGATGTCTTGTGTATGTCGCAGTCATCTGGTTAAATCAGCGATTTGATTGAATCACTAGCGCGTTCATTGAATGACGACGTTCAATTGAATGACTAAAGGACAACTAGTGAAGTTGTTGAATGTAACGTTCAACATCTTGACTGAACGTCAGTTAGCGTAGTCGTTGAATGGGATATAGCTGACTTTGTAATGTTTGATTAGGGTGACCATAAGTTCGCAACTTAAAAGATAACTAACTTTAGATTTAAAAAATGCGGACATGACATAACACACCTTAATATAAATTTTAACAATTTTAAGTCTTAAGATACTTCTTAATGTGTGCTTCTAACGTTAGGCTAATAAATTAGAGTGGTCCCCCGACGTGACAAAATTTAATCAAAAAATTCATACGTACGGTCAACAGCAGGCCAAGATAACCATTTGCAGTTCAAATTAGCGGTTATGCCTCGCTTTAGTTGGTACATACATACTAGTGTAAAAAGTTATTTTGTGCTTTTTATAGGGTTTAGCATTTTTAACCTTTTGTCATAATAATTGCGTACTTTTTTTGGGTCGGGGGTTTTTAAATATTAAAAAAACTTCTTTAGCTATATCCATTATTATATCGTACCAAAGTACGAAAAGATATCAAAATATCCAGTTATAATCCATAGATGTCCTGGCTTCCTTAGAAATCATGGACACCCTAGATTTTCGAACATTATTAATAAACTCCAATATTCTTTCGGTAGTCCAAGGTTTTCTTTGGGATCCTGAAAAGGTAATTGTTTTCCCGGCAACAAGAGCACTTAGTCACATTAGCCCTAATTCTCACAAAATCAACTAATCTTTATTTTGTTCTTCGTATTCAGCCAGTTTTGCCAGAAATTTTTCTTTTAAAGTAGCCGGCGACAGCGTGTTAATCGGAACATCCATGCTGTCTCAATTTTTTTACGAATAAGTCACTTTAAATCTCAATTTCACTCAAAAAATATCAACACAGTTCTATTCGATTAGATCTGTACCAGCTGTTTGACGCCATCTTTGTTTTGATGAGCAATAACGCCGCGGTGGAAAAAATATAAACTAAATTACAATCACCTGACTGATTTTACGTCCGCTATGTTCAAAGGGCTATGTTTCAATCCGCTAACTTGTTGGACGTTGAGTGAGGATTGTTCATTCAACGTTCGACCTAGTCATTCAATTGAACGTCGTCATTTAATAAACTCGCTAGTGATCCAATCAAATCGCTGATTCAACCAGATGACTGCGACATGTATTTAATTTCAAATGAATAATCTCGTAACAAAAATACATAAAATTCAAAATCGTATTTTTAACCTGTTCAAAAGTTATGTTTGCGCTTTTTGGATGTGACAGCAGTTGTCACGACTAATCTTTAATAGTATTTCTTAACAATAGTTTAGAAGTCTTTATAGTATTCTTCTCTCGTGTGATATTAATTTTATTATTAACTGCAAAATGCAACTTTAGACGGTGTTGCATATCGATCTAAGTACTTATTTAATTTCGGATTTGGTATCTACTTATTGGTGGACGATAAAATATATGAGACTGTTCAAAATTCATGCTTTTCATTTGACACATACATACCTACTACACTCTTGATTTCTATAATTATTTGCACTTTAAAGTACCTATAAGAAACAGTAGGTATATCAAATCTTATCTTTGTTTTTAACATAAATTTACAAGAGACTAATGTGAAGGTTAGAAAGTGATAAAATTCCGACTACCTTGACAAATGTACATAATTTAAGATGCAAGTATTAATGGTTTATTTACATTGGTCGAGTGTTTATCCCTTCACAGACCTTCTAAAGGGTCGGCCCTTGATCTGGAAACTTCAAGAAAAATACTTTTATTATACATTCCGTTTCACAATAGCCTGCAGGCCCCCGCCTTGACATATGGTCACCGTGTTTATACTAAGTAACTCAAAAGGTTACTACCAGACGTTTAAAATAGGTTGTGGCAACCAGTGATTTACAAATATCAGTGGCACCCAAACTTTAACATTTTTTGAGTGGGATTTTTTTCAGTAAAAATATACACCAAATTCCGAGCTAGCCTTCCCTTTTATTGAAGTAGGCAATAAGGCTAATCCTTAAAATAAAATTATATATTGGATTAGGGACATATTCTGTGTTATATTGGGCAATGAATTACGTCAAACAAAGTATGTGACGATTAGAAAGTATGAAACATTTTCTTTATGACTGTTGTCTTTCAGTTCTCTAAAACTACAATATTAAGATGCAAAGATATTACGTTAATACGCTAAGTTAATCAGGGAAATACAAAAAACTCTTAAAATACCTCAGGGCCGTTGACCCACCCGAACCTTGAACTAAATTAAGGAAATTTAAGATTAGACTTTAGTTATAATAAAAGATGGTGTGAGGTGAGTGTCAAGTTGTGAAAGTGCGAGTCAAGTTCGTTATCACGGCCGACCTGACGATGACTGTTACATCACTAACCAGAACCAGAGGCTGTGGCAAAAGACTCACATAAATTATAGAAACTAGCGACAAATGCAATATAATGATGATAGATTAGTGATTCTTTACTATGCCATGAATGTTTTATACTGAAAATACTTTCTCTAGAAACCCTTTTTCTTTTAAGAAAGGGAACTATATTTCGTGTCACCAAAATTGAGATCTGAATCAAGTTGTATCACCTAATAATTTGGTCTATCAGCGATGATGACCGCAACTATATTTTTTTTGAAATTGCTGTTATTTATCAAGATTTATGTTTCCCTTATGTTATTATGCAATATATATCGAAGAGCGGTGCCTCCTGACACAGGCAATTATATGCTTAAAAACGAGGTATCAGCCACTGTTATTGTTTATGTAACCAAATTGAAATAAAGAATATTATTATTTCGGGTCTATCTTATTTTCTCAGTTTTACAACCGGTATTTTAGAAGTTAGGAACGGGATATGCCAAGTACCTAGTACTAGTACTTCTATTATTATTTATGGAGATTATTTTATTTGACAATAATTATAATTTTTCTTTTTTAATAACCTAAGGTTTGACTGGCTCGGTCGAACAGTAGTTAGTGACTCTGGCGGTTCCAAGAGTCGTGGGTTCGATTCCCACTCATGACAAATATTTGTGTGATGGACATCGGTGTTTGTTTCGTGTCTGGGTGTGAATATGTATTTAAGTATGTCTTTAATAATAAGTATATTATATCTGAAAGAAAATTAAGTAAACTTTATACATACATTTTCCAATATTGCATTCCACTATTTCGTCAACATCTATGCCTTTTAGGTATATGGAATTTCAGCTAAAAGAAAGTTGTCCGTTCTGACCTTTACAATAAACTCGGCGAACGCGTAATGATATTTTAGCAAATAATTTCTTGAAATACCTATAATGTTCCGTAAGAAGGTTTCAAAGATGTCGCTAGCATTCATACATTATATAGGTAAGTGTTAAATAAAATATTATTAGGTATGTACCTTTTTTATCGCGGCGAAATGCTTTTGAATGAAAAACACCGCGGTTGTACCTCATCGAAGTATGGCGGCGCGGCATCATGGGACTCTGACCTAGTCTACTGCCACGACGCCACCGGCGGTCGCCCAACACAGGCCCTACAGGCATGTTTAACATGTTATGGTGCTATATTATATCCTTACTAATATTATGAAAGCGAAAGTACCTCTGTCGGTCTGTATATCGCCCTTTAACGCTAAAGCTATTGAACCAATTTTGAAATCTTTGCACATTGGGTAGTCTATAGACTAAGAAACGACATGGGACACTTTTCAGTATGGGTTAGCTGACGACCCAGAACGCTAGGTTCTGTCCACGACTCCGTCAGCTGACCCATGCTAAAAAGCCACGACACGACACATGTAAGTACATGATATTAAAATAGATTAGTATTTATGAAAGAGCGTGAAACATGATATACATAATAGCACGAACATATCTAAGTGTGTGGACAAAAGAGTTCGCTTCAGCTTTAGTGGACTGCGTGAAAAATACATAGCAATAAAATAATACGTATCGATACCTACTTTCAGCATCATAATTGTAAGCTTAGATCCTAAAATGTTAAATATTACATGCAACTTTTCCGTTAATTGTGACCTTGCACAAACGATGAACATCTGACCTTGCACTTTTGCGCTGTGCGTGCCGGCTTCCTGCAAAACTATTTGCACTGATTAATATTCTATTTGAAACTTAACTTAAAGGTTACTTTCAAGTAGTTTAAAGTTAGTTTTTCTTGCTCAAGTATGCAGTACCATGTAAAAGCATGGTTTTAACTTTAAACATGGCACTGGGAAGGTGAATTGTTTATTACTTAACAAATTATGGTGCTTTTTCTTTTTATTATTATCGAAATCAAAGTAAAAGGCGTAAACATATCAAAACCATTGGTTTCAGCAGTAATAGTCTAAGATAATGATAATGAGGGACTAAGGGTAGATTAAGTTTAATTAAATAGTAAATGTCAATATGGGGTTCCCTACAAGTACTGGTATAAAATAAATAAAACACTACTTATGTATGTATGTTACACAATAAGCACCTACGTCGTAAATTGTGTTGCACAAAATTTATTTATTCAATATTTTATGCAATAAAGATTAAAATAAATAAACAATATAGTATT
This sequence comes from Maruca vitrata, assembly GCA_039566165.1. Taxonomy (NCBI): domain Eukaryota; kingdom Metazoa; phylum Arthropoda; class Insecta; order Lepidoptera; family Crambidae; genus Maruca; species Maruca vitrata. The sequence goes on along the minus strand of CM076917.1, from coordinate 12,128,776 downwards.
CCGTAGTTTTAATGTATTTATGAATATATATGTATGTATGTATACCAGACTCTTATGCCCATAGTAAATGCTATGCTTAGTTTGGGTGGATATCATGTTTTTGTGGTTTTAGCAAATAACAATTATCTGATTGTTTGGCTCTACACGAAGATAATTAATTATGCTTCATGTACCTTGATAAGTAAATGCTTGAATACATTTGAGGGATTGATTAGCATTCGACTTGACGCTTATTACAAAGCTTTCTCTAGGTGTATTTTTTTTGGTTTGTCTAATATTTTTATAAACCTCATTGTTATGGACATCGGGTGTCGTTTAATAATGTAAAAAAAATCATGATTTTTTAACGTGTTTGTAGCAGACAAGTATGTGGGTGTGTCTGCTGTTTATCGCAATGTGTTTCTGGTATGGGATGTATGGGTTCAAACGGAGAAGAATGTATCGGATGGCTTCCCTTTTTCCGGGAGAAAGAAACGAGTTGCCACTTTTGGGAAGTACGCATCGGTTTTTTGGGAATTCTGAAGGTAAAGATAGATGGATATTATGGATTTGACAATTCATTCTAGTGAGAGTAAAGTTATTTTTTTAACTTGTTTGAATGTTTTTAATTTATATATTTTATATAGTTTTATATATTCTTTTTATAAACTATTCTAATAAAATAAAATTACAAATACATATGTTTAATCATTAACTATGTAACTAACTAACTTATAATTGGTATAAGTAACGGGAAAACTTATTTTTTTAGCAATCATGGAGCAGATCAAGGATTTAAGTTATCAAGCTATAGCAAATGGTGGAATTGTAAGAATGTGGTTTTGTCATGTGCTGATATTTGGTAAATATATATACAAGTAACATGAATAATAAAAAAAAAATCCTTACTACATCGTTTTCTAAATGCCTCGTTGGTCTAATGATGGCAAGCCGTGATAATGCCGTCAAAGGTCTCCGGTTTTATTCCCGAGTCAAGGCGTGTATGAACGCCTTCGGAAAGCACGTTAAGCCGGTGGTCCTGCACCTGATCTCTCATAGGTCATGTCAGATTGCATTCTCATCGAATTTGAGAGTAACAGAGAGGGAACTTACCTACTTGTTGTTGCGCTCACACTTGTGCACCATAATGTCATGCCAAGTTAGCTGACATGTTTCTAAGGGGATCACACCATCATTAAGATCAGCCGCCAAGGCTGAAATCGGATGGACACCTTAACTTTTTAGAGATACATCAAATATATTTTAGGATGTTTGATTCGTATTATTATTATTAGTTGGTACTCATTTACTTACATATAATATCGCCTATATTAGTTAAGCAGTAATTTTATAAAGGTGTCATAATGTTTTAAGCAATAACAGATCCAATAGATTTGGAATTTATATTGAAGACTTGCTTGGACAAAAGTGACTTACACAAATTCTCTAGACAAATTATTGGTAACGGCGGCATATTTGCCCCAGGTATGTATCTATGGTGAGTAGTTTACATACGCGATACCTACAATATATTTTAGTATTTATGTTTAGTGTTTCTAGGTATAAAGGTCTAAGTACTATTTCTATAGCTTTCAGGAAAAGTGACACCAAAAATATTAAAATACTGAGTAGGTAGGTATGCTCTATATAGAGACTAGTAACTTGTACCATTATTAATAAAACAAGTTTCTATTATTATTATCTTATTATTGGGAAAATTTAATGTTGAGTAAATATTATAATAGAGATAGACACACAAAAATACTTTTTGATTAAACAATTTAGTATTAAATTAACTGACTCCTTGATTGAATGTGTCCAAGCTGTTACCATTTCCAGTACCAATATGGCGGCGCCGTCGTAAGGTCATGGTTCCCACCTTCAGCCCCAAGGTGGTGGAATCCTTCGTGAAGGTTTTCTCGGAGCAAAGCCAGAAGCTGGTCGGCATCCTGCAGGAACGTGCCCACAGCGGCAAAGAGAGCATGTGGCCCTTCCTTAGTTCGTACACTTTGGATTCTGTTTGTGGTGAGTCTAAAATCTATAAGCTGAATGTATAAGGTACTAGCTTTCTGCTCGCGACTCCGTCCGCGTAGAGATGTTTAACGGGTAAAACATTACTTCTTTATAGCGCAGTCGGTTAAAAAGTAGCCTATATCATTTTCTAGGCTCTGGTCTATATTATCTGTACCAAATTTCGATTAAATCGGTTCAGTACTCTATGCGTGAACGCGTAACAGACAGACAGACAGAGTTACTTTCGCATTCACATTAGTAAGGATGTGCTAAGAGTAATCTTGGGAACAGCTGAACTGCTTTCGATAATTCTTCTTATGAAAGTAAAAAATAAGAAAACTTTACAGAAAGGTGAACCAATGAAGTATGAAGTTCGCTACATTCGAACACGCCAAGCGACCACTAGTATAAAATAAATGAGCATATATCGGAAACAACAGTGAAGTACACGTAATGTGTAATTATAACACCAAGTTACGGAACAAATACAGAAGTTTATCACATAAATATTTGTCTCGAGTGGGGATCAAACCCACGACTTGGAGTAAAGGAAAAACGTGCTACCAAATGGGCTATCAATATTTATAACACCACGACACATACTTACTTGGCAAGTGACGGCACTGGACAGGATTTTTTAAATTAAATGAAACAAATAAACACTTTTATATTCGACTATCTGTGCCAGCGCCTCAGTCCGCGTTTCCCCCGTTTTGTATTTTCCATTAAATTTTCCATTGTTACTTTGCTCCTATTGGTCGCAGCGTGATGTTATAAAGCCTTCTTCGATGGATGGTCCATCCAACACAAACATATTTTTTCAATTAGAACCAGTTGTTTCTGAGATTAGCGCGTTCAAATAAACAAACAAACAAACTCTTCAGCTTAATAATATTTATAAAGATAAATCTTTACATACAAATAAACGTATAATCATTATACCAAGATTATATATAGAGTAGCTTTTCTGAAAGCAAAACACATTATATTATTTAGTACAATGAATGACGGAACAATTCGGCGGTCCGATTCAGAAAGATAAGTAGGTCTCCGTAATCTATTTATAGAATTCATATACCATACCTATTTAAAGATTGGTCGGGTTTGTTTGTGCGTGCGACCATTTTGAACGATTCTTTAATGCTAAATTACTTGCGTAAACCAGAAAATAGTTAAGTTTGATTTATTGACGGTGTACACATGATTTTTTTATTCTCACGCAATGGTCTACTTTTGTAAAAGCAATTTAACTTTGCTCCTCACAACGCGGGGTGCTTTGATACCTTCCTATAAGTATCTGTGGGTATGTTATCAGTTGGTAAAACTATATGCATATCGTTTTGATTAATATTTTAATTTAGAACGTCTACTTATTGAACTACTTTTAATTATGTAGGTTAGGTATCAAATTAACGGATGATATTTAACTTACCTATTGCGTAAATAAATTATGAAATAATTTCTACAAATTTGGGCAATCATAATATATCTAAATCTTATTATTATTAATCGAAATATGATTATGTATGAATGTGAAATGTATGTAATTTTAATAATTTTAAGGATCATTTTGAAAGAGCGAGGCTTTCCCTACACAGGTGTCTTATGACTACCTTCTTGGAAGCCCCGGCAACGAGTTTGTTTAAAACTTTATGCAAATAAATTTATTTTTAATTTTTTAGTTATATACGTAAACATTAATTGTGTTAATAAATGTACCTAAGTACAATGAGTGACATACACGTTCGTATTATGTTTACTTAGGTATTTAAAATATTTCTAAATTAATGGTTGAGATAAGAGATGTTCTTACCTAATAGGTATTATGAAAAAATGTCTAATACGCTAATCGATATGGATTTATGGATTATGCGAGTGATCGATTTTATCCAATCAAAACCATAAATGTGAAATGAGAGCCAAGTTCAATATTATGATAATTGCCTTGGTTGTTGACTTCAACGACAAAAGAAGTGAGATCTAAATGGGTGCCAAGTTCAATGGTCAACCCTGAAATTTATTTATAAGTAACACTATAACATACCTATCATATCTTCTTATAACATAAGATAATGTATGGTGGTAGCCTATGAAGGTCTGTCTTGGCTAGTTTTCATATATGAATTAAAGCCGTCGCAAGTTCTAAGCCTACAAGTATTTGTCGGTTTTTATTTTATAATTCCGAAAATTTGGATTGTTGGTAGAAACTAGCGAGCGATCATAATAATACGTTGGTAGGTTTATAGAAACTAGCCAAGACAGACCTTCATAGGCTACCACCATACATTATCTTATGTTATAAGAAGATATGATAGGTATGTTATAGTGTTACTTATAAATAAATTTCAGGGTTGACCATTGAACTTGGCACCCATTTAGATCTCACTTCTTTTGTCGTTGAAGTCAACAACCAAGGCAATTATCATAATATTGAACTTGGCTCTCATTTCACATTTATGTTTTTGATTGGATATCATTACTTTTTGTAGAAAAGTATATATCATCGTAACGCCGTGGGTCCTTTGAAAAGGACAAATTCAAAACTAAAACTAGACTTTATAAATATAAAACAATTGAATCAGTTACTGTATTTTCCTACGTTTACAGGGTATAATTTTCTTCTGAGTGTTATTTTCTATATTTTCTTGTAACTTTGAAATATTATGAGTAGGTAATAATTTTATACTATTGATGGGCGCTAAATATAAAAATAATAATTAATCCCAGTTAATAAAGTAGGTACCTACCCTAAGTAATAAATATGAAAACCGACTATAAGTACCTACTCTTAATTGTAAATAAGTAAGTAAACCTAAATATATACTTAGTACTCTGCCTTCCCCGGTATAGGCGTGATTAGACACTAATTAGGTATTTATGTTAAGCGTTCATACTAGAACCTAACCTAATTATTAAAAAATTGCCAGTTTTTTATTTATTCCTTTGTATTCATGTAATTACCTATCTGCATACCAAATTTTAACTCTCTAGGTCATTTGGAACTGGGTTAGAATTTTGATCTGTCAGTCAGTCAATGATAAAAATGAGGATTTTTGGACATTAATATCTAAATAACTGTTTGAGATAAGCTTATGAAATTTAGAACACATATTTATCTCGCAAGTCTCAATATATGAGCCAAATTTGATACGTTTATGTGAAATAGTTTTTGATTTATGAGGGGTTCAAAAGTGGTTCCAAATGGTTCGTGTAATATTACACACGGTGCGGCTCGCCAGTTCTGTTTCTTGAACCTTGGCTTGACACGCTACCGCGTGTCTAGATCAGAAGCGGATTATTAATTTTAGTGACGCGCAGAGCGATACTTACCTTTCACTTCATTCATTAACGTAGTAGTGTCGGAGAACTATTTTTGTCAAATTAGATAATTTCGTCTTTCTTGACACCGGCTCGTTGGTCTAGGGGTATGATTTTCGCTTAGGGTGCGAGAGGTCCCGGGTTCAAATCCCGGACGAGCCCAAATGTTTTTTTTACTTATCATGGGGCGATACTCAATTACTTTAACTACGAAGCATTTATATACTTATTATAATTTATTACGAAAAATAAAATATCTCAGTTTTTTTTTATGTTAACGTCTCGCCATTCGATATTATTTAACCGTCTTCGAAACAGGTTGTGTCAAATCGTCAAAATATTTAATTTTACGCAGATAGTTACTTTTTTAATTACAGAGACCACAATGGGAGTAAAAATAAATGCACAAGAGAATCCAGAGACACCGTTCTTGGTATGGATGACCAGACTCCTGGATCTGCTATGCCAACGGTACTTCCACGTGTGGCTTCACCCAGATTGGTTGTTCAGACTGTTTCCACAATATAGAGCACAGGAGCTCTATAAGAAAGAAGCTTATAGCTTTTTTAATGAGGTAAATGGAACAGGATCAGAACAACAATAATTTGAGAGATTTTAGAGATTTTTTTTATTAAATTAATAATTTTTGTAACGCATCATCGGCACATTCTCCGGTTTGATGTTATTATGTCTGTTCTTCTTAGGCTTTAGAGACAATGTGCAAATATTTATTGAAATCACCTGTTTAGTTTTTTTATTACAGATAATAAGAAATAAAATTCAAGAAATAGAAAATAACAAGGAGAGCAAAGCGGATTACGCAAGTCAGCATAATTTATTATATAAATAATACAAATTTTTAAAGATTAAATTTATATAACAATTGAGTAGGTATCAACTTTATGATATGTAATTGAAAAAAAAACTATATAATTTATCTAGACATACGGCCGCGTGTCAAAGCCAAGTCCAAGCAAAGGAACTGGCTAGCCAGCGCCTTGTATTCCTATCATTACACGAACCACTTGGTGCCACTTTTGTCCCTTTTATGGCTCAAAAACTATTTAACATAAACACACGAACAAAAAAAATGACACCTGATCGCCGCAATTTCATAAAGCTAGCAAAAACGGTTTTATGGATGAAGGTCCAAATTCGTAAATTTAAAATTGATTGACTGACTACCTGTTTACCTACTTCACGATGACCTTAGAAGGATAACACTTGGAATCCAGCTCGGTAATTGTGAGTAGGCGTAGGGAAAAATCTAATAATACAAAACAGTTAAATAATAGGCCTCATACTTTTTTTTTAATTGTCTCGTTGGAACCGTTGCTTGCAGATAATTAAAAAAAAATTATTAATTCTTATTATTATATTTGATGTATAACAAAAGTATACAATAGAGTTAAGTCTAAATATAATTTGCGTCCCACCACATAATTATGTATAACAGAACAAAGTTTTCTTTACAAAGATTTCACATTTTTTTAAATAGTATGTGTGTGTATATGTAGCTATTTCATAGACCTTGGCACTCATTTAGATCTCCATTATTTTTCCAGCGGAACCCACAGGCACGCATCGTTTTTGTATTGAACATGGCTTTCCTTTTTAGATTTATGTTTTTGGTCGGTTTTGTTTAACTCGAAATAAAAATGTCTTGCCATTTAGGTCAAAGAGATTCGCTAATTTAAAAAACCCTGTTCTTATACATAGGAAGGAGATTTTTGCATAATCGTAACCTTAAATGTTGTAGACGAAGGTACTCAAAAAGGCACCACGTTTCTCGACCAACTGATACACTTATCTCGAAGCCACGGCGAGGAGTTCAGTGAGTTGGAGCTGAGGGAGGAGCTGATGACCCTGGCGACTGCTGGTACCGACACGTCGGCCGTGGCCACCGGGTTCGCCATGCTGCTGCTCGCCAAGTACCCTCGTCTGCAGGAGAGGGTTTATGAGGAGTAAGAACCAACGATGTGATTGGGGTCAACTTGAGGTCAATTTTGTATGAGCCCGAGCTCCGCGGACGATCCCATATAAAATTCTGTGATTCTAATGTGGTATTTGTAAATCGAGAACGTTACTGTGTCTCAATTTCACTATGGAACATTATATATTGATGAAAATATTTGTAAAATGAATATTTTAGAACGTGAAAGTACGAAAACATTTTTTTTACTGCATGTTGTGGTGTGACGTCATATCACTACATTAATTTTGTATAAAAAGTGCAAACGGTCAGAATTTTAAACTCGTATAACTTTTTCAATTTTGCAAATGTCGAAACGAAGTAGGTACACATGTCGATTCAGATTATCAAATACTTCAAAGTTACCTAATTACCTAAAATCATTAACATTCTCCATTGACCAAGGCCTGATCCCTAGTTTAGGGTAAGCCCGTGACCTAGCAATTGGAACGTATATGAATTGATCATGATGATGATTTGTAAATTAGCATAGGGAAAATACATTGAGGATGCCAAATGTATTCAATAGTCATGATGTTCTACACTTGTGGAAATATTGTTCAAATATATTTACCTATCTAACGATATTCATTAACTAAGAAACAAGACCACAACATCAAAACGAATAAAAACGATGTAGAACGAGCTCTAGTATAAACTCAATAATCTAAGTCCTAGCCTGATACCTTATCTATTCCTAATCTTCGCTATAAAATCTACTCTAAATATCTCCACTGAGGGCGTTCCTTAGAAAAAACATTGCAGTAGATTAAACTGTTATCTGACAACCAAATAAAAAGTTACACAATGCAGTTGTTTCCAATGCGGATCAATATTGTTCGCATTAAATTGCTATCTGGATGCTATTCCGAACTAATGGACTTATTCATTGTAAGTGCATTTGCAATTTGTGTTTGGAAGACTTGTAAAGCTTCTGTAATCGTGAACTAACTTCGTTTATTTGGGACACTTTGACAAATCCTAACGTTTAGTAGTCATGACTGAACTACGAGTAATTTATTTTACTGGAAGCATAATAATTATATTTGATTTAATCAAACTGATACTTAGATTATAAAGTTTATTCGTCATCCAAATTATTTATTATGATTATTACAGCTAATTTTAATATTATGGAACAACAAAGCGGTAAATAAAAGATATTTATTTCAGAATTTATGGTGTTTTTGGAGAATCTGATCGTTTATTAGTGAAAGAAGACCTTACCAAGCTAAAGTATCTGGAATGCTTTGTGAAGGAGACATTAAGACTGTTTCCTCCTGTGCCAATGATCTTGAGACAGCTAAAAAGAGACGTTACCCTTCGTAAGTAGTTATACTAATATAAGTACCATAAATAATACACATCGTCACATAGGTACATCGATCTGATTCCGTGCTAATTTCTCAAGCGGTTGTATATGGATATTAGGAACAGTAGTGGTAATTTTAAAGAAATAATAAAAATATATAAAATACAATTGAATATAATAACAAAACAACTAGACACGAAAGAAAAAAAATGTTCATCACATAAAATAATCCCGCGATGGAATAGAACCCACGATTTCTAGCGTAAGAGACAGGGGTTTTTGGTAATCCAAAAGCACCAGCAGCCAGTCAAAATTCTATTTTCGCTGTACTTTAATTGATAAGAATAAGAAAAGAAAACGGATAATTTATTGCTCACATAAACATTTTACATAATATGGCACAATTACAAAAAGGAAAAAAAAATGATGAGCAAATAGAAGTGACTCAGCTTCTGCTGACATGGGACCGAGATCCTTGCCAGCGCTGATTTTCAGCCACTTCAATGTCAACAAGATGGTAGGTGTGAGGGATATGAGGGCTACTAATACAATTAAAAAAAGTGATGAATATAGAAAAAAAACAGAAGAAAGGATGTTAAACCCTACTTAAAGAAATAAAAATTAAACAATACAAATTAAAGTGTGATTATTTCTTCCAGCATCAGGCCGAGTGCTGCCAGAAGGTAGCACAGTATTCGTCAGCATATGGGGGGTCCACAGAGACCCCCAGTATTGGGGTCCAAACGTGAAGGAATTTGACCCCGACAGATTCTCACCTGAAAGATTTAAATTGCCCCATGCATGTAATTTTATGCCTTTCAGTCAAGGTCCAAGAAACTGTCTAGGTACGAAAGTTTGAGAAGCGCGTAAATAAAAATAAAATGTATTAAAATACATAGTTGTCAAATCGACACGTAATTGATTATAATAGTACCTAGTTTTTTAGGTAAAAAAAACCTTTTATATGTAACATCAATGAATAATGACAAAGGACAATGGGCAAAAATGTATGGAGCTTGGTCTATTTTTGAAATTGCGTGGCAGTCTCCGGAATCAGTATTTCTTGGTAGGTACTATTAAACAACACTATTTTTAAAAAAAATCGTGAGCGTATACCGGTTAGTTTAGGAGATATCGAATACTTGTTGTCTTTGTATATTTCGATGATTTAATGTAACATTTTTTTATTTTTATAATATTTCTATTGTTAAGTGTATATAAAAACTATTTAAATGTCTAATATTTTTAAAGGGTTACTAGAAAATAAAAAACCGACCACATTTTTAAGATTTTATGAAAAAAAAAAATTGTGTCTAAAAACGCAGCAGGTTATCGAATTGCTTCTTGGTACCGTGTCCATCTCATATACCATTATAATCGACATTATATGGGCACACCATCCTAAGGTTCGCTTACCCGTTGCACATAAACAATAGTACTGTTTTATTGCCTGCCTTCCCGTGGTATTTGTTGATCATATTATATGTATTATATGTGTAATATAAATAAACGTGAGCGTGTGTGTCGAGACTGTATCCTACCTCTTAAGAAAAGAGAATTATCCATGTCTAACTCACAACGAGCTAAGGCCTCAAATGGTTTACGTGTATGAAATATAACAATCTTCATCACTCTATATTTCTATATCTAACCATAATTCGAAATAACTGCCATATAATAAGTTTTTATTTAAGACACGAACTATGATATGCAATTGATATTTGAGACTGCCACGTGATTTTTATTTTAGCCCAAAATGCCCATTGTCCTTTCTGATTCAGCTATTGCTACGCGTAATGTATATTTTATTTTGAGTTTTACTTTTGATCAAAATACTGGACAATTGGAGAGAATTGACGCAGGATCGGCCTAGGTGGAGGTCCTTATTATCGGAGGCCAATACTCGTTTTGGATCGCTGCGCCAATCTAGTTAGTTAATTAAAATAAAATAAAATCATAAAGGCGTCCGACCGATTTCAGCCATGGCGGCCGATCTCAATTGAGATCAGCCAAGTGCGCAGGACATATTATAGTGCACAAGTGTGCGCGCAAACACAAGTGCACTCTCTATTCCCTTACTCTCATAGTTCGGTGAGACGGCAATCCGACATGACCGACGAGAGATCGGGCGCAGGAACACCGGCATAACGTGCTTTCCGAGACCCGGGCGTTCAACGGCCAACTTCCTAACTCCGGGCCGAGTAATTTCATTAAAGAAAACTCACAAATTTTGCCCGACCCCGGACTCGAACCGGGGACGGTTGCTACCAATAGACCATCGAGGCAGTTAGTCTGTCTAAAATAAAATATTGGTACAATAGCAGTTTATGTACAATCGCACTAACGACATGAATACAACATGTTATTAAGTATTTTACAGGTTATCAATATGCGATTATGTCTATCAAAACCGTGCTATCAGCAATTCTTAGAACATACAGAATAGTAGGTGAAGTGGAAGATTCACCGATACCGAAAATAAGGGTGAAACTAGACATTATGATGAAAGCTCTAGACAATTATACGGTAGCTTTGGAAAAGCGGAAGAGAGATTAGATTGATGATAGTATCTGTATGAAGATACAAGATATACAGATACAAGATAATAATTTTGTAAATAAATAAATGCACTAATAAACAAATTCAAATATTTTCATTGCTATCTGAACATTGTACAGAAATTATGAAACTTATAAATAGGTAACGTGGAAAAATAAATACTAACAAGGTGGATACACAATAAATACTTTTTGATATTTCGCTCTGAAATTGTGTAAAAAAACTTAACGTCTCTATGACAAGTCAATGAGTTATGTATAAGTTTAAAACCGAGTTGAAAATAATATTCAATAACTGTACTTTGTTATTTAAGTTCGATTAAATAGGGTAAGTAAACATACGTTATCATTTTACACACACTGTTTCAATTTGTTATTGAGGAATTTCAGAAATCAGATGTTTCGAAGCTTGATTACACTAAAAGGAACACTGATAATACTGGATCAAAAAAATCAGAAATACACCTATTCCACTCCACCTGTATACACATACTGCAGAGAAAGTAAGAATTCCATATAAGAATACATACTGATTCATAAAGACAAGCTACTAATATTTAATAGCTGCTTTTTCAATGCAGCTCAAACCATGACATGCAATGTCTGTCAATGCTTTAAATGTTTATTTTTAAGCGACCTTCGCTCTTCTAAAGCTTTCGTTTTAATGAGGATTGTCCTTTTAGTGAGCAGTTGTATTGTGCAATGATAATCATACACTTGCGAGCAAAATTAGGGGACTATAGAGGATATTTTAAAATGATTGAAAATCATTGTACGTATAAGTACAGTACTTGTCTTGTTAATTTTTTAAAACTTGAAAATAGGCAATTTATGATCTTACACGTGAACTTATTTTTTTCTTTTAGGCTACATAACTAGTTACATTACATCACTATGTTACGCTAAATGAGTAAAATAAACTAATAAGTTAATTTAACTAATTTACCGTACTATGTCCTTGAAATTATTACATGGAATTGTAACAATAAGAATTAGGGAGACATTGACAAAAAAAAATTATGTTTTACACAAACTTTGGATTGATCTAATAAGATTGCACCTAAGTCTACTTACAATCCATAGCTATTAGAATCAATTTCCTTCATGCAAAATTACTTTCATTACCTCGAAGACATGACCTTTAGACGCAAAATGCTCGTAATTTGGTTTACTTTAGTGAAGCTAACTTGGAAACAAATTAGGCGGAGTAATAAAAATGAAAAGTTGGCAAACTATTCAGATTACAGGGGTACATACGTGGGTTGTGTTTGCCTCGTATGTTGCCATATAAGGATAATAATTCGAAAAGAAGGAAGAGATCCTTATTCCATTTTAAATAGCGTTTGTTCGCGATTGTCTACCTAGAGTGAGTATGTTACGCGCTATCGGAGTCTTTGTGTGTGTATTAAATCTGTTTATGAAATCAACTAAAATTGTTATGATGCTAAAGAAATACACCAAGAATTTCAAGTACTGGCGATAGGGTAGTCATGCCTTTGTTGCGATTTGCTCTGGTTAACTGTGTGATAATAATTAACCCTGGATACAATTTCCCCATTCGGTAACTTATGATACAATTAATTCAACTTATGACCTTAAATTACTCTAACTACAATTAAATCAGTTTATGGTCTTAAATTGACTCTAACCATATACATTACTCCTTTTTTTTCGCGGTGAGATGCTTTTCGCTTTTGTCGGACTCCCCAGCGGCTGGCGAAGAGATGGTAATGCCAGCCGCGGCTCCTGGGCGGGGTGCAATGCCCGGTGGGTTTCTTATCTTAACGCGGGGACCGTATAACTGGTTCACGTCGACCCTCAGGGATCTTTTGTGTTTCCCCTACCTTTATACACCTACTCCCTGAAGATCAAATGCATTAATGCAATTACGTCCTTGGGTCTGAGGGGCCTGTATTCTTCTGGTTTCGGATAAGCCGTTCCCAGAAGTCTGAGCCTGTATCTGGCCAGTGAGTGACATTCACATATAACACATGCCCGGTGGGTTTACTGACTAAAACACCGCGGCGTACCTCCTCGCCGTATGGCGGCGTCATGGGGCTCTGACCTAGTCTTCTACTGCCACGACGCCACCGGCGATATACATTACTCCTAAACACTGGTTCATATTGCCAATAACGTAAAACGTTTTAATCAGGGCAAGGTCTTCTTCTGCAGTTCGCGAACCTGAAGATGCAATATTAAAGATATGATTATGAATATTGCATAATGACTGCATATTCGATTAGAAATTGTAGTTGTAAGCTTAGTCTGCTAGTCAACAGCATTTCGAAATGTTTTGTTAGCATTATCTAAGACATGGCGCGAAAAGTGAGTCTGTTTTCTATTTGGCAAATGTCTGTAAGTTGATATTTTAGATATTAGGTATATTTTTTCGTAAGTTTGTTTTAATAATACATTTATTTTCAACAATCGTAATAAGTTGAAAATGATATTTTGACAGGTTTGTTAAACAAATAAACTTACATATTTCGACAAATTGCAATCGACGCACTTAGAATGTGTTATATGCTATCGCTAAGAAAATGTGTTCACAGTTTGCCAACGTGAAAAAAATAATAAGACTGCGGGCGTCATCGCCCAAAAATGTGTATTTCCCTACTTGCCCACGACAACGAGTAAATCCCTAAGGTTTATTCGATAGGTAATCGATATAAGTATTCCCTTTTTCGATTTATACCCTAGGGGATGGTTTACTGGGGGTGTTTTTATGATAATAGGGCGAGTTTAGCGCGTAACACGCAACGCACGGAACTGGGTTACGGGAAGCGAAACAACACCAATTTAAAGTTTCCAGTGCTCTAATTAGGTATTCATTAGATTTCATTACCTACTTTTGTTTGTTATCTGTGTTGCGAATAAAAAGTTGAAGTGTTTCAGATCAGGCTGTTGCTGTTATCTTTATTTGACTTTATGAGTTCCTCGTATTTGCATTAATTTACTTTGTCTAGAACGAGTACTACAATAAACCTACGAATTTTTCGTTCCGCCTAACGTATTCAATAAAATAATACCAATTGACTACATTTCAAGTAACAATAAATCGAAATGAGTGTATTCTGCGTGCAAAATAATATCGTACTAAAATAGAGTCAACACAAAGTCAGACTATATATAAAAAAGACAACAAAACGAACATTCTATTAATTCACCCCGAAAACACAATACGCTTTGCATCGGTCTCAAATAAAAAAGCAGCGTCATCAGTCCCAGTATGCATTATTACGTAGCTTTGTACAAAGCTCGGGCGTCACGAAAGCTCGGCTATAAATCAGCTGCCGTTGCCTAAGCAACGTGTGAAGCTTTCGAAGCTCCGAGAGGCAGTATAGGGCGGGCGGGCGAGCCGGGCGGACACAGCCGCCCTAGCGCGGCGAAGATACCGCGAAAACAAAAGCATGCGCCTGAGTTAACCCACGTGTTTACCTATCACATGTGACGTCACATTGCAAAGATAATCTTCACATGAAGCGAACGAGGTTCGATTTTTATCTCTGTTTCTGTTTACGTTGATGTATTGGCATTGAATTTGTAATGTTTTGTAGAAACAACGACGGAAGATGGACGGATCGGATAGCGATGAGCCTTTTATATTTAGACTGAACGATAACGGGTCTGGACCGAGCTTACTAGTTAAGGTAATTACACTGACTACTTAGTAGTTTGATCGTAGATGTAATGTGTAGATTTATTAGATAAGGCTTTGACTAATGTTTACATTTTTAATGTTTCTTTTGAGTTCTTAATGAGAGAGTGCAGTTGCACTTGCTGACTTTTTAAGTAATTAGTAAGTTAGTATATTTCAATACATACATTTCTGTATATATAATGTTCAGGACCCACCTAAAATACAAAAAGTTAGTTTTTCCAAATGATACTAGCCAGAGAGTAACTGTTTATATTAATAAAAACTCTTTTTGTAATACTATCAAGAGCACTGCTTTAGAATAAACTGTTTCACAAACTATTTAATTTACCATACTTTATTAATAAAATACTTAATCCTTTAGTCGTGACTTTAACAATTTAGCGTCGTTACAGAATAACAAGTAGGATAAAATGTGCGGAATTAAAATTACAAACTTCTCCCTCTCACGCCACATTTTTCGTCACCACAAAAAAAGTTGGAAGTGAGCGTGGTTAATTTGCGAAATTAAAAACTTTTAAAGTTACAACAGTGTCAAAGGTAATTAACCTTTGCTGTTGCAGACATCGTAATCGTCTTCCTAATTGACGCTTTGCTCAATCTCAATATTACTGAACATTAGCTAACACCGCAGGATATTATAATCGTCGATAAGATCGCTGTAAAAACAAGCATAGCACGAATTTATAAATAATTCGTTAACTTCTCTGCTTTGCAAAACACTATTATTCTCTGTTAAATTCAGGTATTTTTTTCTATTTGGAACGATCATTAGACGACAACAGCTAAAATTTATGTCGAACACGATAATGTCCCGTGTGAACAGGCTGGATATTCAATATTACTTGCAGTAAAAATAATACTGAATACTTATTTTGTATGTAAGAGTTTCTTAAGTCTAAGGTTTTGAAACGGTCAACAGCCTGCACTATAACTATCACTTCATAATAAAAACAAACTATAGTCTTCATAAGCATACCTTCTCGTGCTATTCTAGGTATGTGCGGAGCGCGGATGGCGTATGTACCACGGTTATAACAACGGCGAAGACAGGTGGAATCTCTGGTGGAGGACTGGCGCCTTCCCTGCGGCATGTTACAAGACCCTCGGTGACTGGCAGGTTAAGAAGTCACAAAACTCTTTGGGGAATATGCACACATTTTTTTTTATTATAGAAATCAATCTTTAATATCGAAGAAATATGAATTCTATTTTTCAATTTACTTTAACGACAAGCGAGATATAGCTGTTTAAAGTTCCCAGGTGGACAGAGAGATCCGATATGGCAGATGACGTCACAATTACACTACAGCCATACGCGATCCATAAAAAACTCCGTTTTGTAAGAAAGAGATAGAAAATTAACTTTAATTCCTTATAAATCCTTCGTTTGTGAACCGATTTTCATTTTTATTTTACATTTTAGTATATGTTTACGCCTTTTTTCATAAGTTGTTGAAAAATTCAAGATTGCAGATTTATGCATATTCCCTATTAAATGGGCCAAATTAGAATGGATAATAGTTACGAATGTTAAACTCAGAATTAATAAGAACGCAAGTGAAAAGCGCTTGGAGATGGTATGGTGCTAATATGGGCACCAAAATTTATGAAAACATACATACATACGTACATAAAATCACGCCTTTTTCCCAGAGGGGTAGGCAGAGATCACTTCCAGCGATCCACTTTTCACCTCGTGGGAAACGTGACGTGACGGGTTGTGGACCACGTCGCCGCCATTCTGCCTTGTGCATTGTTTTAACAAAGTCATTGCGTTCCCACGAGTAGCAAGGATATTTGACGGGGAAGGAAAAGGGGCGGAAGGATACTATCGCCTCGATTGATTTGGACTGAGTCGATAGTAGCTCGAGGAGCCGGGGTCGCTTACCCATATACCGTTCACCAACCACCGGACAGACAGTTGTGACCGGTATCCCCTGACTTTTATGAAGATCAATGGTTAATTAGGAAGAAACTGACGAATTTGTCTTAGATTCTTTAGCAATTATTATCATGCTTTATTTTAAGGATTGATCTTAAATTCCTACGAGTATAAGCAGGACTCTACATTTTGTGCTAACTTTCGTTTCGTTCTCGCGGTTCTTTCTTAAGATTCTAAGATATCCAATTAAAGTAACAATTACCAAATTATAAAAATTATAATTTTTTCCCACAGTTTATGAACCACATACCAAAGGGTGGGTCAATATGCCGGAAGGATGGATTATCAAGACTGCTGCGTTGTATGAGAAAAGTGTACGGGTCCATTTATGATTTCAGGTATGTTATATAAAAACAGACTATTCATATTCTAAGATGACCTATGGTCTTTTTTCAATAGTATAAACTTAATACGCAGTATATACACAATTACAGCCAGATAAGTACGTCAACGTAAGTATATTACTGGAAATCAGAATATATATCTTTAGTTACGGTTAATAACAGCTATCGCCCACTAGTAACTGTCAATACATAACAGAATAAAGTAACACTACCAGGATGATAATACCAAAATACCTTAGGATATAGTAGCTGAACGGTACTGTTCGTATTCGTCACGGTAATTGGATGTAATCGATTCGTCAGGATTCCGTGATTAAACACATTGTGAGGTCGCTGGGTCAGAATAGTCACCAAGCGTCAGCTGAATACTCTAATTGATTCCCGTTAAGGTAGTACGGAAATGTATTGAAGGGAACGTTGTATTATTCGACAGGCTATTTTTTGGTTTCCGTCCTTGTGACGGAGGCTATACAAAAGTTTGTATACCATATAACTTTTATTTTGGTCAATGATACAACGATCAACCTCATAGTACGGTCTGAACGGATTTACAGAAACTCATCATCATCAGCCCATATACATCCCCACTGCTGGGGCACGGGCCTACCCTAAACTAGGGCGATAAGGCCTTAGTCGACCACGCTGGCCAGGTGCGGGTTGGTCGACTACACAACATTAGAATTTCTTCTTTGGTGTGCTGGTTCCTCACGACGTTTTCCTTCACCGTTAATGCGTCGAATGATGGTACATATGAATTTCAAATTTGAAAAACACATTGGTAACTGGCGGGGTTTGAACTGGCGACCTCTCGCATGGTAAGCAACGACCTTAACCACTCGGCCATCGACACTTTTTACAGATACTCGTAGTATTGAAATTAAGATTTTTAATGGTGCTTTGTTTACATTGCTCGCAAAAAAAGAAACAATAGTAATTTCCTGGATAACTGTTATATTTATGGCAGCTTTACTGTCAATTTGCGCAAGGAGATCAATTAAATATTAATTCGGTCAATGTAAAAGTTTATATGCCACTGCATTCTTGAGTATGTTTCCCAATTTTTTTTAACTGTAGTCCTCACTAATTTTCTGTAAAGGAAAACAGGAAGTTTGAACCAAAATTGTTGCCAAACATTCTGTGTGTGACCCTCTTTAGCCCTGTGCCTACATACAAGTACATCCGTGATCGCTTAGTTCTGTCTATCTTTAGCAACCTAAATCTGGAGCAATTCTTTATAAAATATTACCATCATTTTGGTAAGCATTTGCCGTTTGTTTCCATTAATCACAGGCATCGTATTTTGCGAAAGTCGGTAATCGTTTGTTTACGTTGACAAAACGAAGGCAATACCAATACGAAAAATGTTTATTTCCGGGCTATTACAATGTTCGAAACGGAATATAAATCGGTTTTTACAATTTAAAGCGATAAAAAGCGGTAAAAATATATATCGCTCACGCGAGAAGCGGATTCGCGGTTGTAAATTGTAATTTTATCCTGATGGAAATTAACAACGAGGTATTGTCATGTTTTACAAACAGATTAATGAATTTTGTGTACCAGCCGTAAAATAATATTTTGGCATTTACGGGTTATATTTCGTTTCGTTTTTTACAATCGCAGCTTTATTTACAGTAAAATATAAAATGCTTGGAATTACGTAGATACCTATTCTTAGCATTATTATTGTCTTCAGGAGTCTTGAATGAAACAGTAGAGGTCATGGCTAAGTGCGATAGATTTTAGCATCGGGGTTTACGCTATTATACCAAAGCCGCTCTAAGTTGGCCGATTTGACACTTTTTATTTTATATTTTGCATTTATCCTTGTTAAGAGGAACATATTTAGCGAATCATAAAGAACAACTTTTAAAAATAAGACGTTATTTCAAAATGTCAGATGCACCTAATTATCTAATTATTTGTCTTTTATTACCTAAAATAATTGAATTATAAAAAGAAAACGTACAGTTTCCACTCTGTATTACGCTTTTACAAGGTTACGCCGTTTGACACGTTTTCATAGTGACGTAATGGGTAATACTCACTAGGTATTTTTTAGAAATAGGATGAAGGATTTTATAATTATTTTTTTTAATAATAATTTTAAATAAGAAACTTCAATTCAATCTTCTGGATGTGAATAAATGTTTTTAATAAAAAATAGTTATAATAGGGTATTTGACTATTTTTTATCTTGATATAGTTGGATGAACCACTCGAACACAAAGACACCGTTGAAAGTATCACTTTGATATCTCCATAGCTCGACGAGATATTACAATTTTAATTGCACATTATTTGATCGAGCTCAAAAATGCTTCATACAAACGTCGACTGGCTTGTGACGTCACACGCTAGTTTGTTGTATGCAGCGCCTAACAAGTTTGTTCGCTAGGTTCATCAAAAGGTGCGTTTATTGATATGTTTTCATGATGAAAGATGAGATTAATACTGTTATTAATAAGATGAAAAAGAAATTTTAAATGATTTTCGCAATTTTGGAATGGACTTGCCCACCCAACTTTAAATTGTTTTTGTAGTCTCATTTCGCTAAAAATTTAAGTTTCGTTTTCATTAATAATATTGATTTACATAAATCTTACTGATTTTCATAAAAATGGCAAGCATAACAACCACAGTCGAATACCCTATTAGACCTTGCTTGGTTATAAAGTGGAAATAACTGTTACTTATATACTTCGGCAATTTTACCGTCGTCCCTCACTAGTGCAGTCAGTCTGACATGTGTCAAATCGGCCAACTTAGAGCGGCTCTGGTATAACTGTAAAAATCTTTATGGATGTCTAGTAAATAAATAAACAGATAAATCTCTTTATCGATGACCTTATTCAAGGATAAGCTACTCGAGTTCAGTATTCATAAATGGGATTCGATAAAAACAAAACAGTATGCGCGCACTTTATCGTATCGTATCCTCGGCGTCTACACCGCCATTCGTATTCAATACGTCAGTTGTGTAGCCAATGTCGCCTGCCAGTATCATATTACACAAATACAAAACATATAAATCGGCCCAATCTATCTAACTAAACCCAAATTCAATTTCTACTCCTTCCAGCACTAGGATTCGCGTGTTTGACATATTAGTATCTAATGTTGTTTCACTTGTGACTAGAATACTTTGAATCTTTTTAGCCGCTTCGAAATAGGAAACCGTTTTCAAATAGCCTGCCTGCACCGTCTTGACATTTCGATTTAAGTTAACCTTCTTGACAAAAATTGTCAATGTGTGCCAAAGATTTTCATGCAGTTTGGGTTTTATTCCTTCTACCATTTTTATTATTTGGCGATATTCGAATTCAAAAGTTACGGGAAAGAGGACAAAAAGGTTTAAATCTTCTTTTTTAAAAAGTGGTATTATACTGGCCAGTTATTTCTTAACATATTATAATTTATTCTTGCAATAATAACTAAGTTAGAATAACCCTCAAATACTCGTACTAAAGTGAACAACTTTTAATAATAATAAGTATTTCTGTCACATAAAGGTTTTTGTTTTTCATGGGTCAATTGTATTCATGAACTGGCCACTACTGGATTGAAGTTCCCAATCCATAGTATCGAATAGTTTAGGCTTTATTTGGTTGTGCTTTTAACATTTGTTGATTGTATTGTCGTGCCTTGCCCCGGCGAGAAGCACAATCAAATTTGAGAACAGCGAAGACAGACCTTTTTATATCCAACTAGTATTAAAATACTGCTATTATTTAACTGTTTAGTGCGCACACACCTCAACTGTTGTGACTTGTCACATAATTTAAATAATCGTTCCTGCGTCTCTGGATGGGATTACCTACTCTATTTAGAATCCATGGAAAGTAGACGAATCACTCTCATGAACTCGATTTATGATAATTTAGTCCCAATAAGTTTCATTCAAGTATTCTTCTTAATCTTATCCAAAACACGAAAAATCGCACTGCGACGTCTTCAGTTTGAGTGCCTATCCTTTCAAATCACAATAGCGATAGTTTCGATACCACTAAACCACCATACGCTCTACGTCCAGTGATGTTTGTTCTTCACTGCCATAAATTTGATTGGAAGGAGTCAATAGGTCGCGTCATCGGTTATTTGAATGGAGCGACGCGTTGCGTGCCACACGGCACTATCTGTGTATTTTTACAGCGGCCTGCCGATACATTGAAAAAAGTTGAAATTGCGCCGACATGTGAACCGAATGCGCCTATGTGCCGGGATTGCTTTATCGGGAATGCAATCGGTTATATGGACTTGTGAACACTAAGCTCGAACGTAATGGGCATGTTGGTAGGAGCAATTTTTTGTTTCAAAACTATGGTGTAAGTGCATTGGTAATCTTACCCACATGTTGTTGGATGAAATAAGCCATATTTAAAAGTATGTTCGACTTTTAAAGAAACGCATCAGTTGCGATTGGTTGACAGGTGAAACAATGTTTTATCTTGTGATGAAATTTTTGCACATACAGCTAGTTATCTATATAGAGAGCATTATCCAAAGCTTGATCTTGCTCACGTGTTAACTTCGCCAAAATCAAAAACAAAAGATAATTAAAAACTCAGTATACCCTTTGTGAGTATTGTTTCATGAATGCTTAATCAGTTAAATACAAGGTACCTCTTGTAATCATATTAGTGAACTCCTCTTTTATCTCCAGTATTTTCCCTTTTTACAAACATATAAACAAGTATATATACCTATAATGAATTCGCTAACTAAGTGCGTTCAAACAAATTATCCTTGTAACTTGGGCGAGAAATGTAACGGTGGAACTAATGGGGCTTAATTTAGCATTGGCAAAGTTTAAATCGCTTGCAAAGGTCGCATTAAAATTGTGCATGCATACGAAGGTGAAAGTTCAGGGCGATATTAAATAATCGCGGCTTTATTAGCAGGGGAGGAACCAGGGCTGGACGGGGAACAATTCGTTGCTTTTGAAACAAATTTTTTGAACATTAATTGTTGGCAATAGCAGTATGGTAGCTAGGTAAGTAGTAGTATAGTGGGTACATCCAATTAGCCTTAGATAGTGTACAACCTTTAAACTCTACGGTTTCATAGATTTATTTATAGATTTTTTAATATCCCAGTCTCTTCTGGAATATTGAAGAAATAGCGTAACTTTCTATTTTCAGTTTACTTATTACATTTTCTTATTAACCTTTTTTTTTTTATAAATTTGACACACCTTATTAGCTGTCGGCTTTGGACAGCCAAAGCTTTGGTAATTCAAGTTCTTATAATTTGAAAATGGTAAATCACATTTTGATATGATGTCGGTTTAGAATTAAAAGATACGACTCCTTTGGATATCCTAAATCCCCGTTGCGACTATCAGAGCCACTTTTTAGCCATTATTAATGAATCGCAGCAATTACCCCAAGTGGTACCGCTCTAATCGCGTGACTGGTTTTGATCAGAAAAAGAAATCAACTGTAGTTTTGTTTGTGGAATTAGCATTCATTGCTCGAGCGATGCTCAGGGGCTGAATTGACGTCGGTGTTTCGGGGTTAGCTAACTGTTTACAAAATCGTAATAGACTTTAGTAGGGTTTTTTTCTGCAGGCTGCACCGAAATCCCCGGGAAAGTTGACTGCAGTATTTTTTTTGTAGTCTGTGAACTAGATGAAACGAAATTCTATTCAACAACTTTTGTAACTTAGGAAGAAGTTTGTTTAAAAATACTGTACAAAAATTTTTTTTAAATGAAAAATTCGCATAATCTTTACGCCTTCACACCAAAACTACTGAACCGATTTAAACAGAATTTAGTACACAAATAGTGAACAGCCTAAATAAGCTCGGAGGGTACTTTTATACCACTATACTATAAGACAGTAATGTTTTGCGTAATAAACGACTTCACGCGGACGATGTCGCGGGAAAAAACAAGCTTTCCGGTATTCTTTTGCAGTCACTAGTAGCTGTTACAGTTTTTACAACATGTGTTCGTTTATGTCATAAAACGCCAACTGCGTATCGCCAATACGAAATTGTAACCTACACCGATACGTCATAAAACGATTTACCGACACAGTTTTATTGAACGCAGAAATAATGTTAGGTACGTGTATACTGATATGATGATGAAAGCTCTATGAATAGAAAGGAAGATATTTTATTAGTCACATTTAAGACACATTTTAGCTTAATTTAGTGTGAACGGTAAGGGTGCATTGAAATTAGCAATTTTATTACTATGGGAATACCCCATAGTAATAAAAACGCGGCCGCGCGGCACTTTGCGAAGAATTTGAATGCGTCTTAACACTGGCAACGATTTGCGATCTTCTTCTTCTTATCGTATGGTTGATGAACAACCTGGTGTCAGAGTTTTTAAACCGCCCGTAGGCCTCTGACATGAATTCACACACCGTTAAAAAATCTCTCAAGTGTGCTGGTTTCCTCACGATGTTTTCCTTCACCGTTAAAGCGTCGAATGATGGTACATATGGATTTCAAATTTGAAAAACACATTGGTACCTGGCGGGGTTTGAACTGGCGACCTCTCGCATGGCAAGCAACGACCTTGACCACTCGGTCTTGGACGCTTTCATGATTTGCAGTGAAATGGAAATCCAAATTCACGCCAGACCGCCAGACCCAGATTTTTTACTAAACGTAACTCCTGGGGCAAGGGAGTAAACATCGAATCCGACTCCGAGTTGAGTAGCTTCTAGCGAGAAGACTGAAACTGAAATATTTTTTTGCGTGACTCTTACCAACCTTAGAGAAACATTCATTATGTTTGCCTGGCTCGATTTCGCTTGCGCCAAAAGACGTTAGTTCAGTTCCCAAGCGTGACAAATATTTGTGTGTTCGTCGGTGATTGTTCCGGTCTGAGTTATTTACAAAATTTAAATGTATTTGTTTTTGACAAAACAAGTGCTTAAGCAAGTTAGCTTGAAATCGGGGCTATGTGATGTTTATTTAAGTCAAGGTGCCAAATACGCGAATTTTGTTGATACGTGTATATGCACTGTGGCGTGGCGTAGTCCACATACAGTCTGAGGAAAATCGCAAAATCTCGTGTTGAGCCGGCCTTCGCCACACGCAATATTAGGCGATGACAATGTTTTAAACGATGCGGAAACATTTTTGTATTACCCATAAAAATCGGTTAGGTAAGCGGAGAAGATGTTTCGGAAATACACTTGTTATAATGTTTTCGAATGATCAAAAATGTTCATTCAAGATTGTTTTGTGTTGGTTGAGTCCTTTAATTTGGATTGTTACAAAGTGGCAATCTCTCAGGTCGTTTGTGATTGCTAAATATCTCTCACTGTTATTAAAATGTCAATTTTGTTATTTTCAGTCCACCCTGCTACCACCTACCCCTGGAATATGCGAAGCTGGTGTCAGAGTTCTCCCGTTTGCGAAGGACTGAAGATGGAGACTCCAACGTCATCTGGATACATAAGCCAGTGGCACAGAGCCAGGGCCGAGGCATATTCTTGTTTCGGGTAAGCTTAAAAAATATATTTCAATAGAGGTTTAATCGGAGAACATTACGTAAAATTATCTCGCACTCAATATTCATAATTTTAAAATTAGTTAAAGATTCAAGATAGAAGTATACTTTATTCGTCTCTTGATCGATCGATTACGGGTTTCCCAGAAGATATAATTATTGAATAAGGATTCCCAAGATATTGAACTACCCCATACGCGAAATGTAATGAACTGAAATAATTTGTTCTGCAAATAGATTTTGATGAAATACTTATGCACGTCAAGTTATAGATAAATTTATCAGAGGTATGTACCTCTATACGTACCTCTACTATCTATGTAGATAGTCCATGGATTTTCATCGTTCAGGTAGTCTTCTACTTTATGACACGCGTTTTTCACACGACAGGAGACACGAGTACCTACTACTAACTATTTCTGAAATGTGCGATGTCTCTGTTTCTGCAGATTTTTTTATTTTTAGGTAAGTACTACTTGAAGTCCACCGTTCACTGATTGCAGTAGTTCAACCTAGTTGTTAGTTGAGTAGTTGCCGATCCAACCCACTTCAACCACTATTTGTTCGCAGACTCAGATCCTAAAGTTTTGTTTATAGACTAACTGCCTCGTTGGTCTATTAGTAGCAAGCGCTGCGTAACGAACAAGAGGATCCCGGTTTGAGCCTGGGGTCGGGCAAAATTTGTGAGTTTTTCTGTGAAGAAATTACTCAGCCCAGAGTTAGGAAGTAAGCGCTTGGTTGTAAGCCCGTGCCTCGGAAAGCACGAGAAGCCGGTGGTCTTGCGCCCGATCTCTCATCGGTCATGTCGGATTACCGTCTCGTCAAACTATGAGAGTAAGGGAACAGAGAGTGCACTTGTGTTTTCGCGCACACTTGTACACTATAGCATGCCCTGCACAGTGCACACGTGGCTGATTTCAATTGAGATCGGCCGCCATGTCCGAAATCGGTTGGACTTATATTTTTTTTTCAGAGCATCTGCGAGATGCGTTGCGGTACTGCCGCAGTGGTGCAGCGGTACATCGAACGTCCACTCCTGATCGCGGGCTACAAGTTCGACCTACGGCTCTACGTGTGCGTGCCGGGGTACCGGCCTCTGACCGCATATATGTACGCTGAGGGATTGGCTCGATTTGGTAAGGCCAAATCCGGTGTTGATGACAAGGCTACTCAAAGCCCATCAGTGTACTCAGATTGAGAAGAATTGATTCGGTACTCAATTATGTACTTCTTATATACGATGCTATAAGAAGTACCAAATCGATTCATTCCTAATCAAAGAGAGAAACGGCGTTAGATGTTGTACCAACGAGTTTCTATCTTTTATTGCTGCATCTGCTAGAGCCATTCTCTCTTGCGCCAAGAGTGAATACCGCCTCTGCTATTGGGGTTCTTCCTCTCTGTAAGATTATAAATGCAAAGCCTGAAATCACCGGTGACAATTTTCGGGTCTTAGCGACTCAATGGATCCCTACAGTAGCAAATATATAGTAGCTAACAGACTTGAATAGTCCTCATCCCCTAAGTTCAACTTGTCATATTTATAACTGAAATGGTCCACTGTAAGTCTAGTGTTGTTTGTTTGCAAACAGTTTTTTGATGCGATGATACAACAGAAGATGTTGGAAAGGGGCCATTACACTAAACATTTGAACTTATACTTTCCAGGTACTGATAAATACACGTTGACGGATATTCACAATCCTTATCGACATTTGACGAACTCCTCATTAAACAAGTCTGGACCAAGATTCGCTGAATGTAAGGATCGAATTGGAAATGGTGAGTAGAAGGGAAACAATAGTCTCTAGGGTATAATAATACAGGGTGTAACAGGAGGGGTGGATCATCGTAAGTCAATCGATGGGGGACTTCAATACCTATCGATATAACCCCCATGTATGTTCAGCGATTTTCAATAGTTCCAAAGTTATTGAGATTTTTGTGATTTTTTTGTAAGAAGCCGGAATTCAGTATAAAAGTCTTCACTGTAGCTTAACTACTGGACCTGCTTACATAATTTTTTTTCTAGAAGTAGTTAAATAGTGGGTCTTTATAATATCGATATCGATTTGAGTCATAACCCTATCATATTGGAGTAAAAAAATAATTCTTCACAAAAGTTTTACGAATCGAATTGTGTCTACCAACTTTCAAAGCCTCCAGTGAAAAAAAAGTGCCTGTGTTTTTTTTCTAGAACTTATTTTAAAAACTACCTACATCCATGGATAGTATACCCTGAAAATTTCATACCGCTACTGCTAGAGGATGAGAACGAAAATTGAACGCGAAAGGCACAGGTGCAATAAATCAGTGTTTTTATTTTTCATGTAAAACTTTAATTTTAAAATAAAAAGATATGTTTCAGCAAATTTATGCTATGTTACTAACATTAGTAGCAGTAATTTTACAGAATTGAAAATTAAAGGGGTGAAAATCAAACAAAAGAAAATTTACATAAATAATTTTTGTTAATTATTTTTTTTACAGTAAGTGTTCATAATGGGCATTATTATTGGCTATGCATAGCTTAGACCTTCTTAAAAGCTTTTTTGGAGGTTGTGGAATGCTTCTTTTTTCTCAAATTTTTCAGGGGCCCAAATTGTGATAAAGCAAAATGTAGTAGTAGCATTTTGCAACATCCGAAAAACCTTTGTAAAAAGGTGTTGTATATGCATAGCCAATAATGGTGCCCATTATGAACACTTACTGTAAAAATAATAATTAACAAAAATTATGTAAATTTTCTTTGTTTGATTTTCACCCCTTTAAATTTTAATTCTGTAAAATACTGCTACTAATGTTACTAACATAGCATAAATTTGCTTAAACATATCGTTTTATTTTAAAATTAAAGTTTTACATGAAAAATAAAAACACTGATTTACGGAACCTGTGCCATTCGCGTTCAATTTTCGTTCTGATGCTCTAGCAGTAGCGGTATGAAATTTTCAGGGTATACTATCCATGGATGTAGGTAGTTTTTAAAATAAGTTCTAGAAAAAAAACACAGGCACTTTTTTTTCACTGGAGGCTTTGAAAGTTGGTAGACACAATTCGATTCGTAAAACTTTTGTGAAGAATTATTTTTTTACTCCAATATGATAGGGTTATGACTCAAATCGGTATCGTAATTATAAAGACCCACTATTGAACTATTTCTAGAAAAAAAATCATGCAAGCAGGTCCAGTAGTTAAGCTACAGTGAAGACTTTTATACTGAATTCCGGCTTCTTACAAAAATTTCACAAAAATCTCAATAACTTTGGAACTATTGAAAATCGCTGAACATACATGGGGGTTATATCGATAGGTATTGAAGTCCCCCATCGATTGACTTACGATGATCCACCCCTCCTGTTACACCCTGTATAACTCTAACATCTGATCCGATTTGAATATTGACATCAATCTTACTTCAAAACAATAATGAGATCAATATGTCTTTCACTCACTTTAGAATACTGAATATATCTCGGATATTTGCCATCTTTCCATATATTATCGAGTTCCCGAGTATTTTGAACAGAGCGTTCGCTAGTCTCGATCTAAAAGTCCGAATAAGGGGTGAGAGCCATCAAATCCTCCGCAAGTCCGGGGATCATCATCATCGTATGTCAGTTATGAAGAAAAATCCACACATAATCATATCTTATCCAAATTTCTGACCATTTCCAGGCTGCAAGTGGACGTTGAAGCAAGTCCGCCGCGCGCTGGTGGGGCGCTGGGGCGCGGCCGAGTGGCTGGTCTGGCAGAGGATCAGGGCGCTGGTGACCCTGACTCTCCTAGCCCAGGCCACCGGCACTCCGCCGGCGAGGAACTGCTTCGAGTTCTACGGGTTCGATGTGCTGTTAGACGACTGCTTGAAGCCGTGGTTGATTGAGGTTCAGAAACATCACATCGTGATTTTTATTTCCTCTTTTTGACTTCACCATGTACCCCATTTTGGAGAAAAGTTCGACAATTCGACCACAACAAACTCGAACTACGATTCCAGTTGCAAGACCTAATAGGACTGCGAATCCTCTAATAACTTCCCATTAAAACGGTACCTATTCCTCTGATGATCTTGGTCTTGTCCATAATTTCATCCAGAATCGGGATAGTAATCAATGATCATAGTGTTTTACATTTTAATAAACTTGTTCATAATTGCTTGCATATTAAGCGCCGCCAAAGCTTAAATGGGAGACATCGCTCTACCTACTTTTAGTACCAGGAGAAGAACTCAATGCGCGAAATATAGCAGACCAGTGGACAGTTAGCTGATTAATTTGCTGAGTATCATAATACGCACTCCACGTGATATGTTTGGCACCGTCTTTGGAGTCTGACGCTTGCGTACCATATAAATTGTTACTCTCGTTTCAAAAACACCTGATAATAACTAGCTTCTTCCACGCAAAATGGCGCCTTGAAGTCGAGTTGTGGATATCAGCCCATTGCACCATTACCATTAGCATCTCAAACCTCAATCTTGTTACAACAATAAATCTGCCACCTAAGTCTCCTTAAGAATCGGACCAATGTTCCAGGTGAACCTCTCGCCGGCGCTGGGCGCGAACTGCGAGGCGGACACGACGGTGAAGCAACCCATGCTGCACGAGCTGTTCGACCTGCTGGGGCTGCCGATGAGGCACACAGGCCTGGCGCTGCTGCGGGGCCCGTCCGCGCAGATACACAGGTGAGACACCGGCATGAGGCCTCCTGGCCAACTGCGAGGCGGACACGACGGTGAAGCAACCCATGCTGCACGAGCTGTTCGACCTGCTGGGGCTGCCGATGAGGCACACCGGGCTGGCGCTGCTGCGGGGGCCGTCCGCGCAGATACACAGGTGAGACACCGGCATGAGGCCTCCTGGCCAACTGCGAGGCGGACACGAGGGTGAAGCACCCCATGCTGCACGAGCTGTTCGACCTGCTGGGGCTGCCGATGAGGCACACCGGGCTGGCGCTGCTGCGGGGCCCGTCCGCGCAGATACACAGGTGAGACACCGGCATGAGGCCTCCTGGCCAACTGCGAGGCGGACACGAGGGTGAAGCAGCCGATGCTCCACGAGCTGTTCGACCTGCTGGGGCTGCCGATGAGGCACACCGGCATGACGCTGCTGCGGGGGCCGTCCGCGCAAATACACAGGTGAGACACCGGCATGAGGCCTCCTGGCCAACTGCGAGGCGGACACGACGGTGAAGCAACCCATGCTGCACGAGCTGTTCGAACTGCTGGGGCTGCCGATGAGGCCCACCGGCCTGGCGCTGTTGCGGGGCCGTCCGCGCAGATACACAGGTGAGACACCGGCATGAGGCCTCCTGGCCAACTGCGAGGCGAGGCGGACACGACGGTGAAGCAACCCATGCTGCACGAGCTGTTCGACCTGCTGGGGCTACCCATGAGGCACACCGGCCTGGCGCTGCTGCGGGGCCCGTCCGCGCAGATACACAGGTGAGACACCGGCATGAGGCCTCCTGGCCAACTGCGAGGCGGACACGACGGTGAAGCAACCCATGCTCCACGAGCTGTTCGACCTGCTGGGGCTGCCGATGAGGCACACCGGGCTGGCGCTGCTGCGGGGGCCGTCCGCGCAGATACACAGGTGAGACACCGGCATGAGGCCTCCTGGCCAACTGCGAGGCGGACACGACGGTGAAGCAACCCATGCTGCACGAGCTGTTCGACCTGCTGGGGCTGCCGATGAGGCACACCGGGCTGGCGCTGCTGCGGGGCCCGTCCGCGCAGATACACAGGTGAGACACCGGCATGAGGCCTCCTGGCCAACTGCGAGGCGGACACGAGGGTGAAGCAGCCGATGCTGATCCATGAAGGAACCTGGAAATTTGCCCCGACGTATTCAGAACGGTCCGTGAGAAAGACACTGACGTCTTCAATTACTTTTAATGTCTAAGTGGGGCAAAACATGACATTAAAAATTAGATTCATTATTAATAGATTTAATAAGAAATGCAAAATAAATAGTTTGAGCTCCTTTAGTTCCGAATCGGAAAATAAGTGTTCAGCTGCCCTCAGTCAATGTGTGCGTATTGCTGCAAAAGCCACAAATAAAACCCATCATCAAAACGAAATTATGGGCGTTAACTTGTGAAACCATTGAACTTCTGCAAATAATTAAACCTACAATCGTCTAAGAATAGTCCTCACAATCCGTTAGGGTAACAGGATTTCAAATATTGTTACTTGTATCAGTAGAAGAGCCGGTGTCCACAACTCGACGACAAACCGTCTATTTTGCGTGTTTTGTGATTCAAATGTACCATCTGCTTGTACCTCTGTATTTACAGCTACTGCTCGGAAGACGAGAGTGGCGTGAAGAAGGTTGTGCCACCGAGAGCCGCCACCGCCGGCGTGAGGCGCGGCAACCGATACCGGCGAAGACGGCCCCTGCCTGTGCACTGCGTCAACCTGTTACCGCCTGTGGTGCCGGACTATACGGTAACCATAACGTCACAACACCTCGTCATCATAGAAGGGTGCGTTATGCGGCTACCGCTTCAGGCTCCTGCCCGTGCACTTTTTTTTTGACGCAGTTAAATGATTTATGCACCCTGGGGGTTCTCTCCCAGTAGTGTGTCGGACTCCCTAGCGACTGTAAATGCCAGTCCTACGTCGAGTGGTTACTTTATCAGCTCCTTCTTAGCATATATGTAGTTAGCAATTTAAGATAATTCTGCCAAGACTACACGTACCGTTCCGTTCGTAGCACTCAGCAGCTCATTCTGCGTGATGGGTTTCGGGGTACGCGAGGCAGTCATCAAAAACGGCTATACCAGTGTAACGGTTTTACTTCATACACAACTACTCCCAATTTTATTGAATAGTAAAAATAACAAAAACGTAATACAATACTATCTTAAACTAATATAAAACAAATAAAATACAAAATAAACATTAATTCTAATATTACTTACATACTATAACCTTACTATTTACAATAATAATTAATTTAAAAAAAGAAAATAGGAAACCTAACACTATTAAACTTAAACATTAAAAAACTATATGTTTAGTAGATCACGCGGCGAGCGCGTGAGACAGGTTTTGTCGCGGGGGGTCGTACCTCAGAGTCCGCAAATCCGACACTTGCTACCGACAGAGCTCCTTGCACTTGCTCCAAGGTCAGACGCTCGGCCGTTTTAATTACGCTTAGCGAAACCTACCTAGGTACCTAAATTTAATTGCTGCATAATATTTTTCGTGTTTAGTATTAAACAATATAATTGTGTGTGTGTTTTTTCCCCGAATTGGGGACCACCGCTCCGGTACCGGGCAACACTAACGGAAGCTAAATTTCCCCACTTCAAGTTCCAGCTGGAAGCACTGCCTGCAGTCAGTAGTGACTGATTGGGGACACCGGATCACGGACTCACAGGGCAGTGATGTTTTGATTAGGTTGTATTATACTTCGGTTGTTAATGTTTTCCGTACCCACTCCCGCTGTAATTTTAACACTTGCCTAAAATTATATATTTACTGTTGACAAAGGCCTTTTATTAATTACCCTAGGCAAAATTGTCACATTGGCGCCCAACTATAGGTTACATTCACGACCGTTGTGTAGTAAAACCCTTATAGCAATTAATAGTTTTTCTTTGGTGTTGGCTCCTAACTTCATAGTTTTAAGGTCGATTCTATGCTAATTATTTTTAATTGGAGTATGGCCTAATGTTATTTTTCTTTTTTTCTAGTTCTTTTGTAAACTAAACCTAACATAGTTTTATCGATTTTACCATACTCTAATTAGCGCTTTTAAATCATTATCTACAATAGTACTTGGTAGTATTAAGGACTTTGCAGCATATACCTAATAAAAAACAACATGACTTATCCTATTAAATATCTTTCGCTTCAAAAATCGGAACTACAGTATGAAGTAGAATTACGTGGTGGCAGTGGTGATACAGTAGTAGAGCTTAGGAAGCAGATAGTTAAATTAGCTCCGCTTTTACCATCTGAGGACGTGCTTGAATCTCATTTAGAACCTGCTGATGACTTGAAGGTGATAAAGGAATTACTCCTAAAGTCTCAATATAATTTGGGTATCCTTTCAAAGCAATTTGATAAAAATTTATTCGTTCGAACCGAGACCTTATTACACCACATCTATCATCGTATTACTAGAATAGTTGCTCCTAAAGAGATTATGGATAGCTATAAAAGCTGCAAAGCTACCTTCAAGTCTCAGTACGCTGAGCTATCTTCATTTAAACAAGGTACTTCGCAATCTACTCCTTCTACCCGGGCTACTGATAGCGCATCGGACCTCCCCGCAATATCTGTCACATGCGATCGAAGTTTATCCGCAGATCTCACTAAACTTAAATTCTCCGGCCAAACTTGCGTACACTCCTTCATACAGAGAGTGGAAGAATTTGTATATTCCAGAGGAATACCCTTTGAAAAATTCTTTCACTCGCTTTTGAAATTTTTGTTGATGATGCGTTACATTGGTACCGTTATAATAAAGATAAGGCCGAAACATGGCAGGAATTGTGCACCCTTCTAAAAGAAGATTTTAGTAGCAAGGACTACGACTATCGATTGGCCGCGGAGATCCGTTCACGAACTCAGGGTGAGCAGGAGAACATTACAATCTATATTTCTATAATGCATGGCATGTTCTCACGCTTAAGCAAACCTATGTCAGAGGAAGAAAGGTTAGACATTTTAATGCACAATATCCGCCCATGTTACGCCAGTTCTCTAGCTGCATCTCCTCCTATAACATCTATTGAAAATCTTAAGGCGGTTTGCCGAAATTACGAAAATATTACCGCTAGATTTTCACAATTTCAAGAACCACCAAGAGTTACTAGTAATACAGTTGCTCCTGAGTTCGCTTACAAAAATAAAACAACTTATTCTAACAACAATAAATTTAATGAAAAGTTCAGAAACAATAATACTTACTCTAAATATAATAATAACAACTACAATAATTATAAAAGTAACCCTACAACTAGTAATAATAATATTATTAATTCTATAGACGCTTCAGACACACTTCATGATGAAGTGGCAGCTATGCAACTTCAAACAACAAAACCTACCTACATATATTGCCCTAGGTGTAGATCTACCACCCACTCTCTTGGTAAATGTAGACAACCTCGGTTTCTAATCTGTTTCAAATGTGGCAAAAAGGATGTGCGGTACCCAGATTGTCCAGATTGCCATCCTCCTACACACAAAAGTAACAACCAAAAAAACTAATTAGATACGATTGGAGTGGTCGATCTGAAGAGTGGAAGGAATGGTTAAAATTCATAAAAAACTTCTTTACATTTAACTCGATCGCCTCAATCGACAATAATAAACCTAACTTAGAAAGAACAAGGCCTTACGTCACTGTTAATATTTTAAACGACACATTTACTGGATTATTAGACACAGGTTCGTGTGTTACTATCTTGGGTAATGGATCTCACAAAAAGCTGCTTTCTATGGGATTCAAAATGATAGAGAATGATACTGTTGAATTTGTTGCTGCCGGTGGGGACAAATTAAAATCAATAGGTCTCATTGACATTCCTGTAACATTCCAAAATAAAACGCACTATATAAAAGCATACATAGTTCCAAGTGTTCAAAATTCCCTCACCCTAGGCATTGATTTTTGGCGAATTTTTGGTCTCTTCCCTAAACATCTAGATGCAGTAATGTTTTTGAAAGATTCAATAAAATCTAATAATATACATACTAACGCTGTAGATAAACCGGCAATTCTATCATACAATAACCTCTCAACTAGTGAAAAGAATACGGCTGACCAACTTATTTCAAAATTTAGCGCAATTTCGTACGAAAAGAAAGGGCTTGGCCGAACATCACTAATTACCCATACAATTGACACTGGGGATGCTGCCCCCATCCGTCAACGATATTATCGTATGTCTCCCGAGAAGCAACGGATTCTAGTTGGTCAACTCGACGATATGATTAGGGATGATGTAGTCGAACCATGTGAAAGCCCTTGGTCATCTCCGGTTCTCTTGACCCCTAAAAAGAATGGTGAGTTGCGTTTCTGCCTAGATAGCCGAAAACTAAATTCGGTTACAAAAAAGGATGCATACAGCCTCCCATACATAACTGAGATACTCGACAATCTTCGTGATGCTAAATATCTTAGTAGCATCGATCTGTCAAAAGTTTCTGGCAAATTTTAATAAGGGAAGAGGATAGATGCAAGACTGCCTTCTATATTCCGACTCGCGGAACCTTCCAATTTAAGTCTATGTCCTTCGGGTTGACTAATGCACCGGCTACGCAGCAAAGACTAGTAGACTACCTCTTTTATGGACCGGAATTTGAGAATAAGGTATTCGTCTATGTAGATGACATAGTAATTATCTCTAGAAGCTTTAAAAATCATATATCTCTTCTCACAAAGGTTCTAGAAAAACTTAAAATGGCTAATTTAACCGTTAACCTAGAGAAAAGTCAATTTTTCAGGAATCGGCTCAAATATTTAGGTTATATTGTAGATATTAATGGCCTGCAAGCAGATCCTGACAAAGTCGATGCAATAGTCAATTACCCTGCTCCCACTAACCGTAAGGAAGTGAGACGTTTTATTGGTACCGCCTCTTGGTATCGTCGGTTTATACCAAATTTCAGCCAGCTAGCTTCACCCCTTAATAAACTAACATCTCAAGGCAGGAACGCTCCCAAATTCTTTTGGTCAAAAGAAGCAAACGAGGCATTTGTAAAACTTAAAACACATTTAGCTTCAGCACCTATCCTGGCCTGTCCCGACTACACAAAACCTTTTGAGGTACACACGGATGCCAGTGATCATGGCATTGGCGCTGTTTTAACTCAAACACTTAATGGATCTGAAAAAGTAATAGCTTACATGAGCAAATCCTTAAGTAAACAGGAACGCAATTATAGTGCCACGGAACGAGAAGCCTTAGCAGTTTTATTTGCCATAGAGCATTGGCGTTGCTACTTGGAGAACGGCCTTAAATTTACAGTTTTTACGGATCATTCTTCCCTTAAGTGGTTCTTAAACCTTAATAATCCTACCGGGAGACTAGCTCGTTGGGGTGTTAGGCTGTCTGTATTTAATTTTGAAATAAAGCACCGCAAGGGTGCAGATAATGTTGTCCCTGACAGTTTGTCACGCTCCGTACCTATAAACTCTATTGTCTCGACAGACGGACTGACTCAACCCTTCTATTCAACTACAAACGACCCGTGGTTCCTAAAATTATTCAGTGGATGCCTAAATTCCCCAACCACATTTTTAAACTACCGCGTGACTAATGGCAAACTTTTTCGCTTCATTAAGTCCATAAACCCTCTTTCTAGAGAATTCGAATGGAAAGAAGTAATTCCATCGGATCATCGCCCGGATGTAATTTCACAAAATCATAGTGAAGAAACTGCAGGTCATTTTTGGAGTTTTTAAGACATACAAACGTTTGTCCTTAAGATACTTTTGGCCTGGTATGCATCAAGATGTAAGTAAATTTGTTGCCAGTTGCGATATTTGTCAGCAATATAAGTATCCCAACCATGCCACTCTAGGAACAATGGGTCGACCAAAGGAGTGCTGTCGTCCTTTCCAAATGATTAGTATGGACTTGGTAGGACCATTGCCTGTTTCCAGAAAACAAAACACTTTTCTGTTAGTTATTACCTGCTGTTTTTCTAAATTCTGCTTAATGTTCCCTATTCGTCGCGCTACAGCAGATATTATATCTAAAATTTTAGAGCAAAATGTTTTTCTCATACACCGAATACCCAGTACAGTATTAATGGACAACGGGAGACAATTTACTAGCCATATTATGAAAAATTTATTCGCATATTATAAAATACCAAATGTCTTCTACACTCCACTATATACGCCACAAGTAAACTCTGTTGAGCGATACAATAAAACAATAATCACGTGTATTTCTTCTTTTATCGACAATGATCATAGAGCCTGGGATACTAACATCCCTAAGATCCAATTCGCTCTAAATAGTGCTGTAAATGAGGTAACAGGATTTACACCGGCATTCCTAGTATTTGGCCGTGAATTAGTTAGTTGCGGTTCTCATTACATAGACTCTGACATAGTGGATAACATTGTTTTCGCTCCTCGAGATGCATACGCAGAAAATTTAGGTAGTTTATGCAAAGTCTTTGATAAAGTTCAGGCTGCAATAATTAAAGCACACTCAAGGAATAGTAACAATTATAACCTTCGTCGTAAAAACATAGATTTTAACGTCGGAGACATCGTCTGGAAGAAAACCTTTTATCAAAGCGACAAGGATAACAAGTTTTCTAAAAAGCTTGCACCCAAGTATATAAAATGCCGCATCACAGAAAAAAAATCAAGGTTAGTCTACGAACTAGAGGATATGATGGGAAACAAATTGGGATCTTGGCATATTAAAGATTTTAAACTTAACTAATGTTAATCATAAAATTCAGTGGATTTTTCTAGTAAAAATCCAAACCAAAAAAAGGGGGTATGTAACGGTTTTACTTCATACACAACTACTCCCAATTTTATTGAATAGTAAAAATAACAAAAACGTAATACAATACTATCTTAAACTAATATAAAACAAATAAAATACAAAATAAACATTAATTCTAATATTACTTACATACTATAACCTTACTATTTACAATAATAATTAATTTAAAAAAAAAGAAAATAGGAAACCTAACACTATTAAACCTAAACATTAAAAAAACTATATGTTTAGTAGATCACGCGGCGAGCGCGTGAGACAGGTTTTGTCGCGGGGGGTCGTACCTCAGAGTCCGCAAATCCGACACTTGCTACCGTACAGAGCTCCTTGCACTTGCTCCAAGGTCAGACGCTCGGCCGTTTTAATTACGCTTAGCGAAACCTACCTACCTAAATTTAATTGCTGCATAATATTTTCGTGTTTAGTATTAAACAATATAATTGTGTGTGTGTTTTTCCCCGAATTGGGGACCACCGCTCCGGTACCGGGCAACACTGACTGAAGCTAAATTTCCCTTCTTCAAGTTCCGGCTGGAAGCACTGACTGCAGTCAGTAGTGACTGAGTGGGGACACCGGATCACGGACTCACAGGACAGTGATGTTTAGATTAGGTTATATTATACTTCGGTTGTGAATGTTTTCCGTACCCACTCCCGCTGTAATTTTAACACTTGCCTAAAATTATATATTTACTGTTGACAAAGGCCTTTTATTAATTACCCTAGGCAAAATTGTCACACCAGAGCCGCTCTAAGTTGACTGATTTGACACATGTCAGACTGACTGCACTAGTGAGGGACAACGGGAAAATTGCCGAAGTATATAAGTAACAGCTATTTTCACTTTATAACCAAGCAAGGTCTAATTATAACAATTTTTTATTAAAAACATTTATTCACATCCAGAAGATTGAATTGAAGTTTCTTATTTAAAAATATATTTATTTTTTAAATACAATACTTATTAAATCCTTTATCCTATTTTTAAAAAATACTTGGTGAGTATTACCCACTACGTCACTATGAAAACGTGTCAAACGGCGTAACTTTGTAAAAGCGTAATACAGAATGGAGGTTTTACGTTTTCTTTTTATAATTCAATTATTTTAGGTAATAAAAGACAAATAATTAGATAATTAGGTGCATTTGGCATTTTGAAATAACGTCTTATTTTTAAAAGTTGTTTTTTATGATTCGCTAAATATGTTCCTCTTAACAAGGATAAATCCAAAATATGAAATAAAAAGTGTCAAATCAGTCATCTAAGAGCGACTCTGGTATAGTTACGGCATAAAAATCGACAGTGTTAAAGAGTAAAAATGGGCATGTGAATTGTTCTATTGTCTAGTTTGTTGCCTAACTAATAGAAGACTTAGACTAATATTATATTATCATTATTTACTACAGGGTCTTAAACTTTCTTTTTTTCTCAGACGGAGATCGATAAAGCAAAGGAGCCTAATAGCGGGCGTTCGCTGAAAACATCATCGGAGGGCAGTATTGACAACTCTGACGAACAGGCAAAGATATTATTTTCGTTTTCCTTTTCCCTCAATAACGACTAATTTTGTCACAAACAAAAAACTGATGGCTAATCACCGCATAGTTAGTATTATATAAAGCCTACCAACTTACGCATTTTAGCTAAAGCTGAAAATTCCTTACAATCTGTCTGTGAGACTGGCTATGGCTCTAAAACTGCGATCATTGTGTGTTGAGATATTGGTATTAATAGAACAAGTGGGTTTACACAACTTAAATTTAAGTTTCGTTGTTTTATTTCAGTCAGCCTCAGGAGTGACCAACGTATCCGTGACACCGGAAATCGAGGACAATTGGCGTGGCGTGGTGCCTCCTCCAACCGCGGCTGCCCGGCGCAAGATCCAGACCTCGAATGCTTGGGGCAACGGGGTGCGGTGGGATCGCGCGTCCGGCCGGGTCGGACAGTGGGTGCGGATATACCCGCACGTGCTGCCCAGCGATGATCAGGTGACGTCACAATGCTTCGAACTTACATACCGAACAGCTGATAGCGGCGACGTCTAGCAACGTTTCTGGAATAGTCCTCGAATGCTTGGGGCAACGGGGTGCGGTGGGACCGCGCCTCCAGTCGCGTCGGACAGTGGGTGCGGATATACCCGCACGTGCTGCCCAGCGATGATCAGGTGACATCACAATGCTTCGAACTTACATACCGAACAGCTGATAGCGGCAACGGCTAGCAACGTTTCTGGAATAGTCCTCGAATGCTTGGGGCAACGGGGTGCGGTGGGATCGCGCGTCCGGCCGGGTCGGACAGTGGGTGCGGATATACCCGCACGTGCTGCCCAGCGATGATCAGGTGACATCACAATGCTTCGAACTTACATACCGAACAGCTGATAGCGGCAACGGCTAGCAACGTTTCTGGAATAGTCCTCGAATGCTTGGGGCAACGGGGTGCCGTGGGATCGCGCGTCCGGCCGGGTCGGACAGTGGGTGCGGATATACCCGCACGTGCTGCCGAGCGACGATCAGGTGACGTCACAATGCTTCGAACTTTACATACCGAACAGCTGTTAGCGGCAACGGCTAGCAACGTTTCTGGAATAGTCCTCGAATTCTTGGGGCAACGGGGTGCGGTGGGATCGCGCATCCGGCCGGGTCGGATAGTGGGTGCGGATATACCTGCACGTGCTGCCCAGCGATAATCAGGTGACGTCGCAATGCTTCGAACTATACATACCGAACAGCTGTTACCGGCGACGTCTAGCAACGTTTCTGGAATAGTCCTCGAATGCTTGGGGCAACGGGGTGCGGTGGGACCGCGCGTCCGGCCGGGTCGGCCAGTGGGTGCGGATATACCCGCACGTGTTGCCCAGCGATGATCAGGTGACGTCACAATGCTTCGGACTTACATACCGAACAGCTGATAGCGGCGACGTCTAGCAACGTTTCTGGAATAGTCCTCGAATGCTTGGGGCAACGGGGTGCGGTGGGACCGCGCGTCCGGCCGGGTCGGCCAGTGGGTGCGGATATACCCGCACGTGTTGCCCAGCGATGATCAGGTGACGTCACAATGCTTCGGACTTACATACCGAACAGTAGGTAGTTGCGACGACTACCAACATGACTGAAACAGTACATTCATGGGTTGCCTGACTCGACAGCGCTTTTAGTAGTAGCCAGCTGTGTCTTGCATCAGTAGTCGTAGGTGTGTGCTGCCCAGCGATGATCAGGTGACGTCACAGTGCTTCGAACTCGCATACCAAACAGTAGGTAGCGGCGACGACTAACAAAATGACTGGAACAGTACAGTACATTCATGGGTTGCCTGACTCGATGGAGCTTTTAGTAGAAGCCAGCTGTTCCTTGCGTCTGGAGTCGTTGATTCGGTCACCCACATGTGCTGCCCACCGATTATCAGGTGACGTCACAATGATTCGAACTTGCATACCGAACAGTTACCTACATGACTGGAACAGTGCTTTCATGGGTTGCCTGACTCGATGGAGCTTTAAGTAGTCTTCTTCTTCTTATCGTATGGTTGATGAACAACCTGGTGTCAGAGTTTTTAAACCGCCCGTAGGCCTCTGACATGGCTTCACAGACCGTTGAAAAATTTCTCAGGTGTGCTGGTTTCCTCACGATGTTTTCCTTCACCGTTAAAGCGTCGAATAACGGTACATATGAATTTCAAATTTGAAAAACACATTGATACCAGGCGGGGTTTGAACTGGCGACCTCTCGCATGGCAAGCAACGACCTTAAGCACTCGGCCATCGACGCTTTTAGTAGTAGCCAGCTGTATCTTGCGTCTGGAGTCGATGATTCAGTCACCCACATGAGTTGCCGAGCGATGATCATGAGAGCCATCCGCTTCCCCACAAGTCCGGTGATGATGATGAGTCAGGAAAAAAAGACGCGACGTGAAAATGTTGTGTACTTATTTTTGCGAAAACATTTGTTGTCTACAAGAAAAATGCGATACATTTTAAACATTTGACCTAAAACATCTTTTCTTCTGCAATTTGGATCGGTGGACATTTTTATGATGAGCGAAATTTATTTTATAATGGTGTATTAAAAGCCCCCATCAATTTTCAGATCAATGTGATCTCTCATCGTTTTTGTTTGTTTGACCGGA
This sequence comes from Maruca vitrata, assembly GCA_039566165.1. Lineage (NCBI taxonomy): Eukaryota > Metazoa > Arthropoda > Insecta > Lepidoptera > Crambidae > Maruca > Maruca vitrata. The sequence goes on along the minus strand of CM076917.1, from coordinate 12,087,581 downwards.
TTATTAAATTTGGTAACCACTGCTCATTAAAATATGGCACATCATAATTTCATGAAGTTAGTCGAATTATTTTCCTTGACGTACTGTACATACTTAATACATACATGCATAAAATTACGCCTTTTTCCCAGAGGGGTGGGAAGAGATCACTTCTAGCGATCCACTTTCACCTCTGTGGGAAACGTGATGTGATGGGTTGTGGACCACGTCGCCGCCATTCTGCCTTGTGCATTGTTTTAACAAGGTCATTACGTTCCCACGAGTAGCAAGGATATATGACGGGGAAGGAAAAGGGGAGGAAGGATACTATCGTCTCAGATGATTTGGACTGAGTCGATAGTAGCTCGAGGAGCCGGATCCGGATCCCCTGACTAAATGTTCATAAAAACCCACTTAATGTTCATAAAAATACCCGTTCCCAGATGGAGGAAGCTCGGGACAGCGTAGCGCAAGTGTCGAAGTTCTTACGGGCGGCGCGGGAGGTCTGCCGCGCGGGGGGTCGCGATCCCCGCGCCCCCCGCGACGCAACCCGGGACGCAGCCTTCGAAGCCTCTCTCAGGAAGAAGCTGGAATGCGGCTCGCAGTTCCAGGTCTGGCTGCCGCCGTTCTGATGTGTTCACACCTAGCTGTAAGGAACGTTAGCTATACTAATAAATGCTTGCTCAAATTATGTTTTGTTTTAATATGTAACCGCTCACATATAAAGCCCTGTAGACGTATGATTGTAGGAGCGTTTTTAGTAGATTAATATTCTAATTAGTTCCATTAATTAATTATAAAAAAAATGAAAAAATCTTCTCGGAAATGTTCGCCGAAGCGTTGTAAGCGCTACGTAGTTAAAGCACTGAATAGTGACTGGGACCATAGCCCCTTTGCGAATATCTTTCTCAAACAAAAACGGTAACAATACAGATACTAGGTCTTTTTCATTGTGTTGCTAAAATTCAGTCAATTCATTAAATATTTTTTCCATCCCATCAAACATTGTCATTTTATACAAGCTATTATTTACAGACTGTAAATGATAAAATAATTACTTACTCGTAGTAGTAAGTAACGCAATGAAACCATGCTAATGAAAAAGCTTCAATTATTCACCCAACTCTTAATTTTTTAATTCGGTTATTAAGCAAATGATTACCGCTAATAAGTAGTTCAGAATGGATCTTTAAGTTTACGTAGTAATTAGAGATTACTTACATTATTCGAAGTACCTACAGGGTGTATCGGTTAACTGTCAAAAAATAACAAATATTTTTCTGTAGGTCACAAGAAGTAACTTCTTAGGCTGCATGCTTAGGTCGCATTTAAAATAAGTTGAAACGAAAAAAAATAATGAAATGATGATGAATACCTACAACAGCAATAAGTCCTAAATGAATGTAAAATAATTAGGATAACTTCGAAATGACTAAGTTACGCGGTCGTTGCGTAGGATGCCGTAGCGTCTTTTTGGACCAGGGTTGTTGGAACATGATTGTTGTTTCTATTTGACTGCGCCAAGTGCCACCATGAAGATTCGGGAAAATTAAACAAACTTAACTTTTACATACCTAAAATATATTTTTGTGTATCAGTGTCAGCCTGTATAAAATGTGACTAAATTAGAAACAATTCTTGAATGAACAGACACATGTGCCGACAAGGTCTTGGATTATAAAACTGTGACGCAATTTGTCAGCATACTCAGTATTAACTTTGTTAGCAATAAAGTTAGAGGAGCAAGATGACAGAAAACGTGCACGAAAATCCGAACCCATTTGATTCCTTCAGGGTCACTTTAACAGTGTTGAGATTTACAGGATTCTACGAATTGCCTACAACTAGTAAGATTATTCGATTTTGCCATTTCATGTACAGGATTTTGGTCTTTATTTTTGTTATTATATATAACATGATGCATTTGACGTATCTTTTTTTAGTAAGTAAACTTTTACGTATATTTTTTTATATAGATGTACTTACATCACTTAAACTGCATAATAAAACCTTACCATTATTATCGTGCCGTCACGTACTTTCTTATAGAATCAAAAGGACTCTGGCATAAATTATGGTTTTATTATTGAAATACCACAATTGAACCTTATTGCAAAGGTATTGACCATATGGATTAATACTGCAAGAATACGAAATCTTCATGAACTTATCCAAGGTATGAGTAATCTTTACTATTATTATAAAGCTAAAGAGTTTGTTTGTTTGAACGCGCTAATCCTAGGAACTACTGGTTCGAATTGAAATATTGTGTTATCCTTCCTTGATAAATATCAAGGAAGGCTTAAGGGTATATAACATCACGCTGCGACCAATAGAAGTAAATAAATAGTGGAAAATGTGTAATAACCGGGTAAAACGCCTCTAGATTATTAGGTATATAAATATTTATTTCGCTTTTAGGATATAAGATTTTTGGTTAAACAAGTATTCTGTCTACCAGATTAATTACATCAATGTATTTAAAAAATATATATTTATTAGCTATTAAATTAAACTGCTATATATCAGTCTCTGACGCCCATAGTACAAGCTCTGCTTAGTTAGGGGTCAGGTGGCCGTGTGTGGAAATGTCCCAGATATTTATTTATAATAATTTGTTGATCTAGAGAGCTCCGATTGAATGTCGCTAGATGTTACATTACTTTTTGTTTTTCCCCAGATCCTATATTTGCCGCCACCAATAAAAATGATGCGAAGTTAATAAACGAAAACAATAGAATAATGCTGAAATTAAACCGATTAGCTATCTACAACGTCGTGGCAGGCGGTAGTTTGTGGATGATATCCTTTGTGTTTAGGAGACTGGAAGATCCTGAAAATGCGAGCGTACCAGTCTATGTGCCCTTCGAAACCTCTTCTACTTTGGGGTAAAAGTTCTGAATTTCTTTGGATTACATGTTCTTGATTTACCTAGTTAGCACTAAAAGTTGTAATTGTTGATCAAGAGGTGTCCGAAACCCTTGAACCTCTGCAGTTACGTAGAGACATTGCCGGTCTAAGTGTTCTCTACCGTCTCTTTAACGGGGAATATTCTGAAGAGCTATTTCAACTAGTCTCTCCCTCCCCTTTCCATTCCCGAAATGTGCTGGACCACGCTGCCATCCGTATACAATTCAGGCAATGATGGCTCGGACTAAGAGGTTCTTAATTTCCTTGCGGTAAAATTTCCTTATTTATATTTACGTATACATATGTATTATAACAAGAATTAACGAAAAAAATCGAATATCTTAAATCCTCACACACTAATTGCCATTTATACAAAATAATTGTGATTAGTTAAACCTACTTTTATAATTCCGATAATTCACATAAAGTCAATTTCGTCCAGAAGCATGGACGATTGAATCTAAATTATAAAATGTTTTTCGATTTGATTGAATCTAAACCTTTAATGAAAATAAGTTATTGATTGATTGAGTGGCGAGATTTTGTAAAGCCCTGCTGCAAATATTTTAATTTTGAGTATAGCACTTAAGTAGGTAGATACATGATAATGTATAGTAATGGGTTAATTTGATACTTGATTGTGTTTTGTTTTTTATTTATTACAGTTATTATCTCTCTGTACTTTGTGAAGTGGGGCCTGTGTTATGGAGTGGGATTGGTCATTTTGGCGCCGACTGTATCATTGCTACCTACTACGCACAAGCCACATCACAATTGAAGATACTCAAGAATAACCTAGAGAACCTTTTTGACAAGGATGAGTCGATCGAAGATATGACACTCACTGAATACAAGCCTACGGAACCTTTTCAATATAGAGATGAAGTAAACGAGAATATAAAGACGAAATTTTATTACTACGTCCAAAGATACGAAAAAATATCATGGTATGAATATATCCAAAAAAATATGTTTAAAAATGGAACCTCCTATGTAAATGTTTTGTTGTTTCGTTTTATTATTATTCTATATTTATATCAAAAATAATTTTGGTATAAGTTAAAATCGTAGAGCAGTAAACCTTTGAATAATTTAAGATGTCCAATTTTTATTAGATGTTAACCGTATATGTATAGTTGACATATATATGTACACTTTTAATCTGTATAAGATGTTAACTGTAACTGTATATAGTATTTTATGTATTCTACAGTTAAAATAATCCTGATATCTAGATCTTCATATTATTTTCAGGTACACTAATGAGATAAGCGCTATATTTAATAATAGCATGTCGTTCCAGTTTTGTTCTACGTCGATAATCGCTTGTTTGGTGATCTATGAAATGAGTAGTGTAAGACTTTTATTTTTATATGATTTATTTTTATTTTGTAGTTATATATAGAGTTCTAAAAACAAAATACTTTGATTTTCAGATGCCTATACTATCTGTGTTGTTCCTTCACATGTTCATTCTTCTCATCATTTTCCTTATGCAAGCATTACTTTATTGTTTCTTCGGACACATGGTAGAACACGAGGTGAGAAAGAACTTTTATTATTAAACATATTTTTTTTATTTAACCCTATACATAAGTTCTCAGTGGTTTTTCGCATTTTACAAATATGGTCGAAAAGTAACATCAGATGTTCTGGTCGAAATGACCCAGTGGGGTTTACCGCTAACGTCCCGGGTCCCCAATACTTAGGTATCTAGTCTGTGGTCTTGTTCCACAGAGCTTAGCCATAAACACGGTATACAGGGTGTCCCAAAAAGTAGTGTCAAGCGGAAGTCCTGAGATAGAACACCTCGTGGGGCATCCGAAACACCCCCATGTATATTCCGCGATATTTTATAGTTTTCGAGTTATGACTTTTTTTCTAAAATTTTTGAGAACAACTGACCTAATCGACTAAAAATATTGTAGAGAAAAAAGTATTTCATTTTTTTGAGTAATTCTTTTTGCAAATCAATTTTCTTGAGTTTTTCTTTAATGCCTAAAATATTTGTCTCCATAACTTATATGGAAAATATCAAAATTATGGTACAAACTGAAAAGTTACGTTCTGTAAATAATGTCTTACAATTTCAACGTTAAATTTAAAATATTAGGAGGTAGTTGCATGGCTCCTAAGTAACTTTAAAAACTGCGCTAGATTCTCAGCTTTCATAATCATTAATAAAAACTGGTACTAAATGGGCTACTTTTGCTGAAATCGGACTTCAAAGACAGAGAGGTGGAAAAAATCATAAAATTTGCCATTTCAATACGAAGCATTATTTGGACATTTTACTATTTCTAAAGTTAATAAGATTGTTAACAATCAAAATTATACCAGAAATGCTAAGAAATAACTACTTAAAAGTTAAATTTGTGACACTTAAAAAAATTGTTAAGTTTAAAAATGGGAACTTTATTAAAAAAAAGTTATCGTTTTTGATTATTTATTGTAAAAAGTTTATAAGTAAAAGTTTATTAAAGTCCGTAAAAAAAGCAAAGTTCGTCAAGTTCGTCGTAACAAAGGTATTGCATGTGAAAACAGTGTTAGCGCAATGAAACTTAAATTAAACAAAAAAAAATCATCCAAATGTTTGCATCTGAGTGCTCCTGTATTAAATTTAGGGTTGTTAACAAACTGACTAACTTTCGGAATAATAAAATGTCCAAATAATACTTCGTATTCAAATGGCTAATTTTTATGATTTTTCTACCTCTCTGTCTTTGCAGTCCGATTTCAGCAAAAGTAGCCCACTAAGTACCAGTTTTTATTAATGATTATGAAAGCTGAGAGTCTAGCGCAGGTTTTAAAGTTACTTAGGAGCCATGCATCTACCTCCTTATATTTTAAATTTAACGTTGAAATTGTAAGACATTATTTACAAAACGTAACTTTTCAGTTTGTACCATAATTTTGATAATTTCCATATAAGTTATGGTGACAAATATTTTAGGCATTAAAGAAAAACTCATGAAAATTGATCTGCAAAAAGAATTACTCAAAAAAGTCAAACACTTTTTTCTCTACAATATTTTTAGTCGGTTAGGTCAGTTGTTCTCAAAAGTTTAGAAAAAAAATCATAACTCGAAAACTATAAAAAATCGAGGAACATACATGGGGTGTTTCGGATGCCCCACGGGGTGTTCTATCTCAGGACTTCCGCTTGACACTACTTTTTGGGACACCCTGTATAAGTAACTAGCTTGGCTTACTGTGTAGCCCAGTTTCCGCATGAATTTTCTGATCGCTATAACCAAGTGGGGACTGCCACTCATACCACGGGTCTCACATAATTAATACGTATCTATAAAGCCGGTGTTGTTAGGGTAGGACAAGTTTTTGCAACCGCAAGGTATTAAAAGAGCGCCATGGCATAAATTAATGACGATTTTATTTTGCATCTATGAGTTAGAAAAGAGGAAGCGCCGTGGTTTACTTCTGCGAATGGTTGTCGGCTTCACCGCGATTCCGAACAATAATAATAATAATATTCTGATCGCCCTGACCCGGTGGGGACAACCGCTCACGCGCCTGGTCTGATATACTAATAGTTATCTTTATTTTTTCCACAGAGCCAGACGATAAACACAGCTGTGTACTTCAGTGACTGGTTGTCTCTGTCGCCGCGTTTCCGTAAGGATATTCTGATCGCGATGACCCGTTGGGGAGTGCCGCTCACGCCCCGAGTCTCTAACATTGTCCCAGTGTCGCTTATAACTTTTGCATCGGTAAGGTTTATACCATTTGTATCTGAATTTCGGGGTACAAGTACCGGGATCCCCAGTCCCCAGAAGGGCCACTAAAGTAATTTCTATATTTCCAAATTATCGTTGGAATTTGCTTTCCACTGTCTATTAAAGGGTTAGAGTAATTAAGTAATTTCTAGGATTATCTTTATAATTTAACTAGTGACCTGCCCTCGCTTCGCTTTGGGTAATCCGTTATTAGCGGATGCCTATATAAGTCATAACATCTAACTGCATGCCAAATTTCAGCACGATCTGTCCAGTGGTTTGGGCTGTGCGTTGATAGATCAGTCAGTCTCTCACTATGTCAGTCAGTCACTTTTGAGTTTATAATTAATGCACCGTGATTCAATTTTAATTGAATGTGCTTGGTCGTCCATGTCACCTTTCTAAAAATAATTTGATGATTTTCGTTATGCTTTCAGATAGTCAAGTTATCTTATAGGCTGTACACGGTCATGGCATCACGACAGATGTAATAAATTAACAGAAAACAAGAGTTAAGTCCACTTGGAAGCCTATCTGAACCTACATGTAACAACATATGGACTACTTGTTGCATTTAAAAATCACACTCGATAGTAAGATTAATGTCCAGTAAATATCTAATCATCGAGTATATTATATCGAATAAATATCGCTGCACCTATATTAGCAACATATTGTGTTTTTATTCTGTGAACGGAATCTATACATGTAATAAAAATGCAACGGACCATTGTCTGTACATGGATGTTATGTGATAAAATATTATAGGAGACCTTAATCAACGAAACAAAACAAATTGTTGTTGGGTATCCAAAATTATTTGACAATATTATTTGGAATTTTTGTCTGTTTGTTTGTGCGTTTGTGCACGTTAATCTCAGAAACGAATGTCTGATCTGGATGCGGTTTTCAGTGATATATTATGATAAGACCCACTTAAAATTCGGTATGTTAGTTGGTTTCATGTTAATTGTTTCCTATGTTATTGAAGTTATGCTAATTTAAACAATCACGTAGAACTTGCTAGTCGTTTGTAGGCGCGGGTCATTTCTAAATACTTTTTTCCACTCGGACGAAGTCGCTGGCACTTCTTGAAATAGAAAGGTTGTTTTATCAGATTAGTAAGCTAACGCTATCGTGTTGGTCATCGAAACAAATCCGATTTTTAAACAAAGAAAATATCTATCTTAATTTTAAGTCAGTGGTACTCCACTGTCAATTCTTCAATTGTTTCCGAGCTCGACGAGTAATTGAAGTACCATTCGTAGCCGGAATGAGTCCGCAAACATCGGAATCACATCGTTACCCGCACAGAGCGCCATTTCGGATTTCACACTCGAGGCAAATGATATGTTACGCTCGTTAGAGTGCAGAACCAACGCCCCTACCATTAAGATGAAACTCACTTTTAGTTTTAGTAGAGCAACTATCGAGTTTCTTGCCGGAGTCTTCTCGGTAGAATCGGCGTTCCGAACCGGTGGTAGAATCTTATTATTATCTAGTAATGTGACGATTTATAAGTGCATGTAAATTGCCTATATAAATAAAGACATTTTGATTTGATTTGAGTTCTTTTAGAGTAAAGATTAGATGAGATCGATCTCTAATTTGATATACCTAATTTGGCACTCCTGCATGTAATAATATGCCTAAATCTAAAATTATTTAAATACTCATTCATATTTGTGTGTGAAGAATATCTCAAAAAAATGGGATTGAGTCGGCATCGTCGGGATCGAAGTCAGACAATCTATTTTACTTTAGTTTGAATGCCAGGCTACTGAATCTGGCAATAATTCACTTTACACGCTTTGTTACGCGTGTAAAATTTATTTATAAAACAATCCTACAGAATACAAGTTCTCTGAGAGTCACTTTCGAGTAAGTTCTAAATTTCAACTATTGGTTAGAAAAAAAACGAATGCAATGTTCAGAATTTTGTACCATCTGAATTAATTATTATCAAAGTACTCTACGTGACCGCAGGTGTCGCAAATTATTGTCAAAAGTCGTGTCAGTAAAACAGTTGAAACAAAACGAATGTTACGGTTCGGATAGTCAGTAGCCTGTGTGTGTAGTCACTACGAGCTTTGTAAAATCTCGAAACGATGTGTCTACTAAATTTTCTCCTTCTCCCCTTTCCGACTTTATGTGTCGTCAGCTTCTCCTAACTTTGCAGCGGACAATCGGTCCTGAGTTGTCGTGTCGGGTGATTTTTCGACAATTATTAAATAAGTAAATATTACACATGTTTGCGACTTTAGTTCAACGTTACGCCGCTAGATGGCGTTGCGTGTATTTTGCATCTCGCAAGCGTTTTGTTTTCCGAATAGCATAAGGTTGGAACTAACTTGTGAATAAAAAAAGAGAACATTAGACTAAGCTTAATTGACTTTTAATGTCGATAATAGTAGCTCCCTCAGTACAACAGTTCAAACTTTAGAATAAATTAGTACAACACAATACTACATGTATTGATCTGATCTGTGTGGCTACCATGAGTTTAAAACTTACGCATGCGATATCGCCTACGTAAATAATATGTCTATGAAAAACATGTACAGCGCCGCTGGTGGTTGAGCGAAGAACTAAAATCGGCCGTATGAAAAAAACAACTCGATAGGTTTTTAACGTACGTAAGTTTTCGATAGCCAACTCATGTTAGGCCCTCAGATCTCTTGGTTAATAGCTTAAGCCCCACTGTTTCAGATATCAGAACAACAGCGGTATACACAAATTTAGGTAAATGTATTTTAGGGGTGAGAGCCATCCGCTCCCCTGCGAGTCCGGTGATGATGACGAGGCTTGGAGTATCCATCATTGTATTGTTAGGGAAAAAAGTTTAATGTTCATAAATAACACACCCAGAGACGGAACAAACACCACAGATTCATCACAGAAATATTTATAGTGGGACTCGAACCCACAAGTCTTGGAAGATGTGCCAGGGCCCAGGAGCACTATCCAATTCGCCATCGAGCCAGGCACTAAGTCAAGTTAAGCTTTAATAATAACGTAATCCAGTGTTCTCGACACCTTGAAACGAATTATTATCGGTCTACACGCGATGAAAGAAGTAAAAAATACATAGCTACTTACTGGCCGACGTTACGGTCGCGACCATGATTGGTGTAACCCAGTCGAAACGTCGGGCAGTAACTATGTATGTATTATTATGCTAGTCCTTTCATCGCGACCCATTATAATTGATTTTTCATTATTATCATCATCAGCCTTTACTGCTGGGGCACGGGCCTACCCTAAACTAGGATGATAACACCTTAGTCAACCACGCTGGCCTAGTGCGGGTTGGTTGACTAAACAACCTAAGAATTTCTTCGTAGGTGTGCAGATTGGTTTGTAATGTAATGGAACGCATACGTTTAAAATCGTAAATAGAATACTACTGTGAAACGATCTCGAGTGACCAATGGTAGGGTGTGTTAAGTTTGTTTATACACCAGTACCTGTAGTATACAGAGCCCGAGGCAACGGGCGGCTCGCGACTCACGGTACAATATCAGGGTTTGATTGTATCATGTCTGCTTCCATACCACTTCATTGTGGAGAAACGGACGGGCAATGCATTTAGTATTGCAGTTCGGGTAAATTTTATAAATTAATGTTTCTAGTATTAGCGAAGCGCAAATACAATATTTGTATGGTAGATTTAAACTTGGACCTATTCCGGTAATTAATCGGCAAATTATGGCTCAAATATCTAATTATCGTATCACTGTCTGTCCGTATAACCTTTGTGAGACGTTTACTTACTTAACTTAACAAAGAATGGTCCAAGTTCTAGAAAAAGTTCAACATCGTGTAAGTAATTTAATTATGCTTTTTAACTTTGGAAATGCTAGAGCACACGTTAGAGCTGAAAACCCAAAATACGTTAAAGTTAGGTTGCATGTTTTTTTTTCAGAAAATCCTTGTTCTTTCTGAAAAAGGAAGTGTTTTTTTTCAAAAGCACCTCCTTGTATGGAACGGCACGTTAAAAGGAAAACTTTATGTAGTCAAGAACGAGATATCGTTATACTTAGGTATGTGAAAAGGCTTAATAATAAAAACCGTTACATTCCAAGCGTCGCTTTCCAAATCCCATACGCGACCAATCACCGAACAGTATCGATAAAACTGCCCTCGCAATTGGCCCATTTTGCCTTAAAAAAGTCAAGCTACGTCGTTATAGTCGCGAGCACTAAAATTTCCATTGCCAGGGACCATTTAAGAGCATTCAGTGGGGCTATTGTGCGAGCCCATTGTGTTTTTCTATTGACCGTCGGGCCATGCGAGCAATGCCTGACGCCAGATGGCTTTCAATTACTGAACTGTAATTGTAACTGGGCTGGGGATTAGGGGTTTTAATAGATTCGTACAGGAAGGACGGAGTACTGAGAGGACTCGACAGTTTTTTGAGGTGCTCCTTAAAGTAAAGTCTTTGTCACTAAACGTTTTGGATTAAGTTTCAGCTAATCGGAACTTTTACGGATATCCGTTATATCGATATGAGTGACACATGTTTGCATCATATTGGTGAAGTGTGAGCTAATAACCTATTACGGTATCAGATCAATCCATCATAACGTCGATCAATAAATAGACGTTAAATTGCTTGTAACATCATAGTTACACATATTACAAGACATAGTCACAATAATAACAATTACTGGGTAATAATTACTATGTCAAACTCAAAACGCAAACTTATAATATTTATTGCTTTTCCATAATGTACATAAGGTGTTGCTTAAAAAGTAAGATTCAACTATGTATTACTATGTATTTAACTGCCTCTATGTATTTGTGTGAGTTTTTCTGTAATGAAATTACTCAGCCCGAAGTTAGGAAGTTGTGCGGATGTACGCCCGTGCCTCGGAAAGCACGTTAAACCCGTGGTCCTGCGCCTGATCTCTCATCGGTCATGTCGGTTTGCCGTCTCACCGAACTTTGAGGGTAAGGGAATAGATAGTGCAATTGTGTTTGCGCGCACACTTGTGCACTATAATATGTCCTGCGCACTTGGCTGATCTCAATTGAGATCGGCCGCCATGGCTGAAATCGGTCGGACGCCTTTTTTACTATGTATTTATTTAGGTATATAGGTATAGGTATAGGACAAAGGTATTAATGATCAATAATGTCTTATAATAATAAAAATGTCAATGATAGAATGTCTGAAGTATTTTTTATGCAAAAACATTAAAGAATCATCTCCGTCGAAAATCTATTTTCTATGAGCGTAGTGCAACAATGTGTATAAAATTAAAATAAATTTACGGTCCCTGTAGAAACAATTGAAAGAAACTCAATCATATTTTGTGAATCAGTGTTGTGCTATAGTATAATAATGCGTACCTAAGTACTAAATTCCAATTATTATAACTTGTACCATATAATTAACTTATGTATTATGTCAGTGGGCAGGCCACACTATACTATTAAATAATAATGATCCTTGAGAGCTGCCGAGATCAAGAGATACTCATAGGTAAGCTAATTGCTCGTATTTCAAGAAGACGCCTCCGGAGTACCTATAAGTAATTGAGGCATCTATTCATACTGTTATCTTACGAATACTTGGTTTACTGACTGCTTCGTTGGTCTATTAGTAGCAAGTTCTGCGTTAGAACCGAGAGGTCCCCGGTACGAATTACGGGTCAGGCAAAACTAGTGTGAGTCTTTCTGTTAAGAAATTACTCAGCCCGGAGTCAGGAAGTTGGCGGTTGCACGCCCGTGCCTCGGAAAGCACGGTAAGCCAGCCCTATGCCCGGTCTCTCGGTCATGTCGGATTGCCGTGTCACCGAACTATGAGAGTAAGGGAACAGAGAGTGCACTTGTGTTTGCGCGTACACTTGTGCACTACAATGTCCTAAGCAGTTTGCTGATCTCCATTGAAATCGGCCGCCAAGGCCGAAATCGGTCGGATGCCTTATATATTTTTTTACTTGTTTTTTTTTGGGTAATAGAACAAAATTGTCATAAACAATGAGTATGCAATTTCGAAGTACTCAATGGACATTACTTATCGGTGGAAACTACAGGTGTCCCGAAAAATTGTCTCAAGCGAAAGTCCTGAGATAGAAAAACACCCCGTGGGGCATAATCCGAAACACCCCCATGTATGTTCCGCGATTTTTTATAGTTTCTGAGTTATGATTTTTTTCTAAACTTTTGAGAGTCTTCTAAGTTACGAAGATAAACATTTTAAGTATTAAAGAAGAACTCACAATTGACTTGCAAAAAAGTATGAAAAAAATTGTAAACAAAAAAAAACCGCCTTCAAAAACCCGACTCACTAAATATTACAAAATAATATAATACGCACATTTATAATCATCTGGGTATGAATTTTATATGTTGTTGAAGGCGGTGCCGTTTATATTTCGTACGGGATAAGGGCAGGAGAATGATGATGAAGCACAAAGTGCTTCGTTTTCCTCAAAATTTTGATTGGCACCGCCTTCAAAAACATATAAAATTCATACCTTTTCTTCAAATTTTTTTAGTCGGTTAGGTTTAGAAAAAAAATCAAAACTCGAAAACTTTAAGAAAATAGCGGAACATACATGGGGGTGTTTCGGATGCCCCACGGGGTGTTCTATTTCAGGACTTCCGCTTGACAATATTTTTTTGGACACCCTGTATAGTCAATTTGCAATTTGCTTTCTACAGCTCCGTACCCGAATGGGTAAAACGAGATCTAGGACTATGACTTAGCTGTCTGTCTGTCAGTTCAATTATCACCAGTCTGTATATCAAGCAACGCCATAGTAAGCAGTTGATTTTTTACACATATGATTTAGGAATTTCTGATGACGCTGTGTCAAACATACACTAGAAACAAAAAAAAAACTTATTTGCGTTCAGCTCCCATATAAAAAACTTAATTTTTGGCATTATTTCTATAACGGCAACAAAAAGACAGTATTAATGAATGTTATAAGTTATAACATGACAATATAGAGTAACTTTTATTTTTATTTTAGTCAACGGTACGAACCTCGAAACTCTTCGTGTACAATTTAGACCCGCACTTTCGTAATTTTTGCTACCTCCTCCGCAACTCGCACAAATCCAAATGCAAACGTTAAATACAAAACAGTTGTCTGTTTTCATGAAATACCTTTGATCTCGAAAGCACAATGTTTTCATATCGTCACTCTCCCATGTTACGTAAGGTCGCAGATATAACCGCGGCCCAATAATAGCTCTCCATAAATATTTCCTATCGTGAGTACACGGTAAATCTCAGGCCTTGGCTTCGGATTAAGACGATATTGCTCGGTATATCTTGCTGTGTCTCCCGCGGCGCTGCGTCCCAGAGAGCTGAGTTGGTTCAGCTTGTAAATGATAGTCGGTTCTTTCATGAGTTTTGGTACCATACGAGGTTAGGCTAACCTGAGACTTTAGAGAACGCAACGGTCAACTGATCCGTGACCCGTGATCATGGCGCTTGCAACAGTGCCGAATTATCGGGAGCTCATTAAAATATAACAACCTGGTAAGTATCCCGGACATATTTAGTTTTCTAATATGTGTAACAATGACAATTTAAAATTATTTTTTAACCTATGAACCTTCTTACCCCATTGTTACAAAGGCTAATTTAGTTTCATATATTGACCAATTTGGTTGTGCCTTAAGAATTCGATCAATCCCCATGGTACAAGCCATCAAGAAGTAAGGTGTCCGACTATGGAGGCGTGCCCGAGACATGGCGGCCGATCTATGGAGATCAGCCAACTGCTTAGGTCGTATTTTAGTGCACAAGTGCGTGTGCAAACACAAGCGCACTGTTGGTTCGGTGAGACGGCAATCCGACATGACCCATGACACATGCATGATGATATGTGAATTTATCTACGTATCCAAAAGTAAATTTGTCTACACCACTGGTATCTTAACTAACTCTGAAATACAAGTAGGTACTGTACTAAAGCTATATTTAGCTTAGAATCAAATTAATACCTATGTGGTGCTGTGAAATTTATCGAAATATAAACGAACTTTGCCCTCCTTCAGACCATCAATCAACTATATTTGAGCCCGTAAACAGCATATTTGCTCCACCTTGTACCAAGCCAACTGAAATACATCTAAATACGAAAACTTCCTGAAAGGCTAACTACGTTCCATTGTAGGTAACTGTAAAGGGAAAGCTCACTGAAACATTAGTTACATCACAAACGTGACCCGAGCCAACTTAAACTTAGCAAAAACTACACAATCGTAGAGTTGTAATTACTCAATGTTACTTTGTGGAGTTACTTCCAGCAGAGCGCTAACGAATATAAAGACGCCCTTTACATTGAATTATTAAAATTAAACCGTTTTCAAGCGGTCTCAAAGTCGTCCGTTTGCACCGCAAGAAAGTTTACATTGGGGTGGATATGTTTAAAAACTTAAAGCGGATAGATTGATTATTTTTAATTTTTTTAACGCAAAAAGTATTTTTTTAATTACGATCGCGCATTGGCGATATGAAAAATTAGTTGCTTATTAGGTACGTGTTAAGCCCCAAACACTGTTATTGCCTGCCGTATCACCTGACGCTGAATACATTTTCGTCATCAAAGAAGAAAAATTTACAGACTTTATGAATTCTGAAAAAACGATGGATTTGTTTGCGGATAAACTTGACCTACTAGGTCCTGCATTGCTGAAAAAAAAACTGGCTATTTCATGGTATTTTTTTGACAAATGTAGAAGCAATAAAAGTTTTAACTGAATTTAATGAACGTTTTAAAATATAACTTTGCATTATTTTTTTGCGTGAAGAAGGAGGAGCTATATCTAGACATTAAAATCCACTTCATTATCTTAATGAATCGTTGATGTATGAGATTAAATTCGCGTTTCATCCCAAAAAAAACTAGTTACTATGAGTCTAAACGTGGTACCTTTGCTACTTCTATCGCGTGTAGACCCACAACAACAAGTTTCGAATCGTTGAAGTAAAACAAAAAAACTGAAAAAACAAAAGCATCCGCATAAATTCTGACACAGAGACACCCCGTCTGCGGAATACGTCACAAAGGACAAAGGATCTGCACCGCGGGCCATTCGCTCACCGCACGTATTTGTTCGCGCCTAATTAAACACGAGACCAGGTACTGCTACGAATGATATGATAGGCTAACTGCTCTGTTTGAGCGCAGACTCGAAGCTAACTCGCCCGAGTGGCGGTGGAGCGAGTTTCGCGCGAGTTTTTAACCTGAATACGGGCGAATACTGAGAGGAAAATGGAGTGACTTAATTTTATAATGGAACACTACACATATTGACACGTTGAATTTATTATTTTCAAAACGACTTTATATTTCTTAAATTTATATTAATCACTAAAATCAAGCTGTTAAATATATTTCATCGTCAAATATTTCTGCCGTGAGAGGGAAATTTAAAAAAAAGTTTTTAAGTGTTTTTATTTGCCTTCAGAATTTTTTATATTAAATACCTTTTGGATAACATAGGAAAGCTAGTACTACCCTACTTGAAAAGGAAGTAAGTACATATGTAGTTTGGGTCAGTGCTACGTGTTTGTCATGTGCTTACTTATTTTGGAATAGGAATACTTGTATAATGTTGTATGATGTATAGTTAATAATCACAATATTTCCCCCAATTCTATCAGGTAAACAGAACAGTAGAACGACCGCAAACCCACCTTTGACTCTGCCATTTCGATTGTCACGCTTGAAGTGAACGCTTGAATCTCTGAAAGCTTAGCGCGCCTGTTTGCCCAAGCCCAGCAATTTAACAAATTCGGCATTTTCTACGCCAATAAACCCGCCATTTCGGTTAGCAGTTCCCACTGTGCGGTCGCGATGTTAATTCTAACCGATCTCATTGGTCCGCAAACAATTCCAGTCAAATGGTGGACGTTACAATTCATATTAGGTGCCTCATTCAGTAATGAGAGCAATCGGCAAACATTTGCATTTCCACCGAACTGTTTATCCGGCGCGGGCTTTCGCAATCAGGACCGATGCGCCAAATATTAGTACTTACCTACCCCCGGAATTGGCACTCGGTTTAGAAACTGAAACTAGAAACTAAAGAGTATTTGATCGCTGAAATTTTTGGCGGTTTTAGATTTGACTTTCAAAGTTTTGATGTGGCCAGTGATCAGAATAAGAGTAATTTATATAGCATTTATCTCAATATCATTTAAGTATAAAAGGTTATAGACAACCTAGAGAGAATAATAAAATTTCCAATTCCTAAAAAGGTTTTAGAATTTGTCAACTGTTAAATTAATACATAATTTTTAACATTTAAATAGGTTTGTATAATTTATTTACAATTATTCTTATTAGCAAATGTAAGCTCTTAGCACACTTTAAACCCGTCCACCATTTTTTGATTCACTTTATTGGCCACCACTGAAAAACAACAAAAAAAAACATCTAATTCCATACGTATCGTACGGTTCACCGTGCCCCGGCGTAATGCATCAAAGGGATACCTGGAAACAGATCGTATGTTATTCATTGGGTCCCCAGCCAACTGTATTGCATTGTATTGTATTGCATTCAGACGGTAGTATACATTTAGTGTTGCGGTCGGACCTATCGGGACCATTGTGTCGGACAATACCGTTGACAAGCTATCAATTTTCCGCTAAGCCTAATTCAAACATTATCACATACTGTCGTTTGATGAATTCGAAGCCATATTAAGTGTCAACGATTAAAATTTACACGACCCTTGGCAGTTGATTAAATCCTATAACTAAAATTGAAGCACTGCCTAGAATTGTGTTCAAACTGTAACCGACACGCCGGAAGGTAGATCAGTCATATAATTATTGAATGTTATGGCCTTTTATGAAATTAAACAGAACAAGTTTATTGTTTAAAACCTTTTTGTTACTTTTATCGTACGTTGTATATATTCAATTCTAATTATACCATGTCGTTGCTGTTGATGCTGATGCTACTTATAGCTGTTCTCTTTAGTAGTAGCAATAAATAACGCTACTACTACTCCAAAACAAAATATTACCTGTCTAACAACAATGCGAACAATAGACGCCTTTTCCCGAAAACAACAAAAGATAACAACATTTCGGGAACATCTCAAAACAAAAACTTAGCGACGCCGAATAATTAAATACCCACAAATATTTTATTTAGGCAACAAATTGCCGCCCGCAGATTAGTTCAGAGGTTGCTTCAACAATTTTCGTGGAAACAAAGCGGCTTAACCGGGGTGAGGCGAAATAAAATATTCTATTAGCAAAATCCGTTACCTCATAATTCACTCAGAGAGGTGCGTTCAGGGCATGGCAGGTGGTCTTAATAAATACGAAAATGCTCTATCGTCGAGATAGTAATAAATTCAAAAGGCAATCAACGCGACGGGCGGGTAAAAATATTAATGGCCGAGAAATAATTATGTATTCATGACTTCCAGTTTGCGGGACGCTTCATCCGGCCTAATCCTTTCTGGAGACGGTCACTGCTGGCAGCCCTTTGTGAACTTGGTAGAGGATTATGAGCAGCTTCTAATGTTGGCCCTTGAGTTTCGGAGCTAGTTGGAGCTTTGGTGGCATGGAGTGCTGTAAAGGAAGTGTGAAAGGCAATGTTGTGATTTAGTAACGGATATAATTGTGGTGTGTGCTCTTTTGCATCTTGTGACAGCTACTTTTAAAAGCTCAAGTTAAGACGGGAGGTTGCTTCATCATTACCATCATCATCAGCCCTTATACGTCCCCACTGCTGGGGCACGGGCTCACTCTAAACTAGGGCGATAAGGCCATAGCCGACCACACTGGCCAAGTGCGAGTTGGTTGACTACACAACCTAAGAATTTCTTCGTAGGTGTGCAGGTTTCCTCACGATGAAGGTTGCTTGCCGGAACAAAATCAAGAAAGACCTAATAGAGCTATGAACATAGACTTACATGATTTATTACCGAGTAGGTCTTTTTTGCCATTAGGTATTTACGTAATAAAAAGTATAAAACCGTTTTGCAATAGCTTATTGGCATCTATTGATTGCAAATCAAAGCAAATCTAGTGTGTTTTGGGACAAATTTTAGTATGTTCATTTATCTATTTACGTCATAAATCCTGAACCACGCCCAGGTAAATGTCTACATCATTGTGCCATAAATTTGAGGATGAATAGAAATAATAGACAGCCGCAAACCTCAACGGAAGTTCCTGAATTATAATGTTTGCGAGCGTTCAATTTGATTTGGCTTTGCGGTCAACTGAATTCGTATTTAAGCTCTCTGGGGGCCATTCAATTATTATGTAAGACTATTTTAGAGGATCGCTTAAGCATTGAATAATATCATAGGTACTTTTCTTAGATGAAATCGTGAACCATGATCTCGTTCTAAAATGATTTAAACGTTTCTAAGTAAACATAATATAGGTACGCTATGTTTATATTTTGGTTAATACCGACGGGTATTAACCAAAAATTTGATTCAAATTTCGGAGCCACGACGGAGCACTAACTTCCGATTTTCTAAATATTTGCCTAAAAATATATCATCATTAGTAGCATATACGACCCCACAGTTAGGGTACGAGCCTACCCTAAGTTAGGGCGCTGAAAATTTTATGAAATTCAGGATTAATCACACATTATAATATCTAAGACCCAGATGACAGATCTTCATCATAAATCCGCGGGTTTGTACTTTTAAACTTGTCGTCTCGAGCGAGGAGTCTCAAATAATGGCACCACAGAGCCAAGCCAAATTGAGTAGTTAATATTTTTTCGATGTCCTGAATCAACTTCTCTCTTGTCACTCCTTTGTGCATTATAGCATGTAAATATTAAAGGCGGTCGGCAGTTCAATAACTCTCGATCTCATTTGCCGCGATCCGAAACAAAGCGGACATAAGCTCGTTCCGTAGCAGTCATCAATCAATGGTTAATCCGCGATGCAATATCCATAAAATGAATCTCGCTAGCATTGCCGCGTTGTGAACTAGTGCTGTTGGGAACGAGCGATTTACAGGATCTAAGCAATTTTCTGAAAGAGTATAAATGCAAAAAAAATGTGCAAAAGTCATGACTATTTCCCTTTAGAGTAGGCAAACGTTAAATAATCATGAATCCATGATTTTGCTTTAAGTCAGAGGATGCCAGTCACAACTATCTGTTCGGTGGTTGGTGAACGGTATACGGGTAAGCGACCCCGGCTCCTCGAGCTACTATCGACTCAGTCCAAATCATCCGAGGCGATAGTATCCTTCCTCCCCTTTTCCTTCCCCCATCATATACCCTTGCTACTCGTGGGAACGCATAATGACCTTGTTGAAACAATGCAAACGGCAAAATGGCGGCGACGTGGTCCACAACCCGTCACGTCACGTTTCCCACGAGGTGAAAAGTGGATCGCTGGAAGTGATCTCTGCCTACCCCTCTGGGGAAAAAGGCGTGATTTTATGTATGTATGTATGTTTGTATGATTTTGCTTTATATCACTCTAACATAGAAAAGTAGGTAGGTATTGAAGTTTTTATTAAGGACTGAAAGGTATCATTTTATTATTTT
The DNA here is from genome assembly GCA_039566165.1 of Maruca vitrata. Taxonomy (NCBI): domain Eukaryota; kingdom Metazoa; phylum Arthropoda; class Insecta; order Lepidoptera; family Crambidae; genus Maruca; species Maruca vitrata. The sequence goes on along the minus strand of CM076917.1, from coordinate 12,067,435 downwards.
ATCTAGTCTATCAAGAGCTCCTTTGACCTAAACTTATTGATGAACTTTTATCCATGATCCAGATGAATCAAGAGAGAAAATCCATGTACCCGTACTTATTCGTGGTACCAAAATACAACTAGTTTCTAAACAAATAAAATCGAATGATTTCTGTAAATTGAAACAAATACATCTTTCTTTATTATTACCAGTGTAGGTAGTACGAGATCTTTGCGCCGCTGCGAGTTCATTAACTAATGGACTGTCCACATGTCTACCTTGAATGCAGCAAAAAGTAATAGAGCCACATCTCATGTACCAACAATGTTACCACCAAAGCGCACCAAAAAACATCTAATGACGCAACTCACCTTTGACCACCCAATATTCGGAACAAGCCTGCCAACACTACGGCACGACAATGCCGCAATCGGAGCACCAATCTGCATAATGGATTGGTCGGCCGAACGCGTCGTCCGGTCGCCTCTCATTCAATTGTCGCGGTCGCCCGATGTGTCGGTCCGTTATTACGGAATACGGAATTAATAATTTCACGGCGGCGTGGCTCGGCTTAGAAGATTTGCTCTTTTTACTGCGGTGCAGCCACCACTAGGGTGGAAGCTGAGAAGAGCGTAGGCCACGTATAGAGGAATGATGGAAGACAGTCCACCCACTTGAGACTATTTTTAATGAACTTTATTAGTCGTTTGATGGGCTGTGGCTAGAGCTTTTCTAATGGGGTGTAGAAGATTTCGGGTAGTAAAAGGCACACGAGGTCATTTTAAAAAACTTACATGATGACTTACCTTTTTTTTTTTTTACGCGGAGAAATGCTTAATGCACCGTCACACCCGGGCAGGGGTTTGCCCGGGGTGGTGTGTGGGACTCCCGGCTTGCCGGAGACTGGTACTTCCGACAAGCTGCTCCTGAGAAGGTGACTCAGGGGACTACACACTCAGGGACCCACTAAAACTCCGCGGTGTGACGCCTCTGCCATTGGTGGTGCCGTGAGAGCGGAAGGAATCCATAACATCCATAGCACCACCAGGATGATGACTTACCTAACCTAACCTAACTCCACCTGATGGTAAGCGCTTGTGAGGTTCACACTTGAGGATTGTCACACTCACCCTCAAGGTCTGCTTAGGTGCCATTTTCCATCCCGCCTGAAGAGCCTGGGATTGTAGGAGGGACGGAAAACAATATGAGCTGGAAAGGTATTCCATTTGCCTTAATGGCTCGGGGCAGAAAAGAAGGAACTGAATCTCTTGGTCCGGGCCGCAGGTGCATGGATGGTATGGGGATTGCACCAGCTCGTGTTGTTTGGGAGTGGAAAGAGCGAGAGTCCAGTTTAAATAACTCTTTGCCTATCTCATTACCTTGCGTGCCTTATATGTCTCCATTACCAAACCAATACACACGCTACGCCACCGGTCCTAACTCAAACATCATGTCTTTTGAATAGTACTCCAGTTTGTCGAAGCTGTCAGAAAATTAAATTAAGATTAACAAAACTTTCACATTAGTCCCGAGGAAAGTTCCTAGTTTCACACCATCGGAACTTCTTCAGGTGCATTCAAAAGCTGGTATGCACCGTGCGCCGCGCGTTCCGCGAGTTAGCAGTTTTGCATTTCAAATGCGGATATGAGGCGACACACAAACAGACCCTCGGGAGTTCTTTGCATGTTTGACAAACTGTTTTGTTGCGTTAGCACATTAGCGATTAGTAGTTTGCTTGATTGGACAGGCTTTGCTTTATATTATGTTAAATAAGAATTGTTGGCCAAGGAAGGGATATATATGGAGGTTCAGACCACAATAGGAAGGTCTTATGAGATCGACCTGATCGCTCGTCCACATTGGACGGGACTTGGAAAGTTAACATGACAATATGAGTAAGATTTAAAGATATCTTAACCTACCCTATGATGTATCAGAATTATGTGTTCAATTTTAATAAATAATTTTGCATTTATTTTTTAAATTATTTCTCATTTCATATTATGGCTGCCCCTTCTTCATATAAAATATAGGGATATTATAGAGGACTATAGCATATATTGCAGGATAGAGTACTCACTATCCACTCCTTCAAACATATACCACTACATGAAAGGAAGAAGGAGCATAAGACCAGATTTCCAATAACGGGAAAAAAGTTATATAAGAAAAATATTTAATTTTCTTTTCCTTATAAATATTACACAAGGACGCGACATACTTACAAACGTATATTTATGTATATGCACGTACGCTGCTGTGCTATGCACCAACCTTTATGAATAAGTTAGTAACGAAACTACGATATTATGCAAGAATACAAATAAAACACGGCAAACAAACCAAAAATAATTAGGTCAAAGCTGTATTTTACGTTGAAAACGGTTCACAATATTTATTTTAATATTTCCGGTTTGCATTTAATTTAGCCTTTGTTTATTTCTAGGCCTTTTCATATGGCCGGTCACCTAGGACGTTTTCGAATGAGGAAAATAATAGCTGATTAATTTTACATACATTGTCAAGGATAGGTGATAGGGTCGAGCATTTGGGGAAACTTAGGTTTAGTAGTGGACAAAGTCAGAGGAGAGGTTGAAATTAAAGTTCTTTATTTGCGCATTATACTAAAATATTGTAAAATGACCGTACACGCTGTCTAAATCACCGTCGATATACGAGAATTCGTCACCCTTACCGGCCAGAATACCAGCGCTGCAGCGGCTCTCGGGCTGATGTGGCATATGCTGAGGCCTGTACATCGTGGACCACTTTTATAGTCCTTGCCTATGTGTGTTATTTCTTTGAGTTTTTGTGTCTTGTGTATTTATGTAACATTGTAACTTCTATCATCATAAACGTTTTCTTTCTTTCTGCCTTACTTACTAAGCTCAGCGACCAGAAGATGTTGGGACTACAAATAGTGCATTTCTGCTGTAGAGTCCAAACTTCATTAGCCTCGTAAATCAATAAATGTATCATTTCTTTCGTTCCTTACTAAGTTCAGCGACCCGAAGTGGACCTTGGCCTCCAATAGGAGTATTCGCCACTGTGATGTTCTCAGCCAGTTTTTATGATTCGCTACCCAAAGGGTAAAAACGGGATCCTATTACTGAGTCTTTGCTATTCCTCTGTCACCAGACTGTATCTTTTCGCTTCGCAAACAAGAAAAACATGTTTTTTTTTACAATATTGGTATGGGGTGCGCGAAGCCGACTCGCACTTTTTTTTTTCCCTTTTCTATTATCCTGAATTGAACATTAACACAATACCTACTCCCAAATTGGCTTTGATACCTGTCTACGGTAAACGGAACTAAAACAAAACTACCTCAATTCTAGAGTCCGTCTGCTTGTCCACCATTTTAATTCACGTTAGTTCAAGATAATAGTTGTATTTGCACGGGCCGGCCGCTGTTATTATTCCATCTGAAAGCCTTCGCATAGGCCCGTAGTTTGGTTAGCATCGCAGCCCTGAGGCGTTACACCTTTGTGAATTCAACTTAGCTAAAAGTAAACCCGGCTAATTGAAATATGGTCTTAATTGAAATAACACGTTCTATTGTGCCACCGTTGTTGTACTTTTAAACCCCATTACTGAGTTGTGTTAGGGCGGTGTTTTTGATTCCAATTTTGCGTTGGTGTGTTTTGCGCAATTTACATTAGTTGCGCTGTGCGTTTTGTTTCGCTGTCTTATGTACTTAGTTGAATTAAGTCACCCTTTAAATTATATGATCACGAGGCCTGTGAAGAGCTCAAAAGTCGAATTATCTGATTAATTATGTTAATCATCTTATAATCTAGTTTCAGGCGTAAAATTAAATTTATTTTTAAATGAATACGTATTTTTTGTTCGTATCTCGTTAGCTTAGACGTCAGTAAAAGCACGGTAATTGTGGTAATACTATAAGCGTAGTAATAGATTCAGGAGTATATCGAATACATCTAAGGTCGTGTTATAAGTAGTTAGTGTAACCTAGTTAAAATTTACCAATCAATCGTTATATTAAGCATACAATCACACAAATTTTATTTCTATCTTTTATCTATTTCATCATGGATAAGACCAGCAAGTAGGTACAAATTTGTTGTATCGTCAACATTATAAGAAAGCAAAGATCTTGGTACTGTTAATGGTAGCTTAACTTCGCCTCACGTTCGTAGTAAGCCTCTTAACTTACTTTTGGCGTTTCAAACAGTACGTAAGTTAGTGCATGGAGATAGTAGCAAAACGTTCGTTTTGTTTTAACAATGCTGATGTATTTCGATCGAACATTAGGCGTTCGAACGAACTGCCGACGGCGTGGCATGTTCGCAGTTCGAAGCAATACATGACTGAGCCATTGTATGAAATGCTAGCTGCTGGCTTTGGGTAACCCTCCCCTTTGTCTCTCCATAACAGACTGGCCGATTGTGAAGTACGCTTTGAGATTTAAACGTTATTAATTTGTTTTACTTTCATATGGGTACATTATTCTATCTTATTAGTTTCAAATCAGTTTAAAAGCAGTTACAAGATTTGGTTCCGTTCTCAAAAGGTACCCTGTTGCTAAGACAGCGCTGTCTGCCCGTTAGACTGTTGAAATTTTCGCAAATGATATTCCTACTCGTATTTCAGATGCCGGTATAACAACAAAAACTAAAAAAAATAACTAATAGTAATGAATGAGACATGAGAAGATGGATATCAATATGAAAATGAATAATTGTTCTACAATTTTTCTACAATATTCATACGGTTTTTAGACTTAAGACTTGCATCTCATTAAATACTATTTATTTTATGTATCAACGTAAAACTTGACGGCCAAGCATGCCATCATCATTAAATGAAAAAAAAACTACTGGTAACTTTTAAATACTCGCAAATGCAAAAATAACAACATATTTCGGAACTGACGATTCGAACAGGTATCGTTCAATAATACTCGTCTAGGTATACACCGTGAAATTTTAGTGGTTGTTTTCCCGCAGTAAAATGATTCTATCTTAGTAGTACAAAGATGTGTGCAGTTCTTTTTGGTAAAATCAATAAATGCCGGTTTTACGAAAGGTTTAACCGTAACTCGAAAGCACGTTCGAGCCGCTTTATGACTTAGGGTGTAGAGCTTCTTTAGCTTTAAGCATCGATTTCATGCGGCAAGCAGTACCTGAATACGTCACATCTTCAAAAACAACGATAGCTTCTCTCGTTTTCGAGTTGGAAAATTATTATTCTGAAAAATCGAAAAAAAATGTTTTTTTTCGACGAATAATTTGCATGATTCGATAGTATTACTAAAGGCAAATCGTTCTGCCACGGGAAAACAACCACTAAAATTTCACGGTGTATAAGTACTTACTTTACACAGTTCCAATAATTTGCTATTTAGTTTAATAAATAAAAGTCTTAAAACGTCATTTGAATAATTCACACTGAACGCACGGTGTCGTTTTCTTTTTACACACACGTGTGAGTTTATCCGTAAATTCGTTTCATTTCAAACGAGTGTACGCTCAAATTATAGAGAATCCATGGAATGTTATCTCTGGTGTAGTGTATAATAGATATTTGATTTGGTTTCGGTGTCGGCTCATTACCGCCGCGGGTGACTCATGAATAATCGTCGTAATTAAAATAATTAGCATAATTCGATCGACCGCGTTAATCTTGCCCAATGCAACCTTATGTTAATCAAATGCCTATTTGCATTAAGGTTGCATAATGGAAAGTATCGAAACACGAGTAAAAAGTAACCTATTTAATTTGTTGAATACAGTTTATTCTTCGTATTTTAATCAATCTTTAACTTAGTTCGTTTCTTGGTACAAAAACAAATTCAATTTATATTACCGACTTTTAAAAAATTAATACACCGTGTAATTTTTGTGGTTGGTTTAAAGCAGTAAAATGATTCTATCTTAGTAGTAAAATAGATTTGTGCAGTTTTTTTACTGAAATCATTAAATATCAGTTGCATGAAAGTAATAAACGAATCTCAGAAACACGTTCGAACCGCTTTATTACTTAGAGCGTAGACCTTCTTGGGTTTAATCATCGATTTCATGCAACAAACAGTACCTGATTATGTTACATATTAAAAGAACGTTCGCTTCTCATGCTCCCGAGTTGAATTTTTTTTAATTAAAAAATAAGATGTATTTCAAGAAATGACTAGCATGATTCAATAGTACTGTACTGTACTTGCAGATCTGAACAATGTGTGTAGTTTTGATGTTGAATGATATTTACTGACCTGTTTAATGAAGTATTAAGACGTTCTCTAAATACAAAACGTATCTTTTGTAGCACTTACGTATATTAATGAACGACACATGTTTTAGGTATTTTCGCGGGTGAAATTTTAGGCACTTTATTAACAACTCGTTCCCATATGCAGCAGTCGCCGCCAGTTTCCCCTTTGCCATTTTATTTTCAGCACATCGATAGTTGACGTGGAACAAAGACTTTTTAACGGTACATGACGTGTTTACGAACAGAGCTTTGTCGGCAAGCAATATGCCTGCCGTGTGTGATCAAACACAGCCGTACCTATGCGTTGTGGGAATGGGCGCTTTTCAATCCGAGTTGTTACGAAATTTAAATATTGACATTTCGGCAACAATGGAGTAGAGTTCACTGGGGACGACTTCCGTGGCATCGAGCAACTCACATATTTGCACGGTTTCCGAACGGATTTAGAACGAGATATGTACTTGTTTCAATTAGCCGGTGAGTTGGAACACCTACTGTTAATAATAATATCAGTAATAAAACTTTATTTTACAAAGAGCAACATTCAAAAGAACAAGCTTGATCCATGTTAATAACGAATTTGTGCACAATCGTAAACATACGTTAAGTAACTATGTCCTGTCCATACGACAAAAGGGGCATTTTAAAGCGGAAATAATGCATTTTTTTTAAAGTGTAAAGCTGACTTTCTATTTACACACAGCTTTATAAATGTTTTGCGTTGCAGTGTACACATTATTCTACAAACTGACCTCATATTATGACATAATTTTAGAGCAATACTAAGTATATAATAATATTATACCTCTGAAACTTAACGCTACGTAGCTAATGGGGTAAAAGATGTAACATATAACTATATGTATATAGGTAATGGAACATCACCTTTTGCAACTAAGTGCCGAGCTCATAAGTTATTCACAATAACTAATGGCCAAATCCTTGTAACAGCTTTCGATACTCGATTTGCCGGGAAAGAGGATTATTGCCATCAAAGCCTATCGATTTATTTATCGCTTAATTGACACAAGGAAGCTTATCTCATTTATGAGAATAATTAATGAATATTGTCTTAACTATTCGGTGCGTGAGACAAATTTTTTCACTTGTCGTTAAAATTAATTCATCTATTATTTTGCGCGAACACTACACATTTTAAAAAACACTAATTTGAATGATTTAACAGGATCAGTATTCAGTTTGCAGTTGTTGTAAAAATACGATAAAATACTAAATAATGACCTAATGACATACACACAGAAAGTGACAGCCTTAGGATCGCGTTTTGATCGTATGGCTACAGAACCCTAAAAGGAGGTATGAGTCAAATTTAGTTAGTTTGACTGGCATCGGTGGACCAGTGGTTAGTGACCCTGGCTGTGCGAGATCCAAGAGTCGTGGGTTCGATTCCCACTCGGGTCAAATATTTGTGTGATGAACTGAATCGGTGTTTGTTCCGTGTCTGGGTGTGGTTATGTATATAAAAAATATATATTTAAATTATATCATTCTCTGACGCCCATAGTACAAGCACTGCTTAGTTTGGGGTCAAATGACCGTGTGTGGAAATGTCCCAGATATTTATTATTATTTTATTTCTTTAAGTAGAAACGCCCGAATTGAAAAATCTAATCCAGATGTGGTTATAAAATTTTGTAAAAAATATTTCATTTGTGTCCTACCTATATCGCCCATGGCAGCAGATCTCAATAAAGATCAGCCTGCATAGTTGCGCGAACACAAGCGCACAAGTGTGTCACAAGTGCACACTGTGTTTCCTTGCTCACATAGATCGGTAAGACGGCAATCCAACAGGAGAGATAGAGTGCAGGACCACCGGGTTAAAGTGCTATCCTCGGCACGGGCGAACAACCGCTAGTTTCCTGAATCCGGGCTGAGTAATTTATCTACAGAAAAACTCACACAATTTTTGCTGGGGTGCGATCCCGGACTCGAACCGGAGACCTCTGAGTCCTTACGTAGCGCTTGCTACCAATAGACCAACGAGGCAGTCTACATATGCACGATATAACGCACAAATTATACGCAATTAGAGAATTGTTAGACAATAGCCATGGTACAATAGTGCGTCGTACTTAGGTTTCAATGCATTTAGTAATCTAATTAGGCTTTGTGCGTATTGTATTACATCTATTCTCTATCTATTAACCCTGCCCACGGCTGTTATCAAATATCTATTCACGTTAATAGAGCATTGATGTCATTACCTGCATGTATTATGTGTATGGAAGCAGTATTCCGATCAAGATATCAAATTGTAGGTAGGTTATACCTACTAATTGAGCTAATATTATCTTCTGTTATGGTAACCTATTGAAACTAATATTGAAAATATTTATTTCATGCTAAGGAAAATGGATTTTAAGTTTACTAGGTTTTCGCACGTGACTTCGAAAAGTAGCCTTTGTCCTTTTTCACTTTCTAAGCTATTTATTTATGTATGTATATGAGTGTATAATAAGTAATTTTAAACTGTCATGGTTACACACATTAGAAAACTTTAACTGTCCGAGAAATTTACCATTGCTGTTTTGTTTTAATGAGCTCCCGATACCCGTGATCATGGCGCTTGCAACATTTCCGAAATATTGGGAGCTCATTAAAACAAAACAACATGGTAAATATCCCGGACAGTTAAAGTTTTCTAATGTGTGTATAATTTTATTTCAATCAAGTTTTGGCTTCAAAACCGCGACGAATAAAATGTTAAAAAGCAGATTTTCTCACTTTAAAATAATATGTTCCAATATTCATCACAAAAGCTGCAAATCTAACAAAACGAGCTTACCCTGCCCTCATAACATTGTAAGAGCTTTTTAATAGCGAGCCGAGACAACGCAAGTGCCAAATTTTACGCATTTCAATATCAGAGCGCTGTTACTATTGCACCATTTTATGTTGTGGGAAATTTAAAATACGTTTCGCGAGGTACAATGGAGAAGGAATGGTTTATGGAGAAGTTTATTGGTCTTGTCGCAGCCAAGCCTTTATGGCGAGACATGAATATTGCTTGATCGTCAGTTTATGGCCTTCCACTTTGAACTTGTCAATTGCTCGGTCTAGAAAAATTTTGGTAGCGATTCTGTTGTGTTTAGTAATATTTAAACATAGTAGTGTTTGTGTCTGGATGTTTAATGGATGACTTAAGTGGATTTTTTAACCTTATCCCACTGTTTCATTGAATTTCCGCATCACAATTTCTTAAGATATTTATTTATTTAATTGGACAGCTAGAAATAAACACATTAGGTTGCACATATAATAAAACATACATACATACATACAATCACGCCTTTTTCCTAGAGGGGTAGGCAGAGATCACTTCCAGCGATCCACTTTTCACCTCTGTGGGAAACGTGACGTGACGGGTTGTGGACCACGTCGCCGCCATTCTGCCTTGTGCATTGTTTTAACAAGGTTATTGCATTCCCACGAATAGCAAGGATATATGACGAGGAAAGGAAAAGGGGAGGAAGGATACTATCGCCTCGGATGATTTGGACTGAGTCGACGGTAGCTCGAGGAGCCGGGGTCGCTTACCCGTATACCGTTAACCAACCACCGGACAGATAGTTGTGACTGGTATCCCCCTGACTGATAATAAATATGTTTATTATTTAAGTAGTGACACATACGAAATGTGAAATTCTTTTGAAGGCGGTCATCCAGCTATTAACCAAGAGATTATATTTTTAAATGTAATGTTGTCTGGTATATAATAATCATTTACAATCCAATCGAAAACCGAAATACGTAAGTAGGTAAGTGCTCAAAGAGTTCCCTTCAGAAAGTCCTCTTAACACCTAATTGTTTATTTACTTTTACACATAGGGATGAACATTAGCTTAGGGTTTATTCGGGATGATCCTTGTTCCGTAAGAAGCAATTAGGGCTTGTGAATCATTTAGCAGGAGCAGAGTTAATCTCGAGCCCTTGTACTGCGGTGAATGTTCACCGCGTTTGTTTGCCTTAACATATTTTTCGCTGTGTATTACGCATGTTTATGAATTGTTAATATTTTTGAAATACATGATCACATAACAAGCGTCTTATACCTTTAGACTGGCTCGGTGGAACAGTGGTTAGTGACTCAGGTTCATAAGCTGCGGTTCCAAGAGTCGTGGGTTCGATTCCCACTCGGAACAAGTATTTGTGGGACGAACATCGGTGTTTGTTCCGTGTCTGGGTGTATTATTAAATATATTTATGTTTATTTGTGTATCCACTGTTGATCCTGATTTCCGTAACACAAGTGCTTAAGCTGCTTACCACGGGATCAGATCAATGTATGTGATTTTGTGTAATATTTATTTATTTATTTATTTATACCTAAGAGCGTGTTTCATCCGTGAAATTAGATTTCATTCAAACTCAGTGTTCATGCAATTAATAGACAATATTATAGACATCTAATTGATTCACCTAGCCTTATAGGCACAATTAGCGCCAGGTATAAGGTAAAGCTTATATAAATAGTATAATAATGTATTTATTATCACTACATAGTCGCTATCCGCGTCTGTCCTTATGTAAGTTTAAATCATTTAAACTCTGCAACGGATTTTTCGCTTTTTTGGATAGGGCTATATCTAGATAGGGCTGTATTCAGGAGAAAGTTTAGTAAGTCAGGTTTTTATGTAAAATATACCGAAACGAAGCGAATGCGAGTCACTAGTCTTATATATAAAATCGCAAAATGTGTTGGTAAGCGCAAAACTCAACAACGCCTGAACCAATTTGGCCAATTCTTTTTTTAAAATGTACGTTGAAGTCTAAGAATGGTTCTTACGGCGAGAAAAAATCTTATAATTGCCGGGAAAACCCTAAAAACAGCCCTAGCCTTTTTCATATTTTTTGACAGGACGAATTCTGTCGGGTCAACTAGTATATTATAAGTATTTTTTTATGGGTTAGTTTCTCCAGTACCTTATAATTCCTTTCTTGTAGATAAAGTAGGTATAGTAATAGATTTGTTCAGGCTACGATAATTAACTTTTGTGCACCTGCTGTAACATTAACATACAACAATTTATATGTTATCCGCATTTGTCGGGATGTTGTTAGATTGATAAAAACATCTTAACAATTGAAATCCTCTAACAATAATATTCTTTATCATTATTGCAATCGCCTATTCTTGGTGCATGAAACTAATTTTCACCTGCCATCATTTTTCAGCATCAAATTAAAATTCAGCAGTCAGAGTATGAATGAAAAATTATGCGAGCAATAAATTCTCAAAAGCACGTAGTTCTCACTATAACCTCATAAGAAGAGAAAATATTAGGTTGGCCGGTGTAAAATAACAAGGAGTTGTAGGAATATTTCATAAAGGCTGTTGAAAATTTGCTGAGCGCAATTTGCACTTTATTACATGGAGATAACAACGGCTACTGACGTAGACTGATCGCGTACACGGTAGCTTCGTGGATCCAGGAAATAGACTTTAAAGGATTAGGCTGGATCGTGGGAGGAACATCGGGGCATTGTGAATCGCTGTCGAGGGAAACCGGTGAAGAAATAGCGCTTGTTAATATCGTTTTAACTGATTTTGGTATTGGCGTTATGTTAATGGCGAATTACCAGGAACTCAGCCAAGAATAATCAAATGGTATATGCAATAAACATGCGTAGTGCATCTGGACTTTATACTGCAAATGCATCTGCGTTTATATTATATTTTTATTGATTATAGCTGATCACTGAATATTGTAACACCTAACAAGGGGTGTATTATGACCACTATTAGTTTAAAAATGGACATCGAATAATCTCGTGTTTCTGGTACACTTAGTGATATAACATTCCATCATCTATGTAAATTTTAAAAAGATGTGTAACTAAAAAATTACTTTGACTGGCTTGGTGGAACAGTGGTTAGTGTCCCCGGCTGGCGGTTCCAAGAGCCGTGGGTTCGATTTCCACTCGAGACAAATATTTGTGTGATGAACATTCGTGTTTGTTCCGTGTCTGGGTGTGATTATGTATTAAATATGTATTTATAAACATCTATGTATGTATATCAGTCTCTGACGCCCATAGTACAAGCTCTGCTTAGTTTGGGGTCAGGTGACTGTGTGTGGAAATGTCCCAGGTATTACTTATGTCCCAGATATAATTATCTTTTTAATATACTTACTGTACTCTAAGTAACATTTTAAGTAAATAAAGGGGATTTTCATCAATAAACCAATGATTTTGTTTGTTAATACTGGCATCATAAATGCAATGTTAAGATGTAAGTAAGTACATTGGTTTCATGAAACCTTGTTAAACATACTTCTGTTTAACAACATAAATAGCTTATGGCTTGGTCATAGTGTGTTAGAATGCACATCTGAACGCAATTTTTAGAAATATGTCGACTCGAATCACCGAGTTGAAAGATAGGCAGTTGATGGAGATGACACCTCTCTCAACTCTAGTTCTTTTCCCACACAATCTAGAATAGAAGAAGAATAGAAAAATCCAATCAAAAACATAAATGTGAAATGAGAGCCAAGTTCGATATTATGATAATTGCCTTGGTTGTTGACTTCAACGACAAAGAAGTGAGATCTAAATGGGTGCCAAGTTCAATGGTCAACCTAAAATTTATTTGTAAGTAACTCTATAAGATACCTATGATATCTTCTTATAACATAAGATAATGTATGGTGGTAGCCTATGAAGGTCTGTCTTGGCTAGTTTCTATAAACCTACCAACGTATTATTATGTTCGCTCGCCAGTTTCTACCAAAAATCCAAATTTTCGGAATTATAAAATGAAAACTAGCCAAGACAGACCTTCATAGGCTACCACCATACATTATCTTATGTTATAAGAAGATATGATAGGTATATTATAGTGTTACTTACAAATAAATTTTAGGGTTGACCATTGAACTTGGCACCCATTTAGATCTCATTTCTTTTGTCGTTGAAGTCAACAACCAAGGCAATTATCATAATATCGAACTTGGCTCTCATTTCACATTTATGTTTTTGATTGGATATCATTACTTTTTGTAGAAAAGTATATATCATCGTAACGCCGTGGGTCCTTTGAAAATGCACAAATTCAAAACTAAAACTAGACTTTATAAATATAAAACAATTGAATAAGTTACTGTATTTTCCTACGTTTACGGGGTATAACCCTAAGTAATGAATATGAAAACCGACTATAAGTACCTACTCTTAATTGTAAATAAGTAAGTATACCTAAATATATACTTAGTGCTCTGCCTGTCCCGGTATATAGGCGTGATTAGGCACTAATTAGGTGAATGAAATGAAATAAAATCCGGTTCGGAGTCGACCGGTTGCTGTTACCACCATACAGTTGCGTAAAACCCGCCAAGTGACTCAGACCTATCTCGGTCAGGTCGCGTTCCGGGATCAGCACTGTACGAACCGGAGCCAGGGGGGACCATTGCTGCGGCAAGCGCCGGACCAGTGGAGTCTTAGCAGCGGTATTGTGCGGGCGGAGCGGGTCAGCCCGCCCGCCAGGGAGAGCCGTAGAAACGGTAGTGCCTTCCGTTCGGCGGACTGGCCAACTCCGACCCGCACAGCTCAATACCAATGCGAGACTCCACGCCTTGTCTCGTTGTTGCCGCAGCAGTGGTCTCCTCTTTCACGTCCCCATTGCCCTCTCATATCGATGTTCCGGGAGGGAGCGGTGAAACGGCTTTCAGGGTGAGTGCGACAGGCTCAATATGGTATATTGTGCCTGTCGACCTCATATTTGGATCTCACTACCGCTTACCATCAGGTGGAGTGAGGTCATCTTGTTAGCTCATTATAAAAAAATAATTGCCTGTTTTTTATTTATTCCTTTGTATTCATGTAATTACCTATCTGCATACCAAATTTCAACTCTCTAGGTCATTTGGAACTGGGTTAGAATTTTGATCTGTCAGTCAGTCAATGATAAAAATGAGGATTTTTGGACATTAATATCTAAATAACTGTTTGAGATAAGCTTATGAAATTTGGAACACATATTTATCTCGCAAGTCACAATATATGAGCCAAATTTGATACGTTTATGTGAAATAGTTTTTGATTTATGAGGGGTTCAAAAGTGGTTCCAAATGGTTCGTGTAATATTACACACGGTGCGGCTCGCCAGTTCTGTTTCTTGAACTTGGCTTGACACGCTACCGCGTGTCTAGATAGTTTAATTGTATCAAGAGACACACATACATACAATATCGGAAATTAAAAAAAAAACAAATAGTAAAATAAATAAAAAACAGAAACTACAAAAAAATTAATACTAAATCAAACTAAGAACAGAAACTACAAAGAAAATTTAAACTTAGTCTACCACAAATGCCCACATTCATGTGTGTCAATCTCAGAAACATATTGCAACCTAGTTAAGTATATCAATGCCAGCTTCATAACCGATCAATGGCAAAGTAGGTCTGCAGTTAAGTGCAGATGGACGTCCATCGCGATGGTTGGAGATAAACTGGAGCAATCGGCTCGAGCAAATAGCGTTTTTGTGTCGCCTCGGGCCGCGGTTACGCGGTAAACGGTTGACTCCATCGCTTCCAGAGACGGTCTCCCTTCCCGATACAGCCTCTACTACTGATGTGGCGTGATTGCTCGTACACATTTTTTTGTTTTACGCAGAAAAAGTTTATCCATATGTCAAATCTTATCGCAATAAATCCACATGAAAATTTAGGACGTAACGTACTTACTTTTTATTACGTATTGACGGGGTAATCTTTCCATAAAATATACAATCCCACTAATGAGTTTTGGCCACTGATAAGGCATCAGTCCGATTTGGACACAACATCACATTGATCTGATTTTGAACTTTGAAAGTTGCACAAGCACTTGCGTTATGAATGTCAGAATCAACAGTGGTCTACATAAATGTTTGTAGACATAAAATGCTTAGATGACGCACACACAAATATTTGTCCCGAGTGGAATCAAAACCTACTCTGGCCGCAGGAGACAGGGTCACTACAAATGCATCACCAAGCCAGTCAGTACAACTTGATTAGCTTACAAATCATATCCACCCCACTATATTAATAGTACGATCACCGACCAACACTCATTATAAAATAATCAGTGAATCAACACTCGACCTCTTTCGAGAACCAATGGTAAGGGCGCAATAGTTTTCCCACTAGAACTTTTCAATCGAACGATAAGAGGCTTGCGGGACCGACGACGATATTTATTTACCGCGGGGAAACTTACTCGCTTTGTCGGCGGCCAACTGAATTTGTTCATTATTCAATTGTTACATTGGCCCGTTTTAAATTCCTAAGCTGCTTAGCGACTGGCACGAAATTGTTTGAACATAAGCTGATCGTTTTACCTACAATCGATGTCGTTTCACTGTCATTTTTGTGTAAAATACTCAACGATCTGAAGAGATGATTGATGGCAATTCTAAGATTTCGTTTACAGGCTATCCTTATTATGAATACCAGTTCCCACAGAGAAAGATCTACCATCCATTTGACATGTATAGCAGGTAGATGCCTAGCAAATAAGATTAGGTATTTATTTTTAATTTTTGATGCTTGGGTCAAACTTCATAAGATCTAATAATTAAAAGCATTAAAAGCGGTCGGTATTAAAAGCGGTCGGTATTAAAAGCGGTCGGTATTAAAAGCGGTAAGAAGCAAAATACTCCGATCCGATAGTCTTTTGTTACCTATTAAAACCTATACCTTACCCCGACGATGCTGTATTAAAAACAAAACACATCCACAGTCTTTTGTTCAGCTACCCCTTACCGTATATGTTTCTCGCCAGCGTACCCTGGCCCGTCCATTGGCTTCATTAAAAGGTGTTTCCCCCGCCAGCACTCAATCATTTCACCGCGTTTCTTGTTCGCAAACTTGACCATTTTCAACCCGCAGCCGGCGATCAGTCAACGTCGCCTGCACATTGTTGCACCAGCACATACCTAGTGCATTACCGCCACTGCACCCGAACTCTAGAAAATATTAGTTTAGACTAGAGATGAGGTGCAGGGGAACGAGTATTCGGAGTTTCATGTAAATAAATCAAAATCTCACAAAAGCTCGGTCAAACATTGTAGTTATTTTGAGCACTTTAGTTACGAATATCAGAAACAACAGTGTTATAGACTTACCTTCGTAATGATGGTCTTTCTCTAGGTACCTACGATAGGTGTGCAGGTTTCCCCCAGATGTTAGCCTTCATCGTTAAAGCGTCGAATAATCGTACATAAGAATTTCAAATTTGAAAATTTCTTCGGTATGTGGCGGGGTTTAAACTGACGACTTCTATCATGGCGACTTTAACCACTCGGCCATTGACGATTTTTTCTGATGTCAATGTTTTTTTCTTTCTTTTGATGTTATTTAAACTATGATTGTTAAGTTGTTGTAACATATAAGATTATAAATACATATATATTAAAATATTAGATTGTAAAAGGTTAAGAACTATCTACGTAGGAATAATCGGTGCACCTCTAGTTTATACGTCATGTTGGATGCAGTTTGGACCTGCGTTTTATGAGGGTGGAGATTGATTATGGGTAGAGTTCTGCGGGAAATTATCTATGGGGTAATTTTGGCTATGTGGTAATCATATGCTAATCTAAATCGAAACTAATTAATCGAAGTAATTATAGATTATTTATCAGGATAATGTGTCAGACACACTGGATCTTTAGCATCGTAAATATAAAATGCTTAGTAAATTTCTTGGTTCTAGTTTGTGAATTAAAAGATAAGTATTAGGAATATTGAACTGGCGACCTTTCGCATGGCAAGCTACAACCTTACCACTCGGTAATCGACGTTTTTTACGCCACGTACCACTGTGTTTTTCAAATTTGCAATTCATATGTACGATTATTCGACGCTTTAACAGTAAAGGAAAACATCGTGAGTGTATGAAGAAATTCTAAGGTTCTGTAGTTAACCAGCCCGTACTTTTCCAGCGTGGTTGACTAAGGCCTTATCGCCCTAGTTTTGGGCAGGCCCGTGCCTCAGCAGTGGGGACGTATAATTTGGGCTGATGATGATGTTTAGGAATATTGCAGGTTACCATGTATTAATAGTAGTCATTATTTATTTTCTAGTAGATATTGGTAGGTCGGTAGGTACCTGGACGAATAATCATCTTCACAAGGACTCTGGTATTAATACAGATGGAAGAAGTTGGGACCTTTTAGGTCATGTCAACTTCAGAGCTCATGTTTCAATTAAACAAAAATATTAGCAGGTAATAGGTACATAACATAAAATACGTAAAACATTTAACTAGAAAGTTTTATAAAGCGCCATCTATGAATGCCTTACAGAACTTAAAAGTGGACGCGATGGGAAAACATGCTTTATAATTTGGTAAAGAATTTCACTAGATGACGCCTGTTGTAAAAAGTAGAATCGTGCAAGATAAGGTTTTTCAATAAAACACAAATCTTTTTCACTCTGGCTTTAGGATATTGAAAGAAATTTTTTATGAAGTGGACATTGGATTCATCAGGTCTAAGTTTTATTACACAAATCAAGTTAACGGTTTATAGACATTTTAAGCGGGATTGAAAACTTAAATAAAAAAGCGTAAAATAGTTTTTACGTTATAATTATTCGAATACGTAGCATATACGTATACTTAGATACACGTCGATGATAAACACTTCATTAATCTGAATTGAAAGTATTTTTTGTAATAAAAGTCGTTCGAAGAAACTTACAACTTATCTCCCAGACTCTGCCGACTGCTAGAGTCAAACGGAAGTATACATATAGGTTTACCAACAGTATACATATTTATTTTATGATCAATTAGACAAGTAGGCAGCCCAGGTAGTGCACTATCTCTGAGCAGTGCACCGACTGCATCTCGGCAACGTTTATAAATGCACGCACGGATTGCGCTTCAACAGACGTAGAGTGCAGAGGAGTTGGTTTGACAGATTTGTTTTTTTTATTAATATAGCAAGTATATGTGGAACTTTACAAATTCATGTATTAATCTGATTCATTTCTTTACAGGTAAAAGTACTAACTAAGTATTCCATGCAACTCCTACGAATGTCAGAAAGGCGTTCAAAGTGCTCTCAGGCTGATTTTCCTATCATTTTCCTATATGTATCAAAAATTTATGAAATAATTATGCAACTACGGTTATTTCATCTATAACAAATAAAATTAATACGGATCAATTACGCGCATAATTTGATTCTAAACATAATTATTTAAGTAGCCAACGTTAAGCTCTTTACTTTCATTATTATACACGTATAGATAGATAACAAATATGTGATATGTGTGTGTGGTGTTCGCGCAAATAATTGGCAATATCTTATGCTGCTACAGCATCTTATTATTGTACTTTAAAATCATTGATATCTGACCCTCTGTTAACCTAGCTAGTCTATATTTATAAAATGCCGGCTGATACCGACTCCATATTCATCATAGTTCTCCTATTTACCCGCCGCAACAGTTTTAAGCCTTCGCGAGCCGCGATATGAGTCGACCGTCTTCATTACTTATTCCATGTCATATACTTAATTTATAGGCATCCTAAGTAGCAACTTTACGTAGACTTTGTTATTGACTACATGTGAGCATATATTTTAAGTATATAATGTGAAGATTTTGTACAGCTGGATAGTCTTTCTGTGTTTTAGTATTCGGCTGTAAAAAGTCAGTAACTACTTAGATATAGTAAAGCGATTCCAGACTAGCATCAACACCATGGAATCAAATAAAATTATGGTTTGCTGAGGTTAGAAATGAAACAAATTTTACGGATTAAACGCGCGTGTATTGTTATTCTAAACATATTATTTAGAGACCCGTCGTTTCGAGCTCTTTACAGCGCTCGTGGTCACTGGCAAGACTCACACTCTACGGGCTTGTTGAGGTTAACTAAAATAACAATAAGTAATTGTAAAATAAATCAAAGATTTCATAAATTGAAATTAATGAACCAATTTTTTATCACATTGTTCGGGGGATTTAATTACCTTAGTTTAAGTGGAATTGTTAACTGTGATAACTGCTAATTACGAAAATCTTAAGAATTTTAGCAGTACAATGGTCATTGTCTAAGCAGTTTGTTTCGTTAAATTGAAATAGGGCCGAATTGTAACAATTTAAAAAGTAATGGGGAAATATTTATCGTTATTATACCTAACTAGTGACCCGCCCTCGCTTCACTTAGGGTATATTATACAAAGAAACCTTCCTCTTGAAAGATGTATATTTGTGAAATCGTTTTTCAGCTTTTATTTCTAAGCATAAAAGTTCTTAGAGGACTTACAAAAGCACTCTGTATTCCATATACTTAGTTCGGTGACAGGGTAATCTGAAATCACAAGTAGTCATTACTATATTATATAAAAGATATGTGAATGTGCATGTAGAACTCGTTAAATAAGTAAGATATCTCAGGAACCACTAAGTATACCTTAATGTTATTATACACTTGGTGCGCTTACACTTCGAAAGAACAACAGAACTGCAAGTCTGCTACCTTGCGTGTAACTCCAGTTTAAGTATGCAAAGGAGAATCTAACTTCACCGAAAGAATAAGATTATTCAAATCCACTAAACGGATTACGGTTAGCATGTGAAATTGATTTGAGTTTAGTAGGAAGTTGGTTTAACTTGCCTCTGCAACCGTGGATTAATTTTTAAGCCGAATACTTTGATCTTTGTTAGAGTGTATGGCAGAGACATTGATGGCAACCGAGCAGATGTTCCTCAGACCCCTATCTGATTGATTGACTCGTTGGATAACAGTGCTGTATCATTCGAGGGTTCAATTCCTACTCGAGACAAATATTTGTATAATAAACATAGGTATTGTTCCGTTTCTGGGAGTGCTATTTATATATTTGAGTTTATTTTTGTATACCACATTTGTGATTTAGTGTGTGCTTGAGCTTTCTCTACGTAATCAAATTAATGCATGCGAAGCTGTTTAAGTTTTTTTATATTTACACCTATCACGTCATTAGGCAACTGTTGCATAGGTCGATAGATTGTTGTTGGTAAAGCGTCGATACCGTCGATGCCACGTACGACTGTTTTTCAAAATTTGAAATTCATATGTACGATTATTCGCCGCTTTAACGGTGAAGGAAAACATCGTGAGGAAACCTGCACACCTACCAAGAAATTCTTAGGTTGTGTAGTCAACCAACCCGCACTTGGTCAGCGTGGTTAAGGCCTTATCGCCCTATTTGAGGGTAGGCCCGTGCCCCAGCAGTGGGGACGTATATGGGCTGATGATAATGATATATAGGTAGGTTTTGCTTCGTAAAACTGAAAAAGGCTTTGTTGCACAACAACGAATGATGTTTATAGAGCCTCCTTGTCATAGTATGGATTAGAAGGATTAAGATGATGAGACAAATTCATCAGGATTCAACCTTTAATTCCCACCATTGTAAAGTCCTACGGCTCTTGGAGGGCAGAATTTGTTTTTCGTATGGCTTAACGCCATAGACTTACCATGTCATGCAATCAAATCCCACCGCGCAAGTCCGCCTAGCTATTTTGCATTTTTTCCATGTTTGATTTGCGTCACAATAGCGATTATGATATTATCGCATTAGCAGTCCATATAACAAGCTACAAATTTATAAAAATGGTAAATGTACACACAATTCTTGGCGTTCTGATATATTATGAAATTGCGTTTAGTTTTATTTGTTAAGAACGTAATTCGTTTACGCGTCTTTAAATAGGCATCTTCAAATATATTCAACTATTACGAGAAACGTCAACGAAATAAATAAACCAAATGATCTTAGTATAGAACTAGCTGTGCCAGCGACTTCGTTCGCGTTTCCGTCTGTTTTTTAGACATTTTCCATTGTTTCTTTGCTCCAATTGGACGCAGTGTGATGTTATATAGCCTAAAGCCTTCCTCGATAAATGGTCTATACAACGCAAAAAGAATTTTTCAAATCGAACCAGTAGTTCCTGAGATTAGCGCGTTCAAACAAACAAACAAACAAACAAACAAACAAACAAACGAACTCTTCAGCTTTATAATATTAGTATAGAATTAGGCCAGGGGCAAGGATACTATGTACATATGTTTTTATTTGTCAAATTCGTAAGGAAATACATAAACATAAGAGTTCTCAAGCTTTTTTAAAATTTCAGACATGTTTATAGATACGTAAATATGTATTGTGCGTATATATGTGTGTTTTATCCTAGATCATTAGCCCGTATACGTCCCCACTGCTGGGGCACGGGCCTACCCTAAACTAGGGCGATAAGGCCTTAGTCGACCACGCTGGTCAAGTGCGGGTTGGTCGACTACACAACACACTACACTTAGAATTTCTTCTTCCTCATGATGTTTTCCTTCACCGTTAAAGCGTCGAATGATGGTACATATGAATTTCAATTTTGAAAAACACATTGGTACCTGGCGGGGTTTGAACTGGCGACCTCTCGCATGGCAAGCAACGACCTTAACCACTCGGCCATCGATGCTTAATCGGCCATCGACTCTTCTCGGCCATCGACGCTCTTCTTCTTACAAAACCTTATTTTGTTGACAAATACATAAAATACAGCCCCTGGTCTACATCTCAAGCAAATCTAAACCAACTGAACTGCGTTTGAAGTGAGCGAATTATATAAACTTGGAAACTGGTCGTTTTTGTTCGGGAAGTAATTAAAAGTTGTGATCTGTAACGAAATAAGTTGACGCTCATCATCGGGGGCAGATATTATTTGCCCAGTTCTTCCCCTGCTGTTTTGGATTAAGAGAGCGATGACATCATTGGACCAAGATTGTCGTAATAAGTAAAAGCTATTGCAAAGGAATTTTATGTGTAACTAGCTGTGCCCGCAACTTCGTCTGCGTAGAATAGTAACTTTTGCCTGCATTTTTAATTTCAGGACGCATTTTTTAAAAGAAATTACAGGAAAAATAAATAAAGCTAAATAAATTATAAAAACTATTACAAAATAAAATATTATTTAACATTAGTAATTGTTTACAGATTAATAGGTGGTAAACAACATATCACATTTTTCAATACAAATAGGCCAACTAAAAGATAATTAGTGAATAATGATCTAGTTTTATGTATAAACAAACTAGCCAAGAGCGAGTAGGACTCACGAACGAAGGGTTCCGTACCAATTATGTAAAAAAAAAGCGTTTATTGTAAGGAGACCCCTTAATATTTAATATTTTTTAATTTTTAGTATTTGTTGTTATATCAGCATCGAAAATACATCATTTTTGACAGATGTCTAGCTATCACGGTTTATAGAGCTTGGAGACAGACAGACGGACGGCGGAGGCTTACTAATAGGGTAGGGTTTTTACGTTTTAGGTACGGAATCCTATAAAATTAATTGCTGAATGTGTTGCTAAGCGAAAATCTCGAGAACAGTCGAACCGATTTCGCTAATTCTTTTCTGTCGGTCTCTCTACTCTGTGTCAGAAGAAGGTTCTCTTGAAGAAAAATAATAAGTTTGCCAGGTCGTGATTTACAAAATGTTACATTTTTACACTACAAAATATCAGTTAAAAATAATTAATGGGCGATGAGTTATAATGGATTAGGTATGCCTTTTACTTACCAAGAGCAATTTACCCATAGAAATAATAGTAGGTGTGATGCTTCAGCGTATTAGGTAATTACAGTCTTATGCTTTCAAAACTTTTTATAGAATGGCGTCATTAGTTCCCTAACGTAACATTTATCCTATGGTCTACTGAAAATAAACAGTGCGATCACAATTACTTCCGCGAAATTTTAATATCTTATTCACAGTGCAATCAATTGCAGTAGGTAAACTTTGCGCTAAGTTCATCCGTGGTACTTGGGTACCACGGATTCGGACAGAATTGGGGTACCTTATGATAAAGTTCTATCTCTTTCATTTGCGTGCATTTTTGCATCTTTTGTTTCATATGTCAGTATTGTCAAAAATTGCAGGGCAAAGATTTAAAACATATTTTACTATGAGGCTAACAAAATCTCTATAGTTTATTTAATTATTGGTTATGATGTAATTCACTTTATGATATTTGAGATGAGTAAATATGTGAAAACATATGCCTATGTTTTGCGTTTTGAGGTATAGTACCTACCTATATTGCCATATAGGTAGGTACTATTTACTTCTCATTAATTTCCAATAATTGTGGCACGTTTGTTTTAATGTTTCTAAATGTAACATCACGCTTTTGGAAAACTGGTGAAATGACATGTATTCCAATTATAGTCTCACTGATCACCAGCGTTTATTCATATCATACGTCCCCACTGCTGGGACACGGGCCTACCCTAAACTAGAGCGATAAGGCCTTAGTAAACGACACTGGCTAAGTGCTAGTTGGTCGACTACACAACCTAAGAATTTCATTATAGAAGCGTGCGGGTTCCTCACGATGTTTTTCGATCTCCACTGACAGTCTCACTGATATTTATCTTCATTAGGCCATGCATGCTAATTCGGAGCGTACTAAATGTTCTTTTTATGACCAGTTGTTTTACACAAACACTTTTGATGTCTAACCAGCTGTGTCGCTATTCTGGGTATAGTTCCAACGGGTTTAGTGGTCTGTCCCGGATTGAAGACATTTCAAAACATGTCAATGTTTCGTGGCTGTGTGTTTATTTTTTTTGCCATTACCAAGCCGGGGAAACACTTTTGATCGTCGATAACTAAAACCACACCTACCTACATCGATCTAAAATACTATTAAAGCTAGGATTTAAAAAAAAACTGTCTATTGAGTTGATTATTAGGAGCACAATTTTGTATTATTATAATTAAATTAAAATAACATATTTCTTTTACGCGAAAACTTATTAGGAATAAACACTAACTCTCACTTTTTGTTCAAATAGGATAAACAATATCGTATTTCTCAACATTTTAGTATTAAAAGTATCAAATAAAGCTAGTCATTAATAGCCCCCACTTACACCAATTATGTTAGCATGTCTGAATAATATACTTAGTGGTAAAATAATGGTTTCTACATCAAGCGTCATAATGCCTTCAATTATTACCAATATTTACACTAACTAACCTTTTATTAAGGATAAAAATAACTATCCAGAGCAGAAAGAGGTCAGAAACGTGTTTCATAACACTCATTCACAGTCACATTTAGCATTTAAAGAAATACAACAGCATTAAACATCAAACAGCATTAAAGAGCGGCATGTATTCAGACGACGCGTTTTATTTACTAATAACGATTTCCGTCTGTTTGTGTTAGTGTATGCAGCTTATTAGCTTATTAGTTATGACTGGCCAAATGAGATCATTGATTCTAAATTGTTTTATCTGTTTAACTTCTCAGCATTCTCACACAGTTATAACATTGAGGAATGACGTTTTAATCAATATGTATCCTACTACAATATTTTAGTCATTTGTACCAACAAAATGATTACACTATCATATTTATACTTAATTTGATAGTTATCTCTGTGAATAAGCATCATCATTATCAGCCCATACTAAACTGTACAAAGACAATCATTTTACTTTGCATCAAAACAGGAAAAGTCCTAGCCTAGAACTTCATCCCTAATTCCTCAACTCCTAATTGCATAACACTTGTATTCCCGAGCGTACAAGATTATCGTATTGATCGTGGGTGAGTGTATAGATTAGCCAAAATCACTTACGCCAATCAAACGCGAAATTGCCCTGCAAATCCTCAAACATCAAATTAATCTGGTACAATCGCGGACAACAGTCGACTGTTGGCCCATACAAAGCTCATTTGGCTACAAAATGGTTATCTAATCCTAAGCATGCACGGTGTTTATGCAGTAATCCCGCCAATTAAATTCTAATGAGGTCTAATTATTGGCGGGCAATATTGTGGTCAACAGGGATTAGGGTGTCATTCCTGTTTAAATATACAGGTTGATATTAGCCCGAAGGAATTTAAACTTGCCGTGTTTGTTTTGTGGTGTCAGTTGATTCAAAATCAAAATGCTAGAGAGTGTATACTAGTGAGTACCTCATTGTATGAGTGCGTTTGAGAGAAATCAAGTACATTGTTAATTCGTCGATTATGCAATCGAATTTGATAATAGACTTTTACGAATTCATGCAAATGAAAATTGGTCAGATTTATTTTTTTCTCGGCTCCATCTATTTCAATTTATACAGACCACGTACATAAATGTGTGCATTGGTCCTTGACATGAAAATACCTCTACTAAAGAAGAGTCATTAACTTTCTCTAGGAAGATGCTATACTATACTATTCCACAAATTTTGAACTTCGAACAAGTTTGATTTGTCCCAAATACGTTCATATCGTACCGTCTAGCAAATTATCCGTTCAAGAATCAACTCAATCAGATGTTTAACAAACGCTACTGCCCGGAAGTTACGCTGCCTTGCTACCGATAGACTGACGAAGCTTGTCAATCTAAGTAATTTACTTACTGACTAATAGAGAGGGGTGCGACTCAACTGAACGCTCAAGTGCCGTATAATGTAAATGACACTAGGTGGTTTGTGTAATCCTGCCTGTGTCTGCAAACAGCTGAGCATACGAGCACACGTCTTCACTCTCACATAATAAATAAACGTAGCGATAATACGGCGGATGCGGTCGCGGGAAGTTATTGGATTGAGACTTATTGAAATGTGTCTAGTATTAGAGTTTTATGACGCAAAATGGATATATAAGGTTTCAGTTTACTTTTCTATGTTATTTCAATATTATCATATACATTTTATATAGTAGATATCTTACAGTGTACAGAAATATGAACGAATGCACCTTCTGCTGTATATAAATTTGTAGGATTCCTTACATAAAGGGTAAAATGGGACCCTTTTTGTGTAAGGCCAGTACACTACACCAGTTACCTTTCGTGCGCAATTCCGACTCGAACCTGGACTGTTTTAAGATAAGATGACATAAAATTGTCTTTCTAAATGCCAAAACTGCTGTCATCACGTCTGTAACAAAATGATTTTTTTAAAACTTGTTTGTTGTGGGGAATAGCGTCTTCTTAGTCTCATTCAGGCACATAAACTATTGCCAGATTTCACGCACGCGTCACAACACACGCTGAGAGCAATCTGTTGTGTACGCGGCGAAGGCTCGGATTTGCTACCAATTATCGCCCTCAGCTGGCTTTGTGACGTCACGACATGACTGGGGCATAATCGTGTAGAGTGTTCTGATGGTGAGACGAAGCTCCGTATACCCCTGACACGGAGGAACGTGAGGGAGACCTATAGTCTAAATATTAAGATCGTATTTTCGGGATGCAGCTTTAATAGTAGTTTTGGATGAGAGAACTCGAGTTGCGATCTTGCAACACATTTTAATTACTAAGTAGGTAAGGTAAATGCACCTATTATGGACGCGGACCCCATTATGGACAGTTTTCAAAAATGCCTCAAATAATAAGAAACCGGTAGGTATTTTTTATCCAACAGCAACATTAATCGGTTGTACCAAAATTCTAGATTTGATGTAAACAACATTTGACAGCTCTCCGCTATATTATTTTCGACTATAACGATTCTTACTAGTGCGGTGCGTTTTGGTGTCGAGATTTGAAATTTCTTATAAGGAGCGCAATGCATGTAAGTAAATTTATTAGCTTTTTTTATGACAAGTGTAATATTGCTGTTAAAAATGATATTATTTATTGAATTACTGATAATAAAAGGTTAATTAAATATTCTAATCTAAAACCTCATAGTAATTTTAGCCTCGGAATTTATCGATGTTCATAATTGGATATTTTTTTTGGCCTGTACCCAAATATGGACATTTTGTCCATGAAGGATATTTTACAAATATACGTTTTTCATACATCTTATAGTTGTACAATCGTTTACCTTTATCTTTATTTTTAAATCGGTCGCAAATTAAGACTTTAAATTTAATAATTCAATTATGAACATTGTGTCCAAAATTGGTTCAAATTTTTTAAATAATTAAATTTTGTTTCACTTTAGATATGGCGACTAGAAAAGCTTATACTAAAGAACAAATGGCAAATACAATTAAAAAAGTGAGAAAAGGACAGAAAATATCCACAATATATTTAGAAAATAATAACTAGAATAACTTTTCTAAAAAAATTATTTAGTTGTTTGTGTTTTTTATGTCATGTTACATTTATAATTTAAGACAGGGTAATATACATAATAATTATATTACAGTCAGGGGATACCAGTCACAACTATCTGTCCGGTGGGTGGCGAACGGTATACGGGTAAGCGACCCCGGGTCCTCGAGCTACTATCGACTCAGTCCAAATCATCCGAGGCGATAGTATCCTTCCTCCCCTTTTCCTTCCCCCGTCATATATTCTTGCTACTCGTGGGAACGCAATAACCTTGTTAAAACAATGCACAATGGCAGCGACGTGGTCCACAACCAGTCACGTCACGTTTCCCACAGAGGTGAAAAGTGGATCGCTGGAAGTGATCTCTGCCTACCGCTCTGGGAAAAAGGCGTGATTTTATGTATAAGTAATTGTTGAGACTGATTATAGCTGTATTTTGATAGGTATGAAACTAGTAAGAAGACATTTGATTTTTGATTATTGTTGGCAAAGTGAATAGAAAAGAGTGAAGGTTTTTTAAAAATTTTATTTAACCTCTAAACCAATTTGCTTAAAGATCGAGAAGTGAAGGAGATGATTATATTGAAATGTTATTTAAATAATAAGGCGTCCGACCGATTTCAGCCATGGCGGCCGATCTCAATTGAAATCAGCCAAGTGCGCAGGACATATTATAGTGCACAAATGCGCGCGCAAACACAAGTGCACTCTCTATTCCCTTACTCTCATAACTCGGTGAGACGGCAATCCGACATGACCGATGAGAGATCGGGCGCAGGACCACCGGCTTAACGTGCTTTTCGAGGCACGGGCGTTCAACCGCCAGCTTCCTAACTACGGGCTGAGAAATTTCATCACAGAAAAACTCACACAAATTTTGCCCTCTCGGACCTTACGCAGCGCTTGCTACCAATAGACCAACGAAGGGGTCTCCTATTTAAATAATACTAGCTAGTTAAGAGGACATTTTTATTTGGTTTTTCTTGACTTTTAAAGGCTTTGGCTTTTGCCGATTACTTTTTGATAACTGTTTGTTGATTGATATTTGAGTTACCTATTACATTATTTTATTATTTAATTTAAATGGTTTTTATTTCATTATACTAACTTACTCAACCCTAATACTCTTGAGTTATAGATTTAAGCATTCAATTGAAGAATGTCCATAAATGGGTGTCCATAATTGGATAACGTCCATAATTGGGTGTTCATAACTGGATCTTCCCTGTCCATAAATGGAGATTGGCAAAGGTTATTTTTCCTAAATCATATTTTATTGAAGCTAGTTTAAAACTGATTTTAAACATCGAATACTTATTAAGAAAAGGACTTCTTATTAACCTTCAAATCCCTGCGAACGTATATTGCAAAGCACACAAACTATGAAGTAAAAACGAAAAACAAATCCTTAAACCGTCCATAATTGGTGCATTTACTTTACCCTAAAAAGCGTCGATGGCTAAGGGCGTTATTTGCCAACGAGAGGTCGCCAATGCAAACCACGCCACGTACCAATGTGTTTTTCAAATTTGAAATTCATATGTACGATCATTCGAAGCTTTAACGGTGAAGGAAAACATCGTGAGGAAACCTGCACACCTACGAAGAAATTCTGAGCTTGTGTAGTCGACCAAACCGCATTCGGCCAGACTGATTGACTTAGGCCTTATCGCCCTAGGTTAGGGTAGGCCCCTGCCCCAGCAGTGGGGACGTATATGGGCTGATGATGATGACCGTAAGTAAGTAGTGTGTACTGTCTATTCTCGTAATGACGCTAACGAAAAGGAAGGGAAAGAAATAACACAATGTGGTTCTACCAATTAAGATGAAAATGTCTTCATCGAAATAATGTCGAACGATTCTTTACCAACTATTGCATTTCTAATAAGCTTTTTCAGGACTATTAGAGCACAAATCTCATACTTGACTTGCTTTTAAACACAATATTGACAATATGGCAGCAAATACACAGCATAGTAACAACTTACTTGAAAAACAAATTAGACAGAATTTCAAAAACAAGATTCGTTTTCCTGTTAACCAAATTATAGTCAGCTCAGTTATCGAATTTAATTTCACCTTTTAGTATTAGCGAAATTGGATTTTAATCCAATAACGGTTCAAAGAGGTAGAACATAAATCTACGCACAGAACAACCCAAACTAATTCCAATGAGACTTGATAAAGCAGATGTGAATATTTAAAGCTAATGGCTGTATCCAAAACCTTATTTACAGTGGGACGGTTCGCATAAAGAATTCACGAAACAAAGCCAATTGCGACCAGACTCGGATCTTGTGTTACCAACTAACGGGAAGAAGGGGTAGCGATGGGGCCTTAGGGTCCGTATGTACAAATAAGTATGATGATCCAGATCTTTTTTACTATGTCGAGGTATATATACACTAGCGGCCGCCCGCGACTTTGTACGCTTATTAATGGGTTTTAGTAGCAATGATTTATTAAAATAGTCAGCTACCTCCATACCACGATTTATAAAAATCTATAAACGTAAAAGTTCTCCCATACTAATTTTCACCCCCCCTCCAATGAACCCCATGGGGGATGAATTGAAAAATGCGCTGGTGTCTCTCCGGAGAACCAGCTACCTCCATACCAAGCTTTATAAAAATCGACAAACACGTAAAATTCGCCCATACTAATTGTCACCCCCCAATGAACCACATGGGGGTTGAATTTTAAAAAAAAAAGTTGTCTTAATGTTTTTCCAGAGTGCCAGCTACCATCATACCAAATGTCATGAAAATCGGTTCAGAAGTTTGAGCGTGAAAGAGTAACAAAAATCCATACATACATACATCCATACATCCATACTTACAAAACTTTCTACGTTTATAATATTAGTAAGGAAGTAAGGATGTAGTAGTTATTAATAAATTTACATGAAAACTAGCTCTGCCCGCGACTTGTTGAGGGTGGACAACCCTTACCACACAGGGGTATGAAAAAGATATTGTTGCGGGAACGGGGTACGTTAAATTCAAGATACGCCAAAAGTCACCAAAAGACAATTAATTTATTTATCGACTAACAATTACACAATTAAAAACACAATTAAAAACACTAAACACGGAACACTAAATTACACTAAAGCACTGAATCACACTAAAACACTGAATTTCACTGAAACTATTCGCAGGTAACGCACTCGATCACTTCTAGTTCGCAGGAGACTGATTCGCTTCGCTTTCCAAATCGGAACTGACTCGTCGCGTCGTACATCCCGCTTTTATACCCAGAGACGCAGCTCTTCGCGTGGCGTCGAGAATATTCTCGCGGAGATCGAAATCTCTAGAACTCGCTGGAGCTTGCTCCGACCGACCAGAGTGTGTGACGTAGTATCGTGCAAGCGAATATAGAAAGAAAGAAAGAAAGAAAGAAAACATTTATTGATCATAAATTAAAAAAACATAATAATACAAAACTAACACAAAACATACAAATATATTTATGATCAAAAGGTTCTGCCTCAGCATGTGCCGTAGCAGCCGCAAGGACGCGACGGCGCTGATATTCTGGCAGAACCTTTGAATAAAAAAATATGGACGAATATAATCAGAACAAATCAAATACAAAGAGAAAAAGAAATACAATACGAAGAGAAAAAAAGTAAAAATAATAATACATGAAACAAGTTTTTTTTTTTTCTTTTTTTTTTATGACAAACAACAACAACAAAAGCAGAAACAAATCGGATAATTTTATTTCTGTCCAATGCCATCAGCCGGCGACGACGACTCTTTATAGAGTTTTGTCTATGGTCGATGGCAATGGAGCGCAACGTGAGAAAAGAAAAAAAAAAAAAAATACATCTCGACAATATTATGAAAACAACATGGTTTACATACCATTGCATTTGCAAGATGGGAACTATTTGTAGGTATTTAAATCTAATTAATGTGTGTGACCTAATGTTTAATCAACTTCAAGGTAAGTTACTGAGAACATCGTTATAATAATATAACCATAGTATGGTTAGATTGTGACTTTCGAAAACAAATAAAGTAACAAGTTAACAACATGTCTGTTTCAGTATACAACCTGACACAAATAAACAATGTAATGACTAATATATGTGGAGTAAGAGGACGACTGGTATTCACACAGAGCTGCAGAAGAAAGCGAGTGAGGAGATAAATAAATAAGTAAAATTAAATGATACGAGGAGAAGTGAAGAGTGAAAAGAAGCCACATGACTGTCACACGCGCCTGTTGAAGGGAGATACTAGTGGCTTAGTGTTGCCTGCAAGCGATTGCCTTACGGTGAGCTCCGACTTAGCCCGAGCGCGCCCCCCCCCGGCGAGAACCTAGCCTGATGTGAAAACTTAGGAATGTAGGTATTGAGTTTTTTGCTCATCTGAAAATATTGCTTGAGCCTCCTCCTAAAACTGTATATTGTTTTCAGGTCACGCATCGGCGGGGGAAGGTCGTTCCAGCACTTAGTGGCCGCAAACCTGAATGATCCCCGGAATGCTGCTGTACGGTGACTGGGCATTGAGATGGTGTTAGTGCAGGCTCTCCTGGGGTACCCTTTTTATCCCTTGCCCATAACAACTTGTCATAGAGATATCTAGGTCTCTCTGTTGCTATGACTCCAAAAAGTAGTGTGGCTAGATGCACTCTCCTCCTCGCCTCCATTTTAATAGTGTTGGCGGAGTTGAGGAATGGTGTAACATGTGATCTGGGAGGTATGTGGAAGCAGAAGCGTGCACAGGCATTTTGAACTCGCTGTATTAGTTTTGCGGTTCTTTTTAGCAGGCATGGGCCATACACTGTATCGCAATAGTTCAATTTAGACAATACAAGTGATTCGCACAACAACTTTCGTAGGTCCTCATTTAGATATGGCCTGATTTTGTAAAGGAGGTTTAACCTGTAAAAACAGTTTCGGGTGACATGTGCTATATGACCTTCAAAATTTAGTTGTCCATCCATTGTTATTCCGAGGTTTTTCGCCGAATCCACTCTGACTATTTGTTGTCCATTGATCGTTATTTGCAGGGGTTATTTTTCATCATGTCCACATTGCGGCTGGATCCAGTTAGCAACAGCTTAGATTTCTTAGGGTTAAGCACAAGACAGTTTGCATCACACCAGATGGAAATGCGGTCCAGATCCTTCTGTATCCTCTCTGCGGCGTTAACATGATCTCTTGGTTGAAAAGAATAGTATAACTGCAAGTCATCAGCGTATATATGGTATTTGCAGTTTGCAATCTCTTTTATGATGTCTGCACTGTATAGAGCATACAAGATTGGGCCAAGAATCGATCCCTGGGGCACCCCACGAGTCACAGTCAGATGATTTGAACTAGCCTTGGAACCATCAAGCTTGGTTATTTCTACGTATTGTCTTCTGTTTGTCAGATAACTATAGAACCACTTTAGCGCTATGGTATCAAGGCCGTAGAAAGATAGTTTGGAGACTAGAAGGGCGGGATTAATCGAGTCGAAGGCTCTGGAGAAATCAAGTAATAGCAGAGCACTCACTTTCCCCTGATCCCGAGCTGAGAGCAAGTTGTCAATAACGTCTGCTAGAGCTGTTGCTGTGCTGTGCCCCTTGCGAAACCCAGATTGCAGTGATGGCAGTATGTTGTTTTGTTCAACATACCTGGTCAGTTGTTCACAGACAATTTTCTCAAGTACCTTGGAGAGACAGGGAAGAAGACTGATCGGACGCAGGTCAGTCATAGAAGTGGGATCGCTATTCTTTGGGAGTGGTTTTACCAGCGCTAACTTCCATTGTTCAGGGAAGATTCCTTTGGCGAGTGAGAGGTTAATTGCAGAGGTGAAGATTGTTAATGATTGAGGAAGAGTGAGTCGAATCATTTCTAAAGAGAGCCCATCACTGCCTTGAGCGTTAGACTTCAAATTCTTGATGATACTGAGTACTTTGTCTTCGGTTACAGTGCTCATAGTGAACGTTGCCTGGCTGAATCGGTGGTGTTCATAATAAGTAAGCTGTGAGATAGTCACATGTCCGTCTCCAGGTACATTTAAAAAGTGAGCGTTTATTAAATTTGGGTCATCAAAAATAAGGGGATAGTCTACATTTTTTTTTTCCTGGGATAACAGAGTTCTTCAGATTGTG
This sequence comes from Maruca vitrata, assembly GCA_039566165.1. Classification (NCBI taxonomy): domain Eukaryota; kingdom Metazoa; phylum Arthropoda; class Insecta; order Lepidoptera; family Crambidae; genus Maruca; species Maruca vitrata. The sequence continues at coordinate 12,034,029 of CM076917.1, read as the reverse complement.
CCATAGTTTTTTAGAGTTTTTAGTGTTAGCTAATATATGATTTTTGAAGAAGGCTTTTTTCTCGTTTTCTATCGCTTGAGTTACTAGTACTTTCATGTTTTTGTAGCTTTCTTTGGTGGAATTTTTATTGCAGACTTTGAATTTTTGATAATATTTATCTCTGATGCGCATCATTGTCCGAACAGTGTCCGTTATCCAAGGGTGTGGGGGATGTTTGAACTTCCTAGACCTGACTGGGGCATGCAGATCAAAAAGACCAACTAGGCTAGTAGTCATTTCATTGACAATAGTGTTTAGATCGTCGGCGGCAAGCAAATGACTCCAGTCAATAGTATCCAGGTCGTTGTCCCATTGATCAAACTGGATATCCTTTAGGGGTCTGTAGGTTATCCACTGGGGTGGAGGTTTGTCCTTCTTGATTTTGAGCTCTGTAGTGATCATAGCATGACCCCCAGTTCTGGTGTGTGCTTTAGAACAACCCGCAGAGCTCGAGCATCCGAGCACACCACGCTCCAAGAGGCTGGCACTATGAGCAGTAAAGTGAGTGGGTTCTGTGACAACTTGAGAGAGACAAAATGTTTGTATCATCTGATTGAAGGATTTTGTCCTACCACTGATGACGTCCAGCAAATCAATGTTGAAATCACCAGTAAGAATCAGAACATCCCTTCTAGGTAGTGCAGTGATGGTATCCGAGATGGTGTCTAGAAATAGACCGACGTCCTGCCATGGAGGCCGGTATGCGGTGCCAATGACGACATTCATTCCATTCAAACTCAACTTGAGCCACATTTGCTCGACATCCGTGTGTGGTGGAATTTCACACATTCTGGCATAAATGCATCTACGTATGTAGAAACCTACACCACCGCCGCGGCCACCACGGATGTTGAGAGGTCTCGGACAGTGCCTCAGACGGTAGCCTGGGATCTTGGGTGCTTTGTCGTCTTCTCCCGCTCTCAGCCAGGTCTCGTTTATGGCAAGAATATCAGGGTTCATTTCCGCCACCGCTGCTATAAGTTCTTCATGTCTGGTACCAAGAGAGCCTGCATTAAACATACCAACTTTAAGATTTTTTAATCTAGGCATAGAGATATTAGCAATATTGTTAGTGTATTCCTAGGACTTAAAGGATCATAGTAATATAGGTTAGAGATTAAATATATTGTACATAATAAATAAATTTTAATTGTGTATAGTATTTTGCGTTTGTGTAGATACATAGTGTATAGAGTAGAGGTTATTAGTATTGTATAAAATAATATGTAATTTTTATTCGTAAATAGTCCTTTATGGTTTAGGTGATAAATGGTATATAGTGTTAAGAAGAATATTGTATATAATATGTAGATGTTATTTGTATAGAATCTTTTGTTGTATTGTGTATAGGCTAGTAGGTATAAGTTCAGTAAATATGTAAGTGTAATGTAATATATAGGCTTAGTGAAAGGTATTGTATATTCGATAGAAACATGTTCAAAAATTTTAGGAAGTATACAGTTATTAGATAAAAAATGATGTTGTTATTATTGATTGGGAGACATGTGGTTTTCGAATCTAGACTAAAGAAAAGCATATCTGCTAGTCACTTCACCACACTAAGCACGCGCGAGATGTCTTCCTGGGTACGTAGCTGGTAGGCCTGACTCGATTCGGCCTTTCGTACAAAAATGCGGCCACGCCTCGTCCAGCAGAACCGCCACTGGGCGCTGCGGCACGCCTCGCGCGCGCGCTGGAACAGCTGGCGGTTGGTGCGGGTCAGGCGCTCGTTGACGTAGACGCGGCCGCCCCCGGCGCCGGCCGGCGCGGCGCGGCGCACGCGCGCAGCCTTCAGCAGCTCGTCGCGCAGCTGGCGGCGTGCCAGCCGCAGCACCACGCGGCGCACGCGCCCCTCGGCCTCGCGCGGGGCGCGCCCACCCGCTCCGCGAACACCACGTCCCGCTCCTCCAGCGTCACGCCCAGTCGCGCGGCCAGCACGGTCACGGCGTGGACCACGCTCTCCCCTTCTCCTCTGGCAACTGTCCGATGTCGAGGTCGTTGAGGAGCGCCTCCTGGTCGCGGTCGTTCAGCTCCAGCCGCAGCTCGGTGATGGTGCGCTCCAGTTCGGCCGTCCCACCGTCGCTCCCCGGCTGGCGCTGCTCCAGCGCGTCCACCCGCTGCTCGCCGCTGCCCAGCCTCTCCGTCATCGGCGAGACCGACTCTCAGCAGTGCAAGTTCCTTGCGAAACTCACGCATCTCTGTGACGAAGTCGGCAAACTCCTGGCGGAAGTCGGTGATGATGGAAGCGCCAGGCTTGCTTGTGGAGGCACTCGGTGAAGAAGAAATCATGCGCCGTTTCGGTCTCCGGGATACATATTTCTGGTCGACATCTCCCTGTGATATTGAGGCGATGTCTGGGTCCGATGAACATTGTTGCTCCGAAAGTGGCGATCTGGCCAGATTTGGCATAGTGCCGATATTATATCACTATGCAGACGAATAAAAGAGAAGAATAAAAACCGAAAAAAGGAGGGGAAAGAAAAAAAAAAATTTAAAAAAGAAAAAAATCTACTCAGATTTGAGCCGACAACTCTCGGTATAGTAGTGGTGCTAAACGTAGCGTGCTACACGATGTTCCATGCAACTCATTACGTCATTAAGTAAAGCTCAGAGCTACATGCGTCTCATTCGAGCACCATTCGAGAGCCGACGTTCAAAGTTTTTTGTTTAACGGAATCACAGCACCACTGAGTCACTCAACACTTTCGGATTTTGTTTATCTTGCAAATAAAGTTTAAACACTTGCACGCTCCTGTTATTTTTCTGAATCTATGTAGATCCCGACTATACGCGTTATTTGGTGCTAAATTTAATATAAACAAAGCACTTTTTCTATTTTAAATTAATTATAAACAGCGGAGTCGACACTTGACTATGTTGTCGTATTGATGTACCCGCAGCAAAAAAAAAAAAAAAAAAAAAAAAAAAAAAAAAATAGACCTTATCCATACGTCGATAAGACTAATTTCGCTTGCACGGTCTCTCGTGGTTGTAAAACTATTATTATTATTCTAGAACACGCTAGAGCTCGCTACAACCGTGCAAGCGAATATAGACCTTATCCATACGACGATCAGACTAATTCCGCCTGCCCGGTCCCTCGTGGTCGTAACAATATGTTGGCCGATTTTCAGACCTACTCAATATGCTCACAAAATTTCATGAGAATCGGTCAAGCCGTTTAGGAGGAGTACAGGAACGAACATTGTGACACGAGAATTTTATATATAAGATAATGTATGTGTATACAAGTGGTATTATATTTTTGTTATATTTTGATCAAGTTAATTGTTTTTTATTTTTTAATCGTAGAAGAGATAGATGTCATTGTTCTTGGCTGGAATAATTTTATTTACTATATCTTCGTACATTTTCGGAATGACAGATAATTTAACAAAAAAATAAGTAATACTATAAACACATGTATAATATTGAAGCGACAAGTTTTCTTTAGTTCGACGGAACCCTTCGGGACAATCGGTTACCGTCTTTTACTAGTTTGCGCATTTTGCATTTTTCAAACATTTGCGCTACATCAGTTTCTCGTTATGTAGTGTGTAGTACGGAGAGGTGTCTCCTTGGATGGGGGTTTGATCCAACGATAAAAAATATTGCACTACATCACATACATTGATCTAATCCCGTGGTAAGTTGATTTTTTAAGCACTTGTGTTACAAATGTCAGAATCAACTGTGGATACACAAATATACTTAAATATATTTAATAACACGCCCAGACACGGAACAAACGCCGATGTTCGTCTCACAAGTATTTGTCCCGAGTGGCAATCGAACCCACGACTCTTGGAACCGTAGGTAGTGGATCCGGGTCACTAACCACTGTTCCAGCCAGCCAAAGGATAGGGTTCGATCCTGTTATGTGAAGTTTTATATATTATAATTATCAGCAGTTTATTACAGTAGCTACGGTGACCGCAATTTTGAATGTGGATCAAGCATGTTTTATCTGTGATCCAAAAAGTGATGTGGTTCTGTTAGTAAATTATGCATTATTGAAACACATTAAGTGTATGTATATGAATGGCTATGCTATCCCATTGGGCTAAGGGACCTGTAATGTTAGCATAGGATTGTAATTAAATAAATAACATTTTTAAAAAATCACCTAACCTCAAACTAAGCACAGCTTCCCTTTGTTGGTTAGAGACTGATATAAAATACATTGATAATTTTAAATACATACTGAAATTCATAGTTAATTCAGACTGACTCGGTGTAACAGTGGTTAGTGACCCAGGTTCACTAATTACGGTTCCAAGAGTCGTGGGTTCGATTCCCACAAATTTTTGTGTGTCCCGTGTCTGGGTGTTTTATTAAATTTATTTAAGTATATTTGTATATCCACTTTTGATTCTGATATCCGTAACACAAGTGCTGAAGCTATTTACCACGGGATAAGGTCCATGTATGTGACGTTGTAATATTAATAATCATATCCAGCCACGGAAGAAATCACTAAGAAATTAAAAAACAGAGGGCTCATAAATAATTAAATATTTTTCCCTAGGATGTCCTGGACATCAGATATCATGAATTTATTCTTACCTAATTTATCAATATACAAAAATGAATGGAGATTTTCATTCCCCTGTTATTTTTACCCTTGTTTTAGGGTAAAAATAAAGTCCCTTAGGATACAATACTCGCACCATTTGCATATAAACTGAATATAAATACTAATCAGCTGTTTGGTCTCAGGTGCAATCTTTCATGGTCAGAGACTGGGGAATGTGTTTTTTCCTCAATTTGCTGGCACGTTCCCCAAGGATGCATAGGGGGTTTCCCGTTGCACTCACTTCAGTAATTTTAATAAGATATGTGGCCAAAACGGATATATAGGTCACACTAGCATTCCTTCGTATTGATTGAAATATATAATGTACCTATGACATCGCTATTGCCTACAAAGGCACATCATTTTGCATTAGTGAAAACTCAGTAAGAAAAACAAATGACTTACTTATAAAATCTCTCAAAGGTATTTAAAAGTAGGTAACAATGGTTTGAACAAATATTCATGAAACACATTTTGTATTCGTAATATTACATATATGTTTTTATAAGTTTTTCATATGGAAAACCACTCTTGTCACTACCGTTCATATCGCAAGCTATTAAGCTACTTAACTCTGCATCAAATAAACGTGATTTTGTCTCATTATTTATTTACCAATTCATTATCGAGCGGAACTGCCGCAGTCATTCCGTCACTGTCCGAAATATCATGCGCGTCATCATAACAATCCCACTTTTATGTCCTACTAGCTTTCCGCCCGCGACTTCGTCCGCGTATAGACGTTTAACGGGTAAAATATTACTTCTTTATAGCGCAGTCGGTTAAAAAGTAGCCTATATCCTTTCCTAGGCTCCGGACTATATTGTACCAAATTTCGTTTAAATCGGTTCAGTACTCTATGCGTGTAAGTGTACAGACAGAGCGACTTCGTCCGCATAGAAAATAGACTTTAGGCTGCTTGTTAATTTTTTTTAATATTACCCTGGCCTACAAAAGTGTTTAAGTAAATAAATTAATATAACTGGGACATTTTTACACACGGTCATCTGACCCCAAACTAAGCAGAGCTTGTACTATGTGCGTCAGAGACTGATATACATACATAGATATTTATAAATACATATTCACACCCATACTCGGAACAAACATCGATGCTCATCACACAAATATTTGTCCCGAGAGGGAATCGAACCCACGACTCTTGGACCGCTAGCCAGGATTCCACCAGTCAGTCAAAAAAAGTTCGACGTGATTTAGCATAACTTTTTATTTACTACATTTTATGTTAATCTTACTGAAAACCACAACTACAACGGATAAGCCGTTTCTGAGATTAGCGTGCACAAACAGACAAAAGTTCCAAAAAACGTTGTTTTGGGTACTACTGCGTTGATCATTCACGTACACACAGCGATCCGTCACATTTTTATTACATGTATATAGATTACATGTGACGTAATTAGCGCGTTGACGTATAAAGCATACAATATTCAGTGCGCGTCCCGCCCATGACGTCACACACCAATTCCACAAGCAATATCGCCAAATAATGCGTCGGCTGAAGTGCCAACTGTGAAGTAAACGATTCCTGTATTTACGATGGCGCCGCCTATCTAAAACTGTTTTAGGGGTGCGTGTAAGAATTACGGAGCCAAGTCTTTAAAGAGTTACTTGTCGAAATGATTGGTTGTCATATTTTTTGTGTTCACGTAACTAACATCTTTGACATATAGTTGACAAGATCAAAATTACATTTAGTCTAAGTGCACAAATGACAAGTTAACAGTGACAGACTCGACCTCGCCTATGTAAAAAATAATTGTGGAAAAATCTACAGCGCGGTCCTCGCGGTAACGTCAAGTACTAAAATCGGTAGTATGAGTCAACAAATTGGATAGATTTTTAACATCGAAATCAAAATATCAATATTAATATTACATTGTAATATTAGATTGCTACGTTTTGTTAGGCTAGAGGAACTTTAAGACGTGAGTTAGTTTATTTGTGTAGTGTAACTGCCTCGTTGGTCTAGTGGTACTGCGTTAGGATCGAGAGGTCCCCGGTTCGAGTCCGGGGTCGGGCAAAATTTGTGTGAGTTTTTCTGTAATGAAATTACTCAGCCCGGAGTTAGGAAGTTGGCGGTTGAACGCCCGTGCCTCGGAAAGCACGTTAAGCCGATGGTCCTGCGCCCGATCTCTCATCGGTCATGTCGGATTGCCGTCTCACCGAATTATGAGAGTAAGGGAATAGAGAGTGCACTTGTGTTTGCGCGCACACTTGTGCACTATAATATGTCCTGCGCACTTGGCTGTTCTCAATAGAGATCGGCCGCCATGGCTGAAATCGGTCGGACGCCTTATTTTTATATAGTGTATTTGTGTGTGACATGTTTCTAAACCACAACGCTTTGACACTAAAAGAAAGCTTAATTTTTAATGATAACTGGCTTAACAAACGAACTATTGGAATACAAAAATCCAGTAGAGCGTCTTGCTGAAAAACTTACGCGGAACCTCATGGTCTTTGGACGTAAAACCTTGACCGGTTTTTCACTAATCGAATGCCTGCACGGTAAGTGGAAGGTTATACACGGATCGAACCGCCTCTGAGACGTTGATATGAACTTCAGAGGTTCATGAGTTTACGGAAATGCTTTTTGAGACGATCCCACAGTTCACGAGACACGAGACCAGATAAATTTTATATCGATAATTTAAGGATTAACCATTTCTTTCTACGTTGGAAATTGAGTATCGGAAATCCTGGAAAACCTTGACTTACGTTACTCGTATACAGACCAAAGATAGCACGATAATTGCTCAGTGCATTTTGCTGATTTTTCGAACACTAAATTGTGATTTAACGTCATCCTACTACTATGAACTATATATTCTACTCTATATATTTCCCCGCTATCTTTATATTATTATTTATCCATTTTATACAACCTGACTAATTATCATTATTATAAAAATACGTATATATTAAGCTAACAACCTCCTTAATCCAATTACCTATACTGGTTGCTACGGTGAATACCGGCCTGGTTACGGTCGGCCGGCTTCGGCTTGCCGATCTTCCTTTCTCATCCTAAACCATACATCTTTCCTTACAAAAATTTGCGCCCCCTGGTTTGCCGGTTGGACCGGACTCGTGGCGTAATGCCATCGCTGGGTGCGGTACGTCGTATCTATCGTATCGTATATTTTAATAATTGTAGGATGGGACGGTGTAAGGATACGTCACTCACTAACTTAGGTGTTTTACTTGCATTCACCTACCTCATATAATATATAAGGCGTCCGACCGATTTCAGCCATGGCGGCCGATCTCCATTAAGATCAGCCAAGTGCAAAGGACATATTATAGTGCACAAGTGTGTGCGCAAACACAAGTGCACTCTCTATTCCCCTACTCTCATAATTCGTTGAGACGGCAATCCGACATGACCGATGATAGATCGGGCGCAGGACCACCGGCTTAACGTGCTTTCCGAGGCACGGGCGTTTAACCGCCAACTTCCTAACTCCGGGCTGAGTAATTTCATTACAGAAAAACTCACACAAATTTTGCCCGACCCCGGACTCGAACCGGGGACCTCTCGGTCCTAACGCAGCACTTGCTACCAATAGACCAACGAGGCAGTTACCTACCTCATAAACACACCTAGACAGACATAGGAGAAAGCTTATCAAGTAAGAAGCACTTACATAAACCATTTCCCACAATCTGTATACAGAGTATATACTAATTCGTCTTCTAAACGTATCAAACTATTCAGTTTCTCGACGTGCACCTGCCCGAAGACATCTCAAAGCTCCAGATGTAATCACCGTGGAGCACCGGTGGACCACGTATTTCGGGTATTATAGCAAACGGAATACAACCACCGTCTAGTTATTCAGGAGTACAGCAAACATCTTCGTTGGCTTTAATCCAGGGGTCGGCGGTAGAGGGTTAAATCTGCTGGATGTGGCAGGGTGGGTGCAGGTTAGCTGTGGAACAATTAAGATTTGTTAATTTCAGTGTTGATTACATCGAGTCTCTTCAGGAAGAAGATCGTAAGCACCAATAATAGCAAAAATCTGTTTGAATTTTGACCGCCATGTCAACTGATTTTGCATCTTATAGCACCTCTCCTGTAAAATATGCAAAATAGCGGTTACGATCTTCATCCTGAAGAGACTCGACATATGGAAGAAGGTAAAAAAGTTCGTTTTGTAACCTCTTTTGGACATGTAACAGTTAAGAATACACTTTTGAGACTATGTAATTAGGACTGAGTTTATGTAAAGCAGTTGCTATGTATACCAAATTCAATTGTGAATTTATTATATTCCATCTCAAAAACCGTCACCAGATTGAAAACAAGAATAATCATTTTGAAGTATCAATAAAATTTTTATTTGTTGTTTTTTATTTCAAAATTTTAAATTTATATCAATTAAAAACTTAAATTTACTATATTACACCATCAAACCTTTAAAGATACAAAATATTACTTATCCACTTGTTTTTGTACATAGCGACAGATTTGGCACTAATATTGAGCACGTATAGTAGATGCAGCTTGCAAAGCGCATTTGAGAGATTTCTGACAGTCATTTCGTCCCAACATCATTACATAGTATAAAGCAAAGTCGCTGTCCGCGTCTGTCTGTCCCTATGTATGCTTAAATCATCAAAACAACACAACGGATTTTGATGCGGTTTTTTAATAGATAGAGGGATTTAGTAGGAAGGTTTTTATATTTAATATACCCGGTGAGAAGCGAGGGCGGGTCACTACTCTTAGAATAAACCACTCAGGCATCTCAAGATCCAAATTAGCCGCACTCCCAAACTCTACATCCGTGTTGTATGTCTCTCTTGCAATTAGTTTCTGCTCAAAGCGCGTCCGACGCAGACCGAGTCTATGATCCGGGTGAACCGGAACACTGTTTCAGGAGCGAGTCGGCGAACGACTCGGAGTTCCGATATTAATATAAACCGTTCGGTTATTATGATTAGCGGAGCGGAGGTACGGAGGTACGGCTCAAGTTGGGATGTAGCTGGGAGTTTGGATTTCTTGGGTGGTTTAGCAAAGACTCGCTGTAAGCTGAAATAGTAAAACTCTTTAATAAAAATGTGACTTTTATTAATCAACGGCTCAATTAATAATTATTTTTTTAATTATCAATAAACGGCACATTCCCAACTAAGTTGCTTAAGCAAACACTCATGGTACGTATAACAGGAACAAGAGGTATTCACAAATGTACTGAAATTGTTAAATAATATGCTTAGAATGAAATGCAGCTGCTACGATTTGTACCTACAATCAACTATTGAGGCCAAAAACTGATCTAGTCCTTGCTAGACTTTCTTTCAACTTGATTAGTCCGAACGTTTGATTCAATTATTATAATGGCCTATTAAAGATTTCCGTAAGTATATTACTAACTTATAATTGAGTCATTTGTTTTAGTATCCCTCCAATGCTCAAAAGGAAAACAAAAAACCGAATCAAAATTGACAGCTTTGCCCAAAAGCTGCAATCAGAGAAAGTGAAAGCCAATAATATCAAATACGCGCCCGAAATTGTGCGGTGGAAACCGCATATGTACCTCCTATAGACATGTTGCGTATTCGGATAGCAGACCTCGTGATTTCTCAGGAGATCTTACGAGTAAAAGGAGTTGGTGCCACCCCGCTACAACGGCTAGGCTAGTGTGGAGACGGCTTCCTGGAAATAGAATACTACCGACGTTATCATTTTTCAAAGTGAAAGTTTTTATTGCGAACTAAGTGTGTTACCTGTGTTATTTTTAAAACAGGATCTTTAATACTTCTTGTAACCCTTGTTGGGTAATGCAATATGAGGGCTTAAACTAAACATACAATTTGAAACTTATCCTATTATGTACTACATATTCATTACATAAAATCTATTAACTTAAACTATATTGCCAATCATCATTATTAATTGATGTTTATTGCACTTATTAATTAACATATTTTTGTAAGTATTTATTTTAACCCTTATTTAGGTATTCGTCTATTGAATAGAAGCTGTTAGTCGTTAGATAATTTTTAAGTTTTGTTTTGTATGAGGTATATTTTTCTTCATTTCTTATTTCTGACGGTAAGTTATTATATATTTTTACTGCCATGTAGTATGGACTTCTGTTTAACATATTTATTCTACTAGAAAGTTGGAATAATTTATTTTTATTGCGTGTGTTTATAGAGTGCGTCTGATGAACTTTTTTAAATGTTTCGATGTTTTTAAATACAAATATACTGATATCGTATTATATATACACGGTAGGGGGAGAATCTTGTATTTTTTAAAATGTGGTCTGCAGCTTTCGGTGTTGTTTATGTTGGCAATTATACGGATGCAGCGCTTTTGCATGATAAACAAGTCGCCAGCGTCGACGCTGTTGCCCCACAGCATGATGCCGTAGCGCAGCCATGCGTATGCGTAGGCGTAGTACGCGCTTATTGCGGTCTCTGTACTTGTACTGTATTTGATTTGAAATAGGGCATATGTGAATTTAGAAATTTTAGTTTTTATGTATATGATATGGTCTTTCCAGTTTATATTTGTGTCGATAATTATTCCTAGTAATTTAAATGAATTAATATTTTCTATATTATTGGTATTTTGTACATTTATGTTGATATCAAGAGGGGGTTTGGTGTACGGTCTAAACTGAATTGATTTCGTTTTGGAGAAGTTAATTTCTAGATTATGATTGTCGAGCCAGTGTATAACATCTTGAAGGGTTTTATGTATTTGCGGATGGGGATCATCGTTGTAGTTACATTTAAACAGAAGTGAAATATCGTCTGCAAACAGTATTGGTAATACATGTCGTTGGTCTAATATTTTTGGGAGGTCATTGATGTAGATCAAAAAAAGGACACAACCCAAAACACTACCTTGTGGAATAGAACAGGTTAAAGATGAGACTTGAGAACGTATGCGACTTATTTCATGAGTGGTTTCAGAATGATGTTCAATTTGGACTATTTGTTTCCTGTTATGTAAATATGATTTAAACCAATTAAATGGTGCACCGCGAATGCCTGAGCCGTATAGTTTTGTAAGTAAAATGTTGTATGAGACCTTATCATAAGCTTTCGTCATATCTAATAGTATGCCAAGGGTACAATTTTTATCATTAATCTGTTGCAGTGCAGTTTGTATATATTTGTATACAGCTTTAGTGGTTGATCTGGTTTTTCTGAAGCCATTTTGACTATCATCTAAAATATCATATTTTTCTATAAAGTTATAGAGCCTGTTACACATAGCTTTTTCGAAATTTTTTGATAAGGTTGGCAGTATTGCTATAGGTCTGTAGTTACTGGTTAAAGTGGGGTCGTCTTTTTTGTGAATTGGTATAACGAGGGCTACTTTTAATTGATCAGGGAATAATCCATCATTAAAGCTTTGGTTTATTAAAAGTGTAAGAGGTGAGACTAGTTCTTCCGCGCATTGTTTTATTAGAATGGGGGGTATGTCGTCTATGCCACAAGTATGTTTATTTTTCAAGTCGGTTTTAAAAATAATTGTATTTGTTATACTTAATAGTTTCACATATGCTTACTAATATTATAAATGCTGAAGTAAATCTGTCAGTCGCGCTTTCATGCCAAAACAATATAGATATATTGAACTATTTCGAATACTATTGTGATTAGGTACATTGTCCAAAACCGCGTAATCTAGAACTATTTCAGCGACTAGACTGTGCTGTAAGGCATTTTTAGGCTAAAAACGACTTCTCAATTCATCCGGACGGAGTCGCATGTGGAACGTATTTTTTTTCTTTCTTTAGGACGAAGATTCACCAGACCAAATATGAAGGCGAAATACCTAGTCGAAATCCAGAAAATATGTATACACTCAAGGACGCAGTGTGTTAATATTGGTTAATTCACAATTGTTTTCGATAACTATCAAATAAAATTGGAATGTCGATCGTATCGAGCACAATTACCCCGTGACAATTCCATGTGTAATTGGTACTGTGGACCCGCGGTATGCCGATCTGAATGATTAAAAAATAATGTTATGAAACGTAATGCTTGATTGAAATCGAACAGCCAATTTTGTTTGATGTGTGACCTATTTGTTTAACAAACATTACCTTTATAATATTATTATGTTTTTGATAACTTAATAGAAATGTATGTGTAATAAAAGGTGCTTGATATAACAAAACCTTGTATTTCTAAACAATGTAAATTGTATTATAATTCATAAATAATATTAACAGGCACTGTCGTCAAAATATCCAGTAACTATTCATACATAATAGCTTTATTCATAATTTTCACAAATATTCGTAATACATATGACTGTATTTAAATCAACTTTCTAGAAAATATCTCATTCAAGTTACAAAAAAATTCGTAAATTTTATTTTATTGAACACTTCTCCACACTCGCGGCGTCCGCAACCAAGATTCCGGCTTCTTTATAAATCCCCACGCATTAAAAGCCAGTTCTATCAGACAGTTAATTCCGGGGAAAATTCACGAAATTTCATTACTCTAATGAAGCGAAACACGTGTACCTGCGACAGTGGAGGCCCATTGAAGCCAGTCCCGTAGAAATGCCCTTTTTGATAACGGGATTTCGTATTGATGTGTATAATTAATACGGGTTGTCTGTGGGAGTAAATGGGATTACGTTTTCGTTGCCCAATTTTGTATTCGTACTTTGTAGTTCAGTAGGCGAAAGAGTGGTAAGCTTACAGAAATAGAACTGAAAAAACCGGCCAAGTGCGAGTCGGGCTCGCGCACAAAGGGTTCCGTAGCAGCAAATATAATAAAAATCAACCTATCTCAAAAACTATAAGAGATACTTTGATCAAACCAAAAATCGTTGAAAGAGTTAATTAGCATGCATCACCTCTATTTTTTTAGAATTTTATACCCCGTAGTTATAAAAATAGAGGGGGGGGACATACTTTTTACGACTTTGAGAGCTGATATCTCAAAAACCGTTCACTTTAAGAAAAATGTTTTTTAGAAAACTTTATATCATTTTAAAAAACCTTTCCATTGATACCCCACACGGGTATGTACATCGACAAAAAACTTTCATCCCTCAGTTACATGTATGGGGGCCCCACCCCCAATTCTTTTTATTATTTAGTGTCATATTGTTGTAGCGGATCATACAGCACATATTCGCATCAAATTTCATCACTGTAGTACTTATAGTTTCCGAGTAAATCGGCTGTGACAGACGGACAGACGGACAGACGGACAGACGGACATGACGAAACTATAAGGGTTCCGTTTTTGCCATTTTGGCTACGGAACCCTAAAAAGGGGAGGTCTTTAGTTCATCATTGCAAAAGAAATATCAAAAGTACCTATCGTACTGGATTTTGATATTTGCATGAAACATTTAATTAAAATAAAAAAATAGACCTCAAATACAAAAATAGTTCGAAAAAAACATGTCTCAAAAAATTACGTATAGAATCTTAAATAAAATACGCGACACTCACTCGTATCAGTACAACAGTAGCGCTACGAAAAACGTCTATATAAAACTTGTACAGCACTCCTGGTGGTTACGCTAAGAACTAAAATCGGCCGTATGAAAAAAACAACTCGATAGGTTTTTGACGTACGTAAGTTTTCGATAGCCAACTCATGGTACCGCTACAGTAACCTTAAGTTCTCACCCAGACCCTACGAATGTAAAACGATGCAATCCCTCAGAATAAGCAGCCCTATTAATTGATAGCATAGTTGATCATGAAACTATCAAAGTGATTTAATAAGCGATGCCAGTACTCCCGCGTATTATAAGGCAAATTGATACGCGGTTTAACTACCATTTAGAAGCCACATGTTTTGCTCTTATATCATTATATTGTATCAATACGGAAATGAAGCTTATATTACGACAAATCGAAGTATATAATACCGTTTTGAACGTTACTTTTATACACATAATAGAAATGTAACTGATTGCTGTCTGTACATGGCTCATTAAACGATTAAACGAGACCTTCATCCATGAAATGGTACTCGTAGTAGTAGTATTTTATTAATTGTTTAAATTGTATAAATCTATAAGGGTAAATCCCTAATCAAATAAATTTTTATTTTGTTACATTTCACAGTAGAATACACACCACAATATTTACTCAATTTTTACTCACTGTCTCTTTTAGTATTAAAAAGTAAATTGATACAATTCATTTAACAATACTAGTGCAGTAGTAGTCCGATTGTCTTTTTTAGACAATCGTAAAGCTGTAATTTCCTCTCTACAGCAAAAATCGAACGTAAATCTAACTGTACATAACAAACAACTGCCATAAACGCAAATATTTCCCTTATCGCCCAACTCGTAAGTGCATCACATCACATGGTAAGTCCCTTCCGTGCGCAAAACGCGTTTCAATTAAAGTTGTGTCTAAGTTAGACTTGCTCGACCCGGTATACCCGGTTGCGTTCAACAAATGGAATTATAAGCCCGTCTTATGCCGTGGTTACCTGCGCTTAGCTCGGTGCCTCGTTTAGAAGTGTTATGCTTCGTTCAAGTTGGTAGGTATTTAATTTAATAAAATGTTTCTTTTAGTTTTGAAAGCCTGATTTGATAGGGTTTTTTTGTTTATGTTATGTTTTTGTTTATGTAAGTATTTTTTCATATAGCGTGGTCTAAACGTAGTTAAATTCTGTTACATTCTTCAAATTATTACTTTTTTGTGGTATTTTTTACGTGTAGTATAGTAAGTATCGCCAGTGATGTCTGAATTAAGATTTTTTCTTACTACATTTTCATATCAGTTTTGAATTTCCTTTTCTTAAAAATAAAGTCAAAACTCACTGACCTTTGCATAACTTGACTCCAGTCAACAATCATTTATAATTATAAACCCATAGTTATAAAACAGATTATTACCTATACTAGAATCCGTAATTCGACGGAGCGGTTTGACAACTCAAAACGCATTATGTTGCCAGGTTCAGCCTAGTGTTGTTTGCGTCGATAATGTGATCCGATTCGATCCAAACAAAAAATCGATTTTTTTTTTTTCGAGTTTCATTATTAAAACGGGAATGTAATAATTAAGACTTTGAAGTGCAAGCTCTATATCGCAAATAAGCGGTGGGCACGTGGCAAAACAGAACGTAAAATTTAAAACGCTGGAAGTTATTTAAGAATTTCTAGACGGGCTTTACACAATTACCCCAGAAAAGTGGTAGCAATCCGTTAGCCATGTATTTAAAGAAAATATAATAAAGGATCAAGATCACTAATATAATAGTTAATTCTGATTTCGTCGATTATCTAATAAAACCGCCCAAGTCGTGGCGGATTTCACTTTTGCAACATCACTGATTAAAGATTTTTTCCTGCATAAAACTACAATGTCGATCTTGCGTTATTCCACCAATTAGGGCTTAAATTCTAACATTTTTATACAATAACTCTTAAAGTTAATAGAATTATGCAGTTTTTTTTTTCAAAATGGATTGAGCGGTGTTGTTAGATAATTAATCAAAGATTTTATACTTAATCCGGATTATTCTGTCGATAATTCAATATACCATTTACCTCATCACTATTTTATTTTTACCACACATAGTAACACTCTATCTGTCAAACTACTCCGTCGAATTATGGTTTCTAGTATAGGTGAAATAAAGATCTCGGTTGGACATACTTTTACACAATCATTCTTCTGTGATTCTACTTGCGATGCGGAGAAAGAAGATCGAAAGGACACAATAATAATATTATATTGATTGATTTTAAGAAAAAGACTGTCGTTGCAGTTATCTGGAAAATATGTATTGTTACAGTGATAAGAGCGTCTTAATTGGGCCTACTCAGCTACGACTATGGCTTTCATTATTGTAACGCGAACTCTCTATTTTTGTGTGTGCAATAAATAATAATTATATTTATGGTATAAACATCTTTACTGGTTCGATGGAGTGTTTGACAGTGCTCGTGTTTCTTCACGATCCACAGCGGGGATAAATATTTGTGTGTTATCGGTGTTTGCGTCTTCTAAGTTTGTTATTTAAACATTTATTTTAATTGCTTTTTCTAATATCTTTATCAAAAGTGCTTAATTATATGCTACTTTCCAATATATTTGAGGTTTTAAGATACATATTTATTATTTACATAAAACGTGAGAGAAATATATTTGCAGATGTTCAAGTGAGATTTCCATCAGCTAAAACAGGCAATCAGACTATCCAATCCAAACGAGGCACACAGCGAACGCAGGCAGGTCGCTGCGTTCGGCTTCTGTTATATTTGTTGCGTTCGTTCTGTAAGCGTGAGTAATTTGTCTTTCATTGTTCACTCCTGACGACCTCGCAAGTTCCCCCCATTGTGCTAATGGCTTTACAGCGAAATCGGCTAAGTCAATTACTTCCTGCTGTACGGTGGGAATAAAGGTTGGACATGGGGTTTGCAGGATTGGAAAATGGATGGTGAGTTTAAAAGACGTATACATATCACATTATAAATAAAAGACATCTTAAAATAAGACGGGTAACAGAGAGTAATGCTATGCAATGCCTTTATGAACCAATATGAAGATTTTTAAAGTTGCACTTATTGATTCAATTAACAGTATTCATATTCTGTGTTAAAATTGTGTACGGGTCGTACGCAAGATATGAGTGTTTTATAAATTGCACATGTAACGATACTTAAGATAGAGGACTTAAAATCTAGTTACTAGTCTAGTTTAATCAAATAACTTTTAAGATAATCTTGAACAAAACAAGAACAATAGCATAAATATCGTAGTTGAAACCGCAGTTAAGCCTGAAGATTTAAAAAGCACAGAATCTGAATCAAAAATTCAAACCTAACAGGCACTTCGGTTTGATAATCCTAAAATCCTAATGGTACCGAAAGCTAGAATTCAGAATTCCACAGCCATAGTTCAAGACAGCGAAATAAAAAGTTAATGGGAAAAATGTAATGCTGAAACCGGGTGAAACCGGATAAGGCTGGAAGCCGGATGGTTCGGCGGTCCATTATTGAGCGCGGTTAATGTACGGATAAACTAGTTAAGCTTGTTTATGTAGATTTATCCGTTTGATATAGGCGGTTTGTTTGCATTAGGACGCGAATAGAGTAAGCTAGAGATAGCTTCAGTTGCTCGCGAATGTTTTTACGCTTACTTTTTAAAACAAACCTATTTAGAAACATCATATTCACTGATCCGATTCCGTTTGGTATCGGTGAATGGCAAAGATGCCCCGTTTCGCAAATAATAGTATGTCTGAAGATTTGCGATTGTTTACTACTTAGACGTGATTTAATTTTATCTATTTTCCCTGTTAGCTCAATTTGTATATTATAACTTTGACACATGCATCAACCAAGTTAATCGTATCACTTAAACTGAACGCAATAAAACATTCCTAAACGCACCCCAGTAATGGAGGCCAGTACATCCAGATTCCAAACCGCAGCGACAAAAAAAGCTCGCTAATGGAAAAAAAACCGCTAGAACCGGGCAAAACCGGATAAAACCGGATGAAGGTCGCGCAAGCCGGACGCAGAGCCGCCGGCGCCGGATGGCCGCCGCTTCGGCCGTTCATTATTGAGCTGTTGATAGCAACTGTTTATGGGCGTTAATACTATAATAATGAGCATTTAAAAGGTCTGCTTGCATTTAGTTAGTTGTAGTGATGGCTATTGAAGGAGAAACCAAATTCCTATATTTTCAAGCATTTCGAACTTTTATCCTGCGGTTAAGCTACGGAGCGGTCGTTGGCCGAGTCCTTTAGGTTGATTCATGCCATGCGAGAGGTAGCCCTTTCAAACCCCGCCACGTACCAATGTATTTTTTTAATTAGAAATTTATATGTACGATTATTCAACGCTTTATTGGTAAAGGGAAACATCGCGGGAAAACTTGCAGACCTAAATAAAGCCGTAATTTACTGGTACAAGTGTCTCTTCTATGGCGTTCAAAACGTCAGCAAGTAAAAAGCAGGGACAAAGTATTTTTTTCCAGCTACTTAATAAAAATATTATACCTATTGGTTAAAGCAAAAGAGAAACATATAGATGAAACTATACTAACCGTCAGAGGTCCGTATAAGTTTCGCGCAAAAACACTTCCAATATCGTTCGGTTCTTATCCCGCTACTTTAATAAAGTATTGACGGCGGCTGCAAGGAAGCTATCGGAAG
Organism: Maruca vitrata; assembly: GCA_039566165.1. Classification (NCBI taxonomy): domain Eukaryota; kingdom Metazoa; phylum Arthropoda; class Insecta; order Lepidoptera; family Crambidae; genus Maruca; species Maruca vitrata. The sequence continues at coordinate 12,015,257 of CM076917.1, read as the reverse complement.
TTTAACCGTGAATAATAGATCCGATCAATTAGTTTAGAGCAATGCGGGGTTCCGTCAGGGGAAGTTTGTGTAATTGCAGCGGCTTACCCCTTCTGGGGTAAGATTGGGGTAAAAGTTTTTGCGTGGGGTAAGAGGCTTTTCTTATTAGGACACTAGGAAAGCACGACCAGTTGGATTCTTATATTGTATCTGTCTTCATAAATTCAAGTTCGTATGTGGACTGGACTCAGTAATAAGGTTTATATAAAGGTTTATATTTATTAATACTTTATTTATTAATTCCGTCTATTACTGAAATACCTACCAGAATTGTATAATACTACCTATCTAAACTACCTAAAATCAAAAGAGCGTTAAGTGGTTGTTACTCATTGACATCACTCAATTTTTTTTTATGAAAAGGTCGAACTGCCAAGCTGTTGCAGCTTAAAACTAAGTCGTCTTTAGTCACCGTCACTAAAGGCTTAACATTATCATTGACCTATTAACACTGTTCCGATAGAAAAGGTTTTACAAAAAACGTCCGAATAGTAAAGTTGACCCTCTAAATTGTTTTTTTACGTCTGCGCGGATATCGCGGGAATTCCGCTCGGACAGAACTGGTTCCGGGAAGTGGAAGTTGGACATTTGTTACGCGTACATTCATTTCGTTCGATTATAGGAAAGCGAGCTTTTGCTGAAAAAAATCTTAGGCCTTGAGCCAACGTACCCACACTAACCAGCGTAGTAAAGAGGAATTACTGTTTGCCGAAGCATAAGTTTTTTTTACGATATGAAATATTTAAGTACTTATAGTACCTACTCCACTTCGTAAATAAACTTGAGTTTCTGATCGGCACTTGGCAAGTATTTTTATTATTTGGGACACTTTTATGAAGAATATAAGATTAAACAAGAATTTTACAAATTAATATTTATTGAATCAATATAAAATTTAAAAGCTGACCAAAATATTGAATAGAGAGATGTGGTATCTGTGATAAATAACATGCCGAAATAACAACTAAAAATACCGATAGTTTAAGCAATGCTTAAATTCAAAATTTTTAATGGAGTTTTGAATTGAGTACCCACTTAATCAGCAAATCGGCGCTCGAATATCCAAATTATTGTTTCAGTATACGGCCGTTAAGCGACGTATAGCTCCATCTATGGGAGTTAAAACCAATTAGACCGAAGCTTCCGTACCACACTACATATACCTAGGTACCCACCTATACATTATAACGATGTACTGTATAGATGTATAGCTTGTTTCTTGGCCAGGGTGCACCCCAGACCCCTGACAATGAGCCCGTCATGGCAGGTCTAAATAATGATGATGAATTAATTGCTTATTATTACTCGTTCCCATAAATCTTGTCGGGACTGGGTGTAACGGACATTCCCTGCCACCCTAGATAGATATAAATTGAAAACTAAATGTTTTGTCATATATTTATTGAGATTGTTTTCATAAAATGTATTAGGACACCAAAGTGTCCCTGTAAACTGCGTATAATTCAGGTCAAATAAAATTATTTTATTTTGATGCTCACTGTTAAAGACACATTACAGAACACTGTCATATAAATTACAAAGCATCTTCAAAAATACCTTAACACATTAGAAAACTCTAACTGTCCGGGATATTTACCATATTGTTTTGTTTTAATGAGCTCCCGATATTTCGGCACTGTGCAAGCGCCATGATCACGGGTGAACTGAGTTCACAGTTATGACCTGAGTTTTCTAATGTATAAACTAACCATGACAGTTTAAAATTAAATACCTTAATACAGTTCTTAATAAACTTCACAAAATAATCACACGTTTTAATTTCTATTCTTATTCTTATTTCAATATATAAATAAAAAACGGCTTACCACAATCGCGAGTGGGTTATCCAATATAAATATAGCAATATTACCGAGCTAAAGAAAGAAAACTATTCGCAAGAGAAAACAATTTACTAGCGTCGCTTGTAACGTGTTTTATAACACTATATATTTCAGGCCGTGCCAACAAGAGACGGTATTTATTCCGCCCTGTCACATAGAAATAATTGAAAATGCGAGGAGAATCCCAATGTGTTCATATAAACTGATGCTCTAATAGAAAATAGTCACTCGAATCGAGACGTTCCGATTGTAATACATTTTGTACAGGACAAACCAGTTAAGCTCTATATTAAAGCACTTTTGAAAGAAGTACTCTACTTATTCGATCCCAACAAGAATATAATATTTTTCCTCAATTTCATCAGTATAATAAATAAAAGAATCTGAATGAAATAAATATATATATTCGCATAATTACGTTAGTTTGGATAGGGACAGATTAAAATAATTATACCTCACTAAGACCCCAAACTAAGTAGAGCTTGTACTATCGGCGTCAGAGACTGATAAACAAATATATATACATATATTTATAAATACATACTTAAATACATAATCACACCCAGACACGGAACAAACAAAGATGTTCATCGCACAAATATTTGTCCCGAGTGGGATTAAACACGACTTTTGGAACCGACAGTCAGGGTCACTAACCACTGTCCCACCGAGCCAATTTGTACAAAACTTATCAACATTTATAATGCCAAATTCGCTATTTACTTCTTTTTTGCATGCAAGGTAAAGTATTTGAGTATTATCGATTTGCCATAAAATAACTACTCGTAAAGACACTACCAAGAAACGTAAAACGTCGTTACAGATAAACCAAAAACCAATAATGCCAAGTCAAAAGTAACTCCTGACAGAGCCTCCAGAATTAGTTACGGATACCATTCATAGCCGCAGGTATTTGTACCGAATTCCAACGAATAAATTATATTTCAGACGAGACGAGGCAAAGAGTCTCAATCTTACTGATTACGTTTTCATCAGCGGGCCAATGATCGTATTTTATTTAATCGTAAATAAGGCATTGTCGGTTTCGGGGTAGGCCCGTAAATTACCGGTCCCCCGCGCATTACCTTTCTCGGGTCCAATAAATATCAATCAATACTTAGGAAGAAATAAAAAAGGGGAGGAATTGCGCGTGTTTTCGACGAAGTGGGAATTGTCTTGATGATTTTAATGAGCTGGGGATTAGGGGATGGAGGGTATTGTCTTCGCGATGCCGGTCATCTTGGAAGTTGTTTTTTATTATTGAACTATGTATTGTATATATCTAGGACACGTAGAAAATCTGTCATTAAGTATGGAAGAGTATATTCGGGATGTCACTATAACTTTGTCCTTCTGTCCGCTTTTTTATTTTATTCCGTATCTTTTAGAACAAATTACACATAAATTGATATCATTAACTATTAGTTATAACACTAAATTCTAATAAGGAAGAGGACCTAAATGTTCTAACAAAATGGGTCATTCTAATAATCAACAATAGAAAGTTTTATAAAAACAAGAAAGCTGTATTGTTATTGTATATTCTTTGTTCTTTATTATCGTGAAAAAAATGGAAGAAAAAAAAGAGAAATGTGTGACACGAAGTTTCTCCGCACGCATCGACTCCCAGAAGTGCCATTTTATGAGCCCTAAAGTACACAGTTAGTGTTTTGCGTTATTGTTTCCGCAGGAATTCTTTCATTGTGTATTTCTTGCCTTAAATTGCTATGAGACGACACATAAACCTATATTTTTAAAGGACAATCGCTTAGCCTATCTACCTTGTATACCGTAATTACTCGAGTTTTTGTCTTCCATCGATAGTATTTACATAGATTCATACACACATTCATAAAATCTCGCCTTTTTCCCAGTGGGATAGGCTGACAACGTACTACAAAATGTATATCAAATTCTTCACACAGAAGACCAACATATTTGAGGCTTTTTTCGTTTCTTAGAAGGCCTACAAGACGTAAGATTTGGTAACTAAGGCATTCATCATTCAAACTTCCATTCATTCAAAAACGAAAGTCACCTCATTCATGTTAATAAAATTCAAATTCGAGTACTCTCTAGGAGATCTATTAGCTAAATTAAAACGCATAAACGTTTTAAGAAACAAGTTTCTACCGCAGTGAGTCTGATTTATGAATAATACATTACGGAGGTTGGACGAACGACTATCCGTCTTGCTAGACGCTGTGTAAGAATAAGCTGGAAGAAATTGTTGGCTTTCAACTGAAGAGAAGCTTATGTTGTTGACAAAAACCGGAACCGACATAAGCTATGTTCGGAAGAAAGAAAAAAATTACGGATCCCACACATAACAACGTAGAGATAGAGAACTTTGTATCCTTAAGTATAACAAGAAAACGTTAGTCTTACTGCGATCGTCATCCTATGATAGTGTCGTACACTGCTTAGTGCAAACATTTGGATGAACCAAAGCTTTCTTAATAGTCGTAGTATGAACGTAATCAAAATAGAAATAAATTTCTACAAAATTACAGTATCTACAAAGTTCTGTAACTTATTGAACACTATTTAACGATACCTTATTATTCTTCACTGCAAACAAACCGTTGCAAATTCAATTGCATCCTGCATATCATGCAGTGCAAGCAAATATAAACCTCCCTGTCGGTGATTGTGTAAGCGCGTCGGTGCAGAATCCTGCCCTGGTCAATTTGTTAAAGCAATCATGCATAGTTGCAGTGCTTCGGTGGAACGCTTTGCAAAAATTCAACGCTACCAATCCGGCCCTCTGTTCCACATCCGAAAATACCAATCAAATTGAAATCGCAACCCAACCCGAATGCTAAACAATTGAGCATAGAGAACTTTTGAATTTCATTACGCTTTGACGCTAAAAGCGTATCGATATTTTATGAATAATGGAATGTTATTCAAAATCTTTTGAACTATAATACTGTGGGGCTATCGAGTAGTACTGGTAGTAGCATACTGTTTGAAAAAGTTATATAGGTTTTTATGCTCTGTCTCCGCTTATTACTAAGCAAATAATTTAAAGACAGTAAATTTCTTTTCGGTGCAGAATACTTTCTGAGCAAACCTACATATGAGTCATTCAAGTTTTTAAGCTATTGCATAGCTTTTATCGCGGGCTTTGAGCGCGGCGACCGAACCAAGAAATTCCGTAACGAAAAAAACCTCACAATCGCCTAACGTCGTTTCAGTTCGGTAAACTTCGGCACGGTGTTTGTGTGCGTGCGATATGACGAATTGTACGACTCTACGAAACTCGCACGAATCAAAACGAGCTGCTCCGAAATCTGACGATGCTATGCAATAGCTTAACCGCGGCAGTCTGCCATACGTCTTTAACCACCATTACGTGATGAGACATTTAAAATGCCGTAATGAGTTTATAAACTATCTATAACCATTTTAATCAATACTTTGACTTTTCTTGGTAATAGATCCTTTCAGATTACTGCTAATAGCTTAGTTAAATAAATAAATAAAATTAATATTAAACAACATCACATAAATTGATCTGATCCCGTGGTAAGTAGCTTAGCACTTGTGTCAAGGAAATCAGAAACAACAATGTACAAATATACTTTAATATATTGAATAACCCACCCAGACACGGAATAAAAACCGATGTTCGACACACAAAATATTTGTTCCGGGTGGGAATCGAACCCACGACTCTAGGAACCGTAGGTAGTGTATCTGGTTCACTAACCACTGTTTCCCAAGCCAGTCAAAAAATAATTAGTTAATTATAATTACGTACAATATCGGATAGTATTAAGGTTATCCTAAGCATTTAAGTGCTTTAAAAAGAAAACCCGCCTAAAAACAAATCAAACGAAAAAGCTCTCATAAAAAATGCATTCACGTTAAAAATAGCGTGTTAATCAAAACTGTGTGATTACAACGGTGCAGCAAATTGCTCCGTTAATGCGCTTTTGTTGCCTCTTTGTGCATAATGTAGCTTGTAGGGAGATTAAACATGCAATATCGTTATTGCAATTATACCTACGACGAGGGCAAATTGCCTTCATTAATAAAAGGAGCTTCTACATTCACTGCGTTCTTATGATCTGGATTTCAGTTCAGTGTCGCTTCTCTTGGTAAATGAAGTAAAGTTTAATCGAATAGCTTATTTCAACTATCATTAAGGTATTTGTATGTTTTAAGCTATTGCATAGCTTTTATCGCGGGTTTTGAGCGCGGCGACCGAACCAAGAAATTCCGTAACGAAAAAAACCTCACAATCGTCTAACGTCGTTGTTTGTGTGCGTGCGGTTAGACGTATTGTACGACTCTACGAAACTCGCACGAATCGAGACGAGCTGCTCCGAAATCGGACGATGCTATGCAATAGCTATACCGCGGCAGTCCTCGAGTGCCACACGTCTTTTTATTACTACTGGGGTCACTGTTTGGTGCCTCAAGTTCCGTGAAGTAGTTGATGCAATAATACATAGTTGTTTTGATATAGAATTTAAGAATATAGGGAAATATCCGCCTTAGCCTGGCTGCTTAAATGTTACAATTTTCATAAACATGGGAAAGGATCTGTTACGAATTGTTTAATATCGTTTACTAAATAAGTAGCTTTTATTACTACTTTATAGCGATGTCGGTTATTGTGAAAGACTGGTGTCTGATATAGGTTAAGCAAAACCTCATTTAATCGGGTCAGTAGTCTTGGCGTGAAACAGACAGACAGATAGAGTTACTTACTTCCGCATTCAAAATATAAGTAAGCATGACCGAACTATTTGAGCATGCAAGTTGGCATGGTAGATATTTTTTTTAAATAGGCTAACAAGATGACCTAACTCCACCTGATGGTAAGCGGTAGTAAGTTCCAAATATGAGGTCGACAGGCACAATAGATCATATTGAGCCTATCAGATAGTTTAAATACTCTTTTATCACAGACAATACTGTATAGGTACACCTAATTCGGATCAATTTAAAAGCCACTGCCATCAAATCGTACTACGTCACAAGGCAAAGTCAAACAAAACGTCCGCAAAGCATTGTTCCCACAAACAATTCACCGCAACAGATCAATGCATGACTGTATCTCGCCCGCGTCACAACATCTTTGTATTAGATGTGATGAATAAAACATGACGAGGCATCATGAGGATCCTTACCTTTCACACATATAAACCGACCAGTACAACTAGAGCTTCCATATCTCCCTCATTCTCAAAAAAACGTGGACAACTCGCGTACCATTTCCCGGAAGTAAGAGGTCTTTGTAATATGGTGACTATAAGAATACTAAATGTAAAGGCCTAAGAGTAGTTGCGGGTGGGAATTTGTAAATTGATTGGAGCGGTATCCTATGTACCCCAGTTTGCCGGTTATGTCAATGACATGGATTTTTGGTTTTATGTGACTTTCACGGCCGAATAGTGAAATAGTAAGGAATTAGGTGTTTGAGCTAAAATAAAAACATCTTCGTGATCATTTCACGAAGTAGGTTCCAAATCAAATCTCAACTATCACACCCACGTCCGACTTTTTGTAGGGCCGATAGTCTTACCGATTTTTTTTCCGATGATTTTGTATGATATATTCGACCGACTTTTGTAGGACGTGTGCGTTGCTCAGAAATCAGAACGGTTTATTTTTCTTTTTAAAAAATCTGTCACTGATTAGAACAATTTGGGCGAGTAACCATATAATGAATTTGATTGTTGCTCGGTCTAATCTTTAATTGACATAATAGTATGATTTTAATGATGTCAAATTTTGTTATATTATTCTTTGGCGTCATTTTATTTGCAGTCCATTCTTTAGCCAACGTGTGACATGACATGACAGCATTATAAACGTTCTAACAACCCTATTTAAACAGGATACAGTTTGTCACCAATCATTTTGACGCACGGACAAACTTTGAAACTTAACTTTTATGTCTCTCAAAATAGAACACAGTAACATAAACTTATGTGGAACAACTTATGATGCGGGCTGTATAATTAAATGTGTGTAACGGCGGGTTGTGGCAACCGCAAGCTTTCCATTTTTAGGTCGGTGTGTAAAAGTATGGGAACACAGTTTTCAAACCGCAGAAGACTAAGTGTGCACTTAAAATGTGGGTCCCTAACGGCCGAACACTAAAGCGATAATACCGTATTTCAGATTTATAAATAAATATTCGGGGCATTTCAGCACACGGTCACCTGACCCCAAACTAAGCAGAGCTTGAACTTTGGGCGTCAGAGACTGATATACATACATAGATACATAACCACAACCAGACGTGGAACAAACACAGATGTTTATCACATAAATATTTGTCCCGAGTGGGAATCGAACTCACGACTCTTGGAACCGCCAGTTAGGGTAGCTGATGGCTTAAACAATGAAATATTTAATCGGCTTTTAGTTTTCGTAGACTAGCTATAAAGATATAGTGAACGAACTAAAGTGTTAGTTAATCGTTTCGTTAGTTAACAATAATGTAAGTTGTCATTTGACAATGAATGTAAGTTGTCACCTTTATTACTCAATACTGGTGTTAGCGGAAAGTGGAAAAAATATATATTTTTTTACATTATTTTCTTTATATAAGGAAAACAAACAACAATTTAACAATTCACTTAAAATTACACACATATGTAACACACTTGCTATAAAAGTTTCCATGGCTAAGTATTACATAAGTACACTAATAATACTTTTGTTAGTCTATGGGAAAAAATATAATAAATAAATAAATATTACACAACATCACATACAGCACTTGTGTTACGGATATCAAAATCAACCTATAAAGGGTATATAATATAAGACCTGTACTATAATTAAGCATTTTTGTAATTTTTTTCATATGTATACTGTTGGTGTACCTTTTTAATAAATAAATAAATAAATAATAATAATAATCAACAGTGGATACACAAATATACCTAATACACACTCAGACACGGAACAAACACCGATGTTCGTCACAAAAATATTTGTTCCGAGTGGGAATCGAACCCACGACTCTTGGAACCGTAGATAGTGAACCTGGGTCACTAACCACTGTTCCACCGAGCCAGTCATATAAAGGTTATATATTTTTTTCAGCCTGTATTCAACACGAAGAAAGAGCAATCGGCCGGCAAGATTCCGCCGCGCACTCGGCAGACGGAAGTGTCCACTGCATTGTTGATAGACGATAGCTGCCGATTTAGTGCCGTAAGTCGCCAATAGAACTCACAAAGCCGACAATAAACTCGCCGCGGGATGGGGGGAGATTAAAAATCGAGCGACTCTCAGACACAATGAAAATGTTTTTTCAGAGGCCCTTTCAAGCTCACGCTTTGTTTGTGAAACGAAGTTCCCCGTTTTTCCCTCTATACGCCTCATCTAGATTTTCTCTTGGGGGAAAAATATTGCGTAATGAATATACGGCTCTGATTCCAGCATCAGACGCGCGCATTTCAACGTTAATTTAGGCAATAAAGGGACTCGCGTGTTATGATATTGATGCTATTAGTTTCGCGTAGGGATGTCAACCCAGTTTTGCGGAAATGGTTTAAATATTCGTTTTTATTTACTACGACGACTGTATATAGACTGTATACATTAGATTAGCGTCATTTTATTTTCAGCTCGACAAATCCGTAGAAGTTTAAAAATTTTGTTTCCTTGTGTTTTCTTGTCTCTTATATATGTGGGCTCTATGGCTTGTTTCTGAAGAGCATTAAATATAGCATTGTGGGTGATACTATCAAAGGCCTTCGAATTATCAACAAAGGCCAGGTATAGGGGTTTATTAAATTCGTTAATTCGGTAGTCGTTTCTTGTCTCACATGTCAAAAGGGATAATAAATGGTGTACGATTGCCTAGGCGACAGAATAGCCACATGTTATTAATGTCATAATGTGCTACATAACTATATTATATGCCTAAATGTGGTAAGTAGAGCTAATCGTTACATGGATTTTACTCTAGGGACAAAATGAGACCAACGTGTCACACGCGTATAACATTTAAGTAATTTCCGGTGCAGCCCCCCTATTCACAATGTCTCAAACGTTTGGTTTTACATCCATATACCTATCTATGTGAATAAATATCTTATCTATGTTCTGTCACTGTCACACGCATACGTAAAAATTGAGACGTATAGTTTCCGAATTCGAATTTAAATTCGATGCGTTTTGTATAAGAGGGCCGGATTTAAGGGTTTCGTAATTAAAAAGTTTTAAGAGATTGTAAACGGTGGACCATTTGCCGTTTGTCGACCGCAGCAGTTCGAATAACCTTATAACCCTATTGGGCTAAAGTAAGTATACCAAAACTCGAAATCATCGTTTCAAATTCAGAACGTCTGCATTAATTATACTCTATTCCATTTATGAAGTCCTTTTTGACATTTCAAAGAACGTAACTCTGCACGTTTCAAATAAATCCAATTTAATATCACTTTTTGTGTTTAGTAGGAAATCGTTATTTAAAAAATATATAATTATGCAAAAACACCCTACAATTAATTTACAAGCAAAATAAACTTATTGTTTTTGATCTAACTATTATTTCTATATCTGAACTTCAAAATAAAATAATATTTTTTTGCGCGTATGCAGTTACGTACTATGGTTTATGTTTTACTTTTAAACGTAGTGACGTGCCTCAAGTATTCGGTTAGTCAAACCGATCATTCACGAATGAAAATGAATCCAGCGGCAATGGGATCAAGTTTATAACTTTCATGCATTTTACAATAAAACGTAATAATTAGTGCAGTCCTTTGCAGGTAATATGTAAACTGATTAAATAACCAAATAAATTAATAAATCAAGCAGTGATGATTAATAACTATAAAATCAAATATAAAAATTCAAATGAATTGTTTGTTTTTTTTTTGTTTTTATTTTAATCTGATGCTCATAGTAACTTTTGAGTTTCTCCATTACGCGATACAATTCGTATAATTAATTTAGTGTTGCAACTATAGGTACTCGGTGCAAACACTCCTGGCAGCAAACGGTGTCAAACATTCGGTGCCATTAATTAACGAGTCTTTGACACGAACCTATAACTGTTATGTTCCTTTAAACTCAGTGTAAATTTTAAATAACTTAACTATCATTATTCATTATTATTATACTAAACATCCAATCGTGTATTTCTTTTTTCGACAAAAAAATAGTTTGGAAGTTTTGTATGTCTAAAATTGTTCTTTCGATAATTTTTACCAACCTTAGTTTTAAAAAGTTAATTCGATTTAAATTTGTTACAAATCGAGAATCGTTGCCGCTGAATATCGATTTCTAAGGGTACTTCCCTAGTACTGAACTATTGACATCTGTCAAAAAGGACTTCATAATTGGAATAGAGTATAATGTCTTGCAATAGGCAACCCTACATGTAACCGATATTGGAGTGATGTGACGTGTAGTTTTGTCATTCCATCCGTGTGTTCATTTATACCCGTCCAATGCACTCTTGAGGATACCGAATAAGCGATGCATTTCCTAAATGCTAGGTATTTGTTATACACGTGTTGGTAAGGTACCCATTTCCAGCCATTTGTCGATACTGAATAATGAAGTAGCTTTTATTGGCGTATTTAAGCGACGGTCCCGAATGTGATGTGTCGTGTGCACTTATGCCATACCCAGGTCATTGGTTATTGGGCAAATGCTGTTTCTAGCTTTCGGTTTAAACGGTTTGGCTCTGTGTCATACTGAACTGTAATCGTTGTAGTATTACCTATCTATTACTGACTTATGAGTGAACATTTTTAACGATAAAAACTGGGAGAGGTCGCATTTAGAAATTATGATAGATAAAAACAATTGGCTTGGCCAGTGTGGTCGACTAAGGCCTTAACGCCCTAGTTTAGGGTAGGCCCGTGCCCCAGCAGTGGGGACATATATGGGCTGATGATGATGATGAAAGCAATAGGTAGTTATTTCTTCTTTAAGTTCCCGTCCAAATTTGTAAACCAGCGTTCATCATCATCAGCCCATATACGCCCGGCTGGGGCACGGGCCTACCCTAAACTAGGGCGATAAGGCCGTAGTCAACCACGCTGGCCAAGAGTGGGTTGTTTGACTGCACAACCTTAGAATTTCTTCTCACGATGATTTCCTTCATCGTTAAAGCGTTGATAATCGTAAATATGAATTTAAAAATTTGGGAAACACTTGTACGTGGCGGGGTTTGAACTCACGACCTCTCGCATGGTAAGCAACGACCTTAACCACTCGGCCATAGACACTTATTTTCACAAGCGTTACTTTGCTTTAAAAGATGAGACAGGCACGTTACTTGAAGCTAACTAGTTTCGGTTTTACTGTTTTATTGTCAGATAATCTTCGACCGGATTTTTTTTTAAATAGGCATCAGACGGTATAAAGTTTAATGTTATGTCATTAATTCTGAAACTTTACCCCAGAGTTATGCATACTTATGAATTGATAAACTCTGTAACTACAAATGAAACTAACAGCTCTCAGCTGTCTGATGTGGTCTAGTCTTGATACTTTGGCGAGGGATTACCGAAATTAGTTTATAGGCTACGATCAACTCGTTCACTAATGCACGAACATTCTCGAAGTAGGCCGCGGTCACAATGACAGCGGGTAACGAGGTGACGCCCTATTTAACGGCTATTAAGGGTATCCTCATTAGGACACCGTTGTGTCCTTAACTGCCAGTCAAGAACCTAAACAAAACTTAAGATGTCTGTTTGAAGATCGAAGATTATTTCAGTTATTGTTCTTACTTTCATTAAAGTAAATAACAAAACATTGAAAATACGACCCGGCTTACATTGTGTGGTCATCTAGTTTTATATTTGGCAGTATGTTTAGAATTGTATCGTACTAAGATCTTTAATAGGATGCATATAATTATAATATTTGACTACAACTTTAAAACACTCCGTAAAACTAGCTTATATTTTTAAATACATACATACATACATACAATCACGCCTTTTTCCCAGAGGGGTAGGCAGAGATCACTTACAGCGATCCACTTTTCACCTCTGTGGAAAACGTGACGTGACGGGTTGTGGACCACGTCGCCGCCATTCTGCCTTGTGCATTGTTTTAACAAGCGCATTGCGTTCCCACGAGTAGCAAGGATATATGACGGGGGAAGGAAAAGGGAGGAAGGATACTATCGCCTCGGATGATTTGGACTGAGTCGATAGTAGCTCGAGGAGCCGGGGTCGCTTACCCGTATACCGTTCACCAACCACCGGACAGATAGTTGTGACTGGTATCCCCTGACATTTTAATTAAACTAAGATAAATAATGAACATCCGCAAAGTATTTAAACTGTGGATTCCATAATGATAGGTAAGTGCTGTAGATGCATATTTTAAATTAATATGTGATTTAAACACTAAAAAGACTTTAGTCAGCAATTTTAAATATTCCCGCGCCTACATAATTCCCAGCAAGTGCATTCATTCAGCACTACGCATGGTAAGCCTACGCGCACCGTCTTTTTCTCCCGTTTTCCACTGTATCTTCGCTTCTATTGGTTGCATCTTGATGTTATAAAGCCTGAAACCTGCCTCGATAAATGGACTATCTAACAGTAGTTCCAGAGATTAGCGCGTTTAAACAAACAAACTCTATAGCTTTATAATATAAACGTCAGAGTAAATAAATTTAATCAGAATGCTCCAGAAGTTTTACGCGCATTTCCTTTCTACATATTACTTTTTCTTGCTTTTTACTTAGCCTCTCCCCGCTATCGCTACCGCCTGTTCTATGTTGGTACCAAGACCACTGCTTTAAAACTAACCCACCTAAATAATTTATAGGTTTCCGCCTAGTGCGTTCGCAAGATTGTTGAAGAGTTCCCTGCTCACACACACAAAGTTACTTCACACGCTAAGTTATGTGAAGTGGTTGCCATACATTTATATTGTCAAGTGCACAACAATGTTGGTTAAGGAATTCTTTAAGTTGTCCAAATTAATTCAGGGCAACTGTGTGGGCGTTAACTAGGTTTTTTTTATGGGAACGGGTACAGTAGTTAGGATAATTTATGTACTCTTGTACAAGCTGGATTTCTTACTCACCCATGCAGTATTTTTATTACTAACAAAATGGATGATTTTTCTATATATTTTAATTATTTTGCATAGATATAGATATAGAAAGTAAGACATGTAATTGTATATAGAGAAAACGAAAGTAGCATTGTTACTAAAAATTAGAGCAGTTCATTTTCGGTTAATATTACTCGTAGTAGGTTTGCTTCTTCTAGCTGCTTTTTTAAAGATTTCAAAGAACTAGGTAGTCTCATCACCTGTCAGTGTCACAACTTTACCAATATTTCTTGAATTAATTTGAAGCGCGTGTGTGTTTTGATTCCAATTACAGCTCAAATTTTCTTTATTTCTTTCGATCATCTGTTTGTCGGTATATTTAAAAGTCTTGAAGGCCGAATAAATGATACATCGATACCCTTATTAGGCCGATGGTGGCCGCACACGACACCCGGATCGAATGTAATGATACCAAGAGGCCAAATTGGCACTTTTCAAAGTAATAAAATGTCATCTGAAATCGTATTTATTATTTATGACTGGCTGGCTCTTGGCGGAAAATGAGAGAGGAAATATTTTTAGCATTTCAGACTAGAACAAGTTGTAGGTCACATGAATAAGTGAATTCTGTAGTATTGTATTGTAGTAAGTAACTTACAGTGGGAATAAGCTGAAGCAAGGGCGTTTCATAAATAATGTGAACTAGAAAATGTGGTGATATGAATTCATATTATTTTTGCATGTGACAGTTGCATGTATTATGCCTAGTAAGCTCATATTTTTATAAACGTATTCTAATATGTTATGTCTCCTGTGTTTTCAAATTTGAAATTCATATGTACGATTATTACGACGCTTTAACGGTTAAGGAAAACATCGTGAAGAACCTGTAGGTACACATATGAAGAAATAATAAGGTTAATAGGTAACCGGGTTGGTCGACTACACAGTCGACCAAACCGGTGTTGGCCAACGGGGTTGACTAGTTGGGCTATGCTAGGAACCATGACGCCGCTAAAGCGATGAGGTATACCGCGGAGTTTAGTGGGTACACCCCTGGGCATTGCACCTTAGCCCAGGAGCAGCTGCCGGTTTTCCATCTCAGCATCGGCAGCCGGGAGTCCCACACACCACCTTGGGTAAACCCCTGCCCAAGGTGAAGGTGCATCAAGCATTATCCGCGTTAAAAAAAAAGGCCTTATAGCTCTAGTTTAGGGTAGGCCCGTGCCCCAGCACGTATATGGACGGGCTGATGACGATGACTATTTCGTTTAATACGTCAAATTGACTACTATGTATTGTTTATTAGTAAATGGACTACCACTAACCATTTAATTTATAATCATACATGCTGGAGCCATGAAGTAGGTAGAGAAAGATGCCACCTCCGTGCATCAAAAAGCACGTAGAGCTTTTGGTCCGACGCTGCTGATTTCTCATCAGTCAATGTTTCACCGAAGAGAATAAGGGAACAGAGCATACACCTGTGTTATAACACTATTTCCTGCGCAATTGGCTATTGAAAACGTCATCTACACTAATCTATTGTGTCTATACTAATATTATGAAGCTGAAGAGTTTGATTGTTTGTTTTAACGCGGTAATCTCAAGACTACTGGTTCGAATTATTTCTAGTTCGAAAATCTTGTTGGGTTGAATAGATCATTTGTCGAGGAAGGCTTTAGGCTATATAAAATCACGCTGCGATCAATAGGATCAAAAATAATGGAAAATGTGTAAAAGACGGAGGAAAACGCGGACGTAGACGTAGGCACTGCTAGTGTAAAAACGGTTATATCATCATCATCATCAGCCCATATACGTATTACGTACGTCCCCGCTGCTGGGACATGGGCCTACCCTAAACTATGGCGATAAGGCCTTAGTCTAAACCTGGCCAAGTGCGGGTTGGTCGACTACACAACCTTAGAATTTCTTCTTAGGTGTGCAGGTTTCCTCACGATGTTTTCCTTCACCGTTAAAGCGTCGAATGATGGTACATATGAATTTCAAATTTGAAAAACACATTGATACCTGGCGGGGTTTGAACTGGCGACCTCTCGCATGGCAAGCAACGACCTTAACCACTCGGCCATCGACGCCTAGTTGTACCTCATCCCTTGGTATGGTACAGTTGTGTACATAAGGCATTACCTAAGATACATTCAGCAAGTCACAAGAGTCTTAACGTCAATCGTTTACGTCGTGAACACTTGTTCGCTTGAGTGGGCTTAAGTTACGTTATCTGGTTACCTACGAGTATGTGCGAAGGGATATTAGTTCACACTACTTCTGTTAAGTATGAAATGTCAGCGTAGGCAGTAAGGCATGATTTACGAAATCGTGCCTCAGAATACTCAAATGATAATGCAAATTAAGTCTGTACACGCGGAATGCATAATCGAATGTATTCGAATGTATCGACTTCATAAAAGTTCTCTTTTTGGGGTAAATTAACCCGATTAGTGCGAAGCCAACAGGCGGATGCAGAATAGTGATTTTGGAAGGCAATGATGTATTTATGTAGGTACGTATATTTGTTCCTATCGCCTAAACTATTGAATGGATCTAAATGTTAATGTGCTACAGGGGCTACAGAGTTGTATGTGATATATACTATGATGAACAATATACATATAATTCTTGTTTAATACAAATAATTTACTATTCATATGGAAGAAGGGCTCCCTATTCGCGCGTTCGCGATTGGAGTCAAGTGAAAAGAAAAACACAAGTGACTGGCTTAAACTTTAATAAAGTTTCTTTTTGCTTGTGAATTCTGGAGAGATACTAAAACGTATGATGATGATGTCATCAGCTGTCAAGTCTTTATCGTTTGGACTTTAGAAATGTTTCGCCCCCTTTTAGTACATGAAAACAGACATAACGAACGATATTTCTGTAACTGTGCCAATATTGTCCAATCGGGAAATATAGTTTTTCTATCCGTCCATCAACGCCAAATATGTTACATGGACTCTATGGGGAAAAACAACTTTTGATTCTACATACTTCCCGCTTCATCTACTACTCAAAAACAAAAACCAACCAACCCAGAGACAAACAAACTAGTGCAGAAAAGCTGAAACTATGGTTTAACAAGTAACACAAATAGCTTTGTCTTTTGCATACTGGCCCTTTCACTGCGCACAAACATTTTTCACTTTATCATCCGCGCTCAGAGCTTGTGGAAAACCGGAACTATTTTAGCGAAATTCATGCATTGCCACTAAAGTGAAATGTGCACATAAAAAACTGGGTTGCGCCCCCAAACCGGGCTAATTGAAAAACGTAGTTAATTATAGGCATCACTCGGTAACACATTACGTCTCCCGAACACGGGCGTGTTCTATTAATTTCGTTTTATTGCAGTTTTACATTTGCGGTGGTTGTTTAACGGCGAAAACGGGGAACGAACAGATGTTATGCGCAAGTGATGGGTGCGGAGTTTTAAGTTTGGCAGTTTGCTGATGATAATAACGTACCTTAGTACGTAGAGGGTTTACGGAGTTTCGTACAATCGCAATACCTACTTGGAAACGAAATTGAAATTCACTTATCTATTGAATTTAGAAAAGTATTCAACTAAATTATGACTTTTGCTTTATGGTAGAGTACATTTTATTCTGATTGAATATGACATAAATATAAATTTATCGACTTATCTAGGGATTAAGTATTTAAAATGCAAACTTAACTTTTTACACTTCTTTTTTATATAAAAGCATGCATCAATCAAGGTTTTTATATACGATACGATACGATACGACACACCACACCCAGCGATGGCATTATGCCACGAGTCCGGTCCAACCGGCAAACCAGGGGCGCAAATTTTTATAAGGCAAGATGCATGCTTTAGGATGAGGTAGGAAGATCGGCTAAGCCGAAGCCGGCCGACTGTAACCAGGCCGGTATTCACCGTAGCAACCAGTATAGGTAATTGGATTAAGGAGGTTGTTAGCTTAATATATACGTATTTTTATAATAATGATTATTAGTCAGGTTGTATAAAATAGATAAATAATAATATAAAAAATGGTTTAGCGGGAAAATTATATAGTGTATGTAGAGTAGAATATATAGTTCATAGTAGGATCTTTAGATTTCTGCTTGTTTAGTCGAGTTCCGTTGAAGAGCAGCTGTCTGTCTCGCTGTCTGTTTCTTCGGCTTCGAAAATGGTGCGTGCTTCGCTTTTTAGTAGGGCCTTCTCCTGGCTAGTTCTGCGCCATTCGTCGTGGGTTTGTTGTAGTAGTCTAAGTCGTGTGACAGCGAATCGATCCATGTAAATATGGGTCTGCCTACTTTGTATTTTTTTGGCTCGGAATTTCATGGTTGCGTGAAGTAAATGTGGGGAGTTCCGTCTAAGTATATGGCCATAGTAACATATTCGAAGAAATTTTATTCTTTTCGTTATTGTTTTTCCTTGGAGTAGCTGGTTTATTTTTGCATTTTTTGGGAGGGTTCCTTGAATGGCTGAGCATGTCTTTGAATATGGTCCGTTCGTACCTGTGTAGAGTGGATCTGTTAGCTTCCATGCATCAATCAAGGTTTTTAATAAAAATAATATTGAGGACGATTCAAGCACATTAAAAAAAACATTTTAAAATAGCTGCTCTGTAACTTTGTAAACTGCCTAGTTAGGGTAGCAACTTTCACAATATCGCTTCAATTTACTACGTCCCCTGCGAGTTCATATAGCTCACAGTGCGTGACTTGAACTTAGTAAAGAACATAGGTTTTGCCGTTTAGACACGCGTTATTGGCTAGGCCTTATCGGTGCATAAATTTATCGTTTAAGTTTCAGTTTATAGTGAAGATACGTCGATCCATCTTCAACAGGTGTTTCCACATATTCTTACTGATGAATCATAAGTCGATTAGATTAATATTAGGTTAGTGGGATACTCTATTTAATGTAGTTTTTAAGCTGCATTTTTAAAAACTGATAACGGCAAAGAATAACAGTTGACCTTGAAATTTATTGCATGAAAACCTTAACTAAAATTTTCTATTCATTTATATACCTACAGAGTTGTACGGAATCCTTGCCAATTCCAACTCCCACTAGGCAGTTTTTTTTTCTGAAAAAGTAGCCATGTATAATAAAAGTTTTGTAGTTATTTGGTTCAGTCAGCACGCTGCCGACAATGTTAAGCCGATTTAATCTTATTTGCCGAAACGTGATCATCGCGACACAGCAACCGGATTATACTCGGTCTTCAGTACAATGAGGCAAGTACATGTGTTTTAGTGTGGTCATAAAGGACATAGAATATTTAGTGAAAAAATCATCCACACTTAAGGGAATCGAAACCACACCCTTCTGTCCGGCGGGCGTATCAACACACTAAACTTAGCGAGTTTTGTTAAATGGCACTCGAATGTATTTTATATTCCCGTTAAGCTACAGACAGTGTTACAAACTTTCCACATTCCAGAAAAGATCTAACCTATAACAGCAATTTAATACAAATAATTTATTAATTCATTTATTATTATTATTCATTAGTGCGCACACACGAGTGCACTCTCTGTTCTCTATGTCCCATATTTTGATAAAACGAGAATCCGATATAATCGATGACAAATTGGCGTTAGACTATCGGCTAAACGTGCTTTTAAAAAGGATCGACTGATTTTCTGACTCCGGGCTGAGTAAGTATCTTCTTATTAAAAAAAATCACACACATTTCGTTCAACCCGGAATTCGAACCCGGGACCTCTAAATTGCCATCGAAGCTGTCAAAAAAATGTAATTACCAAACTAAGCATCCAAGATGATAGAGACACTTCTTATTCCTACTCTACAACTCATTGAGCTCAGAGGCACGCTTTTAAAACAATATCAAGTTACGATTACTGGTTACGTGGCACATTCGTGTCTTGTAACATAAACCTATCTAGAATTGTTTAGTCTACCACGATATAGCTACCTCACTTCCTGTCTGCAAGTAATCTATCATTTCAATATTGTCTTTGTCACGATTATGGACATCCGGTATGCGGGAGTGATGTGCGGGTTTCTAGAGAACAGAAAGTTTAGGGACACTTAGTAGGAAGTTTATGTGAATTTGTTATTCTACTTACCTATAAGTCACAGCCCTTACATATTAAAAACATCTCAACATCACCAACAATTGACAAGAATATAAAACGAAAATAAATAGGTAAATAACATTTTCATAACAATTAATATTAGCAAAATAATTTAGAAACCTGGCTAGAGCACTGTCGTGCGACATTTTTTATCGAACCGCGAATGAATTCCAAAAAATTTGGCACAAACGGTAGAAGTTACCATAATTGTTCGACACAAACTCTACGGCTATTCAATAATTGTAATAAATAAATCAGTATTCATGGTGACGTCACAAATTAAATGTTTTACACACCAATAAATTAAATAGGTAGGTACCTATTTAAATTGAACCACTTTCTGAACCACCATTCCAATTCTCCTTTCTTCTCAAAACTCTTTAAAAACACAGTAAAAAATTCAATCAAAGCAGAATAAATCCTTTCATTTGTAAGTATTCAAAAGTTTTAAAATACGCGGAGAAATCACTGGAGTGATGAATGTCCCGCCGCTTACCTAGCCTCATTAAAAAGTTTCGTCCGGCTACGTACTGCGAACAAAGTTACTAACGCTATCGGAAAACTTGCTTCATTCACAAATCGAATCAATTTGCCGTACGCCAAATTGCGTTTCCCTTGCACCCGCATCGCCAGACGATCTCAATGAATCGGATTTGTAGTGGGTGTATCGGAAGTTCGGTGCCCCCCGCGCCCCGCCGGCCAAAATACTCCGACTGCACCGCCACCGGTGAAGGTTGCACCGCAGCCACGCGTTCACATAACCATGATCACAATTTGATACACTCTTGAATGCACTTGTGATTTTTTCCAACGTTTTCTCATGCGATGGAGGCGCGGGCCGGGGGGCGGGGGGCGGGCGGCCCGCGGCTCCGACCCGCGTCTCGCGCGTTTAGTATAGCGCTCAGCCACCGACGGACGCGCGGGCACGGAGCCGACTTTAGTATTCTTCGTTTATTTTCTTTTCTATTCGTTTAATTTGCCGCTCGGACCTCGGGCCGTTAAAACGTGAAATGTGCCCGTGAACCCAATCCAATTAGTTTTGACAGTGTTAACGACACACGTGCGGTATTAATAACGGAGTTTTCGAGTGTTTATCAAACGTTTTACCGCAGGTAGAGCCGGCCGGTGGTCAAAAAGGTGAGATAGTGTCAGTTAGACGGTGTTTGTAACAAGGAATTTCTCGTGGGAACAACTGATAAAGTTTTGCGAGTTCGTGCCGCCTGGGAAAAGTTCGATGTTTCGCGCTTCTAATAGGACTCCGGTCGGAAAGTAGTGGCAAGTGCGAGTGTTGTGTGCAGTCTGACGTGCCTGCAACTTAAAACATAACCTTATTCGAAGTGGGCGCGTGTAGAGCGGGCATGCGCAGTTCGGACCGTTCAAATTATTAATAAGTGGCTCGTAATTTTATAAACAAACAACAGTGTGGTTACTAAGTGTTGTGGTGCGTTGCTAACAAGTGGTGCACGAGTGCTGCCCGGTGCTTGCCGATTCCCTCTCGTGGCTCATTTCTTGGATTTTTGAACCGAGGATCTTCAAACCGTACACCTGTGGGATTTCGGTGTCGCTGCGCGCGCACGGATTTTTCTCAAGGTAAGTTTTGTAAATTTTAACGTTCAAACTTTTGCGTAGCGATTTCAAAACATAACAACCGTTCGAATGTTGCGAACTTTGGCGTGTTTGGAAAAACTAACTGGCGACAATGGATTCAATTGAATCGGAACACAGTGACTGTGTTACACAGGTATTACAGCCGAATACTGAAACAATAACAAATCAAATACGACGACGATCAATAAGATTCCACATGCGATTTTTTTTGCGAGTTTTGAATTTAATTAGAACCCTCTTGTTCGAATAGGAAATCAATTACCTATTTTAATTATCGTTTCAGTTTCGGCTGTTAATCAATTATCCTCTTCTTAGGAATATTGGCTTTCATTTGAATGTTTCCTTTCTGTGTTTAAATGGCATTGGTAAGTATCAAGATTAGTGACAGCTGAGTTTGTTTACAGCTGTTATTGGTTGGCTTTATTTACATCATGTCACTCAACGCATACATACAAGTAAATATGAGTATTAAGGCTACTCAGGTTATGTAGAGATTTGAGAATTGGGATACAAGTTAGTTACCTAATCACCTACTGTACGTAAGAGTCTTTTCACCTAGCAACCTAGGAAGACTAAAAGACTATTTGCTATTTAAAACCTAGGTGCAGTTAGGTACTAAGGTAGTTGTCTACACTATCTTGCCAACTAATCCTAGCTTAAATTAATTCTCAGTCTAATATTAAACTTTATTGCTATGTAAACAGGTATTAAATTCATGGTTCATACCTACGCAGGCGCTGGTATGAAGTTTACGGCTAGGGGCCATCCGCTCTCCCGCAAGTCCGGTGATGATGACGAGGCTACTCCAAGCCATCATCGTGTGTCAGTTAGAAGAAAAAAAGAGGTTTCCGGCTACCAACCGAATAATTTAATAAGATTTAAAAGTTACAGGTAGCACTATCAAAACTGAAAACAAAGTTATTTCGTCGTATGCGCTCAAAACGCCCTCATAAAATGCATCGCTGCGCTTCGTCGGCTGTTCGAAGGACCTTTTTCGTGAACCATTCGTCGTAGTGGTGACGTCATTCACGGTCTTGCATCTCGCTCTACCATTCGGGATCGCCTGAGAAAACCAAGTCGGGTTTTAATCGAATTAACTAGACTTGTAGATATCAAAACTTGAATTTTTTGTTTGTTTACTTTTTTTTTGAGGTTTTGTTGATAGGTAAGGGCAGAATTATAAATTGGTGAACTATTTTTTTCAACTAAGTACCTAACTCGTAGTAGGTAGAAGGCCAAATCAATTTTTAGTGCACATTTTGTTTTTGTTGATTTAGTCTAGCTGCTAATTAGGTACTTGACTAAAATAATGATGATCTAACATGACCGATAGATAGAAACACTAGATAAATCTGACTTCTTGGTACTGCAATAAATAGGTCAAGACTAAGTTAAACTGCATTTAAGTAACTTTCAAGTACAAATAAATACTGCCATCATAAACCTTTGGTAGCAACCTTTCTTCAATCCTCGATGACTTCTAATATTCTGTATGACTCCGAAACACCGTGGGAGATTCAACTCAAATCCATACAAATAAATAGGCAAGAAATGCAATTTGCAGCTCTAATACGCACCGTGGACCGTTCAATTTCGTAAATGCATTTGCAGTGATTGCTAAGTCTCGATAGCGCGGGAACAATCTATCGGAGGATACCTAATCTTGTTACCCGTCAACTATCACCCGACCTAAAGCTTATTTATATGGTACCTAGATGTCCCTGTAGTTATAGCAGCGATGGGAATTAGGCGCGATCGAAACGGAGACAGGCAAGTCTATTGATTTGAAATTGAAGTCTACCATAACCTCCTCCTTTTTGAAGTCGGTTAAAAAGTTGACCGGGTTCCCCGCATTCCATCGATTTGTTCCTTATTGGGGGATTAATGGATTTTTTGGATTTCTTACCAGAATCTGCCACTATTTATTCAAATCAATGAGACAGGACATATAGCTGACGAAAAAAAAAATTCATGTGATGATTCATAAATAGAATAAGATTTTAGTAAGTGACGAATAAGTTTTTACCTAAACATGATTAAACCATACATCATATTATTATTTACATTATTCCTCATTGTACACGAACAAAGCATTTCGAACTTCACATAAGTTGTTTCAAGGTTGTTAGTTTCCTCTAGTTCGAGATAAGAGATCCTCAAGTTGCACCTTATCAGTTTGACTGCCACTTAACCAATAATTGTACGTTCTTCCGAATATCGACATGCGGAAAGTTTTTTTTTGTTTTAGTCACGTTTCGAAATAAGTGTGAACAGATGTGGTACCAAGATGTGGTGTCAGAGCCTTGTGTAATCAATAAATCTTTTATTTCTAAAGGAGAAGCGTTTGTAATAAAAAACGTAGGTGTTTAATCAAAGTCAAAGTCAAAGTCAAAGTATTTATTTGCATTCATGAATGTGACAAAGATGGTATTAAAATAATTTCCAGTACAACATGTTACCCGTTTGGGCATAGCTTATATGAACGTGTAATGGTTCAGTTTCAAAAGTAATACTATTTGGTATCTGATCTAATTCTAACTCTTAACTAAGTTCTTAACTATATCATATTTTCTTAATAATTTAAGTATTTTTATTATCTTATCTAAGTATATAAAGTAGGAACTTTAATTAATGAATTTATTTATATATATTGTATTGCACTTGTATTAAGTATTAAATTGTATTAAAATCAATAAATAAATAGGGAGACAATTATTTTATAACATTATTAGAATTTATCATTGAAGTAATCATTTATATTATAGTAGCATTTACCTATTAACATTATTTTTAATTTGGTTAAAAATGTTTGTATGTTAGTTTCGGCTCTTAGTTCGTTGGGTAATTTATTATGTATTTTAATTGCATTAACATATGGGCTGGAGTTATACTTTGCTGTTCGACTAGTAGGTATTTTATATTTATTAAGGTTGTTAGTTCG
Organism: Maruca vitrata; assembly: GCA_039566165.1. Taxonomy (NCBI): domain Eukaryota; kingdom Metazoa; phylum Arthropoda; class Insecta; order Lepidoptera; family Crambidae; genus Maruca; species Maruca vitrata. Next base: position 11,990,717 of record CM076917.1, on the reverse strand, counting down.
TGGAGTGTATAATCTATTAAACAAAGTGCTATCAAAAATGTCAGGGTTTTTCTTTACACATTTCTAATATATATATAGAGGTTACGGTTAATATTTCTAATTTCGTAAAGTGAGGTCGGCATGTGTCTCTATTCGTGATGTTCATAATTATTCTTATGCATTTCTTCTGTAACAATAGCAAGTCTCCCACATCTGTGCTATTTCCCCAGAGTATGATCCCATAGCTTAGCCATGAATGGGCGTAGGCATAATATGCACTGATGGCAGTTTTCCTATCTGTGTTTATCTTAAGCTGGTATAGGGCATACGTGAAACGCGATAATTTTGCTTTTACTTTTTGAACATGGTTTTTCCAGTTAAGAAATGAGTCAATTTCTAGTCCTAATAATGTGCAGGTTGTAGTTTTCTCTATTGGTGTATTATTGACAGTCAGTTCCACATTTAAAGTCGATTTTTGATACGGCCTAAATTCAATAAGTTTTGTTTTTGAAAAATTTATAAGCAGATTGTGTTCCTCTAGCCAGTCCTTTACTTTTATAAATTCTTGTTTTAGTTCATCCTGAAATCGTTGGGTCATGTTAAATTTGTAGAGCAGGGAAATGTCGTCAGCAAATAGTACGCACGGTGTGTTTATTATTTTAGGTAAATTATTTATGTATATCAAAAAGAGGATACATCCTATTACACTGCCCTGAGGTATTGTGGAGTTAGTAATTATGGGTTCTGATCGAAAGGTTTTTATCTCCCCTGTATCTGGATTGTGTGAAGAAATTTGCACGTACTGTACTCTATCCTTAAGGTACGAAGCCAGCCATTCATGGGCTTTGCCTCTAATGCCACAATTATATATTTTGTGTAATAGTATATCATGTTGAACTCTATCATAGGCCTTGGTCATATCTAACATAATACCAACTGCATACTTTCCCTCATCAAAATAGTTCAGAACCTGTTGTATATATTCATATACAGCAAGAATCGTGGACTTATCTTTACGAAAACCGAATTGATTTCCATCTAGAATATTATATTTTTCTAAGAAAGAGTAGAGTCTATTTGATAAAGCTCTTTCAAAGATCTTTGAAATTGATGGTAGGAGGGCTATGGGTCTATACTGTGATGGACTAGTTCTATCCCCTTTTTTGTAAATGGGTTTTATAAGAGCGGTTTTTAGATTTTCAGGAAATTTTCCTTCATTAAAGGATTGATTAATCAGTTTTACAAGAGGTATAGTGAGTTCATTGGCGCATTTTTTTAAAAGTATTGATGGTATTTCGTCTATACCGGAACTATGCTTATTTTTTAGGTTCAAAAGGAGTTTCTTAATCTCTTTTGTATCAACTGGTTGTAGATATATACTATTTTCTACTATGGGATCAGACTGGTATGCATAATTTGGTTTAGTACTAGAGGATGAATTGTCATTTCCTATAGAAGCAAAAAAAGTGTTGAAACTATTAGCTACTTCTGTAGGTGACCGTAATAGTACATTATTTTCCTTTAGATTTATATTTTTTAGGTTCAAGTTCGGCTCATTTTTCGTTTTCTTTTTAATTATATTCCACATAGTTTTTGTCTTGTTATCTGATTTAGATATTTGTTTGATAAATAATTGTTTTTTTGAGGTTATAATTGTTTTTTTTAATATTTTTCTATAAGACCTATAGTATTGCTTAATTATATTACTGTTAGTTTGGTTGATTAACACACGCAACATTCGCTTATGTTTACAAGAGAGTTTTAAGCCCGTTGTTAACCATTTGGGTTTATTCTTATTGGTTTTTATAGTGACTGTAACTTTCGGAAAGCAGTAATTTAATAGTAATTGAATTTTGTGGTAAAATAATTCATAGTTTTTATTAATGCAGTTTTCTTCATAAAATAGTGTAGCCCAATCTATTTCTCTAAGTCTTTGTTTAAAGCACTCTATTTTGTCATCTGTAAATATTCTTTTGTTAAGCGTTTGCTTTTTTTTATGGTTGTGTAATCCATTTGTCTCTACCTGTACCAAGACACCGCGGTGGTCAGATAGACTTAGGTCTAGCACCTCTGTATAAGTCTGTCTAAAGTTTGTAAATACTAGATCTATACATGTGGCCGTAGTTGTACATATTCTAGTAGGATCTCGTACTTGTTGTAAAAAGTTATATGATAGTAGCAGGTTTTTAAGTTTTAATGGAATAACCGAATTAAGTAGCATATTAATGTTGAAATCTCCACCTAGTATTATGTTTTTATGGTTTTCTTTTTTTAATATTATTAATAATTGTTCAAGAGATTCAAAAAAATTGTCCATTTCACGTTCATTTCTATACATACATATTATTATTAAATTTAAATACATTATTTCTATTGCACAATATTCCACTATAATAAGGTAATCTAAATTTAACTAATTTAAAAATTGATTATTTTAATAGGCTACAAAGGGATCTCTTAATGAAGCCTTAACCTTCATGAAATCATGTTCAATGGTCCACATGCAAGATACGTAAAATATATGGTCCGAGTCAGCTTACAATTGGAACTTCCAATACATATAATATATTATAATATACATAATATTATACATATAATACATACATTTACAAATTCAGTCAAATTTGTAAAGTCAAAAAAATAATAGTTACACTTTGTTATGTTTGCGTTGCCATCGTTCTTTATATATGGACAGCTGGCCTGCCGTATACAATTTGATCGTCGGTTACTCTAACTTAGGGGTGAGAGCCATCCGCTCCCCTGCAAGTCCAGTGATGATGACGAGGCTACTCCAAGCCGTCATCGCAAGTCAGTTAGATTTTTCTACCGGAAATTGGTCTAATATTATACCTATGAGTAACAGTGCGTCCTTCAACCGTTATCGGTGTCGCGTAACAGCGCTGGCGCACGTATTGACGATGCAATGGAAACTACAATCGGAGGAAACAGTCCGACTGTGGGCCACGAAATCTGGTTTGTAACTTGATTTGACTGGCATATTGAATAGTCTACTGATGAACCCATGGTCGTGCTAGGTCAGGCTGGCGGCAAATCAGATTTTTGTTAAGTGACTATTGATAAATTTACTAGATAAGATACTTTGTAGGGACGACAAAAGTATCCAAGGGGTGGGGGGCAGCTAAACCCTCTCGGTACGCCCACGGATGGCCCCAATTCTTACAGGCGCTTGTAACTATACCTTTCTGTCGCGCTTTAAAGCTAAAACGATGAAGATAGTCTAACTAGAGATTGAGATATGACATCTGGATACTTTTCAACTGACTTCATTGTGAAACTTACTTCGACCAATATTTTACGCGATAAACGTACATCTAAGTTAAAAATAAAGACAACTCATTTCATCAAGAAATTTATTTTCACTCCGCGACCAAAACATGAGTAAACAAACAAAAACCTGTTAGTACGTTCAGCACGCAATATTTCCAGCGGAGCAGTGGTAGCGGGCACTGCCAATTTTTTATTCATCAAGTTTGTTGACATGAAATTACCTACTTATAACTTATCCAACTCCGGTACTTAGGAGCGTAGTTTGATTAAGTAGTCGGCGTTTTCCAAGGCACATTTCCTACCTTTCCACGAGGTATGGTTAGTTGGGTCTCCCTTCCGTGTCCTTTGGAATAACTTTCTGATGTTTGTACAAGTCCTGTTTTAAGAAAGTTTTCTAGGCACGAGATTTGGACTCAGGTGCTGTGATTGCGAGTTTGCGGTTGAACATTTTGAAGGCACGAAGGTATGTTAATTTAAAAAAAAAACGATGTCAGTCTGTCTGTCTGTCAAAATTGAGCATAAAAAGGCTAAATTACGCACACAACATCATATTTTGTTTTAAACTTGAATACATGTCTGAACATGACTACAGTTAGAGTATTTGAAATTCACTTAGAAATAGAAAAGATGAGGTCTGGTATAAAATAATACAGTGTCACAAAATTATTACCTGGTTTTAAATGTAGCGTTACTAATTTCAGATGACTTAACATATGACTGATTAATCTGTCAATTGTTATGACTGTATAATCGTGAGAATATATTTTCGAGCCAAAACAATTGGGCAAACAAAAGTAAAACCAGTGAAAGGAAAGTGAAGGTTAAACAAACTGAGTTTAAAACAATTATTGAAACAGGTGAATTGGGATAAGCAAGCACTATAAATCCTGACATTTGAAACCCTTATCTGATATCCGGGGCAATTAGGCCAGCGCCAAGATAACATCTAAGAAGCAACCTAACATGATGTAGAGAGCTGTTGTAGTACAAATGCAAACATAGACACACAAATTCCGCACAGAAATGTGGATATAGCATATGCAATAATACATAGTGTTTACCCTTTCAACAGTTTCAACATTGCAGGTAGCAAAGTAAATGTCGGCGATAGCATAATAAGCGAAGACGATCCTTGAAGGCCGTCTATTAAAATTACTCTGTCCGATGTCCATTGTGAAACTTTTTTAATGTATTTCAAAAGAGTTTTAATACAGATTTTTCCGTTAACCGAAGTAGGGCAAACCGTTGGCCCCAATCTGAGCTTCCTGAAGCTCCATTATGCCTGTATCGGGACGAAGTCTATTCTTAACTTTAATTTAAATTGGCCCATTATTTTCCTTTTCGCAAGCATTTTCACGTTTCGGATGGCGAAGTGGTCTACAATGGAAAATTGCTGACTTTCACAATTCACGAAAAAGGTATTTGCATATGAAATGCAGATACCTTTATTTATGGACGATGTTGAGCTTAAGTAGGTCGAATGTGCTTTTGAAAACTTGAAACTTTGACGTAACCAAATATTTTTTATAGTTTCAGAATAATGAACGTCTTGCAAAAATATCTTTCATTTGCTAATTGTTTACTGAGCCGTGATTCTGTTACCATATTAGTGGTTATTATGGTGCTGACATTTCCAGGTTTACCTAATTATTATTCTAGACAGATATCGTTGAATATCTTGGCAGGAATATGCTAATTCACATCGTGAACTGGTCGATGAGTTTAATGTTGTTGCGCAAGCCAGTCAATATTTGCGCGTACGTTCTGAAGATATTTGTACAGTCCCTACCGAATGTTTAAGGAGTGTTAGTAATAATATCGTGAGTGATTTCGACCGCGGCTGCCAATTCTTATAAGCTCCTCATACATAGCGCTTATTCGTTAGTTTATATATGAGCGTTAATTCCGTTTTGTTATCGTTCCGTTGACTAGAACAAAATCAACTTTTTACCTATTAAAAAGTTTATCAAGTTCGTCGAGCCCTTATATCTGTAAAGGCTCATTTTCTGAATAACGCAACGATAACGATTCGAGAACCTATAGAAACCATACCATCCATCTGCTCGCGACTCTACCTGCATAAGGTCGTTAATTGCATCATCGGCCTTTCATAATATCTACCACATACTCTCTGTGTACCGACATTTTTAATCGGTTCAATAGTTTTAGTGTGAGAGTGCGGAAGACATTCTGGTAGAGAGACTTAAAAAAAGAAAGAAAAGAAAGAAAAACATTTATTGACCACGACATAGAAGTTGCAATGATACAATATACACAAGACACAAAAACTTACTATAATTCTTTCGCAAAATATTGTATTTAACCATAATATTTTTAGTATTGTCTATTTTTATTTTCGCGAGCACTACACATTTGAAATAAAACTAATATAATATTATTATAATATTCTTTTTTTTTACCCTTTACTTTTCAAATATAAGTAATAGGCATATGGTAGTTTATACATATAATCAGATCGTTTCTGAATGTAACCCTGGTGTTGAATACTTAAGAATTTATGATCTAGTATTTGGGCAGGTATCCTTTGAATGTCGCATATTGTGTTGGGATCTACCTGTGTTATCTTGGAGAGGTTGTTTATCTTCATTGGGTGCTATACGTTACGCATGTTTTATTCGTTTGGGCATATATTGAGAATTGCTGTCGGACTTGTACATATATTTTTTGCTACCCTCCACATGAAAAGGGTCCGAAAACCGTTTGTGTGAAAAATGGTATTTATTTTGCATTAGGTACTTACATATGGGTGAGTACTTACGTACGTTCATATAGGAGTGAGATTTTTTTCCGAACTGACGTACGATGATCGTTTGGAGTAGCCTCGTCGTCATCACCGGAATTGCGGGGGAGCAGGATGGCTCTCACCTCTTAATAAGAGTGTGTCAACGACTTTGCAATCACTTAGTATCTCTTCAAACGTTGACTTTAGTTCTTAATTATAAATCTATACTAATATCATAAAGCTGAAGGGTTTGTTTGTTTGTTTGTTTGAACGCGCTAATCTCAGGAACTACTGGTTCGATTTGAAAAAATCTTTTTGCGTTGTATAGACCATTTATCGAGGAAGGCTTTAGGCTATATAACATCACGCTGCGACCAATAGGAGCGAAGAACAATGGAAAATGTGTAAAAAACGGGGAAACGCGAACGAAGTCGCTGGCACAGCTAGTACTCAATAAACTTAAACTAACTAACTATTTTAAAGTGCCACGGTTAAAGTTACCGACCAGTTGACCCGTGATCATGGCGCTTGCAACAGTGTGGAAATATCTGGAGCTCATTAAAACAAAACAACTTGGCATCTCGGACATTTTCAGTTTTACAAACTTCAACTATGCCTGTCAAATCGAAGAAAGTCTCCCGGTGGTAACCAAAAACGTCTCCACTCAATTAATATTAAGGAAATGTGGTCTGTTTATAATCGTTTTAGTAATAAACGCAAAAGTGATCTTAATGGATTAATCAGTTAGTTTATAGATAACATTTAAATCCTGCATTACTTAATTGAATACCTTTAATTGTAATCGCTTGTGCAAGCCTATCTTAAACTTCAATACTTAGCTACTAACTACTTAGCAGATTTAAGTATCTGCCAAGTATTGCGAAAAATTAAGCATACTTTTACTAAGGATTGACCTTTCTAAAGCCACGCACACTTTGTTTAGCATAACCGGTCTGACTGCTTGTGTATCCCTTTATTATGTGGTTTCGATTCCTATACGATTGCGAGGCACAAGATTCGCTTTACGATTGCAAAGCCTATAAAATAGGCATAGGTTGTAAAAGATAAAGTTAGCAATAAGGAAGTTGAATGCCTTAAAATAACGCTGAGAAAGTACCGTATGATCAAAATAAAAGTCATGTTTGCTTTTACTTAATGATCCAAATGTCTTTTTGTATTACACTTAATAAAGTTGTAATTAATCTAACCTACCTAATAGTTTAGTCTATCTATCTAATAATCTATCGTCATTTTAGAAGAATAGCTAATGTGTGCAGAATTATAAACCATTACAAATTGATTTTCTACGCAGTCTATGTCATGATTATATCAAAACTATTATTATTACTATATATTATTGAATATGAAACTTAAGTGGTGTGTTAATAATTTAACTAACATCGTAAAGTAGTTTTAATGTAAAGACTAATGGAATGAACGTGGATTTTACCTTGAATGCAGACATTGCATCAACTGTACGGGTAATTATTTATCATCATAATTAATCGAAGCCATTGAAATGCGAGTTCCGTTCACAGACGAGGTCAAATGTCAAGGCAACACTAAGCAAGGAACTTTAAACTTAAGAAACTGCTCATCGCTAACAAATAACCTAACTTCGAACATTTGGATTCTAAACAGAGCTCTCTCGAGTCTTTTAACTGGCATTGTCTATACTTTCAAACACATGCAGAAGAAATTAAGAAAAAACAGACAACGCAAACTGAAAATAATACCAACTATTACCGTTAAAAGACTAAAGAAACATTAAGAATATGCGCAACAAGTGTGCGTGTTCCTATCCGAGTATTCTTAAGTGCCATTGTGTTCCCCTTTTTCTATTACCGACAAAAACTGTGTTGAATACAGTAAATGGGTGCAAAAACTGTCTCCCCATTAAAAGATTACAGAAAATTAAATGTTGAACTCAAATCTGCCACCGGTGTGCTATCATTACCGAGGTCACTTAGTGTAATTGTCTTCCTGATAAAAAACAAATGAAAAGCAGCAAGTGGTAGCAAAAACGTGCATTGTCATATTCTAGAAATATTTTGAGCGGAGAGAATCGTCTTTCTTGACAAGCGTGTGAAATTGATAGTTTTAACTTCAAAGGAATTCCAATGCGTAAAAGTTTATTTTGTTATTTATTTAATATAATCTTTAGAATTGATATTTATATCGATTGCTATCTAGAAGTCCACGTCACGTTTATCTTAAGAACTGGCGGATAATCTCGCTTGACACTCGAAACACTTATCTAAATGTTGTAAACCTTATAAAATATTACAGATGTCTGTGAAACTGAAGTTGCGTAAGAAGTGATTTGTCCGAGAATCTTTTCGCACTTACAAATGTTGGATTGAGAACTGATTCCAAAAATGTAAAAGTAAAAAACACTGTAAACATCTGTGAAGACAAAAAGTAAATTACTTTGATGATGTTGTAATGTAACAATACACATGTCTTTCATTCAAAACGAAAATTAAATGTTGAAATTTAAAAAAATACATTTAAACGTTGTGATGAAATCACGTCATGTGTTGTGAATGCTGTGATCAGTTGAATGTTGAAGATGATTAAATATAGTTTTTTTATTAAACATCGCGTAATAAAAATAGAAGTGTGGAACAACCGGATCCGGGCTCGTCCCGTCCTTTCCTACCAGCAGACGGACAGATTTATTTCGTGATGTCATCGATTGAAGTGGCATCGGCTGCTGGTTTCCTGATTAATAAATTGGACGTGCGCGATAAAAATTGGTCAGCAATCTATTTTTAAAAGATTTTTTAGACTCCGGGTGCGAACATGTGGTTCAGTTTAATTTTATGCGACGGAATCCCTGCATTCGGACGCGTCGGCAATTCGAAGATCGTAAAAAAAAGAGCGTAAAAACTCGGGGCCAATGTTTGACTTGTATCTGGAAGGTAAAAAAGTTAAACTTTTTGTGGACCACGTTGGTTTGCGCAGTGTCGTGTAGCAGGTAGATCCTAACCCCCGTCACACCACTTTATTGGAATAGCGATTTTGGTAACTTATTATTATGCAGTCAACATTATATCATCTGCTATCGTAAAGACTAACTGAGTTTTTGGGCTTGTGCCTTTGGGTCAGCAGATGTCATTATTAAACTACTTAATAACACAGTAGCCGCAATACTCAAGGTCAGCGAAGCATTTTTTTACTAGCAAGACGAGACGATTAAAAAATAATAATTGCTCAGGCAATCTCCTAAGATTATTGACTCTAGGAGTTTAAGGATAAGGTTCGAAATTGCGTACCGGATTTCCGAACTGGATACGATTCAGAAATAGAAATGGAGATAAGAGATTCAAGGAAGTGGTTTGCGGGCGGCAGAACATATTTACAATCCTTATTTTGTTAGGTGCACAACCTAACAAAATAAGGGGAGTCAAGGGGGAGTGACCACCTTGACGTTTCGAAATGTGATTTATTTTAGTCAGGTTATCTGCACTTGAATAGTGTATTGTCTGTAAATCACGAAGAGCGAAACTAATAGCTGACAGTCTAATGCGTAGTTTTCAAGGTCGTTACTTGTTTAACTTGCCTATTATGCCAGTAGACAGCGCGTGAGTTTTACGTATTGAATAATCGTGAGGCATCCAAATAGAAGGGGAACTCTTTTATTGAGATTAGATCTGGTGTAGCGAGGGTCGCTAAACGATCTAAGATAGTATACCTATTTGTAAATGTTTTCTATTGGGATTTTTACTTGTAAATTCAAAGATTTTTTATCTTTAAATGCATTTGCTACTTTTAAGTCATTATTATATATAATAAAAATGTACCTGGGATAATATGAAAATATTTTCAATTTTCTTCCGCCTGCTATCAATTAAGGGTGAGGCCAGTGTCAGTCGTTCAATTAAATACTTCAATCTCATCTCGAAGATTAATAGTAGAAGTTAGGATGTATTGACTATTTATTATGCGATGTATTCATTTTATTGGCTAAGATTTGGAAGAGTCAATCAAAGCAACGTTACTATTTTATTATTCTCATAATTGTTTCTTCACTTTAAAAAGCTATTCATTCAAGTTGATAAAGATGCGACTGTCAACAAACTATTAGACAAGGCTTACAAAATACATACCGGTAAGAGCTGTACCAAAGTCGTAAAGTAAATGTCTTTAAACATAACAGGCCCCGCACATTTCGCAACCAATACTAATAGCGGAATAAACATGATGATTACTAAACGTTTACGAAGTGTTGAGGTGCAAAGTTTTCTCCGCACGTAACCTGTAACGTAATGAAAATTGAGCGCAGGCTTTGGTGGAGCCGATATTCCGATTAGGCAGGCGCACACCGTCGACTTTGATTATTTATGAAGCGACATGTACTTAGCGTCTGTTGTCAGCGGCAGTGGCAATTAATTAAGGCCCTCCCTCCTCGGTGCTCGATTAACTAAGCGTAGTTTGCTTGGACGGTTATGTTGACAATCAACGGGATCCTTCGCTCCGGTATTGGGAGTGAATGGGAACTTCTTGACGAGATTTTTTGGGGACTTTGAAGCTGTCTTCCTTTAGTGTTTTGTCAGACTTTCGGAAAGCTTTGCATGAAGATACACGAATTTAGGTTGTTTCATGGTATCTTTGTACCAGCATTGATGTACGTATTTAACAGTTCATTACAGGAAAGAAAATTCTAGGAATAATAAATATTAGTCTTTATGGGTCTACACGCGTTATTAGGAGTAGCAAATTACATAGTTACTTACTGTCCGACGTTTCGACTGGGTTACGTGGTCGCGAGCGAACGCGTGTAGACCCATAAAGACTAATATTTAGTGTAATGGAACGCGAAATTCTAAAATCTTCTAGGAATAATGTTTACATTTACATAGACAATGAAAAAGGTTGTAAATCCGCAATGGCCAGCCAATTCTGAAACAAGATATTTTTTTATTCTTTTATTTTATTTTTTTAAAATATTCAACTTCAGATTGATAGTTGAGCCTCAAGCGCAGTTCAAAGTATGAAGGTCTACTGACGCATGCACGCCCCAAGCGAATCGTATATAATATGAACGACGATAATATTATAAACTCAAATATTTCCTTGTGTAGGCGCTGAAATGCTGCAGTGTTAGAAAATATCCCTCGAGGCAGTTAAGGCTTACTCAGTAGCAGTACAGTTAAGCGTGAGGGAGAACAGATGGCAGATTCGTCACACAAATCGTGCCTATAGATAGGCTATCGCTCTGGGGAGATTCTAGAAAGGTTTCGTTAGGCATTCAAGGAATTGACACTGGCATACGTTTGTAGACCTTTGTAAAAATAATTTTATGAGACATGTTAAACAGTTTACTTTGCATGTAATAGTAGTATTATTAGACATACTAAATTTACTAGCTTAATAATTATTGTACGTTAATCCTGTAGCTACGTGATCTCACAATATCCTATTCGTATAGACATCTCATTCCACCGCGTAGACGCGAATTCCGATGATCCAATTCCCCATATATAATGAACAGTAATAAATTGTTCAACCATTATGATTAATGTGTCTCAGTATTCGAATCACATGAATTATTATCTAACAAAGTTTTCAAGTAAAAGCTCACAAATGTCTGTGACAAAATCTGGCGCCCAACGCGGGGCTCGTCTCACTTCACACACAAATGTGAGTATGAAGTTGGAAAGTACGGGTCTATTCCACAGCCGGGGAAGATACGCGTATCCAGCGAGACGTACGTAATTCGCCGATAATATATTCGGATCGCATTTATTCGCGCACTATACGTGGTGAAACAAGCTTTTGTTAGTGCGGCTAGACAATCCCCCTAGAGACGCTTTAAAATTCTCAACCAGAACTTAGTGAAGTGATAATGGAGGCTTTAGTACAATAATTTAAGTTAGAAATGAGCCGGTCGTGAAAATATAACTGAACTGGCATTAAAGTGCAATCTGCGGAGTTGTTGCTCAGTGATATTAAGCTTCTAGCTGTTATAAAGGAGTAAGAGAATTGCAACACTTTAGAGGTATATTTTAGATAGCTTTGAAAAGTGAAGGAACGTTTCAGGCAAGCTTTTCATAAAGGATAATGTTTGATCTAGGTCGTTTTACAAAGGTTATCATGATCTTACTTGTCCGGTTACCCTGTAAGTCTTGATGGTTTAATGTTTCAGCCATAAGAGATTATCCCTAGAATTCTTAATTTAGAATTATGCATGCCTACACGGAAACAGACTGCTATATTATTATTATTAATGAATTCCATATTTCATTGTGTTCTTTAGATTGTACCAGGAAATATCAATCATAATCATCTGACCTTTTTATGAACTATTTTGTAGCCTTACGCAATATTTCATATAATGGGTTCGTCGTTTTTCATTCTCAGGTTAAGACAACAAATAAAATATCATTTACCAATGTCAAACTTGCTTAAATAAGATTTATATACCAATAAAAGGGCTTACTAAGGAACCAGTGTAATGAAAAATGATGGTTAACTGAGTTGAATAGTTAGCGAAACCCAGCGAATCAATAAAGCTATGCTATTATTCCTCAATTTCAATGATTCTTAGACACCGATCCTGACATCTCAAGAATTCGACATTCAAAAAGTAAATCAAACTTTTGCTTTCATCCTATCGCCAAAGCGACCCAACATAGCTTGCCACTATACTACTATTTCAATGGCTTTTAATCGAATACCATGCGGGCTCTCAAGCGGCTTTCATATTATGGAGTGCACGTTGGCCATAAATCCTCGACCACATTAGAATGGGGCGAAGTGCGCCATTGAAAGAAGTGCTGGCTCCAACAAGTTAGAAATATCGGGTATTGGGTTGAAGATGTGAATTTTCTGAGCCGTAAATCTTTTTTAAAACTTTTTGTGTTCGGTCTAAAATTCGATTTTTAAGTCTTAGCGACATCTAACTGGCATTTGTGATTTTAGAAACATAGTGAAACAATTATTAAAATCTATAAAATTTTGTAAATATGCTCTACTTAACCGATATCATTGATTTATTTGATAACTTACGTACCGATTCGAACAGTGAATGTGCTAGTGTTAAGTTTCCAAATGTTTAGATAGGATCGTAGGATTGAACGAGGTTATCTCTATTAACGAGCTCTTAAACATAATCCTCCAAGTCTTGGTGTAATAGGGCCAATATTGGTTCGTGATTTCGTTGAGCGTATAATCGCTTTTGTATGCGAGATTAATAATAAACTTTGTTAGTGGAACCTCTTAGATTGGCGGAGGTTTCGTTAATTAGGTGTAAATGTAATGCGGCCGAAGTTATAATTGGGGGAATAAGTAGCGATCGCGCCCGCTATCCCGCCCGACTCCGTAAATTAGTTAGCAACTACTAAACTGATACTTCGATGGATCAGGTCTAGTTAGGCGATGTTCAACAATCCGGTTCACTGGATAAATCATTAGACGTTCCATGCACAAGAATGATAATGAGCTAAGTGAAAAAATCACAGTCTCGTATGGTGCGTGAATCATATACCGTATCGGTTAACGTACTAAAATTGCCGGGTCCACGTGACGGAACGCCGACCTTCGCTTACCGTCAAATGTGTTTGAGACGACTAAATATAGAATGTGACTTCCGAACTTGGGTAATTTAAAATCCAGAATCGTCCGAATCGTTGTCGATTGCGTATTTTCTCTGCCTACACCTTCCATTGTAGTCTCGAGGTCGATGAACTGCCTAATTCATATTAATTGTCTTATGGCAGTGTCTATAGTGTCTGATGGGTTGTGTGGCTAAATACTGATTGTTTAAGTGACGTCACCTGCAAGCACTCTACTCAGGCACGATATTAGTACATTATTTACTTCCACCAAGTGAGTATCAAGCTAGAACTTCATGACAGTCCTTGAAAGTGTTAATAAAATAAAGTAATGCAAACGTTCAATTTTATTACATTCCAGCTCAATGTACCTATAAAGTCGCTACCAGGTAGAAATTGCATATTTTTCACAAAGAAATACGACGATGGAATGCATAAAAGTCCACGTTTCGGATGCGAATAGACGCTGACGCGAAACGTCAGTTGCGGAAGGCACGGCCCGGCAACAAAAGCCGACTCTTGTGACTATACAAATAGAATCCACTATCAGCAGAATGTCTTGCTCAGTGGTTACTCTAGGCATCGGAAAGCTTTGATCGATGATACAACGCACAGTACTGAAATGTGATGAATGTCAGCTCCTGGGAACAAGCGTGTCATCCACAAAAACGGGGAATGTAACGTCCTAAATTTAGAATCAATTTTGTTCAGGGAATCAAATATCTTTCGGTGATAACTTGTGCCAGCCGCAAGAATATAGTTAGAAAAAATTTGGATCGCTTCCAACAATCGATTACATTTACTCCATCGTTAACAGGAAATGATCATATACATTATTGGATTGTTGTGTATTTTAAATATCAAATGTAAGTATTTTGACCTCATTACAAGCAGCATTAAAGGCGTTTTCAAAAAAATAAAACCAAAGGGCTTATGATGTTTTTATATGATTGTGGAAATTATGTTCCGGACGGTTGGATTACTGGGTTGCGGTGGACATATCAATCGTACCATTGCAAATACGGAGTTGATAAATCCAGGATTATTACCATGTATGTAATCCATGAACATGAAGTTTTGAGTCTACGTTTTGTATCGATATTAAATTTACTTGAAAATGTTATTTTCACTTTTAGCACCATGTAAGTGTAGAGTCGCAAAAAACATCTAGATTATTATAGTACATTCACGTACGGCTACTTGAATGTTCTACGAGGTCATTCAGAAAATATATTTCCTAAATAGGCTAGACCGGTAATTGAACCCGGAACCTGTTGATCGAACTAAACGAACGAACGACTGCTCTCGAGGTCGTGTATACCTTAAAATTGGTACCGTCAATTTCGCACGTCTCCGGCGTTATCGAATTTGGGACCGTCCGCGGTGTTAGAATTATTACCCGTCACTTGAATGGCAGCTGTCGAAGTGTCATCGATATCGCGTGACGATTTTATCACTTTATCAACAGCGCCGTTTGTATCGAAATCCCTAAACAAGATTGCGATACGTTTTGATAGATTTAGGCGAGATCACTCTAAGAACGACACAGCGGTAATAAAGATGTATCATACGATTTGTATTGACATTACTACATGAATCATATGCGAAGAATTATTTATATTTATAATGAGAATTGATAGCTTAGCGTTTAAAATTCCATTACTTGTGTAACGAGTATAGCATCTTTGGAAGTAATTCACAACTTCACATCGATTTCTATCTTATACTCTAGCAGAGCTAGTATTACTTGGTAAACTTCCACGCAGGTACATCCGTGTAACTAATTACTACTCTACCTACACAGCTCTGTATTTATCAAGCTACACGCGTCTCTACGAGGGCGACATCGATTGAAGTCCCACCCGAATTTGCACGAAAACAGATCGCAATGCGTTAAACGCACAATTTCTTTCTGCGGCCGATCCCGCTTACACTCCGCACCAGATCCAACGGCTCATTCAATTAGAAGGCGACCTTTTTTCCAAACAAAGCTCTGAGCTTGACGCTGGGGCGTCTACGATTACATTTTGTTTTAAAAATCTTTTTTTCTTGCAATAATACCGGGAAATGAGGAGGGAAACGCCTCGGGGATTCAGATACTTGTCGGCATTCCTGAGTTACAGTGAATTCGAACCGATGCTATGCTCAAGGTAGACGTGAACAATATGTTTGTTGAGGAAATACTGACTGAAAGGAGTGAAGAGTGAAGATACTTCGCTTTGATCTAGTTTGGTAAATATGTGTAGGATTTGTTTAACTTATCTGATGGCTTACTAGTATAGTACTTACTTTACTTATACCATCTGCTTTATCTGTATTTTACTTCAAAATTGCCGTTTCTGTATTTCTTCTATTTCTATTATTTCCTGATGGTTATCAACCAAATAACGATATCATGATTTCCCGTCTCAAGGATACCGTCTAGAGTACTTTGTACATACATACATACATATATACATACAATCACGCCTTTTTCCCAGAGGGGTAGGCAGAGATCACTTCCAGCGATCCACTTTTCACCTCTGTGGGAAACGTGACGTGACGGGTTGTGGACCACGTCGCCGCCATTCTGCCTTGTGCATTGTTTTAACAAGAGTACTAAGAGTAAGAGTACTTTGTAGAAAATAGAATTTTAAATCAAATGCATTAGAAAAAGTACTATGTCCCGTATTTACCATGTTATTCTGTTTTAATGAGCTCCTGATATTTCGGTACTGTTGCAATCGCCACGTGAGTGATCATCATTTTTCTAATGTATACACATTCGGTCGTTTAAAGTTATAGGTATATTTATCAAATACTTAAGACAATATTCAAAGACAAGCATATTTCTAATAACTGGTGGCATATGTCACTTCTGTTTTGCAAATGTGTATGGGCCAAGGCGACCATTTGTTATCAGTAAATTATTTACTCACTTTTAGTAAAACAAATTTTAAGTGTCAAAGACCGAAGCGTCTATTGTTAAATATTCCCATTTTCCTTCGCAATACGCCAGACATTACAATGTTTTTGCTATGATCGATGTCTTCCGTTTCGCTTCATTCATTCTAATGACAATATCTAGACTTGTTTCAACAAACGTTGCGAGGTGTTTAAACAATGGATGGCCTTGTTAATGAACATTTTCATGATCTCAGAACGGGCGAGGTCGTGAGATCCGCTCTACTATTGACTTCACATTCTAAGATATAAATAATGAACTGACGATATAAGTTGACCTATTAAGATTGATTTAAGGTGTCATAAGTACGAGTATGGCACAATTTGTAAAGTGGTTCGTGATATTGGTTAATCTATTGAGTGACGGCTGGTGACTGTGTCTTTAACATTTTTAACTGCAAATTTTGTCTTGATATTGATTTAGCGATTTGGCGCAACCTAATAATGAGACTATAAATGAAATATGAAATATTGATGGCAAACGACATGCATTATCTGTTGGTAAGTACATCCCAATGATATATCGTACTTAAATCAGCATTATGTGTTTACAAAGACATCTTACAAATTGTTTGTAACTTAAACTTGTTATTGTTACGTCTTCTATTGTCTCAAATGGGCGTTGTTTCGACTAGTCCACAATGGTTTATTGTTTGAAAGTGCCTGATGATGTTTGAGAATGCAGTAATCGCTTCCGTGTCCTCAGATATCATCAGTGTTTCTATATAAGTGGTATTCCGAGATGGCCAGCTGAACCGGACGTCGTACATAAATTTACAAGATTATGAAGCTGGAGTTTAACTTACACTATACTTTTTGTTATCAAATCCTTCCGTTCCTTCCGTTCGGCGGACTGGCCAACTCGGACCCGCACAGCTCAATACCAATGCGAGACTCCACGCCTTGTCTCGTTGTTGCCGCAGCAGTGGTCTCCTTTTTCACAGCTTTCAGGGTGAGTGCGACAGGCTCAATATAGTCTATTGTGCCTGTCGACCTCATATTTGGATCTCACTACCGCTTACCATCAGGTGGAGTGAGGTCATATTGTTAGCCTCTTTATAAAAAAGAAACAAAAAATACAGTAAAGAATAAGTATATCTACGAGTATTTGTCATGCAAGCATGGACGTTAAACGCCCTAGTCTTATTGATTCCCGTAGCAAGAGAGAAAAATTTCTTGATTTTAACAATACTGTTAAAAATTTCATTAGCAAATGGAGACTGCCATCTTGCTTATTGCAACCTTTATAATATTGCTGTTTACTTGAGTAATATAGATTTTACTTTTAAACTTCGCATAACTTTTATTAACTTCCTACGTTCATTAAAGCTTCTGGTATACAAGCCTTAACGCAAAGGAATTATAATAATAGTAGAAGCTATAACACCGTTGATGACACTACACAGTTGGGCGAAATAGTATGACGATGATATCATTTTGCGTGTCCGCACGTCATCATACGTCGTATCGCTAATGGTTACACGTTGTGAAGGTAATCGACTTTTAATAGTTTACATCAGTTCATTTTGCAGGCTACTCTAGTATGAACCAGACGATCTTGATAAGCCACCCGCACCATACGTAATCTTGCTTGTGTTGACAATAGAATTATAGACGGATAAAGATATAGTATGTGTATACATGTATAAATTAACTTAATGTTCCTTTGATTTGGTTTGGTTGCAGTGAAGGTTCAGTAAGTAAAGCGTATTCCTATTATTACTATTGCATTTTGTTTTCGCTTTACGTTTTTTTTTTTATGTCAGAGTAGGCAAGGTGCCGAAAGTGAGTATCAACAAAAATATATACTTTTCAAGACTATAATTACTATTTAACTGCAGTATTTGCTATCGCATGAAATCCCGGTAAATATTATTAAACAATTAATAACACTAGTCAATAGTTTAGTTATACACAAAATACCCTTATTCTTTCCCTATAAGATGTGCTTTTATGAGTCCGATATCTTGTCGAACTTCATTTTAATAGGAAAATGTCCTGCATATCTGATTACAACGATTAATCTTGGAAGAACTCCCAGCCGGAACCATGCCGATCGGTATTAACTTTTAAACATTTCCGATCTTTCACATTAAATTATAATTCTTGTCGGTTATTCTCGTCGATTATAATAAAATTATATTGGAATCTTATTAGAGTTAGCGACTTGTAAACCTACATAAATTTGACTCACTTTACAGGATTATTTTTGTCTATATTCCACCGAATAGTGTAGTTACAGAAACATATTAGACGTACATACATAACCATCATACAATACTTTATATTTACTACAATAAGATTAGATTTACAATGTAGGCAGATACCTGACAGAAATAAAAAAAGTAAGTCCAAAATGACTTCTAAACTCGGCACTATCTTTTAGTTGACTGTACTAAACTATGAGAGCAGAAACCCGTCAGCTCTCCCACCAATTAGCACTTGAAAGCTGAGTGATAAAGGATCTCGAAGAACTGCCGTCGCATCTTAAGTACGTTAAACATAGACTGTGATGTCATCTAACTGTTTGGATGCGTTATTCCTACATGATGACTAGTTACACCATCTACATCGAGCTACTGTTAAAATACGCTTAAGCCAATTATCTGGTGGTACTTGTAAGTATTCACATACGCACGGAATCATCTGATAGGTTGTTTTACACAATGCTTGCTACTGGGTTAGTGAAAATTGTGTCAGTCGCGCTCGTAACTGAAAAGCTTGTATTAGTTTTGCAAGTTATGCTTTTTCTATTGCACGTAAGATGTTTGAGCTTAGACCTAAATTCAGTATATTATTGAGCACGTTCTTTAAATGTATTTGGTTTGTTGAACTATGAATTTTGATTGACACACATAATGCTATTTGAATACGTTTATTATTCCTCCAAAGCAGAAATTTATATTTGGCTGTAACAGATGTATAACAGAAGTAAGTTTATATTTCCGGCGGCATTACCCTAAATGGCAGGGTTCATAAAAAATCAATAATTCGAGCAAATCGCGCGTACCTTATTTTCCTTCAGTATAACCATTTGCGTTTATTTGCTGTAACAATTTATTCGACAATTTGTATCCATTAACAAAGTGAGAGAAGGCTCAATAGGTGCTCGTAACCAGGATTTAACGTCTTGGTTCCTTCGGGACGCCTTCCTGTTCGGGAATTTTACCGAAACATTCCAGGACAAATTCCCGACAAAAGTTAGCCGTACATTGCCGAAATAGAATAGCAATTTTGTACGGTGCCCCATTTCTTCATTAGATAAATGGAATTTCCTTGTTATAGACGTTGATATGACAGGAACTGTATTATAGCAATTTAGACTGTTAAATCAAGAGGATATTAGAAGTCTGTATATTAGGTACCGGGCGATAAGGTCCGAGCAATAGTTTATGTACATTTAAATTGGTTCGAACCTTTCGAACACGAGTAAGACTCGAACTTGACCGTCTTTTTCATATTATTTATGGTTCTCTTAAACGAATGGAAGTAATTAAAGATTCCTCGGCAAAACCCTCTCAAGATAAACTATACATAATACGTTTGGTTGTTGTCGTTTGAGCGGCTAAATCACTTATAAGTATAACTTACAAGTGATTAAACAGGTAGTAAGTTAACATCAGCTGATTGATATCAGCTGACGCGCGGACGGTCAATAACCTGTCGTGTCGCGCGTAGGTACTATTGGCGAGCGTTCTCGAACTCGAAAGTTTCGTCTATCACTTTCGTAAAACCGCTATTTAGTAATTTGGATTAACAAAACTGCATAAATCTACTGAACTACTAAGATAGACTCATTTTAGAGCGGGAAAACAACCACATAAATCCCACGGTGTATACGTAGATTCTACTTTCAAACATCCATATTATTGATGGTTTTCTTAAACGAACTGACGCTATTAAAGTTTCCTCGTCAAAACCTGCTCAGGCTAAACCATACTAAATACGTTTCGTTATTTTCGTTTGAGCGGCTACCGTAGTGAACGGGCGGTAAATTTCACGACCTGTCTAATAAAAGCAGGTGTGTTCTTTCAAAGAAATAACAAGTGAATCGCATCAGATGCACTCATCCACTTGTATTCGACGGGTTAATCGCTACAAGTCTATTGTTTAACTTCAGAATTCGGAATTCAGTCCTTAAGCCTTCGAGATTAGGTCGGATTTACCTTCAAAGACACCACGTAAAGGGGATACTCTACCTGCTTGACTAAACCTAATGGTTATTTCTTGTAAACTGATGCCCCTGTGTTTGATTGCGTCGAAATTACTTGGGTAGAGCAAATGTAAAATGAGGTGAAGCCTGCCAGGGCTTATGATATTATGCAGGGAACATAATCTCCTTCACTAATTAAATTAGAGCGGTGAAAATTCAATAACCGAATATTCGTTCGTTTAACGCAATTTTTCGGTTTAATTAATTACACTGGAGTTTATCGGATCATTTTCTTTTAATAGGGATTGGGTATCAGCGTTCTCTTGGGAGGAATGCTTTAATGGATTGGAAGAGGTACGGATGAAGATGGGACTTTCCGACTGTGGGAAAACTAGAGTTTTGTGACGTGTCACAGTGAATAAGTAAAAAAGATAATAACATTAATATAGAAATTGACTAGAATTGTATACAATAGTGTAGACGGGTTCTGTTTTCGTTACCAGTTTTTTTTATAATGGCCTGTTGGCCATCTTGTTAGATGACCTCACTCCACCTCCTCCATCATGTAACTTTTAATTAAACACACTAGAAGCAACTTATGTCATAGACGCAGACGCTAATATATTATCTAAATCACAAATAGGATAGAAATGTATTGTTACTGAAATATATTTATTCAATCTGATTTTCTAGGTACTAATGAATTAGCTCAATAAAAACTAACTTTTATACATGCAAAAGTATACTATAAAAACGTTACATTAAGGCTGCAACTCTCGCGCCCATATTCCCTAAATCCTTTTTCGTATCTGCGGGCGGGAGTGAATTCGGAAATTTCGAAATAATCCAAACTCCAAGGCTAAAGTACCCACGTGCTAGGGCTGCCTACCGTACTGTTATTATAGTACGGTTGACAATACTGTTATTGTATATTATATGTCATTATGTTGTATTCTATTTAGATATAAATAAGTCAGCGTACTATATATTATATTGTTGAAATAAATATCGTACGCAGAGCACGCAAAAATTTTAAAATCGCAGGTAGTAGGTCAAATTCAATTGTCTTTATTTAGAACACGATTTTACATTCAATTTGGTACAGAAAAAGTACAGTAATAGATTAGTGATTCCACCACCGGTTCGGAACTCTGATCCTACCGAGAAGACACCGGCAAGAAATTCGATAGTATTTGCGCGAATAATGAGTAAAACTGAAAATGATGTTAGGCTCCACAGACCTACTTTCGTTTTCAATGGGTCAGATTAGGAGATAGCCTCCTGTGTATTACCGACCGTATGTTGGCAACCCTACTACGGGCACTCTGGCTGCACACGACGGAACGCATTTTAGATTCAAAATGGCGATGGATGCGACTCGATAGGAGTCCTTATTGAATAACTTGATACCCACTTGACATTGTGGGACCGTAAGATTCTATGGACCCCGCTCTCTTTTGGTTAGAGACTAATATAATTGGGTGACCCAGTTTTCGCACTCAATTTTCTACCACGTCGAAATAATACTCTTTAAAACTAGACTCGAATACATCCCACTTTCTAGTCCGGCAAAAGTAAAATTCTTATCCTGTCTAAACCTTAATTGATTTTAATATTCGTTCTATTTTTTTTTTACAAACATAAAATAAAAATAAATAAAAAAAGGCGTCCGACCGATTTCAGCCATGGCGGCCGATCTCAATTGAGATCAGCCAAGTGCGCAGGACATATTATAGTGCACAAGTGTGCGCGCAAACACAAATGCACTCTCTATTCCCTTACTCTCATGATTTGGGGACAATCTGACTCGACCGATGAGAGATCGGGCGCAGGTCCACCGGCTTAACGTGCTTTCCGAGGCACGGGCGTTCAACCGCCAACTTCCTAACTCCGGACTGAGTAATTTCATTACAGAAAAACTCACACAAATTTTGCCCGACCCCGGATTCGAACCGGGGACCTCTCGGTCCTAACGCAGCACTTGCTACCAATAGACCAACGAGGCAGTTAATAGACCAACGAGGCAGTTAATATACCTACGAGGCAGTTAGTGTTTTAGAAACATAGTCTATGTCTGATATCAAATAAGTATTACATTCTAAGTTTTGACTACATTATATGTAAACCCAGAAGTAATGGAATCTTAATAATAAAAAATATTTATTGACCACATAACAAGAAGAGAGAAAAAAAAACATAAACAAGAAAACAACATGGAACACAACATTGAACAGTGGTCAACTAGGTCCCAGCTTCAGCATATGCCTCAACGACATGAAGCCGCTGTGGCGCTGGTATTCTGACTGGAACCTATTTGTCTCTCTAATCTCTATAAGGTATAATTGTTCCTATATCCCTGTGTATGCTTAAGTCTTTATAACTACGCAACAGATTTTGATGAGATTTTTTAATAGATATAAGAATTCAAGAGGTAAGTAGTTTTTTACAAAATTCACCTGAAGCGAAGCAAGAACGGGTCACCAGTACAGTAATAAGTGATATCAGTGCAAAACAACGCAGATTGAAATGCCGGTAATAAAACATGGAGCCGTAAGTATCTATATTAACCCGTTAACTGCCGTTTTAAAACGTAGCTATTTCAGTTACGCCTTTAGAGAGCCCTACTTACCCATAGAGCAGTTTTAATGTAGGCAAGCGCTGAGTAACGAACTAGATTGCAACCGCGACAATAATCCATATAGGTAATTGCGGAGGCTCAGTCCGCCGCATTGTGCCTGTGAATGGCGGACGCACGGACGGACGGACGGACAGTAGTGGGTCGCGCTTTATGATGCCTGATCGATACCGCAACTGTATAAATTATAGAATAGCCTGTGGACACTTTACATTTAATCACAACAGAGTTACAGATGCCACTTACTCTTCTTAGAAGTGTCGCGATCATGTCATACGCGAATCTACTAAGTTTGGTAACCATACGCGCTCTATCAGACATCGTGCCATAAATCGCCTAGCCTAGTAGACGTAGATACTAATTTATAAAATATCTATATTTCATTTAAGGGGTGAGAGCCATTCCTCTCCCCCGCAAGTCCGGTGATGATGACGAGGCTACTCCCAGCCATCATCGTATGCCACTTAGAAAAAAAACTATATTACTGCTAATGATCGTCTCGTTTCACACATATTACAAGCTTTTATTTAACTTGCAATGTATGTATGTATGTATGTTTGTGTGTTCGGGTGGAATTTTATAACTCAATTTTAAGGCACTTGCCCTCAACCGATTGAGCTGAAATTTTGCATGCACGTGTATATCCGATGACAATGCAATATTATTATGACATGGAGCTGATCTGATGATGAAGTCGGAAGATAGCCATAGCAACTCAGTAATTAAATAACATAACCACATCGAGTTTGGGCTCATTTCATTCGACTAGATGAGTACTTTGGTGCTAGATAGTAACCAAGGTCTGATGATGGAGCCGGAAGACAGCCAAAGGAACTCAGTACTTAAACGACACAACCAAATCGAGTTTGGGCTCGTTTGATTCGCCTAGATGAGTACTTAGATGCTAGATGGTAACCAGGGTCTGATGATGGAGCCGGAAGACAAGAAAACTAAAAAGTATAAAATAAATTAAGGTAAAAAAATCTTTAAAAACAAGCTTTTATTTAAATGCGCTAAAAAGAAAAAAATAAACTTTTACACTATAACTTTACTGTCAACTTATAACATTTCAAATTCAACATATTTGACATAATTTATATGTTTTAAAAGCTTGTCGCGAGATTTAAGTACTCGTATTTACTTTCTTAGTTTAAAATTTTTAATAGGCAGGTATTTTAAAACTTGCTTTTAAAATTACGAGTAGGTACTTAAATCTCGCGACAAGCTTTTAAAACATATAAATTGTGTCAAATATGTTGAATTTGAAATGTTATAAGTTGACAGTAAAGTTATAGTGTAAAAGTTTATTTTTTTCTTTTTAGCGCATTTAAATAAAAGCTTGTTTTTAAAGATTTTTTTACCTTAATTTTTTGTGTTAGACTTTTACGGTTAGAACGGATGTTATGTCTCCCGTGACCATGAACCCTGTTAGGAGCTCCAAACGTTGGGTCTTTATTATGTTTAGAATCATAAAAAAGAGAATAATTCGCGAAATTTAAAAATGCAGGTCAAAGTCAAAATATCTTTATTTAGATAGGCATTTACATTCAATCCTTGGCACAGTAAAAGAACAGTAAAAGATTAGTGATTTGACCACCGGTTCGAAACGCTGATCCTACCGAGAAGACACTGGCAAGAAATTCGATTGTCATCGCGCGAAAAATAAATAATACTGAGTGATGTAAGGCCCTACAGACCTACTTTCATTTTCAATCGGTCAGATTTAATGCCCCTGTACAGAGATGTGGTTGATCTATGCCTCTAGAGCATGAATCTCAGCAGGGTGTTAGTCGACTCATCACTTTCCATACATTTCTGCCCAGTCATCCAGCGACCTTACTCAATCTAACCTGTACTGTGACGGTATTCAATCATAGCGTGGGATATAAGCGAAGCTCGATCAATGTTTGAAGTAGATAAGTCGTGTTTTAATAAAAGTTTGTAAAAAGCACTACGACGAACTTACTTACTTAGTATAATAAAGTTCACTTAGATATCAAGGTGATATTTTTTTTCATGCTCTACGCTGCGACTTATTTATATAATTTAATTAGTAAAGGTTTTATTTTTGAATGCTACTAAGATGCGTTGTAGACTGAAATCTTTATAAGAAAGGTACTAAACCTTTCTGAAGGCAGTAGACGGATCGATATTGCATGTCATTTACCGTTCTGTTTCTACATGTGTCAGCTTATAAAATATTCCCTCACAGGGCTATTTATAATTGCAAAGCAGCGACCATTTATTATAGCCAGCACCCCGACAGCTGATAGCTATGTTGAGATTTTTAATTGTACTTTAATGTTACTGTAGGAAAAGGACTACAAAGAAATGGTGAATGTTAACAATCTAAAAACAGTTCCTAAGGATGCTGTTAGGGTTATGATATGGTTTAATTATATAAGCATGAACACATGATACACATGTATTGAAATTAATTAGTACTACTGATAACTTTACATTTAATCATTACATGTTGGAGTGTTTGAAAACGATTCTTAGACATGTGTTATTTCACATTTTTCAGCCGATAAGAAAAAATAATATTCAGAACGGTAATAAAAAGTATAATTTAAATTTTAAAGAACCCCATATTTTATTAGTTATGTTTTATGCCATAAAAAGGAGAGGATTCTTAATCAACACTAATAACAGTCGTAAAACTATTGGATGCTTTACAAAAATTTTGTGGTAGGTACTTAAATAATATCAGCATTAATACACACGTAAAAAAATCCTAAAGTTTTCTGAAAAGTTGAATAAAGTTATTGAGTTCCGTTTCAAATTAGTTACGTTTAATGTTTTAATATAATTTTAGGAAATGTATTAAGAATATTACTAAGAGATTTCGGTAACAAACTTACTTCATTACGGGAACAAGTACCAACAATAACTTTCGAAGTAAACCAATAGAGTTGTTGAATCCCTTTGGGATCAATCGGGATTGTGTCAAACAGTTCAGAACACTTCAGCAATAATATTACTCCTTTTTAGACAATGATAGTATTAAGTACTTATTTATTCAGTTTCGAATTAGAAATAAAGGCTTTAGTTTCATTAGTCAGTTGCACACTTTATTCTTTTTAGGGTTCCGTAGCCAAAATGGCAAAAACGGAACCCTTATAGTTTCGTCATGTCCGTCTGTCCGTCTGTCCGTCTGTCACAGCCGATTTACTCGGAAACTATAAGTACTACAGTGATGAAATTTGATGGGAATATGTGTTGTATGAACCGCTACAAAAATATGACACTAAATAGTAAAAAAAAGAATTGGGGGTGGGGCCCCCCATACATGTAACTGAGGGATGAAATTTTTTTTTTCGATGTACATACCCGTGTGGGGTATCAATGGAAAGGTCTTTTAAAATGATATAAAGTTTTCTAAAAAACATTTTTCTTAAAGTGAACGGTTTTTGAGATATCAGCTCTCAAAGTCGTAAAAAGTATGTCCCCCCCTCTCTATTTTTATAACTACGGAGTATAAAATTCTAAAAAAATAGAGGTGATGCATGCTAATTAACTCTTTCAACGATTTTTGGTTTGATCAAAGTATCTCTTATAGTTTTTGAGATAGGTTGATTTTTATTATATTTGCTGCTACGGAACCCTTTGTGCGCGAGCCCGACTCGCACTTGGCCGGTTTTTCGAATTAAAGTGTTTATTTTTATCACTTGACTAGCTGTGCCAGCGACTTCGTCCGCGTTATCTCTGTTTTTTACATAGGTATTATCCATTGTTTCTTTTCTCTTATTGGTCGCAGCGTGAAGTTATAGTCAGCCTTCCTAATATTTTTTTCTATTCGAACCAAAATTTCTGAGATTACTGCGTTAAAACAAACAAGCAAACTCTTCAGCTTTATAAAATAACAATAGATTGAAGATAATGATCACATCCGTACCAAAAATCCAAAATAACCTAAGCATCTTACGTACTTTAAGTTAAAAAAAAACAATTATCTTTGCTGTCAAGTTTACCACGATTCTGCTAATGACAATCCTAAAGGAAGAAACCGAACCGAACTGACTTCTAAAGTGACTAAGAGCAAGGGCATTGATTTTCTTGGAAGCATCTACGAATCAGTTAGGCAGTTAGGCTCGGGTGTCTTGGTGGAAATGTCTGGCAAGGATCCACGGGCGTTGAACTGAGCGTCAGCCTGCGGACCTGGTATGCCAAGACCGTGTTATGCATAAATGTAAACTATATAATGAATGAATGTAGATAGTACAAGATAGTAGTAGTATTAACTTTAGTTATTTAGGTCCTTATTACGTGCGCGGCTTTGTTTAGTTGTTACGATGCTGTTGAAAATCCGGTATATGAAGCTTTATGCTTTTTTTAAATAATTGTGTGTTAGCAATACAACCTTGACATCCTTGCTTCTTCGACTTGACTTCTTTGTTTCTTTTTTCTAACCGACTACGATGATGGCTTGGAGTAGCCTTGTCATCATCACCGGACTTACGGGACAGCGGATGGTTCTCACCCCTAAGTGCCACTCACTCACTATCATTGAAAGAGTTGTTTAATTACTTTTGGTCATTCCAACGTTTCAAATACTTAACGCCAAAAGCTTCTCAACTAAAAACGATATCATCTTCCAGCTATTACCTTTTGTTGTTATTTTGCGGCCCTATCGCAAACTTAATATTAGTTTTTTGACTTTTTTGTCAACGTTTTATCTACTGAACCTTTTTATTACTTTGACCGCTGTTTGAAGTCAAAGACGATTGATGATCCGATAAAACTCCCGATAACCAATATGATGTTTATGTAAACAGCTGACAGCTTTATTGATGATTTTGTGTTGCGTCCCCCAATGTTTAACATGGGAGTTAGTGTTGGTTTGGGACTCTCGTATTTTTGCCTCCTCCATAAGTAAAATTACGTTTCTTTTGCTATGACATCGCTTTATCTTTGAAGAGTGGAGATAGCTTATAACTATAGCGTGTGACGCCAGACAGATTTGTCTGAGAATCTTTAATACCAGTTAGACTTTACTACTTTCACTGTACTCTTAGCTGTTGTATAAAATATCTCTGTTACCTTATTTTTCAGCAAAAGGTGGCGACCGTACCCAAAGCCATTCTTTTCCAAAATTAAAAAAATACCCTACTCTTTAACGTTGAATTATTTCGCCATAATAAAAGTGGACATAAATAAAAGCTCCCGAGTGCTTAATTACCATGGGACCAAGAAAATCTGCTATTAGCCTCTCACTCTAAATTGCCTGGGTTCATTATATTTTAATGGCATACAGAAGCGATAACAATGATTGGATTCAGGGGAGCAGAAACCATAAAATTGAAATCAATTTTGCTGTAATGGTTACGATTTGTCCATAAAACCTGGTGGTGTTGTTGGTCACCGAATACATGAGGTTTTTGTCAAATATCGACACGAATTACGCTGCAATGTACGACATAAAGCTACACTGCTTTGAACATATAGTTCTGGTCTAGTTACTATTGATAGGACAAATACTTTTTACCTATAAGAACAGGTTCGACCTAGTTTAGGTACTTAAGTTTTTAAAACATGTAATGCATTGTATATTGTATGTATTTGAACATTAAAGGTTTTATTATTATTATTTTTACCTGAATTCAGTATCACAAACATCCGTTAATTCTTAAGGTAGAGTCATTACAATGATACAATCTTCAACGCTTCTATTTTCAACAATTTTAGGAAAATGTGGCCATATAAACGCTTAAGTGATTGAAATAACTCTAACAGTGATCATAATTAGTAACAAAACAATAGAAAATATTTTATTAGATATCTAAATTAAATTAGTGGGTAGTCGTAAGTCGTATCATCGTATGTCTGTAATAGTCACGATTTTACATAACCCGTACAGACATCCGTCATTTGATTAATGTTATTGACGCCCCATTCACGTCGTCAAGTGATAAAAGTTTAACAAATAAAGTTACTTAAGGTCTTTAGGATCAATTTACGACTTCTTATGACAGTGTAAGATTTCAATACACCGAACATATTTATCGTTCGCCTTGCCATATGATCACGATTTGGGATTTGTAAAAATACGACCCACCCGCACCCCGATTCGAATCTAACCCAAATACGAATAGAAGCTATATTCGTTCGGAGTCTCTTAGGAAATTCACGCTTATTTCTACGACTTCGCATTGCCTTTGATATTGGACTTTATTCAGGATCGGATAAGGCGCTTTATCATTTGCAGCGCTGTAATATATTCAGTTCACAAAATGAATTGCGAGTGTTAGTAACTCGGAGTGAGCCTGTGAACATATTCGCGGGGATCTGTTGCGTTCTTTCCCCTTATTGGTTCCACGGTTGGGCGACATCGGATTCTACTGTAATTGCGTTTAGGTTCGATTTCATTTGTCAACGTTTGCTGGTAATTTCTTAGATGCGTTTTCGGATCGGTTTGTAGAACATCGTTTATTTGTTGATCGCGGTTGTCGCGTGTCTGTACTACACGTTAATTTGCGTTAACTGATTACTCTAATTAACATCAAACACGTCGGTCAATTGAAATCGGTCGAGTAGATGCTGCAAATCGGAATATCAAAACCGCAAACAGTTGCTGAACTATTTAACGAGGTTAATTGCTCTGAAAGAATTTAGAACAACATAATAATACCTAATTATTATTTTTAAATCACATATATTGGATCATTCAAAGTAAATAATTGGACAGTTCCTTACTTTGACATTGACTGTGTGTTGGATATCTAATTAAAAAATAAATATTTTAAAATTTCCTGTACCATTTTGATGAAGGAAAATTGCTTACATCGGACAAGTGAAAGAATATTTTAAAAAACAGTTTACAATACATTCATAATTCTCCTGTCCCAAATGCGTAAAATTATGATTAATCTATAAACAATATCGAAGGAATAAACCTTCTAGACGTTACTATAAATAGATGATAGAAGTATAAGTATTCCTTATACCTCCTCTATTCTTTCTCTACATTATACCTACCGTGAATAATTTTTCCGACCGTAGCTTCACGTGACGATAAATACTAAACCCAATGGATATTTTTTAAATCGCAAACTTGTGAGGAACGTCCACCGTAGGTGTTAAAGTTCATTTTAGGTTAGACTTTATTAAAAATCTTATCGGGGCGTGTGCGTTTTGAAATAATGTCCTACGGCTTTGTTGATAAGGTGTGTTTTTCTTTAATGCGATTTCTGCTGGAATGCTGGCTGCAATGTGAGATAGAAGGCACCTCCGCCGTGCAATTAACGTTTTTCAGGACGGGCGCTTTAGGGCATTGTGACGTCACTCCACTCCATGTGGATAAGATGGCTGAAACCTCTGGTGTTCAAAAGGCGTCTTTAAGCATCGGATTTTTATGCGAGTGGGGCCTACTTTTAGGGTGAATCTCTGCGTGTTTTTTTCCGAAAAAACTCGCGCGGAATTTTATATTACAAATGTGGGACTGGTGATGAGATGAGAAATGTCTCATCCCATTCATGATACATAATCATCGACTTCATACCCAATAGACACCTAATGTCTGATAATTCGCAATTCAAACATTTCAGTCAACTACCTGAGGTGCGCGGGGGGAGGGTGCTGAATGCTAATTGGTCGCAACAAAGTCACCACAAAACATAGGGATGGGGTACATGTTTTCTTTGAAAATAGGTAATCGATAAATTGATGCAGTTCGTAACATAATTTAAAAATATTATAAAGATAATTACCATTTTCTTGGACTTGTAATTTATATTTACCTACGTTAAATATTCACCTAAATTAAATGGGTTTGATTTGATTTGTTTATTTTACATTATGTTGTTTGTATTCCATACCCAAACCAGGTAAAAATGGGCCCTAAACTTGAGAGACCGCCAATGTTGATGGACGTGTGACGTGACAAATAGACGGAGAGCATGTCACAATGAAATAATAGAATATATAGTAGTTTTACGTATAATAATTTATTTAATCGTTTTTAAAATGAATTAATTTTGTAAATATTCGCCTGACTGAGGGCTTGCGCTTGGCGGACGTGGATAAAAATGCAAGTCTTGTTGATATATAGGTACTCTGACATCCTTATAGGTAACTGTTGTGGGAACTTCTTTATTATACGTTTAAGACTGAATGCGTTTAAGATCGCCATATTTGCACCCAAAATGCATCGATTTTATAAACTTTGATAGCCAATACGCTATTACCAGCTATTGGATATCGATCCGTTCAGAAACTTTCGTTTTTAGGAGAAAGAAAGAAAACGTATATTTTGTGACAACAAAAATAACTTATACTTATCATTTTCTTATCGTATGGTTGATGAACAACCTGGTGTCAGAGTTTTTAAACCGCCCGTAGGCCTCTGACATGGCTTCACACACTTACACACATTTATTTACTTGTTTGTATTTTAAAGAAGTTATATTATTTCTTATATTTTAATAAAACTTTACTATTTTTTCGTTATCTTTCGTTCATATTTATCTCCCCAATCACCACCCCCTGTTACAAGAGTAGTTAAGTAGTAAATTAGTCCTCCATCCTGGCACTGAATTTTATATAAGTACGAAACCCTCAAAATGTGTAGATGTCGTGGCCAAATCGATGAATTGATCATTTCATGAAATGGTTGGCCATTTCATGAAGTGTTCACGTTTCATGAAGTGGCCAATCAATGGTGGCCAAATCATTAAACGATAAACGTTTAACGATTTGGCCACCCACGTTTGACCATATCGTAAAAAGAGGGCGACTATAAAATATTTAATGAAAACCAGGATCAATTTTGATACGTATTTGTTTATTTTTAGTTGTTACATACTTTCAAAATAAAATGTTTAAAATTTTATAACAATAAAAAAAATCATTAAATGCATTTAATGATTTTTTTATTGTTATAAAAAATATATTTTATTGTTATAACGCTAGAGATGGAAATTTGCAAGTATTTTAGTACAAGCAGTATAAAAGTCACGTAAACAATAAAAAAATTAAACAAGGTAACAGTCACTTGCTAGCGCAAGACAAATTTATTAATAATAAGGTGCATTAAGGCGATTAAAACACGGCACCGCGAACAAAGTCACATGAACAACAAAAATCATAGGATAGTCGGCGCCCTTTCCTTGAATATAAGATATTCCTCCCTCTTCGACAGTTTCCATAATATCATATTTCGATAACCAGTAGTAGTCCATGGATTTCTTTTTCGTGTCACCCTACTCTCCTTTATTTGCTGTATAACCTGAAAAAGAAATTTAATTAGCTATCAGTCTTTTGACAATCAATATAATAACAGATAAATAAAAAAATATTTTTGATAAAACACGACGTTATTTAGTTAGGTGCATAAAATTGTAATATCGCTACCTTAAATCTCAAATGGCGTAACCGCCAATTTGGTCAAAATGACTTTTTAATGCAGTTTTATTCAGTTTTTTTTTCTCTATCGATCTGTATATTTAAAATCCTCAAATTCGCAAAAAAAAGGTTTTTACGACCCAATGTTTTTTATAGATTTGAACACTTTTCATAAGGTAAACAGGTCGTAAAAGGCTTAGTCTAATTTACTTGGTGGTTACGCCCCTAGAAATTATTGTGACGTGAAAAAAATGTCAAAAAAAAAGGGTGTAAGGGACATAATTTTCCGGCGTAACTCGTAAGACACGCTATTTTTCGAAATTGCAATACAAAAGAATGGCGTTTACACCCAAAATCGCTGAACACATGATTGTCATTATTATTGTTAGTATTGATGCGCAGGGGGATTAAGATTGCGGAGACATTGGTTATTTATTGCTTTTTCTTGTTTCGGTATTTTAAATCAATGTCCAAACACAAATCAGAATCAAAGACCAATAACGCGCCAAAGTCAACGTAACGGTCACAAAAAATGATAAATACACGGAGGAACGTAATCTATACGCACAAGTACGAAAATGGCTAAATACATAGATGAATGTATGGTGAATACACATCAGCGGGGGTTACGAATGACAAAATTAATCGAATTACGTATAACTATAAGTGAAATTTCCCATGTACAAAAATTCTTCATCCTGTTATAAAACTTACAAGGTGAGTATTACCCATTACATCACTATGAAAACGTGACATATGGCGTAACTTTGTAAAAAGCGTAATACAGAGTGGAAATTTTACGTTTTCTTTCATTATTAAGTTATTTTAAAGCACAAAAGACAATTACTTTCGGGAGATACGACCTTCACCTCTTAAAAATCATGTTTTTTATGAGGCGTAAACGCCTTTTCGTAATATTTTCACAGGCGTAACCGACTTCTAGTTTGTTAAATATAAGATTTAGGTGCAAAGAGTTCTTACTGAAGCCTTTATCTCAAAATTCTAAGAAATTTGATGTATAAAACATTTTCACTGCATTAAAATTGACAAAGTTATATAAAAAAAAACTTTTTTTTTTCGTTTTTTTGCTCTCCTGAAAAGTTGCGTTTTGGTGGTTACGCCATTTGAGATTTAAGGTATCGATATGAAGTAAGTAAAATATTACTAACCTTAGAAATACCTTCCAAACTCCACGGTTATTTCACATTTTGCTCGGAACCTTGCATGACTTGCATACTCTAATACGTTTTCATCGAATTATTTAACGAATAATTTAACTTTCTTCCGTGTTTAATAAAGAATTATTCGCATTTTTTCTGAGAGAAAATTCGTCTTTGTTTACAAGGGCCGCCATTTTTACACAAACTGCACAAAAACAACCAGTGTTGCCAAATAAGTGTATTTACTGCCTAAAATAGGCAAACTTCCGACAATTTTTTCCAAATTAAAATTAAATGTACCTACTTTTAAAAATAACATTAATTTTATTAAAAAAATGTTTTGCTAAAAATATGCTATTCTAAAATAAAAGATAAAATAATATGCTAAACAGGAAGAAAATTTAGCACATTGTGCAAATTTAGCATATTTGCACAAAGTGCTTAATTGGTATGGCAACTCTGGCACTCTACCGGTAAAGTCAACGAAACAATTCCACGATATGATCGATTGAGATTGATCGTTTCATGAAATGGCAGTGCATCTAGTTGGCCCAATCGTCAAACGATTTCTTATCATTGATCTGACCTGGCCACATCATGATATGGCCAATGTGTGATTGGCCATTTCATGAAATGCAACCATTTCATGAAATGGCCAATCATTTCATGAAATGGCCAATTCTACGATGTGGCCACGACATAGATACAATTATCTCACCAATAGTGGTAATAACAGTGAAGGTATGGCAGATGTGAGGAGTCTCCGATGAATTTTCATATTAATGAAGCAGTCTTGAGTAAAATGTCGAGAGCAAATTACACTATACTCTGATGGTAACCAGTTTTCCCGCCTAGTAGCTTTGATCCATTTTTCTTTCACTTTAATATCTTTGGGATACCTAAAATGATAAGTTCGTTGAAGATGGCATAGCGAAAATTTTAACAGTTAAGATTTCTATGTTAGTAACAAATAGGCATCGAAAGTAACTCCTTTAAAGGGACTAAAAACAAAAGTGCTGCATTATATACCTAAATAAACAAGGGCAGCTTCTCATCCCTTATCATAATTTGTGAACTTTATAAACAACTTTTTTTCACGAATCCCCATCAGAGGCATCAATTAAAAAATATGATAAATTAAAGTCAACTCTTATATTAGAAAATATAAGTTAGATTTGTCCAATTAAAAATCTAAATCGATTGATTCTGAGTATTTGGTACGGTACAGCACTACGTATACGTGCACGGAGAACGATAAGGATAAAGTATATAAAACTGCATGTAAAAGAAAGAGATGGGCGGTTGATGACACCGACCGACCGGCCATCTAAGATGGCCTCCGGTTATACAAAAAAATATTCGTTTTAATTTATTAAAAACACTAACCGGTAAAACGTTATACCATCAATTTTTAAATTTGAGCTTTTGCTATCTTTTCCACATCATCTTATGCTACAAGGAGCCATGACAACAAGGTTTTCAATTTTTTCTGTAAGCGAGCGCAGAGATGTTGACGGGTCTCAGATCTGGTCGTTACTGACGAAGCATCAGTGGGCGTGGTTTAATATAAGATCTATTTATCTGATGTGTTGTCTGAAAATGCTCGTCCTTTATTAGGTGTCTATTGGGTATGATGTCGTTGCACATAATAATGTATCATGAATTTCCATCGGACTTAGCTCCGGTTTGAATATTTTTGCGAAGTGGAATGTTTATTAATATTAGTTTAATAATTAAATGTACACATAGGTCTGTGTCCTTTTAGATCAATTAAAAACTGCTGACTTATTTTATAAATAAACGCGAATTCTAATGGGCGAAGATGTTAATACTAAAATATGTCTCTATGGGTCTACACGCGATATTAGGAGTAGCAAATTACATAGCTACTTACTGCCCGACGTTTCGACTGGGTTACACCAATCGTGGTCGCGAGCGAACTCAAAGAAGAGACTCGAAGATGTTAATAACCAAAAAATGATTGAATATTCGATGGCCTTTCATAATATTACCTAATAATGTCCAAATACAGTTGCCATTTGAAGCCTAACACTACTAACACATCTAAAGAGGCCTAAAATATTCGTCACGGAACTCACGGATAGCATTTGTATCTTCGTAACGAAGCGACCTTGACACCGTGACCAGTTTGAGGCCACAACATGCGTCCATTGTATTTGGCTTCTCAGGTTCCGTACCTCAGACTCTCCTCAGAAAAAATGCACAGACCTTATAGGATCACTTTGTTCTCCGTCCGTCTGTCTGTAAAGACATATATTACAATGAGTTCATATTAGGTGTATATTTTAGGTATATTAAAAATTGTATTGTGCTACACATCTAAATGAATTTCAAGTAAGCAATATATTTTACTAATGATAGTGGCCCCATGCAGCTGTAGAAGCATCATATCAATATGTAACTGAATATGTAGAAGTTTTGCTTTTTACTTCCATCTAATTCCAATAAAAAAGAAACAATAAAGTTAATCTAACAGATTTATATTTTATTTTATAAGTGTGTATCATCCATCAAAGCACATCAATTTATATTATCTGCTGTTACATCGCGTATTAAAGATTTAACCGGTTCGATCTATCCAATTATTCCAGTAATGATTCATGTGAATTGATAAATAAAGCAAATTAAATAAACGCTCATTCGAAACATAACTCTGTGTTTTCTCGGAACTTTTATTATTTTATGATATTAATCTTAATTGCTGATGAAACAGTCGATTTGATTTACCAAAGTAATTTTTTGTCTTTAGTTTTTGTTATTTTAAAGTTGATCTACGAACAGAGAAGCTTAGTCACCATTAGATGGTTTTGCATCATCTGTGCGTTTTGTATTTTGAGCAAGTTCACCATCATCTTAAACATTTAATGTGACCTTCCTCAATTCCGTGTGATATTTGCGATGTTCCGGGAACTAGATCCTTGAAAGATGATAAAAAGAAAAAGCTACCACCGGACTTATATTGCTTCAAAACATCAATTTAACAGAAAAAATCCACTTGCCAACTATTAGAACAAATGAAACAAAAAAATTGCGAAGTAAAAATAAACCCACATTTGCAAAAACATTTGCTAGGCAGTAATAATTAGTTCTGTCCAAAAGATAAATGATATAGCTTAAGCATCATGATTACCCGAAATACATTAAGTGAACGAAAACATTTTATCGAATGTAAATTACACGGTTTGGTGCATTGATATTACTTTATAGATCTATAAAACGTTAAAAGAATTGTAATTTAAAAGCAATTATACGAGCATAAATATGAAAGTTGCAAAGTGCATGTTTTTAGTTAATAAACATAAGAAGGTAGACGATAAAGGCACTCCACATCTTTATTGTGTAATCAGACGTACAAAAACCCAGACCATAATAATTACCTCTACGTCTTTCTGCAATTTAAACCGTGCTCAGTAGGTAGGTACACAATCTCGACACTTGCAAGTGTCGCCTTAGACAAATGAGCAATTTGCCGTCTCATCACAGGCGTAATGTTTCGAAATGGAGGCGGGGACCTCTTTCGACATGACTCGTGCCTTTCAAACCACACAAGAAATCTTGGATGGCTTGAAACTCAAAGGGGAGAAGTGCTGGCTGTGAAGAAAGAATTGGCGTAATTTTCTGACGGAGCGTAAGGTAAATGACGTTAGACTGTGGTTCTGCTTGGTGGATTTGGGCGTAAAATTGTGTTTCTTGGCATTTGCGTATGATACTCTTGTATGCGCTGTGTAGGTCTCAAGGTGCTTTTTGGATTACGCAACGCGACGCTCGCTAGTTAAGCTTTATTGTTCTTTGTGTCCATCAAAATTAGTAACGCCTTAGAAGTATGATATAGAGGTTTCCTGCTAATTAGAACAATTCGTTATTATGATTTGACATGTGATTTATGGACTTGGCAATTTTACGGAAGAATTACGCAGGGTACCTTACCTTCGTTTTGTTTTACCGCAATGTTCCGTTGGCCTTACATAGAAATAAAATACCTAATTGGAATGTGTATGCAAAAATATTTTATGATTCCTTCTGAATGTTTACTTAACCGAATACTAATAACAAAACCG
Source organism: Maruca vitrata (assembly GCA_039566165.1). NCBI lineage: Eukaryota > Metazoa > Arthropoda > Insecta > Lepidoptera > Crambidae > Maruca > Maruca vitrata. The sequence goes on along the minus strand of CM076917.1, from coordinate 11,952,836 downwards.
TTACCTACTCGACAGCGCTCTTACCTTCTCTTTTTCATATCTAAAAATACCACAAACTTTTGTAAAAATTATAATTCAGTTCTCGTTGTGTCGAGTTCCTTGCGGCTATTATAACTTACTACCTTGCCTAGAAATTAATCGTTCCCGTGGGTGTTCCCGCCAGGAACTAATATGCTTCTCGGATTCGCTACATTGCTACTGAAATTGCCGAGGTTTCTAACACAACCTCGAAATTGTGGCTCTGTTCGTTTCAATTTTGCATGTGAAATAATATTAATAGTTTTATCATCATTTTAAGCTTCAGCGTTTAGTGCGAATTTGGTGTTTACCTTATAATTCTCATTGATCTCAACATTTGTTACAATTCTTTCTTTAATTTAATTCCGATCAATAATAGCGTTGTGTTTTTCTTCGTAAATCGTGTTCACCATTCTGTCACTTTTTTATTTAAAACAGTCTCGTCAACTCACAGCCATTACAGCCCAGAAACAATTTTCAGCTGTGATTTTTAATAGTTGAATTTATGACAATTATTCATAGCATTCATTCAAACATTTGCCTATTGGTCTTAGTAATGGCTTTGGCCTTGAGTGAACCAGCCATATTAACTGTGATTACAATGACATCAGTTTCAACAAAAAATATGCGTATATTCCTACCTATTCTTGCAGAATAGTTAATTATAATGCTCACATTTATTTCTTGGCATATTTAATAGGTTTGGTATTTCGATGACATTGCTTAAGTATTTCAACATTACTGTTCAATGTCAAGACGCAATAAAAATCAATTGAATGCATTGTTTGCTTACGATTTTTTTTTGTTTATTCTTAAAGCAAATCCAAAAATATGTATTCAAGACCATATATTCATCGGTAAAATTTGTATAATTTCCAGTGTTCGCGCCTTGAAAATTTAAGGTCATTATATTATAGCTTCCTTTTTAATAAAACACGGACCCAAACGTCACAAAAAGAATTTCCTAATAATATTACGGTACCTCAAGCTAATATTGGCGAAATGTTGATTGCTGCTGAGGCCTGGACCTCATAAAATGAAAATCGTTATGAGCTTGATAAAATAATTTTATTGAGAGTAATTAGTGTGTTCATTGAAGTTCTTATTGAATTAACGCGTGATAAATTATGGTCGAACAATTTCCTCGTCAAATGACGCTTCGGGAAACTTCCAAATTAATTTGGAACTTAACCTCCTTTTTTTTAGTTTTGCCGATTTTTTTGTGGTATCGATTTCTTTCTTTCTCTTTTCTTGATTATGTAGTTGCAGGGTTAACTGCCACAAGCGTTTATTTCAATATGCATACAGTAACATCGTGAAAATCACTTTGATTTGTACTTACACGCTTGTAGTCATTTAGCTACAAGATTTAGGGTAGCTTGTACTGTAAATACGTATGTTAAAACTATCCCCTTTTTATTTGTTATATCTTTGATTTGTCTTAATCGTCCTCATGTCTTGCTCAGTTCTATTTCCGTATTCGTTTGTTATCTTCGCTATATTATATTACAACGTGTAAGTGAAAACAATTGACAAAAAGTATAAAACAAGACTTTTAGAACACTGAACTGAACAAAGTTGCTTATGTAGTTCAAGTAAATGGACACAGTAGACTCTACCAAAATGCTTATGTTGAAAATTGACAATAATGTCATACAATACTATTTTGAAGTATGCAATATTTACTATGTAGAGATAAGTTTTCATGTTTGGAAAACCGCAGTCACACGTTGTCAAAGTGCTACGGTAGGTAGGTACTTGTGTATGAAACGTGTGACTACGCCTTTCCAAACATGAAAACTTATCTCTACATAGTAAATATTGCATACTTCAAAATAGTATTGTATGACATTATTGTCAATTTTCAACATAAGCATTTTGGTAGAGTCTACTGTGTCCATTTACTTGGAACTACATAAGCAACTTTGTTCAGTTCAGTGTTCTAAAAGTCTTGTTTTATACTTTTTCAGCGTCGTTTTTTGTCGTAGTTGGGTTTTAGTTTTTAACTTTTTATTATTTGTACTATTTTGGTGTTAAAGTGTATTTGTGGCGCATAATATTATATAACTAACAGAATATCAAGGCCCTTCTAATGGTACTGCAGTGGTCTTATTCTGTTAAGTAGTAAAGAAGCTATGAACGAAAAGATGTGAACTATATGCAATCAGTCCATGAATATACGTAAAGTCACATGCAAATGCTAGTAATATATATATATTTAAAATGTACAAGTAAAGCGCTTTCCAATGATACCAAACACGGCGTATTTATCTTAACTTTATTTTTTTACTCTGTATGTTTTGTCCGCTAGTGGGCGCCACATTAGATTTTGTGAAACCCTATATAGCCTATAACCAGCGGACAATTAAGACGCTTCTAATGATATGTCATTTGTCGAATTCTGACAAGCAATTTAGAAGTTATGTGGAAACAGATGAACATACATACATACATACAAACATACATACATACATACATACATACATACATACATAGCCTGTCAAAATCATAACCCTCCTTTTGCTTTGCCGTAGTCGGGTAAAAATGAGTGTGTATTTTTGTACTCGTTCATGGCAACACCACTCGCCACGCGTGTGGAAAATTTAATTATCGCTAGGTAGTAGTCCTCTTGATTGTTATTCAAGAAGCGTTTGTCTGGCGATTGGGTGACGTAATGACTGACTGTATTGGACGGTATAGACTGATGACCTCGTCTGTGGCTCGGGTTGGCCGACGGGAATAAACCAATAGTGATTAAATACCATTTATTTGGACAGAAAAATAATGCGGCGTGAAGGCAAGTGATACGCTTTAATTGGTCGTGTTATAGTTACTTATCATACAATATTCTTAATCGTGTGAAGTAAGTTAACTATCTCTTTTTAACATTATGACACAATCAATGTTAAAGTTACAAAATGTACTACTGCTAATCAGTTTTTATATGAATAGAAGTTTCTATATTATCCATTAGATGATAAGTAGTTAGAACCACTCAGAGATATGAGCCATAATCTTTAAATATTAGGATTGGATATTTTTTCTAAGGTAATTTACATATTTCTGTGTTGTCCCTAATGGACAATTTAATCAATAAATATTTTATTTATGACATATAGCCATAGGTCATGACCTTTTAGCGGACATGGTAATCTGTGGTGTGAGAGACAGTCTACGACTTTTGAACTGATGGTATTTTTTTTATAAAATCATTGTTTACCTGTTATAAGGAGACACATAGCAGGTACATTATCTCAAAGTCGTAGAGAGAGAAAAATAAATAAATAAAAAAAAATCTTTATTAGAAAACTTAGTGCACAATATTAGATCTTAAAATCTACATTACATTTAAAGTTCCGGGTAATAATAATATGTGTGCCTGAACTAGGATTTGCCTGTGTTTCAGGCAAAAGAGGGGCTTAAGAACACGTAAAAAGATTATCACCTAATTCGCACTCATACATTTTGTTGCGAATATGTAGTTAAGTAGTACCACTATATAAAGAATTTGTCAATAGATGAGACCTTTGAAAGGGACGACCTCATACTTATAAATCATTTGTTTCACTCACATACTCGCCTCACTAAGCTACGTGGGACCGCAGCTTTCAAGTATTAAGTTCCAATATGATGAAGTGCCTTTAACCTTTGCTCCTATTAAGTTGTAATAGTTTAAAGACGCTTCATCTTCATTGTTTGATCCCAAAGTTTTGAAGCTGTTACCAAGGTTACCAGTTTATTGCGTCGGTATTAGACCTCATCGCCTGTCATCAGTAGTAATATGTCTTATTTCGTTATACCTAGTGTGATGACTTTTCTTGAGCAATACGGTAGTTCAAGGACTTCAATTACAGAAATCTTAGTTGGCCGCCAAGTTTACGGAGATATAATTGTGTAACTTGTTCAGATGTGTGTAGAAAATATTGATACCTCGCCCCTTATTTTTAGAAAAGAACCTGAACTTTTAATTGGTTAAATATTTTCGAGGAGTATACTTAATGTCATTTTATTCTAAAAATTTATAAAAAATCTAAATTATCATAACACTAGAAAGGCAGGCCCTTTATTGATTTAATCTTTAATTCTCCAATGTTCCAATAAAAACTGAACAAACACAATAAGATTCATTAGGTTGTTTGCCAAGTTTCCCACAAAAACACCTACATTAAAAACCATTAAAAACCGATGTTCAAAATCTCGCCATTGAGTCCAATCCACTAACTGAGCTTGAAACATCGGCACAACGAGATCGAGCCAAAACAAACCACGAAATGGCAGTCTACAGCCGAAGCTTAGTAGCTTTCGCACGGCCAGTAGCCACGGTTATCAATTGAAAGCCAGCATTGTTTCCCAAATCTGTATTTGAAGGGAGACTGCGAAATCTCGGCTAGAAACATGCAGATGTCAACCATTTGTTATTCAAATTTGAGACGTCGCGTCGCAACGCACCCTGACACAGCGTTGAATATGTAAAAACGATTATGGAAAACTCCTGAATAATACTAAGAATTGTGTTGGTTATGAACGACGCGATTGCGTTCGTCTGAAGGAGATTCTTTTATCTGAGCGCAATTTTGTGTAGTCCGAGTTTCTGCAGCGAAATGCTGCTTGATTGCTTTTTTAATTACCTTACTAGGGTTCATGTAAGAGTAGGTCTTAAGTCTCTTAGTTGATGTATGAGTAAATGTGAAATTTTATTTGGATTCTGTAATTAATAAGATAAAGGTGCCCAAGTTTTTCTTTAAGAGTTTTTAAATGTACTAAACTAAGCAAGTTTCTTTATATTTTTTTTAGCTTTTTCCCAATTTCATGGTGTACTTTTTGATGTCGGACTTAGCAAATGAGATCTAATAAGTCCTTAGCATGTTTCCTATTAGATTACTATTTGTTACCTCATTGATAATCGACCATTTGTGAATTATGGTTACTCGGATTGGAGTGATTTCTTAGAAAATTTTAAAAAAATGTTAAGGTTACTGGTAAACGTTGACATCAAACTGCTGGTTTCTAGCAAGTCCACAGCCGGATCTTGTACTAATACGCTAACGGTTTGTTCATGTAAATTTGGACGTTTAGAATCACATGACTAATGGTATTTGTAGTTGAGTCTCCGTCCTTGCTTACTTTAGTAAAATAGTTTACATTATTTAAGTTTTTGTTTTCGCTAGGTGAGTCAGTTTTCAGCACTTTCACACTAGAACTACTGATCTGTTTTTGACGAACTTTGATACACATATAGTTGAGTCTTTTTAACTGACTATGCTGTAAAGAAGTAATGTTTTATGAGAATAGCGACTTCACCTCATGGCGTCGCGGGTAGAAAGCTATGTCTAAGTAATATTTAGTTCATAATAAACACCCCTGAGAAAAGCCCGGTGTAGCTATTAATTCTATAAAGTAATACTTTGTGCAACTGCAATAAAGGGAATAATTTATCACTGACCTACATACAGAATATTTATTTATATGTAAGTTTCTACTTTGAATTTTTTATAATTATGATTAAGTTATAATGCTCTATGAATAATCAATCGCATAAAAGTATTTCTTATAATAAGTATTTTGTTTAAATTATGTAACATTCATTACACAAGTAGCAGATCTATAAATTACCATCTGTGTATCAAAAAAAATATTTTAAAACAATACAAACTAATTTGTAAAATGTATGACTAGTAAAGAGTATGATGCACAATAAACTTAATAATATGTAGGTACTTATTTATCTGGTATCTGGACTTATCAAAAGTCAGACAGCTTAATTTGTATGAGCTCTCCCGTAACGCAGTTTTGGTCCCAAGTGTAAATTGGTACTGACCAATCCAGAGCGGAATTTTTCCTCTCGAAAGAAAAATTGTTAAAGCGAAACAAAAATAAAAAACGCTCCATTCCCTTTCTTCTCGTGTTCCAAATCAAATAGTTAAAACTATTGCCTGCACAATGTGAGGCTGTAAAAGTGGGAGCGTAATCTCGAAACGTTTGGGACTGCGTTGAACTCTACCTACTTATACGAACAATTTACTTTTAATTAAAGCAAAGCAGGGCCTTTCGGCATTGTTGTCGCGCGTGCGATTCCATTTTATTTGTCCGCCGGACCCGCCGGCTGGATTGACGGCCCACCATGCTTTTTAAATGTTAATAAAATTTATTTTGTCCACTGAATGGGCTATGGGAGCAGGCTGACATTTGGGGCACTCATCGCCTAGAACTCCGGCGGAGTGGTAGCGACGGTTTTTTCTAATTGGAATTTTCATTCGTAGACGGAGGCGACTCGTACGCAAAGTAGAAAAAATATTATTTTGTGGCACTAAGTGTTTACATTTGAAAACTTGACAAAAGTTTAATGTTCTTTAACGGTATGACATGACAACGCATCCTTACACCACGTCAGATTCTTCTTTATTATCCTTAAAAATAAGTTTTTTGGTTACATCTTAAATAGAAATAAGTTTTAAAAACTTAGATTTGCTTGTGAACATGTCCAAGTAAGATGTCTTTTTATTTTAACTCCGGATTTAGGAATGGTAAACACAATTTGTTTGTCAACCAAACAGCTAATTTCACTTAATATCTTTATTAGAGTTACCCAGAATATACTTTAGTTAACCAAGTCTGGAATATATTACAAAACCAAAGAGGAAGAATTAATGTATTATTCAAATACAGCCTCAAATTAGAACAAAAGCTTCGCTTCAACTATGGACTTCGCAAATCAGCTGAGATTTATCCAACTGCACAAAATGAATCGTTTGTACTCTCATTAAACCGGTTAAGGTAGAGTTTCTAACGAATGAATTTCCAACTAACTTTCCATTGAATAAGCGAACTATGAGACGGTAAGTTACGCTGAAACGGTTTTCAGAGGCAGATAAAATGTGTGAATTGGTAACAAAGCGCTGCTATTTTGTTATTAAATAACTGAAGTGGTTTTGGTTCAATTTGGTTATGCAGCGGAGATTGAGTTTAATAATTCGGTTATTCTTTCTTTTAGCAATTTTGCTTGTTAATCAACAGGTATGCTAAATTATGATCGATAAAACGCAGATCTGAAACATGGTCGTCATCTGAAATGATTTCCGTAACACAAATGCTTAAGCTACTTACCAAGGGATCAGATCAATGTATGTGATGTTGATGTTGTGTAATATTTATTTATTTAATGTAATTTTATAATGCAAGTGTTCCACATCACTATTAAAAGTTAACAATTGACAAAACAATATAATACAGAATCGACAAAGTGTATTTAATAAATGCCAAAATATTCAACAATCTTTTAAACCATTTCTTGCGAACGAGAGACGCCATTGATATACCCAGTGCAACATTTTTCAAATAACATTTTATTCGATACTAAACCGATATATTTACCGATGAAACAGGACCACTAAATCATGAAACAACCATAAATAAATACAGATATACAACCATAAGAGCAATATTTCTGAAAGTGCCACTAAATCTACCGAATGTCTGCCGTGGAGAAGATTACCAGCAATATCGAATGAATAAAGTAGACTTGATTTTTTGCGACTAACCTAAAAGGGTATCTTAAGTACTGAATCCCGCAGACATTATCGTCAAGCCATAGACCCTTCCCTTAAGGTGAGCACTTTTATATCCCCATCAAACCTTACGACTACAATAAAACACGATTGTTTTCCATTAACATGGACGTCCTCCTGCCGGAGCGATGTAAAGAAAAATTAAATGAATCAATTTATTTCGCTAAATACATTTTGGGGACACATGTGTTCTTAATGATTGGTGTCGGAAGCGGATAACTGTTGCTACAGTTATTTATTTCGTTTCAAACTTTCGTCACTAGGTCACACTATTATGGCCATTAGTGAACCTTTATTTTGCAAGATATTATCAATTTTCAAAATCTGCATAGTGACAGAGTTAAGCTAGTATGACCTTTATAATGAGTTAACAAGATGACCTCACTCCACCTGATGATAAGCGGTAGTGAGATCCAAATATGAGGTCGACAAATAAAACTTAACTTTTCGTTCAGTTTTATAAAATTCACAAAATTTTCCTATATTTATTTATATCATCATCTACTAAGAGACTGCTTATTCCACGATATATGTAACACGACAAATTTCAGTAGCACGCACGTACCCATAAAGTGAGGGCAAACATTTATCACCTCTAGTCCCATATAGTTTGTGAAGTCAAGGAAAGTTTACGTTCACGGGTCAAGGACCCAACTCGGAATCTTCAAAATATTCCGGAAATTTCTCCTACGGTCTGTATCGGACCGCTTCGTTGGCTTTCATTAACTCACTACACTACATTTAAATGAACGGGCGATATAGGGACACTATTAACTTTAACGGGATGAACGGTTGCTATTGTGACAGTTTCTGAAATTTCCACTGGAGTGAAAGCGATATATCCCATATTATGACGCTATTTCGTCGCCCATATAATAAACGTTAGCTACCGTGATATATGAACTCATTTAAAGGTATTTTAAGATGAATTCAGCGATGAATAAAATCGTTAGGGGGAACCTCTACTTTCACAATTAAGTATCTGAAAGTGACAACTAAGGTGTTCTATAATTTTAGGAGTGATAGCCATAGGTGCGCACCTATAAGTCAGGTGATGAAGACAAATCTTCTCCAAACCATCATCGTAGAAAATTAATGTTGTAATTTACTAGACTTTTTAAACAAAAATATGAGCGCACTATAAAGGAAAAAGGCGTAAGACAGATATCGTACGACTGAACAAGTCGCTCCAATTAGAAAAGCACCGATTACTACCTGTTGTCGATAAAACACTACTTTACTACTGGTAAACAATAGGCAGAGATATTGGCAGTATTATGAAGTGTTGAACGGCTCTAGAAAGTGAATGAAAGAAAATCGAACGCTCCCCTGCGACTGGTCTACATTATTTTAAATCGTTGAAACCCATTGGGATCTTATTATTTGAAACCAGTAAGAATGTCGGAAAATGCAGGGAAACTTTCGATCTAGTCTGCAAACAGAAGTTGTCCCATTTGAATGAAGTTCTTCTCAAAATTACCCGTGTATTTTATTTTATTTTATTTATTGGTTTACCAACAATTGTGCAATAATACATACAGAGTTAAATACACAATATACTTATAACTAAGAGCACAATATTTCATAGGTAAACACTACATGCTAGAGTGAGCTAAATGTAGACTACAAATTAAAATATACCACTACTACGAGCAAAACATATCACAAATATACAAATAAATATATATATATTTTTAACATTCTATTTTATATGTTTAATTTTTTTTTGTATGGTTGGTTGCCTATGTAATGGATTCACAACATAAAATTTACCATGCTTCATATGCTTCTTCTCTCTTCTATCAAGGTACGCAAAGTAAATCACACACAACTCAAGGAAAACGATACTATCTTCATTTGTATTAGTTTTGCAGTGGCACTTAGAACCGTCGGTAATTATTAGGCGGCTACCTCACTAGTCACTGTTAATCGATAATGCATATCCATTATTCATTATTGTTGAGAATGCATCGCATCGCTTTAAATCAGAATTAATTCTCTCATTGTCATTGTCTTTGTTAAAATTTTAAAGTTCATGGTTGGGAACTCATTTCGAATGCAGGCTACTAAAATTTGTTTGAGTTTCTTAGGAATAAGAATTTATTTTTTCTTCAATTACCAGTATATATGTGCTGACTGTTAATTAGCACTGTTGATTGACATTACTAAAGTTGCTTATTCTGAGGTATTGAAAATCTAATTAATATTTTTTTGTTTGTCCACAGGTACAGAAGGAAGTCAACATTTATGAGAAATCGAATACTGTGTAAGCTTAACTTCAAATGATTTATAGCAGTAAAAACCATAGTTTTTTTTTTTTGTTTTAGGTTAGGGTATAAATAGAGTAATTAGATTAGATTAAATTTTAGTGTGAGTATTATATTTGCATTTTCAATAAAATTATATAGCTAGATTAGTACTCACCAAAATATTTGAATCAAATAGAACATTCGCTATCACATAATTCATGGTCGAAGCAATGCAGTTTTCTAAATCCAAAACTGATTTGTTTAGCTTGCGTAGTATTATGTGAAATAATATTTGTCCAAAAGATACAGTGTAAGTCAACATTCAGTAAGTTCAATTTGTAACTCGTAAAAACAAATAAGTAATTCATTTGCCACGTATGTATTGTTTAGTCGGAGCTGTCCGACGTTACAGATGCATTCACGTCGAATGGTCGATCGTAAAACTTTCTATCGATCTCGAATCGTCCCAATCGGTTTTGTCCCGTTGAACATTTGAGCGTTGTCCAGGGAATAGGGATGGCACGTTGGCACTTGTGTTTCCAGCCTCGGCTAGCTTAGAGGGTTAATTGGTAGTATAAAAAAATATATTTTGACAATATCTTTCCAGCCAGTCTTGGGTAATAAAAAAGTGATTATTTTTTTAATTGCCAATTTAAGCCGGTAGTCACACACATCTGATCTCTTTCAGTCGTGTCGATTGCTGTACTGCCGAACCGAACTGTGAAATTGAAGGTTCCGAAAGAGCATTTTATGTCTAAGCACATATTTCTGCAATTTGTGTCCAGCGAAATTGGCTAATGCTCAAACCGACTTTGGCTAAAATCGGTCAGACATCTCAATTCCATTATGAGTAAACTCGAAAATATGATTATATGCCTTTTTATTGTATTGCAATTTTCTAGAATTTCTGGTCATCTCGCGTAGGCTTAGAACTATATAATTTCCTTGTAATTTTAATTTCAAGACTGATGTTTCCTGGTGACAATTAACCATGTACAAATAAGTAAATAGCCGGAGTTAACCGGAGTTAACCCTACGCTGAAAAACGAACTTTTTAAATAAATCTCTTGACGGGACAGGGGTCGCCCGATCCACCTCTCTCAACTGTTTATTCCCACTGTCCGATTTAATTATTGTTGTGTTTTGAGCCAATTAAAACTTCGTCCATGTATAAAATTAACTGGATAATACTTTACGTCTGTTTTGTTCGATGGAAGTTGGTTGGATTTGTATGTTCGTGTTTTACAAAATAATTTGTCGCATAGTATTTTATTTGCGAGAAATTTATGTGCTTGCAGAATTTTGTACAGGTATTGTAAATTAATAAAAAAAATACTGGATTCGTCAATCAGAAGAATATTAATTATGGTGAAAGAAATGTAGATACATTTTATTTCTCATTACCCGTCTTAACCAATTAGTGTTGTGCTTAGTGTTTTACAGTATGATTTGTCGCGTAGTATTTAATTTGCGAGAAATTGATGTGCTTGCAGAATTTTGTACAGAAGAATGAAATTAAAAAAACAATATCAATTGCAAGTGAAGACATGTACATTTTATACTCATTTCCCGACTTAAATAATGAGTGTAATATAAGTCCACGCGGAAGAAGTCGTGAGCATAAAAGGACATCAGAATCATGCTTATAGTTATCTGAAAGATAAAACCCCCAGTTTGCACGTCTGAATATTATCTAGACGGTTGTAAGGCGGTCGGGTCGGGGGTAGCGCTGGTCATTACGGCTCGGAAATAGGCACTTTCGCCCTCGTTAGTACCCGCGTTCGCATCGCTCAAACTGCGTTCGCGAGTGTACTTGTCTCGTCTCCCCAATTAATGATGCGTTTTTCCCTACGCATTTGTGGATGACTGTACCCTTTCATGTGAGGATATATATCTATACATGTCTATGAATGTCTCTACGTATAACGTAATCCTCTAAAGTGTAAAAGATAGAAAGAGTTAATGGAACCGTAAGCTCTAAAATACACTTAAGTAAACGTTACTTATGTATAGATTTCTAAATAACACTAAAAGGGTTCTAATTTCGGAAAGCTTATATATTTTTTTTTACTCATTGAATACTTTATTTGACATCGGTCAGTCTAAAAAGTTATATCGTGATGATGATTGTCCAATTATTTTATTATTATGTGGAATTGTTGTACTTAAATACTAAATACATAATACATTGAGGTTGATTGCGGTCCCGCAGAGGGCTAATTTTTTTTTAGAAACGGGATTGATTTAGCTGTTCTAACTCACTAGTTCTAGTATTAATTAGTTAGTGTTCCAAGCGACAAATAACTCTCGTGATCGTGAGAGCCACCCTCTTTAGGGGTGAGAGCCATCAGCTCCCCCGCTAGTCCGGTGATAATGACAAGGTTCATAGCCATAGCCATAGTCCTCCAAGCTGTTATAGTAGTCAGTAAGGAACAAAAAACAAAACACTAAACATTACGCGCCTAAAAGCTCAAATTGCTACTGAATTGGTGGGAGACAGTACGCAGTGGAGTGAAATTCCGGGTGCGTTCCGATGCCCGGTCACCTGCCCCCGTTGAAGGTCGCGAGGCGTGTTCCACTCGAACGCAAATGTCAATGTAAATATTGTAAGCATTCCCGCCACGTGCGCCATCTTGAAATTCGGCCGACCGGTTTTAGGACCGGCGAGTCAAAGCGACGGTATGCCGACAATACTGGATTTCTCCCCGCCCCGTACATTGTGAATCGAAGTTTCCTGCTAACGAGTTTTTTTTTAAGTTTAATTGGCCTGAACTTGAAATACTTTCGCGAAATTGATGTTGCCCTGTTCCTTTCGTTGCGACTGGATTTATTACGTGCAGTGGAGATTGCATTTTTATACGGAGCGTTTTCGATTGTTATCGCAGGATTTTCGGAATGATGACGTTTAAAGTTGCCATGTTTGGTCTTTACGAGCTGGTTTTGTGGGCGACGTTTCGTGTTTCGGCGTAATTAGGCCTTTAAGTGGATATAAAGGTTGGTCAGGGACTAATAATTAGGTGTCCTTTGTTCAGAAAATTGTTTACTAAAATTATTTATGGATTTGCCGGTAGGCTGGTCGTCCCAAACCAGACGGTAATTTTATACCATAATGAATGTTGAATTTACAAAACTACAAAACCTCTTATATAAAAAACATATTAATTTGGATTGGCAACACAAACATACGATTTTGACATATCAATAGATTGCATTTCGAAAGAAAATATTATTTAGTTTCATATAATATATACGTAATATGTATCAAAAACACATTCGATAGCTTTCTTTATCTGATCCTCTTATTTATCTGATCCTGCATCAAGTGCAGAAAGCATTTCTTGTTTCATCAATTAATGAATAGCGCCTTTACATTGAAATCTAAAGAAATTAAAGATCCAGCAATCAGAGTAGTACTGGCTTACTTAACAAAAAATACACAATCGTAGCTTTGTGCTCTACCGAACATTAATTAGGAAGAAAAAGATTTGCTAACGAAAGGTCCGCGTGGTACTTTTGAATGTGAGTTTTAAATACGTAGATTTACGGCTCAAAATCGCTCGGTAACCCTGGTTCCGTATTGAGCGGATGGTTTGCTTGGAGCACATTGTGGCTTCTGAAACGGGTTGGCATTGGCGCCAAATAATCTGGAATTAAAAAAGTGTCTCGGGCTCATTGGTGAAGTAGGAACGTGTCATTAATCGAGGGAAGCGACTTAGTTTGGATGAGGAACATCATTTTTTATTAGATCGTCATGTCAGTAAATCTGTGATAATCGTTTGGGGACAATGTACGTAGACTTTCGTTTGTGCAAATGTTTGGATAAAAAATTATGAGTTTAGCTTTCTCTAACGTTAAGTTGCTGCAAAATTAGCGAACACGCTTTGTTTTATTTAAGTGCTTTGCTAGTATGGTTGTACAATGTACTGTTATTAGCACAAATATTGATACTTGACAATTTTAACGTGTCACACTCTAATCTCATCATATTCTAATAACACACTCTTGGGCAATTCGGTGTCATAAAATATATAATGTGTTAAGATAAAAAAATCCCCATTATTGCACGAGTACAAATAGGGAATTAACACTTAATAATTAAAAAAAAATATATTTAAGCCATAACGAAGTCACCTTTTTGAATTGTAGGTAGGTATGGCTCATCAGCTGATTTGAGTAAATATTCTCTTCTTTCAACTCTTTAATCTCGCATGTCTAGAACATAACTAGGTAGTGAACTTACGAAAGTAAAACTTACAAGTGAATAAGCGACACGCGCCTAACAGGTGTGGGAACAGGTTTTTACATGGGATCGCTTATTTCTGGTTGTTGATGTTTCCAACTACTGAACGTCTAGCAGTGAAAAGGTCATAGTTACCAAATTACGAAACGGTACATCTGACCTTTTAGGCTGTGTGGGTGGATTTGCTTAGTGAAATATACACAATCGTAGCTTTGTTTTTAACAGACAGTTTTATGGTAATAATTAGTTGATGGCACTTTCATTTTGATCAAAGAGTTTTACTGTTCATCGTTTCAGTAATTTGATATCTTTTAAGCGAAACGTGAACAAGTGTACTCGTATTGCAAGCCTGGATTCCATATATAACTTTAAAGCTTATATTCAAATAAAACAAAATGGTAATAAACCTGAGAAAAATGCTATTATATGTTATAACATATAATAGCATTGTTCTCTGGTTCCATTTAAGGTTCAGTTGTCATGTCCTAGCCAAAAAACCTACTACTACACGATCCATATTTGAAGTTTTTCGGTAAACCACAATGTTTAGCCAAATAAGCCAACATGGTGATCATATTTTTTTTTAAATTATCTTCTCTTCTTTAACTAAATCAATTTGCATATTTCAAAAAGTTAATATTTTTATTGCTTCATGGAAACGCCAACCTGTGCTACGAAAAATAATCGTTTTTCCACCTTTTAAAAAACACATTACAATAAACAGACACGCCTGCAGATTTGAATATAAATAAAGATTTTTCAACTCTGCGCAGTAACCGATATATTTTGAACAGGTTGATTATAGATTGATGGCTGCATTCATCAATGCCAGCCATTGAGGACGCAACGGTCAATGTACTCACTAAAACATATGTGTGAGTATATATGTATGATATATCATACTTGAACTGGCACTTTATAGTTCTTGTAGGTATTTTATTTCCAACGAGACGCATTACCGGCGCGTAGTGGAAGTGATATCTCAGTAACTCGTAATAAGTAACTTATTCTATGACTAAATTACTAATGTTGTGGTAGCTATCGCTTGAAGACAGAGAGGACCCAAATTCTAATATGTAATCTACCTAAAAGTTACTGGTTATTACTACTTAAGATTCACATAGTTCGAAAATTATATTTAGAGAAAGGTGATTCAGTTAAAAAGATCTATCTTTTAACGATCTTATTTGTTTCAAAGAATATAGAACTGGGAACACAGAGTCGGAAACAATTGAGGCTATCTCGTTGCTAATTCCTTATATTTCGCACTTATAAAAGGAAAAAGGTGTTCAAAAAAGTGTCTGTGACGTACGGATGGATCAGCAGTCAGACACGACGAATCTGTATGGGTTCTATTTTTATCTATATGCACATAAAAAAGGAAAAAGGTGTTAAAAAAGTGTCTGTCACGTACTTACGGACGGACAGGCAGTCAGACATGACGAATATAATATAAGGTTTCTATTTTTATCCATTTGGCTACGGAATCCACAAAAGCCTAGACTTGAGGTAGATTTTGTTACTTTCTTTTACATACACACACACACACACACACACACAGCCATAATCCTGTGGACCCTTATACAGGGTTGGCACGTTAGGAGCTACTCTTAGGATGCATCGCTTAACTTAATTAAGGGTTCTCACCTTTCCCCCCCTTCATGATGACAGGGGAAACCTTTGCATCATCATAATTAAAAACAAAATATCTTTTACTACATAAATTTGATACAGTCAAAAGTTAACAGACATTGGTGTAAATGTAAGTGTCTATCCAATCAAAATAAAAACTTATATTTGGTCCTAGCTGTGCCCAGCGACTTCGTCCGCGTTTTCCCTCGTGTTTTACACATTTTCTATTTTTTCTTGCTCCTTTATTGGTCGCAGCGTGATGTTGTATGTATAGCCTAACCTGCCTTTTAGGGTTCCGTAGCCAAAATGGCAAAAACGGAACCCTTATAGTTTCGTCATGTCCGTCTGTCCGTCTGTCCGTCTGTCCGTCTGTCCGTCTGTCACAGCCGATTTACTCGGAAACTATAAGTACTACAGTGATGAAATTTGATGGGAATATGTGTTGTATGAACCGCTACAAAAATATGACACTAAATAGTAAAAAAAAGAATTAGGGGTGGGGCCCCCCATACATGTAACTGAGGGATGAAATTATTTTTTTCGATGTACATACCCGTGTGGGGTATCAATGGAAAGGTCTTTTAAAATGATATAAAGTTTTCTAAAAAACATTTTTCTTAAAGTGAACGGTTTTTGAGATATCAGCTCTCAAAGTCGTAAAAAGTATGTCTGCCCCCCTCTATTTTTATAACTACGGGGTATAAAATTCTAAAAAAATAGAGGTGATGCATGCTAATTAACTCTTTCAACGATTTTTGGTTTGATCAAAGTATCTCTTATAGTTTTTGAGATAGGTTGATTTTTATTATATTTGCTGCTACGGAACCCTTTGTGCGCGAGCCCGACTCGCACTTGGCCGGTTTTTAAAAATTGAAACCATTAGTTCCTGACATTAGCGCGTTCAAACAAACTAACTCTTCAGCTCTATAATATTAGTACAGATTAAATAAACAATTAATAAAATAGATTTAATAGAAACTTTGTTTATTATCCGTCGATTGAATAGGTAATAATTTCATAAATTGTTGAAACATGCTCTATATTTTTAAAATTTTTAAGTAATTTATTGGATATTATATTATATTATACTAACACATCACAAAAAATCTTAAAAATACAAACTTAGTAAAAATGTAATATTGATAAAATTATTATATATTCAATTTTTTTTTAATATAAAGCTTAATCAAGCGTGAAGTTTCCCAAACCACGTCATCAGATTCATAATGCATTCACTCTTTTTTACGCTCTCTAATAAAGCCAGCATTACTACTATAGCTATCTTTGACTCCGTTAATTGGTTGACTGGTGAAAAAATTCAATGTTCCTGATTGAGTGTGAAAAGAGCGACGTTGCTACTCAGGCATGTGTTGACGGCTGCTAAATAGAAACATGACGATGAGACAGTACGGATTACTAGTATAGTAACGTAGCAGTAAAGTACACGTTTTTTTTTCTCTATAACTGACAATGATGATGATTTTGAAGGAGTTTCGAGAGGAAGCTTTCGTGCCAGTATTTTAGTAATGATTGCATGCTACCATAAGAACACTGAAATCTTTTATTTTGTTTTTGTTTGAAATTTTGTAAAAAGTATTCAAGTTCGTTAAATGTAGAGTTTGGACGGTTATAGATTCAAATCTTTATTTTATATTTATACGAGTTGTCCCGGCGAATTTCATACCGCCAATACTATAAACCTTCCCTGGACTATCACGAACATTTTAAAACCAAAATTACCTAAATCGGTCCGGGCGTTCTGGAGTTTTAGTCAGACTAACGAACAGCAATTCATTTTTATTTATAAGATTACTATAATATTTGTTCAGCAAAAAGCAGTATCTTAACTTGTTTAAGCTCTTAATAAATAATAAATAAAATTTCTCAAATATTCGGCTATATGAACCGTGCGTTTGGTGAGGTATAGCCAATAAAATAATAAAATTTATAATATTCTATAATAAATAATCTTAAGAGATTGTAGACGGGTCTTAACCGTCGTGAGATATAGATTACTTCACTGCCTACATATTGACTGTGATACATCGTTAAAGTCTATTTATAATATTTTGGTATTTTTGTAAACCCATTTAGGAGTAAGGTCGCATGAAATAGCAAAGTCTGCGGCGATTACTGGGATCATAGTTAATGCGCTTTTAAATTGTGCCGGATATTTTAGGAATGCTACTTACTGCCCGACGTTTCGACTGGGTTTCACCAATCGTGGTCGCGAGCGAACATCATCATCATCATCATCAGCCCATATACGTCCCCACTGCTGGGGCACGGGCCTACCCTAAACTAGGGCGATAAGGCTTTAGTCGACCACGCTGGCCAAGTGCGGGTTGGTCGACTACACAACCTTAGAATTTCTTCTTAGGTGTGCAGGTTTCCTCACGATGTTTTCCTTCACCGTTAAAGCGTCGAATGACGGTACATATGAATTTCAAATTTGAAAAACACATTGGTACCTGGCGGGGTTTGAACTGGCGACCTCTCGCATGGCAAGCAACGACCTTAACCACTCGGCCATCGACGCTTCAGCGCGAGCGAACACCATGCGCGAATTTGCTACTCCTAATATCGCGTGTAGACCCATAAAGACTCATTTTAGTGTAATGGGACGCGAAAGTCTAAAATCTTATATTTTAGAAATGATTCATCAAAGACAAAAATGTTCTCGTACTTTCTTTACTTTCTTATATATTATTTTTGTTCAAGCAAATAAAATAAATAAATGGTCGATTTTTTGTACTAACTAAAGTAGTATAAAACAATACGTGTATTGTAAGCTCTGCAAATAATTGCTTCTGAAATCAAGTTCTTTCAGATATTAAAACAAATAAATAATAAAAGTCAATCTATTTCTTGTATGTTTTATTAAACTTCAACTTGAATTCGAGCATGGTGAAAGAATAATTTAACTTTTCGGTAATTATTATATTCATTACTAAATATAGATATGGGAAGAATCGTATACTTGTGTCATCTACTTGTGTGTACATAAATCATAGCTTCTCAAAGTTTCTATTTGGTCCCTAGAGAGCGATCTTACTAGTTAACAGTTGCATCTTCGTTTATTGGTCCTTGTTTCAATTTTCTTTTTCCGGATGAAGAATCCAAAATTATTCGATTTCTTTCTTTTTCGTTTATTATCTTATTCGTAAGCTGACTGTACGTAAACCGATTCAAGGGTCTAAAAGAATGGTAGCAAAAAAAAAAGAAAACTAAACGACGGATAATTGTTTTGTTTCAAAGCTGCCAATGATTATGGCGCCTAAAATAATACTGACCATTAATTTTCGCTAATAGGCCCAGTAAAAGCCCAGCAATATTTCGAATACTTTTTATTACTTTTGTCCTGTTTTACAGTTAATATTTTGTAGGCTATGCCGCCTGCTGCTTTCGACAAGAAGCTCATTATATTAGGTATATATTCATATATAAAATATGGGTAGGGCGTTTTGATAAACCGATGGCATCTATTTATTATAGATACAGTATGATTTTTCAAAATTGTGGACAGTGATCCTCTGATCTACAACTTGTTGCCAATAGCCAAGTATGTGGTTTTGCTAACTGGCATAGGTACGATGATTGCTTGAGGTAGCCTCGTCATCATCACCGGACTTCCGGGGGACCGGATCGCTCTAACTTCTACCAAGTATGTGGTAAAACTTAAGTGAAAAATTATATAAATGTCTTATTGATTGCTGTTAACTTAAACAGTTAATTCGATCAACGAGGAATACCATTAAAATTATGTCTAAACATACATTTATGTACCTTATTTCTTTTTTACTTGTAAGATTTTAAACTTTCGCGTTCCATTACACTGAAATAAGTCTTTATGGTCTTCACGCGATATTAGAGTAGCAAAATTACATAGCTACTTACTACGAGCGAACTGTCGCTCGCGACCACGATTGGTGTAACCCAGTCGAAACGTCGGGCAGTAAGTAGCTATGTAATTTTGCTACTCCTAATATCGCGTGAAGACCCATAAAGACTTATTTCTTTTTACTTATTTCGAAACTTATTTTACAAATTAAATTTGTTTTGAGATTTACTTGATTTCTGCTCGTGATTATAAAGTTTTAGAAGTAGTTAATATAAAAAGTCCCCGCAAAAGCCACATAAAGACGTTTGTAAACAATGTATAAACGATGCTTTTCAGTATAAATAAATGATAAATATATACGTTTGATAGTGTTTATTACATTATATTGTAAAGGCCAATATAATTTTAAAATAAATGATTAGGTTATTATTCGTTGTCACGACCACCTATAGACATAAATCTTTTGTATATGCGTGCGCGCAGCATTAAAGAAACCAAAGGAAACAATAAATTATTCCATTTAATGACAATCCATGCGATCCTTAGTCTCTTCATAGCGTAATTAATTAATAATACTCAGATATTATTATTTTATTGCGCGTCTTTATTAATTACAACTGATGTTTCTGTATGTTATTACGAATTTATACAACTTAAAATATTCAAATAGCATTTCATTTGCAATTAGCATGTTGTTAGTAGTTCGTCTTTTTCATTATGGGTAATTAAAACCATATGGTTCCTATAAGACATAGATCTCTAATCATGCCTGTTAATCATCTCCTTTATACACTAATATGATTATTTTACATTAATATACATACATAAATATTGATGTTTTCAGGCATGAAAGGCAACTCGTTAATTTTTCGAGTTGCCGATAGTCGGTTGAAACTTTACATTTGTTTTACAACTATCAAGACAACATGCAGTAATAGGTGTTCTTCTACGATTGGAATAACTAAAATCGTAATTATCAAAGTAGCTTGCGTAATTATCAAAGTAGTAGCTTGTTATTTCATCAGCATCAGCCCATATACGTCCCCACTGCTGGGGCACGAGCCTACCCTAAACTAGGGCGATAAGGCCTTAGTCGACCACGCTGGCCAAGTGCGGGTTGGTCGACTACACAACCTAAGAATTTCTTCATAGGTGGGTGGAAAAAAGCGTCGATGGCCGAGTGGTTAAGGTCGTTGCTTGCTTTTTATTTACCGTCCGAAAATATAACAATAACCTTGGCTTACCATATGACGAGTAACGTCTCTTTCAGGTACATAGGTACAAGTAGGATAGTACAAAACAATCCCTACGTATTACGAATCGAGTCACGAATGATTATATCGAGTAAATTTATGATATTGCGACCTCACTCGGATAGCTCATCCTTGTCTTTGTGTACTTTAATATAAAATACTGGTTTGGCTGGTTCCGTCAGGGAATCATTCATATAGCAACTTGCTTAAACTGGTTTCCGATTGATGAGCTAACAAATGTTTAGGGCTTGGCCCGGTGGACGTCATTGGACACATTCACAATGCTATGTAGAGGTACAACAGGTGTGTATCATGTGTTCTTATCTTGATTAAATATCTTTTCGCAATGACTTGAATATAAAATTAACCGGCCGATGCGAGTCGAGATCGGATACAAGGGTTTACCATTATATTTCTTACTAGCTTTCCGCCCGCGACTGCGTCCGCGTAGAGACGTTTTAAGGGTGAAACATTACTTCTTTATAGCGCAGTCGGTTAAAAAGTATATATATAAGCCTATGTCCTTTCTCGGGCTCTGGACTATATCTGTACCAAATTTCATTAAAATCGGTCCAGTACTCTAGTCGTGAAAGCAGACAGACAGACAGACAGAGTTACTTTTATAATATTACTAAGGACTAGCTATGTGGGCGACTTAGTAAGCGTTTATTACGTTATTTACACATTTTCTTCAGTTTCTTTGCTCCTAATGGTCACTCCGTGATGTTATGCCTATAGTCTTCCTCGATTAATAGTCTATCCAACATTAAAATAATTTTTCAATTCGAACCAGTATAAGTAGAAATTATCTGTGAAAATGTTTACAAAAATGTTTATCAATAAGTTGACGAGCTAGAGACCTGTGACAGACAGTGAACGGAAGCATATTAATGGGGTCCCCTGTTAGCTCCACTTCGGTACGGAACCATAAAAATCACATAAATTATTTCCCTGTTTCTTATACTCGTCTAGCATAATTATTCTACTATTCAGCGATGCTAACTCTACGTATACGTTAAATCACACGAAACAGAAGGACTAAAAGATCGTTTTAAAAGTCAATATCGCCTTCGGAAGCTGAAGTATTCCGAATCTGAACTTTCCTAATAATAAAACCTTAAAATCTTTCCAAGAATTAATCAATTGCCGGTTGAAATCCTTCGCTATCAAGGCTAATTGACTAAGCACAGAGAACATTATGTTATATCAGTCAATACGGCTTTGTAGGATGTTTATCTTTCAACAGAGGTCAAGCCCAGTCTCATTTGCGTTTGACACGCAATCCATGTGCGATTTTAGCGTACATTTGAGAAATTTGTATTCAGTATCTCTGACGAATGTTTGCCATTATTTTGTTTGTAGAGGTATCTATGTAATTGGTAGCGTGAACGACGTTGCTAAGTTTGCGATGTTAAACTTGTACTTGTTAAAATGCCTATTTTGTTAAAATGCAAGACATATGTACTTGTAAACTCTTAGGGGTTGGTTGAAAGTTTCATGAACAGTGTTTAGTTAAAAAAAATATTTAAAGGAATCGTGATAATATTTTTATGGAACTCCAAAAAGTACCAGGAACTGTGACGATGAAAGAGCTTTTATCTTGATTGTACGCACAGTTTGATAAAAACAAAAGCATTTTTGTTTACTCCAAATCCATGAAAAAACATGTTTACGGCGACACTCATAAGAATTTTCGAGATCTCGACGCGTCCAGGCGTGATTCTCACGGACGAGAAATCGTACGTGTGTATACGACAACGGAATCGCATTAGCGCCCTCCAAAATGTGCTATATAGGTTAACCCCCCGATTACTTAAGTTATTGAATTTTATATCCGGTCTGTCTATTTTAACCCCTAAGCGGCGCCTAAAATAGTCCCGCGGCGACGTTTTCAATGTTAGTTAAGACCCATTTTCGGAGTTTACTCGCTAGGGGTTGAATGTAAATAGGATTTAAATTTTAAAAGAGGACAGCGTGCGTTCACGGGTATGTCATTGGAAGAACATGCGTTGCGTGTTTAGGCTGGTGTGTTTTTTTCTTGAATAATGAAAGAAGTGAACGCTTAATCTTGCAGGGGACTCGGTGGGACATTATCTGGCTGCGCAAAAGCAAATAAATATCAGCGAAACACGCGCGGGCTGGACAATCGGAGGACGGGTTGGACGAATGAGTGTACAATTTTTTGTAATAACATATATTCCACCAGTAACCTATGCTTAGGTATAATTTGTGAAAATTGCGGAGCGTCTGTTTGAAACAATTTTTGCCAAAACTTGGTTCCTTTACGTCGCTAGGTGAAGATCGATAAAGCGAGCGAAGTAGATCCTTCAAGGTTTAAACGAATTAATTCTCAACAATTTTCCTATCTCCTATAAAGGATGGGATTGGAACCTTATTAAAATTCTATGATTTTTAATCAATAGTAGATATTTATTACGTATTCTCTTGTTAGTCGGTTCGTTCAAACCAAAATAAACAACATAATAACTCTACTGAATACTCGCTGTCTGTTACTCATATTCTTCCTAAAACAGCGACTGAGGTGCATTACTTCAGTGCACTTTTAATGTCTACGCCTTGCATTATTATGCTTTGTTTGCGTAATAAGGCAGCTAATGTACGAATACACGCTACTTTTATTGTCCTCATAATACTTAGTAGCGTGCACGATTATAAATGCAAAGGCTTGGAATGCGGCAAAATTAGTATGCTCAAATTTGCAGACGCTATATTAAGTTTTATTTTAGTAGGTGCGTGTTTTCAACGTATTTAGACGTTGATGGTTTTGTATTAATAGAAATGTTGCGATTCACTTATTTAATTAACAATGGTTATTATTTAGCGTACTTTTACCGTTTCAAATCGCTTGTAATGTCATAATTTAATTATTAGTTATTTAGATAATCTTTCTAGTTATCGGTAGATCAACGTTTTAATTATGAAAAATAAAAAATATTATTATGTTTTTTGTAGTAAGATGCGAGTAGTCGAGAATAGGCGGGAATGACGTATACGTGGGGAGGCCTATGTCCAGCAGTGGACAAACTTATAGGCTGATGATGATGTTTTTGTTGTGATCTCGTAGAGTTTCCTTTTCATTAAAAGTCTTAATTTTTCCACATTGGGTATTACTGCTTGTTGTTAATATTAGTTTATGTAGACGTGTATGAAAAATTATTTTATTCATTACTTGACCCTTTCTAAGCCCATATCAGTGAATCCTCAAACACTGCAAACGTATACTTACTTACTCCCCTAAATCACATCAAATCTTATGTATAAGGCAGGTGATATTAGGGTTATATTGAATCAGCGGAGAATCGTAGCGGGCCACATTACATAATTTACTATTTAGTGCGAATCCAACCCAAGCCAGGGTTATATGCTTTTCAATATTATTAGTTTGACCCAATTATTACGCTGGTGTTTATATTGGGATGTTGGTATTAATGATTGGTACTTCTCAGCAGCCTAGGGGGTGCGATTAATCGAACATGCTAGAAGGATCCTTAATATATATTACACAACTTCACATACATTGATCTGATCTCGTGGTAAGTAGGTTAAGCACAACAGTGAATACACAAATATATTTAAATATATTTAATAACACACCCAGACACTGAACAAAGACCGATATTCGTCAACAAATATTTGTCCCGGGTGGGAATCGAACCCACGACACTTAGAACCGCAGCTTATGAACCTGAGTCACTAACCACTGTTCCACCGAGCCAGTCAAAGAAGATGATCCAGAAGACGTTTAAAATATCAAGTCATGAAGGCATCGGCATTGAGAAAACAAACTGTTCAGGTTTACGATATTAGTATACATTTTGCATGAAATGCATGGTTTGATCGATTTCGTTTTTGTATTGTCTTTTGAAATGAACAAATATAATATTTGGTGCAAAGAGACAAAATGTTAATAGTACAAGAAAAATAAAATATTAATAACTAATTTAGCCTTTATGGTCGAAAAAGTTTTGTACTTATTCTGGTTCAAGTATTATTAATAATAAGTAATAATCGTTCGCATCTTTCCACCTGTAACAGGTTTCCGACTGGTCCGGTTTTGGCGGTTGTAATGCCAAGGTCTTCACTTTCGTTTACTGATAAATTAATATAACCGCGACGACTTATGTAAATGCAAAAAAAAAATATGTATAATATTAAAGGTATAAAATCCAAAGAAATCAAACGTTAAGAAAATAAAACTTTTGCTAATCTAGGTAGAAAAAGTAACATATTGTTATTGTTATCATTTGCTGTAGTTAGGTATGTAATAACAATAATTTCTTAATTTGAAAAAAGAAATATTTTATTTATCATTCGACGCTTTAACGGTGAAGGAAAACATCGTGAGGAAACCTGCACTCCTAAGAAGAAATAAGAAATTAGTAGTCGACCAACCCGCACTTGTCCAGCGCGGTCGACTAAGGCCTTATCGCCCTAGTTTAGGGTAGGCTCGTGCCCCAGCAGTGGCGACGCATATGGGCTGATGATGATGATGATATATTTATTTTATTTATTTATTAGTTGAGGTGCGATTTCCATATACCTAGACAAAATACTGGGTCAGACTACTTATTATAATATTAAAATATTATAGTATACAGACTTTACAGTGGCAAATATTCCGATAAATAATAATGCATGTAATTAATAAGAATGAGAAAGATTGAAAGATCACACTGGCGCCTGTGATCTTAACTCTTTTTTCTCTACAAAATATTATTAAGAAACCAGTAGCGCATTGTTGTTTCTTGTAGACTTGTAGACCTTATATTGTGGCGTTTGTTTTGCACGAAATCGTCAGCATTTACAAACAATAAAAAAATGTACAAAGACCTCCTTCCGCCTCTGTGTAATTCAAACAAAATGACAAAGGCCTGGCTGTAAATGGACCTTATGAAGTTAAAGAATTGCTCCAACTATGTTCTCGCTCAAAGATTCAAATATTACTGCGCAGCATCACTTTAGTAGACTTCATTCATAGTTCAAAAGTAGGTCACAGTTTGCCAACAACTGGGCACATCCCGCTCTATTTATGACCCCTCAAATCAACCCATTTAATCTGACACACAATAGGACAATTACTGTCATCTTTATATTCAAGTTTAGTCCGGGCCCCAAGGCCAGTTTTGGTATTGCGTCCATTTTGTATTCCGAATTCATAGTAAAGGATCAGTCGAATTAAAGTTTGAATAGTAATTTCAGCTAGCAAACATTTTAGGGACCTATTTCTTCAAGGTCACTGTAAAGAAAAAAAATATCAGCGTAGTGTTGTGTACTGTTTCGTTCCTGGAGATATTTCTGTTACTTCGGTAACATTAGCTTACCTTTATACTTACTACCAGGCGAAGGAGTCAGAAACCTGAATATGTTTTGAAGCCATTATTGCAATAGTTAATGCAACTTATTAATCTTTAGGAACAAAATATACCGAGATGGAAAGAGGGGATCCGTTCACACGGTCTCCGGAACAAGATATGATAGGATAACCTGAATAAGTACATATTAAAAAAACTATAAACTTATTATCAGTTGACGTAGCAACAGATAGCAGTACCAGTACTGAAATCTGTCGCATTTACTAGCCCAAACCCACAACCTCACATGCTTAATTCAGCGTATTTTACCAATAAACCAACGAGGCAGTCAACCAATTAAATCATGCCACATGGTTGGTTTAAAGTGGAAGGTTAAAAATACCTACGTCATAATCTTTATCGTCTGAAGGGCCCACTAACCAGAGCGTCGGAACCGGGTATCTGGGTCAAATAGTATGCGGATTGAGGTCTAGTTATATTGGACGTCACAGCGCAATTATCTGTACCACTGCCGAGATGTCAGAGCTTATGTTGTTTATTTGCATGTTCTTTTTCTTCTATGTTTGTAGCGGGGGTGATGAGCAATTCTTCATTCTTATTTTTTTGGTCGCTTTCATTTGTTTCGATTCTAGATTGGAGCTTAGCTTTAAATGTGATTGTTTTTAATCTGAGCATGTAACTTAAACTACAAAAGAACGTGAAATAAAACCTCATCATTTACTAATAGCATCTGACTATCTTCTTGCATCGATCTTGAAGCGTCGATGGCCGAGTGGTTAAGGTCGTTGCTTGCCATGCGAGAGGTCGCCAGTTCAAACCCCGCCAGGTACCAATGTGTTTTTCAAATTTGAAATTCATATGTACCATCATTCGACGCTTTAACGGTGAAGGAAAACATCGTGAGGAAACCTGCACACCTCAGAAGAAATTCTTAGGTTGTGTAGTCGACCAACCCGCACTTGGCCAGCGTGGTCGACTAAGGCCTTATCGCCCTAGTTTAGGGTAGGTGCCCCAGCAGTGGGGACGTATATGGGCTGATGATGATGATGATCTTCTTGCATGACGAAGAGAGAGATTTATAAGTCAACTAAAACAGAATTGAAGGAGTGCGGTTCATTTATTTGTTATAGCTCACAGGCAATGTAATTGGATCACGTAAGTCATTTACAATAATTGATTTAATTAGTGTGACAGTTTCTATAGATCTACGGAGAGAGAACACTGATCTTATTGATGCCACTTATCTTACAAATATCAAGAATAGATTTGTCGCAATAAGCAGGAAGAATGCAATTATACCTTTACATAATTGCCCTGTCCACGCAATCATGTCATAGAATAGACCCATCAAATTGCTCTGTGCACTCTTCCGAAGGCACCCGTGTCGACGGAGCGTAAAGTTTTGTCTCATTTGTGTTAATGTCATCAACGCACATAAGGTTTGATACGGCGAGGGCGCCCGCTGTAATGTACGGCCAAGAATGCCACTGGCATTCTTGCGAGTCCGGCGTTGTGTTTTGTTTTAAATGCGCTAACTAATCGTCGTTTGATTGACTAGGCTGGCTCATTCGTTCTTGGAACGTGCTGTTCTTTTGTTTTACTCAGTTTCACAGCTCGTGTTTCAATTGTTTATTTATTTCGTTCATGTTTAACTGGGTAGTGATATCACTGACTACTCGTATTTCGTGGTATATTTTCTTCTGGATTAATCTACTGTTAACAAATGACACCTAAAACAACAGAATTGTTGGCTTTAGTTAAAATGTATTAACCAAATTGTGAACCGCTAGTTAAAACTGTTTATCATTACTGTTCCTATGTACTCGTAATTAACTTCACGCCATCCATTACCTTTATTAGAAGTAAAAAGAGAAAAAATGCGACATTTAGTGTTACAACATTAATCAAATGTACCACGTCCCAGTCCCAGCAGAGCCTTTTGCACTCATTCTATATTCTGCGACACTTACACTTTACCGGGCCGTATCCCGTTTTCGCCTTTTTGCCGTATTTCTGTCGTCCATGATGAACATGGTAACACGACTCCAGTGTGCTATCGGAGCAGGGTGAATGTAACGATTAAAATTTCAAAGACTGCTTGTGTATGCTTGTACAGACCGAAATAGCGGAGCGTTCCCTCTCGGTAGATTGACGCCCTATGTTGGACCACTGGTATACTCTGTTGTAATAGCGCGCGAATTAGGACCTTATTACTTGAAGCATTAGGTTTATGGGTTCGCTTGGGTGTGCAAAGCTAGCTTTGTCCACCTATGTGACGTTTGTTACTTACAATGCAGGAAACGAGGGGTGTACCCTGTGTTTGCGGTGTCTGTCGCAAGATTTGTATCACGTATTGTGCATTATGTTAGGGAATGATGTCACGTTTTATGATGGATGTGATTGAATGTTCGACAATTGAACCGCGCCTATGGAGTGTGTAGTGATAAGCATATTGTGTGCATTACCGATGATATGACTTGATAATGTCGATCATAAGATTCTATCAGCTGAAAAATAGCAGCGCCCTATGCAACTGTGATGTTTGACAAAACGCGTGAGAAAGATATTTTTGTTAGTGTCATCATCAGCCCATACACGTCCCCACTGCTGGGGCCTGGGCTTACCCTAAACTAGGGCAATCAGGACTTAGTAAATATAGTCATATTATATTCGTAGAGTTTTATTGAATTTATTAGACTTATTTACTTTATTTTTAAACACTACTTTATGAATGTTAATTAATACGTACATAAAAATTTAGTTGTTTACCTTATATAATATTTAAATAAAAATGTAAATAATTTTTATTAGTCTGAGATTGCAATAATAAAATTACTACTAATATAATACTTTGCATAATATTTGATGTAACCTGTTACAAGGCGATGATGATGAGCATCAATACATAATATAAAACAAAGTCGCTTTCGCTGTATGTCCGTATGTATGCTTAGATCTTTAAAACTACGCTACGGTTGTTTTTAATAGATAGAGTGATTCTTAAGGAAGGTTTGGATGTAAAATTTACCCGAAGCGAAGCGAGGGCGGGTCACTACTTAATAATAAACATAAATATCAACATAGACTTAAAAAATCTAATGACGTAAAGTTTTAAAATATGATATGTTTTTCAAATATCTTCTGTGTAATTAACGTAGTTTTTTCTTTTATTCTCGATGCGTAGTTTCGACAGCGCGTGAAACGCGTTAGTTGTTTATACCCTACATATTCCTTAAAGATTTAATTTTTCACCTTCGACCATGAGATTTTATTGATCATACAGGGTCGGGATAACGTCTTTTATCGACGGGCATCGATGCTGGGACGCAACGTTACTGAGAATTGGATGTGAGGATTATACCAAGTGCCGTCATTGTACTGATAAACTGCTTAGGGGACACCGGGCGGAATAGTTAATGAGCCATTTTGAATTGCTACACGTCCGAGACGGTATTTACTAATAAACACTGTTTTATACGTTTCCCGTTTTCGGCAGCGATATAAAAGGCCGGCCAAGTGCGACACTGACTCGTGGTTCTTTATTAACGTGTACTTTACTTTTTGTTACGTAAAGCTGGTGGTTCTTCGTCTGATCACTGTTCTGTAATGTCTGATTGCCTTCTGACCGAATTATGACGGTAGGGAAACTTAGAGTAGAGTAGTAAGACCTTTTTTCCCGTCCTTCATAGATACTTGTATGTTTGGATAACTATACTTTGCAAACGAAACTCTATAGGCATAGATAAGAAATACTATAGATTTTAGTTGCGTTGCCGCCTTATGTATCGATACACATTATTGTTATCAATCCTTACTCATATTATAAATCCGAAAGTAACTCTGTCTGTCTGTCTGTCTGTTACGCTTTCACGCATAGAGTACCGGACCGATTTAAATGAAATTTGGTACAGATATAGTCCAGAGCCTAGGAAAGGTACAAACAACAAAGGTATAGGCTACTTTTTACCGACTGCGCTATAAGGAAGTAATGCTTTACCCGTTAAATGTCTCTACGCGGACGAAGTCGTGTGCGGAAAGCTAGTAGTATATTAATATGAAATGTGATATATGTAATGTTGTATGTTTTTAAGCCCCATAGAGTTCTTAGAGCAACAAAAGACATTAAAAGGAGTTTTTGCTCTAAACAACCATCTTAAGAATTTAACATAGCTCTCTTAAATACCTACGCAACCACACTCGCTGTGGGATACCGTTCACTAAACCGTAATAGAATAAAAGAACTGACATGCCATAGAATTTGATGTAAATCTTTTTTTGCAGAAATAAATCCTTTCACTTTATTGCGTGGAGCCTTTAAAAGCCGCTATCGATATCACAATCCCTGTCCTTAGAATGCGATTCTGGTAGACGGTGAAGCAAAAACAATATTATTAAATGTGTAACCATAAACTCGTAGACTGTCTGTATTTTAAACAGGATTTGTGACAACAGGATTTGTTAAAAAAAATGAGGTATCATTGCTTACTTACTTAAGACGTGTATGCTTTTGCATAGCTAACCTTGCGTGGTTAAGTACACAAATTAAGTGAGTCCTGTGCAGATTCTCTCTTGACATTTTATGAGGAAAAGCTGTCAGTTTGCCTAAACTATATGAGTACATGGGTTCCCAATAACAACGACAAGATTTGACTACTATTCACGACCGTTAAACTAGACCGAACATTTATGATTTGCATCACAACGAAAAACCTTCCAACTCACGTCCAAATCTGTTGACTTTTCAAATTGAATTGATAATTCGTCCCCGCTGTAACCACAGATAATGGCGGACAATTAAACCGTTCATCTGAGCAGTGAGCGATTGCTGATTGCATTCGGAACTCAGATGTGATCTAATTCCGAGGCATTCCGAGGCGTCACCGCCGTGTGTGATATCACTCCGTAATCTACGCCGTCTACGCCATGTTGGCGTAATAGCGCGTTTATAGGCCGGGCGCTTGCTGTAAATCTGCACTCATTAGCAGGTATGCTGTAAT
Organism: Maruca vitrata; assembly: GCA_039566165.1. NCBI lineage: Eukaryota > Metazoa > Arthropoda > Insecta > Lepidoptera > Crambidae > Maruca > Maruca vitrata. Next base: position 11,921,708 of record CM076917.1, on the reverse strand, counting down.
GAATGAGAAATGATGTGGCGATTATGCGAAACAAAACTGCTTGCTAGTCGGTGTATCCATTGTGGGAGTGAGTGAAAATATTGCTTAGAATTTAAGTGTTATTCAAACAGCATCCAACTTTGTCAGAAAATTGTTGAAAACTTAGAACAAATTACGTTGCTCAGATCATATAAATTGGTATGATTATACTATTTAGTTGAATATTGCGACAGTAATGGTTCCACATTATTAAATTTTGTACTAAACTTGACAAAACGTACTGTAGATTTTTGTCCCGTTTCCAGATTCATTGCCTTGCATTTTACAAATGTATTATTTTCATACCTCATCATTGGCCTATCACAGTCCTCTCCTGGACACAAACCTTACTGAACCTAATTTATGTATCATTAATCAGGTAGGTTTGCAATCATACATCTCTATTTTTAAACTGTCATGGTTACACGCAAAAGACAACTAAAAAAAAGCCTGTTCACCCGTGATCATGGCGCTTGCAACACCAAATTATCGGGAGCTCATTAAAACAAAACAACACCGCAAATATGGCGGACATTTTCAGTTTTCTAACATACGCCTCTTACTCGAACGGGAGCCACTACAGCCCGTCTGCTCCCGGGCTCTTGGCACGGGCTCCACCGCCATCGCGTCTGAGCGCCGGATGTCCGCCACGCCACGCCATTCCAACTGTCGCGCATACAATGCCCTCCAAGGCGTTTTGTTTTATTTAATTGAAAATTTCGTCACACCACCCATTGTGCGCGAACACTGGCGATTAATGAGACGATCGTCGAGCTTCAGAATAGATTTCCATTCGCGCGAAATCTGAAACAGGCTTGACAGATGCATTCAATATGCTGTTTACCATGTAAACTCCAGCGAAATATCATGTAGGACTCTACATGATATATCCCTAAAGTATACAACACAATGGACATATTGTGTTGTATACTTTTTTATTTAACACAAAATTGTGGGCTTTGGAAAAGAAGTTTGAAAGACGAAAATACATAGGTTTAGATATGTGTATTGTGTATGTAAGCTGTTGTGGTTATGTATAAGTAAATACCTACCTATTGCTGCATCTATTGAATTGAACCAAGATGTTAGTTATATCCGTGGTCGTTTAATAACATTTGGATCTTGTAGCTTTAGTAAGCGCTGTCCAGAGATCGTAGAAACAATAATGATACTATTTAAGAATATCCCTCCCAATAGAAATTCTTATCTTCCCAGCATCCCATATGTGAGTATTAAACAAACACCTACTAGCTAATAGACATAATAGCACTTATATGATTCACGTACATTTTCCCAGTAATCCGCTTATATTGACACAGCCCGTGAATGCCGTAGAAGATTTCGACAGATGCTCTGCGGTTAGTCGTATTTCTGAAACCCTTGGGTGTTCTGAGCCTAAGCTAGCCGTAACTGTCCGAGGAACCGACAGATGTACGCTTTCACAGTCCTAGGAATTTCAGTTCCAGTGGTCCAAATAAAGAAAATCTCAATTCGAACGAAGATGTTTTGACGCATCGTTTTGCTACTGTGTAGACTTTAAATCAAAACAGTTTTTCAGATTTCTGGTCCCTATTTCGTTTTATTCTCAACAAAACTGTCACAAAGGCTCGATTGGCATCAATGATTGTCCATCGGGCCTTGTCAATATAAATTCTCTTAGGTACTATACTTATCAATTGCATGCCGTTATAAAGCTTGATAAAGGTGACCTGGCTATGAATTGTGTGTACATAATAGGAAAATGAAAACCTACATTTTGCAATCACTAAGTCAGTGAGTGGAAAATTGATTAATGTATTCTATAAAAGTCCTCTTGTAAACAATCAATAAACACGGGCTGCGTTAAGCGCTAGTCTGGTCAGCGCGTAGCGTAGCTATCGTCGTGTGGTGTTTTATTGCCTCACTGTCCATGTCAGAGGCTTACGTGAATGATGTGATCAGTTTTACAGGATATACGTTACTTGGTTGATTCAGACCACTTGATAAAATAACTGACAATCAAAAATAATATTCATGTTATTATTATTTCTACATTCTTAATGAAATCTTTGTTTGATTGATACAACTCTTGTCTGTCTCCTTGTGAATGGGGTTTTAAGGGACTATTATCTTTAATGGACTACCATGAGCTATCGAAGCAGAAAGGCTCTCTTAATGTGACGTTTGCGCACCCTCTACGTGAATCTAAGCTCAAGGCCCCTAACCTAACGTGAATAATATAATAGTATTTCTGTGCATAGAAGTAGAGTTCCATCAAATCTCCACAGTATAAAAGTTGACGTTACTGATTTTGGATTATGCTCTAAGTATTTATGAAATATTCCGAACATGTTGAATGAATCCAAATCGCTCGTAATTGAGTTGTCCAATTACGCTGGTAACGCAACGACGATCCCACTTTCAAAGTGTGAAAATATTTCAAAACTATACAAAAAAATATTGGGTCATCGAAAGTTTCAACGGCCATTTCGTTTTACGAGTACATTCATCCCTTTAGCGGAACGTGACAGAAATATTAGCGAGCTGATAAAAATATTAATTTACGTGTGCAGCCGTTTTGGGCGTATTGTTAAAATAACAGGGGTATTCGCGTTTGTTTGTGTTTCAAGAGTGCATGAAAATATAGAGCTGTCCTTAGATAAGTTTAATACTCGAGGCGATTATTTTTTTTGTGGTTTTTTTTGTTTATTTCAAGTTTTTTCCAAGAATACTTAATAACCTATTTTAATTATGTGATAAGGCATAGTCCTTTCTTTTCCAGTTTCCTTTTAGTCCTAATTGAAATTTCGTCCCGCAAAAACCAGTGATATTATAGGGTACCTAATTAATTATATGTTATTCCTCAATAATACTTTCTAATCGCACGCACACAATGCCGTGGCGAAGACTGCCGAACTGAAATGCGCGAGAGGTTTTTTCGTTACGGAATTTCTGGATTCGGTCCCCGCGCTCAAGGCCCGCGATAGAAGCTATGCAATAGCTTAAAAACTTAACACGAAATCGCTGTGTCCTCAGCTTACAAATTGCGCTGGTCCATTCTAGCCCATCGGTTGCTTATCAACCGGCGACACGCGCCCACTGGAGGATTTGACGCGAGATGCACGCCATTATCCGACGTAGGCTGTACGAGCACAATCGATAACTAGGCTGACTGTACTCTCTTAATACCGTGCTGGTGTTTTCAAATGGTCTGGGTGTATTAATAAATGTATGTTTCAAATGGTCTGAGTGTACTTAATAAATGTATGGTTCAAACGATCGGACTGTACTAAATGTATGATATTATTAGATGGTCTCATTGTACTCATAACTTGCTGATATATTCAGATGGTCTTACTTTCTTTGTATCTTCAATCATAGTGACGCAATCGATCGATATGTATTTAATGAATTTTGATGTGAAAATACATAATAAATTGGGGAGCTCTTGTCTGGTGGTCTGACTCTGCTTATTAACGTGGAGATAATAAATAAGAGTTACTGAAAGTTACAGTAGCTGATATAAGACACACCTATTACACGTATTTTATATCATATATCATAAATTACACCAGATATTGTTTAAAACACATTCTGATCACGTTTAGGCATAACTAACACAACTCTGCCATGTTTTGCAAATCTTTAAGCAATTGACATTATACCCAAAACATCTACGGCTTATCGTACTACTTTTTTATTGGTATTCACTCGTACTTCACTAGAATCACCAAGAAATTCCAACAAACATGCGCCTGCGAAAACCATCTCGCGACGTCCGTTGGGTCATTCCACAACAGTTTAAATAGTCCAGTCAAAATAGACAAAAATAAGTGCTAACTTAGACAAAATTCGCATAGAGCTGAAAATTGCCAGAGACGTTAAATACATCATAATAAACGAAATATCAAAAACCCCCATCAATCCTACTTCTGCAAAAAAATTATTCAAGCTCAAAAGTATAAAACGAAGGATTTTTCCATTTTTCTCGAAAATAGTAAGTATTATCGTAAAAATAGGTCAAACAAAACTTGTATATCATAAAATTTTCTACAAAAATGGTCCAGTCACTTTTCCCTTCTCGACTCACCCTTCCCGACATATCGTGGTTTTAGTCATTAGAAAATTCATATTTTACATAATATGCATTCATCTGTTGATATCGTTTTTGATCGATATATGACCTGGAGTAGGTTCACTAGGGTAACCACGTTAAAAACCGCCCAAGTGTGAGAAAAAAAACATAGGTTTTGTATGAGAACCCACTTTACACGTTGGTTTCATGTTGTTTCTAGTATTAGATGTTATAGAGGCAACTGAGATACATCATTCGTAAAAAATTTAACTGTCTAGCACAATCCCATGGGGGCCTGGAAGCGTTTGAAAATACAACTTTTTCAATGTTGTGCATCGCTATATCTCTGAAATGGTGAATCTTAGGAACAAAGCGTTAAGACATTTTTTTATAGATAATTACGTGATAAGAAATTTTGTCATACATACTTTTATGATAAAACTAACCGTTTCGCTCAAAAGTGCATAAAACTGATATTTGTGACGTTTGACCTTGATTTTTTTTTTTTTGCAGACGTAGGATCGATGGGGACTTTTGACAGATTATTTGTAATAGTGTTCCCAACATTCATGCCAATTTTCAGCTCTATGCGAATTTTTCCTAGGTTAAATGTCTATTTTGACTGGACTAAAACATCATACCGACTTTCATAACCTAGTCGCTTTGACGACTCAAACAGCTCCCTAGCGGGTAGCGTGTTCAAACTCCATGTCCACGACGGCATAGCCCGGCGTTTGTTCAAACTTAACATTTCCATAAGAATAGGCAACGAACTACGTACCAGGCAAATATCACGGTGGGGACTAAGCTTTAAAATGCAAAAGGAAAATAAGGTGCACAATACACGTGAAAATTATACCCTCATGCTTACGTCACGTTTTTGTTCAAATGTCACGGGAATTGTGTCGCGTGGAGACCAACTTTTTTTTTAAAAGAACGATTTTGTAAAAAACAATTGCCAGTATGACTTTGTGTTTCGCTATCAGGGTCATTAGTTGTATAGATATTTTTGTGGAAGGGACATTAGGGTTTCATTAAATGACGATCGTTGAGGCAAAGGGGGTTGTTAACACATATCACTTTTAATAGGTATTTAACCTAATAAAAAAATTGGATTAATCTATTCACATACCCTTTTATTTCATTTGACTTTGTGCCTTTAGGATTCGAGGAATCCTAGCTCCGTTACTATCTATAGTTAACTTGAAATTAAGAAAGGCATGGAGCATAGTTTTCCAACCTGAATCTGTTTCCCACCAGTTCATAAACAAAACGGGGTCCGATCAACGGATCGGATAGATTAACGAATCTATTTTTAAAATGAGACGCATTTGACATGTTTGTCATACTATTACTACATACTATTGTATTAAATGTTAATAAAAGGTATTTTTCTTCTTTTCTACTTCCGCTCTTCAAACCATTATACTCTTACTCATAAATAAATAAATAAGAAAAATAAATTTGTGTGAGTTTTTCTGTAATGAAATTACTCAGCCCGGAGTTAGGAAGTTGGCGGTTGAACGCCCGTGCCTCGGAAAGCACGTTAAGCCGGTGGTCCTGCGCCCGATCTCTCATCGGTCATGTCGGATTGCCGTCTCACCGAATTATGAGAGTAAGGGAATAGAGAGTGCACTTGTGTTTGCGCGCACACTTGTGCACTATAATATGTCCTGCGCAATTGGCTGATCTCAATTGAGATCGGCCGCCATGGCTGAAATCGGTCGGACGCCTTTATTTATTTTATTTTACTCTTACTCATAATGCAAGAACGTAAGCTGAAAATAGGTCTAATATAGTAAATGAAGAGTTAAGAGTATTTCCCCAAGGTCGGAGCAGAATAGTATTAATGTAAATGTACATTATTGAAATCGACTATTTACAACAATGTCCAGTTTGGTCTATTGTTATTCGTCTCAAGTAATGAGTCAGAATTCCCGGGACAGCCCAGGGGAAATAACGTTTAAATATCTACATCTAGTTTCATGTTATAGTGTTCATAGGTCTGGAGTAAGTTGTTTACAAATAATGTACTAATAAATCGATATCAGTAAATTTTATCCTGTACTGTACGTACATTCAGATTATTCAGAGCCCCATTAAAAAGGTATTAAAATGACAACGATTTATACTTTGCATTATTTTCTAATCGTGAAGAATGCTAAATCTCTTCTTCTATGTTCGACATTGATGGACGAGTTTTAAGTCCAAAGGGAAATTGGGTTAAGATGATACTCATTCGTTTAATTAATGACTTTCGTTTGTTTCAGGTAAAAACCCACTAAATCCGACGACTTTTGCGACTGAGCTTGTAAGTAATTGCTCTAGAACACTTAATCATTTTAGATGAAAATGACGAGACAAACCATCGAATTCCCGCATATAAAGCGGAGATCCATAATTCATCGTGATCCTAATATGAACCCCAATCTATTATCTCTTAAACGATTTCGCACCGAATGAATATTCATTTAAGAGTAATACGAGCCCGAAATGGCATTACGAGAAAAAAACGAGCCTTCCCTCATGGAAGGAGAAAACTCATTTAAATTTTTGATTGTGGAGGAAAACTGGCGAAAGCGGGCCAAATAGCGCCCTAATCGGAAGGTCAATAATTTGTTTTGGGCGCATTCCTTTTGTTTAATTCGTCGGGAACTTCTTTGTGAAGTGTCAGAAAGTCCGGTGAAATTAAATCTCGCAACTTTTATGTGATATGAGAACTCGTTACGAACGCTGGAAACTTTTGTTGACGGTTTAATGAAAATAATAAGTATTGTGATGTCTCTCTGAGCTTATTGCCGGACACTGGCAAAAGATACATAAGTCTAATCTAAAGGCAACTGCCTAAATATAAGTGCACTAAGGGAAATACTAAGTGCACTCGAACTCACATGGTCTGCTTAGAAGTCAGGCCGTCGTGATGACATAGAGACCAGAACCATTTTCAAGGGCTTATTTCCTTTTCCCAGTCATGAAAGTGGGCAGATTACTTCTAACTACTTCTCGTATTCGATTTTCAGATCAAATATAATTTTTCAGCACAATTGAGACTGGAGCCATTTTCCACCAGTATACCAACCAGTTAAACAATACCTTAACATACACATACACTTGCGCTAATTGTCCGGGGTGGACTAATGGCGGCTCGTTTATAATATTCCTCGGCGATTGGCAAGCGCGGTCTAAAACCGTGTGCACACGTCGACGGTTGGAAGACGAATGGGCCAGTTCGCGCAAAAAGGTCGGTGTCATTAGCGAGGGTAGGTAACGAGCACAACTTTGCGGGTACATTCTTCATATCGCGGACCATTGCTCCGTTTAGGGTTCCGTCCGTTACGGCCCTTTCATTATCTCGCTTTGTACCCCATTCGCAACTATCTTTGATGTTTAAACCGCAATAAGCTTGCACGAATTGAATTTTATGCCCGTTTACAAAATGGTTATGGAGATGTCTTTTGATACGATATTGGGGACGGGACCGGCTTAGTTTGATTTTGTGACGCTCTATTTATCCAAGCTTGTACCTAATATGAACCGTATCATGTCTTATAAAATGTATTACTATTTGATATTTGGCATGTTTGAAAGTGTTTAGTAATTACTTCCAATAATTTGCTATCCTCAGAACTGTCTCTGTGTCAGTAAGTCCAGCGAGCTGCGGCACATCACATAAACATTTAATAACAACGCTTTATAGCAAACTTAAACAATAAATAAGAACACCAATCCACAAAACTTGGTACTATAGCACTTATTCAAAGAGATCAAGAGAATAATAGAACAACCAATTCCAGCTCTATTATCATTCCTATCTTGCATCTCACACGTGCCCGCATAGCAACGCAAAGCAGAGCAGTCGTCCAGAAATATCAATTGAAGTTAAACATCTCATAAAGAGCAGCGACAAGTTCGGGAGGGGGGAATCAATTGTTCAATTGATCACGTATCATTGGGCCGACGTGACGCGCCCCTCGCCATAGCGGAGTATTTCGATTATGACACCGACTGTACCCGAGAAACAATAGTAGTTGTGGAAGTTGGAACGCGATTGAAACAATAACTGCTTTTGGAATGTTTAATGCTGCGACTACATCATGCTAACGCAACCATTTTTAGTTTTGACTGATGGTCTGAGTCTTGTAGATAAGAATGGTAACACGAATATTCGTCGTACCTCGCTGTTGTAACCACAGCTTTAGAGTTAAATTAAATGGTTCTTTGCCTAAGACGTCTAACGATGCGACTAATGTTTTGATCCATTTTTAGCACTGTATTTGTCATTAGCATTTGTGGTTCTTGTTATATTCTGAACCAAAGGCCAGCAGAAATAAAATAAATAAATACTAAATACTGATCAGATTTACTAGTAAAATATACAACTGAATATCAAAAGTACATACCCATACTTCGAACAAACACCGATGTTCATCATACAAATATGACGTGTCCAGAGTGAAAATCGAAACCACGGCTTCTGCCGTAAGGGACATTTGGACTACTAATTGCGCCATAGAGCCATAAAACAATTTCCCAAATCTTTATCCAGCAAAAAATGGATACGATGTACCTAACTACTCTGTATAACCAATCGGTAAACGTCACTCCGAACATCAATTCGGCTCTCAACGTCACTTCTATGGTATTGAAACGTCGTTCACACCCGAATCGCGATTCTGGAGCCACTCGTGTTTTGCAACTTTTCAATAAATCGCCTCGTGCCGACCGCCCTGAATGGGAAAAAGGGACTGACCACTTAAAGAAAATCACATAATTGAAGAACAGTCAACGGCGCGCGAAGTGGGGTATGATGGTGGACTGGGCCCGAGATTGTCACAAGAGATTTTATTCAATTTAAACCCTTGAAACCTCCTGGAGAGAGTTGGATACGCAGCATTCCCCTAGTGTATAGGATAGCCATTACGCAAACAATCCTTCTCCATTATACAAGCGTCGACATTCTGAGAGGTCTCACTGATGCTACGTAACATTGTCTTAGGAGATCCTAAATAAATTAAAATTACTTTCGTGTTCAGTAACACTTTTGATGGTAAGTACATTTTGTCATCAGAAGTAAAAACTTTACCTATTTCATGTTACCAAATATACTTTTCAATGTAATTACAAATGTTTCTAAACTGTAAATATGAACTGTAAATCATCATGAAAAGAAACTCTTTATTCAATGCGAAGCGACGTCACCAGATTGAATTCAAATAAAAAGCGGGTTTGTCAACCCTAAAGGGCCTGCCCTCGGAAACAATTCTCGAGGTCCCGAAGACGTGCCTTTTGGCGGAGGTCAGAGAGCGGACCAAGGGCCATACATCATGCGCGGTTAAGGGCGAGCTAGGAAACGTGCATGACAAATGATTGCGCCCGTAACGATGGAATTAAAAATATTTTTGCTTTTGCCTTTACGGCGACCCTGGACGACGTTTTGCGTTTTCTTCCATCTTTTGTTTGACTAAACGTATTTAATGTGTATGTGTATAGCATGTATAGATTTTTTTTATTAACACTTGATATTTCTATTTTTTATATGTAACTCTTATTTCTTTCTATGATTCCAGTTAATATGCATCTAGACACGCGGTAGCGTGTCAAGCCAAGTTCAAGAAACAGAACTGGCGAGCCGCACCGTGTGTAATATTACACGAACCATTTGGAACCACTTTTGAACCCCTCATAAATCAAAAACTATTTCACATAAACGTATCAAATTTGGCTCATATATTGTGACTTGCGAGATAAATATATGTTCTAAATTTCATAACCTTATCTTAAACAGTTTTTTAGATATTAATGTCCAAAAATCCTCATTTTTATCATTGACTGACTGATCTAGTTTTAGTTTTGAATTTGTCCTTTTAAAATGACCCACGGCGTTACAATGATATTACTTTTCTACAAAAAGTAATGATATCCAATCAAAAACATTAATGTGAAATGAGAGCCAAGTTCAATATTATGATAATTGCCTTGGTTGTTGACTTCAACGACAAAAGAAGTGAGATCTAAATGGGTGCCAAGTTCAATGGTCAACCCTGAAATTTATTTATAAGTAACACTATAACATACCTATCATATCTTCTTATAACATAAGATAATGTATGGTGGTAGCATATGAAGGTCTGTCTTGGCTAGTTTTCATATATGAATTATAGCCGTCGCAAGTTCTAAGCCTACAAGTATTTGTCGGTTTTTATTTTATAATTCCGTAAATTTGGATCCAGAGAAACCAGCGAGCGAACATAATAATACGTTGGTAGGTTTATAGAAACTAGCCAAGACAGACCTTATATATTTCACCTTAACTGTAATTGCGCATTTAAAAGTTCCATGACAAACAAGTGAATAATTTTAAAACATTTTCATGTATTCATGACTGATACTCTCATTATATATTGTAATCTTAATGGTGACAGGTTTTACTGAGACGGTGTTAATAAACTTGTAAACGATGACAACCAACGTTCCAAAAATGGCACATTCCTTTAACGAGATGGTGTCAAAAGTGGTACTTTAAATGCAAAATATAAGGTTGGAAAACACAAAAGCTCCTCATAAGCATCAGATTACACATGCTTCGTACTGAAGAGACGCTAAGTGGGACGAAATCGTTTGTAATTCTTTTTCCGTTAACTTATTTTTTATTTTTGAAGTCCGACGGCACCCTAACACTACGTAATTCCAAGAAAGTATACCTATAAATATCTTCTTTACATTGTGTTATTTTAGAATCAAAACAACTTGTTTACTAAATTTGTTATAAAATAATACTGTGTGATAAGCCAATCGGATAATAAGTAAAATTATTTCAAATTAAAAACACGGTATCCATTCGATTTTCTCATTTCGACTGAGGAGAATTGTTTTTATTCGGGCTTAGATACTTATGACTGATTTATCAACCAATGTGAATGTAATTTTAATTACACTACGTGTAGAATGTAATTTATACGTTTAATTTAATGCTTATTATACCGAAATTTGAAAAATATATAAAGTTCGTGTTATTTTCCCTATCTCGCATAATACGCTTTCTCGCTTAAGACGCGTTTTTGATAGGGTCCATAAGAAATCGTCTTAAGCGGGTTTCACTGTATTTTACAAATGTTGGAAGATAATATCTCGTATACGGAGTGATAATGGCCGATTGAAAGCAATAATAATCCATTAACAAACACATACATACTTGCAGAATAATTTCCTTTTTAGGAGGCAAATGGCTCACATCTTGTGGCAATTGTTTCTACACTCTCTAAACTGATTATGGTCAGGCTAGATTAACTCTACTATCAACATCTAAACACTGTTAAGGAAAACAACATTTCCCTAGCACGTGGCTAACACCCAATCCATTTGCAATACGCAACGACACAGTTTGCCTTTCATCAATACTAAAATAGTGCATTCCAACTGGAGTGTTTGCGTAACTGTCGACGGAATCTAGACATCACCTCGGCGCTAAATCGTGATCGTCCGTCAAGTGTACGTGACACGCCCGTTCCTAGGCATCAATTGAGACCAATGAATTCGACCTCGCTTTGTACTAGGGGGCTTAGGTCTGTTGAGAATGAACCATATTTACATTGCCGATTGAATGGTTAGAGCTAAAGTCTATGACCGCAGTTTTATGAGTGACAATGACTCTTTGGGGACACCGAAAACAGAACACAAATATCCACACTCTTGCTAATACTCAAAGGAAAAACGGGATCGAAAGCATCACTTCCCAAAAATGACTAAACTTGGCATTAAGAAACCTGAAAGTGTCCGGGATATTTAGCATGTTTTTTTGTTATACAACAGTGCCGAAATATCGGGAGCTCATTAAAACAAAATAACATGGTGAATATAATGTGTGTAACCATGACAGTTTCAAATTATATATTGGCGTTAAGAACTGAAAAAGATCTCATTTCGTAATTGAGAACGATAGGCTCTAAAGAAAATCACAGTTCGACACTGGGTCTATTGTGCCTATCGACCTCATATGTGGACAGGCGTTTACCATAAGATGGGAGGTGAGAGCCATCCGCTTCCCCGCAAGTCCGGTGATGATGAAGAGCCATCATCGTAAGTTAGAAAAAAAAGGTCACCCAGAACGTTCATTATACAAAAATACCCTTCATTCTTTACCGTACAAGAATACACCGTGCTTAATCATCTCTCCAATAAAAATCTCGAAAAGGATACATGTAATCATCTGTACATTCCTATTTGGCCTTTCAAATTTATTGCGAGCCTTTAGGATCTTCAGATACAATAGTAGGTATCATTATGATAACAATGGGATAAAAGTCAAAACAGCCAAATGATCGCAACCCAATGTTCAGTCCGCTCTGCCCTGTGTTAATACTTAATTAAATCCGACCGGCGACTAGCAAGTCCCTTAATTATGCGAAAGCGCATATGAATTTAATGAGCTTACTGGCTTTATGACGTACCTGTGAATGTGCTACTTAAGGTATTTGAAGGCTAATAAGGGCTTGAGCAAGGAGAATTTGTTGGGATAGTAAAATTAACGTAGTTTTATTAACAAAATTATAAATCGCGGTGAATAGGGAAGGGTAAGTGCTGAAAAGCTTTAAGCACGATCTTTTTAATTATTTAGAAAGCCACAAAATAGAACCCAGTATTATAACCTCATTTGTGGACTTCACGGCCACTTACCATATTACTGATGCCTGATACCTTACTAACATCTTGAAAAAAAAAGGATTGCCTGAGGAGAAAATGTAGGTATCGGTCTACGTACGTATGTCATCGACAACAATAAATCTATAATTGTAATGAATTCGTCTGGAGACTGAAACAATTACCCGTGACAATATTCAGACGGACCTGCGAGTAGTTATCATATTGCGTCATCTATACGAAAGCTCGCTGTGATCTCGACTCATTTATTTTTAGTGCGTTCATTTGTCATTTCTAAAACCGTATGATTTGCTCCAACATGCCATGGTAATGTCACATCATCATCAGATAAGCTTACTATTTAGAGTTGTGATTTATGAGAGCTTAATTAGGTTAGTATTGTATAAGCGTTGTTTACGGAGTGATGCGTAGGGCCTTTGTTTCTTTTGATTTTCAGCGTTACAGTTTTTTAAATTTATTTTTTAATTATCCAAGTAGGTGGGTATACAGTTTTTATGAAGTATTGGCTTGTATGATGCTTAACTTTTTTCGTATTATTTATACCAAAGCCAAAAAATATAGACTTTAAAGCTAATCTTTATAATCTACATAACTAGTACCTGCCCTCGCTTCATTTCGAGTATATCATACATAAAATCATTCCTCTTAAATCTCTCTATCTATTTAAAGAAACCGCATCCAAATCCGTTGTAAAGTTTAAAAGATTTAAACATACGTACGGACGGACTGACGCATACTATGTAGTGATTTTGCGTAGACGTTTATTTTGTCGTTTATTTCTCGAAAACTATTTTTTTTAATATACTAACTTTCTTTAAATCATGGTCAAAACTTTCGCTTCATCCACATCCATTAACCTCTTCATGCATGCGCGTCGACTACGGGTACTTTTGATTTGACCTCTCTTTAAGATTTGACCTATTTGGTCATAAGTGGTAAGCCAGGATCGTAGCGCATGGCAGGAAATGATCTCTGCCTACCCCTCTGGGGAAAAGGCGTGATTTTATGTATGTATGTATGGTCAAAACGTCTTCTTAATAAGGCTCCTCTCCACTAAACACGAACAAATATATCATTTCCTGTCGTAATATTAGTAACGATCGCAATCAAACTTCTAACGATTCGATACTGTTTACACGTGTAGACGTGTTAAAGTAAATATGTCTGGGTGTATTAGAATAGAATAGAATAGAATAGAAGAATTGTTTATTTGGTACAAATGTATTATTAAATATATTTAAGTATATTTGCGTAACCACTGTTAATTCTGCACCTAGATAAACAAAGTTAAATATTTTGCTTCTAGTGTTTTTTTTCCTAACTGACATACCACGGGGGCTTGAAGTAGCCTCGACATCATCACCGGATTTGCGGGTGGGGGGAGGGGGGGTTAGATCTCATAGCAATGTATGTCAGTTCTTTTTCATATCATACATTCTTCTCTAGCCCAGTAGCAATGTAAAATAAATTTTCTCTTCTTCTTTTCTTTGATCCACCAACAAACCAGTTCATAGACAAGAATTGCGGAATTTAGATCCAGATGTAATAATAGTGTCCCTATAAGAATATCAAAGAAGCAGACGGAGCCAGGGAATCAATTGAAACATGTGGACCAATAAGTGTTAACCGTGGAACGATTCCTTCAACCATTGTTGCCCGGCACCCACTCAGTAGTCGCGTGGACGGAATTATAAGTAGCGAACTATTACTAAGGTTTCTCTATGACAAAAATAGGGATTCGGGCCTGGGACTTTTCCTGCCATTGTGGTTTGAATGGGCTGTTTGCTTTGATCAGTGTCGTTGGATTACGAGGGATAAAGATGAATTACGCAGTTTTTGAATGGAATATAACGTCTTTACTTAGTCAATTTTGTGTTGCAAGGAAGGTATATGGAATATTTTATACGATTCCATTAACTTTGTTTTTTTGTAAAATATTATAATTGTTATTTTACATTTTAACTGTGGTCAATAATAAAATGACAACAAAAAAAAAGGTGTCTTCAGAACCTCTACTTTTTTAAAAAGTAATTAAAATACCTCCCAAAATTATTTGGGGTATTTTGTCTTCATAAATATGCATGTAAATATAACCTTCCGTTACAAGAAACTTACTCGACCTATAACGTCTACACAATGCTGAAAGTGAAACAGAAGAAAAAAAAATAACAAAAAATCTTCACTCAACAAGTAGCAGACATCGTGGATCGCGCCCGTTAATCCATTTGCAAACGAAGTACCTTTTGTACTGAATAAAACCGACCGCCACCAGTTAAAATGGTAATTCGTGGAATTTATTGCTACTAAATTCAACCGGCGCACTCTCCCCAAATATTTGAGTGGAAAATTTAGTTTCAGTTAAGGGTAACTTGCTTGAGCTACACACGTGGTTTCAAAACTCGAAGTCGATCGTATTACACCGGACTCGTAGTAAAAGATATTGCATTTCTTCTAGACCCAACTGAAATGGAACTAACCAATTTGTAGCAAAGTCTGGTTAGGTACTGGTGTAGCTTAATTTATTTCCACATTGTGGCATTGTAAATGTATCGGTTGACAAACTTAGGGGCTCACCATGCCTTATCATATAGCTTGTTTATTTTAAACTCTTAGCCTATTAATGCGAAAGTAGCTCGTGTATGTTTGTTACGTTTGCGCATCAAAACTGCTGAACTGATTTTAATGAAATTTGGCGCAGAGGTAGATAAGAGCAGAAAGGATAAAGGCTATTTTTGAACCGACTTCACTGTGTAAGTGCGAGTCGTGGGCGGAAGGTAGTAGTGTATCCAAAAATACAACAAATATATTTAACGACATTATTTTAATATTAACCCTCAGGTGATTCTAAACATTTATTGTTGAAATATGTATTTCGATGAAGAGTTATTAATTAGTTAAAACGCAGCCCTAACTCGTTAATCATCCATTGACATCATTACGTCGGATTTAATTGAAATGATTGTACACTTACATTTTAGATTGAAAGCAAATTGCATATTGTTATATGAAGCGGTTTGGTTTCAATTTGTGGTAATAACTATTGATCATTTAGGGTGATTTGAATGATGCAATTGCAATATTTACAGTTAAGAGATAGAGATCTGTAGTCTATCTCAAAAAATCAACTAGACGTAACTTCATACCTAAGAGTCTTTATTTATTTTATAAATGCAAAGTATGTCTGACTGTATGTCGCGATTTTGGCTAAAACTAAATTGGTTCACAAATAGTCTACTGATAACATAGAGCTACTGTAAAATTTTAGACTTTTGCGTTCCATTACACCAAATATTAGTCCTTATGGGTCTATACGCGTTATTAGGAGTAGCAAATTACATAGCTACTTACTGCCCGACGTTTCGACTGGGTTACACCAATCGTGGTCACGAGCGAACTGGTGCCGCCCGTATAGACCCCTAAAGACTAATATAGAGCTACTTTTGACCACCAACCAACTATGAGCTACCGAACCATTAGAGAGGAATGTTAGACCCGAATAATCATTTAATTGGTATTTGTGCAAAATAAACGATTATTCTATTTTACCCTTATACTACCCTATACTACGCGCGAACTTAAATTAGTAACTAAACAAAAAATTACACTTGTAAATTTAAAAAAAATAAGTAAAGCACTTGCTGTTTTAATATTTAGAAAAACGGAAAAATATTCAATTGCTCCACTGTAAACTTGTTTTGTAGATAAACAATTATTGCTACCTCACTTACAGAGAACAAAGTAATTATTCCGAATAACCCAAGGGATCTAGAAACGAAAATATTTTCTTGCAATGTCTATTTGTTTATCTTTTAAAGTGTTTTGCTAGTCCATTTTTTAATGCGTCCAGTTTCAGGCTTATAATTAACTTCCTTTCCACGGTTTCAGTGAAAAAAAATAACTACTTGTCATCCGGCTACACCATAATAAGAATATCGCGGATAGAGAAAACAGAGTTTAACATCTTATACCAAGAGATTGCCTTAACCCCATCGTAAAGGCACATAAAATAAGTACAGTACTGTGAAATGTTAACATTGAAGGGAGTAATACTCTCGATTTAAAATGCTGGTACCAAATGTGCGGGTCTGACCGAACTCGACGTCGACAGATGGGAGGCAAGACTCAGAATAGAGGGGAGGGTGTGTTCGTATGAAATGCGCTTTATTTTTTACTTTTCGGGCACAATTTCAACGTTTTAAATCAGCCAGGTCAAGCTTTCATGTGAATGTGGGAAATCTTTTGTACTTTTAGAGCTGGTTTTGGTTCTTATCTTTTAACTCTAGATTGGTCTGAAATAATATTAATTTTTACTTAAAAAACTTGATTCTTAATATCATTATGTATTTTGGTTGCTTGTTATTTACAGTTTCAGAGCTTAATCATAAATATTTTGTTTGTTTAGTTGTATCCTCTCACAACATTTTGCTATGAGATGTAGTTAGGTAGCAGTTAACATAAACATACTTGTAGTATTTATACATTTAAGGTCTAAACATGGCACGAACTAGTCTCAAATGCATATTTAGATAATCACAAATAGTAAATCGACGAGTCGCGATGGAGCAGTTTAATATTTCCGGATTTTCTAAAAAGACGTTAATGCAAATAAAATATTTTCATAAACCGAATCAATACTCCCTCCATACCATACTACACTCACTTTCATCGTACCATATCCTATCCTGAAGATCGTTGCATCAAAGTTCACCAGAGGTCGTTACGCTATTTATACCAAATAAAACACTGGCAATAACTTACATTAGGTTGGGTGCGCCTGAGTCGTAGATATTAACCAATTGAGCCTCATATCCTGGGGCGGTCGTAACGACGTATGTGGTCTTCGGACGCGTGACGCCATTGTGTCCCCTAGGAGAGAGCAG
This sequence comes from Maruca vitrata, assembly GCA_039566165.1. NCBI lineage: Eukaryota > Metazoa > Arthropoda > Insecta > Lepidoptera > Crambidae > Maruca > Maruca vitrata. The sequence goes on along the minus strand of CM076917.1, from coordinate 11,904,098 downwards.
GAGAGATGTCGATACTACGATCGTGTAGCTCTGTAAATGAGTACAAGATGTAATACAGTACGTGTTGACTTGTGGCAGCGATGTAAATGTTAATATTTCGATGGATTAGGTCTTGTGAAGTTACCTACAAAGTTTTAAAATTCTTTTATTTATTTATTTATTTAAGATCACCAACAAGATTACATTAACAATATGATATATGTAACATAACCAGATGAACATTTAGATAAACGCAAACTTAATCTTTACCGGAGTAGTATTTGTACTTGTATTCGAGATACGCCCAAGATTTAAACCCCTATGAAGGTACCTTTATCGAAGATACAAAATCATAATATTAACTTATATTAGCTTTCCGCCCGCGACTCCGTCCACGTGGAGTATCGTGTGAAAGATTTCCTCTTGGAAAATTCTGTGAAAGATTTCCTTTTGGAAAATTCGGTCACAGAACAATCAAACTAGACCGTTCTTGGTGCGAAAGCCAAACAGACATTTGGAGTTTATTTTTCATTTAGAATATTAAACTAGAATTGCATCATACTGAATGTGATATAACTCAGTCGTTATTTAAAAAAATATACAAGTTAAATTGCCCCATGTCTTTAGGGACAAGCTTGCTCAAACGCTGCCAAAAATACACGTAAAGCCTCTATATTTCCCAAACCACTTTAAAATGTTCCAAAGAAATTACAAAAGTGAATGCTAAAACATTTCCACAGCACGTTTAAGCCCCGCGAATGAGGCAAAAACTGTTATCGATGAACATTTTTAATCCACGCAAGCAGGAGCTTAGCACCGCCATTTCCTTAAAATGCCGATAAAAATCTTAACATTTTTAAAGCGGGCTTTACATTCGTTACATAAATAACTACAAAGTGGAAGATTGCGTTATATTTTTTCGTAATATATTTCTTTAATTATGAAACATAAAACATAGTTATTACTTTTCCTTATCAGCTAAATTGAAATAATACCAAATAAATTAGTTTTATAGTGTTTGTAAAGGTTAACATATTTACGATTACCTTGATCATAACTTAGCTTAACATAATTTGTACTAATAGTACACATAGTATTTCAATATCTATGCGGACAATTGCAGATACATAAACATAACTCATACAAAATACATATATACCTCTAAAATAGTTAGTAGCATACCGTTCTTGTGCGGGCATTCCTTCTATGAGCAATTAGTATTAAATTATCATCGATGAGCCATTGTCTTGATCAATGCTCCCGTAAATGTCATGTGTGATATTACTGCTGTTCGGTATGAGTTATGGCATACTAATTTACAGTCAACAGCTTGTCAGATGTAATATTTTGGAACTTTTAACTATCATTAAAACTGAATATGTCTGGGATATTTAGCATGTTTTCATAAAGAAAGAAAACTTGGTAAAGCACAGTTTTAGTAAGAATTTATTTTGCGCCCCGTCCTTATGTTGTCGGCATATCGAATTTCAGCGTTAGGCCTGATTTGCTGTTAAGCCTGATTGTACAATTGTACATGCCTCAAGTAATGTATTTCGGAAAAAAAATCGACGGAATATTTTTATACTCTTCTTTTGACGTACGAGCATACTGGCAGGTTAGAAAATAAAAAAATAGAGTCATTGCTAAAGTTTAAGTTGTTATAAAAAATGGAAAACAATTCATTGATTAAATATCTGACCGGTAAGGAGTATTTTATCACTGTATGACCAGCTTACTATCCATTGATGTTAATTTATATTTCAATCAACAGATTCCATGCATTAGTAGTTAGTAGGTACTAATGAGCAGTCTACCCTGAGAGTAAATATTTCCATTTACTTGTCAGCAAGTCGATGGCACATGTTATTCCTATGGCTTTTATTGCAGCCAATAAATTTAGCCTTGTTGCCGTTGACCAACGGTCTCAAACATTTCGCAAACCTACATCAGAGTTAGTTTGCAATTTGCATGCTGGCAGCTTAAGCTGTATATTGTAAAAGCGTACAATCTAAAGATTTCTTTTTTTTGTAATATGATGATAATCACTGGGTAATTTTGTCAGCACGCCATTTTTAACCTTCTTAACTTCTAATACAACTTGCACTTTAGCTGATGACTAAATGTCTAAATCACAAAATAAAAAAGTAAAAAAAACAATAGCCTGATTTTATATTCTGTATTGTACATATTAGTATTATGATTTGATAACATCTCTTGCTGAAATATTTTAGATAAGCAAATCCTACTTCATGATCATGCTGGGGCACAGGCCTACCCTAATCTAGGGCGATAAAGCCTTAGTCAAATACGCTGGCCAAGTATGAGTTGGTTGACTACACAACCTAAGAAGTTCTTTGTCACATACAAAGGTTTACACCCCCAGGTTACATAATTATGAATTTCAAATTTGTTAAACCCATTGTTACGTGGCGGGGTTTGAACTGGCGACCTTAACCACTCGGCCATCGACGCTTAAATCCTATTTAACTGGACCAATTAATAGACAATGCTATCTGCACCAAAAGTTTGAGAACCCTTGCCTTAAACGGACGACTCTCACTATCAATTATGACTCCAATATAAACGTCTTAAACAATTGATCGCTCCGTCAATAAATTATTTATGCGTAAGCCATTGGTGCCATACGGCCTTGATTAAAACTAATAGGCGTTTCAATCGCCCGCCTTCACAATATTGCTCCCATATTACCATTCATCTCGGAATTTTGACAATTTATTTGATGGGAATTCTTGAAAGGAATTTTTGTTATCAAATATTGTCATGTTTCTGTGTTATGCTGTTGAGTGCGTAAAAATCAAACATAAAATTCAGTAAGTATGAAGTATACACCGTGAAATTTGAGTGGTTGTTTTCCCGTGGCAGAACGATTTGCCTTTAGTAATACTATCGAATCATGCAAATTATTCCACGAAAAAAAAATTTTTTTTTTTTAGATTTCCCAGAATAATAATTTTCCAACTCGAAAACGAGAGAAGCTATCGTTGTTTTTTAAAATGTGACGTATTCTGGTACTGCTTGCCGCATGAAATCGATGCTTAAAGCTAAAGAAGCTCTACACCCTAAGTCATAAAGCGGTTCGAACGTGCTTTCGAGTTACAGTTAAACCTTTCGTAAAACCGGCATTTATTGATTTTACCAAAAAAGAACTGCACACATCTTTTGTACTACTAAGATAGAATCATTTTACTGCGGGAAAACAACCACTAAAATTTCACGGTGTATATAAAAATCCGTAGTAAATATTTGTAAGAATGTAAATGATTTACTTATTGCGGTTGTAGTTAAATCCATGATTGCAGTCGATCCCGGCTAGAGTCGTGTGTCAGACAAAAGAACATGCATAAGAATAGGGCACTAAACCCTAAAAACAGGGATCGTAACTCATATTTTTTTTTACAATCGTTCATATATTTTTTTTATTTAAATTGAATTCCGACTCGCACTTACCCGTTTTTAGCGTATCCCGTTCGCTAATAAACCGGCGCGCTCGTCATAGGTAATCAACCGTCCCAGCCGTCGGTTATCAGATGATAAATTAATTACAAGGGCTATCAATCACGCCGGCAAACGGAGGAAATGTATTCATTGGCGACGCCACACTTTGTGAGACGCGAGAAACAAAGGTAATAACGGGTGAATGAAGGGTGAAAAATAGGCCGGTTCGTGTGTAAACGGCACCGCTTTTTGTGTTTTATACCAGACGGTATTCTTTCGCTGTGAAGTTAGACATGAGACGTCATTTGTTTCTTTAGAATGTCTATCGGGACAGTTTAATTTGGCGATTAAAAAAATATAGATATCCGCTGAATTGTTGATACTTGTGTACCTTTTCGGTACTTTATTTACCTTCAATTTTGCTTTTTTAAAACAGGCTTTTCCACGATGAGGGTCTTTTTTCGTACGTTTTTTACGTGTAATACACTAAATGTCTCGCGCTTATAGCGCCATCTATAAGCAAAATACCGACAAATCCAATATTTTTTCGGGGTGTAATCGTAAGTTAACCTATCACCATACTCTTAACTGTAGATAATGCGTGAAACTAACAACATTTTCGAATTTATAACTTTTTACGAGTGAAATCATTAATTTTTGTTTATTTTTTTCATACGATCTTCTGCAATAAGTTTATAGATCGAGAAACAGAATACAGTCAAATTACTAGAATTATTAATACTGGACGTTGTTAAGCTATCTTTATCTAACTTAAATACTCAACGATTCTCGTTCACTCACATTTTACTTTGTTAAGTAGCTTCTCTGATCACTTTAAGTGCACTGTATTATTTTACGACTACTAATACCGATCGTAAAATAAGGCCATGAAAGTAGATTTTTTTCCTAACACCGAAAGACAATATAGTGTTATAAGTCGGTGAGAATAATCGTAAAATCGTCATCATACTGTCCTAGGTGGTATGATTAATTTTGGCAAAGGGAAGTATACTTATTGATACTGTCAATACGTATATACAATTACTATTTGTCATTATGATATCACTTCGGAGCATAGAGTATGTATCTAGATAATTTTGTAGAAAAACGCGGTCAAACATTCTAATTTATTTCCTTTCGGAATTGATTATTTGAGCAAACAAATACATTTTATTCAAATATATTATAAATAATAATATCACATCGAAATGTAAAAATGCTGTCTAATCGGTAGAGCTTAAATAAAACATTTAAAAAATACCCGATTTCCAATCAACGTAAATTACACTGCAACATTATTTACCCTCCGAAACAAAGCTTGCAAACATCACGCAAAACAGGCGTAATCATGGACGTGTTTCAAACCGAAAATTCCTGCACTGTAAAATGATCGCACGCCGAGTTTTCGAATCGAATGCCGTCAACACGAGCGTATCATACGCCATAATAGACCCATCTGCCCCTCGCATACTCACAATGCCTTGGACACAGATCCCATAATTGAATGCCTGGGTCTGCCTGCGACGACTAAAATTACTGCCCCAGCCCTGCAACTTTCAACTCTAACCCCTACACCATAAGACAAGCACGATTTAAACTCATTTGTATGCACAGGTAGTTTATTGATTGTATTTACGGTGGAAGATGCGGAGTTCATGAATGGGGGACGGTCGTCAATGTCATTGACTTTGCCGGCGGCTTTTGTGGTCATATTTATTTTCCTGTTGAGTCAGATTTTGCTGCCTGATTTTGTGTATTTTTTGACAAAAGCCATCGAGAACAATGAGGGGTACTACATCCGTTTTGTGTACGATAAGGACGTTGGCGGTGCCAAAAAAGGACGTGATTACGTTTATTAACATATTAAGTAAAACTTTTATCGAGAAATTAAGAAAAATCTGAAAAATCTTACCCATTAGTTCTCATCAGTGTAACGAACAGTGTGTATCTAAAACCTATAGAATATTATGTAAATAACACACACCTATACATATACAAATCAGTATCACTTATCCGTGTCATGTATCATGATCACTTTGCTTTTAATTGACCGGAGCAGTAACTCTTCTCAATCTTACGTTTTCAGCAATCACTTCTGATTTAACATAAAACAACCGCAGACAATAACTGCTCTTGTTGGCATTTAGTTTTTATTGCCCGTGCCTATAAAAGCTCTAATAATTTTCCACGAACGAATACACAAGCCCCAAACAAACATATTTTATGAGAGTAAGAAACCGTACTTATCCCATTTATACGGCAATGATTTAGCTTCATTGCCACTTGTCCCAATTTTCTTAAACACAATTCATGTTTACGATTATTTGCTATATAAACGGATCGGTTACGACTCCGAATGACGTCTGGCAAACTCGTAGTCACATATTATCGATTCAAAGATCACCGAGTCACCTAATTTAATCAGCCAGTTCGTTTGCGCGCGTACATACGCCGATACATTTGCATTATGAACATCGCAACTGTTTCCAGATTCTGGATTCAGTTTAAATAGAACAAAAGCATTGCCAAGGAATTGCGTTGCCCAACTCAACAAATGCATGTGAATCACGGTCACGCGATCTCGCTGTGAACGGTTGAACTTTGAACTCTATTGTCTTCGTAGTAAGGGCGTTGGGTTTGTGCAAGTACGTGCGAGCAACAAGTCTCCCGCTATTCAAAAATAAAGACGTGCCGCTCTGGAATCTCTGCGGTTCACAATTAAGATTCTCCACGACCCTTGAGCGCTTCCTTGCATATAGAACGCGCCACGCTGCAATCGCTATCCGCAATCGACATAAATCTCAGTTCACACCGCATTGAACACGCCCGTATTTTGAATAAAAATAAACACCGCCCGCCCAGGCGATTTCAAACTCAATCCCTAAAGTGGAATGACCTATATTTCAATAAACAATAAGCTATCCTTTTAACGCTTCTCACGTCAGCGCGTTATCTTCGACGCATGAAAGTATTCTAAAGTAAAAATCAGTAAATTTTACTTTACCTCTTTTAGAAAAAGAGCCAAAATTGTTTGGCATATAGGTCCCTATAAACACTTTCAGTAAGTTTCAATGTCACGTTCACACAACTCAGAGCTGTTTATTATTTACGCGGGGGATCTTTTCTGAATTTTAATAAATAAAGGGTAATCGTGTGATGAAATAATTTAAAGACGTGGATTCGCACGTTATAACGGATCGGCTGACAGACAGCTCGTTCACACACATCGTTAGCCGGCATCCGTCAACTGTTTTCATTTAACGGTCTAGAAGTTTACGCCTTTAGGTACTCGTAAATATACATTAATGGTTTTTCTTTGAGGATTATGAGGTCGGTACTGTAAAGAAATATTTAAATCAAACATAATTTAAACAGCACACAACTTCCGCTACTATCAAATCATTGGAAAGACCGACTACTCCTGATTCGAAAGTCAATGTAATATTTACATAGAACACCTCTAGCTGTAAGATTTACCCTATTGTTATCGTATTTATGAATCTTTTAGGACAAAATAGTAATGAACATTCAGTGCCGTAAGGTATTACGAATATGTACGATTGTAGGATTTGTTTGTACGCCACCATACAGAGTATAAAGAAACTAGTTATAAACTTTATTTGCGCAACCCCCTTTACATTTGAAATGACTTCTATTTTTCGGACGAAGCTGGCGTGTAATAGGATTTTAAACATAACTATTTGTAGTTGGAGACTAGACGTATTGAGCTTTTACAGCGTTTGTGGGCAAGCAAGACTTCCGTTACGATACTCACTCTAAATTTAAACTGTTCAAAGGACTACAAAGAAAACATCCGCTAAATACTTCTCATATTATCATAAATTTGGCACTGGATCTGCCCAAATGTTAAATCCCAGAGACAGTAGGAACTCTCCAGCGTCCAAAGTTTCCGCGCGACTCGCACCACAGTCGTTGCATCTGACGCCAAACTGTTCTTACTGCTTTTTTCTTTTCACTTACGTATTCTCTGAAGTTTCATTTCGCGTTGGAAATCCCCCACTCCGGCGCCATTGTTCGCCGCTGTTTATCTGCTGACATTGATACATTCCAGGCCAGTTTCCGAGTCGCCCGTTCAATCTGCGAACAATCCGCGCAATGTACGACCGGCAACTGTAAATAAAGGCTCTTTGATCTGGTGAAATGAACAATAGGTTGACGCGAGTGGTCACCGGTACGGACAAAAGACGATCGAAGTTGTTTATGAAACCAACGCAAGTAATCTTCGGTGTAATCGGTTTACGCTAACGCGAAAATGGGGTAAGCACAAGTATGCTGCCGACGATTGTTTTCCAACGACCAATCAACGCTTGTGCAGTTTGATAAGATGCAAGTTGATTAGCGACACGTTTTTAATTAAAACTTGATTTACTGTTGTGGTTCTTATGAAATGTTTAATCACCTTTTCATCGTTGCTAACTTACTACTCTCATTCTATTTTAACACCCACAAATCCTTACTTACTATTATAATATTATAAATCCGAAAGTAACTCTGTCTGTCTGTCTGTTACGCTTTCACGCATAGAGTACTGGATCGATTTTTGAAATGAAATTTGGTACATATACTTTTTAACCGACTGCGCTATAAGGAAGTAATGTTTTACCCGTTAAACGTCTTCACGCGTCGTCGCGTAGTCGCGGGCGGAAAGCTAGTCCAAATATATATCTATGATAAAGTAAACAAAATGCGAAATCAAATGATTACTAAATTGTACACAAATAAACCGAATTGTATTATTAAAAACTGAATTGTAAGATATCTTAGTTCTTAGTAGTTACCTACAACAATAAACAGTGTAACAGTACTCGTAATCTTGAGAAATGCTATCGTGGAATACTTAAAGTTACTTATTTCCTGACTCTTGAACCGAGAATACAATAGTAAATGACACAATAGAATTTAAGCGTGAACTTACAAAGGAACAACTAGTAATTTAAGTTATTTTTCCTTCTTGTGCTCAAAGAGGAAATTTCTTGGGCCAAAGGTAATCTGACGATCAGTATTTCTGCTTAGGATTAAGCGTTATATGAAAAGTAGATGCTAGATTGTTTAAAAACTTGTTCTAGCTAGTTCAGAGATGTTTATTGTTTAGCCTTATTAATATAGCCAAAAAGCGTCGATGGCCGAGTGGTTAAGGTCGTTGCTTGCCATGCGAGAGGTCGCCAGTTCAATCCCCGCCAGGTACCAATGTGTTTTTCAAATTTGAAATTCATATGTACCATCATTCGACGCTTTAACGGTGATGGAAAACATCGTGGGGAAACCTGCACACCTAAGAAAAAATTCTTAGGTTGTGTAGTCGACTAAACCGCACTTGGCCAGCGTGGTCGACTAAGGCCTTATCGCCCTAGTTTAGTGTAGGCCCGTGCCCCAGCAGTGGGGACGTATATGGGATGATGATGATAATATAGCCTTTTATAATAATAAGATGATGCTTTACCCATTCGAATAATTTGAGCGTTAGTGATTGATCAAAATTAATAGCTAATGTCTAAGCTACATTAAAATTGATCAACATAAACCAAAGCGTTCAAGATTCCAATTGAACACTTAATATTACTTTTACTAGTTTTTTACCAATACTAAATACAGGATGATCTTTAGACCTTCGCGTTCTATTACACTAAATATTGGTTTTTATGGGTCGAAACGTCGGGCAGTAAGTAGCTATGTAATTTGCTACTCCTAATAACGCGTGTAGACCCATAATATTTAGTGATCTTTAGACCGTTATGTGAAATTAAGGTAATCAAAAAAATCCCCTCCCTATATACTCAATGTTCTTCCGTGTTCATTTGTTTCAAAGTTTTCTGGTTACGTAGTACCAGCACAAGGAATATTCGCCACAAAGGAAATAGCGCTGTGAAAATTCTCCTCTATGTTATTTGGGCATATTCTAGACACTTAACATGAAGTTTATGGGTCGTTACATCTCAAACAGACTTACCATTGTCACTTGGTTGCGCATAACGTACGAATACTGAGAAATACGGCGAAGTGGGTTACGTGTGATGTATTTGATTATAAGAATTTGTCTTTTACAGGGAACACAAATCGTATTTACGAGAAGATGCCGCGCGTGAAAGTAATGAAGTGAAAGATTAAATCGTTTCTTTTATACTAGCGTCTGAGACGGTGGCATAAAAAAGTTTTGGTTTTCACATATGATCAGTTATAGAGCGTCGATGGCCGAATGGTTAAAGCCGTCGCTTTCCATGCTAGAGGTAGCCAGTTACAGCCAGGTAAACCCCGCCACGTATCACTGTGCTTTTGAAAACATCGTGGGGAAACCTGCACAGTGCACATCTATGAAGAAATTCTATGGTTGTGTAGTCGACCAACCCACACTTGGCCAGCGTGGTTGAGTAAGGCCTTATCGCCCTAGTTTAGGGTAGGCCCGTGCCCCAGCACGCAGTGGGGAGACATATGGGCTCATGTTGATTATGATGAGCTTCTCATATGGTAGCGTACCTTAGCCCAGGACCAGTTGCCTGTTTTCCATCTCAGTACCAGTAGCCGGGAGTCCCACACACCACATAGGATAAACCCCTGCCCAAGGGAACACGCATTCTCCGCGTTAAAAAAAGGCCAGATCGCCCTAGTTTGGGGGAGGCCCGGGCCCCAACAGTGAGGACTTGACTGAATCAGTGGGTAAAACTTACTTTATTCTACTTAAATATTATCTTGTTGTTTATTCATCTATTGGTCAAATGATTTTATTCACATTTTTCTATATAATTTTACAAAAAATAATTCCTAACCTCTTTATTCGAAATCTAATAATAATCTCCCAATTTATTACAATGCTTTTGATTTTATTTTCTTAAAGCTATTAATGGAGCAATTTACTAAATTTGTTGTTAATTTAGCAACCCCTGTTTAATCCCTTGACGCTCACGTTTATATTTATGTTGTACAAGAGTTATTTATATTTATTAAGTCCACCCACACTCAAGAGTTTAAGACACAAACTTGTTCGGAAATTTTGTTTACCATCAATAATAATTTACTTACTAGGTTATTTCATTTGAACTTTAAAGAACGAAAGGATCGAGCAAGCTCAAGAAAACTTTGGTCAAAGTACTAAAGATTGTATTTTCTCAAGAATATTTTATTGTTTTCTTAGGAAAATTTCCGTGTCTTATTTCGCTTCTTGTAGGCAATTTTGTGGATTTTAATAAACTGATAAGAGCCAAACGTATTTATAAAGACGTATCTGGACATTTTTCAATGCGATTTGATACAATAAATGGGTCACAGACAAAGTGATTGTCTGTTCTCAAACTAGGGCATTCCCTGTTCTCTATATAATAGCAGTATCAAACAATAGCTCGAAAGGGGAGGCCAGTACCTCTTATTATTAACCTACTTCTCTGCTAAAGTAAAATTTGTTTTTATCGGCTAAGAAACAACAGCCTATCAATTCACGCTTATAATTTTCGAGGGAAGTGCTAGAGAGAAACCTTTAGGGTCGTAAATAAATAACTATTACTCACATTGATTTTATCCTGGGGCAAGTTGCTTAAAATAAAGAGCACTCCCAGACACGGAAACACCGAAATTTATCGCACAAATATTTGTCCCTACTAGGAATCGAAGCCACTATTTTGGCGCAAAAGACAAGGACAGTAGCCATAGCGTCATCAAGCCAGTAAATTTTAAAAACAATATTTTTAGTAAAGTCGTCTGCATAGATAATCGTACCTGATATTTCTACCTTCGAATCTATACTAATATTATAAAGCTGAAGAGTTTGTTTGTTTGTTTGATTGTTTGTTTGTTTGTTTGTTTGTTTGTTTGTTTGAACGCGCTAATCTCAGGAACTACTGGTTCGATTTGAAAAAATCTTTTTGCGTTGTATAGACCATTTATCGAGGAAGGCTTTAGGCTATATAACATCACGCTCCGACCAATAGGAGCAAAGATACAATGGAAAATGTAAAAAACGGGGAAACGCGGACGAAGTCGCTGGCACAGCTAGTAAAATATAATGGCGAGAGTCAGAGATAGTTTTGCAGCATCCAACTTTGATGTTCCGAGCTCATGTATTCTGTCACAATAACAAAATTTCATCGACGCGCTGCGGTCAGGCGCGGTAGGTCTGGCCTCATTGTTCTAGCTCGGACTATAGTTTGACTTTTAAACTCACCTCGATACGGACTGAACAATTGCTTCAATATATCAAGCAGAGTCTGCACGTCCGCAGTAGAAAGTCGGCACTATTTTAAAACTAATTTAAAACAATGTTGTGTATTTTTGAATTAGTTGCTTGCCTATGTCTGCCATTAAGTGAAATTCTATCGAAATATACTGAAAGACTGGCTCGGATCGAACAGTGGTTAATGACCCTGGCTGGCGGTTCCATGAGTCGTGGGTTCGATTCCCAATCAGGACAAATATTTTGTGTGAAGAACATCGGTGTTTCTTCCGTGCCTGTTTTAAGTATTAAGTATGTATTTATAAATATATACTAGCTGTGCCAGCGACTTCGTTCGCGTTTCCCCCATTTTCCATTATATCTTTGCTCCTGTTGGTCGCAGCGTGATGTTATATAGCCTAAAGCCTTCCTCGATAAATGGTCTATACAACGCAAAAAGATTTTTTCAAATCGAACCAGTAGTTCCTGAGATTAGCGCGTTCAAACAAACAAACAAACAAACAAACAAACTCTTCAGCTTTATAATATTAGTATAGATATGTATTTATATCAGTCTCTGTCGCCCATAGAACAAGCTCTGCTTAGTTTGGGGTCAGGTGACAGTGTGTGGAAATGTCCCATATATTTATTTATTTATCTACACCTTTTAACTGTCATGGTTCCACACATTAGAAAACTGAATATTGTGTTCTCTTGACCCGTGATCATGGCGCTTACAGTGCCGAAATATCGGGAGCTCATTTAATCAAAACAACATGGTAATTATCCCGTACATATTCAGTTTTCTAATGAAATCTACACCATTAGCCACCATTAATATGGGTTAAATAAAAATTAATTAGGTAAAGCTATTGCATAGCATCGTCCCATTTCGGAGCTTCTCGTCTCGATTCGTGCGAGTTCGTAGAGTCGTACAATACGTCTAACCGTACGCACACAACGTCGTGTCGATGACTGCTGAACTGAAACGACGTTAAACGAGTGGGGAGAGTGAGGTTTTTTTCCGTTACGGAATTTTTTGGTTCGGTCGCCGCGCTCAAAGACCGCGATAAAAGCTATGCAATAGCTTAAAACCCTTAAAACTTTGCACTCCTTCCTCTTTCAATCATTTGTCGTAAAAGCCTAATATTCCCAAACCGGGCCCAAAATCGGCCCTTAAAGAATCTAAAATCTATCCTTGCTTGCTCTATAAACGGACTTAATGTCACGCTCTTCACCAAAAGACCAACACGACAGTAGAAACATACCGAAAAGCCAGGTAACATTACGTTGAAGGTGCAAAACCATTCCGACAACACGATCCATCAGACAACTCTGACGTACCTCTCAGTGTCTGTTGTATGAACTGATGGATTGTGAGTAGGAATATTCTATTTTCATTTTCCTAACTTTTACGATACATTCGTTCGGCACGTGTAAACGGATCTCTCACGAAATTTCGAATGAAATTGATAACCACGAAAGGTTTTTACTGACTCGATGGCACATGGGCAATGTTGAATTATTTTTTTTCCTAACTGGCATACGATGATGGCTTGGAGTCCTCGTGATCATCACCGAACTTGCGGGGGAGTGGATGGGTCCATCCCTTAAATCGAACTATCAAATCTACGAGTCACTATTAAACCCTGTCGAACGACTCTTGGATCAAGCAAGTGGAGGAGGAGTCTCTCATCGCCATCACTAAGAGTCGTGGGTTCGATCCACACGGGACCTTTATTTGAATGATGAAGTATTTTATGCGTGTATGGATTTGTATTTGTTTATCGATTTGAGTATGTTCCTCTTTTTATTAATTTGATATAGGCTACGGGTTCACATCAATGCATGTGATGAAGTTTGTTATTGAAAAGACTCGTGTAGTTTAATGTTTTATTTATTGGCAGCAAATCAAAAGGATTTCCTAAACCAAAATATATTCATCTAACGTGCTACTAATCTCCAATGATTGCATCTCTTAATCTTTGAACGTCTATTTACTACTGTTTTGTAATAAAAACTCGAGTCTTTTCAAACATATCGTAAGTCAGCGTTGTTTTCTACGCTGATCAGGTTTACTGAAACAAAGCCGTCAGAATCAACAAAGGGAAGGGATGTTTTGTGTTCATCTATTTTATTTCCAAGTAGACTAGCTAGCTACCTACTTTGCATGAGAATGCGTGGGCTGTTGGGATTTTAGTCTAATGAGCACACGTAAGTATTCTCTCTCGTACTCGTATTTTTTCAAATAACCATGCTGTCGAATGTACTAAATAAATAAAAAAAATTATATTACACAACAACACATATCTCAAGTTTTCAGTTAGGTACATTACGAAAATTGTTCTTATTTTGTATTAACAGCAAGTATTGTAAAAAATATGAGGTTATCCGACAAAAATTTTTTTTTTTAAATTACATACCCACTTTTGATTCAAACTATCGATCAATATCAAATTGCTTTTTCTTAAAGTAAGTAACATGCATAAGGACTTATGTCAAATAATTAGAAGCATTGATCAGTTCGCTCGCGACCACGATTGGTGTAACCCAGTCGAAACGTCGGGCAGTAAGTGGCTATGTAATTTGCTACTACTAATAACGCGTGTAGACCCATAAAGACTAATATTTATTGATCGATAGTTCGTATCAAAAGTGGGTATCCATATTTGTCGGCTTTCACAAAAAGGTGTGATTTACAATAATCATCGACGAGTCTCTCAGCATTAGTGAGGGCTCGAGTCGTGTTGATATCGATTAGCGAAAAACAGCATTGGTCTCTGACGCGCGGTCGTAAATCAAATCTCGAATGCGGTTTAATGGCAGACTAATTACAGTTTGCGATTCACCTACACTACGCCAGAGCGGATGGCTTAATACGAGATAATGCTGATTACTTATCTCTGTTTATGCGGGCCCAGTCAGCAATCGGTTGTCAATCAGCCAGTCATTCTGATGATTCGTAATGTCATTTGCGAGTTGCTTGTTCCGCGTTTCCGGCAAACGTTCGAGTGAAATGGTTCATGAGTTCAGCGTTGTTCACTGCGGTTCGCATTTCTAGGTCAGTTTTACGTCGGATGCACTGACGCTTTATAAGCTGATCTAGCTTTTATAATGTAACAGTTTTGAAGTATCTTTTAGCAACGAGGACAAAGTGAACTGAGATTTTTGTTAACCGAACGGCTTTCCTTGTTTCCTTGTACTAAAAAAACACTTTAACTACAGAGACTTTTAGAAAACTGAAAATGTTCGGGATATTCACCATGTTGTATTGTTTTAATGAGTTCCCGATATTTCGGCACTGTTGCAAGCGCCATGATCACGGGTGAGTTTTCTAATGTGTGTAATCATAAGAGTTTAAAATTACAGAAACTTTTGTCGTGTTATTGTACACTTACAATGTGTGGATCGTATCTGATTTAAAATGCCGTTACTTTCCTAATAAAGTCACACTGTAGGACTTTGCCCAGCAGTAAGAAAATTAGTCTCACAATTATAGAAAAAAAACTTCTGTCAAAGAATTTATCTATTAAGATATCTACTTAACACTAGACCAAAGATCAGCCTCAAACGCTCACCTCTAAACCAAAAACAGCATCCGAAACCAAATCTTATACTCCCCACTACTCCCTATAGACTCGTAAACGGGCGATAAAATATTGGCACCCAACATTTACCACCAATGCGACTTTATGGATCCTCACCCACTATCCGAGCGCAAATAATGAAGTCTCATCTCATATTTCACATCAGTATTCATAGTACAATATTGGTTTAGAATAGGAAAATATTCAGATAAAATTCGTATTGAGACTCTTTACAAACGCATTCAGTGAATCGGGATGTGTGGATAATCATGGATCGGGGATACTTTTATGTTCGATATGACGGGAAAAGGCTTTATAATTTATTATTTTCGTTTACCATTTGTCGGTAACAATGTTCTTAAGCGTTGTTGTAATGTCCTAATTATGTTCTATGTAACTTCCTGTCTGTTGCTATAAAATGTAATTATAATAAATTAATAAAGACACCTTAGACTGTCAAAAATAAACAAATAAAAATGGTTTGTTAAAATATATTACCCGTCAGGAACAAATAATGTACAAAAGCATTGTATATCTAAAAAAATAATAAGATAAATACTTAATCGATATCAAACTGCCCCATCATTATTATTAAGATTAATTTACTGCCCTGATGAGGTGTTGACAGGGAACTAACGACGAACATTAATCAATTTTAAAATTGCGAGTTAACACTTTATATATTGGAGAAACATTAATAATGACTTAGAAAAGGTTAATATTGTTGTTTCACTGTGCAAAAAATGTGTCTGTCTGAATAACTTGTTTTGTTTTTTATTGCTCAATAAAAATGCGGTTGTTGTCACAAAAGTTCTTTCTACTTTTTTTATGGCATGGAATGGTCTTGTCATCAACGCTGGAACTGTTTTTTTTTATCCCGCGGAGAACCTATTGATGAGCCGTCTCTCCGGGTAGAAGTTTGCCTGTAGCGGTGTATGTGCCTCTCGGCTTGTTGGAGACTGGGACTTCCGACAAGCTGCTCCTGAAGGTGTCTCAGAGGTGAACCCACTAAACCTCCGCGATGCGACGCCTCTGCCATTGGTTGTCCTAAGGGAATGGATAAAATCCACACTACCACTGGATCAAGGTGAGAGCCATCCGCTCCCCCGCAAGTCCGGTGATGATGACATACTCCAAGCCATCATCGTATGTCAATTAGGGAAAAAAAGGTCAATTCATCGCTGGAATTGGACATATTTGACTAGCTAAGGACATATTTGTATACAGGTAGTAAATATAGTAACTGCCTCTTTGGTCTATTGGTAGCAAGCGCTGCGTTAGGACCGAGAGGTCCCCGGTTCGAATCCGGGGTCGGGCTATATTTGTGTGAGTTTTTCTGTAATGAAATTACTCAGCCCGGAGTTAGGAAGTTGGCGGTTGAACGCCCGTGCCTCGGAAAGCACGTTAAGCCGGTGGTCCTGCGCCCGATCTTTCATCGGTCATGTCGGATTGCCGGCTCACCGAATTATGAGAGTAAGGGAATAGAGAGTCCACTTGTGTTTGCGCGCACATTTTGCACTATAATATGTCCTGCGCACTTGGCTAATCTCAATTGAGATCGGCCGCCATGGATGAAATCGGTCGGACGCCGTATTTTTTATAGTAACAAATATATTGACAACGCTACTACTTCGTCTATCCATTTTTCTTAAATAATTTTATAAAATGTTTGTACCGCGATGATGGCGGCCTGTTAATACCATAATAATTTTAATGCAATGTTTGTATTCAATTTGCCGAAGTCAAAATGATAATTAACACAAGCCAATTATTAAAAGCCACATAAGCATTCAGTATAATGGAAAAGGTTTTAATTTATTTCGGTTTAAAAGGTCTGCGGTAAGCTTTACGTATAATACACGTAACTCGGATACAATTAGCTTTTATTAATAACTGGAAGTTGGCAATACGGTTTAATATTAAGTTTGTTAATAAATTGTTCAATGTATTGGATTACACATGAAGAGGAATGGTCGTGGTCAAAGTGTATTAAAATAGTTTTATGTAAATGAATTGTAAAGTTTGTCCCTAATCGATTTATGTATTTCCAAATTCCCTGAAAATATTAAAATATGTTTGCGGATCTCCTATATAAGTTGAGTAATTCTAGTAAATATAAGTTGAGTAGAGAACCTTTGTTAATACAATGGTTCTTTGTAATCAACACAATGGTCCGACCACTTTGGTTTACATGATACCCTGAAAAAAAGAACATTTTAAAGAAGGATCATTATCAAATGTTCCCGTAATCGACGATTTTTGGATGTGAAAGAAGCGAATGTGGTGTGCCTGGATGGTAGCACATTGCAGGAAGTGATCTCTGTCTACCCCTCTGGGAAAAAGGCGTGATTTTATGTTATGTATGTATGAAATAAGCTGAATATAAGTTTAATATTATGTTTGATTTTGCCATCAATTCGATAAGAAGAAGAAGTTCAGCTACAATAAACTGCCAAGTAAACAAATATGTCTCCTTTCCAGCTTATTGTCTGGCTTCTTATCGCATTGGATATTTGGCCCGCTCTCGTGCATCAAGAGTCATGGGTTCGCTTCTCACTCAGGACAAATATTTGTGTAATGAACATGGGTACTTGTTCGTATCTGGGTACGTTATTTTTACGTTTAGGTATATTTGTAAATACTCTATTGTTTCCCATATCAGTGAAAAGAGAATTTCGCAGGAGGGTAAATATAATATTGGCCGTTAAAATATGCCGTATTATTAAAAAAAAGTATTAAAAATACCTCAGTATATAACCTCCATATAACAATGGCGTGGTCCGAGCACCTCGGTTTACACGATAGCATCGAATTAGCCGAACTAATTGTTTCCTTGGCAGTTTATTGTCTCAAGTACAATGGCTGTCGTTATCAGCTCCGGTTTTAATGAGATACCCAGATTGAGGTCTTAAATGGTGACGAGATAATCATTCCAGCGTTTAACTTGTTGCGTAAAATTATACGTTTAATAGTTTATCCTCTTTTGTAAATAAAGAAATAAGAAAAGAAAAGAAAAATATTCACTTAACACATTCTCAAAATTCACACAAAACAACTTAAAATTGAGTATAAATAATTTTGTTGTATCGAAACTCATCCAGGATTTATTTGCATATCAAGCTTAGTATGTAGTAGCCGATCGGTCGGTTAGTCTATTTCCCGTAGATACTAGTATATCTTCTGATACATGCAGAAATAGTTTTTTTTAAGGGTACAGTGTTTCGCCTTGGTTTCTTATTAACTAAAAAAGACTGCAGGTCACGATCGTCCTTAAAAATTGTCACATACATTTATTTGATAAAAAAATTACTATGAGGTTTAGGAAGCATTTTATTGAAAAGTGTGTACTGCCGTAAATGTATTCAATGTATGTTGGTGGTGTGCTATTTTAATGAAATAAATAAAAGCGCAAATACTTACTACTATATGCCTTAGAAATTTTGTAACATATACATATTCATATTATTCATAGACCTAAATTAGAATAAACTTCGTCTCCCACGAGTCCGTCTCAGTGTTTAACAGATTCAGGGGCTGATTTAACTATTACTGAAAACTATTCCAACTAGCTCTCAAGTTCCAACAACAATTCATTATGAAAACTTCCTGAACGCTAAAATAGCAACAGTGCCATAATGCAGCCGTTTGTAAATAGAGTGCGCGTCGTATGCAACGATTCGTTGCGATGCCGAGCCGAAATGCAGTGTGGCAACTGATTTCCAATCATCATCAGCCCATATACGTCCCCACTGCTAGGGCACGGGCCTGCCCTTAACTAGAGCGATCCGGCGTTAGTCTACCACGCTGGCCAAGTGCGGGTTGGTCGACTACACATTACACAACCTTAGAATTTCATTAAATTTTATTCGTATACATGTGTTTTTAGAATTCGAAATTTGTATGTCCGATGAATAAGCATTCAGTGCTCTTACAATTACATTTCAATGAAGATAAAAGCATAGAGTAGAGCTTCGTCACGTTCACCTGTAGCGCTACCATGAGTTTAAAAGTTACGGACTCGATATCGCCTACGTAAATATAGTCTATGAAAAACTTGTACAGCGCCCCTGGTGGTTACGCTAAGAACTAAAATCGGTCGTATGAAAAAAACAGATCGATAGGTTTTTAACGTACGTAAGTTTTCGATAGCCAACTCATGGTACCGCTACTGTTAACACATCTAAGGTTGTGTGAAGACGATCAACCCGCACTTGGCTAGAGTAGCTCAATAAAGCCTGATCGCCCTAATTTAGATTTATGATGGTCTAAAACAGTCAATCAATTCCTCATCACCGAATGATTACAGCACTAACTAATGGAAACAATCACAATTTAGCGGCAACTTCTTCACTGTGTTTCCTTAACTGTTTCAATGGCGAATTAGCATCGAGCTTATCGCTTCGAACTGGGGCGCCGATAAACATGTCCGACCATTGGCTGCCTTTATTTTTCCATCGGGCAATGAGGTCTGTAACATGGCTAGTACGGTCAGCTACTGGGGACGCTGTACTTTGTAGACAGTTGACATTTACGTGTTTTGCAATAAGCTTTGAGGTACACTCCTAGACTATTGAAGGAGATAAGAAGTTTTGAAAACGTTTTCAAAGTACACCCATGATCTTAGTCCGATTCCACCCGCCTGACAGTAGTTGATTAGGTGTTTTTAGTGACAGTATAGTTTTGTGACAGCCAATACTATTGAGGAAGAATTATTAAACATGTTCCTTTTTCTTATTGCTAGCATACTTCCACGGCCAAGTCGCTTTTTAAAAGATTTTAGACATTTTAAAGATGTTTTAGAAACTTGTCTCTGAATAACTTAACCATTCAAGCCTTTTGCCGTCTCGTGTTGGCTAAATTCTATATGAAAATGTGTTGGTGGGATGTAATATCCTCATAAAATCACAGCCCAGCCAAAAGTGACGTAATAAATAGATTTCTTAAGACAATATTGACTCAGCCGGAAGAGGCTCGAGATATTTGACTAAGCTTGATCCGTTTTGTTTATGCTAACTCAAATGTAAACAAAAACATAAACACACGGGGTGTAAAGTAAACTCGGAAGTAACAATAGGCCTGGTATAATATTTAGTGTTTATATAGATCGTTAAATTTATTGTATCAAGGGATGAAATGCGTTATTAAACATTACATGTTAAATCTTCATTTAAGCACTTTGAAGATGGTCCAATAATAAAACACTAATTAATATCTTGTTTTTATGTTTGTTACAGGTAAATACTTCAATGTTTTTCCTATGCGGTACATAAAAGTAAGTAGATAATGTTTATCTGATTACATGTACAAGATCCACTATTAACAGCTGTAATTAAAATTATTAATTTTATTAACAGCCTACAATTATTTTGATCGTTAAGATAAGCTATAAAATGTTATTCTAGACATATTATTACGCTATATGTGGAGGTCTGCAGCTATTACTTTATCTATATTTAATTGAAATTCTTGATGAATCACATTTCTCAAAAAATAATAAAGTTTTAGAATTCTTCATTTACATTTTTTTTATTGTTTGAAAGTTTAATGTAACCTAAAATTAAAAATCTTAGATTTTATATCCGACATAACATTTGAAAAACAAATATAAAGATGAATTTTATGGTATACCCCACTTGCCATAATTTCAGTTGCCCGAATTTCATTTGCCATAATATTCAAATGCCCGAATTTCATTTGCCATAATTTCATTTGCCCGAATGTTATGTTTGCCATAAAATACAAGTGACATAATTTTAACTGCCCGAACATCAGATTCCATAATGATTCGAATGCCATACGTATTGTTATCCATATTTTAATTGCAATAATTTATGCAACAGAATTTTCAAACGCCATATATGTCATACTCATTGTTTACTTTATTAGTTACGTGTTAGAAACGTTGTTTCCGTGCCATTACATCATTTCCCACCGAAAAAGCTTGTAAAATAGGTTAAAAGAATGATAAAAAAAATAGGTTAGGTTAGGTTAGAAACATGAAAGACCACGCACGAGCCGAGCGAGCGAAGCGAGCGTATGCGGCAGCGGCCGGCGAAGTGCCAGAAAGCCAATCGCTTTTTAGGACAAATATTTGGCGTTAGGAGTATGGCGCTTAAAAATTCTGTTGCATAATATTATTGCAATTAAAAATATGGATAACAATACGTATGGCATTCGAATCATTATGGAATCTGATTTTCGGGCAATTAAAATTATGTCATTTGTATTTTATGGCAAACATAACATTCGGGCAAATGAAATTATGGCAAATGAAATTCGGACATATGAATATTATGGCATATATCTTTCGGGCAAACAATAGATAACCGAATTTTATTAATTCTAAACTTAAAATATTAATAACAAATGAGTTAGTTTATTCTGTTGTTTGTATTTTTCATTTTTTGTCCAGAATTTGTGATTGTAAAATATGATGGTGTAGCATTCCCTGGAAACAAATATTTTTAGCTTTTTTACGCACTTTTTACACAGCTAAAAAATATAATAAAATATGAATTTCATACATTTTTATAACGAACAGCTGTTCCATCCTCAATGATCCCGTACCATCGTCGATAATAAAATATTTTAGTTCTAGTCTGCTTGTTTACAATAAATTATTTCTAGCTTGTTCTGTATAATAATATTTACATTGATATACGATCATATTTTAGATGCTAAATAAACGGTTTTATCGACTTACTCGTCTTTATGAACGAACGCCGTTTATTCGCGGAAACTTAATATGAAAGTGTTATATTATATTAATAACTCGTAGTATCCAGAATTGTAGATTATGACGTGTTTATTTTTTTCAATTCGTGAGATGGTTCCAGTAAAACATTAGTATAAGTAATCCAATTACATAAAGGTACAATGCAAAGAAAGATTTTAAATT
This sequence comes from Maruca vitrata, assembly GCA_039566165.1. NCBI lineage: Eukaryota > Metazoa > Arthropoda > Insecta > Lepidoptera > Crambidae > Maruca > Maruca vitrata. The sequence continues at coordinate 11,882,020 of CM076917.1, read as the reverse complement.
AAAACTTTTCTAAAAATATTCTAATAATTAAAAAAGGATCTCAATAAAGAAAAATCTTACTAATGCACGTGACTTTGCTCTTGTTAAAAAATATATAAGAACAATGCTAAACAGTCTGCCTTGTACAAACTTGGCTAAACGTGTCATAATGAAATATTACATAAATAGACTGTCAAAGTAACTCCATGATCGCAAAAGGCACTTCCCGCGCCGCAACTAATTAAAAAAAATGTTATTCCCCGTGAAGGGCCCCTCGAAATTATTAACCAAACTCAATTCTTTAAGCCTTGCGGGTTTTCGCGTTATTTTTATTTTACAGGCGACACAAATTGGGACTCTTTTTAGGGTTCAACGGAACCCCGGTAAACCTTATGATCCTTTTAGGGATTTTTCCTTTTGAGACATTTCTCTTATAGGAGTATTAGGTTTTCCGTCCATCCCCAAAAAAATGCTCGTCTGTCCGTCATTTTTTTGGGTTCTTATCCTTTTGCAATCAATATCGAAGAATAGTAACTGAGTGACCCCTAGAAATAGTAAAAAAAACTCGCTCTTAAATCAGTACAATCTAATGATATTATTATCCACCAGGTCTACTAACTTCTCGTGGGCTCAGATGTATGGGGAAGATTTCTTGTACACACACATAACGACCTCTGAGGAAAGTATAGGTAAATTAGAACTTGAGATAATAAGTTTGACAAACTCCTTGGACAGCATGACTAGTAGGTATTTAAGCTGTAAAAAAGAGAATGAGGAACACATATTGGCTCTGAAGAACCTTTTGGATACCTCAGTGACCAGTGGTCAAAGTCTAAAAGTGAAAATGGTTCTCAGTCAGTTTGTGACTCATCATACTCACCCTGCTGTGATAGTTTGTTGAATTTATCTAATGCAGTCCACTCCAACGGTTCCTATACACATCCACTTCAGGCATGTAGCAAACAGGTATCTTTTGTAAGTAGTACCAATAACCAGTTTGTTATGTTTAGTGACGAAATAGGTAAAAATATGGGCCCATTAATGAGTAATATTATGGGGCAACCGATTCATAATTATTGTTTTCCTAATACACAATATAATGAAATTATTAAAAAAGTGAGTAAATTTAATTTTAATAGGGACACAACACTCATAATATTTATTGCAAATAGGGGAAATGTAAATAAAAATGAATTGATTAAAAGTTTTAGTTATATGAATAATTTAGAAGTAAATAAAATAATTTTATTTACACTTCCTTATAGTAACAGTTTGCCACAATCAGAAAATTTTATTAGGTATAAATTGAATATGACATTGCATACCATGACATTTAATAATAATAATAAGTTTAATTTAATTGATTGCAATAATAGTGTATTTGACATGTGCAAAGGATTATTATTGACAAGAGATAGTTTTTATCTTCCTAAATTTTATAAAAGACAGATAGCTTTGTCGCTATCATATTGTATTAGTATAAGTAATTCAGCCAAGAATTTGGCTACACAGTCTGCTTTTATTGAGCAGAATAATGACATGTTGCCTAACAATTCCCTGGAAAATGTTTCAGGTAATTTAAATTATACCATAAGACAATAGAGGAAAACTCTAGCAAATTAATTGTAAGGACAAAAGGAAAGCATAATAATTTAAAAATTATCCATCAAAATATTCAAGGCCTTCCTGGGAAGGAGCTTGAACTTGAATTATATTTAAATGAAATGAATATACATGTTGTATGCCTTACAGAGCATTGGTTAAGACAATATGAGTTACTGATTAGTATTGACAATTATAAAGTAGTTAGTTCGTTCACAAGAGAAGATGCCATTAGAGGTGGATCACTTATTTTATTAGATACATCATTAGCGTCAAAAAACCGTAAAGATGTGACATCCCTCTCTATTGAGCGAACTATTGAGCTTTCTTGTGCAGAGCTCGAGCAGTACATCATTGTCTGTGTCTATAGGCCCCCATCTGGTAACTATGTACTATTTGAGTCTACTATGGAGGAAGTTTTGAAAAAGGTATGTAAATGCAGCAAGAAAGTAGTTGTTTGTGGAGATTTTAATATTAATATTTTGGATATTGACTCTCAACTATCTACTAGGTTTTTGAACTTATTTAAGTCATTTGGACTTAGTAATTTATTTATTGAACCAACTCGAGTAACTCCTGCAACAGCTACTTGCCTTGATAACATATTTTGTAATTGTGAAGTGAATGATAAATCTATTATTAATTTTATTAACTCTGACCACAGTGGTCAGATGGCATTATTTGAACACCATCATTACAATCCTTCATTAAATTTTACATACAGGCCCATTACTACAAGGCGCATAGAAAACTTTAAGAAAAACATTGATTATAAATTTTCCCATTTTCAATATAATCTTAACCAAAACATTGATGTATCATATAAAAACATGTTTGACATAATTTTTAATGAATTTAATGGGATTTTTACTAAAAAAACAATAAAAGCTAAAGATCCCAAGTCCAAATTTAGTAATTGAGCAAGTAAAGGCATTTACAAAAGTAGAAATAGATTATATGAATTATATGACATTAAATCACAATCAAATGATATTAATGTTATAAATTATGTTAGAAATTACTCAAAACTATTTAAGAAAGTGTGTGCAATTGCGAAGTCTAATTATTTTAAAGAAAAAATTAGTAAATCAAATAATAAAATAAAAACTACATGGAAAATTATTAACAAAGAGACTTGTAAAAATAAAACACATGACAACAAGTTCTCTCTCATAGTTGATGATAAGCATATTGATTCTGATAAGGAAGTTGCAAATGCTTTTGAAACCTATTTCTCTAATATTCCTATAATTACTACAAGCAAACTAAACTCATGCTCACACCAAGCTCAATCCCTCCTTATAGCAACTGTAGAAAAATGTTTAGTATCTTTTAAATTTACCCAAGTAAATCACAAAATAATTTTGAGAGCCTTTAAAGAATTAAATTTTAAAAAGACTGAAGATTTATGGGGTATTTCTGTGGAACTATTAAAAACAATTATAACCACAATAGCCCCGCATTTAGCTATCGTATTTAACATGTGTATAGAGGTAGGTCATTTCCCAAATTTGATGAAATTTAGTAAAGTAATTCCTTTATTCAAGGCAGGTAATAAAAGTGATCCATCCAATTTTCGCCCTGTTTCTATACTACCCGCACTTAGTAAAATTTTCGAAAAAATTATATACACTCAATTAATGTCTCATTTCAATGAAAATAAGCTATTACATAAAAAACAATTTGGCTTCACCAAAGGAAGATCCACCACTGATGCGGGAGTGGCACTTGTCAAGCATATCTTTGACGCATGGGAGAATAAACAAGATGCAATAGGCATCTTCTGTGACCTGTCAAAAGCCTTTGATTGTGTAAATCATGAGATATTGCTAATGAAATTGAATCATTATGGAATCTCAGATGAGGCGAATAATTTGTTGAAATCATATCTTAAAGATAGGGTGCAAACAGTTAATGTCAATGGAGTTGATTCTTGTGGCGCTCCCATTCTCATGGGAGTGCCTCAGGGCTCAATTCTGGGACCTTTACTGTTCTTGATTTATATAAATGATCTTCCTTACTTAACTGCGGATCTATGTGAGACGGTACTGTTTGCTGATGATACATCTTTGATTTTTAAGGTTGACAGAGGTAAAAATAACTACGACGAGGTAAATAGTGCCCTCTCGCAAGTTCTGCGCTGGTTTAATACAAATAAATTATTGTTAAATGCAAAAAAACGAAATGTATAAGATTTACAATGCCTAATGTAAGAAAAGTTGATACTAACATTATTGTAAATAAGGAAATTGTAGAAATGACTGAATCTACAAAATTTTTAGGAATCACTATAGATGCTAAGTTACAGTGGGGACCTCATATCTCTGTTCTGGCAGATAGACTTAGTTCAGCTGCGTATGCAGTCAGAAAAATCAGGATGTTGACTGACATTGAAACGGCAAGATTAGTTTATTTCAGCTATTTCCATAGTGTTATGTCATACGGTCTTCTGCTGTGGGGATCTGCTACAGACATTCAAACCATTTTTGTACTACAAAAAAGGGCCATCAGATCCATATATGATATAAGACCGCGCGACTCCCTTAGAGATATTTTTAAAGATATAGATATTTTAACCGTAGCTTCTCAGTTCATTTTAGATTGTATCGTATATGTTCATAAAAACATGCACTTATTAAATAAAAAGTCGGATTCTCACAATTTTAACACCAGAAATAAATATAAGCTTTCCGTTCCAAGACTCAGGCTTCAAAAAGTTGGAAAATCATTCATAGGTTTAAGTATAATATTGTTCAATAAAATTCCGCAAAATATTATTGAATTGCCGTTGTATAAATTTAAAGTCTATATTAAATCTTGTCTTTTGAAAAAGGGGTACTATAAAGTAGAAGACTATTTGAATGATAAGAATCCATGGACATGATGAGCTGCTCGCTTGGACATCCAAGAATTATGTAACTTGTACATATTATTATTTATTTGTAATTAATTAACCTGTGATTTGACATGCGAAAGAATTTCATGAAATCTACTTGCAGAATAAATTATTTCATTTCATTTCATTTCATTTCATTTCATTTCATAAGTACTCTTACTTCTTCTGTACTAAAAATTGATGTCGTATCACTAAAATCGAACACCTGGTGAGTGCGACAGGCTCAATGTGGTCTATTGTGCCTGTCAATCTCATAATGTGGATCTCATTACCGCTTACCATCAAGTGGACTGATGTCAACTTGTTGCAAATTATAAAAAAAATGTTAATAGAATTTTAATCAAAATTCATTTACACACGTTTTACCGAAACCGTCAAAGGCGAGACTGATTCGGACTTGTCCCGCTTTTTTTTCCATAAGAATATTCCTGTTACTTCCTTTAACAAAGTTTCCAAGTGCCCTTATTGAATTTTCTCAAGTTTTGATAGGTTTTTCCGTCGATTTCTCCTCTGTTGCCTTTCGGAAAGTTGTTGGGACGGCAATCTTAGACGGCAAACATTGTAATTTCATTTTGCGTCATTAAACGATTTGCTACTATGTATTTTTTGCCGTACTCTACTATTATAATACAGCTTACGGCTTATTCGGATAATGTATAAATAGGTAGTTAATTATATACAGTTCTTTAAGTTAAATTGTATAGTTTAGGAGAACCTACAAATACTTCTTCTTATCGTATAGTTGATGAAAAACCTGGTGTCAGAGTTTTTAAACCGCCCGTAGGCCTCTGACATGGCTTCACACACCGTTGAAAAATATCTCAGGTGTGCTGGTTTCCTCGCGATGTTTTCCTTCACCGTTAAAGCGTCGAATGATGGTACATATGAATTTCAAATTTGAAAAACACATCGGGACCTGGCGGGGTTTGAACTGGTGACCTCTCGCATGGCAAACAACGACCTTAACCACTCGGCCATCGACGCTTTTTACCTACAAATACTGGTAATCCTAAATAAATAATAATGCCTAGCAGTCCAGTAACTATACCGGATTTTTTTAAATTATGAAGATTGTTAGCAAAGCAAGAGCAAATAAAATACAACAAAAAACATTTCAAGCAAAAACAAATTACATAGTAAAATATTAATTACTATCATGAACATATACAATACAGTCTTTCATGAATTTTCTAACCAAAATACTGAAAACAGTTAGTCCTAGTATAAGTAATGACGTCTGCACCGAAATGCAACACAGTATTCATGAATGGAACTCCAATTCAAGTTTCTATTTGCCAAAGTCGTTTATTTGTGCCGTAACAATATATTACCTCCATACAGCAATTACTCATAATAAGACAGTCTGTACTGATGTCTGACTGTGCTGTCTATTCCTGTTGTCCGAGGCATTGCTTGACCACACATTTAGAATTAACCAGGATATAGTGAGCCTAGTAAAGCAGTGAGTGCAGAGGTTAACAAGTGTTTTATTGATGCCTCACAATCATGTGTGTACCAGGACCTTAGAACATGGCAGAAAGTGATTGCCTACCCCTCTGGGAAAAAGGCGTGATTCTATGTATGAATTATCATTAAAGCAAAGGTACATTTCGCTTTAAGATGATCTAAGCTTCTGCAAAAAGTGACTTCTATGGTTAAGGTTATGTAATTGATTTAAAACATAAACGATTTTTCGACGAACAGGAGGAGGTTCTTAATCCGTCTGTATTTTTTGTTATGGTTATACACAACAGAAAATTTGATCACAGATTTGAGACATGTTTTCAATAAACATAAACAGACAAACAAATCGTGCTAGCTACTGGCGACTATTTTTCAAATTTCAATCTCATGGCAAATCAAATTAAATTTTCAGAATAACAAAGGCATTCATTCCAATAACTCCATCTACTCATCATCACTTCTTCATAATAATATTGTGTTATATTAATTCTATATTAACAACATTGGAGTGCTATTAATATAACAATAACACATATTAAGACGTTTGTTACAAATTAACTTAACGTATCTACGTCTTCGGATGTGATAAGACATCTATCCTTAAACAAGATCGGAAACACACACACCACTCATTCCCAAGTCTTCCCAACAAACGCAAACTCTTTCCCAGACCACTCCACCTTAACTTAGAGACACTAATGATAATTAATGTCTGTCACGGTATTCAATTAGCCGTCAAAACCCGCACAGATGGCCGCGGCTATTGCGTGAAGTATGATTTCCAAACCACCTTTGAAATAACTGGGTACTGTGCTGTTTGTACTGTAACATCGCGTTAATGACAAACTATCTTCAAAGGAGGGTTCATTCAATTTTATTTTACTTTTAATTGCATAACGGGTGTTCTTCAAAGGTATTGGCAAACATCCATTGATATATTATAGATAGGGAAGATATTAAAAACTATGAGTTTTATATTGAATTTTAAAATATTAAGTGCTGTATAGTTGTTTTAGGGAAAGTCGACGTTTGGTACGTCCAATGTGTAAATCATTTTCAAATTGTATAGAAAATAGTGTTGTGTAATATTATTTGCATCTAACGTACATCAAACAATAGGACTGCTACCACTTCCGATCGTAAACAATCCACTCCATCACTTTACCACTCCGCCCATCCACCAAGTATAAAAACCATGAATATTTGCGCGAACACCACACATTTACAATAAAACAAAAATTACGGATTAAACTCGCGTGTATTGTTATTTCAACATATTATTTAGAAATCCGAAGTTTCGAGGTCTTTACAGCGCTCGTGGTCACGAACAAGACTCCTGAATGAACTCACATGAATATCCCTTTAAACTAGACTGTTGTGTTCACACCAGCCCGTCACCGGTTGTTCCATTAGCCTCCGAAATGCATGCACGTGTGGAGCGATGTTCTCTTTATTACCCCGCACGCAATCAGTAAATGTGTCTTGGTTTACCCGACTTTATGTCAATGCTTGCAATTAGCGTGATAAACATGTGTCACACATAACATATTTGGCTTTTCTTACAGTGTAAAATTCAGATCAACCGATGGATAGATGTTTGCTTCGCAATGATGTTGTAAAATAAGGCAAACATACTAACTTAAATTTTTACATCACTTACTTTAAAAAAAAGTAAAGCCAATCTTGTAAAGTAATAGGAAATAAGATATACTCAAAGGATACACGGAGAGTTAATTTCAAAAATAATATATTTATTGCCTTTAAAATGGACGCCAATTAGCTTTTCCTAATAGTAGTTTTTGCTTATGAATAACTAAATAAACTTCATCAATTGGTAAAAATTAAGTATGCTTACTTACTTACTTTGTCATTTAGGTATATTTTTGTCAGTAAGTATAAACGTTTGTCCTGTGGCTAGCCGCCGTTAAACCTGAACAAAAAAATAAGCCAAGTTGACAAGTGCACCGCAAATCTTTCCCTTCAAACTCATGGTCCTCTCAAAGTTTTTTTCTTTTTCCATGAGTTGAGAGGGGCTCCCTCTTTGATGCTGAATGGCCCTTGTTACTAATACTCAACAACGTAAAATGTGACACTCATGCTGAGGAATGTTGAGAACAGATTAGGGATATGAAAACCCTTAATGCAGAAAACATAATTGAGAATCCGATAAACAAACTTAAATAAAAAAAGATGGTATGGTATGGATAAAAAAGTGTTATGAATTTTGAATCTGCTTAATCCGCAAACCTGGGTGTAAATATCTAATTATCGTTTAAGACATCGGCCGTGAATTTTATTAAACCAAAAGCTACGCATTTCGTTACTAAAATTATCATAATAAGCTTATTGGCTATTTGTATTACACGAAACTTGTAATATATTATAATGAGTATTTACCTAACAATTTATTACGTTGAACCGATATCCTACACGACGACTCTCGAAAACCAAAACTATAGCTGACCTACCTTAATATCCAAATACCGGAAAGTCCAAGAGGAAAAACAAAAGAATTTACTTTTCCTCACAAACAATACGACATCCCTTCACCTCAGTTGTTTACTATTGTATTTTGAACTCTAAGTAGCGACCGAAGAAATTCATTTTTAATCACGAGATTAATATTTCATAGTCCTGATTGCTTCGCGGCCCGGTTAAAAGTTTCACTTTCCCGTCTCAGCCTCAAGTATTAAGACTTTTTTATTACTTGTTACTGAACGGAATCCGGTAAACAGAAGAGTTTTAAGAGTATTGTGGATTGTTTGGGCTTACGGGGAAGTTTATTTGCAATTCTTATTACAGTTCGATTAAGAACTTTGGGTGAGTAGTAGATGAAAGAATTTATAGTAATCCTTTTTTTTCTTTTGTTCTTAGAATTTTGCGTTTTACATACATTTATGCGGGGAAAATGCTTATTTCTGTGGCAAATTTTTAATCCACCTATGTTACTTAGTTGATATCTATTAGATCTCAATTTTGTAAAATTTTAAGGACGTCTTTAATTAACTTTATATTCTTCTATATTAGATATGCCATCTCACCAAATTTTAATCATCTCAAAACAAAGAGGTGCACTGTTTTACGCATACACATGTGCAACATGTCTTGCCCTGTTTGGTAATATAATTGAGATCGACCAGCACTGCTAAAATCAACTGAACAACATAAAACCTTATATTTTAAAACCATATTACAATCGTGATCTTCGTCCGCTGCAAACCCGCTATTAAAATCAAATTGGCCAAATTCCATTTTTGACGGCTTCCGCCGACAATACCAAATTTACAAAAGAATGTCGGCAGAAGTTCGGCCCCTGAAAGTTAAATGGTAAAGTTGGGCACTCAATTGACAGTTCCGAGACGGTTCAGACACAGTGAAGAAAACCACGGTGAGCTAAAGTCAAGTTTAACTTTTCACTTTGTGGCAAAAAAAGAAATTATTTTACTTAGGATAGGTAGAATACCTGACCCAAGATCCTGAAGATAAGAATGATAAAAATTACTTCTTAGAGCCTTTTTATTGAATAATATCGTTTGTTATCTTCAATTACTTGGTTGAAAAGCTTTACAGAGAACAGAATTAAATTGACCAGGTGATTATTACAGAGTAACTATTAAAGCTAATGCTATAATTTTAAAATTATTATCAAAAATATAAATAAAAGTTCCGTACTACATCCTCCTATCCACTAGAAGGTATCGAATGAGGTTAATAAAATTGCTTTTGACAAGGATATAAAAAGTAACATTACCATCTACAAATATTTGCTTCGGACAGCTTGTGTGCCCTCGGGAGTGGCTTCTTATAGCTGTCACACGTTAAGTGTGGTTTGAGGACATACTTTTAAATATTATTATCATAAAAATATGGCACAACCTGGGAAACGAACCCAGGAGCTTTCTTCTCTTCGAAGGTTAAATATAAAGGCAATGACATTAACTAATCTTCAATGATTCGTATTCATAAAACAATCGTTAATTTTATTGTGTTTTAGGAAAAAAAAATGCCTTATTTTATAACCTAAATATTAAACGAGTAAGCTTACCATTGTTTCAACCAGAATTTACTACACCTTAGCATGATAGCCAATGTGGAAGCAAAATTTATTGACACAGTGTATTCTTTCTTTAAGCCAATCGGTATGAAGATATAAATGAGGAAAAAATTGCAACGTTCTACATATTTTAACGATGTTACCGAATGTCAACTGGGAAGGACGAAGTGAATTGGACGGTAAAATGCGTGTTATCATGTATTTTAAAGAAGGAAGAGTCTGAAAAGAAGAATAATAGCATATTCCTGCGTGTCGCCTTCTAGGCAGTTCCCGTTATCCAACGCTATGACAGGTACAATCAAGATGCTTGATAGCGTTCCGACAACAGGTGAAACTGACGACATATCGTATTCAAAGATATATACGCTATTATTTGAACCATAGTGGAGGTAGGTATATTGGACATAAACCCCGCTTAGAATTGGAGGTAGGAAAATCAAACAAAGTCGAAGACATCAGTCAGATGTTTTGTCGGATAACATTTTTATAAGTGATAGGAGTAAAAGGATTTTCATAAGTTCGGGTAAAAACTTATTAAAAACAAAACATACTAAACTCACTATTTTCACATTATATTATTTTACGATTGTATGTAATTCAAAATGTCTTTGAAAATGTTAATATCCCATGATCTCTATCTAAATTTCTCTCTTTTACTCGACATTCAAAACAAATCGATTGAAGATATAAATTACATTCCAAATCAAGTATTCATAGTTCTTAATGTAAAGAGGAATAAGAATTTTCTCCGTGAATTATGTGAAGTACTCAATTCCGTGGAAAAACGCCTTGTTCTGAGAACACTCGTAATAATTTGATGTCACCAAGATAGACGTCTGTAAATCCCCAAAAAATAATTTCGCTGTACGCTTGTCTTGATGGTCAAAATATTTTTGTAGGAAAATAACATAACAAACAAGTTCATTAGAGATTATACTTATTTTCGTTTTATTATTTGTTTCGACTTGCCCTTGTCTTTTTCATACATATTCAGAATATCATTCCAGTTTACATGGTAATGCATATTTAGCTTTTAATTTTTATTCTTTTCTATAATATAGATCTTGTATCTTTAGAGTCCCTTTGCCTCATCAACTCATTTTGAACAAATTTTTACCTTTACTCTGGTATTCTCCTTTGCATTAGTACCAGTGCTGGCTTGGCTGTCCTTAACCACGTTCTTATTATTGAAGTGTTTATTGTTTTGCTCACCTCAAGTGCCAACATTTCCCAAACCAACAATATCAGGAGCTAGATTGGTTCACACTGTCGGTCTGCGTCCAATTTGCCGCGGCGATGTATTTTTGCCGGCACTGCCTCAGACAGGCCATCTAGAAACAAGTCTACAAACTAACTAGACTCGAATCAAGTTTAGTGTCGCACTAATAGCTTTAAGCGAACTCGGAGAAGAACCTTTTGGTTTATTTACCAAGTTTGGATTGAGTCATGTGGGAGTGAATCTTGGAACGGTCCGTGAAGAATAATGTTTTGGTTGGCTTAATTGTGTTTCTTGTGAGCGAATGATCCTATTCGATTGCGATTTTTCAGCATGCTTTTTCGGCAAGGCATGATTTAGTCACTTGGCGTTCGAAGTTCAATGTTAGAAATGAAGTGTCTTTCATTTCTATTGTCTGGACCGCTATTACTTTTGACTGGCTCGGTGGAACAGTGGTTAGTGACCCTGGCTGGCGGTTCCAAGAGTCGTGGGTTCGATTCCCACTCGGGACAAATATTTGTGTGATGAACATCGGTGTTTGTTCCGTGTCTGGGTGTAATTATGTATTTAAGTATGTATTTATAAATATATATGTATGTATATCAGTCTCTGACGCCCATAGTACAAGCTCTGCTTAGTTTGGGGTCATATGACCGTGTGTGGAAATGTCCCAGATATTTATTTATTTATTATTAATACTAAATTGAATTATTTACCTACGTTTAGATTCTGATCCGGTTTTGATTAAATCTAAAATTAGTCGACTTAAAATCAAAGGTGCTGCCTAAACCACGATTTGTCCAAGAATACAATTAAATTATGTTTTGCATAATCCCTGGGTTAATCCAAGGGCCGCTACCGTTCCTGAATTTGGCCAATAAATTTGTGTAACCGAGTCGGAAGACGTTATTAATATTACGTCAGTGTTAAGTGCACGTTGCTCGATGGGTAACATGCTAGGATGCACCAGGTGAAGGCAATGGGGCTGGATCTTGTGCAATTAATAGTTAAGAGAAAAGCCTGGCAAGTATTTTATTTAATTCAAACTCTTTTAAATGCTGGCCGAGTTTCTTTTCGTGATACTTTTAAAACGAAGAAATATCTTTTTTGATTTAGTACATAACACAAATTATTAGTAAAATCACGTAAAAACTAGTAGGTTTTTGAACAATATTTCCGGTAGTAGGAAAAGAACAACATCCTCTCTACTGTTAGCGCCATTTTCCTGCAACGTGGTTACATCTGGATTGTGGATCTAATCCAGACACACGTGTGAAAAATCACGCTGCTAATGCACCTGCAGTTAATCCGTGTTCCACGTGCGTGTAGGTAGAGCGCGTAATGGAAATCATGGCAGAAAACCGCATCACAGTAAAGGAAATACAAGAGGAAGTTATCATTTCATTACCGAAAAAAATGTATACCTAAGTTACTTTGCCGGGTTCGATTTCGATATTAAATGAAATAGACTCTTCAGGCAGACGTGAAACAGCATCTATGCAGGCCTTCAGAGTGAGGTCGGCAGGCTAGGATATAATGTGCCTATCGACCTCATATGTGGACCTCACGGCCGTTAACTTTTAGGTGGAGTGAGGTCGTTCTGAAAGTTACATTTTTATTAAACAAAAATAGGAAATCGTTTATTTGGTACACACACATCGACATTTTTACAATTAATGCTCAGAATAAATTTACAATTTTAAGGTAAAATCCACGAATGTAATAGTTTTATGCAAATAAAAAGGTGTACCAAATGTGTCCCCGCTCAACGGTTGCCGTTAATATCCTCTTCCCTACACTTTAATCGTTCTTAGCGAAGCGTACCGCCATAATCCCGGTAAAATTTTTATGATGTTAAAATCAATATCCGTTATCGCAATATCCTCTTCAAAAGCCGCCCTCAATCGAGTTGCAGTAAAAACAGATGGAGGAACATCGTTTACGTCGACCTGGTATGGTCCGGGAGGTACAGCAAGTTTAACGTACCTCAACAAAAATATGGAATCTTGTGGGCAGATTGAAGAATGACTTGGGCTGTATGAAACTAGAGTAAGATACTGAAATAATATTAGGTTAATGGATTCTTGTTGATCCGCTTCATGAGTCATGACAGGTAAATGCAAATGATATCAGACAACACTATGTCAGTTTCGTCTACGCTTTTAGTGCAAGATATGCATTTTGAAATATTTGATATGAACACATAAAATCGTAAATAAATATTGTTGTTTCCTATTTGGAAATAAATATTCGGTGTTGAAAAATAAGTCGGAATAATTTAACGTTCTTTCGAGGCCATCCAACTCATTGATAATTTCTTCAAAGAATAGACAAACCTTCGCTGCGTCCACCCGGTCTAAAGCGTACTACAAAAAGTACAACACTGAAAGACGGGGGCGCAACAAAAGCAACCGTGTTACCGCTGGATCTTGCACTGCAGTTGCGGTAATCCTCTTAACTCTAGCTACACTCACTGGGGCATAGTTAAGGTCCCACTATTGAGAGCTTGTACGCTAAATAATTAGGATTTGGCTATACTGGACCTGGGGTACATTCAGTATTATAGACGTGTTTGTTATGTTCAAAGTCAGAAATTATGTGTATTTTAATCTACTAGTTGGACCGTTAATTATACATAATTTTTTCTATTTGTGATATATCAAGTGTATCCACTTTGATTATAGCCAAAGCCAAGTAATAAAAGTGCTTTGGCTACTTACCATGGGATGAGATCAATGTATGTTGTGTAATATTTATTTATTAGTTATGTTTTGTTTTTGGATAGTGCTAACTGTATAAGCATGCATTTAAAAAATTATCAAAAGTATTTAAATCACACGTATGTTTTTATTTTATAAACATTTGCTGATAGATTTAATCCTTTAAGAGGCACTGTATGGTGGAATTAGTCATTGATTTAGGACCGTATGGTAGAGGTTACCAATGTAAACATAGGTTTACATTGGTAAAACCCCTACTATAATATGTAAACATAGGTTAACATTGGTTTATCTTAAATAAAAATTGAAAAAAAGAACAGGATACATATACCGTATTTTTCGTACTTGGAAGAAAACACTAATATTTTAGGCATATGAGTGACCACATTATTGTCCTATATTTCCTATAAATCTTTTGAAAAATTACTTAAAATTACTAGTACATAATAATACAATGCGGAAGTAACAGCTTCTATTTTGGTAAATATTGCTTTTGAATTTATAGACTGTAGTATAATACAAAATCTTGTTTACGCCTCCTCAAAATTGAATTCTTGATGCAAATTGCATTCTCCCTACCTTCACCCATTTATGATGTCAGATCCGATCACTGAGGGGAAATGGCAGATAGAGTGACGGCCGAGAATAAATTATGTGGATGTACTTACTTAACTCTTTTTTTTGGCAAAAACAAAGAAACTTTTACTTGCAGAAAGAAGGAAAACATTTTTAAACTTAAACTTTACTTTCGCTTTATCCAAGACACTCCTACGAATACCTACATTCTATGATTGTGTAGTCGACCAACCCGCACCTGACCAGCGTGGTTGACTACGGCCTTGTCGCCCTAGTTTAAGGTAGGTCCGTGCCCCAGCAGTAGGGACGTGTATGGGCTGATTATCCGAGAAATAATATGAAACCCAACGTAGTATTATGGTGATAACCTAAAATTAAAAACGAATTGAGTAGCTCTAACCTCCTTTTTGAAGTCGGTTAAAAATAGGCATAACATAATCAATGATTTAATATAATAGGATAAAATTCAGTCTTTTGCAAATTTAGTTCAAAAAGGATATACTAAAGATATACTACAATACTCTTTATATACCTTAGTACTAAATGGCAAATAAAGCGGTCGCTTAGACATGGGACGAACTTAAAGCTTCAATAAAACTTGAGCATGCTAATGTTAACACAGAAATATTGTGTCAAGAACTTTAGAGTCGTCTAAAACACAGATATTTTACCCTAGATCCAGCTCTGGTCTAGACAAATCTTGTTTCCACTTAAGCACATCAGAATTAGAACTCCTAAAGTTCTCTAGAACTTCGTTTATTTAGTTCAAACTAATTTGTAACGATTAGATACTTTGTTTTGTACTTACGACTTCAAATTGTTTGCTAATGTCTTTGAACGTGCTATATTCTTAGTCAATGATAAATCAGGTTGATCGAGCGAAAATGCTATTTCAAATAGGATAGATGCATTACAGATTGAGTCATAGTTATATAGGCGAAGTGGTTTTAAATAAGGTTTGAGATAAAGATACATAGAAAGCATTTTATTCATATAAGAACATTTGTACAGTACTTATAGTACTGAATGATGATCCTTACTTCCTTACTTATACTATAAATCCGAAAGTAACTCTGTCTGTCTGTTACGCTTTCAGGCATAGAGTACTGGACCGATTTAAATGAAATTTGGTACAGATGTAGTCCAGAGCCTGAGAAAGGACAAAGGCTACTTTTCAACCGACTGCGCTATAAAGAAGTAATGTTTTACCCCTTAAACGTCTCTACGCGGACGAAGTCGCGGGCTGAAAGCTAGTATAACATAATGTTAAACTTACAAAAGTTCACATATCATTTTACTGATTATTAAAATAAAAAAAGATTCTACTTTACTTTCTGCAGTAAAGTAGGTCTGACTTTATGAAACCAAACTATTTGTAGTTAGTAGGATAGATCCTATGTTATCATAACTCTTAGCTGTTCTAATTGCGCGCTAACTCCGTTTGTCAGAAGCTAATATTTAACATATAAATACATAATTGTGCTGTTTTATTATAACGCAGCCCAGATTATTAAGAAGCTTCACCAACCGATGCCAAGTCGTAAACATTTCTACTAACCGAACATACAAGTCGACTGAACGTCCGGACTATGCATACAGATGTTAAACATATCATACAAGAAGTATGATAACTGGATATTAATATTTTGAAGTAGGTACGACGAAAGTTCGAAGCTTTAAGACTTATTACTGTTATAGAACACTATTAGAAACATTTTATTTTGCATAGAGCCGTGTAGTGGTTGTTTAATTGGTAAGATTTTTAGTTTTTGATTTTTAGTGCAACACTTTTAGTACAACTATTAATAAATAAAATACAAAATAGTTTATTTCAGACTTTTTGTGTCCATAGAATGATTAATGTGTTAGTAACAATTTTCTTATGAACTAGTTAGTTATTGTTAGTGCTGACAAATTTATGATAAAAAGTTATTTAATTTGGCCGGTAATTGTTTTTATCCAATGATTTTGGAAATAACAATCCGGCCGTTCACTGATTATCTTCAGAATGCTGTTGTTGCTGGTTCTCATGCGTCGCAGCAGGGACAAAGCTTTTTTGCGCATAATCCTGTCTAAACTAACTATCTGGCCCAGCTAACTCCGTACTGCTTTATTTTTTTCGTGTAAGTCTGCACGAGAAAGAAAAAATCATCCAAGCCATTTGATGCAATAGTTGGGAAGTTAGGCGCGCACGTGTACATTTGAGTGATTTTTTTTATTAACGAGTAAATAGATGTTAGAGATATCTGCTAGATTAGATAAGAACAAAGCGATGTAATTATTTCAGTAGCTATTTCGACTATTGATATTTGAAGTATATGAACTGCCATTAGTCCGGTTGGCTCCTTGCAAACACGCAGTTAATTGAATTGTTACATTGTAATTCCGTTGTAAATCCAATGCAATCGGTTTATATTCGGGCACGTGCTGAAAACGTGTCAGTATCCCATTCAAGATTGGATTTTGTGTTACGTTAATAAGCTTCTACTTTGTTACTTTGATGTAATCAGCATGTTTATGTTTATTGTCGAATATGTTTACTTATGATTGTTTATCGCAACAGCTGGTACCAAATATTGTACCATTAGCAACTAGCATCACATAAAGAATATCTGTTAGCGTAGTGGAAAGGAGTACGAATTATTTTTACTTGACATACATACTAGTAATACCGCTCTACTAATATTCTGATTTTCATTCTTTTATATAATAAAAGTGTGGAATGCCGACAACTTTATTTTTTTTTACTTGCGAAGACGCGGGTCGCACTGACCCCTAAAGACTTTAACTTCTTTGTGTTATCATGGTATCATTTATGTATGGTATGTCCATAGAAAAAACACAAGGTAAAATATGTGTGTATGCTGGGCGATAAGTACTAAAAGCGTCGATGGCCGAGTGGTTAAGGTCGTTGCTTGCCATGCGAGAGGTCGCCAGTTCAAACCCCGCCAGGTACCAGTGTGTTTTTCAAATTTGAAATTCATATGTACCAACATTCGACTTTTTAACGGTGAAAGAAAACATCGTGAGGTAACTTCTACATCTACGAAGGAATTCGAAGGTTGTGTAGTCGACCAACCCGCATTTGGCCAGCGTGGTCGACTAAGGCCTTATCGCCCTAGTTTAGGCCCGTGCACCAGCAGTGGGGACGTATATGGACTGATGATGTTGAGTATAACATACGTATGTTCGCCAAATAAGATATATAATATCTTCTTAGACTTCTTTCGTCGTAAAAGCGACTGACTGTTGGGTTTTTTTTCACATTTGTAATACAATTAAAGATAATTCACCATTACACCATGAAACCCATCCTTCACCCAGTTCAATCACAAATCCGTTCTGAAATAGTATTTGGGAAGTACGAGAGCTGTATAATATAATCGGGATCACGCATACTGCCAGTGATCCATAAAATATGGCGCGTTTAGAATTTGGCACCGATAAACAAAACCATCAAATCGAACCAGAAATAATTCTCCGCCATTCAGGCACCAGACTTCCTTCGTTGTTGTAATCAAACGCCCGCAATAACGTAATGTGTTCAAGTGCAGTAAGGAATCCTACATTGAAGAGTGCTGTATCTGGTATTGTCTATAATTTATGATTGAAGACTTCGATTTCGTTTGCTTCACTGTCTTAGGTGGGTAGGTCATTGAATGAGTTGAGCTGCAAGACTATTTGGACCACACAGGAAAGTTTAGAATTACTTTTAGAAACACAATTTTGTGAAAATAACTCTTGTCTGTCTGTGTCACCTTCACGTGAAAACTGTTGAAGCAATTTTAATGAAATGTGGTACACAGATAGTCTTGAACCTTTTTTACGATTAGGGCTACTTTTTAACATACTATTTTTAAAGGACTAGGAAACAAAATTATCGGATCGAACTCTGAGTCGCAGGCGAATAGCTACTTGGTATGTAAGTAAGTTGAATTCTATCACATTTTGAATTTCTGAAAGAAAAAAAAAGCGAACGACTTTGTGCAACACGAGCTCTTACGAGTATCTGCCCGCGATAGTAGTGTATTAAAAAAAATATCGACAACCTCGCCGTCATTCCTCAGAGCTAACAACATCGAATCCATCTCGATCGCATCTCTCATATCATCTGTAACCTATTATCGTGACGTCGGCGCGGTCTGCCGCTGGCACCGGATCAACGTTCTAAAACGGTTCTTTGTTGACATAAACGCCCGTTGATCTATCTAACCCCCCCTCCCCACCACACACATACTCACTCCCCCCCATTGTTCAGTTATTTATGCTAACATTTTTACAGCCGCGGAATTAGTGCGTGTTTAAGTGCGCAATTATTTGTCTAGAGGATTACTGGTTGGGATTCTGTTACGAGTTTTATTGGTGTTCTTGGTTTTTATGGATTTTGGAGCATGATTGTCTTCGGTGACATGGTACGTTAACACAATATGATCATATGATACGCAGCAATACTTGTAATGACAAAGCTATCAATGATTAAGTAAGTCTTGTTTCGCTTATTATAATGTTATTTAAATAAATACTACAAATCCTAAAAATACTTTTAAGATTCTCAGAACAATCATTATCATTTCAGTATTCCTTAGTCATTCGATTCGATATTCAATCCTCTAACGCCCACTGAATCAGAAAGTTGAACAAAAACACTCGAAGGGATCACAAAAGAAAAAAAGATTTCCGTTGCTCCATGAGTCCATTGGATAGAGGTATCTGATATTCTATGCTATACATCAAAACTGCCAGGAACAACAATGTTTGATCCTTGTTAACATCTTGTGGAACTAGCTTGCCGCAATGGCCGTCGCAGTTTTAAGTTGGAAGATTGATCTAACACGACCGCATCGTGTATTTTGGCGACCTTTTTCCATCCCCGTAGTTTGTGCGTAAACTGGATGTAGAAGAAATCTTTCTAAATAGTTTTTAGGAACTCCACTGCTGCCTTATTGTGACTAGCTTCCGCCTGCAGTACTGTCCGCGTTTAGTCTAACTATGTTCGTGGTGTGAAACACAGCGAAGTAACTAAAAAATTAAACGAGGGTGATAAAGCCTTACAAAAATGTATTCAGGTTTTCTCACAACGTTATGGTCAACTGGAAAAGAATACAATAAATGTATCTTTGTATGTGGCGGTTTTAACCACTAGACCATTGATGATCTTCGATTTTTTTTACTTTTTTATTAATATGTATTTCTCTCTTGTTTACAGGTAATAATTCGTCTCTACAAGCCAGATACTCGTATAATTTTTAATTAGTAGGTAAGAAAGTAACTTAAAGCACAGTAATCTTAACGTCTTTAGTACTACCAACATTTATTACCTACGAATTATAATAGGAAACAATATCACTTTGAAATAAAACAGATCTTTATTATATTGAGTTTTAATTAAGTTGTTTCCTAATTATTTAGAACTCGATGTTTCTTTTCAGCTACCGAGTTGATGACCACGGAAGTTATCCAATAAAAATAGTTTTATGTCAAACACGTTTCCATATTTAATTTAAAACAGTTCTTTCTGAAGCACCACATGTTTGTCATCATCATTAATCAGGGAGGAAATATGCACGTCCAGCGATTAATAATTTGGCCATCGCCCCGTTTTCTTCGCAAGTAATTATAGTTGAAAAAATCCGCATTTTCGACATCGTCAGACGAAATTAATCCAAACAGCTGTTGCGAGCCGCGATAGTTTTGAGCTAAATCCGCATTATAGTACGATGGGACGGACTCGGATGGTCGGTGTTTCAAAAAATAAACTCTTTTTTTTTATGACACTGGCGTACGCGATTCAATGTCTCTATGAAAAGGGCCTATTGTGAGCAGCGATGAATATGAACATTTGAGTTTTACAGTTTTTCGAATAGCTTGTGATTGTTTCTAAATTGAATGAAGTGTTATGAAAATGGGTTTTCCATATTTTGTTATTACGTTTCAAACCTATTGTTCAACTGGTTTGAAAGGTATTGCATTTTATCCATAGAATTTCGATAACTTTTTTTCTAGGATTCTCGCGCTTAGCCGCTGGTGATAAGGCGGTAGCTTTGGTACACTACGCATTAAAACATCGATCACTGCGTCAACTAGTCCCGTAGATACCTCACAGTTGACAAAGCAATATTATAGGATACCTTTAACGTAACAGCGCCCAAAGAAAAATAAAACTGAGAGACCGCATTGCGTATTAATTATTCTCAACGAGGTTTCCAACGTTTGTTATATTTGAAGTCCATTTTATTTTAGCCCGCCCGTATTCCCCTTACGTAAATGTGTACAGTGAGTTGATAAACCTCCCACTTGTCTAAACATGATGCCACGCAGGACATGCCCGGACAGGCGACATGAAAGGTTGAAAAAGCTCGCCCAACCTGTTTTGATAACACATATCGTACCTAAATTTAATAAAATATTATGGTAAAAGTTGGAGCTTTAAAAACTTTCAGCTATGACGCTTTGAAATAACTGCGAAAAGGTGGAAGTACCGCCATGAGATTTTTAAGATCCTATAGCAGATAGTCGTTTATATGATATCTAATCAAACCAAACACATATTTTTATGGCATTGTGGTTTTGTATATTTTTCTTAAAAAGCATCAATGGTCGCCAGTCCAAGCCCCGCTGTGTTTTTGAAATTTGAAAATCATATAAACTATTATTTAACGGTTTAACGGTGAAGGAAAACTTTGTAAGGAAACCTGCACACCTACGAAGAAATTCTTAGGTTGTGTAGTTAACGAACCCACACTTGGCCAGCGTGGTTGACTAAAGCCTCCTAGTTTAGGGCAGGCCTGGGCCCCAGCATTGGGGACGTATAAAGGTTGTTGATGATATTTTTCGGATAGGTAGTTGGTAGCAGAAAACGCTTGTGCCTCTGAAAGCACATTAAGCTGTGGTCCTGCGGTTAATATCAAGAGTGCACTTGTGTTTGCGCGTACACCTGTGCATTATCTTGTGCAGCAGTCTAATCTACATTGCAGATAGAAATCAGTTGCCAGCCTTATTATTATACGTTACTTCTGAATTCCAACAAGAAGCTAAGATTGATCTTTGAAACCCTAAACTGAACTCGTAAAAGTCAAAGCGTGTGTAACGACATCCGCTATATGCCTGCACCGTGCTTATATTTTATTTTCGAAGCTCCCGCCTTGTGCATTTGGCAAGGCGAGGCGATTAATATCGCCACGGTTCAAAAGCGATGTTACATACATATATTTTTGTTGCCAATGCTACTAGAGGTGTTAACGCTGAAACTATTTGTTATTTTCTTTGCAACGGCGTCTGTTTTGTTGATCTTGACAGTGGGAGGACTTTGTACTGTGTGATACATATTTATTTACATATTTTTTATGGCACTGTTGTTTTGGTTTTAGTGGGATCAGAATATATTTTTTTTTTTTATAAAAGGCTAACAAGATGACTTGTTAGCCTTTTATATACTGTTATTAACTGGACCAAAAAGTACTTGCCAGTGGAAGTACGAGGAGCAGAATAACAAATTGTACTTTGATGTGAAAATCCTTAAGCTTTTTGTTCAAAAACATACACAATATTTTCCTTGTGTTTTATTTGAATTTTCCTGAAACTTAGTAAAATATCTTGATAATTGTTTTTAATACACGTGTGACTTTGTTTGTGCCACGACAATCGAGAATGAGAAGTTTTTATTTTCGTAACTGACATACGATGATGGCTTGGAGTAGCCTCGTCATCATCACCGGGCTTGCGGGGGAGCGGATGGCTCTCACAGAGAACTCACTTAGATTGTCTAGTAAGCTTGTCAGTGACTAGACCTATGTATAAGCTTTATCATCATCATCATCATCAGCCCATACTTGTCCACTGCTGGACATAGGCCTCTCAAATGCACGCCACTTCTTTCAGCTATAAGCTGCGCTTGTACAAAACTCTTCATACGGATTTTTCACTCAATATTCAATCATATTCACATTGAATCATAACTGTATTTATTGGCTATTAGACATCTCCAGCAAAACAACTCTTATCGCGTTCCGTAACTCAGTTGGATGGTATTAAATCTAGACACGCGGTAGCGTGTCAAGCCAAGTTCAAGAAACAGAACTGGCGAGCCGCACCGTGTGTAATATTACACGAACCATTTGGAACCACTTTTGAACCCCTCATAAATCAAAAACTATTTGACATAAACGTATCAAATTTGGCTCATATATTGTGACTTGCGAGATAAATATGTGTTCTAAATTTCATAAGCTTATCTCAAACAGTTATTTAGATATTAATGTCCAAAAATCCTCATTTTTATCATTGACTGACTGACAGATCAAAATTCTAACCCAGTTCCAAATGACCTAGAGAGATGAAATTTGGTATGCAGATAGGTAATTACATGAAAACAAAGGAAAAAATAAAAAAACTGGCAACTTTTTTTTTTTATAATGAGCTAACAAGATGACCTCACTCCACCTGATGGTAAGCGGTAGTGAGATCCAAATATGAGGTCGACAGGCACAATATACC
This sequence comes from Maruca vitrata, assembly GCA_039566165.1. Lineage (NCBI taxonomy): Eukaryota > Metazoa > Arthropoda > Insecta > Lepidoptera > Crambidae > Maruca > Maruca vitrata. The sequence continues at coordinate 11,859,020 of CM076917.1, read as the reverse complement.
ATATTGAGCCTATCGCACTCACCCTGAAAGCCGTTTCACCCCTCCCTCCCGGAACATCGATATGAGAGGGAAATGGGGACGTGAAAGAGGAGACCACTGCTGCGGCAACAACGAGACAAGGCGTGGAGTCTCGCATTGGTATTGAGCTGTGCGGGTCGGAGTTGGCCAATCCGCCGAACGGAAGGCACTACCGTTTCTACGGCTCTCCCTGGCGGGCGGGCTGACCCGCTCCGCCCGCACAATACCGCCGCTAAGACTCCACTGGTCCGGCGCTTGCCGCAGCAATGGTCCCCCCTGGCTCCGGTTCGTACAGTGCTGATCCCGGAACGCGACCTGACCGAGATAGGTCAGAGTCACTTGGCGAGTTTTACGCAACTGTATGGTGGTAACAGCAACCGGTCGACTCCGAACCGGATTTTATTTCATTTCATTTCATTTCATTTACCTAATTAGTGCCTAATCACGCCTATATATTTAGGTATACTTACTTATTTACAATTAAGAGTAGGTACTTATAGTCGGTTTTTATATTTATTACTTAGGGTTATACCCCGTAAACGTAGGAAAATACAGTAACTGATTCAATTGTTTTATATTTATAAAGTCTAGTTTTAGTTTTGAATTTGTCCTTTTCAAAGGACCCACGGCGTTACGATGATATATACTTTTCTACAAAAAGTAATGATATCCAATCAAAAACATAAATGTGAAATGAGAGCCAAGTTCAATATTATGATAGTTGCCTTGGTTGTTGACTTCAACGACAAAAGAAGTGAGATCTAAATGGGTGCCAAGTTCAATGGTCAACCCTAAAATTTATTTATATGTAACACTATAACATACCTATCATATCTTCTTATAACATAAGATAATGTATGGTGGTAGCCTATGAAGGTCTGTCTTGGCTAGTTTTCATTTTATAATTCCGAAAATTTGGATTGTTGGTAGAAACTGGCGAGCGAACATAATAATACGTTGGTAGGTTTATAGAAACTAGCCAAGACAGACCTTCATAGGCTACCACCATACATTATCTTATGTTATAAGAAGATATGATAGGTATGTTATAGTGTTACATATAAATAAATTTTAGGGTTGACCATTGAACTTGGCACCCATTTAGATCTCACTTCTTTTGTCGTTGAAGTCAACAACCAAGGCAACTATCATAATATTGAACTTGGCTCTCATTTCACATTTATGTTTTTGATTGGATATTTATGTCGCCCCGCTGTCCCGATGTTCCAAATGGAAATCGGGTAATTACCCACTTCTGGAAGTATCTCCAGAAAATGTGGGCAAGACAACCGAATGAATTATTTACGTGAATATAAATGGTTTAGGACATTTTTATCCGCGCCCACGAAACTTTTGATGGAATCGAATTATCATTTGATGTTTATGGAGGTTGGATATAAATAGATATATTGGAGGCTGGATTACTTTTGTAGGTGTCAAAAATGTTCCGTAAGTGTCCGCCATTTTGTTTTATTAATAGGACATAATACAAACATGTCATGGCTACCTACTAAAATTTATTAAGTATACATTACTGATGAGTTTGGTATCGCCTTACAATCATCACACAATAATTGATATAGAAAGCTTCTTTTTGAAGGTTTATTTTGAATCCATATCTGTAGATTGATAACCTTAACACAAATTATTCAGTATTGATTTTTTGACTAGAACCATAAATTTAGGTACATTTTTTACACACTACAGCGCAAATTAATTCAGCCACATCAGAATTTAATGGTAACGATCACCGAAAATCACTCAATGCTCATGACATAATTCGTTTAAAGCGTGGTTCAAATGAATTATAGGGGAGGGGGGAGAGGAACCGCCCTATCGTGCTTAGAAAAGGTTTGTTCCACTTAGCACCACCAAGCCGCCCCATTGTAAGGCTCAAAATATTGCTTTTTGCTTTCAGTGGGGTGATTTGGTGGGGCAAAGTGGAAGTACCCTTAGGAAGTAATTCTGGACCAATTAGACGGGTGAGTACGTACAGGCGCCGCGTGACTGAGCAGCGAGATTGCCGATACCACACCACCGTTGTCGGAGAATTGCTACTTTCTTCGGAAATTAGATTTTTGCTGAACGTATTGGTTCGGTGTTGGTCACATCTGCAGAATGGTGCGATGCGGATAGATAAGTAGGGTAGGTGAAATCGCGAAGTCCTTCATGTTTCTGAAGATCAAAATTCTTGATGTTGTACCTATATTTCCAGGGTTGCAGACTTTCTAAGACACATAATACCAAATCTACTACATGCAGATGTTCAGATACTTAGTTTACTTTTACTATACAATACTTTAACAAATTGTCTAAATCATCATCATCAGCCCTTATATATCCTCACAGCTGGGGCACGGGCGTAAGCGTCTAATTATATATTTTAAAATGTAAATTAAACCAGTTTGTACAGTGAATAAAATTTTAAGCAATGTTACAATTTCATTTTTGTATTCTAAATATACAACTGTGTTTCCCCTCGTTAAATAAGTATATTTAAATTAACGTTTATAAAAATCACTTTCGCAGGTATTCCATCACCAACCTACGATAAACTGGTTTCCACAGTAACATTTTCAATTTATAACAATCTAAACTGTTCTGAACGTTCACGAACGTAATTTATACGACCCGTTTCTTAATATTAGTGTCGCCGTATATATTTTTTATACTAGCTCACCTACTTATGAGAGTGGTGGATACAGTATCGTAGGCAAATAAATTGGCTGTCAAAACACATTTCCAAAACACGGAGCACCCGTGCGGATTGTATAAATCAGAGAAAAAAGTCCACAAGACGTGGTAAAATAAACAAAATTTCATGCTACATACGTTATTTTCGCATTTGGCCTGGCCTCTTTTGAGATTTGTGAAAGCCAGCAAATATTTTAACAAAACGCGGTGAAAGGGTGCGGTTTTTAGGTTAAGCGTTTAGTAAATATTCAAATCGAATATATTCAGGATGTCGAACTAAAATGTTGGGTTCACTGCATGAATCATTCAATTGCAGTGCGATGCATTTAGGTTTTTTCTCTCTTATGTCCTATAAAATATTTGTATGATTAAAACTAAGATAAGACAAAGAAATAGGTGATAATAGATTTAGTAGATATGGACGAAAAAAATGCGCTTTAAAATACAATTCATTCTTTTAAGATTTACGCATGTATTTAGAAGGGAAACATATTAATGTCAATACAAGAACTAGGATTACTACGACAACTTTAATTTTCAGGATGTGCAAAGACCCAAATAGTATTATACATCACCCTTTTAGTCTATACGAAAACACAAGTACTTGCTCTCGTCCGACAATCCGCGCTCGTATTTATCCCTCGCTTTTATTGCGAAAAAAAATGGAAAAGCTAAACTTGAAAAGAACAGTTTTTAAGACAGACCGGCGCGGAGGCTGCGCGGTCTTTCCTGATTTTAATGAGATCGCCAATCAACAACGGGGGTTCAACCCTCATTTTTTTTCTATGTAAAAGGGAGACGTATAGATTTTTCGTTTCACTCCACTAATTTCTCGACGTTAGCCATAACCGTTTTGAGTTTACGATCCGGCTTTTAACGGTTCATTTGTCGGGAAAATTCATGGTTCGTGTCTGAAATGTCATCTGTCTCCATTTCAATGAACAACATTTTTTCTTACCATTCTTTTAATCATAATAATCTTCAATATTAATATCAATTACACAACATCTTAATACTAGCATTTTTACATACACGAAATGTATTAAAATGAAGACTTAGACATGTCTTTAAATACATTTGACTAATTTCTTAATAGTTGGAAAAAATCTCAATTCTTAAAGTGTTAATATTTTGCGCGCAAGAGGCAACATTTTGTGATTTCTTTTTTCGATTACGAGCTAAGTTCCGTATAAATAATTAGAGTTCGGGATTCCGGCAGTTAAATTGTCATTCTTGTCTCCTTTTGAGCAGTTGGCCGGGTCACACGCAAATCCAACTAACGACACCACAAATTGGGCAAGCGCTCAAGTTCCTCAAGTGGCTGGCCCTGTTCCATTATAATCTTTCCTATTAACGGGCATTGGACGCGACTAAACGGGTCATAACAATAACTATTCATCGCTGAACAAGCGACCCTGCTTGTGACGTCACTGCTATTTATGTGCTGTGACGTCACAGGCCGGAGGATCCGACCTGGTGCGTAGAGATTTATGCCTCCACATTCGAAATTAAAGTTTGTTTTGCTATTTCGGTCGTTACGCAGTTTAAATGACTTTATATTCGTTGGTGTTTCGGAGCAAATTTCTTAATATATTTGTTGCTGTTGCTAACTGGTGAGAAACGTATTTTGACTTTTTGCAAAGTTTACAATTTGTCGAGTATCAGAATATTTTTTCAACGGCAATTTATTTTGACAAGTTTGATTTCTGATGGACTGCTTTTATATTATTTCCTCTATATTTTTGCATGGAAACAAGCTACTTAGACAATTTTTACGTGGACTTTTTGTAATAGTAATCTTCGTCTTCTTTAGCTATTTCCAGGGTTGATGACCCTCGTTTCCTACACTATGAACAAATGATTAATCATGTTTCATCGGTGGAGTTTTTTAAGTGATTGTGTGTGTGTGTGTGTATGTTTAAATGTTAGCTGGCATGCATTTTGCGATTGTTATCACAGATTCGACAATACTTAGTTTTTCTACCAAAGTTACTTACTTAAACTGAAAAGAAAGGCGACATACTACTAAGCAGAGTATGTATGTCGCGTACTATGTTTACTTAGATCTTCAAAAAATCTTGATCACGCTTTTTTTTAAATTTTATAAGTAGTAGTAGTAAGTAATTGCTAGTTACACATAAATAAGTACTTTAAGAGTTGTCATATGAAACGTAAAGAAAATGTCACAGGAATGTTTACTTACTTACTTAGCCTTCCAAAAGCTCTAAGCGTGACGCGTGACATCCGTTCTTTCTTTTACGACGCGTCGGAAGAAGTATTAAATGAAGATTCAATATGTCGGGCTTCGGGGGCACGGCGACACCATTAGGAAGTGCCGGCACGGAAACCCCCCGGAATGTGGTGCCTCGTTCAGTGGGCAAGTCCACTTGACTATGAAATTAATACGAAAACGGGCGGGCGAGTCGACTTGACTGGAAAATAAATAGGCACTGTTTATTTTGTGACTTGCACGCAGTGTGAAAGCTCACACTTGCTCGCTTTAAGTTGTGAAGTGTAATAGTCTGATGATAAAGTATAGAAATGGTAATGCAATTGAAAAATTCGTTGTTCATTTAAAAGATTGTAAATGGAAACTTTAACTGAAATGTAGAGTTTTCAACGGTTTCCATTGATGAGCCATTTTAGGACAACTTATAAATGATTGTTTGAAGTTGTTTCTTTTCAAGCTTCTTTTTTCGGCTTACAGTATTCGTAAATGAATAGTTTCAGAAAGTAACAGGTAAATCAATGATAAAAAAAAGGAAAAAACCATTTGCGTTTTAACAGATTTTTATACTGACTTTAGTAATAGCATTATTTCTAGTGTGTGTAGTTTCACTACCAGTCAATTAGACCATTCGAAGGCGGCACAGACACAGATTCCGATGAAATGAAAGGATATGCGCAGTAGAAACCTCTCCACCTGAAGAACGGCCCAGAGGTGAAAATATACACCAAATCTTTTTCACTACATAAACTTCAGCGGCGAAATACGGCCGCCCGAATAATACAAAGTCAACATAGTTTATGGTTGGTATAAACGCTATGATTTTGTTAGTGTACGTTGCTTCGACGTTAGAGATTTATGTGTGTGTTCCGAGAATGTGGGTGGGTTTTTGTAGGGTTAATGCGCTTACCGAATGTAGATTTAGCCGTTAAAATAACTTATTTATTGCCTAGTTTTTGGAACGGGGAACATTATTGGGTTGAATCAGATTACAAGAAGATGAAAATCGATACGAGTTCTGTAATACGGATATTATTTAATAATAAATATCTGGGACATTTCACGCACGGTCATCTGTCCCCAAACTAAGCAAAGCTTGTACTATGGGCGTCAGAGACTGATATAAATACAAAAAACATTTATAAATACATACTTAAATACATAATCACACCCAGACACGGAACAAACACCGATGTTCATCACACAAATATTTGTCCCGAGTGAGAATCGAACCCACGATTCTCGGAACCGCCAGCCAGGGTCACTAACCACTGTTCCACCGAGCCAGTCATTTTGGACCCATAATACCCGTAATAGACGAGCGTGCATGAAGAGGTTGTGTATGTGGAAGAAGCAAAAGTGGTGTGCCAGGGCCATAGCACATGGCAGGAGGTAGAGTCTGCCTTCCCCTCTGGGAAAAAGCGCTATTCTATGTATGTATCAATATTCATTGTTAGAACGTCGATGGCCTAGTGGTCGAGGAGGAGCGTTGCTCTCTATGCGATGGGTCGGCAGTTCAGATCCCACCGCACAAGAGGGTAGGCACGTGTGAGGACGTAATTGGGCTAAAATTAAATGTAAAATATTAATATTGTCCTTTATTTAATCATATGTTCCTCGAATGATTGTTGTTATTAAATTTGTTAACTTATGTTTTGTGTTGAGAAAATAAAGATATGTTATTATTATTATTTTGAAAAGCTACTCTTATGTTTCCTTGGTCCTGGCGATGCGAGCATATCCTAACAATAGAAAACAACCACGTCTCTCTAACGAGGAGATGAATATTTATTTGAACAACATCGCCCACATGAGACTTCCACATCTAAGAAGAACTAATGCGATTATAAAACGATTCTAAATATAACCAGATTCCCAAAGCTCAAAATAGAATCTTAACGTCGAACAGCGTTATCAATGCGTCCAAATGGCGTAAACAGCTTTTATAGCCAGTCGCTTAATGGCGTATTGGATAGTGCTCCTACCTCTTGCGTCAAGAGTAGCAGGTTCGATTTCTACGTGGGACAAAAAATAAGTGGTGAGCAATGTTTGTTTCGTGGCTGGGTGTTAATATGTGTGTATATTTGTGTATACCACTGTTTTCATATCAGTGACACAAGAGCTTAAGTAATTTCGGAATCAGAATAATATTTGTGGTGTGGTGTGATATATTGCATTTCCAGTGATCCCGGAGAACTTTATACCGCCATTTTTTACCATTCTGAGCAATTTTCTCATTTATTCTTTAATAAGAACCTGTACTGACCTGTCCAAAAAAATTATCAAATTTTGCATCGCAGTGCATTCAGAGATTCACATACCATCACATTATATAAGAGATTACTATATCTTATCGGATCGGCGGCAACCCGCATGTATCCGTGATCAAATCTACGCGATTTGCTGTACAATCCCGCGTGACAGATCTCAGCTAATAACAATTTGTAATCATTTGTTTACGCTTTTTAATATCGCTTCGGTGCTATCTTTTATTTCGAAGACAATCTTGCGTTTTTATATACTTTGAATATTAATTGTTTTGATGATGAAGTAGCTATCATATTGTTTATTTTGGGAGTAAAAAGTAAATATGCGCTTTTTTCTTTGTTTCTTTTGATATTTGATTAATGTCTTTTCGTACATACATAAAATGACGTCATTGCCAAACTAGATGTAATAACTTATTTTGTGTGCTTTATCCTATCTTTCATGTAGATTAAAGAATAGCGATGGAATGAAAAAAACAAATTTAAATTTCAAAAAAAACACTCGTGTTATATGTCCGGAAACTAATTTGTTTTATTTATTTGTATAACATAATTATCCCAGGCCAGCTCCTGATTAATGAAAGATTACGAGTGATCTCTTTGAGAATGAAATATTAACTTTTACAGTTGAAAATTGGTCTTATGACATATTTACGACTTTTCTAAACTGTTCCTGCGTATAATCAGTTAAACAAAATATAAAGTCGTATATCTAATATTAATTTATGTAGTAGGGCGTTCTAGAGTCAAAAATAGCAAGTACATTTGCCATTATTTAATTATTTTTTGTTGTTGGTTGTTATGAATCAAAAAGGATCTCTATATATGTCCATTATTGTCCATATCCAAAAGCATACATTGCGATTGTCTACAAGTATTTTACTTGACAACATTTTTATATGGATTCAAATAACTATAATGTTTCACAAAAGTGTTTTTGCAAATAAAGTAAACAAACCAGTAAGATGTTACGTAAAACTGGAGAAAAACGACTCTATCTTCGCCTCTCTGTGCCAAGTTAACCGTTCGCAAGCAGAACAGTAAAACCACCACAATAAATTACTAATGCGTTTTAACCTTACGTCCATTATCATTAACTACACTGTGCTAAATTAAACGATAACGTTGCATTTAGCGGCTCTTTTGTCTCTAAATAGAGCCATCATTAAATAAGACGCGTATAAATTAATGGGTTAACACTTGCTTAAATATTGATATTAATTGACTGCCTTCTTGGTTAGCGCTGCGACAAGCAAGAATGTGCTTTGAAACGAATCACTTTAATCACGGATACATTTTAGGGTTAGATTTTTTATGCAAAACTTTTTAGGGGTGAGAGCCAACCGCTCCCCCGCAAGTCCGGTGATGATGACAAGGCTACTCCAAGCAATCATCTAGGTTGTTCCCTAAAGTTCCCATATTAGACTGAGACAATTTGGAGATAACTGGAGGAGGCATTTTTTATTTATTTTCTCAGCAGTAAAAGAGAAACAAAAAAAATATAGGACATTTTTATATATTGCTTTACATGAGTTGATACAATATAGTCTACTCTAACTCATATAACATCCGACAAGTCCACAACTCAATAACAGTTTGATGAACTGCGTTCCGTTTCACAAAATTGTAACGTCAACGTTATATTGAGGAAACTATAAAATCTGGATAATCGTAAAAGCGAATTTGGGCGCCAGCCAACAGTCGACAATGAAAAATAATTCGACATACAGCCATGTTGTTCAATCGGTCGACTGGAAACTTTAAAACATTTTATTGCGATCTCCATTTGTAATAAATAATTTTAGGACTGTGTAGGACTGACAGTCTGAAAGATTAAAACGACTTATCCTCGTTTATAGTTCGGTAGTCTTAATCTTCTGTTATTGATTGTAGACAAATGTGATAAATGATTATGTTTAATTTAAAGCTGGGCATTGACGATCAGTTGAACTGATCAGTTAAACTGACGTCCATCCAAAATTTAATCGTGAGTGTGAGATGATTCGATGATGATTCGATAGTTCAACTGATCGTCAATGCCCAGTTTAATATTTAGGAATACACACATGTTTCAAAAGGCAGTGATCCCCAAAGTATTCTTTACATTCCAGACGCACTCTCAATAGATTCATACACACACTAGAAAATGACGTGAGCACCAAGAGTCGGAATCCTCTAGATTATATTTATTATGCATATCTATATATCACTTTCATACTATCTAGTGTATTAACATATCACACAGATAAAAGGTAAAAACGGGACCCTATTACTATTACTATACTAGGTACTATACCTCCGCGTCCGTCTGTATGTCTCCAAGCTGTATCTCATAAACCGCGATAGCTAGAAAGCTGTAATTTTCACAAATGATGTAATTCCGTAATAAACATTAAAAAAGATGAATATTAAGGAAGGTCCCCATACATGAAACGTGTTTTTTTTACATAATTGGTACGGAACCCTTTGTGCGCAAGTCCGACTTACACTTGGCCGGATTTCTGACTGCCCACGCTGCTCGTTTAGCGTAGACTCATCTTGTGTTCATTCCTGGCTATTGGGCATAGGATGGCTCCCATCCATAAATATGTCTTATCATAAACACATCTAAATAATCTCAGTATTCCCTTAGCACATCAATTGATGTGTTATAACTAAATTACTCAGTATTCATGTACCTCCTTGGGTAATTTATCATTCACAATAAAGTGATTATGGTTACCATTTAATGGGGAATGTGTCACAATGAGTGGATTGGGCTCATTAAAATTATTTACTTGTCAGCTTAATGTATCCAATTAATAATTTGACGCGAGAAGTGATCTGAATAACAAAGCAAAATACGGTGCTATTCGAGTCGTAGGGTTGAACGACGAATGTTCTGTAATAGTTAGTTTACTATAGATGTAGAAATGAAATCATAACATAAGAAGTGCTACTTAGGTGTTACACCTGGGATGTTCAGCGGATAGAGCGTCAGACGCGATATCTAAAGACCGGTGGTTCAAGTCCCCGTTCAGGCGGGGTCATGAATGGTATACACCCACTTGCCATAATTTCATTTGCCCGAATTTTATTTGCCATAATATTCATATGGCAAATGAAATTCGGGCAATTTCATTTGCCCGAATGTTATGTTTGCCATGAAATACAAATGACATAATTTTACTTGCCCGAACATCAGATTCCATAATGATTCGAATGCCATACGTATTGTTATCCATATTTTAATTGCAATAATATTATGCTCATTGTTTACTATATTAGTTACGTGTTAGAAACTTTGTTTCCGTGCCATTACATCATTTCCCACCGAAAAAGCTTGTAAAATAGGTTAAAAGAATGATAAAAAAAATAGGTTAGGTTAGGTTAGAAACATGAAAGACAAATTAAAAATATGGCATACATATGGCATTCGAATCATTATGGAATCTGATGTTCGGGCAATTAAAATTATGTCATTTGTATTTTATGGCAAACATAACATTCGGGCAAATGAAATTATGGCAAATGAAATTCGGGGATATGAATATTATGGCATATGTCTTTCGGGCAAACAATAGATAACCAACGATGCGAACTTTTTCAAATTTTAATTATTTTAGAGCTTTTAGTGGCACTAAAACAACAATTTTGTTTTTTATTTAGCCTATGCTGTAAAACACAAACAGCATAGTCTAAAACAACAAATAAAAATAGAAAATTGATCTTACGTAACTTTGTTAGGGACCATAAAAAACCGCATGAAAGTCCTCAATGAGAAGTCCAAACAAATATTTAATTGCATTTGTCTTACAAAATGTAGTATTTTTAAAGAAATATTTTTTTTTAATATTCCTATTTTTTTGTAATACTTTCAGACTCAGGTTTTAGTCACTTAGCCATAGATACTCTTTAAGTACCGAATCTCCAGTATGTTTGGAACCGGCAGACAGGGTCACTAACCACTGTTCCGCCGAGCCAGTCCTACATGCACTTCAATGATCCTTACATGAGTGGTAACTGTGCTTATCGTACATTTCCAACATTCATCGGTGTCAACCCTACAGGTTACACAACGCCGGAGACAGGGGCGCACAAAACCGAATGCCTTAATTTAATATAAGTCAATTTGGGCCAATTTAATTTCGCGTCCATGCTGCCTGACGCGCTACATCAAATCATGCCTCTCGCTCGCACTTGGGCCTACAACGTATTTGCCTCTCGCATTGTTTTAGTGACGCTTGTGCTAAGTTAACAAACGTTATTCGGTGTATCGTATCAATAACGCCGGGTTGATTGGATTTTATAATTTGGCGAGGGAATAGTTTTAGAAGTTTTAAAAGCAAGCATTTGTTTCAAAATATCGTTTTCAGGCTACTTTACTAGTAAAGTCAGTTAGACTAAGACTATTGGGTAAGTAACTTAGCAATTTGAACCACGTTCGTGTGTATGTTTCATGAGTTAAAGCGAAAGTTAATTAGAACTAAAATTTTGTATTGTACTTAATTAGTCATTGTACCTTTTTATCTGTATATCATATTCCATAGTTATACTAAAAATCTATCTTCTCTCTATCAACATGACCTACTTTGTAGAAAGCTTATTTTTGGCCCTGAAAGAAATCACTATTCACAATTCCTAAAAAATCTTATAACCTATGTGTAGGAAGCATGTGTAGGAAATGCTTCAACTTAAGCATATAAAATATCATCATATAATTTGTATTATGGGAAAAAATGACAGCTCAATTAGCGAACTAAACATGGTACCAGGGTACCGTTTATGGTTCTCATGATTAATTGTCCCTATCTCGCAAAAGACAGTTAATAACTTAAGTTGATATATTGCGGGGAACTGCCTCACTTGAACTCTACCAAAGTATGTTGTCTGTTTAACTTAGTTACCGTGTCATGGTACATGAAAAAACTTTGCGGTTTCAGAGTTGGCTAAAAGTTTTTGCTTTAGTTTTCATCAGGTTTCCCATGTGAGTTTAATTTCGCTGAAAGAGATGCCTTTCAATGTTTTCAACTTGTCCGTTTATCATGCTAGAATTTTTATGGTACTGAAGGAAAGTAACATTGCAATATTAGCACTTCTTTTCATATATTTCAATATCTAAATTTTCTAACTATTAACCCTATTGATTCAAGTCATAAAATAGATGTTTACCCTAACTGACTACGAAGATGGCTTAAATAGCCTTGATAACATAAGCATAGAGCTATAGATATAAGATAGCTCACACCTCTAATTGTCTCAAAACAGCTGATGATCACTGCACAAAAAAAGCATCATCACTCATCAGCCCATATTACGTCCCCACTGCTGGGGCACGGGCCTACCCTAAAATAGGGCGATCAGACCTTAGTCAACCACCCTGGCCGCAACCAGTGCGAGTTAGTCGACTACACAACCTTAGAATTTCTTCGTGAAGGTTTCGATGTTTGATGAATGATGATTTTCTTCACGGTTTAAGCGTCGAATAATCGTACATATTAATTTCAAATTTGGAAACTACCTTTACCACTCGGCCATGCTTTTTCAAAAAGAGCATACATACCTACTTCATACCAATGTCACTAGTGTAATGTCACACGTCTCCTATTCTCATCGCGTTGCCGGGATGACGCTGACGTCACCAATGCTGTCACTCCCTAAAACATTTATGATGTCTTCCGCTCCCGAGTCATTCATATTCCATTCACCCGCGAACGCGCGGTCACTGGACGAATGTAGACGATTATATTAAAAACGTCATAGACTCTGCACCTGTCATATCGTTAAAAAGTATCCTATACATTATACACTTTATACTGTAAGACTAGCTCGGCTTTTCAACATAGTAGGAATGTTCATTTCAACGTTACGTTTAATGTATCTATGTTAAGTAAATAAATAAATAATCTTTTTTTTAAATATTCATTAACTTAGTGAGAGTCGAGGGAAAAGTGTCAAGAACTACGTTGATTTCGTTTGGTATCCCTAAAATTAGCGAACATGCAATGTAATACCATCTAACAGTACGAATAAGGTCGATAAAGATTATGGTAAAAATTAAGCTCAATGATATAAAAGGCAGTTTAACTTAATTTAGAATTACTTAAGCTTAGAATGGAATCGTAGCAAATCAGAAAGCTTCCGCTCTACGATTCAACAGGGCAATAATACGGCAATACTATTTGCAACACAGAGGCGATTATTCTATAATATAAAAATGAATCGCAAAATGTGTTGGTAAGCGCACTCAACAACGCCTGAACCAATTTGGCCAATTTTTTTTAAATGTTCGTTTAAGTCCAAGGATGGTTACGGCGGGAAAACATCAAATAATTGCCGGGAAAACCCTAAAAACAGCCCTTTTCTTTTTCACATTTTTTGACAGAACGAAGTCTGTCAGATCAGCTAGTTCTGACTATAAACGATAAAAGTTACGTTATTTAAAATTTGTTTCTAATAGAATCTTCCTATTCGTCTGAGTAGAAGTCACATGAAACAATCGATTCAGTATTCGGCCGTCAGCTAATACCAGGTAACGATACAAATGCTTCAATGACGTGTCTGGCTCAATGAAGGAGTCGGCTTCAACTACAAAGGCCGTTTAATATTTGTCACGCGTCACACAACTTTAAACAAGGCGAAGCGACAACCCTCTCCAACTAATATTAGTTTCTCGTTTCATTCAAACGGTTGTAAATTTTAGCAGTTTACTGTTTTGGCACTACGGAGAGGCAAAATTTAGTTTGCGGCTACTTTGACCACAATCGCCGGACTTTACACCTTGGCCCGACGGCCGAGGGTGCAAAATTGGATTAGCAGTAATCTTGTTGTGGGCAGCTTGCAGTTTTGGCGTGTTTATGCACAGCAGTTGAGATGTATTGACTAATGAATGGGTTCCGTGATATCGCGCTAGTGTGTCGTTCACTGCTAGGTTTTGAAGTAATAAATAATAATAATAATATTATAATATATTACCAGCAGCTAACAAGGAGAGAAAGTAATAATTATGTTAATATTACATAACGTCCCGAGCACTTCAGGCGTGAAACGGAATTTAGTCAGGCCTTCGGGGTGAGTGCGATAGGCTCAATATGGTCTATTGTGCCTGTCGACCTCACGTGGATCTCATTACCACTTACCATCAGGTAGAGTGAGGTCATCTAGTTAGCCTATTATGAAAAAAACAAGTCACATACATTAATCGGATTCCGTGTTAATTTACTTAAACACTTGTTACGGATATCAGACACGATAGTGGTAAAATTGTAAATATAAATAACATAACACAGATCAATCACTGAGTACATCAAGTAGCTCAATATTTTTCCTGACAGAGAATCGGAACCACGACTCCGAGCTTAAGAGGTAAAACTTTTTTTTTCGACTATTTTACTGTCTTATATTGATGAACAACCAACATTACTTGCTTGCTAATATTTGGCATTTTATGAACAATATTTTTCTGTACCTATAGATTATCTGTAAGAGACCGCGAGAAGTCTATGTATGTTTAATCAACTCAATTTTAACAAAGTTTGTACTTATGTTCACAAGATGTTTCTGCTGAATTAGATAACTCGTTCCCGGCCTGTTTCTCTTTGCTGATTCAAATGTTATATAGTGTGTGAAATTACTGACAATTTGCTTGACGAACTACTAAGCAGAACACAACTAAGTTGCTCTTGCTCTGAAGATTTCTCCCCATATCTAACTCTATTAGACTGGCTCGGTGGAACAGTGGTTAGTGAGCCAAGTTCACTACCTACGGATCCAAGAGTCGGCGGTTCGATTCCCACCCGGGACAAATATTTGTGTGACGAACATCGGTGTTTTTTCCGTGTCTGGGTGTATTATTATATATATTTAAGTATATTTCTGTACCCTTCGTTGATTCTGATATCAACACGAGTAACACGATCAGTAGTAAGTAGGCATTTTTACCTTTAAATTAAAAAGATCAAATACAAATAAATTAGAACGATGTTACCTTACTTTTTCTTCGCATGCTGCTTTTACTTGTAAAATGTCCTTGTAACAACTCAATAATATTATGTTTCCTTATACGCGTGACGTTAATTTCTGTCAACTGTGAACCCCTGGAGTCACCTTAGCCTTTTTATCTACCCCCCTTCTATACAATTGTCATATTTAGTTACTTTTTACACTCAAACAAAAGGTAGAAAGTCAAAGTAATTTTCAATTTCGAAGCGGGCAAGCACTCGTAGGGGGAAATAGGATCGGCCCAACTTTACCAATACGTCGTCTCGATCATGGCCCCACGGTGCATTCAGCCCGAGTAACTTCCATTATTACTGTCATTTGCTGCATTTAAATGCATCATTTGCATAAGTAACGTTGAAAATTCACGACTCCGCTAGCTATAAGAGATACTCAGTGTCAAGTGTGGAACAATCGTCTGGAGTCTTCGTTTTGTATAATATTGTTTGGTTCGAGAAAGTTGTCTTAAATTTGGTAATGAAAGCGTTTAATTTCTTCTCAGAAGTCTGCTCGTTGAATTTTTTTGTCTACGTATGTATTGTAAGGAAATAAATATTCTTTACAGTAATATTGATGGGTATGACAAGACAGAATTATTTAATATATAAAACGTTATACCTATAAACGGGCTAGTCTTGTCTTGGGCTCTGAACAAACTGAAAAATAAATAAAAATGAATAAATTACAAACAAACTTGACAAATGAAACTCGTGGATACTTTATCCAAAAAAATCCTGAACATTTAAAAAGTACGGTACCTGTTTCCTTGAGTATATACCTTGAAGATGTGGATCTGGTGAAATGATTTAAGATGAGGTATTTTTTGGCGTACATCTAAAGGCTCTCTTACCAACGTCGTATGGGGTGTGGGGTGCTATCTTAAGGAGCCCATTTTGAAATGCCATGTGGCATTTCCGGTGCCACGGGCTGTCGTTAGTACAGAGACTTAGTGCAATTTGAAGTGATAATCGATCGACTAAAATAACATGACTATGTGATGCTTCAATAATTTCAGTACCGTTGTTTAAGTGTCACTATGTTCGTCAGTTTATTCGCTAAACTTAATTAGATTTCCTGGTAAAAAAAAAATATTTTACTTGGTTTGGTCTACTGTTTCACAATCAGCTGAATATGATTCAATGTACTTTTGTTGGAGTTTGACAACATTTGGCCTGCTTTTATTCTCAGAAATTTTCATCAGTTGTTGTTACCGTGTTCCACAAACCAACCAATCCATTAGATTATTATGACTGTAATATAATTTTATTACGGTGATAATGTGACATGACATTTATAACTATGGAGATATTTAATTGGAAACTTTTGATTTTTAGAAAGATTTTAAAATGGAAATACTTAATTATAAGAAAAATCTACACCCTGACACAAATCACGTTCAAACTTGCTTTCGAACACATTAAGCCAGCAGTATATTTTAACTGCAGTACTCACAGCAGAATATTTTTAACATTAAACTTAATGTTTAATGTTACTTGAGTTATGCTATCTACTCAGTTTTGTTGTCATCGTTTACTAAATGTCGTATCCAGGTTATTCCTATTCTTCAGCCCGGGCGAGAGGCCTACTTAGCTACCGGCAGGCCCGGTAATGGTGTTGGCATGTGCCGTACATTAAGGAAACTATCAAAGTGAAGGTAGATTGATTCGACGGATCAGCCCTCGTGTTGCGTCTGCCTTCGATCCGAATGGAGGTGTGTTGTTGACGGGCGATTGGTTTTTGTTTTCTATAGATACGTAGGTTGTTTCAAATGAATCTGGTTTTACGGATAAAGCACACTTATGCGTTCGGCCAATTTGTTTTTCTATTGAAAAGTTTGTAAGTGTTTTTTTTGTGCAGCAAAGGTGATCAACAAATGTAGAGTTTTCTAGATTAGGTTTGAACAAATTTATAGTTAGAGTTCTACTAACTTCCTTTTTCTATTTCATAAGCCTTTTTTTGTATCTTCATCATCAGCCCGTATACGTCACTGCTGGGGCACGGGCTTGCCCTAAACTAGGACGATAGTGCCTTCAACCACGTTAGCCACGTGCGGGTTGGTCTACTACACAACCTTACAATTGGCTGTTCCGGTTCCTTACGAAGTTTCCTTCACCGCTCAAGCGTCGAATCATCATCATCTAATGATGATGCATCAGCCCATTCCTGTCCACTGCTATGTAATATAATCGTACATTATGATTTTAAAATTAGAAAAACACAGTGGTACGTGGCGGAGTGTGAACGGGCGACCACTCGCATGGCAAGCAACGACCTTAATCACTCGGCCATAGACGCTTTATCTGTTATTATCTTAAGAATATATAGGAATAAACCCTGGTTTATATATCCAAAACGTTTGTATCTTTCTGTGATTAGGGCACGGTGAATAGTTCCTATAAAAAGTGCATGCATTTCTTCACAAAGAAAGCACTTTGTGCTTTATTGCTTAGATAAGCCAAATAACACGGTAAATGTACGAAAATTAAATAAATTGCCATTTTCTAAAGAGCCTAACCACAAATTGGTGGTAGTAATGACTCTCAATTGCACCAAGACCGCTGACCTAGCGTAGTGCTTGCATTGTGTGCGGCGCAACGTTGCATCGGCTGTTTATAGGTAATAACGTGTGCTGCGTTCAGTGTGGCGAGTCCACTGGCTAGCCGGCTTCCCGAAGTCAGAGCGGTTGATTCGTACGAAATGCCGTGTTAATGGGCATTATGTAGTTTATCTTTATGTTAAAAGGTTATGTGTTTTATTTGTGGATGACTGGTTGTTTAGCACAAATGACAATTTAGCACTTAATAATTAAAAAGCATCAGTGCACCAACTTTTTATATTATATCTAAGGGGTATGAGTACTCGTTTGTGTACAGCAGCATATAGCAATATATTAATAACTCAGTGGTATACGAGCGAGTGGTATAGAAAAATCAAATATACGTTACCACTGAATAAATATTTTGTATGCGTAGTAATCGTTGGAATACCAAAAACCTGATGTTTGTTTTTATTACTCATGCTAAAAAAAATGCTAAACGTGGCATGTCACTCATTGTAACTCGTCTATTAAAACAATTGTACACAACATTGTTTTACATTTCCTTGAAATAAATGAAACAATTCCATTTACATACATTATTAATGCCTTAGACAGTATTCCAACTTAGTAGGTAATTGCTTGTATTAAGCTGTACTGCGTTATTAGTGCTATGTTCGAATGCGCAAGTAAGCTGGCTAGCATTTTAATCATATTTTATTAACTGGGGAGTGTTAAATTCTCATAAATAACTTTATCGCTTTATTTCTATTGTATGTTAAAGTTCTTTTCATAAATTTGTTCTGAATCTCAAATCTGGCTCAAAATAGTTTTTTACGGCATGATACGTTTAATGAAGTCTATTAACAAAACTTAATTATTTAGTCAAAGTTGGTTAGTGTTATGTCAAGTTCAGCATACATGTATGCAGAAACTTAAGTTTGACCGATATTTTACCATTGATTGATTCCCTAAATCACTCAAGAATAATTATCGAAACAGGTTAAGTGAGGCCAAGAAGTGGTTTACCTTCTTTGATTTGTTCATGTGTAAGTAGAATAACGAGAAATTTGAAGGTTGTCGTCATAAAAATAGTGTAAAGGTTACCGTCAAAATATTCGTCACGGGAAAATCTACTATGTTGTTATGTACCGCTAAATAGAGATTCAACAGATTTTGTGGACCGACCGTGCACACAAAATAAACTTTAAAACATATGCATACCAAGTCACATAGAGTTTTCACTTGTTGCAAGTGTACTCGCCTGTTGGAACGAGGCTTCCTCTATTATGACTAAACGCAGTAAGTAGTTTACAATGCGCGCGCGGACAGCAGTATGCAGGTGTATTGTTCTGTACCTCGAAGACAAGTTTATAGCACTTGACTCCTATTGGTATTGGTAATGCATTCTCCTTATTGGCTGTAAACTGTGAGTTATTTACGAATACTTTACTGTTATTCGACCTGAAGAATGCATACGCATATATGACTGCTCTATTCATCGACGTCTCCTAACGCTGGAACAAAGTCACACACTATAAGTATAATTAAATCGGATAAATAGTTACACAATGTCATTATTTATGCTATACCTACTGGTAAGGGTCAGTAATGTAGACCAGGCCCTTAAAGTTGTCATTTACAACACTATTGACCGAATACTAAAAATACGAAATTGTACAGGAGTTTTGATTCTTATCAGTCGGCAAATCAGCGCTGAAATATCTAAATATCGTGTTAGTAATCGGTTGAAAGCCTCCGTCTCTATCTCTAATCAAGCAACGGCCTTAGAAGCCCTTGAAAATCTTTTCAATACAGATAATAATATAATTGAGATATAGAGACGACATCGTCTCTCATCAAGCACTAATCTATAGCCCGCTAAAATAGTCTCAAAATAACAAATCTTTACATGTAGTTTACAATACTATCCCTCCGTCTCTACTCAAGCGAACTCGACCGTTCGAACGAGGCTCCAATGTTGGTTCCATCGCAGTTTACGCACGCAACGTACAGGTGCCACACAGGGTCTGCAAACATGACTCTCACCAGGCCTCCGACTTGATGTTGGGTGCATTATCTTGATTATAAGTGGTTAGTGCAAGTACAGTGCAGTGAGTTAGGTTAGACATTGCGGGCCGTCCACTACTGTGCAGACCTCAATCAAAAACCGTCTGAAGCTTTAATTCGGCTCGGTGGATCAGTTGTTAGGGACCCAGGTGCACTGCCTACGGTTCCAAGAGTCGTGGGTTTCCACCCGGGACAAATATTTGTGTGATGGACATCGGTGTTTGTTCCGGTCTGGGTGTGTTATTTAATATA
Organism: Maruca vitrata; assembly: GCA_039566165.1. Taxonomy (NCBI): domain Eukaryota; kingdom Metazoa; phylum Arthropoda; class Insecta; order Lepidoptera; family Crambidae; genus Maruca; species Maruca vitrata. The sequence continues at coordinate 11,838,979 of CM076917.1, read as the reverse complement.
TTTAAGTATATTTGTGTATTCACTGTTGATTCTGATATTAACACAAGTGCTTAAGCTACTTACCACGGAATCAGATCAATGTATGTGATGTTGTGCAATATATATATTCAGAAATCATGAACTAATAAAGAAAGAAAAAGTATCTCATATCGGCATACTTGTCAATGAAGAAGTAACTAAGTTACTTTGATTCTGTATCTGAAATTCAGTTTTAGATTTTAGTTTATTTTATTTGTCGTCAACAGTTTAACGATTTGTATTAAACCATTGGCCAACCAAAAGTCAAGTTTATGTACCTATTTTCAACAATTACTTATACATTACGTGAACAGAGGGCCTACCATGAGTTGGCTATCGTAAACTTACGTACGTTAAAAACCTATCGAGTTGTTTTTTCATATGGCCGATTGTAGTTCTTCGCGTAACCACCAGCCGGCGCTGTACATGTTTTTCATAGACATATTTACGTAGTCGATATCGAGCGCGTAAGTTTTAAACTCATGGTAGCCCCACAGCTTAAAGTCAAACTACCGACCCGGCCACCCATCTGTTTGTGACAAGAAATGCTTGCCTTTCGCAAACACCGACTGCACATCCTATCTCGTTAAACTCAGAACTAAAAAGAACCAAGAGGACCCCGGCAAAGAACTCGAGCGAAATAATAAGTCGCCATGCATTATACTCCACTGACAGATACGACATGTCAATCAAAAATCGACCTTATTACCACCACGCGAAGGTCTCTTGACCCCTGTCAAGTGTTGCCAGATAATTAATATTCGAGTCTTGGGGCCGGACGGCGTGTCATCCATCCCTTCAAATATTTGCTCCGGCTTTTATTTCATATTTCGTAGTTATATGGCGGTTTACGCTTTTAATTTTTTAGGTTCACTGGTTTCGTATAAAGATTTCGCTGGGGTGGAAAAATGGACACGTTTACCTTAATGAAGCCCGTCCACATTTAAGTTGAAGTGCTATTATACCCTTTTTCAGCTAAGATGATCCCTGTGACAGTTCTATTTTGACAATTGTAGAGATGTCCAACAATGAAATAGTTTCGATTATTTCCAGTAATCGATAATATGTTCCATAGAAATGTAATCGATTATATTAAACTGCCAAAACTCAACATTTTCATTTTTTTCGGCATTTTGCCAAAAACAACAACAATAACAATGAAAAACTTAATAACAGCAACAATAACAAAAAGTAACAATAAACGTACACCACGCGAGATCAACAAAAACACAACTCGCATGCACTTGTACTGACTGATGGATGCGATTATCGAGCAATCGGAAAATGGCCGCCGATTATGTTAGTCCCAGCTCTATGTTCCGTTCTATGTATACGAACTGCATAGGTATTTTTTAAAATTACGTTTTTATTTTCTAATTAATTAAATTTAAGTTAACGATACAGATTTTGTTTTATAAGTTTAAAATGTTTTATATTCATATTTTTACGCAATAAAAAATAAAACCGGCCAAGTGCGAGTCGGGCTCGCGCACAAAGGGTTCCGTAGCAACAAATATAATAAAAATCAACCTATCTCAAAAACTATAAGAGATACTTTGATCAAACTAAAAATCGTTGAAAGAGTTAATTAGCATGCATCACCTCTATTTTTTTAGAATTTTATACCCGTAGTTATAAAAATAGAGGGGGGGGGACATACTTTTACGACTTTGAGAGCTGATATCTCAAAACCGTTCACTTTAAGAAAAATGTTTTTTAGAAAACTTTATATCATTTTAAAAGACCTTTCCATTGATACCCCACACGGGTATGTACATCGAAAAAAAAAATTTCATCCCTCAGTTACATGTATGGGGGGCCCCACCCCCAATTCTTTTTTTTACTATTTAGTGTCATATTTTTGTAGCGGTTCATACAACACATATTCCCATCAAATTTCATCACTGTAGTACTTATAGTTTCCGAGTAAATCGGCTGTGACAGACGGACAGACGGACATGACGAAACTATAAGGGTTCCGTTTTTGCCATTTTGGCTACGGAACCCTAAAAAGATACGCAATAAAATTATTTTCGTTTGTCAATGGTATAATGCGTAATTCGGAACACAATGAAGTGTCACATTGATCATCTTAGCTGAAAAAGGGTATAAAAAAATAGGGAATATTACGGATAATATTAAATTTAGATTCAAATTAATATATTTAAGGCTGGTCTTAATACCCAATGGCAAGCAACAGTCTTTGTGTGACTCTGCCGAGCTACAATAATAATCAAGCAATAAATATTTGGCAATAAAAGCCTAAACAATTGACAAAATGTAAATTATACTAACTATGCAATCATCAGATGTTTCTCAATGTATTTATCTTAACTCTAATAATATGAACTAAAGACTGGGATATAGATGTCATATGTAGTGAAAGGCACCTCTGCTTTTATATACAGACAGATATACAACTTAAACAAAAACTCCCAAAATTTGCAGAAGATACTCCATAAAAACATCTATGATGTCTCCTAACTCAGTTATGTTTCTCGTTTCAGGTAATTTCGCAGGAAAAATACACTTAGAAATATTACAGAAAATTCGTAGTAGTACAATCAGCAAAACCAACTCGATACCCGAGCTCAATAGATCATAATTACACCGATGAAACGCGACACGTATCGATAAACTTTTCGTCTCGCAAAGTACTCCGAAGTAACTTTATCGTAATTAATATCGCCAATACGCTTGTCAAACTTCAACTAAACTTTAGTTTCCTCAAATGGCCGCTCATGGCGGTAGCGGCGCTACAATCGGGAACCATTGCCGGTAAGCAGATGGTTCATATCGAATGTAGGCTCGCTTTCTCATATTGTAGAAGTGCGTGTGGAAATTTGTAGATGGCGCTGCACGGGATTTTATGTCTAGTAATTAATTTCGTTGTTTTATTTGTCTTAGTTTATTAATAGTTACTTTTACTTTATAAATGATTAAGTAACAAAAATGTATGACAAATATACATTTAATTTTGAAATAAAACTAATTTTCTCTCGTTTATTACTAATCTAAAGATAAATATTTAGTTCCACCTAATTCACGTGCACATAGGTACTGATAAACATTGTACTACATAATTTGCGTATAGTAAATAAGAAATGCAGAAAATTCTGTCAGAAACTAAACCAAAATGTATAATCCTATGCACTCTTTCTATAAAGAAGTTTCTTCTAATGTATAATGATGAGTTACCATCCCTTACTCCACTTTGTCTTACACATTTCTTTGTCTTCCAATAGTACTCTTTACTAAAGATACCTAACCGAAGTATATATAATTAGGTACATAACTAAATACAAATGACAGTGCAAAATATATCGTCACAACTCAAGCCATCTTGTCACGTGTATCCTACTTCATCGTCGCACAGGTATTTGCTTCGCAAGCCGGAATTCTTATATCCGTTTGCTTGCGACCTTATGCATTTCTTATGATCCCGCTCCAAAAGCTTTTGAGACAAATGTACTGCTATTTAAATGGAATATTCAGTATTGTAGCATCCATTGTACAAATTTCTTATTCAATGCTTAAGCAGAATACTTGAAATGTAGGGGGACCTTTTTCTAACGACGTTTACATTTACTTTTGTTGACAGCTCTTTTGTTCTAATATTTGGATTGGAGGGATAATTCATTATTGACTGTTAATAAAAAGGTTAACCATGGAAAATTTTCCACCATAATGGCGAACACTTAAATCGATACACAATGCATAATCGTAGCGGTACCATGAGTTGGCTATCGAAAACTTACGTACGTTAAAAACCTATCGAGTTGTTTTTTTCATACGGCCGATTTTAGTTCTTAGCGTAACCACCAGGAGCGCTGTACAAGTTTTTCATAGACATATTTACGTAGGCGATATCGAGTCCGTAACTTTTAAACTCATGGTACCGCTATAGGTTACTGTTTACAGATATTTGTATTTAAGTTTCCAAAACACAATTCCACTTTGTTTTTTGAAGAATAACTTGCAAAACTAATAAAACCAATCGTCCTCATAGGATTTCATTTGCAGTCACATTGTAGACATTGAAGTCTTTTAAGTCTTTTTAAGACAGGGTTCTTATAAAAGAGGAGGTCATATACACCGTGAAATTTTAGTGGTTGTTTTCCCGTGGCAGAATGATTTGCCTTTAGTAATACTATCGAATCATGCAAATTATTCCTCAAAAAAAAAATATTTATTCAACTAAAACCGGCTCGTTGTACTGGCAACTTCACTGTTCAGCATTGCGTTTTGCGAAATAAAAAGAAAAAAAATAATCAGATTATTGTTACCAAACAATCAGGCTACATTTAGATACGCCCTCATTATATTAAGATGATAATGACTGAGTTCAGAGCAACTTAATTGGGTTAAGACTATTACAGTGGCGGTATTGTTACAAATCCGGTTTCCTCCGCAAATGTAAACTCAACCCTTTAAAGCCGCAATCCGCCATTAGCCTCAAAGGAGTCCACAATATAAAATCCAATAATAATAAAAATCATTACCATGTCGCGACAAGATATTGAAACTGGGAAAGTCTATTTCAACCGACCGCGATCTCGGCTCGCGATTGCATTTAAATGTTTCATTTAAGTCGCCCAATGGCTTGGAAACGGGTAAGGAGGCTGTAAGGAAGCGCCCAGTGGGAACATTAAAATATGTAATGGGCAAAAATAACAGATGGTCTTGCGTAGCCAACTGTAAGACAGACCGTTGGAAGGAGCCCGCCGGCCGCGCGATGTTAGCCCCGATATGTAAACCTAAAACATTATTTATCTATCATTTTCGTACCAAATCTTCCCGATTATCCGGCCTTGTTTACGAAACAAAGCATCCCCTGAAAGGGACAAAAGGAAAGCCTTAGATGTATATTTCCAAGTTTGTATTTTGAGAAAAATAGATGGGAATGATTCGGTATCGCTCCGGGCGAGTTGTGCCGCATTCCGGAAGATAAAAGTGCTGGTTTCTGTTAAAATACATTTTTGTCTTTTAGCCAATATGTTCGCCGTATAAACTGCTATTGATAAATATATACGGCGAAGGCTTTATGTAGCCACAATAACATAGTATGTTGTTAAGGAAAATTGGTAATATTATTTTCACAAACAATATTTATTAAACTGATCGGTTTTGTTTGCGTTACCTGAAGTACTTGTTTGGAGAAACTATAACTGTGACTGAACGAAGAAAACTGCGAAAAGAAAAATGCTAGTCAGATTCGCGCACGAAGGATTCCGTTCGATTATATTTAAAAAAAAAACACGTTTGGGGTCCCATTTAAAAACTGATTTGATTTAGGTTCTTGTTGTTATTGCGGTAACTCGAGTACGTCATTTGTGAAAATTCGGAAGTCTTTCTGTCCGTCGGGGTGTGAGCCATCAGTTAAGGGGTGAGAGTCATCCGCTCCCCCGTAAGTCCGGTGATGATGACAAGGCTACTCCAAGCCAATATCGTATTCAGTAAGGAATCAAAATTGTGCAAGCTACACTGTTATTCGACGATAACAGGGCGTCTATTTTGCACAGAAAAAGAAGTAATAGGGTCCCGTTTTTTCTTTGGGTACGGAACTGTAAAAAAACATAGAAATTATGCGTTTCACACGCATGTCACCACGCGTTTTAACCTACTAAGATGCCTCAAAGCCAACTCGCCCATCCGTAAGTACTTACACCACGTATTTATCAAAGCACAGCTTACTACCAACTTGTACAGGATTACAGTATTACCTGCCTTCGTCGCTCGTACGCCTCTGCAAAGCGGATAAAATGCTACCTCTAACCTTTACATACGTTTCCTTACAGTTAACATATCTTTTTGCAAGTATACATCTGTAATGGAAGATTTGCTATGGTGGTATAAGGCTCATTCGCATTTAAAAGCTTTATAAGCTTTTTCAAAACATATTATTGGTGAATGTTTTAAGTGTAAGAAGAAGGAAAATATGAGTAGCTAGAAACATATGAGTATATATATTTTACAACCTCTTTTTCAAATTGAAAGTTTCTGCGGTAAACCGCATAAGATTACACAGCCACAATAAATAGGTATTTAATCCGAAATCTGTATGAATACAAATATTATAATACTGGCTTTCCGCTCGCAATTCTTTTTGGGAATATTATACATAAAAACCTTTCACTTAAATCCCTCTATATTTAAAAAAAAAACATCAAAATTCGTTGCGTAGTGTTAAAGATTCAAGCGTACATAAATACACTCAGTCGCGGGAAGCGACTTTGCAATATACTATCTAAGTTGGAGTAAGTTAAATTTTCCTTTAAGTGTCAAATAATGAACTCTCATACCATTATAGAAAAAAAAAGCTCCATTGAACAGCCATCGGGCCCAAGATGGCGGACATTAGTGAGGATCTGCAGCATGACAAATCACCGTGCCCCTTATTGAATGATTGATTTATTTGCCCCAATCGGCCGTTTCATCCAACAGGTGACACTCGTCTGCCCCCTGATTTACTAACTCCTAATGCTGTCCCTAATGTCGCACCTAGGAATTAGTGACCTTTTTGGGATCGAGTGACGAGGCGACTCGCCGTTTTAGTGTTGTAAACTGTTGAGGACGGATTTGCTTGATATCTTTGTTAAATTTGAGATAGTTTACTCATTCCTTAGTAGTATTATCCAATAGGCATTAATTTGTAAACTTTATTTGATGATGAACCTTATTAATTTAATAGTAAACTCTTATATTGCTCTTTATGCTCTTTACGTGCATTAGCTGATATTAGCCATCTTGCAATAGTGTGCACTATATAATGTGAAAAGAGCTTCAATTTTGACTCATATAGTTATTTTAATTGTAAAATATATGTTTTAAATTTTATTTTAACCAAATAAATAAAAAAAGTAAATTCTAATGTTGCAGCAACGGATTTTACACACATTGACATTTTTATTGCTAGTACTTTACAGTTTTTGGGTTATGGTACCACAGTTTCTTAAACCGTGTAAAACCCATTTGTCTCAGTCTGAGAAGCTTCTCAGCCCATCACTATCCGCGGTCGGGTCGGCCCGCAGAGACGTTTAGGGTTATTCGGTAAGATAATGCGAAAGCGATTTAGGATGGGATGATTGATTTCGAGGTCGCCTGCCTTCGTAGGGGTCCGAAAGACCCCGTCGAAAAATCGAAGATGTTTTCTGCAGTTTGGGGAAGCGGTTTCGGGAAGGTTGTGTTTGCGATGGCAAGCTTTAGGAGTAAATTGGGAAAAAATGGAAACAGTGCATTTTGGAAGGGAAACAAAATACTTGGTAAACAGCTTTGTTCATGGTGAAGACTATGTTATATGCTGTGTATTTTATATTTATCAATAGCGATTTTCAAAAGTATGCTTTATAGTAAATCTATGTAGCTAGATACGTAAGTGTGAGCGCGTGACAGATCAACATACATACTTATGTTTCTTTCGCATAATATTATGGATTTATTATTTTAAGCAAGTGGACATTGTTTCATCGTTATTTTTTATTCTATAATATTTATAAATGTACAATATACACGGATGTTACTTGGTATAACAGATTATTAAAACTTCCACTTTAATATTTATGCAAAATAATTTAATACTGTACTCTCTCTCATATCACTATTGTAATAAACTCAACATAATCCACAATATTGCAATAGTTTTCGTGCAACATAAAATGCCCGTGAATCACCAACACTACTTACCAATTGTTATAATATAAGTATAAAAAATACTTAAAGCTGAAATTTCCCTGCGTAAATAGGGAAGGTAAAAACCAAATATTTTCACGTCGTTTAGATTCTTTATCTGCACCGGTCGTTCGTTAAATAGGTCAAAAATCTTTGTTGACCCCGTAGAGATAATTGTTCAATTGTGCCTGATAATGATTCCTGCCGTAGATGAAGTAATTTCGATGAAAGAGGGCGCCGGAGTGTAATTGACGGGCCGTAATTGTAGTCGCGTGAAGTACTGAGGACTTTTAGTTTGTAGGTCGTCACGTTTCTAGCCCGGACATCTGAATTGGTACTAAGTTGACTAAAAAGCTATTGCATTTTCCGTCGATTGCTATGAATAAAAATTTGATGCTTCAATCCGCTCGCGAACAATGTCAGACCAGTCAGTTGTGCAGTTTATTGGTACATTTTTTTCCTAACTGACATACGATGATGGCTTGGAGTGGCCTTGTCATCGTCATCGGATTTGCGGGGGAGCGGATTGCTCTCACCCCTAAAGAATTGGTACTGAGTTGACTAAAAAGCTTTTGCCCTGTCCAGCGATTGCTATAAATAAAAAAAATAATGCTTCATTCCGCTCGTGTGTCAATGTTAGACCTGTCAATTATGCAGGTTATAGTTATTATAGTGTACAAGGGTGTGCGCAAACACAAGTGCACTCTCTATTCCCTCAGGTAGGTAAGACGGATTTCAGACATGTTTGAAGAGAGATCTGCCAGAGGACCATCGCCTTGACGTACTTTCCAAGGTACGGATGTAATCTATACTAATCTATACTAATATTATAAAGCTGAAGAGTTTGTTTCTTTGTTTGTTTGTTTGTTTGAACGCGCTAATCTTAGGAACTACTGGTTCGATTTGGAAAAATCTTTTTGCGTTGTATAGACCATTTATCGAGGAAGGTTTTAAGCTATATAACATCACACACATTTTCATCAGAAAATGTGTAAAAAACGGGGGAAACGCGAACGAAGTCGCTGGCACAGCTAGTCTATACTAATATTATAAAGCTGAAGAGTTTGTTTGTTTGTTTGAACGCGCTAATCTCAGGAACTACTGGTTCGATTTGAAAAAATCTTTTTGCGTTGTATAGACCATTTATCGAGGAAGGCTTTAGGCTATATAACATCACGCTGCGACCAATAGGAGCAAAGATACAATGGAAAATGTGTAAAACACGCGTGAAAGGCGAACGAAGTGGCTGGCACCGCTAGTTTAGTAATATCACAAATTTGACTCAAACCGGGACTCAAATCCCGACACTTGACAACAATAGACGAATCATGAAGTCATATATAGGTTTTCAAAATATTATACTTTAGTACCTGTTCTTTTGAATAAATGTCTTTCAAACTTAGTTTGCCTATGGCTACAATACAGCAATCGCACAGCGGGATCAGGCTGGCCACACGGCTCCGACTAAGTCGGACACGTCTGCTATGCATGAAACACACGTAAAACGCGTAATACGTAATGTCCGAGTCGTGAGGGAATACTCGTGTGACCATGTGTATGAGTTGTGATGGGATATTCAAACCTCTCACTCAATCTTTGTTGCAAAAAATAAAAAAATAATAAAGGAGAATGGAATCACAGAGATTGGGTTTTAACGGATCTACTATGTATCGTAAAGAAATTTATAGTACGTATATGTTAATGTAATCCAATATAATAAAACATTTGTAGGAATCGGAGTTTACCCGTGATCATGGCACTTGCAACAGTGCCGATATATCGGCAGCTCATTAAACCAAGCATTTGATTTCATTCAGATTTTCAGTGTTCTATTAATAATACATATGTACTTGTCAGGAAATATTAATTCGATGACTCACTATCAGACCATATTTTTACCACCACACTCAACAGACAAGTCTTCTGCTAATGGGTAAGAAACTCTCTAATTCTTACTTATATTATGAAATAAAATGAAATGGTTTATGGTGTATTTAATCAGTAGAAGTATTTACGCGATGAACGTCACCCGGATAGAGTCTAGGGAAATGGCTAGCTAGATACCAATAAAGCCTATAATATTATGTATGCATAATTTTCACTAATTGTATGAAAACCGTCCCGATTACCATAAAGGGATGGTCACGCGAGTCATCACGTATGTGTTGGTAAACTGATCTCCGGGACGCAGGTAGCGGGACAAACCACTAAAAGAACACGTTACTAGTCGGGACACATCAAGACAGTTACGGGTGGGACGGCGCCGTTAATAAATTGTTATCGATGGTTTTGGTTTTGTCTTTTATCGATCAAAGTCAAAGTCAAAAGTCAAAAGTCAAAGTCAAAATTTCTTTATTTATATAGGCATTCACATGCACTTATAAATAGTCATTGTATTAAATAAATAAGTAATTCTACCACCGGTTCGGAAAGCCGATTCTATCGAGAAGACACCGGCAAGAAACTCGATAGTTACTCTTTTTAACCGATTATCACATAAACTTGTTAAATATAATTGCCATGTCGTACAGTTTGAGTATGTATCAAAGACACAGTATCAGAGAGAAAAAAAAACTTATACTACCATTACTGTTCGATGTTTATGAACGCTGAAAAGTAATGGTAAGTTTTATATTTCTTCTGTTATGGTAGGTACTTATGGTACAAGTACTTTTTTTTAAATTTACATACATACAAGTTGGTTTAACGCCCATAGGCGTGCCTTTATGTAATGTTGGATGCCTCAATAAAACATTAGTCATAGCACGAGGCTATCTGAAAATCATTTGTATCTTTTCAGTTTAATGTCATCCGACAAATAACAAAAACAACGAAGAAATAATCTTTCCGGCCAGCACGAAACAAATGTCTTGTCAAAAAAGCGCGCGAACGCGTTCAACCTATTCCGTCAGAGTGAAAAACTTGAAAAAAAAAAACAACCCAAACATCGTTTCCCGCGCCACGCCCGCACTAGCGGTGGGCGGCGCGGGCGGGCGATTAGCCGCGGCGTTCCCTGGCCACCTTGGAAATAGAAAATAAAGGCGCCGTGACGCGGGAGGGCTTACATTCACACGCCCGCGCGGCCCGTTCACGAGACTTGACTGACATCTCGTAACAGCCAGTATCGGTTGGTCGTAAAAAAAAAACAAGATATTTGACTGTCGATAGGACCTACGGGCCAATGCTGCAAAAAGAAAAAAAAATTTTGAAATACAAAGCCGAACTGTCGTTCTATGAATATTTTAAGCGTTGAATTGACGTTTAACATTTACCTACATTTACGTTTATTATGAGGTGTTTAGCTCATCAGTGTGTTGTATAATCATTATAATTATCATGTCCTATTAGGCCAAAATGGTATTTATTACGAAATTATTATCTGGAATCCAAAATGAATACATTGTGGTAACATCGAATGAGCACGAATATAGAGCAGCAGTAACATACACAATAATTATTATCTTCATAATATTGCTTTTGGCAGCCAATTACGTGAAACTTATTGAAAAGCTGTTATTATATTTGAGTCCAATTATTTTACGTACGTAACGATTTGGAGAAATACCCAGTAGCGCTACCATGAGTTAGCTATCGAAAAAGTAGGTACGTTAAAAACCTATCGGATTGTTTTTATACTACCGATTTTAGTTGTTAGCGTTACCGCTAGGGGCGCTGTACATTTATTCAAAGACATTTTTGACATAGGCGATATCGAGTCTGTCACTTTTAAACTCATGGTAGCGCTACAGTTCATGTTTAAACGACCTTACTGATATAACGCACGTACTGGCCACTAATAAATAATGAATAAAAAAAAATTACATTTAAGTAACTTCAAGTGCAATGAACTAACCATGCTACTCGGCTTAAAAGCTGTTTCCACCAAACTAGCCAGTCCGAACGAGCCACCGACAGATCCACAGACAACAGAAGTTAAACGCGGTCGTCCTGCGCACGTGACCGCTTACGTATTTATGCAGATGCTCCCCCCCCCCCATGACCTCTTCCCCCTAAGAATTCAGCCGACGTCGCTGCCGTAACAGACACACTTATTATTGGAACAACAGGAATCCGGATCAGCCAGGATTCGCAACATTAGGCCTTAGATTAGCAGAGATTCCCGTGATAAAGATTGCCGGTAACGCCTTAATCTTATTAGGTTGGCTACAATATTTAGGTGCAGTTACAAGGTAATCTGGGGCCTAGGTTTCATTTGATATTTTTATTAATAGATTCTGCCTAGATAGGTAGAAACATGGTGGTGTTAATGTCATTTGTTGAGTGTATTCATTGCTATGGTAGACTTTAAATACGATGTTTTTTTTTTCAACGAAACCAGCTTTATACTATACAACTATACTTACCGTATCAGCTTTATTCATTATAGATGCTTTGAATAAATTATTAAAAAAATATGCTATGAAGTATATTAGTCTTCTTCCAACTTTCTAAGATTTATTGTTAAGATGTATTTTTTATGACATTTGACATGTAACCAAAACATAGTTAAACAAAAACTGTACCGTCACATTTTGATAGCGCAATTCATTTGAACAGCACTCTGACGTTATTCCTCTTATTAAAGTAGCATAAAGATTATAGAACTAAATACTCATCATTAGCGACAATAAACCTGATCCGATAGTTTACGCAAAACTACTGAACCAAGTAAATACGTAAGAGTCGTAGCGAATCATATTTGCATTTCCAACTTCAATAAAGCTCAACTCGGCGAAGTTCAAGATATCGATTACACGGAATCTATTCTCGATTCTCAATAACAAGTTTACAGTACATTCGATACTGAACGTAAACATTCCGCCACGGGTCCCCCGTCCTTCATTAGTTAGTTAACTCGATACCTTGAGTTCGCGTTCGATGGAGCTTGATTTATATTGACATCTGTTTAAATTTTATTCTTAGGTAAGCGGGGAGTTTCAAAAGGTATTCTTGAAAGGGACGATTCAAATGTATTTTGAAAATTTCAAGGTCAGTACTGTATCAATTCAAACCTTTTTTATGAAAATATTCATATTAATAGTATCTAGTTTTAACTGAAATAAATTATGAATGTTAATTGAATATTAAATAAAGGCACACAGGCAAAATGTAGATCTATAACATTTTAATAACATTAACATTAAAAAATACTTCATTCTACTTAAAATACTCAGATATCACGGTATTTGGCACGCTAATAGAATTGGATAGAGGAAAAACTTCTTACATCAATTCAAAAATAGTACATACCATTCTAATGTTTACTCTTCAGAAATATGTAGCCTGAAAAATATAGCCATTTAGACAAAGCCTAATCTAACCTAAGAGTTAATAATAACATACATAAGTGTAAATAATTTACTACTTAACTTTGCGAATATTCTAGACATTCTGAACTAAATTTACTAGACCCTTGCGACGGGGCGTGATAAACTAAGGGTTAAGCCAAGGTAAGGATTGCTAGAAATAAACAGAGCGAGTCTGTACCTACCTTTATAATTTATGTCTCCCGCCCGGCCAGCCCTCAGCACTCAACCATAATGTTCAAAGAGAAAAATCATAGTTTATGACTTACAATCTTTCCCCATGAAAGCTTCTTACGCGCCGGCAAGAGTGGAGAGACGCATTAATATTACTTACACTACAAATAAAATTCATTCAACAATCTATACATACACATTACACATATCATATAAAAAAAGAAATAGTTTATCTTTTATAATACAATGCCATTTTTCATTTAGAGAGGAAAACAAAAAGAACACCACTTAAATTGCCAGCAATGTGGGGTGATACTTACACAAAAAAAAACAAACGTTGCCGCTTAATCGTCATATCGATTAAGTTAAATTGATAAATTGTTATAAAATGTATTTGAACAATATAGGTACCGCTTGTATTTTTTAGGCAAAAGCGTATATTGGAAGTGTTACACGCCTGGCTGTACATTATCTACAAGAACAGGTAATTATTTCAGTGACAACGGTTTTTCCTTTGCCTTTGGTTATTTTAAAAAAGTCAGTTGGTGATAGTGCCGAAACGCTAGTCAATTGTCAAATAACATAACTATGTTATCGTAACTACGACGAGTATCGGTACTTCACATGATATACATAACCACTAAAATTTCAAGATGTATATTTACGCTTCTTTTTATGAATCTCATTTATAAGGAGATAGTCTGTTTGTGCGCTTGTAATTTAGTACTGAATAAATAAATTAAACACATCATCAATCCAGCCCAAAACCCGCGTCATAACGTTTTGAAAGTGCTTAAGAAACTTGTACGCGGCTTAGTCAAACGTCTTCACAATGCAAAAAATTTAAGTAGGTAACCTATTTTCATACCGTTTTTCAAAGTAACATCCAAACATTTTTAGTTTTTTTCGACCTAGCATCTACATAAAAATGGATCAGTCGTTACATCCGAGTATTATCAGCATCATCATCATCAGCCCATTTCCGTCCCCTGCTGGACACAGGCCTCCCCAAATGCACGAGTATTAAGTAAGTGACTGGCTGGAGTGTTATGCAATTAAGGTGGCCTTAGTCCAACAGTGAACGAATTCATAGGGTGATAATGATGATGCTTATCTGACTATTGAGAGAAGAAATATAATTTGTTGGCATTGTGGTTTGAATGTGTACAATTGATTAACACAATGGAATGATACAAAATAATCGGGGTTAATCGGAACTTATTTTTTCTTTTTTCTAACCGACTACGATGATGGCATCGAATAGCCTTGTCATCATTATCGGACTTGCGGGGGATCGGATGGCTCTCCCAGAACTTTACTGTCATTCTCTAAACTGTGTACTTGCGTACTATTTTGATTTATGCCTCAACAAGACACCGACCGCGCCTCATAACTGCGTACACCTGCTACCCGAAGCTAAATATTCATTTGTCAGTCGCGAATGTAACTTAAAAAGGATTGGTAATATCTTAGATGGGCTTTGCAGACTTTTGTTTACGACTTTTGAACATTACTAAGCGGGGATTTGCTAGGAGTATTTGTGGGTAGTCTCATAATTGAGGTTTTAAGGGATTTATAATGCAAGTTGTTTTAGGGACTAAAGTACAATGTTCTGAGTAATATATTGTGGACGGCATTGCTGTTGTACTCGGTTTAAATAGATGTTTTTATTTTTAAAGGGAGTCGTCGGCAAATTATATTTTTGAGTAGAATAATATTTTGTAATTCGATTTATTTAGTTTTGTCTATTTTGCGCGAACACTACACATCTTCTTCTTTCTTATAAATAAAAATGAATTGCTGTTCGTTAGTCTGACTAAAACTCGAGAACGCCCGGACCGATTTAGGTAATTTTGGTTTTAAAATGTTCGTCGTAGTCCAGGGAAGGTTTCAATAAAAAAATATAGAAAAAGAAGCAGTTTGGCGGTATGAAATTCGCCGGGACCACTAGTTTGAAATAAAACTAATTTTACCGAGTCTTGTCCGTCACCACGAGCGCTGTAAAGAGCTCGAAACGTCGGGTCCCTAAATAGTGTTTAGAATAGCAATACACGTGAGTTTAAGTCGTAAACTATGTTTTATTGTAAATCTAATTTTATTATTTTTATTTTTTACACACTAATGAGTAGTAGACGTAAATTTTTCTCTATGTCAACTTGTTGCCATAATGATTAAAATGCGTGGACATGTTGTCCACGCAAAGATCATGTGACGGGCCCATAGATAGCGCTATTTATTATTTTATATTCTGCCCACGATCTAGTATGAGAAGTATACTTAATAGCTAAGCTAAACAAACAAATATTCCAACACGAAATGCAAGTGACCAATCCCATAACGTATTCACCCCTTTGCCGTATCTGGGCGCATATTTTCTCTGGCTTCTCTTTAAGTGAAATAGTTAAGTAAAATACGGGCCCCTTAATATAATATTCATGACCAGACTCCAGTTGGAGTCACTCCAAACGTCAGTGTCATTTCCTTTATTGACAAGTGGTCGCAAAGGGTCCCTGTTGGTCTAATAAATATTCGACATTGCGTAGAGTAAGCTCGATAGCGTTCTTTGTTTTGTTTTTTCCTGTTTTCTGATATAGTGCCCTGGAGTTCAGGTTGTTGATTTATTTTTATTGATGGCCATCGAGGCCTTTGATAATTGATAATATCAATAATTTACAATAGAATAACAGTGGTTATAGCGTTATATTGCTGGTGTAGATTGATCAAAGAATATTCCTTTCGTAAATAGAGATTTCAGGTGGCTATCGGGTCTGAAGCAAAAAAAGACTTTATTATCTTAACCGAACAGGAACTAAATGTAGTTGAAAATATTTATTTATTTGAGCAACCAACCAGAACATACACCTTAAAAGTAATAATTGAACATAACATTAGGTTCACAAGCCATGGTGCTGTCTTAATTACAGGTTGCCACGAAAAGCACAAAACAGAGATAGTTGGGAGCATAAGGCATCCCTTACCTTAAATAGATAAAATTAGATTAAATATTTGATCATTAACTCCGTATGAACAATCTGCAAATAGCATGTTTAAATTCTGACGCTATATTAACATTTTCCTTTAAAAAAATTGTTTAAAGTTGGCTAGTGTATGAGAATACCTATGTCTTTTTAGACCTTCGCGTTCCATTACACTGGTCGCGAGCGAACATGATTGGTGTAACCCAGTCGAAAAGTCGGGCAGTAAGTAGTATTTGCTACTCCCAATATCGCGTGTAGTCCCATAAAGACTAATATTCTAATA
This sequence comes from Maruca vitrata, assembly GCA_039566165.1. Lineage (NCBI taxonomy): Eukaryota > Metazoa > Arthropoda > Insecta > Lepidoptera > Crambidae > Maruca > Maruca vitrata. The sequence goes on along the minus strand of CM076917.1, from coordinate 11,822,552 downwards.
CCTATGTTGTCCTCACTTCTAGAGGACACTCATTGACCCCAGTCAGACATTAAAAAAAACATAAGGCTAGCATCTATTGTCTTACAAAAGAGACAGGTTATCATTAATCTGAATTGCATAATAAACTAGTTTGTCATCAAAATTCATTTGGGAGTCATTGTGAGTCCCTGGTCTAATTTAAAAGGGTGTGATTTATTCTACGCTCCCATTAGCAGTTGGGATTTGTTAAACGAGCCAAATTATTGCTGTTACTAATTTGAAAGGCTAAATATGTATGACTACAGCGTATTGCGTCTGTCGACTAATGTGGCAGTTGAAAAAGCTTACTGCAAACGATACATGGTAATGGTGCATTACCATGTATCGTTTGCCTTCTCTTCTTGTCTTCTTACGGCAAACGATACATACACACATACATACATAAAATCACGCCAGTTTCGAAGATGGATTCAGTTATCGACGTCACTTTTATTTATTACGGCTGAATTAATTTTTAATGTTTTATTTACATGTTATGCGTTACTATTATTGCGCCCGCGGTTTCCCTCACGTTAAATTCTTCAAGTATTATTCTCGCGAGATTTAACTGTACTATTTAGCCCTATACCTGAAAGATGCCATTTTTTTACAAATCCAGTATTTTTTTAGGATGAAAGGTCCCTGTGCCTTCTCTTTAATCTAAACTGCGTATACGCAAAATTTCATTAATAATTATTGAGTAGATAAAGCCTGAAGAGGTACCAAACAAACAGTATACAATGTGTAAATGTACCTAATACTTTTTTTCTTTCCTTACAGGTAAACAAGTCTATTCATTTCTGGCGTGAAAAAGGTATGCAATAGGTAAATCACCCTTCAACATTCACTGAATACTTATACACTGACTCCAACTGACCTGAGAAGATCCAATTTCTGCTCGAAGTAAGAATCATTCGCGTTCGTTCGCAAGAAATACTAAGAAATCGCGGGAGCGTATGCAATCGCAGATATCCTTAGGAGTGATCCTTGAACTAGTGCACAATACAGCTTGTTAGGACTTGTGAGCAAAACGATGCACAAATGACGTAGTGATTTCTATCTTGCTGCGTCTAATTGGCAAGGGAATGTGAAACCTTCGTTACAACGTACCGTACAAAGGATTTGAATTAACGTTTTGTTTAATTGTACCGTCATTGATATGGGCCTGTGTTAAATTGTAACCTGATCTTTTTGTAATGAAAGGAAAGTACTTTAAGGCCTTCCTTAATTTTTATTTATTTTGTCTACTTATACGTGGACCCAGGAATCCACTTCGCTCATAATGCGTAAAATTAAATATTATTGTAAGACACGGATTCCTACTTAAGAAGATAATATGGGAAGGGGGCGTTTCCCTAATGAAATAGTTGCAACAGCTTAATTTTCTGTTACATAACGGTGTAAGTCCCTTATTAGGGTATTATTATTTATATTAGTTTGTGAATTACATATTTGAATGCGGCTCTATTTATTATTTTACCGAATGTTGTTTTTGTTATCAGTTATAATAATAAATACCACATTTGCAACTAATGTTAACAAAATGTATTGTACCGTAAACATAATATTAAAAATGTGAACTGTTTGTGAGGGTTTATGTAGCTTTACTTTTACAAAATGCTAGCTATACAACATAGCTAGGTTTTTGTAAAATTCTCTATAGCCAGGGGTTCCCAACCTAGTCTACCGTGTAGTAGTAGATATATAACTTTCAGTCAGGAATCCCCTTGATCCTCAAAGCCTGAAGTCGTAAAAAGCTTGTCACCATCGGACCCTCGATCGGTGACAGTACTAATGGCAACAGGTCGCCGATTTATCTGCGCGGTGTTCCGGATGTCGCTTTAATGGAAAAAATGTGACGCAAAGCCTCCGGTGGTTTTAAGTCAGTGGATCGGATGAGTTATGAACTTTGAGACGGTCGTTAAAGACGCAGATTTGACGGTTCATTACCCCTGATCGGATGGTTTAGTGGGCCATGATTGCGTCATGTCATTGTGGGTGAGTTTTGCATGTGAAAGAGATGTAAGAACTAGTATTGGTCATGTAAGACTAGACTTTTGCGTTGACCGTTTACTGACCATCGGCGTTAAAATACTTTTTATTGGGCGCCTGGGCTAATTTATCAACATATACCTCAAAATCTTTCACATTAATATACCGACGCTGATGGTGAGTGGTAAGTTCGATCTAAAACCAACCTATTTGTAAAGAGCGTTGTGCTCGCGATTAGGGGCGAGAGCCATCCGCTCCTTCGCAAGCCCGGTGATGATGACGAGGCTACTCCAAGCCATCATCACAAGTCAGTTAGAGGAAGAAAAAAAAATGTGCTCGCGTTAGCGCAGAGAACGTCAGTTCAAGTTTCCGTTCGAACTTAGTAATGTACGGTTTCCAAATTCAATGAATCCAATACCTGAAAGTCTGAAAGAAACTGATTGCAGATTATTTTCACTAATTTGACATTTAGCAAGTTTATTTATTACACCAGTCTTTCCTTACTCTTCGCAAAACCCAATATTTGTCGATGCATTAAATATGCATTATGCTTTGATAACATCTGCATAGGCTGTGGTGCGGCACTAATTAAATATTTATTTGCGGTTTAGCAGCGGTCTGAACGTAGTTGTTTATTTAATAAAATAACGGTCTATTTGCTGCTAATGTTAACTTTCTCGTACATCCAATCACAACATGTGCAGTAAACGTTGATTTTTAAATAGGATGTTCCTGCATTGGAAAGAAGCAAACAGAGCAGCAAATTACATTGACTGATATAAGTAAATGTATATGACATGCATGCAGTTTAAAGCAAACTACAAAAAGTCGGTAGAAAATTCCAATCGGCCAGACTGTCGGTCCTCCAAAAAGTCGGACGAGACGACTTTTCCCCCTCAGGGCAGCCTAATTCTTACCTTCCTTTATCGCAGTCGCATATAACAACAATCGAATTAGAATACAAATGCGATTATTGGTTAATGCGACTATCATTCCTTCTAATGCGAAAATAAACTACCTGTCTTTCGCGGTCACACGGCAAAACTACCGTTTGAATTAAAATTTAGTACACCAAGAGTTACTAATAAAGAAATGGCTACTTTTTAATTGCTACTTTATATTAAAGTTAGATTTTACGCCACAAATAGACAGCTTATAGCTAATTCTATGGGGGACGAACCCCTGGCTTCATACATACGGGGTGATTATCAAATGCTTCGTCGAACTAGTGAAAAATATTCGCAATCTTCAACTTATTAATGCAAAGCCTCTTCACTTTGCCACTAATCAAAGTCACTCGTGCAATCATAAGGGTCAGTAGTTTAAAAGTGACAGACTCGATATCGCCTGTTAAACTTGTACAGCGCCCCTAGCCGTTACGCTAAGAACTAAAATCGGTAGTAGAGTAAAAAAAAAAACAATTTGATAGGTTTTTAACGTACGTAAGTTTTCGATAGCTAACTAATAGTGCCGCTACTGAACTCACTGCGCGTACTTCTCCCGCGCCCGCGGCGGTTGTGGTTTGCTATTTTATTTTAAAACTCACGAGATCGGTAATTTGCACGGTCGCTGATGAATTGAACCGCCCACGAACCTTACATACATATGAATCTCCATTCTACAGAACCTGCGATCCCGCAACCGGAGCGAGAGCGGCAGAAAACCGCGCCGTGAGTTTTGTACCTAAAGCTGCTTGACCACCAGAGAGAAGCGAGGCTGTGGAACGGAGAAACGGAGAAATATTAACCAACTAGCTGTGCCAGCGACTTCGTTCGCGTTTCCCCCGTTTTTTACACATTTTCCATTGTATCTTTGCTCCTATTGGTAGCAGCGTGATGTTATATAGCCTAAAACCTTCCTCGATAAATGGTCTATACAACGCAAAAAGATTTTTTCAAATCGAACCAGTAGTTCCTGAGATTAGCGCGTTCAAACAAACAAACAAACAAACAAACTCTTCAGCTTTATAATATTAGTATAGATGGGATTGCACAAAATCTGTCCACTGAAGATTTTGCTGCCCGTCCAGTGGAGAGGAGCGAGGCTGCGGAACGAAAAAACTAAAAAATAGTGACTAATAGAATACAAGGGGTGTCCGAGTGGTTAAGGTCGTTGCTTGCCGTGCGAGGGGTCGCCAGTTCAAATCCTGCCAAGTACCACTGTGTTTTTCAAATTTGAAATTCACTTGTATGGTTACTCGACGCTTTCACGGTGAAGGAAAACATCGTGAGGAAACCTGCACACCTACGAAGAAATTCATAGGTTGTGTAGTCCACCAACCCGCGCTTAAAAGCCGTTAAGACCTATTTTAGGGTAGACTGCGGTGCTCCAGCAGTGGGGACGTATACGGGCTGATGATGATGGTGAATGATGATGATACAAGGGTTTTGCTAAAACCTAGTGATTCACGTTTATCCATTTCTCCGCTCCTTACGGTCGACAGGCACCCTAACAGTGACGTCAATCGTAGATATTATACGGCGATTGATTATGACCACGCTAATGGGTGGTGCGTGCAATTACACACATGTTAATCCGATTAATATCTCTTATTGTGGCTAATAGGATTCCGTGTTCTCTATGTACTCAGATAATGAATCGGGGATAGGCATCGGGATATTACTGTAGTTAATGATGTAACTGCGAACAAAGACGTGTCTTATTGGTCTTTGAGATTAGGACATCTTAAGTACGGGGCAGAAAGTAATATTATGTAATCTACAACTGTAGCGGAACGATGAGTTGGCCATCGAAAACCTACGTCTGTTAAAAACCTAGCGTGTTGTTTATTTCATACGGCCGATTTAGTTCTTAGCGTAACCACCATGGGCGCTGTACAAATTTTTCCGTCCGTCCGAGTCCGTCACTTTTAAACTCATGGTAGAGCTACTGTTATTGGAGGTTTTGTATGCTTCAACTGAGGTATATTGAGTTGAAATTGGTGAAGTACCAGCATCATTTCCCTATCAATCCACTTAACACTAGGAAAACATTTCTTTAATACATAACTTAACATTATTTTGTTATAACTAGTTATTTTTAGAAAACGTTAATTTCTTCTTAATAAACAAAAAAGAAACTAAATCAGTTAAAATTAACTACTCAGTGCCAGGAATGAGTCTCCCCCTATTCTACATTAATACAGTAAGATTAACAAGCTTTAAAAAAACATGAATGTGCCATCAATGTGTGTATTCAACTAATGAGAACACTCATAATATCAATTAAAATGTTTTTTTTTTTTTTTTTTTTTTTTTATACAGAGGCTAACAAGATGACCTCACTCCACCTGATGGTAAGCGGTAGTGAGATCCAAATATGAGGTCGACAGGCACAATAGACCATATTGAGCCTGTCGCACTCACCCTGAAAGCCGTGAAAAAGGAGACCACTGCTGCGGCAATAACGAGACAAGGCGTGGAGTCTCGCATTGGTATTGAGCTGTGCGGGTCGGAGTTGGCCAGTCCGCCGGACGGAAGGGCCCCCGTGTCTACGGGTCTCCCTGGCCGGCGGGCTGACCCGCTCCGCCCGCACAATACCGCCGCTAAGACTCCACTGGTCCGGCGCTTGCCGCAGCAATGGTCCCCCCGGCTCCGGTTCGTACAGTGCTGATCCCGGAACGCGACCTGACCATGAGAGGCCAGAGTCACTTGGCGGGTTTTACACAACTGTATGGTGGTAACAGCAACCGGTCGACAAAATGTCTCCCACCTGAAAATGTAAATGTGTTGAAAATGTAAAAGTAGATAAAACTTACAACATTAATTATCAACCTAAAGTAACAAAAACATTAAACGAACTGGAATATTATTTAAACACTCATCTATTTATAAAAGCACAGGTTGCCATTCACAAATAAACCTTTACCCGTCACAATATAATGAAATGATTTAATTAATTCCACTTATTATCTGCATTCAATAACGAAATACGATCCCCGTACAAATTATAAATAATACAGCTTCATTTGTCATTTTACACCGGTTCGAATAAGGTGGAAAAATTATTGCCGGTCATATGTTTGGGCTTAATTATCTTAATTGGCTGGAGCAATCATGCTAACTAGGAAGGCTCAGATGTCGACACGATAATTACTATTGCATCTCAAATACATCTGGTATCGAACATAATCAAGCACCTACAAAGGGTATCAGATACACAGGGGCAAGGATGTAGCGCTGCTAGAAGAGACTTCGAAGGGTGTATTTGTGTAGGCGTTGGTTAATAAGACTTGTTTTAAAGACTGCACGTTTCTCGAAGGAAACGAAGGACTAACTGTAGGGCTACCATGAGTTTAAAACTTACGCACTCGATATCGCCTACGTAAATATGTCTATGAAAAACTTGTACAGCGCCGCTGGTGGTTACGCGAAGAACTAAAATCGGCCGTATGAAAAAACAACTCGATAGGTTTTTAACGTACGTAAGTTTTCGATAGCCAACTCATGGTAGGCCCTCTGGTATACTAGATGTTCCATCGACGTCGTCGCGTGGAAAAGAGACTTTAGGCAGCATTCTTGCATTTGTATTTATATTCACACGACCGCTAAATTTTAACGCGTACATTGATCTAATCCCCTGGTAAGTAGCTTAAGCACCTGTATTACGGATACCAGAATCAGCAGTGGTTAAACAAATGTACTTAAATATATTTAATAACACACGCAGTCACGGAACAAACACCGATGTTCGTCACACAAATATTTGTCCCGGGTGGAAATCGAACCCACGATTTTTGCAACCGTAGGTATTGGGCCTGGGTCACTAACCACTGTTTCACCGAGTCAGTTAAAAGTTGAGCTTAGAATAATATATGTATGAGATAATGGTGGCAAACGCTGGGTAAGAATCGGCTGGAGTCCCGGATTTGCCCAAATTTGTGAGAATTTTGCCGTTGACAAATTCTTCCCGGTGTAAGAATGTTTCCCCATATCTTGAAAAGCAGTTTATTTTTTTATTTTTTATTTATTTAGCAATTTAATATTAATATGGTCACTCATGTTTATGTTTTGGCTGACTATAGCGACTGATAGGTCAATATAAAAATACATGACGGTTCAGTATTATTAAATAAGTGCCAGAAAACATCCCTTATTGATCTCTTTCCTTTTTAGTACGATTTGCTTAAGCACTTGTGATATGGAAATCAAACTCCATATAATATATTCCATTTAAAATAGACTCGGTCACATCCAGTAAACATCTATCTCGAATCCAATATGGCCTGAGACTAACACGCAGCCTCCAATAGGCACAAAGCTCTGTTGCTACAGATATCTACTGATACGAATTACCTTTCAATTTCAATGTAGCCTATATATAGGGTTTATAATGGTGCATGGGCTAGCATTGAACTGGACACAATGGCCAGGATTAAATGTCCATTCAAAGGCCGCTGTAATCAAAGTTAATAGACTGCGAGGTAGCTATAGGATCTGAAACAGATGTACAATTAGTTCTATGACGCATATGTGGGTAGTAATGGATTTGAACATTACATTGGTCCGTTTCATCAGCTTGCATTCTATGTCTATTGTTTCCTACTGGCTTCCTCCTTTATGCTGTTGGTGATTTGTGTATGTTAATAGACAAATAGTTATATTACCTATATCTGATGGGGAGCTATTTAACGCTTCTAGTTCTGGTTATAGTCCAGAAATTTCTTTTTTTTTTAAAGTACACGAACATAATTGTAAACTTTTAAAAATTCTGGTTTGAATGTACAAACTTTGTAATAACTCTCATTGAAAATCAGTACCTACGTCTCTTATATTTTATTGATAGCATTATCAATAGTAAAAAGCGGACCACGGGGTTCTAATATAAATAAAAAAAATATATACACTGGTAGGCGTTTGCCTAGGTCGACCATTCCAACTTGCCAATACTATTTTTCAAGTTATGACCAATACTAATAAAAAAAACTACCACTGTAAAAAATCGACATACCGTTTAAATTGATTAATTACTAGCTTTCCGCCCGCGACTTCGTCCGCGTAGAGACGTTTAACGGGTAAAACATTACTTCTTTATAGCGCAGTCGGTTAAAAAGTAGCCTATATCCTTTCCTAGGCTCTGGACTATATCTGTACCAAATTTCGTTTAAATCGGTTCAGTACTCTATGCGTGAAAGCGTAACAGACAGACAGACAGACAGTTACTTTCGCATTTATAATATTAGTAAGGATGTCTCTGTCGTATTAATCTCATAATCAAAGTGATTACCACGGCCAATTACTGCGATAATGAGTATTTACAGAATTTTTTTAGAGTGCTCTTATATATGGGCGGGCTCATTAGTAATCAGATTAAAATATTACCGTAGTTCATGCATAAATGAGTATTGCAGAATTATTTCAAAAATTTTTTATGCTTCATTTGCTATGATCGTATTACCATCAGTGCATGATTTATTTTCCGTCGAACCTCATCATCATCATCATCATCAGCCCATATACGTCCCCACTGCTGTGGGACACAGTCCTACCATAAACTAGGGCAATGAGGCCTTAGTCAACCACGCTGCCCAAGTGCGGGTTGATCGGCTACACAACCTTAGATTTTTTTCTAAGGAGAGCAGGTTTCCTCACGATGTTTTCCTTCACCGTTAAAGCGTCGAATGAACCTAACGTCGAAACTAATGTATCAAAACTATTAAGTACATTATATTGTTTCTGTACTCTTTAAAAGTTATGGGAATATGTCATAATTGAAGTTATTGATCTATAAATAATTAGTGTTTTTTAACTAATCAAAATCGGGTATTCAGTCATTATCACTAGTTTAATTTCAAATGCTCACAAGTGCTGGAATTGTACATTTATTTCTACACCTTATCACTTAGGCCTTCCCGTTTCATCCGTAAATGGTCTAGGATGAAACTAAACGACTTAGAACTTCCTCCATAAAGCGACTGACCGATATAACATTACTTTTTCAACTTTAACCAATACTTCCTCAAATTTTCGCGTTCAACCGGATGAAAAAACCTTAACCTAATACTCAGAATATACCTAGCATCAACACGCACGCTGCGTGCTAATATCCCTCAAGTAGAAAACGAAATTTAAATACATAATGCAATGTGTTTTAAGACGTACTCACCTATGTGTAAACATATACATAATACACCATGAAACGTGTCATACGAGCGCCCTTTCGGGCATAAAATATGCACGCGCCAGGAATATTGTGAACATTCTTCCTTCGCGTGCTTGAATTTATAATTCGTCACGGGTAAAGAACATTTCAATTGGGCGTTTCTATGACTGTTTATTTATTAATTCTTTCAACGCGTACGTGCGTTAAGCCTGCTTTTAATCATTTCACGCGTTTAATGTTGAATGGGGAGGGAAGTGTTAATTTGTTGTTTTTTTCAAGTCAGTGATAATACGAGAAAGTAAAGAGATTTATCATTGTTTCTTCTTGGTTTTTTCTTGCTCTTGTACCGTATTACTTTGATGGTCACATCCTATCCTAAATGGGAGAATGCTAAAAGCATCCTTACTAATCCTTACTAATATTATAAATGCGAAAGGAACTCTGTCTGTCTGTCTGTCTGTTACGCTTTCACGCATAGAGTACTGAACCGATTTAAATGAAATTTGGTACAGATATGGTCCAGAGCCTAGGAAAGGATAAAGGATATAGGCTACTTTTTATCCGACTGCGCTATAAAGAAGTAATGTTTTACACGTTAAACATATCTACGCGGACGAAGTCGCGGGCGGAAAGCTAGTAATTCCATAATTGAGAGCTTACTCTTACGAGGACGATAAAGTAGATTAGAAATGGGAAACAGCCGTACAGATTATGAATTCAGGCTTCACATCGAAAGACGAATATTGAATTGTCGATTCATTAATCTATACTAATATTATAAAGCTGAAGAGTTTGTTTGTTTGTTTGAACGCGCTAATCTCAGGGACTACTGGTTCGATTTGAAAAAATCTTTTTGCGTTGTATAGACCATTTATCGAGGAAGGCTTTAGGCTATATAACATCACGCTGCGACCAATAGGAGCAAAGATACAATGGAAAATGTGTAAAAAACGGGGAAAGGCGAACTAAGTCGCTGGCACAGCTAGTCGGGTAATAAAAATGAAAACGGCAAGTGAAGAAGTTTGAAAAAAACACCTTACCAGTATATTTAGGTGTATGTATTCACTTCAAATATCAATCAATTATAATACGATGGTAAGAATCATTTCTTACGTAAAAACTACACAGGGAAGGCCTGTCCATTTCCGTTATAAATTACTTTCTTCTTCGAGCTTTGGCGAATAGTATATCGGTATTTTAGCCGAACCACTTTCAAGTGAAGGCTACAGGTGTCGTTGGCTTCACGCCAGGAGCCGAAGTGACTCCACTTATACGCAGAACGCTGCTAAATTCCCTCTTAGCATAATATTGGGCTTTGCCGAACAGCAATGAATACAATGCGAGCATTTGTCTGGTTCTATTGCAAATGCGTATACCTAGAATAAGTTTTACTTGTGCAACAGTATCATTTTGTATTTATTGAATTTCTATTTTTAAGAGCATTGATATTTTACGGTTTAACCGTTATAAAAGTTTGATAATAAGATGCAGAAATGCGTCTGTGGCTTCGGGATTCGAACCCACGGGCTCTGGAAAAAAAATACACTTTTATTCCAATATTTGCAGAAGTGTCGTTGTATTGTTTTTTTCTAACGATTTTTAAGGTTTTGGAAGATGAGATGACCTAAAGAACACCAGTCCCACTTTTTCAAGTCAGTAAAAAAATAGCAACATATACAATGGATGCAGCCTCCATTCGAAATGTCAAAATTATACGGAACTCCTATGAAATAATAGGCGTCAGCGCGGAGCTAAGTCAACGGGCTGAATAATTCAGTTCCCCCTGCACTGTTTCCTTAATAAAGGTGAAAAATGTTCACCCACTTTGAGGTAACTGCATGGGCTGCAGGTTTGAGGCTAAACACGAGATAGAGACGAAACACACTAGCTGAAATGGTTTTTTCTTCCGTAGACACTTCTTGGAGTAGAGTTAATGGTTCTCTGTTGTTTTTCTTCCATAGATATTCTTTGGTAGGAGAATAAGTAATTACTTATCTTTAAATGCCAAATTAAAGTGTCGTTCTACTTAAGGTTTTACGGAAAGTCTTCGTTAAAATTTAATATGCGATAATTTACTCTATATTTTGTTTAGTTATCACTCAATATAATAATATCTTCTTGTAGGCACGCTTTTTAAGCTCCGTGTGAGCTTCTGTATGATCTAGGGCCGTATTCTGCAATCAAAGATCTCGAGATCACTCAGAAGACTCCCAGCCCGGAATCAGAAAATTCATGGTGGTAGCTTCGACAAAATCTATATCAGGGTAATCAATAAAACTTGCATTGTGTTATTACTCACGATCAAAATTTCTATTTATATTACTACCAGACTATCAATTCTAGATGCATTTCCGGGACTACCTCATCGTGACACTTTCAAACGATTATTTTATGGATAAGGACCATTACCCGCGTCAAATAATCCTATAATCACGAGTTATGGAGGTGTTTCCACCAATAAATCTCTACTAGTTCAATTTACTGGCTGATTGGAAGCCTCTTGAGGAGTCGTCAGTAAAACAGATCGTAACAAGAGGTGATCTTACACCCACTATAATAACCATGAAAATTTATTAGTATTGCAATCGTTGGTAGTAACCCCTTGCACGGGGACTGCACGCCATAAACTGGGAACATTAATATGTTGACGTTACATCGTAATTTTGAGCACGAGTAGTGATGACGGTTTTAAAATACGAGTTCGAGATCCTGTTGTGACGAATGTCACAGTGTTTGATAGATGTTTTGAGTCTGTACTATGTGATGTACACTGAATTAAGTTCATGAACCATTCTGTTCTTTTTTTTTTCTATCCAATATTTTGTTGACATTGACAAAAATATTCTTAACAAAATTCATGTAACTGCTACAATACGATTTTTTTTAAATTTTTATTTTAATCTGATTTCTTTGCAAATTCTTTCATTGTGGTTTATGATGATGAATACTGGCTTTGATTGCAGACGTTTCAATGATGTTTCAATGCATTATTTCAGCTTCAGCTGTTATCGCTTTGATAACAGTGAAAGTCATAAACGTAGTCTGCAGTAAGTAATGATTGTTTATTCATAGTCAAGACCAAGCAAACGCTCCAGGTAACCGTGGAATGATAGATTGCCACCACAGACTCGACAGCGGTCTGGTTAATACTTAACAGACTCTGACAGGGCAATTAGAACTGTGCTAACCCTAGGATTTATATTGAGATAGATATAAAGACAGCTATATGTTTAAACTGTGTACTTTAGCACACAAAATAAAGTAAATCGCAGACTTGGCGTTACAATAAAAATGGAGTACTATTTAGGGAACCGTATCGTAAGCTATGTCTTCCAAATGACTCACAGATGAGATAGATAGATTTAATATAATATAATACATGTTATTCAATAAAAACTTAATTTATTGTACTAGAATTTAAAATAACAGTTTTGTCAGTTCATCTCAACTAACGTATCTTAGAAATCGCTGGTTACTATTATTTGATGCACGGGAGTTTACATCGCCAGTTATCCTAGTTGTATAATGCAAATTGCTTTAAGAAAAAACCTCGCACAATTAAATGCGGCATACCTCGTACTCTAACCAAAAGTCTATCGATCTTAACCCAATACTTTTATATCGTTAACCAACTAGGCAGTCAAAAATCGAGTAGAATGCAAATGTACTCCGCACCCTTCATCACTTAACTTAACATAATCATCGTACACAACATCGTTATCCGAATTTCTTTAAATTAAGACCTGTCGAAGCCACAGAGACGAATCCAGGGCGGGGACAAAGGGAGGATAATAAAATTTGTAAACGGCGGAACGATACGCCCGCTTAACCTGCCAGAGACTGCGGTATAATGAGGCGCCATTCGTCGCGTATGGCTGACTCGCAAAAAGTGGCCGAAGGAATTTGCGGATTAATGCCGAGCTTGGGGAATTTGGTTGTGGAGATAAGGGATTTACGAATGTTATAGTTGTACGTTTGTAAGTGCAGTCATATGATTTGAGTCTCATTTACGCAGTTGTAAGTGTGAACCTAGGTATAAAAGTTGATTAATTACTTAAGATCTCTGCTCAACGGGATAATAATGTTCTCTACATAAATGTTTGTAACTGTTGGAAATGGGAATCAACCCAACTCAATGGCGCCTGAAATATTAATCCTGTTAATATTTATTGTTGCTATACATTATATATTTAGCTATTTGAGGTTAAATAAATAACACCAAAAGGATTTCGATAGTCTTCAACCGTTTTAAAACCATTTATCACTAAAACCAAAGACTACTAGCCACTTAATCTATTTACAAAACTATGTACAGTATTCATATTTTACCTACGTCACTGTAACAGAAAACACATCGCCACTCCCCGAGCTATTATATTTACATAAGACCTCGGCAGACGTCTGGGCGCAATCTACGGCGGCCGTGAATCAACATATCACTTAGCTCTTGGTTCTATTCCAACATTTTTCGAGCACATTCAACAGATAGGCTCGCGTGAGGAAGGGTAGTTTTCGTTGGGTTGCCAGACCTGCATTTTTAATGGTACAGATTTTTTACGCCAATTTTGTTACTAGTGTAATCACAAATGTTGATTGTTTTTACTTTTTAACTTTGTACTGAAAAGTGAGCGATCATAGCGATTAGATAGAGCAACTCTAATTAAAATGTAAAGAATTATAATCAGAAAAAAGTACTTCATTTGCGGAAATCTAACTTATATGCAACGAAACATAATAACGTGATCGCTGTTGCAGAGATTTTGGGTACTTGTAATATCAGTACGTAATTGTGATTGTATAGTATACTACGTAACTCGATAAAACGGTACTAATTGAAGAAATTTGTTAGTAAGTATGTCATGTAATAAACTTATTTCTTGTTTTTACTTCAAGACAAAAATATTTAAATGAAAATTTGTTTCAGGTGCAAACAAAAAGTAAAATTATTTATAATTAATAAGTTATATAAACCGTAGAAAAACCACATGGCTGGCAATAATAGTTTCAAGAACAACAGGTAGGCTGGCGAAGGGCCAAGCGCTTTGTGCTACGACACCATGTTGCTACGACGTAGCCGTAACGGTTAAACGGCTCCGTCGTAGTGTGGCTACGGTGAAATTTTTCGGTGTTCACAGATCTCGGTTCATTTTCTTTAGTAAGTTCAATTTTTACTGCAATGTTTTTCTTGCAAATTTTACGATATTTATATTATTTCAGCTTATGATGTCCTGACGGTATTGTTGCTGATTGGTAGTTGCTTACTAACTATACACAAATATTACTAGGACCTGGAAAAAACAAATTATACAATAGTTTTTTGATGTTCTTCTGTTTTCCAACTTCAATTCAGTATTTCAAAACAATATTGCAAAGAATTTTTCACAACATCACGTTATATGAAACCATTTTCTATGACTGTGATCAAATGTTGACTGGCTTCAGCAAATACCTTGAGTTATTAGATAAAATGAACAAATAGATTCAAAGATAAACGAACTAAGATATCAAGGGTCTGCGATCTCGAACCCACATTTGTTTCATTGAAGTTCAACCTAAGGTATTACTAAGAATCCGACCTGGCTGACATTCGTTGATCTCGCCCTACATTTATTATGGACAGATTTACCTGGCTCCGTTCTGAAACCTATCAGGACTGCCTGATAATCGATTCTGTGTTGACACAGTGAATTTGCGATTCATGAGTTGAAAGTTTCTGATCGTTCCACGTGTTTTGAACTAACATGTGCACGAGGCGTGATCAGTATGAAATCGAATGTTTGAAATGGATTAACTCTTGGAACTTTTGCTGTGTTATGTTTTTATTTGCAAGGCAGATAGTATCAAATGTTTTCATTGAAAAATTAACGCCTTGATTCTCCTGATCTACTCAACAAGTTTAAGTGATCGCTCATCAACTTAAAGTAAAGAATTGGAACATGTCTTGTCTATTGTCAGACACTTACTATTTTCCTTAGAATATAGTCAGTACTACTAGTGGATCGCGATCGCGATTAACAAAGCATTTTTTTATTGATAACAATAGCTCAAATGCTACCCACACAAATTTCAAAAAAATCCTAATGTGACTAATTTAATTATGTTATAAAGAAGACTTGAAGACAACAAAATCTACAAGCGCTATATAAACATTTCATCACATCCCTGCCACTTAAAACATTACACATAGCTACAAACGTACTCTTGTATTAATCTCTATTGAAATACGTATTCAGCATTCGAGGTAAATTGAAGCTGGAGATATCTTTACAATGTAAAATAATTAGGAGATCAAAAATAAACGTGAGTATTGTATGAGTGTATTATGTTCTTTATAACGCGAGTACCGGGTATGCGCAGGTTCTTAATAATTCATTTGATAAGGAGAGACGTCCTGGGAAGTTAAGCTTATACGATACATAAGGAATGAAGTAAATAATGTTTTCTTCTCAAATAATAAGTGGCGCTCCGGAGGATTGTTATTGTCTGGAGTCTTGTGAGCTAGATTGGGAAGGTATGGCATAAATTACTGGATAGCGTTATATGTCTTAATCAATACTTCTTACTGCCACCTTCACTTACACTTAAAATCACGTACTAGCTGTGTCAACTACTCTGGGGAAAACGCAGGTTTTCCCCCGATTTTTTTTACGCATTTTTCATTATTTCTTTGCTCCTGTTGATCGCAGCTATATGGACTTCCTCGATAAATGGTCTTTCCAACAAAAAATAATTTTCCAATTGATCCAGTAGTTATTGGGATAAGCGCTTACAAACAAACAAACACTTCAGCTTTATAATATTAGCACACATGAGCTAGTTTGTATCTAGAGAAACCACAATTACGACAGTTTTTTTAGTTAACGCACATTTACAAAGTATATGTAAATGTGCGTTAACTAAAAAAACTGTCGTAATATAGTATATTTATTAAATGTTTTGAAAATTATTTGTAATAAAGAAGTTTTATCTCAAAGTCAGGCACAGCTGCAACATTGACAATAAATAAATAAGACAATGTTACTATAGATATATGTATAAATAACATAGGTGTACAAGGAATAGATATAATAAAACATGTAAACGTCTATAAAAAAACTTTCAGAAACACTTACTGTAAGTATTCTGTTTTTTGCCTATTCAAATAACCATTTAGAGGTCACACCCAAATTCGATATACGAAAAATCCATTTATCTTCCATTTGAATATTCTACAAACTAAGATACAGAGCCCCACTTCCATACAAATTAAGTACAAATAAGTACATCTAAGGAAAGTTGTTCGACTCAGTCGTTTTATCGGAAATCTACGGGAAAGTTTTTACGGTTTGATTTGTTACAATACGCAGACCTTAGTAGAGTTCGCTGGATTAGATAAGCCAGGAGAATTGTAGAGCTGTGAGGAAGTGCGAATAATATTCATGTCTTCTCATTTGTATGTGTTTTGCAAGTTTGTAACGAGTATCCTAATCTTTCCTTTCGCGTATTTCGTCACACAACACTAAATGTATTAACTTGTAGTGGAAAATGTTAATTGCTGATGTATAATTTTAAGTTATTTTAAATCAAATGTATTATCGAACAGCTGTATTTTTTCTTAAATAAATAAACGAGTAAACTGGAATTAAACCGATTTAGATGATATTTTCAGGATTTAAAAATTACCACAAAGAGAAAGCTTACTCTTGTGGTCTTAAAGAAATTCCATGGCGGAAGATGACCAAATTGCACTTAGTCAGCGTGCTTGACTTAGGCTTCATCGCCATTAAGACAGATACAACACTTTGGCTAACAAGCCAAAAGGCTGAGAGAGACAGAAGGTTCTGCCATTATCCCCTCACCGCCATACAGATGACTGCATCAGGTTGTTTTAGACGGTAGACCATCTGGGCATAGAGTAAGAAAACGGGTCAAGTAAGAATTGGACTCTAGCACGAAGGTTTCTGTGCCAATTTTGTAAAAAACGATTTTTTTAGGCCCCGCTTGATTTTTTTTTGTATTTGTTGTTATAACGACAATAGAAATACATCATTCGCGAAAATTTCAACGGTTTAGCTTAATAGCTAGACCGTTGAAATTCAGTCAGGCTGTACCTGAACAACTATAATAAGTTGTTCAGGTACAGCCTGGGCGACAATCGGACAGCCAAGTCAGTTAGCAATGGGGTCCCGTTTTTACCCTATTGGTGAACCTAAAAGTTCTCGGGTAACAAACATAAAAAATACAGTCAAATTGAGAACCCTCTCCTGTTTTTTGAAGTTGGTTAAAATGGCCTGATCGCGCTGTTTTAGGCTTCCCCAATGATGACTTATATCGTTAGCCCCTCAAAAAAAGGTAAGGGCATCCAAGGTGCCGCTGGGAGGACGAGGTCGTGAAGGATCTGCGCGAGCTCCATGCGGACAACTGGCGAGAAGTGGCGCAGGATCGGCCTTGGTGTAGGTCCTTAATATCGGATCTTTTTTAAAAAAAAGTAGAAGAATAGAGTGTCACATCCAGCATGTGTCCTATATCCAGAGTCGGTTCCAGCTTCACGCTTCGCGAGTCTATCGCCCCGCTCCGTTAGAACTCCTTACTTATTTGGCGATGTTTAAAAAGTTCACGGATTACGAAATGGATTTTACGAGATGAATACTGATATCCACGTATTGATTTTGGGATAAAGGCAGGTCATAACTGATTGTGTTTGAGAGGTGAATTGCTCCGATGACATTCTAAGAATTTAGTGATTCTTCCTTTTGTAAGTACGAAGATAGATGTTTTTTCTTTGTTGCGAATAAACACAATTCAATTTATTGAGTCGGTGTTTATAAAGTTTTAAAGAAGTACAACATAAGTTGTCACATTTTAGTATCTTTTGATCGAAGCGTTAAGAAGAATTTATCTTAACGATTTGTTTGCCTATATCAGTATTTATATTGTCCGCTTTTATCTATCTGTTAAGATGTAAATAATATGTACAAAGGCAATTTATAAAGTTATACACATTATCAAATTATTTGTACAAAAATGTATAAAATTTCCATTTTAAAGTCTAAAGACCATCGTACAAGCGTCCGAATCAGAAGCTCAAAGTAAGAAAATGACTAGTTAGCCCAGCTGAAGTGCCTTCAAAAAATAAAAAAAATCAAAGCGGAAACGAGGATGTGACGTCACCCCCTAATGGGTCGCGTCACGCCCGTCAAAGATTTAACAAGGGCAAGTATCAAATTGATTCGGGCATTCGCCACGGATCATTTGGATGCCATTGTGGGTAATGAGAGTGTACAATACGGCTGTATTGACGCGGAAGTCGGTGGATTGGATAACAAATTCGGTAAAGATTAAATGCAAGACTGTACAGGCACTGGTTAAGCGGAAATGTATGTTGTGAAGAATCAAATTCGGTAACGATTCACTGTATGACTGTACAATGAATAAAATAAATGTTAATAAATGAAAAAAAAAAGATCAAATAAAAACACTCAACTGCGAGGAAATACAACATAATGCAATGTGGTAACAAATATAATAAGGTGGTGTAAAAAAAAACGCCTGTTTAGTATATTTGGTCGGTATGTGAGAAAAAAAACGTGTGTTTTGTATATTTGGTCTGTATGTGATGCGAGGAACGAGTAAAACGAAAATAATGATTATTATCTTTGCCTAATATATACTGTGCATGGCTGAGTTTATTTTTCTGTTCAATAAAAAAAAATATTTTATACTATATAAACTTAACACAGAACACTTGAACTGCTTCAAGTGTTCTGTATTGAGTTCTCCAATATCATAACAAACATCACACCGCCACGGGAGATCCCTAAGAGGAACTCGTATTTACACAGCCGCGCATATCGGCACCGAGCCGTTCAAATAGACGAATTTTCATTTGTCCACACAAAAACTCGAATACGGGTTATAAACGAAACACCGAATAGGTACGACACGTAAATAGCGTAATCCTTGCGAGTAGGGCCGTAAGCGCCCGGTGATTCCGTCACCGCGGTACTATAACGGGCCATTGTAAGCGGGCTTATTGTGCCTGGGGATTGGTTTCCCAACGAAGAAAGCGCCAGGGAATCGATTTAAAATTTTCCTTGAAAGAACCTCACAACAATAGCACCTAATACTCGGATTCAGCGGCGTAACACAGGTTTTTTAATTAAACACACATTTTCGGAGACGAATGCGGGACGGTAATGATGGCTGGGATAGGGATGTGGAATGGGATTGTGTTTTTTTTTTACGATATTTCTCATGAATCAGCAAACAATAAAATACTTTTATGAAATATTCTAACAAGTATTCGTAGTTCCGATATTGGAACAACAAAGAATAGGAACGCTTGTGAGATTATTTTTCAGTTACTTGTAAAGTGACTCCATAGACTAGATGTAAAAAGGCTTTTAACTTAGATAAAATAAAAACTTATAAGTGATTCGATTGTTGGTAAGTAGGTTAATATCGATATTAATTATAAAAAAATGTACCCTAATGTGGGGACATCACTAGACGTTTAACAATTGTAATAGTCAGAATTAAAACGATTCTGACTTCTTTTGAAATCAATTTCAACGTTTTCTTAAAAGCAAGGCGTGCATTGTATTCACCCCTCATTATTTGGGAGAAAAAAATAATATGAAATCGGTATATAAAGCTACAAATTAGTTGAATATCTAAGTATTATTTACAGTAATTTTGTATTTAAGTATGTGCATACAAAAGTGGAGCTCTTACCAGGTTGCTAAACATCGATTGTAAAAATATGACACTGCACATTCATGTACTTAAACGTTTTGAAATGGACAAGGACGTTCTCAATGTATGGATACGGCGCATGCAGCAAGCGAGCGAAACAGTTTAAAATGTCAACTCAATTTTATGTGAAAAACGAACCGAACCGCGATCTCACTAAACTTTAGTGTTAAGACAACGCCGCCGTTACCCGCCCCATATCCACACTTTCGTATTCATTGACCGTAAAAATATTTTCTATTTTGCGAGATTGAATTTTCGCTAACATTGTTTGTAGGCGTTCCACACAGGTGGAGGTGGCGGATAATATTTATTCTGCGTTAACTATATGCCTTTAGTAATTTTATTTTTTTTATATTTTGCAATTACTAGCAAGACAAGTACAGTCATTATCGAAGAGTACTTTTATCTTCATTTGTAGCGCATTGATCTTAATCAAATCATTATGCAAGATTGACATCATCTATCAATATTTTTGTTCGATGCTTCCAAAGATATACCTAAGAAACACTTTGCATATCAAATTTAAGTATTTTATGTGAGTTTACAATTTACCGACGTAGACTTTCATATGTAGCTCGTGTCAATAGTCTTAGTCTAAATATATATTACTCAAAGGTGACATAGTGATCTATTAACGCACAACCGAAACCGCTGGACGAATCGGGCTGAAATTGATGCATGCATGCATGCAGGTAAATTTTATGACGTAGGCATCCGCTAAGAAAGGAATACCCGAAGCGAAGCGATCTAAGACTGAACTGGACCAGCTGGGTCACCAGTGTTAGATTGGACGAAAACCAACAACAATTGAGAAAACTGATTGCTTTGTTTACTAGCTTCTACTTGTAAAGAAGATCCGTAAGTCTAATACACAATCTCAAAAGACTAGAACAGCCAGACTGGAGTGCTGCAAAGTATATTTCCTCTGAATAAAGAAAAGGGTAAACAAATAGTGGTTCGCGTCAAGTCGTGACGCGACACATTTCCGCGTGAGCGAGCACAATGCGAACTTATCTACCTGTCTCACCGGCAATCTAATAAGACGAAATTGGTGTTAGTAAGTAGCAAACGATAAAATTTGATCTAAGACTTAAAGGAGATAAACAATGAAAAATATTTATAGATCACACAAGAGAATAGTAAATTGTGCAGACATGTGCTTAAGCTATTATTTTTTTAATGTATCATAACAATGTATTTGATATTTATTTATTTATCAATATAGGTCCGCCTCACAATTTGCTGCATACTGGAAAAAAATTAGCAACTATTATGTCAACTGGGTAACAATAAAACAGCCGGGAAACAAGGGACCATTGCATTGAGAGAGCAGTGAAGGAAAAACATCGAAATGACACCTGCACAGGGCACACCTAGGAAGGAAATTCTTAGGTTGTGTGAAGTCGACTACCCCGCACATGGCTAGAGTGGTTTACTAAGGCTTGATAGCCCTAGTTTAGGGTAGGCTCTTGGCCTTGAAGTGGCGATGATGATGATTGAGAGAGCCCTATGTCCATCAGTAGACGCCTAGTTTAAAAGTAGTTAACCTTTTCTGAATTCTAAGGTCACACAGCACCAGGACAAATACGTAATTTAAGCACCAAACGAAAAGTTTGAAAGACATCTGAAAAAGAAACGTCAACTGTTTTACTAAAAGGTATTACATTGTCTAAATAAATAATTATGAAACCCATCAGAATCCATTCTGAAATGTTACCAAAACATTTTATCTTTAATTTAATATTTTCTGAAAGAAAAACTTCACCCAGCCAAAATGTGTAATTTTGCAAATTTAATACAGTACTTTATTTTGTTTCAGGTAATTAATTCCATTATTGAGACAGACGACACATTAAATCAAAAAGTTGGAAACATATTGGAAATGTCCTACGTGAGTATCTTAAATTTAACAGTCAACCTTTTTAATGATTAACCTTTAAAATAATTATAAAGTGGCACATTTAGGGGATAGAGCCATCCGCTCCCCCGATAGTCCCGTGATGATGACGAGGCTATTCCAAGCCATCACCGTAAGTCAGTTACTTAGGAAAAAAAAAGTAGCACTAAAAACAATATTACAAAAGAGTACGTTTTCAATACATTTACTTACTTTCCCATGTCGTCGCTAGTTTCGATTTACAAAGTAGCTTACTTTGTATTTCCCCATAAAACAGCTTATTACTTATTTCCATGTTTTATGTAAGAGAATGTAATAAGTCCCGTGATGGCTCGAAACAGCGGACGTTAAAAAATCATTTAGCCTCTCACCATAACGCGGTGGCAAGTATTAACAATTTTACGTGACTCCTTCTTAAAAATACGGCAAGATGTAGTGATACCAGTGTTAGAACAAAATTATTACAAATAATGCAAAATTGGTTAAGCTTAAAATGAAGCGGAGTTCACTACAACATAAATTGTCAGTCAATACCTAATCGTGGCTTGTGGGCATGTTTTTTTGCTCCTATTTAGTCTAAATAGGATACTATTTATATTATAATACTATTTTGTTTTAGTACCTAAGTCTGATATTCTAAATTAAAAAGAATACAATTCGTTTATTGACCACATTACTAATATAAAAAGCACACAACGAATTACAATATTACTTACAAAACACAAAACTCAAACAAAAACACTCACACGTGACAGTGAGAAGAAGAAGATACTTTGACTTCCTAAACCGTACAGTTTACGTAATTATTAGATGTGAATCTTTTAAAGACAAAAGTTACACAACACGTAAAAATCTTGACACCTATCAACACCAAGCTCGTATTTTGTTTTATAATTCGAAAAATTCTAATTAAGAGCGAACCAGGTGCTCGTTTTTTTTTTAATTTTGAACTACACCGCCATAACTGAGATGTCCTCGGCCCGTAACAAAGTTGTGACCTTATCAGAGGCCGTCTCCGCAGTTTGTGGGTATTCAAAAAGGTTGGTGACATATGAAAGTTGTTAGTTATACACAAGCTTGTCTAAAAGGACCTATCATTAGGTACTTGAATTTGTTACGCACAATGTCGTGACTGTCTTGTTCATAAGTAGAAGAAGAAATTGATTTGAAAATTAATCGTTGTAACAATGTGGTTCATGTTTTCTATTCATAACACTGAATGATGAATGAAAAAAAGACGTGTGGCACTCGGGGACTGCCGCGGTATAGCTATTGCATAGCATCGTCCGATTTCGGAGCAGCTAGTCTCGATTCGTGCGAGTTTCGTAGAGTCGTACAATACGTCTAACCGCACGCAAACAAACACCGTGCCGAAGTCTACCGAACTGAAACGACGTTAGACGATTGTGAGGTTTTTTCGTTACGGAATTTCTTGGTTCGGTCGCCGCGCTCAAAGCCTGCGATAAAAGCTATGCAATAGCTTAATTATTCAAGAAAATCTACATATTTATTTTACATATTGTATATACTGCGTTTATATTAATAAACTTGGTAGATGTGAATTACTTACTCGTAGGCGCCGCTACAATAACTTAGTTTCAATCGGAGATAAAAAAAATTAATAATTTTTTTTTTTATTTCTCTTCTACAAAACTTATGCTTACAGACTACTGACAATAATTGTACTTAATTAAATTGAAGTTGAAGTTGTGTGGTAGACTGGCGTCTGAAACTAAGTTTATGAAAACTTGCTGTTTTCAGCAAGCAAGTGTTACTATTATGCCGAAAATTAACTCAACAGCTAAAACATTTACAACATCATACTATTTGCCTCAAACGTTTGTATGATACTCACATTATAAAGCGAACAAACTCAACATTTCGAAATAAACAAGAATAAGTCTTCATTCGTATCCGTTTCCTATAAAAGAAATGTTCAAACGAGAATCCTTTGTTACGACTCCATTTTCATTGATATTCCATTTCCTTGACCACATGCTAATGAAAGAAAGAAGGTATACCGAAAGCTATGATTAATGTTCAATTTTACAAGACTAGGTACAGTTCCACAGAAAATATGTTGTTTTGCTGTAGCGTAGTCGCAAAAGGATGTTATAAGGGATAGATATGGAAGCCTTTATTAATTAAAAATTCTCAGTTCACAGAAACCTGACAGTAATTAATAAAGCTTATGTTGCGTTTTATTATTTACGAGATTCTGGTCGAATTCAAATAAGAAAAGTGACTTTCTCTGGCTATTACAGTCGTAACAAATAGTAGAAGTGCACTAAATTTTTTTAATATAATATTGTATAATAATTGTTCTGAAGAATAAATATAATAAAAACTCAGTTGAAATATGTACTTTTATAAGACGTTCGTAGTTATAAACAGTTTTATCAATCTGCCAGCTGATCGATATTAAGTAGCTTGCAGGATCTAATCTAAAGTGAGTTTTGGATTTACTTATTCGATAATTTTAGGTCACACTCCCTATACCAAACTTCTTCTTTTGTTTTAAAGGCAGGCAGGCAGGTGGGAAAACATCTGATTGACTGATTTTAATAAAAAAAAATAGCCGCTACTACAAGACTACACTACAACAACATTCGATTCCGATACGAAAATATGTCCGCTATT
The DNA here is from genome assembly GCA_039566165.1 of Maruca vitrata. Classification (NCBI taxonomy): domain Eukaryota; kingdom Metazoa; phylum Arthropoda; class Insecta; order Lepidoptera; family Crambidae; genus Maruca; species Maruca vitrata. The sequence continues at coordinate 11,798,170 of CM076917.1, read as the reverse complement.
AAAACCCCGAGATGGACGCAATATAAAATAAATGTTAAAACTGTTATTTCCATTCGATATTTAAATTTAAAATATTGACATAGCTCCCATCTCTCGTATTCGATTACCGGTTTTCAATTCGTTTTAACAGTGGCCAGTTGCCCTCAGGGCGTACGGGATACATACAGTAAATAATTTACGGGAATCACTGCCGGAAACAATGCCCGAAACAAAATGGATAATGAAAACGATTTCGGATCAGAAATTTAATCAAATTACTGAGTTCGGTGTACGGAACCTCGCGATCATGTTGTGCCGGTTAATTATTGTATGTCCGTGGTGTAGCGTATTACGCTAATTTTGATAACCATAACGCATTAGTGTCTGGGGCTATCTTGGATTACATTTGTATGGCCTGAAAGTTATTAATTTGTTTTCTTGCTTGCGAATACACATAGAGTATGATGTTATGTTTGTTTTTTGACTCTATTTTTATAGGATGTATTTAAATGGTTCAATAAGAATTAATTGCTATGTATGCACGCTTTTTCAAACTTTTCGAACAAGATGTATTTTTTATTAAAATCAGAAGAAGAAATAGGTTGAAACAAAATTTTTGCGTAGCCTAAGGTATGTAATAAAAACCTAACCAAAGTAATGTATGCTGTGCTAAAAATGTTACGTATAAAATGAATTTTCTCTACAAACTTTCCAACTTACACTAATTTAGAAATTAATTTAACCCTTAAAAGTATAGTCGCCTTTTATATAATATTCAGCTCATTGAATTTTAATCTCCAATGTACCAAAAAGTGGGTTGAGTTGGTTTAAAAGAGACTCGTATCTTGTTAATTAAATCTACTCAGCAGGGTGCCTTGGGCTTTCTTTGGGAGCTTTGAAGGTGGTGTACAATACTGCCGAATTTCAGGCATTGGAAGCTTTAATTTAAATTTGTCTTAAAGGACGCTCACAACATCGGTCGGGAACATTGGCGTTTGTTTATTAAGCATTATGTATTTATAATGGAAGATGCCATCGGGCCAATACAAGTTTGTCATCTTTGGGGGTTGTAACTTGTTGTAAACGTTCCTTTTACAGTATTATGTTTAGCTTTGATAAAAAGTAGGTACTTAATGTTGTACTAGCGACCCGCCCTCGCTTCGCTTCGGCGATATGTCTATCTCTATGTAATATATTTTATCCCCGTAAGAGAAATCTTTTTTTTTTTTATCTTAAAAAGCCTATGACACTCAGGGATAGTGTAGCTTTCCAACAGTGAAAGATTTTTTTCAAATCGGTACAGTTGTTTCGGAGCCTATTCGAAACAAACAAACAAACAAACAAACAAAAAAAATCAAACCTTTCCTCTTTATAATATTATTATATTATATATTATTATATATTATATTACATATTAAATTGACTCCCCCGTACCCCAGTGCCGCTTACATGGAGCCTACATCGCATGCTGGCTAGCTAAGCGCGGTGGCGGCAACCAGGCGACTTTTTTTTAATACTTGCATTTTTAAACTCGTGATATCTTCCGAATTAAATGTCCGAATTGAATAATTCAAAAAGTAATAAAAAGGTATTGAAGCCGTCTTGAACATAAAGTAATTTATTTTGATAAGGATTAATACCAAGGTACAAATAAAGAGCCCTTTCAAGCGGCGGTATATAAATTAAATTTTTAGAATAAAAAACCGCTTGCTGTGACATAACTATAATATTTAGACATATGCTGTCGCGACACTTTTTGTAGATAATGATGAGTTCTGCAAAGTTTTAGTAAATGGTTTTGTTCTATCTTCAATAGTGCGCAGGCTACGTAAGGAATTTTTCAGGTCTATTTTTTACACCTTGGGTTACATTATTGGAGTTTTAGTAAGGATCCCTATTTTTTTTTAAATATAATATAGCCTATGTAACTTCTGAATAACGCAGCTTTCTAATGGTGTAAAAATTATTGCAATCGGTCCAGTAGTTTTTGAGTTTATTCATTACAAACATACAAAAATACAAAAATGCAAAAATACAAAAATACAAAAATACAAATCTTTCCTCTTTATAATATTAGTATAGATTGTGAATGTAAAAAAGTAAAATTTTATCAACCTGCTGGTTGGTACCTGTAACAAAACACACCTGCTTAATCTTGCCTCTAAAAAATCAATTTATGAGTAGTGATATTTTCTTATGTTTAGTTACATAACTTTATTTATTTACATCTTTTTAGTTATTCAATTCTACCATCTCATACTCACCATTCTCATTGGCCATGAGGCGAAAAGGATTTGGATTTCATTCAAAATAGGGGGCCATACCAAACACAAGTGTATATGACAACTCAATGGGTTGACTCGGTAATTAATGTATATCAGACATTTGAATAAAATATATATATAATATATATTGGTCGCACCGAACGACACACGCTTTGCCACTGCTTAACGCTATGCAAAACAAACTCGCACGAAATCCAAACTCATTACATAAAGAGTTTCGGTCCAATGTTATCTTATTGGCGATCCATCAACCGCGGAACCCATTAGCATTTCTTGCCGAACAATACCTTTTAATTCGGTTATCGAAGCTTTTGTTACCATGTGATTCTTTATTCTATCTCCCTTCGAGGCCTTACAATTTGCTTTGCACAAAGGAGACCCTTATGTGAATAGTAAGTGAGGATGTTTTATTAAGTGATTTTTTCAGTCATGTTCAGCTTGTTTTATTTTGGCTAATAGAAAAGGTCTCAGTCAAACAGACTAGAATAAAGTTTTAGTAATTTTATTGGTGGCCTTTATATATTTTAGTAGCTTTGTATATACTGCTATATTAATTTGCTGTAAAGCCCCATTGAACGGTACCTATTTGGTTCTGAAAAATTCAGTCCGCAACTTTCAAAATACGTTGATGCCGAACTAAAAATAACGCTGCCGAATGTTTTCAAATTGGGGATCCGTCTAATTGGGCGCGCCATTCATTTAGCAATAAAGTCATGCATACACAGCCGACTTCACAAATTCACAACATATGTATCTGTTCAATCTGTTCAACACGCCACATTAAGCCGAACGCCGGCTTGATAAATATTTCATCATTCGAAATGTTCATATTTACGACCCGCCCTTTGTAAAAAAACTGAGCGATGCGAGTTGGTCCCGCGGCAACAGTTCCGTATTAATTGGTATGTTTCTATAATAGTGTTGTGTTTATGTTATGATTTAAATGATATGTTTGAAAAATCTATGAGAGCGTGGGTACCAAGAATTTGACTGCACTGCATTTAAAGACACACTTAGCAGACACAGCCCGCAGACACAACCCGGCGTCCTAAAAAAGTACTATGTCCTCTCGGGGCTAAGCTGGCCGCCCATGTGAGAGCCATACGCTCCCCGCAAGTCCGGTGATGATGACAAGGCTACTCCAAGTCATCATCGTTGTCAGGTAGTTAAAAAAAACATGCGCCCGCGCGTGTTGGTGGCTTGCGTTCGCCTTTACTTACTTGCCCACCGTTAATTTGGCAACTTGCGCAAGTCGCCAAGTCAAATTTGACTGGCTCGGTGGAACAGTGGTTAGTGACCCTGGCTGGCGGTTCCAAGAGTAGTGGGTTCGATTCCCACTCGGGGCAAATATTTGTGTGATGAACATCGGTGTTTGTTCCGTGTCTGGGTGTGATTATGTATTTAAGTATGAGGTCGACAGGCACAATAGATCGTATTGAGCCTGTCGCACTCACCCTGAAGGCCTGCTTAAATGCCGTTTCACGCCCCGCCTGAAGAGCCCGGGATCATAGGAGGGAGAGAAAACATGAGCTGGAAGGGCATTCCATGCCTTAATGGCACGGGGCAGAAATGAGAAGCTAAACCTCTTAGTCCAAGCCACCAGCGCCTGCATTGTATATGGATGGCAGCGCTGTCCAGCACGTGTCGTTCGGGACTTGTAGTGAAGCCGACATAGATCGGCAGCGCAGTAGAAATAAACAGAACAATGACCAAAAATAACTATTTCCATTTAATAACAAATAATATTTAGGTTAAGTAATTAACGGTATATAGTACTAATTTACTTTGAATATACGTTTAGTTTTTGTAAAGTATTTTTAAACGTCGTGAGAGTTTCGCTCCCCAAGATTAATACAAAGGGGATCGTACTTCCATTTAAATAAATGTTATGGGAACCTTTGAATCGTATCGGACTATTTCTAGACAGAAGTGTTCAATATTTGTCGAGTGAAAATAGACATTATAAAACATTTGATTCTATGGAAAAGGTTTTGTTTTTAACAATAAAACATTCCTGCCTCCCGTTTTTGGAACCTGTAGTAAAACATTGTTCAATGCAGTTGCTGTTGACTTGTGTAATATTTGTTCGCAGGCCGGTTTGTGAACATTTTGTACGGAACTCTAAAAATATCCCTCGCGAACACACAGGAAAAATCTACACTACGAATATGTAGTTATTTTTATTTTATTTCGTTTTAAAAAATAAATATCAAACTTGAAATGAAATGTAGAGTAGCATAATAAATGAACATGTCATGGAACATACATTTTGTTATGAGTCGTTTTGTACTATATATTTCTTGTATTTGATTCACATATTTGCATTTAGTTTTTTTATTTTAATAAAATCAGAGCCATCCCACAATCCAAACACAACCATCATCGTAGTCCGTAAATAAAAGAATATTTATCTACGAGATCAATTTTATGAGTTGTGCTTTCAATAGAAGCATCTCTTACTACTTCCTACTATTTGGTGGATTATTCTGGAAAAGATCATTGCTCTAATTATATATTTTTTTATAATTGGCCAACAAGATGACCTGACTCCACCTGATGGTAAGCAATAGTGAGATCCAAATATGAGGTCGACAGGCACAATAGACCATATTGAGCCTGTCGCACTCACCGCGTAGCCCGGGATCATAGGAGGGAGGAAAAACATGAGCAGGTAGGGCATGCCATGCCTTAATGACACTTGGCAGAAAAGAGGAACTAAACCTCAAATACTGACCCATCGTAGTTTTTCTGCAATGCCATTTCTCGCGATTTAATGTCTTGACCCTAAATTGGACAAAATCGCCACTGGCTGGATAATGGCTAGAAAACAATGCCATTCAGTCGCTAAGATCAGTAATTGAAATTGCATCGCAATTTAAATAATACGGAAACGTTATAACGGCGACATGGTCGTCAGTATTACGAGCGAGCGCAAAAAGCGCAAATCAAGCACGCTCGAGACCGCAACGTCGCGCCATCGCTTTTGTTTGCGGCCCACTCTATCGCTTATATCGCTTGTCTCATAATTGTAACATACAAGCAATCAAGTACATATTTTTAATTAGTTCTCATTTTTATTTATTAACTTTCTGAAAACATCGTTATTTTTGTACTTTCTTTATTACGTTTGAAATAATATTATCGTGGGCACAACTCATTTTGCTGATTGTGTTGTATTGTATCCACTGAAAAGTACCGAAAACACCAGCATCAAATAAATTAATGTTTTCGATCGACAGTTTGACAAGATTAAATTATCACGTCGTTATGACAGGGATTACGTAAGATTATAAATGTATAATTATAAGACCAACCCGCAATACTAAACAACACAATAAAGCTTATGAAATATGATTGTAAAAAAAATGGTTGATGTCAATCCATCAAAAGGCAATGAAATGAATCACAGAAATGATGCGGCGCTTGTACCTGGCCGGTAGGATTACGAGCGAGCGCAAAAAGCGCAAAGTAAACACGCTCGCGACCGCAACGGCGCGCTCTATCGCCTTTGTTTGCGGCCCGCATGCCGCTAGCGCCCGCTCATAATTATAACATACCGCATTTCATTTGGTTGTACTCCCGTTTTTGTTTTGCAAATTGTGTTTTAAATGTCGGCGTAATGAGGATGATAAATGTTTAGTGAAACCTACTTAGCGGTGTCTACGAGTAATGTGGGTTACTCTGTCGTTCGTTTTTTAAGCAATGTTCCCAAAATTCCTTCATTCTCTCAAATAGTTTGGTAAAATGGCGCCAGGACATAATCGATGAAAAATCAGGCGAAAGACCGCCGTCTTAAAGGCTACAAAGTTTCTCAGTTAAGTCATAGAATTTTTTTTTACAGAATATTAAAATAAATAATACCCATGCGTGCCAACAAACTCTCCGTAAAGGATGCCGAAGACCGTGCGAAGTGGAGAGTTAGGAGTAGGAAAGCGGACCCCGGGCTCCGCAAGGATGCAACCGGGAAAACGCCAAGATGATGATGATGAATACCCATAATAAATTAGACAGTGGGTTAGGTACAGGTAATAACTAAACAAAAAAAAAGCAGTGATCAACAATCCGGATTTCGCAATAAAACACTAAAACCCAGACAGATTACATCATATGGCCACTCTAATTCTCTCATAGTAAATTAAATGGACATATTACAGTACCGCAACGAGTCCCGACATCACAAAGAGGTTAAACCCGGCTCTATTATTGAAAAAGGGGTGATCAAAGCCGAGTTTCCATATATTGTAGTCCCTTTTCTATTTCTGTTTGTACAGGTGTTTTTTGAGTTCCCATTCCGTGAGTAAAGTTATTACGGCGTATTGTCCCAACCGTTGTTTTGACGGAAAAATGGTTGAAATTTTTTGAACGACCGCGAATTCACCTGGATGTGTATGGAGAGTGGAAATTTTGAAATATTCAGACTGTTGCCGGCGTATGTTGGTAACTACTGACCATTTAATTTGCACAGAACTCTTTCGGAGCCCTCTTCGATGTTTTGTCAAACAGCAAATGTTTCTAGTGGGTGAACTGCTTTGAGGATGGCGTACTACTGAGTTTTCTTTCTAGGGCTGTTATCTTTATGGGTGAAGCGTACTTTTAAAAACAGTACAAGTTAAATAAAATTACTTTTTAAACTTTGTATGGCACCAATACGTATGTCTTTCTATGTCATTTCTAGATAGCAACCAGTTTTGTATGTTACAAATTTTTGGGCACTGACAATAAACGTATTGAGAATTAAAAACACAGGCCCTTGTTAAAACTTTATCCGTAATATACTTTTATTCATTTGAATCAAAAATAAATCATTTTCCATTCCATATACCCTCAAAGGAGATCTCCTTTGAGGGTAGTAGTAATGATCATTACTGTTGTGTGGATTAAAATTTTCAATAACTCTAAAGATGATTCCGAATATTTGCTTTTGCTCGCTGGCCAGATGAATGGTTTATTATCGGTAATACCAAAAACGAAAAGGTATTAATTGGAGCGTAGTTCGTAATACTCAGGTAAATCCGAACATCATTAATGTATCATGCTTTATGAAAAGAATTCAGTTGTGTGTCCCTCGATACATAAATATTACTGAAATGCATGAAACGTACGAGATACATAAAGAGAAATGGAAAACTGACCCTCCGGTTACATAAATACAAAACAGCCGCGAGCCTAAAGCCTTGGCCCCATTCATGGGAGAGAAGCGGGATACCAAAAATCTTTGCATCGTTGAAGTTAGACTGAGAACCATTCAAAACCGAATGGTATCACTTCTTCTGAATAATTTTTTTTTTTCATAAAATCTGATCCCGTATCTTAAGCACTTGTGTTGCGGATATCAGAAACGACCTCGGATACACAAATAAATATAAATAACACCCATACACCAAACAAACACCGATGTTCATCACACAAACATTTGGGAAACGAAACCACGACTGTTGCAACCGCCAGGGTCACTAACCGAGCCAGTCAAAAAAAAGCAGTAAAGGGGTATAGTTGTTGCTTGCTTGAGCTTGTTAAGGAGAGGACCGTATCGACACCCGATGAGTTTTGGCTATGTCAATAAGAATATCTCGTATGTGTTCACTGAGCCACAATAACTCTCACTATTTAATAATAGTAATATTATGTAAGATTTTAGACTTTCGCGTTCCATTACACTAAATATTAGTCTTTATGGGTCTACACGCGTTATTAGGAGTAGCAAATTACATAGCTACTTACTGCCCGACGTTTCGACTGGGTTACACCAAAATCGTGGTCGCGACCACCTAATAACGCGTGTAGACCCATAAAGACTAATATTTAATAATAATATTAGTTTTATAATAGCAATAAAGTGCTATTAAACAATTTCCTTGCTTAAGTGCATGTGTCGTCAAAAAATATATTGCATAGCATCGTAAAGGCAGTTTTGCATCAACACGCAAAAGAGAAAAATAACTTAATACAATGCACCATTCTTTAAGCTTTTAACACGCAAATAAGAGAAATAAGTTTGGTAAATCCAGTGTAAAAATCGTAGCAATTATTTTCTTTGATTCAATCCTACTGTTCATTAACAAAAATGTTACCATGTAAACATTTCACAGTTAAAACGCTTTCCGCTGCTGTATTGGACCGATTTTCCACATACACGGCCATTGGTTCCTGTATTTGTCTGTGCAACAGAATAAATAAATACTATTAACGGTTCCGCGAAATGTTTATCGAATTTTTCTCTCGACGTATGGCGGAGATATAAAGAGAGCCTCGTTAAATTGAATATTGAAACAGAAATATGAAGTTCCTGAAAACCCAATTAGCTGAAATGTGCGGTGGTCGAAACAATAGCCATGGCTGGCTATTGTTTTATGCTGTGTTGCGGATGTTTTTAGATGAGGCGGAAATTTGTGCAGGACTCAATAGGATTGGTATTAATACTATTTATGAGAATATTATTTCCAAAGTGTAGTACGATGTATTTAATAGTTTGCAAGGTGTTGAGATTTATCAAAAATGTGACCTAAATTTGTAATAGCGCCATTTATAAATAAAATACCAAGCATATCGTTACTTACTTACCTCCGTAATATACGTAGAACAACACAAAAGAACAAATAAAATTTGTATCAATCCGAAATGTCATATCTGTGAGGATTATGTTGGGAAACGCGTTACTTAAAATCAGATAACCCTAATATCCGTTACTTTGATAGATTACGCTCCAAGCCTTTTCCTTTCAAAGTCCTCGTATTTCGGAAATATCACGCAACAAACATTCTTTTGTGACGTGTTTAGGTTTAGATACAACGAAACGTTACAAATTTAATTAGCGGCATGTTCGGGTATTTTGTTGGCTCTACGTCCTGCGATTTATAATATTTCGGAACAACAACGGAGCAGTTTAAACAGCCGATCCATCACTGCAGTATCGGCAAACACCGGCCGAATATCCGCGTAAACCTCAACTCTAAAAAGTTCCACTCAATAACGTTAAAAATGAGCTCTCGAATAGAGAAAATTGTTTTCCGCGGCAACAACATCGTCTCGATACATCGCCAAAATGAAAAGTTTCCCCATCAACCGACTGACACATCGATTGGCGTTTACATCTTTGTAAAAGAAATTGTTGTAGCCGATGCAAAGCAAGTTGGACCTTAAGTTCATGGTTGGATGGCAGGCAGGAGCAAAGATGCGGGTAAAGAAGCTTTTTTTTTTGTTGATGGAGTGGATGTTTCCTTGCTGCCACTGGGCTATTGGCGCGTAATCCATCATCTATGCAGAGTACGAACAAAGAAGCAAAATATCACATATACAAATAGCGATGCGTTAAGTTTAATAAGCTATTTAGGTTAATGTTTTACATTACGTTATCGGAAAATGGATAGAGAAGGCTCTCACTAAATAAAATTTATTTGCAATAAGGATGGCAATATTCGTTTATACACAAGTTTAGTAAGTATATTTCAAAGTCAAATAAAATATTATGTCCGAGAAGATTCATTACGACTATTATTTTTATTTGCAATAACTGTTATAATTAAAATAGTAACATAAAAGCATTTTTGTGAAAAATTATACGGCAATAAAATACAAATAAGTGTTTGGCTATGAGCTTTTCTTCCTTTTCTTTTTCAACTGTTAAACCAGCCAGTAGTTTTCGGTGTCAACCTTTTTTTAAATCGTCTTCTAAAAACTATTCCGTAAAATTTTATCATCACTCTCTATGGCTTTACGTTCACTAAGCCGCCAATATCGTGCAATATCTGTGCACCTCACAGGGCAGTATTAAGGAGGCCGTCTCAGGCACGCGGTGTGCGGTGTAATTGCACGGGCATTCCTCGCGAGGCACCGGCATGCGAGACAAGCAATTACCGAGCACTGTTGCCGGACAATGTTCATAGCTGGATTGATTGGTAAGGTTGTATGTAGAGTGCGCTCGAGTTTTTGACGCGCTCGACCCAGTCAGAGTGTAGTCTGTTTCGGTGACGCTTTCAGAAAAAATGCTGTTCTTCAAATTTTTTGTTGTTGTTACCAAATTGAAGTTATATACTTACTTTTTGCAGTTGTCTTACACTAAATTAAAATGGTGTCGTGTTTATGAAATTGCTGATATCTCAGAAAAAAATACTTTTAAGATTGTTATTATTAGAAAATATGTTTTTATTTTCCCAATAATAGATCTTTTACGAAAAAAAATGTGCAAGTTATCAAAAGCTCAACATAGAAAAAATACTGTTTTCTTTTTAGTAAAGATAATAATATCGACAAAACAATAGCGTAGTCAACAGGTTCTAATTACCGACTGCTGGACCAGTACTTTGACAAAATATTCGGCTTTTCAATAAAATGTTTGTCAATATCGATTCTTGCTTACAATATTCGTCCCCGTCCTTAACCAACAATAAACATGATCACTTTTTAACGAATATGATCCAACTTCAAAATGGAGGACATGGCCTCCATTTTGAAGTCGGCCCAATTATAATGGGCGCACAAATACATCCTCATAAGTAATTACGATTAATAAGGAAACTTTGTAATAACATGAGCTCGAGCGTGTTGAATATTTTTAACAAGCCAAAGGCATACTTTGTTGTAGGCACTTGGGGAATTATTTGTAGGGAAAATGACAGGAGGTTACGTTTTAAAGGTACTTTGCCTTGGATTGATATGAGCGTGAATATCTTCATTAATGAATACATGAAGACTCTGAATGCTTATGCAGCATTTTGGCATGATAGGTAGCGAGTTGAATTTTTATTCAACTTGGCGAACCATTTCGACTGAGAAAACCATTCAAATTCATTGTCTCAAAGTAAATGTGAAATTCAGTATTTTGCACTCCGCGTCATGAAACTCATAAAAATACAAAAAATACGGCTAGAAAACAAATAGAATTTGAAGAAACTCGGATATACGCCTTGAAATGTATAAATTCTCCAAGGTGACAGTGTAACAAACAACGGGTATAAAAACTACTTCAAATAAGAAATCTTAAAGCTGATCTTCGAACAAACAGCCCGCCAAGGAAAGTCCCGTTGTAAAAATGTAGTTTAATCTAAAACCTCCCTCCCCTATCGAAGGGAATGCATAAAATTTTACTACTTATAGCCACTAAAATTCTTATTAGACATAAATTAGAATCGAAGTAATCTGACATTGACATTGTGGATACTTTGCAAGATGTATGATAACACACATCATGTATTAGTTTCATGATAATAATTTCAAATAATAACGTTTAGTTCAATCAAATATTTTCTTCCTGAAAATACAGAACTTTTTTTTTTTTTTCAGGAAGGAATATTTATCATTGTTTATAAGATTGTAGAAAAACTACCAAAGCTATTATAAGTCGGTCATGTAAGACAGTTAAGCCAGACAATTAGGTTAAAGGACTGGTCACTCAATAATATTGAGGAGTTCCCATTTTCATAAGTAAGACAAAGGAAAAAACAAACTGTATTTATTCAGCCTAGAGTCAGAAGGTGGTGGAAGGGTGATGGGTGAACGTTCGTGATCGATTAAGTCGGTCATGTCAGATTGCCGTCTCACCGAAATATAGGAGGAAAGAGGGGAGAGCCCATATGATTATGCACTAAAAGATCAGCTGATCTTAATATTTAATTATAAACAGACATGATTACACACATTAGAAAACTAAAAATGTCCGGGATAGCCCTCATCATGGCGCTTGCAACAATACCGAAATATCAGAAGCTCATTAAAACAAAACAACATGGTAAATATCCCGAACATTGTAAGTTTTCTAATGAAACAAAAATAATTTTACGGATCTCGCGTGTACTTATTGTTATTCTAAAGATATTATTTAGAGACCCAGTTTCTAATGGCTGACCTTTGAAAATCGGTCGGACACAATTATTACGCCATCATCCACAAAACTAGCCGTGTAAACGCATGCATCTATCTACGGTACCAAACTACCAATGCTCGCGATTCCGATTTCTCCAGCGCTCCTCAGGGCAAATGTTAGTTGCTAAACTAAACGTCGTCATAAGCCCGGCTCTGCAGTTCCGCGTTTGTCTTCAGTTTAGGTGAACTCGAATTAGTTATGTCTACTACTAACCGCTCTGATTGTACTTGCCCCGATTCGCTTGCTGACTTGTTGATTTGTTGCTTACCGTGTTTATGTTAAGTTTCGTATCGGGTATTGGCATTGCTAAGAATTCGATTGGGATTGCACCACAGATTTACAGTCCATTAAACGATGTGTTTAGTAATTGGTGGTTATCTTCAAGATAAGTATGCATAAATGTCATTTGCAAATATAAGAAGAATAAAAATATCAAAAATAAGATCGATGTTTATAGTTTATTGTTTTTCCTTGGAATTCGTAGAAAAAATATCTAGAGATATAAGCTTTTAAGCACTTTTGTTATATAAGCACCGAATATTACCGTTTTGGTTTTACAAATATTGCTTTACGCTATCGACCTTTCCAGATACGAAATAATACTCCTAGTATGTTAATAAAATGGCGAAACCCACGTATGGCCCGGCTTCGCTAATCAAAAAGCGGCGTTGCCCACCAACCGTTCTTGGTACTGGCAACGTCTAAAAATACCCAACAATTCTTTTTTTCTTCTCGACTTTTTGTTCGTCATAAATTAATTTGGCAAGTTAGATTGCGGCCTCCGAGCAACTCGAAGGTTCAGGATTTTCAATTTAACTGCCCCTGTGTGTGACGGGCCCTCATGTCTCTTTACTTTGTTATTTGTTTTTGATTTCTTATAATGGGAACGTATAATCGCATTAAACATGAATTGTATTGTTACATTTTCCCTTTTCAGGTGAGCCAAAAAAACGCTCGGGAAATCCTATTGAGTGCCTAATTATGTTTGTTTATCATCATTCTACTTTTTGTCTTGTTTTGAATAATTATAATGCAGTGACTACTGTCCCACGTTATCTATAGAAAATAGTTTTCGGCTATCTTCTTATAAATAAAAATGAATTGCTCCAGTCGTAGTCCAGGCAATGTTTCAATGATAAAATATAGAAAAATAATCAGTATTGGCGATATGAAATTCGCCGGGACCACTATTATTAAAATCTACACCAATTGTGAGATTGCAATACACATTATGAATATATTTAATTTAATGTGAAATAATTTAAAATTATTCCCGACGTTTTATAGCGCGTACAAGTTAACAAAACTGTACGATTACAACGAAACCAAACCGCTTTCTTAAATTTAATATCCACCAAGATACAATATCTACATTTTTAATAGTGGCAACACTAACTTGTTTAATTGACTGTTGTGAGGCAGTTTGCAAGTCACAGCCTGTCGGCAACTGTATCCAACTTAATTTAACATTGACAGTAGACGAAGTTTTCTTGTTGAAACATTTTATTCTGTGGCTTTGTTTTTGTTGCGGAGCGAGGGATGCCGATAAACTTTTAATGCGTTTTTCACTTGTTATGAAATATTTCAATCGTTTTAATTAGGCCCGGATAGGCGGCAAAGATTCTGTTATGAAATAACGCTTTGAATTTCTGAATATTTTCAACGCGTAATAAGGGTATTTGTTAAGCGAATTTAGATATTTAAGCTTCCCGAAGCCAGGAAGTATGTCGTGATTATGCTTTTGGGACGGAGTTTTTAACGGCTGTCTATTGTCGCGCAAACAACTTATAAGGATAATCGATAACCTTTTAGTCCTTATGTATGCTAATAAGACTTTAGTGACGAGTGTTATAACAGTATTGACTGGCTCGATGGAACAGTGGTTAGTGACCCAGGTTTATTACCTACGGTTCCAAGAGTCGTGGGTTCGATTCCCACTCGGGACAAATATTTGTGTGACGAACATCGGTGTTTGTTCCGTGTCTGAGTGTGTTGTTTAATATACTTAAGTTTATTTGTGTATCCACTGTTGATTCTGATATCCGCAACACAAGTGCTTAAGCTACTTACCATAGGAACAGATGAATGTATATGTTCTTGTGAAATATTTATTTATTTATTTATTTATTAGTATCTGTTGTCTGAGGATCTTAGAAAATTAATCAATGACCTCATACAGGAATTAATTTTTTTCTTGTGTCTGGTCGGGAAACGTAAAATAGCGAGTAGCCGACTCTAGGCGGGATTGGCGTGCATTTGAGGAGTCCTACGTCCAATAATGGACGAAATTATAGGCGGATGACGATGAACCAAAAACTTGTGAAACTTCACAAAAATATTTGTGATGCCAATCGATAAATGACAGTGAGTCGAGTACAAAGTAAACTCTTCAATATGAGCGTCCCATCAATCTAGTGTGAGTCATTGACCAGATGGAGTTATTTTACAACTCAGCGCTTCTTTACTGGAAATCTTTCCGCTCTACTCTCTTCCTTGTTAAAGTTAAATTGGGTACTGACGATAGTGAACGATGGCGAAGGATTTTGTTAGTGACTTTATTTTTATCCCCTTATACTCCCTTTACCAATTATAGTCCTTTAATTATATTTACTATATTGGAGACCTCATGACAATCGCTTCATTGTTTTTATCGACACATTTACTTTACGTTAATAAAATAATGAACATTTTTACTTTTAGTGAGCTGATTGTCAATTTGTTAGTTATCTAAGCCTTACTTAACATACTGTCTGATAAGTCATTCAATGTCTTTTAACTGAGGTGAAGGCCCACTGAGTATCATCGCCACTTTATGATAACTGACCACTTACTTTTACAGCCCCATATAATCACCATAGCTTGTAAGAAAATCTCAGAAACGACTTCGCCGCTACCAATAAGCCTACCTTAACGCAATCCGTAATATCTAGAATATGAAATGAAACATATGGCTAGCACATAGTGGTATGTAATCCTAGACGGGTAATTGGTTGTTAATCATGCGAAAGATTAATGCCAGATTACTATCTGTGCGATACACGTTAATGGCGTAGAGATTGGAAATTGAAATCGGTGCGTGTTGTGTTTTGCACGCCGAGCACCGTGTAACACATTTTCTTGACGGTATATGTGATAATTTCTAACATGTTAGAGAATTATTCATTCAGTCATGTCGCGTAGCAGTGAAGTTTATTTTTATATTTCCTTTATACGTATCTACTATGCCTCATAAATTTAAGGTATATTCTGAAAATGTTTAAAAATAAAAGGTTAATTTTATGTCCAAGAATAATCTCTCTCCTGCAAATATAAAAAGACAAAGAAAAAAATAATTAGTACAGGTACTTACTATGATTAAACAGATATTATTCTTCAAAACAAAAATATATTTTAAACTCATCCATCCCTTGGGGCAGTGCTGCTTTGGAGGAAGTGATCCACGGAGTGTGCAGCAGCTATTGCGGGTGAGATCAGTATTGGAATGGGTATTACATTCCATTTACTGATGTCACCAGCGGTCTAAAGATGATCTCTGGTTCAGTCGTGAGTGCGCCGCAGCCGTTGAACTGAAACGGACGGCGTACCGCAGCTGGGCCAGGGCTCATACACTCCGGGATCCTAATATTACTTCAATCAAAGCAGCCTATAACAAAGCCACCAAGGCCACCAAAAGGGCCTACATTAGAGCAGATGCCCAGCGCGTTGCACGTGTTGGCCAGGACCTTATTAGGCATCCCACGGGTAGCCGCTCGCTTTTGGCGCCTGGCTAAACATGTGCAATCCAACTTCTGTCTGCCTTCGTTGCCCCGCTGAAATATCCTAACGGTTCACTAGCTCATCAGCCGCAGGAGAAGGCAGATCTGCTTGCCAATCTTTTTGCGGCCAATTCCTGCATTGATGACGGTGGAGCACAGCCGCCTAAAATTCCAGATTGCGGTGCTCATATGCCTGAGATCCGAATCAGGCAATGTGATGTACGTGCTGAGTTGCAGTCACTCGATGTAAGGAAAGCTAGTGGCCCAGACGGTATTCCAGCGTTAGTACTTCAAATTTGCGCAGCGGAGTTGTCTCCAGTACTCACACGCCTGTACCGCCTCTCATATACCTCGGGCATCGTGCCCCGGGCTTGGAAGGAGGCGAATGTTCAGCCTGTCCCCAAAAAAGGGGACAGGTCTGATCCTGCCAACTACCGGCCCATAGCTATAACCTCAGTACTGGGTAAGGTGTTTGAGCGGATTATTAACGCCCAGCTCATCCGCTACCTAAAGGATCACTCGCTGCTGCATGACCGTCAATACGGTTTTAGACCAAAACGGTCCACGGGTGATCTTCTAGCGTACGTTTCGCACCTCTGGGGGGAGGCTATGGAGAAGCACGGCGAATCTATGGCAGTTAGCCTTGATATCGCTAAAGCGTTTGACCGTGTATGGCATCGTTCGCTTCTCTCCAAGCTCCCGGCATACGGTCTGCCACCTCGCTTATGCGAATGGATTGCGGGATTTTTGGAGGGGCGCAGGATTCGTGTCCTTTGTGACGGACGCACTTCCTGTTTCCACCCAATAAATTCCGGTGTACCTCAAGGTTCCGTTCTGTCGCCGACATTGTTTCTGCTGCATATCAATGACATGTTGTCACTAGGCAATATTCATTGCTATGCAGTTGACAGCACTGTCCACGCTCGTTATTTTGGAAGACCTGGGGTAAAGCAGACCGAAACCGAGGAAAAGAGGAACCTTCTTGTCGCCGAGCTTGACGGGGTCTTGGACCGCATTTTCGAATGGGGCTCATGCAATCTTGTCGAGTTCAATGCCAAGAAGACACAGGTGTGTGTTTTTTCTAGTAAGGTGTCTCCTTTCTTTTCCCATCCTTCTCTTCAGAGCACCCCCTTACCAATACAGGATAGCCTTAGCATCCTTGGCATAGATGTTCGCCGCGACCTGAACCAGCGGGATTACATCGAGAGCGTCATTAGAACAGCCTCCCGCAAACTGGGGATCCTGAACAGAGTGCGGCGATTTTTCACACCGATGCAGCTCTGCCTTCTTTATAAGGCACAAGTTCGCCCATGTGTGGAATACTGCTGTCACCTCTGGGATGGCTCCGCAAAATACTTGCTCGACGCTCTCGATAGGTTGCAGCGACGTGCTATCCGTATTGTCGGTGATGTAGAGGTGTCCGAAACTCTGGAGCCTCTACAACTACGTAGAGACATTGCCGGTCTTAGTGTTCTCTACCGTCTCTTTAATGGGGAATGCTCTGAAGAGCTATTTCAGCTAATCCCTCCCTCCACTTTCCACTCCCGAACGACACGTGCAGGACAGCGCTGCCATCCACATACAATGCAGTCGCTGGTGGCTCGGACTAAGAGGTTCAGCTCTTCATTTCTGCCGTGCCATTAAGGTATGGAATGCCCTTCCAGCTCATGTTTTCCCTCCCTCCTATGATCCCGGGCTCTTCAGGCGGGGCGTGAAACGGCATTTAAGCAGGCCTTCAGGGTGAGTGCGACAGGCGCAATATGATCTATTGTGCCTGTCGACCTCATATTTGGATCTCACTACCGCTTACCAGGTCATATTGTTTGCCTATTGTAAAAAAAAAAAAAAAAAAAACAACGTGTTACTAGGTTTAGTCCTATTTTCAAGGCGCTTTTTTTGAAATCTTTTATAGGTACTCCTTCAATTATGAAGAAACGTCGTACGTAGCTGTTTCAAAAGCCATCTAAATTACTTTAACTTGAAGTTATTTCATCGCAAAAAATGTATTTGTATCAAAAAAATAGCGACTGTATCTCATAAAAATTTTAATATCAATTTCTCAAAAACACTCCTTGGCAAAATAAAAAGCCTCCCTGGATAAGTAACGCAAGGGGTATGTCCTCTTGAAGTTGAAATGAGGATTTATGGCTAATCCGAGGGAAATAATCTCTTTTTAAGATGTCGTCTAAGACAAAAAAATTCAACGTGAAAGCCGGTGACTTTGTTTATGAAGATTTCTTCTACTTTAAAAATTGCGAAGTAAATATTAAAGCGTTACAGTACTTTATTTTTATGAGTAGATTACTTTCTGTGAAGTTGCGAATCCTGCTAATGTGAGAGTATGAGAAATCGTACTATAGATATATATATATATATATTAGTACCTACTTAGTATTCGGTTCGCTTTTCAGTAGTTAAACTATTGATTTTCAAAAATTTTTGTATAGATCTTTGTAAAACAAAGTTTTTTCATGCTATGTTAAGTAAACTTGCGCCTCAAAAAGTTATCATCCTGTTATGACTGCCATAGTAATTAGGGAAACTTTCTCAGACGATCGAAAGAATAAATTTACCGGAGCTCGGATGATTTAATTAAACCAATAGTTAATTAATTAATTTCGAGGGCATCCAGCCTTCAGGAAGGAGCGATAAAATAATTGGATCCGTCAAAATTATAGAAAGCCAATCGTACTTCACAGAATTAATGATTTTAGTAGGGCCGCTTATTGAAACCTATTCCGTTTTTATTGTTTCGGACTTCGTTGGAACTCCGTTTAGCCAGTTTTCGGAAAACGAAATGTACTGTACTAATGTTTGCGCGAAAACTACTTGAAATAAAACTATTTTTACGGATTAAACTCGCGTGTATTGTCATTCTAAACATATTATTTAGAGACCCGACGTTTCGAGCTCTTTACAGCTCTCGTGGTCAGAAGGTGGTAGAAAGTCTTCCCCGTTTAATCCATAAAATTAGTTTTATTTCGAACTAAATGTACCTTCATATAAAAAAAAATACTATTAGTTTATGTTCCAAATACTCATATAAGGACATACGTTTCGTAAATAAGAGATCAGTATCTAATGTTATGTGTGGTTTAATGTGGACTAGTTTAGTAGGATCAAGCCCCCCCAATGGGGACGTAAATAGGCTCAACGAATCAATATTCTCTACTTCAGGACACTATACCAAAAAAAAAATCATTTAGGTGTTGAAGTAAAATGTTTGTGTAAAATTGGCATTTTTATCAACCGTTACCTCGAACTATGAGATTAGTAGAATAGAGAGTGATCTACATTTTTATATGCATATACCGAGTAATAACTTAACATGACAAGCTCTTCAGCTAAAACGTGCGATACAACGTTATAATTAGAGCCGCATCCTCCTAGTATACGTAATATTCAACGTTACAGGAAGCCACGGTAGTGACCGAATGCCTTCAGCGCTCCACCGCGATCCGCCAACTATTCGCAACGGGAAGTTTTGTAGCCATGACACTTACCTAACTCCATTAATTACGTTAATGAGAGGTACATTTATATAATTAATGGGATTAGTGAACTACGCGTGAGATATTTGCATGCGGGAAAGTTGGCGGGCGTTTTATTTTAGTACTTGCCTGGAATGTTTGGAGTAGTTGTTGTTAGAACATGATTAGTATGGAAATCTAGTTTACTTTGTAGGTGTTATGAATGTATCAATGTAAGGATTACGACGGTGAACGGAAACTTAGTAAGGAAATGTGTGAAGGAGTTCTAAGTTTGAGAATTTTACGCTGATTTTGAACACTTGTTAGCGATTTCAAATAATGTAAGTAATTATTGTAAAATGCTAGTATTGTACGTAAGTCTTTTAGTTAGTATTTTTTTTTGTTGTAGAGTTTTGGTGTAGACCTACCACTTTTCGTTCTGCTCACATTGCTCATTTTCTCATATGTTTTTCATATTAATATGGAAGACTCTAATATTTGCAGCATAACGCTTTAGTCTGATACTCCCTCAGTAGTATAACAAACTTTAATGAAACTAAAATTATCCACACATTTAATTATTTCTCCGATTTCTGCCATTTGCAGCTGTTTCGTATGAACGTTTTTTCAAATACGTACATCGATGGGCAAAAACAAAAAATATGGATTCTCCTCTGATAAAAGCCTTTTGCTTGTAAATATTTCAACACAGAGATTTTGTGTCGGAAAAAATTCAACGTTTCGAAAATAACATGAAATAGTAAACCTCCAACCCTACGTGGACTAAAATTGAATAAAATATGAACCGATGTTACGCAAAGCACTCGTTTTTCCATCTTTGTAAAAATAAAATGTGTATTTAACATTCGATCAGGTGGGGCAGTACAGGGATTAAACGCGAGCTTTTTATATTGAAATAAAAAAAATGCTGACACATTTAGGTACTTTTTTCAGTACTCGTTAAACTGATAAAACTTTCTATAAATTTGAAATAAAACTATGTTTTTTTGGAACTCGGGTAACATTTTAAAAGCATCAGGACTTCACAGGGTGGCCAAAGGAAATAATAGATAATATCAAGCCATCATCGTCAGTCAATTAGAAAATAAAACAGTGCATTGTACCGAATAAATTTGGAAAAAGTAAGTTCATAGTGGTTAACTTTTAAGAAATGAGACCTTCATCATCAAATCGGCATATTTAATACCGATTTGATACTTACATATACTACTTGAGGTTATAGAATGCATCTATTGCCATTATCAGCATAGTACGAGTGCGCCATACTTAAAGTTTACAGATTATATTGCAAGAACGAAGCGTGTAAAAGTATAGTTTGGGGCAAATATAGCTTTGTATATCGAGTGATTCTTACGACTTAAATAAATAAATAAATATTTCACATACTTCGATCTGATACAGTGGTAAGTAGCTTAAGCCCTTGTGTTACAGAAACGACAGTGGATACACAAATATACTTAAATATATTTAATAACACACCCAGACACGGAACGAACACCGATGTTCGTCACACAAATATTTGTCCCGAGTGGGAATCGAACCCACGACTCTTGGAACCGTAGGTAGTGAGCCTGGGTCACTAACCACTGTTCCATCGAGCCAGACTTAGATTTGACAAATTGAAACAAACACTCAACAATAAAAAGTAAAACAAATAATCCAGCAGCGCGAATACACACCCAGTGAGCATTTAAATACCTGTCATCGATGCCCCGTAATTATTTGTATCGTATCATTCAATTAGTGTGTAGTTTAATTAATTTATTGTAACAAGAGTCCCTAAGGGGTGCCTGAGCATTGGACGTTTCGA
Source organism: Maruca vitrata (assembly GCA_039566165.1). Classification (NCBI taxonomy): domain Eukaryota; kingdom Metazoa; phylum Arthropoda; class Insecta; order Lepidoptera; family Crambidae; genus Maruca; species Maruca vitrata. The sequence goes on along the minus strand of CM076917.1, from coordinate 11,776,991 downwards.
TTAAAACTTCCCGGGACGGTGGGAATACCGGGAGTGCTAATTTTAGGACAATTAAGCACTATTTGTAATAGATAAAACATTCAAGTTACTGTATGATTTTAAACTTTCGCGTTCCATTACACTAAAATATGTCTTTATGGGTCTACACGCGATATTAGGAGTAGCAAATTACATATAAGTAGCTATGTAATTTGCTACTCCTAATATCGCGTGTAGACCCATAAAGACATATTTTAGTGATTCAAGTTACTGTTTTTAATTATGGTGTATCTTCTAAATCTATCACTCTTTTCAGCCAGATTCATAACTTAAGTGACTCAGGTAGTTCAATACGCACATAAATTTAGACAGGTTTATGTATTGAAGTTGTAGAGAATCTATTAGTTTTGGGCAGTTTCAGTTTCTTATTAAACTTTTAACCTCCATTATTGCAACCTTTGATTCTACTCAAAATAGTATTTTTAAGAACTACAGTTTGTGCAATGTGGCAGTGTCTTTATATGTCTTAACTAGTGACTCGCCTAATACTTCATCATAACATCAACTTCCATGCCAAATTTCAACCCGATCCTTCCAGTGGTTTGGGCTGTGCGTTAATAGATCACTATGTCAGTCAGTCACCTTTGAGTTATATTATATTAAGCTATTGCATAGCTTTTTTCGCGGGCTTTGAGCGCGGCGACCGAAACAAGAAATTCCGTAACGAAAAAAACCTCACAATTGTCTAACGTCGTTTCAGTTCGGTAGACTTCGGCACGGTGTTTGTGTGCGTGCGGTTAAACGTATTGTACGACTCTACGAAACTCGCACGAATCGAGACGAGCTGCTCCGAAATCGGACGATGCTATGCAATAGCTATACCGCGGCAGTCCCCGAGTGCCACACGTCTTTTTTAGATACACTCGTGTAATGATTACTAATACTTCATTTATCACGAGTACAACAAATGAGCATCGCGGCAATACCCGCCCCGTGACATTCCGATCCGCACACAATTTAGTTAACGTTGTATTAGAAAAGCCCGGGATAAACTCGGCCAGATATACCTCTCTAATATTCCGTGTGGAACAGAGTCCGTTGAAAACGCCATGCATAATAGAGGAGGAGTGCAGCGGCCACGGAGATCAGACGGCATTACGCGCTGTGACAAATACGGAAGCCGGACAACCGGACAGTTTTATTTAGCGCACGCCTGAATTTTTGCCTCTTGATGCTAGTTGGGCATTTCTCATTTGTTTTTTTGTGTGTTAACTAATGGGGAGAGAGCAGCATAGGAATGCTGAACGCTTACAGGAAATGACGCTATGGTTGGCTTTTAACGGAAGTCTTTTAGGAAATACATTTGATAACGTATTTATCGTTTACTTTTCTTAACACACTCTAAATACACTTTGTAATTCCATATATTTGGAACCTTATCACAACAGAAAGTACACTTGTGTTTTTAATTGTAATGATGACACAATACTTACTGAAGTATAACTATGTATAATATAATAAAAGAAAAAAAAACTCTCGCATAGAGTACAAATATAAAAAATTCTTTAATCCTTACTAATATTATGAATGCGAAAGTAACTCTGTCTGTCTGTTACGCTTTCACGCTTAGAGTACTGAACCGATTTAAACGAAATTTGGTACAAATATAGTCCAGAGCCTAGAAAAGGCTATAGGTTACTTTTTAACCGACTGCGCTATAAAGAAGAAATGTTTTACCCGTTAAACCTCTCTACGCAGACGAAGTCGTCACAGCCCAAACCACTGGACGGATCGAGATGAAATTTAGCATGCAGATAGATGTTATGACGTAAGCATCTGTTGAGAAAGGATTTCCCGAAATTCCCACGGGAACGGGAATTAAAGGGAAAATCCTTTTGTAAGAAAAATATTAACCGCATAAGTAAGACGCTTGAAATTTGGCATGCAGGTACCTTAATAAATTTAAAGCTTTGTTGCAACAGGATATTATAAAATTCCCACGGGAACAGGAGTAATAGGGAAAGAACTTTTGTATGAAAAAATCCCTTACGGGGTTGAAATATATTATATAGAGATAGAGATTTACCCGAAGCGAAGCGATGTAGTAATAAAATGACGGGGGAAGGTCTTCGTTATCATCAGCCTCTTCCTATTTACCACTGCAAGGAATATGCATCTTCCGTAGGCCGCAGGACCGAAGTGTAAAGGGACGCGTCAGTCACATCCAGAGACTTATCGCCATCTTCCTTACAACGCTTGCCTATCTAATAGGACATCTGTTACCTGTCCTCAAAGTCCTAATCCTGGTGTTTGTTTCAGGTTGGCGCAGCTATGATGTCCTGTCCTCTACCGCTGCCGCTCCTGCCGGCACTCCACCCTCAGCCTGCGTTAGCGTCAGACTTCCCCATCCACATTGGAATAAAGGTAAACACATTCATTTGTTTATTGTTAACATACCTCCTTAGTTTAATTTAGATAGTTTTAACTGCCTCGTTGGTCTATTGGTAGCAAGTGCTGCGTTAGGACCGAGAGGTCCCCGGTTCGAGTCCGGAGTCGGGCAAAATTTGTGTGAGATTTTCTGTAATGAAATTACTCAGCCCGGAGTTAGGAAGTTGGCGGTTGAACGCCCGTGCCTCGGAAAGCACGTTAAGCCGGTGGTCCTGCGCCCGATCTCTCATCGGTCATGTCGGATTGCCGTCTCACCGAATTATGAGAGTAAGGGAATAGAGAGTGCACTTGTGTTTGCACGCACACTTGTGCACTATAATATGTCCTGCGCACTTGGCTGATCTCAATTGAGATCGGCCGCCATGGCTGAAATCGGTCGGACGCTTTTATTTTATTTTTACCTCCTTAGTACTAGTTAATACTGTCTTCTGTGTCTCACCTTTGTTTATGCTTTCCGCACCGTCTTTGAGAGAGGGTTGTCAGCCAGTAATGTATTGGACTCCCCAACGGCTGGCGAAGAGTTGGTAAATGCCAGCCGCGCCTCTTGAGCGGGGTGTAATGCGCAGGGAGTTTACCGACTTAACATCGCCGTATGGCGGAGTCATAGAGACTCTGACCTGGTCTCCTACTGCCACGAGGCCACCGGCGGTCGAAAACAGGCCCCACAGGCTCCTTAATGGTGACCCGAATTTTGCACGTAGACTGAGCTGATGGGCGCGTCCGCAAACGCGATCTGGGTGGTAAAATTTTGGACCGAAGTGTTTTGCCATCGACACAAAAAGAAGAAGAAGTCTGATAGCTCTAAGCCTTCCAGGTGGAGTCATCGCGTAATGCATTATTTACTAATTGTGTGAGGGCAAGAATCTTTGTTTTGATGCCCTAAGGTTAGATAGTTATCTTTCCGCCCGCGTCTTTATTCGTGTGGAGTCCTTTATCATGTGAAATATTCTTCTTTATTAATGCGTAGTCGTTTAATAAGTAGCTTTTATTCTTTCTCAGGCCTGTGGCCCATGTTTTATTCAATTCGGCTTACTCTTTTTTGCTTATCGGACAGAGTTACTTTCGATTCACAGTATTAGAAAGGCATAATTGAAGTATTCGACATAATATATTAAACTCAACTCGACCCACCAAAATCTTGTCTTTTGGCTATCAAAACCCTAATTGCAGGTTATAAAGCTTCGTATAGGTACACTATTAAGGTAATGTCTAATAGGTGTCGCTAGTACCAACTGCTCACACACTACTTTCAACTTGTTTCTTGTGCTTCAGTTGCCAAAAGCCACAGTGTAGACATGTGTTTACGACAATGTGGACCACCTCAGCACTACGTAGTTTGTTCTAAATTAAACGAACTAGAAACTGTGTTTCTTGTTTTAACGTCCGTATAAAAACATACCAATGTTTTTTTTTTAATTTCAAGTGTTCTTTGGAATATATTGTATTGGTTTTTATACTTTTCGTGGAAGTAGTTACTTGCTAACATACTCTTCTACATTATTATTCTTTTATCTTATTTATTTACAGCTCATTTTGTAATCGAACTTTTATAATAATATGAAGTTATTAAATAAAAAATGTATTAATGTTTGCATAGTTACGTTGAAACGTGTCCTCAATTTGACATTAAGCACAAATTTATTTTAAAAAAAAATCACGTCTCATAAAGTACCAAAACATTTAAAAAAACCAACAATGAGTTTGTTGGTATTGGCATACCTCTATACACCTTAAAAACATAGAGACCATTTTTCCGAACCCGAGTTAAACCAATTTGATAGAAAACAATAGATTACATGCCGCGGATAACAATGTAATACCTGTTATCCGTCCGTTAATTGATTCCTCTGAAACGTATGGAAAAAAAAAGATTGAAATCTATTTTCGCCTATATTTTGCAAAGGATTTTTTTGTCCGCCCTCCCTACAGAGTCTGTTTACAGTTTGAAGTCGTTTACTTACGTTGGCGAGTAAAAAAATATGTAATTTAATCCTGGCTCCTCCGAAGAGTTTCAGGCAACTTAAATTGCGAATATATCAAAGCTAAATAATATAAAGTAAAGGAAAGAATATAAGGTAACTTTGAGAGACGACGCTTGAATCTAAAGCTCGGTGTATACTTTTGATTGTTTACTTGGTTCTTGGTAGTGATTTTGTCTATTTCGAGATCGTTCTTAGTACTTGAACAGTTTGTTTCAAGCTAGTTAGAGTAGGGATTGAATTTTCTTATATCAACGTGTGATAATACAAGTAAAAACTTGGCTTAATAGAAAAATAAATGTCTGAAAATGAAGCTTACAAAATAATCGTGAAAAACAAAAAAATAAAAACTTGTTAAAAATAAAAACAAAAATTTTGTTAAAAAGTTTTTTTCATATTTTTTAGTGTTACATTTGATATTATAATTAGTAGTCTCAATATGCATACAGTTTTGTAAGAATTACCCTCTAACTAATAACTATTAAGGAGTTAACCTTCCATAATTCTTGGATGCCATGGTCAGAACTGGACCAAATTTTATGGGACCAAACAGAAAGCACCTGCTTTCAAATGAAACATAAAACATCCAAATCGGTTCACCCAGGCGGAAGTTCTGAGGTAACAAACATAAAAAAAATACACACGAATTGAGAACCTCCTCCTTATTTGAAGTCGGTTAAAAAATTTAAAAGTACTACACTATTATAGACTTTAATACATACTTTTACTCTATTAGACCAGTTTACGTCAACGCTGTAGTTTATTTCAAAATAAATCAGCGACATCTCTATATTAAATAAACATTGAATATATTATTCCTCTAACGATGTTCCCACAGTGTGCCCCCGGCTTACGCATAATACCGGAGCGTCACAGGAGTATCAATATTTGAAATGAACTTTTGCCCAATTAGCTATGCAAGTTAAACCGTCTTAATTTACAAGTATTGATTCGCGCCAAGTTTAATTAGTTCCGAGCTTTCGGAGCCAACCTCATTTATTATCTATCGTCGAGTAAGACTTACCTTACTTTACCTGTGTTTTATAATAAATACTGTTTTAGGTTTTAGGATGCGGAATCATCATTGAGGATAACATAAAAAAATATGTAAGAATAAGAAAAAGTTTATTGACCATAAACGTACAGAAAAAAAAACACATTTAACACAACATGGTTCATGATTTTTGTGGTCAATTAGGTCCCAGTCTCAGCATATATGTCATAGACAAATGACTGTTTTATTCAGTTTTACTTAACTTAAGAAAGTTACAAAAATATTTTTTTTGCATTTCAAACATAAAGGAACGTGTTATATCTTCACGAACATTAGTACAGATTCAGCTTTAAAATAATCTACGTACAATAAGTCCATGAAAATCCACCGCATAATATTTTTTTACTATCCTCGCTGAGCTGCCGGCAAGCTCGCTAAAACTCTTGCCTTGAAGTCATCAAAAAACTATTAAAACGATAACTTTTAACACGTGTATGGCGCGTGTTTTATCACTTTAAACTAAATTAGAACGCTCCCGCGCATAACTTCGCGGGATCATTAAATATCAATTTCCTCGATCGTGCGGTGAAAAAGTGGATACGGTCAAGTGTGAGTTGAGAGATTGGTTTTGCTCTTTTGGATACATTTAATGAATATTAAAAAAACGTTTTATGTTTTTTTTGTATATTGCATACTTTAAAAAAAAGTTAAAGTGCAACATGTTCACTTCGTTTGCTGCTTTTATTATGTTTAAATAGAATACAAACTAAATAATAATGTATTAAATAGAAGGCACTGTTTTCACTATGTTAACTAGCTATTCTACGGAAGAGCGGTGTCTTATGACACAGGCTATCTTAAGCTTAAAAGAAGACACCGGTCATACATAGTTTAAGATAACCTATGTTTAAGTAAATAAACAATTTTTAATTTTTGATTTTTTTTAAGTTTCATTTTGGCAGTTATACCCTATTAGTAACATTATGGCAGTAGTTTTCGCTTAAGTTTTGACAGACGCCTCGTCAAATTTTTAAGTAGAAGTTACCATTTTGAGAATATTATTTAAATATATTTTGTATTTAAGTGATGAAACTTATTCCAAAAGCAAAACAAACTAAAACACTGCCCAAACGACATGTTCGACATGTTCTGTCAATAGCCCTGTAAAGAGCTCGAAACGTTGGGTTGGGCCTAAATCATCATCATCATCATGAGCCCATATACACCGTGAAATTTTAGTGGTTGTTTTCCCGTGGCAGAACGACTTGCCTTTAGTAATACTATCGAATCATGGAAATTATTCCTCGAAAAAAAAACATTTTTTTTTCGATTTTTCAAAATAATAATTTTCCAACTCGATAACGAGAGAAGCTATCGTTGTTTTTGAAGATGTGACGTATTCTGGTACTGCTTGTCGCATGAAATCGATGCTTAAAGCTAAAGAAGCTCTACACCCTAAGTCATAAAGCGGTTCGAACGTGTTTTCGAGTTACGGTTAAACCTTTCGTAAAACCGGCATTTATTGATTTTACCAAAAAAGAACTGCACACATCTTTTGTACTACTAAGATAGAATCATTTTACTGCGGGAAAACAACCACTAAAATTTCACGGTGTATGTCCCCACTGCTGGAGCACGGGCCTACCCTAAACTAGGGCGATAAGGCCTTAGTGGGTTGGGCCTAAAAATTACATAAAATCCTTATTAATCGTTCTATAATAAAACACTTAATACACTGCAACACGTTTATTATTGCAGCACTCAACACCTTAATCTATAAATTACATCTTATTTTTCGTTTACTCCGCTCACTACATCTCATGTACCAACGCTCGGCATAGAATGCCGTTCCGCCATTTTTCTCACTAGTGTTGCCCATCTATCGATTTCTAAAGTATTGGTTTACAACCCAACCAAAATAATCTGTTTTAATACCATAAATTAAAATAATATTTAAAAGAAATATGACAATAATTGGGCTTAACAGTGTAAATAAAAATTGATAGCTAAATCACATCTATTAAAAACATTATATCCCTTACAGTTCACATAAAAAAAGTTTCATTTCAAATAAAGAACACATTGTATTACACACGGAACAGTGATAAGCATTTTTAAAACTGGCACCAACCGTTCCAATCTACCTGCATAGCGGAGCCAAAGGCTATGTTCCGTTTGTGCGAGTGACGTGTACCGAGGTCCGTCAAAGAGGCAGCGTGCCTGTGACGTCACTCGTCACGCACGAACGCTTACAGCAAGATGTGGGATATCAATTCGTAGTAAAGCGTTTGTGGAGTCGGTGAGGCAGGAATGTTGTTAAACGGTTTTATTTGGGTTGACCCGTTTATTGATAGCTTTCGATCGCGGCTTGGCTCGCGTTTAATTAATTAATTTATTTTAGGATGATCAGAAATTGCATTTTTAACAAAGGATAATATGGTAACAATAATAATAAATCACTTGTAGGTCCTTACAAATAAAAAAGTAGTAATTCTCATATTAACCGTTTTTTAAAATAATTATAGCAAAGTACCGGTAAAAAACCGGTTTTTTGCAAGTCCATTCTTTCTTTCAGTGTGAAAGGTAAGTTAACTGTTACTATATGTGAGTCTCGATACTCTTAACTGCGAAATTTCAAGAATATTCATTGAGTATATAAAGTATAAAGAGGTAACGTCATAATGATTTTAGTAAATGATCATATGTATTAAGGTGTCCCTGTCTCTTTTTACCATGAGTCATTTGTTTTATTACCCTAGTACAAGTAGTATTTGTGTTTCCTTCCGATTTCAGTATATTAAGTAAGTGTAAAATACTACGCGACTGAATTGTATCGTCGTAGCACCTCGGTGACGGCTACGAACGCTACGCCGTAGCTTATGGCGGCCGCGACCGTTCGGCCGACTACGACCTCTGTAAATTGCTTCCATGCATATTTATTTATTCAAATAAGACATGTGCGGATTGAATTCTCGCGACTCATCGCCATTGATGGACGGAGGGCACTTCACCAATATATTTGACTTCCCTTAAACAAGCAGCTTATATTAACATTTTCAATATTAACATTTTGCACTACACAAATACTCCAATACAAAATTTTTGAACTCTTTTCTCAATTTTATACATTACCAAAATGATATATCATGTATTTTGTGATTAAGGTTGTAGCTGATACAATCCTTTTTTCACTCCCTTATAGATAGATTACTGGGTAATGCTTGCTTTTCACATTTTAGAAATAAGCTATGTCATTATATTGTATTCTTAACTTTGCATGTCGTACCAATAATAATAAAAAAAAAACAATTTGCGACTTATTTTTATATCTCACAAACAAATTAAATCACATCTCCATCATTTTGTGCTAAAATTGAAGTGATGTTACCTTTACCGCGTCTGAATTTGCAAAAGTAGCATTAGTAGCAGCTATTCACTTTGAACCAACAGGAGAGGTGTGGTCAAAGACGATTTGCAACTAGCCGGTGTCCCCAGCACTTGCAAAATTACTTTCCGTCAGATTCAGAGCCATTCCTGTTTGTCTCTTTGACGACTGAACTCCAATCTGTCAGAGTACCTGGTACATCTGGCTTTACACCGGTTGTATTTGGCCGAGTGATTCGTAGCTTGACGTGAATAGTTAAGATTTTGGGTATTACATACCCCGTTATGGTAATGTAGCCTCGCTATGTTAATGTGTGTATTTCCTAATTGAAAAATAAAATATTGATAGAATTTGTGTTTTGATAGTTTTATTGCTGCCAGTTTGAGTTTTATTGAGTGGGTCCTGCTAAAAATTTAGGTATTAATCCGGAAAGGTGGGGTAAATCAAACCAAATCTTCTGGAATAAAATTTTAAGGGGTGAAACTCGCTTGCAATAAGATGTTCAGCCTGATTATTTAGAGAACCTGAGTTTCCGAACTTTTTTCAGCTCTCGTGGTCACGATTTGTCTCTAAATCAGCTGAGTTTCATTGATAACTAACTGTGCAAGCGACATCGTCAGTGTTTCTCCCCGTTTTTTACACATTTTCCGTTGTTTATCTGCTCCTATTGGTTGCAGCGTGATCTAAATAAGACTTAAACCTTCCTCGAAATGGTCTATTCAACACAATAATATTTTTCAATTCGAACCAGTAGTTCCTGAGATGTGCGCGTTCAAACAAACAAATAGAGCTTTATAATATTAGTATAGATTATACTTTCCAACGATCTATGAATCCCTTCCATTCCATTAAGCTCCCAACTATATACGATGTGCGTGATAAACGCATGACACATTGAACATCGCACCGTACAGTTGCAACTATGCATTGCCCCCGGCTTAGTCCGATGCACGGCTCTCAATACATTGTCTTCTACCGGCGTGGCTCAGTACCGCACCGCTGTGATAGCTGCGCACGGTACTTACTTACTCGTATCTACCTACTACCGCGTATGGACATTGCGATTCGGTAATAGTGCTAAATCGGTTATTACGTTCGTGGAATTACATGGACATTTACGATAAATAGGGAAGATGACTGATAACGGTTTGATTTTGCATGTGTGTTACGTTTACCAGGGGGAATTATGTTAGAACTCTTCCTGAAGGTGTATCTATTCTTTTTGTTAATGATAATAGATGTTAAATGTTAAAAATAAAATCTCAAAAATTATTACAATAAACAATACCACGTTTCAAATGACATATTTTTTTTTTTCGTGGGCCCATTTTAATCAACTCCATATTTGTTATACATGCTGAACGAATTTCTGACGCGTGCATACAAATATCACACAACAGACCAGCTGTCGGTCCATACAGCTGCAACTATGCATCGCCTCCGGCTTACCCCGTGCCTGGGCACGGCTCTCAATACATTGTCTTCTTCCGATACAGAACCGCACCGCTGTGTTTGCTGCGCACAGTACTACCTATCTGCCTAGCGCAAGCTAAATCGTTATTACGTTCGTGGAATTTCCATGGACATGTCTTTCAGTTGGTTAAGAAATTGCCTTTGTCCTATTTCAGACTGTGTACCAAATTTAATTTAAATCAGTAATTTTAGCGTGAAAGCGCTATTAACAGACATACAGACAGGGTTACTTTTGCATTTATAGTAATAGTAAGACTTATTTGTGTACTACTACATATAAAAGGACTGAATGTCGGTCTATACAGCTGCAACTACGCAACGCCCCCGGCTTAGCCGGCGCAGGACCCCAAGGCACGGCTCTCAATACATTGTCTTCTGCCAGTACAGCTCAGAACCACACCGCTGTGTTACCTGCCGACAGTACCTACTCACCACGTATGGACATTGCGATCCGGAAATAGCACTAAATCGTTATTACGTTCGTGGAATTTCCATGGACATGACGATATATTGGGTATTAAACTGTTATTAAAACCGTTCTTCATGTATTTTGTAGGCTATAATCAATCCTATGACTTATATAACGTTGTAACATATAAATTTAGGAGAACAAGGAGACAGATATGGGCTGATGACGATGATGATAATGAAATTAGATAAAATGAATACAAATTATTGAAATATTGTTTATAATTGAAATAGTATCATTAGAAATCTTAATATGTCCGGGATATTTATTCTTAACCATGACAGTTTAAAGTTATATACTGAAAAAGTATATGTTTTATAATATTAGTTTAGACAAAATATTATGGCCGCACTAAAAAAATATTATAAGCAACATAGCTACATCGTCTTCAAATTAGTTAACATTTTTGTTGATGAATTTGTCTGAATTAATAATCATCGCATCATTGCCTCCGCCTCAGTGAGGTCGATTGACTCTCATTGAATGACACAAATGTCACAAAAGCCTTAAAACTTTATCTGACTGTACTATCGGAAGGAGCTTAAACCCTCATTCCCAGGGCACAGAAATAAAAGCAGGCAATACAAAACGAAACAACTCCTACGCACCCTAAACGGTACGTACGAACTTCGCCAAGTCAGTTAAAACAGCAATCGCCATCAATTGTCACCTATAGGTAATAAGCGGGAACAGGGAAACTTACCTATCGGGAGGGCCCTTTATTAGAAAACTTCCCCGGCTATATCCCTGGACATGGAAAAATAAAGTCGTTGTACGTGGCAAATAAAACATAATGGCCGGACAGAGTCGGTATTAACCGTAACGATGGTTGGATGTTTACTGGATTTTGATAGCCTTTGGTGGTGATGGTGAGGTGTTTATTCGTAAATCAATGTTATCATGGGCTTGATTCCTTCGTTTTTATGGTTAAGTTTTCAAGACGAATTGATTTCTATCAATTCAACTTTCACTTAAAACTTAGCCGATTAGTCTGGTATTAAGAGGTCTAATCCATATAAACGTACATCGTAACATCTTTCATATTTATATAATTACGGAAATAATTGGAATCTTCTTAACTGATTATTTGAAAAATTACAAAACCTTCCTATGAAATCGCTTATAGCAACCTGAAACATGTATGCCAAATAAATAGGCGGCAAATAAACCATTTTAGTTACGCTCGTTTTCTATCTGTGTGTCAAAATATCTGACTGATACTCCAACAAAATAATTTTGCCGCAAAGAATTATTTATTGCTACTTACTTTGGCTACAAATAAAAATAAATCTCTTTATGAGACAAAAGGGCCATTATTGCTGTCAACCAACAAAGAAACTATTTTATCGATGTCCCTTTGTTGTATTTCTTTGATGTAGCGGCGAAACGCGTCTAAAATGTTATGTTTTTCAATTAAAAACCTTCTCGGAGCTTAAAAAATAATCTTTTATACGGAAACATTTAAAGAGGATAACAATTTCTTGGAATAAGAAATTTGAACCGATTTGTGCCTATCTTAGCGAATTTTTCACAAAAAATGTGTTGAGTAACAATCATTTCGAATCGCCTTAGTTAAAGACTGTCTTCAATACTACGAAAAAGCCTGAGAAAATATATTTTATTTATCTAGTCATTTGTCCCGTGTAGATACAAACTATGTTTAGATACACTTTGTACCATATTAAGATAGTACTTTACGTTACGATAATTATAATCATACACAAACAGATATTTTATAGCACCGCTCAGCTGGCCAATAACCAGACTTTGACTGTTCTAATAAGATTTCATCCTCACTATTATGAAGAAAAAGGTGTGATTTTATATAAGAACTTTAAATAACTGTGTATGTACTATTATGAGCGATTCATTGATATTTGAGTCTTTAGCCAATCAATTTTTGTTGCGAGTGAGTAAACCTTATAAACAGTCTTCAAGTGCTGAATCTTTGTCTTCAACGTGTAACTATACTATCGAATATCACATACACTTCATACTCCATGTAGATGACAGACAGTCAACATTAACCCTGGCCGCTTATTGCCGCCGCGACGTTTATATTGTCACAAGATAATACTGGTTATTTAACCCCGCACAACTAATATTCGCTTCTTAGAGATCCATACGGAACACGAAAACCAGCAGAATTAGAAAAAAAATTATATTTAATAAAACAATTGAAAATGCTTGTGATATTTACCATGTTCCACTACTTTGTGGTTGCCATGATCACGTGTCTATTGAGGTGAGTTGAGTTGACCTGTGATCATGACGCTTACAACAGTGACGAAATACGTATACCTATAAGGAATTCGATAAAATAGTGAAGCATGGTAGATATCACGAACATTTTCAGTTTTTGAATGTGTGTGCCCATGCCAGTTTAAAATTTTAAATTAAACAAGATTTTAAATTTTAGTCTGTTATTGCTTGACTTGACACGATCATGAATAAAAAAGAATTACAAAATGTTTTATCTTCCGTATCTAAGATGTGGTAGGCGAAAAAGATAGTATCATTTCTTTTAAACTGGATTTTGAAATAATTTTTTTTTAATACTTTGAAACTGTAGGTATTAATGAGTAACTTTTTTTTCATTTAATGAAAATCTATCGTAAGCTAAACGAGCTATATTAGTTTAGGACTAGGCAAAGTTGGGTTTTGCGAAATGTCCGATTTCTATCCTTGAAAGAATATTATTCTTTCATTCGCCTTGTTAGTTTTTAATTAGCTCAACTTATCTTTGGATGTAAATATTCTTACCACTTAAAACCTTATTAGATATTATTATTATGAAGAACCATGGCATCTATTTTACTTTCTGCTTGGCAACAATTAGATTCGCATGTCATTCCTCGTTAAAGCATATTTACATAGGTATGCTTTAGTTAAGAGTTTTGTTTTGTTTTCATTAGAATTATTGTCATTAAATTCTAGATTTGTTAATTGTAATATCATCATAATAGTGGTCAAATTTAATAATAATTACTCACAATGTTTTATTTCGCAAATAATGACCAACAAATAAAAAACTACGTTAAACATTGCATATATCGAACAGCTATTGGTACTCTCTGATTACACAATCCACATATAGTAGAAAGTAAATACGAAATAAAGTAAACATAGAAAAAAAAACAAATATAATATCAGCGAACCAACTATGATCGCGAAAAAAAACCAGCCATTGTTTTATCGGAATATATTCTATCAATTTTCATTTCGCGAGCTCCCCTAGTAAAATGTTTGAACAGTAACATTAATCACTGCACGCTTTCCGGTTAAAAATCAAATAGCACTTTTTGTCAATATCCCGTAACGTCGAAGCGAGAACTACCCGCGGCCCCAATAACCTGTCATTTTATCAAATGATCGTCATCCATTCCGTACAGTTTCAACGGTTTATCGGGACGGGGGGCGGACAATTGATATTGGCCAGTTTTAAGGCCTCACCATACTGGCTGTTGATCTGCCTTGTTTCCTCTTGGGTAGCAGAAGCCGATGTGTAAAAGCGCAATTGTTTCTTATTTTATAATGTTCATAAGCTGGCAATCTTGTCTTTTCCAACAAAGCTGCAAATTGTTGTCGGCATAACCCGTTTACGAAGCCTTAAAATCATTTGCGGGATGCACCGTTGTGATAGCTGATCATCGATTATCCTTTGTTATAGTTGTGACACATCATTTTTGCACTCGTACCATTAGGTAAAAGAAAACCACGTCATAATTTTTATTTTTAGGGTTCCGTAGCCAAAATGGCAAAAACGGAACCCTTATAGTTTCGTCATGTCCGTCTGTCCGTCTGTCCGTCTGTCACAGCCGATTTACTCGGAAACTATAAGTACTACAGTGATGAAATTTGATGGGAATATGTGTTGTATGAACCGCTACAAAAATATGACACTAAATAGTAAAAAAAGAATTGGGGTGGGGCCCCCCATACATGTAACTGAGGGATGAAATTTTTTTTTTGATGTACATACCCGTGTGGGGTATCAATGGAAAGGTCTTTTAAAATGATATAAAGTTTTCTAAAAAACATTTTTCTTAAAGTGAACGGTTTTTGAGATATCAGCTCTCAAAGTCGTAAAAGGTATGTCCCCCCCCCTCGATTGTTAGAACGACGGGGTAGAAAATACTAAAAATAATAGAGGTGAAGGATGATAAATAACTCTTTCAACGATTTTTGGTTTGATCAAAGTATCTCTTATAGTTTTTGAGATAGGTTGATTTTTATTATATTTGCTGCTACGGAACCCTTTGTGCGCGAGCCCGACTCGCACTTGGCCGGTTTTTTTTTTCCTGTGAAGTAGGTAGTTAAGGTAATTTATTAATCTTTACGCGCTTTTGGCATTTTACGTATTTAAAATTGAAAAGAAAATGTCCTATATCAACGTTTTATAAGGAAAGTCTACGAAGAGATGGCGTGACGACCTAGTCCTGCTATCAAAAAACTGACTGACTGTCCACTAAGAATACCTTTGCCCAGCTGCGAGATGACACAGATAAAAAAAACAATGTCACAAACAGACACCGTCGAATCCAGGCGCAAATGCTAACTCTGTTGGCGATTCGTGCGCTAGTAGACCGTGAGGCCGGCGTGGCTCCAAATTAATTTTTAACACCGTACGCCTTGTAATTGGGGGTTTGCGTGTCGCTCGTTTCACGCACAATTTGTACCTACAAGTACCGTTGCCAGAAAAATGGGCCTTTTTGGAAATGTTAGCCAAATAATGTCCAATTCGTATAATGTCCAGTTCTCACAATGACCAATAAGCAGAAATGTCCAATATTCATAACGTACCGGTAAAATGTATTGGTAAAGAGTAATATGCTTTTCAATGTCTCTGACAAAAGTTTCCATAATGAAAGCATTGCCTTTTAGAACCGTATAGTAAACTAAAACTTACTGGCGGCATCTTTGTTGTATTAAAAATATATTTCTAAGCTTTTAAAGCACTCTTGTTCATGTAGCCGTGACTTACATTATCCATAACTAACCAGCATACAGCATGTATTATTTGAATACATACATACATACATAAAATCACGCCTTTTTCCCAGAGGGGTAGGCAGAGATCACTTCCAGCGATCCACTTTTCACCTCTGTGGGAAACGTGACGTGACGGGTTGTGAACCACGTCGCCGCCGTTCTGCCTTGTGCATTGTTTTAACAAGGTCATTGCGTTCCCACGAGTAGCAAGGATGTATGACGGGGGAAGGAAAAGGGGAGGAAGGATACTATCGCCTCGGATGATTTGGACTGAGTCGATAGTAGCTCGAGGAGCCGGGGTCGCTTACCCGTATACCGTTCACTAACCACCGGACAGATAGTTGTGACTGGTATCCCCTGACTGGTTTATTTTAATATTCGCGAAATTTTTCTTAATACAAATTCTACATGTAAATCTCACACAAGTCCCCCGTAATGTATATTATTAACTTACGTAGCGCATATCAGTATTATGCAAATGCGCTACGTGAATGCAAACATTGACCTAAAAAAAAAGTTTCAAAGCAGAAAAGTTCACTTAAACAGAACTCTACTTTTTATTATTTTTTAATAAATTTATCGGTACTATTTTTCTGACCGTACAGTGCTTTGTAGGTTTTACGCTTGGAGAGCCGTAAGTGTGGACAAACAAACCAAACAGACCATAATGATGCCAGGACTAATTAAAATTTGGTTTTGTCGCGTTTTCACTACGTAAATCTTGTATTTACGGGCGCATGTGTAAAAATGTACACATTTATCATGGTACCGATTTTATGGAGCGGAAGAATGGAAGTGTATTATGCAATAGAGACTTTTGGTCCTAAAATAATTTAGGCATAAATACGTAATAATGTGAAAACGATTGAACTGGTACATAAATATTACGTAGTAAGAATTTTTTTAAATACTTGTCCTTAAGCATATAGAAATTGTATGAACCCTTCCTCTGTGTGCACAATACAAATTAAACCAAACTTAAATCTTCTTTAAAGCAGAAAATAAATATTGAAATAATTCCAAGTATTCTAGGATTTCCTAAATCGCTTTCCCCTTAGTAATCTTTAGAACTCAATGATTTTATTTATTCAATTTACCGAAGTGAAGTTTATATTTCCGAGTCTTATTTCCGGATTCAATCTGCGTCGGGGAAGGATTCTAGCATAAAACGTTATTGGGAATAGATAGCAGTTCCTAATATTCGGAAATGTATTTATTCTCGTTATTTCCAGTTATTTTTGTTGGTTATTCTCAGTACAATGTGGTTTCAAATTTCACCAATATTTTAGTACTTATTTACACATTTTTAAACTTCATTGTAAACGGCACGAAAATAGATTTCCTATTCACGATTTTTTACAATAACTGTTCAGTCGATGAAGATTGACTTTCGTTCATGGGTTCACGGACGCTTTTGGCTGTTTGGCTCAGACATTATAAACAAACTGACATAAATCACTGACACAATGTGATACGTTCAAGAAAGTTGTAAACAAACAAATAAAATATCATCTCACTAGAAAGCACGCACATGATCACTGGTAACTAAGCGTTGACAGGACACCCACCAAAAAAGTCCCAAACTTACCCACCCTTTACTAGCAAACACCAAAATGGCGACCAAAACAAAACAAAACTCGGGCAAGCAAATAATAAAAACGTTAAAACAAAAGCCGGCCGCAGCGCAACGCATTTACGCGTGAAGGAAGCGGGCGGGATTGCAAGATTTCCGGCGTTCGGGCGGGGCGCGCGCGGCTCGTTTCCGTGACGGCTAATCCCGCTCACCGCTGACGTTCGTCATGAAAACGTGATAATTTGCACTGGGAAGGTCATTTTTTTCAGTGCAAATGGAGACCGATTTGACCTGAAAAAAATTACCTTTCCTCCTAGACAGGTTACAGGGCAAAAGATGGTCAGCGACAACGACGGTTTATTAGCCAAAAAACGTTGACAGGCGACTCTTCGACCATAAGTACGGTAAAGAGTTCAAAACTTCAGGTTATCGATATAGTCGTAATTATCCAAACCATCAATTTCAGTAAACTAATTAAGAAAAATGCCCTCTCTTACAAAAAGGGTGCAAGTAATATATTATTAAAAGTCAAATGCGATTTGGGAACCTGCGCTTGATTATTTTACTAAGAAAAATATTGGTCATTAACACTATAGGTTTTCCTATTCCGAAAGTCAGTACCAGTGGTTCATTACATTTCACGTTTCAGAATTGTAGAAAAAATATTTATTGGACATACCAATTCTCAGCAAAAGATTCGAAACTACACACCTACTTGTAATATGAAACATGACTAATTCAATACAGCTCTAGTCACATACAAAAACACAGCACATTGTTCACTATAAAACACACAGTTAATATTTGCTCGGGACACATCAAAGAGTTCCGAACTAGAAAAGGGTTTGTGATGTTTCCGCAAATTTACCCAAACGTGCCTGTTAAGTTTTAGCAAGTTGTAACATTAAAAATGTAAAACTTACAGTAGGTATGTGGTAAGGCAAATATTGTAGTTGGTAAGCCAAGGAAGTAAGCGTTCGTAGGAAAGCTACACGGAATTGTGTAAACTTGTATGAAATGTTTTATGAGACTTGTGCATGCATGCGTTATGTTTGTCGCTAATAGTTTACTGAGCTTGTAAGACGTGAAGGTGTTTTTCTAAAGTGAGTCTAATTTACTGGTAAGCGCATGAAAAACACAAGTGAACGTCGAATTCGTTAGATCCAGTAAAAGTATTTTTCGACAGCACTAATTTAATATTAATGTACCTTAAATATTGGAAAATTCGGTTAGATTGTAAACCTTCCTTTGAAATATGTTAATAATGAATACATTATATATAATGTTGATTTGACATACGCGAACTTATTAATCTAAAACAAGTCGCCATTGTCACTACTAATATTATAAATAATTTTTTTTCTACTGACAATATACAAAATGCATATTACGTACATAATGGTGCATTTCACTAATAGCAAACCACCTGTTTCTATCGTCTACTGTAAGTGATGTAGACAATTCCTTTCCTCTTTGTTGTAGGTATTTTCAATTACAGGAAAACATTCACATTATAACGATGAACAATGCAATATTAAAACCTACATCAGACATCTTTAACATAACAAGACTAGAAAATCTACGCTCTACAAGAAGAATAATGCATGCAAGAATAATCACAACCGCATCACACAAATTGTTGGAAAAATATTTTTATATTAATAAAAGAACGGAATACCTATCTGTTTCAAGAGACATATTACCTGAAACAGTTAATAATGTAGCCGTCTTTAAAAAAGAATGTGGAAGTATGCAGTGAGCAGGCACTCTGGCCAAGCGAGAATCTGTTTGAAACTATGATGCTGTATTAAAAAAATCAAAGTTTACCTTTGACTGATCAATCGTAATGCTTCAGAATTGTATTATATGTATCATATTTAAGGATATATTGATGTCTATGCTAAAAATACTCATATTATTCAATATACTTAGATATAGTAAAATGTCGTTTAGTCTCCATAACAACTTGCCAAATCAAACCTCAAAAATTCCGTTTCAGTGGCTTCCAAAATCCCTAATCACAATCAAGCGCCCCGTGTAAAAAGCACTAGTCGGAAAACTAAAAAGGTTTTAAGTTCCAAAACGATCTAACGTCGATTTAAAAATCCCATGAGCTTTTAGCGGATTCCGAACTGAGAACGGTACAACGCTGAGCAAAGAGTTTTCTACATTATGCATATTTAAAATTCCCTCTTCCGTAATGCCATTAACAATTCCACTTTAAAAATACTGTATGCTAAACGCCCGTATGCTCCAAGCAAACAATGTGACTCTCCTTAAGGAAATTTCAGCGTATAAAAATTTCAGGAGCTTAAACAAGATGGCGATATTGAAATTATTTAGATAACGAATTGTTCCGCAATATTCTTTTAGAGGTTGGTATGTTTTCTGGGGCTTGTGTGGTGTACGGTAATATATTATAAATCCAACTGAAGAGCTTGTTTAGTAGTTTTGTTTCATTTCGAGTGTGACTCTGTTCTTTTACTATTATAGTTCTCTGAGACGGTAAACTGACATGTCCGATAAATCAGACCTAGCCACTAAATATACTTCCAAAGGGAAGTTAACACTATCAGTTTATGATCTGAAAACTGTTGAAAATACCGTAAATCTTACTTTAAGGCAACTATTATTGTAATACACCCCTTCATTTAACCGTTGTCTTATCAAACATTCAATATAATTAATTAAATCGGATCGGATTGAGAGCCATGGTTACAAAAGATCAAAGCCAAAGATTGTTTCCAACAGATATGACAGTCGGAGTTAAATAGCACCATTGCAAAGGACTACAAAGTACGAGCCCAGTAAATTTGGTATTGTAATTTAATTAACTGGTTGCTCAATTTAGTTTAATTTCATGTTTAGTTTTTATTTACTGATAATTCACTGATAACTAGCTTATGCATGAAGACAGTTGCAATATTTATCTTGCTGAATCTAGAATCAAGCTTGAACGATTTCCTGAAAAATACCGAAGTAGAGTATTTACAAAGTAGTCTATGAAATAAAACTAATTTTACGGATAAAACTCGCGTGTATTGGTATTCTAAACATTATTTAGAGATCCGACGTTTCGAACTCTTTACGTCGGATCTCTAAATAATGTTTAGAATACCAATACACGCGAGTGTAATCTGTAAAATTAGTTTTATTTCAAATGTGTAGTGCTCGCGCAAATAAAAATAGACAATACTAGTCTATGAAATTCTGAATCAATATTTTGAAATCTTCATGGAAAACATCGCGAGGAAACCTGTATGTATAGTGTGCCTAGGAATAAATTCTTAGGTTGTGTACCTCCTGAAGGTTGTCAACCAACCCGAACTTGGCCAGTGTGGTTGGCTAACGCCGTACCGCTCTAGATCAGGGTAAGTACGTGCCCCAGCATTGGGGATATAATATATGGGCTGATGATGATGATGATAATTATGATTTTGAAATATTTGAATTCAAATTTACATTCTGAATCAAGCTTAAAAGGAATACTAAAACCATTCAATTACTTGTCCATACAATATTTATAAACAAGGCATTCTTTTGGCTGTTAGAGGTTAGGAAACTAGGGAAACTTCGGTTATAAAAGATTCTGCTATAAATCAGTAGCAGTAATACCCTAATTGTCTTGTAACTACTTTGGCATACAGCAAATGTTATAGGCCTTCGACAGGGCTGCAATAGGCTTATCATTTTGTATATTATACGTATTGTCTTATATATTCAGTTCTTCTATTCTTGTACATATTAGGTTATTAAACTAAATCTACTTGTTGACGGAAAGAATTCCGTATAGAAATAGCTATTTCTTCTACTTGTCGTAAAAGTGTACTTTACTCATAGTTGTGTTTATAAAACACAAACATAATAATGATTAATGAATTATGTATCAGTCATCAGTGAAATTGTTGTGATAGTGTGATGTGTATTATTTGAAACATGTGAATATTATGTTGATAGTTTAACTTTTTGTTGTAAATTGTAAATTGAATGATTGTTCTAGAATGTTATTGAAATGATTGTTCTAGTAAGAACTTCTCTTTTTTATAGTACTCAGTAGTCTACGTTTTTATGCAAGAAATGAAACTCTACTAATGTATACGAACCCTGTAGAACACTTATATATTTAAAAAAATGCCATTACGGGGAAGTTATTACGGGTAGTATACACTCGAAACACACTCTGCCTGAGGTTTGTATAATTCCGTACAAATTATCCGGTACCAGCGCTTAACTTTTACAGGAATATCCGATCAAACATCGGCGTAAACTAATTCCGCCGAGCAAACTCCACACTTGCTTAAAAAGAAAAAAGCTGGATAGTGTCGACCTGGTTGGATGTTAGTAGAGTTCCGTATTTCTTGTCTTGATGGTGTTATGATTAGGATTAGAACAATTTACTTGATTACTTTAGTTTAAATCAAAAACAGAAAATTCAAAGTCAAAGTTAATTTTAAAGTTAGCTTTTTTTCTTTTTTAAAAACAGCTTCTTAAACTTTTGTTTATTTCAGTTATTGATTTATTTTATGAATTAATAAATCAAATTTCAACATTAGTTTGGTTTTATAAATGAAGATACCTATGGTATGGTATCATATAGTGGTACTACACAAAGTTCATCAAATGATGTCTATGTAATCATAATCTTTAGTCGTTTTCTGATCTCAGAAATATTGCTAAGACCAGCTAAAGATCATCTACAAATAAGATACAGGAAACTACAAGCGCGTAAAACTATCGCTTATAAAAATTGGCTTGGGATTAGATACGACCAATCCGATCGGGGAACCCTAAAAAGTATGCAGCATCGCATCGCGGCCAACTAAATTGGTTACCGATTATGCTGGCGATTTACCCCGGCTTCTCACGGAACCTTCCACTTTGAGTGCTGAGCTCGTGGCATGAGCTCAATATTGGTAATAGACTTTGATCACCCTTTTAGCTACCGATGTTACTTCCTAGTGCTGTGTATAAGCCGGTTGGTTCGGCGTTTTTTTTGGAAGCATTCTCAATTAGACTTTTCAGAGAGTTAATATCATCATCAGTCCATATACGTCCTCACTGCTGGGGCCCGGGCCTATCTTAAACTAGGGCGCTAAGCGTTGTATCAGCTACACCGTTAAAGCGTCGAATAATCGTACATATGATTTTGTAAAAAGCGTCGATGGCCGAGTGGTTAAGGTCGTTGCTTGCCATGCGAGAGATCGTCAGTTCAAACCCTTCAGGTACCAAGGTGTTTATCAAATATGAAATTCATATGTACTAACATTCGACGCTTTAACGGTGAAGGAAGACATCGTGAGGAAACCTGCACACCTACGAAGAAAATCTTAGATTGTGTAGTCAAACAACCCGCACTTGGCCAGCGTGTTAGACTAAGGCCTTAGTTGAGGGTAGGCCCGTGCCCCAGCAGTGGGGACGTATATTGGCTGATGATGATGATGATTTTGTATGAATTTGCAACTGTTTTCCCTTAAACAGAATAGCGATGTAATATGCGTGATTAATTGATAGACCAAATCGTTATGTTCTCTTCGTTAGTATTATTGAGAGTGCTTTCATCACACTGAATGCCATTAACATTCCATGAAATAGGAAATATGCATGGATTTGTTTCTATTGAATTATTTCAATAATTTATTACACATATAAATAACTAGCTGTGCCAGCGACTTTGTCTGCGTTTTCCCTCGTTTTTTCCACAATGACTATTATTTATTTGCTTATATTGGTCGCAGCCTGATGTTAATATAGCACAAAGACTTCTTCAATAAATAGTTTATCCAAGACATTTTTTTTTTCAATTTGAAATACTTTTTTTTCTTTTCGAACCAGTAGTTCCTTAGATTAGCGCGTTCAATCGAACAAACTCCTTATCTTTACAATATTAGTATAGTATAATATTATAATACAGATATAAGTATTAAAATCTCAAGTTGTTAGTCGTCAAAATACATTCAGGATTCAGGATCATTCTTCGTTGTGCATCGTTTTTACAAATCTAATGCACTGCAGTGTCTTATTATAGTTTCAACAAGTCAGTGGTCGAGCTTCTAATAGACCTTTATTAGCTTCGGAGCCGTAGTCAAAGTGAATACTTAAACAGGCGAAATCCGATGGTCTTGAGTAATCTTGTGTTAAATTAAATCTAGTTAGGCCATACTCCTTTCGTTAGCAAATTTGAATAGAATTCCTTGCTTATTCTGTCAAGGTATTTTGGGGCTATAAATATTTTTAGCACTATATACTTAATGGGTTAGTTACTGTTGTTAAAATAACAGCGGACAAAATAACACAAGAAAATTATTAAGCATCGATGTTTATACTCGTAGCTTACAAGTGTGTTTTAAAATAATAACAATAGTAGAATACATTTTCACAGTTATACTTTTGAATCCGAAAATAAAGTTTTAACAGGTTTATCATCCATCAACTAGTTCCATATTTTTATTTAGGTCACCGTAATCGATACTGAATTTAAATCCAGCTGTAAGTATAATTAATTAAATGGTATCTACGCAAAAAGCAAAATATACTAAATTTTTGCAAATACGAGTAATTTATTATTCATGTCTACAAAACTAAAATATTATTTAAAATGAATACGTATAAATAATAAAATCATTTGTAACGAAGGTTGAATAACGCTGTCGATACACCCAGTCTACCAATGACCGCGATGTCAATTAGCGAAACAAGATTAACTACTTACTTTCCCGCCCATTCTTGACAGCTCCTAGCTGACCCTTCAAATTGACGCGAAGCGCTCCAATCCACCCAATGAATAATATTTATGTCGACATTAACGGCGTCAAATTGATTTCAGGACCAGCTATTATCGTGAACAACGCAGAAGAATAGACGTTTAAAAGACTAGTGTTAAGAAAACAAAGTGGTAAACATTTGGTGTGAGTTTGGCGTCTGCCGGTTGAGAACCGCCGCATTACGTGAAATGGTCAAGGTAATACAAAAATCTGTATGAATAATTCACCGCTCCTCACACCAAGCTAACCCCCCGTATGTGCGGGCTTCACTTTGTAAATACATTTCGAATCACTCACTCACCGAATCAAATATTCGTTGCCGAGTCGACCTCTGTTTGAGTTTTGTTTTGAATTTCAAATTTTAAGGCTGTGACGCACTTTTTAACTCACGTATTGAGCCGGTTACACACAGTCAGCACAGTGTAAATACAATAACAGTTTATTAAAAATGTTTCAAATATGTTTGCTGCAAATATTCCGATTTGAAAGCGGAGCGGATAATTAATATTTTTGGCATGCAGCAGCGAGTTTTATTTAACATAGTTCCAATGTAAACTGTAATAAAGAATTGCTGATAAATTGCAAATGGAGAGTAACTGTTTATTGCTTTATTTAACGAGAGAACACTGTGGTGACAGGTGGGCGAGTCCACTTTTAACAAATCCATTTTTTGGATTAATTACTAAGCTAATGACATAACAGTGGACTAGCTTATTTCGTATGTAGCTGAGTTGTTGCTTCTCTTCTTTCGTGAATGTAAGTTGTTAATCTTTGTCGTCCCTATTAAGAGCTAACAAGGATTGGTACTGACTGTGGCTAATGTTTATAACCTATCCGGATCTTAATGTACTCGTGTTTGTATTTAGTAACTCACAAGTTTTTGGTGTTGTGTTTTTCACTTCGTTGTGTTAATTGCACCCGAGACTAGTTGTCTCTTAATATAATCTTGTACGTAAGTATTCTTGTTTTTATTACTTTTAATTCACATATATTTTTCTCGTGTAAGAAGATAGGCATAAGGTTGGAATTACTGCAAGGTAACGTACTTGAAAACATTCCAAAAGACTGACAGATCGGAATTTTGCAACTTAATATTTTAGTTTAAAAAAAAACAAAAGATTGAGAGTGACAGAGTGCTTTTTAAAATCGAGATGTCATAAAGGGGTTTTGAATAAGGCGGCTAAAAGGAAAATTGACATGTGCTACTTTAGGGTAGTTTGCCCGCTGGCAAACCATGTTACACAGACCTGAATTAAGCGTTATTGTCAATATTCAATTGTTCAAACCCTCTGAATCCCAGCAAAGCGTTACTGATTGAAACAACGCCATTACGAAAATTGCTCTCAACTACCAAATTTAAATTGAACCCATCAAACACAGGATTACTAAGATACGGAGCGGTGCGTTGACCAAATTAAATTATAATGAGCTTGCCGATTATAATATTCACCGCAACACGTGTAGCCTGTAACAACTACGTAATACGCTGACGCAATGTGATTGTAGGGAACATTGGAGCATTTTGTCTAGACATTACACATCCCCAATGTATTAGGATGACAGTGTAACACAAACCCGTGTCTCAATCAAGCGTGAGATTACGTTAACCCGTTGGTACTGCGCCCGATTCGTCTGTCAAGATGAACCTCCCTTTCGAGGTGGACTGGGTAATGAATAACGTTGTACATGTAAAATGTAAGTACACTTTAGTGCCCAGTTTACATAACTGTCAGTTATGAATGCCGTCATTGAAGCAAGAAGGTCGTGGTAGCAGATTTTGAGGATTAATTGTAAACTAAAATGAGCATGGTATGGTCGTTTCGAAAAATACACGACAAATGTCTATCGTCTCAAGCTCTAATATATCTCAGTAGGAAAGTTCATAAGCCGTTCTAGTGTCCATCCTGTGTCCGTAACAGAGATGCATTTTTGCGTATTTTGCAGGGCATATTTGAAGTAGAAGTGAAAACTGTGCTACCATATGCCTGTTATGTGAAGACTGTAGACTAATGAAACATGCATATTCCTTTCACATCCCATTTGTTAGGGGTCCGAATGCTCCGCAGTGTTCACTAAGGGTGCAATGATTTTACCAATCCGGAAATACAGAGAGGGATTTCACGGCGCTGTATATCTGCAATTTATAAAGGTAGATATCCATTTCAGTTTCACTAAAATGAATATCTCACTTTGAATTCCAGTGCGCTTCGGCGAAATTATCTTGCAGACGAAATTCTAATAATAATTCGCAGCAAACTAACTCTGTGTTCCTATTCGTTGAAATATATTGAGGACTGCCGTTATACCGTGTGCATTACTTATTTTATTTTTTATATCAATATTGTGAACGAGGGTAGTGGTGTCGTGCGTAGTAAAAGACTAAAAAGAGGTTAGACCGATGTGTGCCCTTAGACCTACCGTCATTCTCGCAGTCCTACAGTTCACCCGTGATCATGGCGCTTGCAACAGTGCCGAAATATCGGGAGCTTATTAAAACAAAACAACATGGTAAATATCCCGGACACTTTCAGTTTTCTTATTTTATTTTTCTTTACATAAAAACGTGTAGAGCTTTTTATATCCGAATGTTAACTTCCTTACGCTTGAACTTGAGAACGAGAAATGCAACAAATTAATGATTAATTTTGCTATTTTATGACGTCTTCCTGATTTTATGGTGGACATAAATTGGAGCATAAACGGTTTACTTAGTTATTGAAATAATTAAGCACATTGTCATGTGGTGGACAGATATTTAGAATAGTTCAAGGAGGGTTTGTATATGATTTTAAGTATACAGCTAAGAAGTCTAAGTTTTGCCTTTGTAATGCAGTAAGATAACTAGTATTTCAATAACGTGAGGCCCGCTCTTCTAAATAATAAAATATGTTATATAAAGCTGTATATATGTTTAAAGACACGGTGATTTATTCTAATACATTATTTAATCCATTCATAATCACGTGTTCGCGATTGAAACAACAATTATTTACATAAGATAAGCCGTAAAGCTGCGGAAAGTAGCGTTAATAAATAGACTTATGGCACGCAACGTGACGTCATAAAGTTGTATGTGATTCATTCATTGTTTTATATAGTTACGGAAAAGCTTAATATAAAAGTTTGCGGAAAACCAGTGAATAACGTGCTTCTCGTTGTGAAAAACATTCAAGCTCTACGAAATCCTAACAAAATTATTTATTAAATTACTCTTTCGAAAATACGATATAATTGATTCGATTATTTAAACACATTATTTTCATTTTATAATTTCAACATTTACATAAACATGTTGGTTAATATGTATAACACATTACTTATATCAACTTGACATAAAAAATTATTTGTAACTAGTGCCCCGGCCTCGCTTCGCTTCGGGTGAATTATACGCAGAAACCTTCCTCATGAATCTAGCTTTAAAAAAAAAACGGCATCAATATCAGTTGCGCAGTTTAAAATAATTAAGCATACATAAGGATAAAGGGACAGATAAGGCGACTTTGCTTTATACTATCTAGTCTCATCATTCACTCGTCTTTCCAGTTAAAACCTGAAAAAAAAATTATAAGGTAAATACGTCCTACGTTTTCTTAGACAAAGTGAAAATTGCGTTATTTAATTACATGCAATTTAAGCTCATGCAATTTTAGCTCTATAACGGAGAAAGCTCGCAGATGCTTTACCGGATAGAACAAAACACCTAACAGAAAGAGTGAGATATTGCGTCCAGACGAATCGAAACGGGTATAATTAAATTCCGTACAAAGAGCGTATCGTTTGAGCCCGAGTCAAATCCAACAGAAAAACACAAGATTTGTGAAAATATAACTTCTCCAAACACAACGGACGCTCCGCACGCCATTTCCTTGGCCGTAGCAGGTGAGATTTATCTTCGGATAATTGGATAAAGAACGCGTTTTCGAGATGTGATACGAAGCGGAAATGGGGATGAAAAAATCGGCATTGCCAATAATAATTTGTTGGAAACGTAATGCTGTTTGTGCGAGTTGAGGATTGCGCTCCGTTATTTTGTTTCTTCATGACGTAATAAGAGTTTGTGATTGCCAATGTTACGGTGCGTCTAACTTTTAATCGGCTTCGAGTTAAATAGGTATGATGAGTAATATTGACTCATCAGCTGTTTTCGTACAATTATGTTGATTTATTGGTCGACTCAATGTAGCTGATAATGAAGGCGTAATACTCTCGCCTGAGTACTTAGCAATGTACGAGTATATATAATTCCTATTGCACATTAAAAAGTGATGCTGCATTCATTAAATAGTACCTATAGGCGACATATAATAAAATTTATATTATGGATAGAGACGTTATGAATTCATAGCATAAGACTTAGATATGGTTTACATAACTTATTAAACTTTTAATATTGATTCAACCTCTTTCCAAAAATAAGCGTCCAATACCGACATCCAATATCAATTTACTTCCTAAACCTATTTAATGTACAGTAAAACCGTATCCAAAATTACATTTCAACCCGCAAACCCTCTTAACCGAATCACAGAAGATTAAGTTCCTAAAGACTGTGTATACATTGTATTTACTTATCTAACCAGGGTGGGCCACTAACTACTGAATCCCGTACAAAATATTGCTGATTCAAATAAAAAAAATCCGATAGCTATCTCACTTTGATGTTGTCGGAGGAAATGAGATCTGCTTCCGATCCGCGAGAAAAGGGAATAATCTCCTTCCCGGTTTGGGGTTCCGCTGGCACCAACGGAACCCCTATTAATCTCAGTTCAATATTTACGTGTTGCGGACTCACGGCCGCGGCAGGCGCTTGCTAAGGAAAATGTATTTGCAATAGAAAAAGGTGGAGTCGACTTTTAAACGTTATTGGACGTTTCAGACTAATAATCTTGGCGATGTCGCCAATTTGCAACTGCAAGTTGAAGTGTAAATTACAACTGGTTCTCTGAAGAAAATTTTCGATTTGCAAATAAAGTGGGAAGATCTAGTATTGATTTTGAACTAAATCTGTAGTATTGGTTATATCAGGTACCTACACTTAGAAGTAAACTTAGGTGTACTGAAAAGCTGAAAGGTTCATCATCATCATCATCAGCCCATATACGTCCCCACTGCTGGGGTACGGGTCTACCCTAAACTAGGGCGATAAGGCCTTAGTCAACCACGCTGCCCAAGTGCGGGTTGGTCGACTACACAACCTTAGATTTTTTTCCCATATGTGCAGTGCAGGTTTCCTCACGATGTATTCCTTCACCGTTAAAGCGTCGAATGATAGTACATATGAATTTCAAATTTGATTTTTTCTTTATAGTTCAACACTGTTGCAAGTGCCATAATTACGGCAATTGCGTTAATTCGACGATATAAAAAAAAATCTTCTTCTTACTATAAAAATAATATATTCTCTTATTAGTTCCAAAATGTATTGTTAACGATAGCACATCGCACCGTGTGCGACCGCTCTTATTCTACGGAACCGCACACGCGGATGTTTATTCAATCTTTCCGCCATTTTAAATTTGAGTGTGATTGCGAGCAGGACCGATAGCTTCATATCAGCTGGAGGGCCCGGTGTCGACTTCTGACCGTTTCGAGAGCTCATCTAATTTGCCGAATCGCGGAACCATATGAAATAACATCGATCGGCGCGGCGCCCGAGAGGTTAATGCGATTATAGTACTGAAAATTATGTACAACTTAGTCGTAGCGTTAGAAAGCGTCTTAGTTTGATACCTACTTGTATTTGTATGGGTTTTATGTGTTGTTATTATGAGAGAGTTTGCTTGCCTTGATGGTCTATTGGTGCCCGATGGCCAAATGCCAATATAAAAAAAAATAAGAGCCCCAATTTAGAGTTCCGCTAGAGCAATATTGTGTACTAGCTGTTTCACACGGTTTCACCCGTGTCCCGAGAGAACTACTTCCCGTACCGGGATAAAATATAGCCTATGTTACTTCTGAATAAAGCAGCTTTCTAATGGTGTACAAATTATTGCAATCGGTCCAGTAGTTTTTGAGTTTATTCATTACAAACATACAAAAATACAAATATTTCCTCTTTATAATATTAGTGTAGATTGAGAATTTAATTAACCTAGAGGTTTTAAAAGTTTGAAAATGTATGGTATTGTATACGTGCAATGTACTCTAGAAATCTAAAAGAAAAACTCTTTTTCGACGAACAACAGTGAAATATGTTTTCAGTGGTTACAATATCCAATACTCCGGAAAAACTACATGTTTATGTTAAGTATTATCATACCTTTTACTTAGAGTTTGCTAGAACATGATAATACTTCAGTACAGTATTAACAGACAGAGTGTCACAGAGAAACCTATCGCTGAGTCAAAAAGTGTAAAAAGAATTCCATTTTAAAGCACATCCGTCGGTCAAGCTGATTGCTGCTGGCTCCAAACGAAAACAAGTAAATTCAATTGACTTTTAATGATGCAAATTTTTCGAATCCCATTACCCGTCCTCACATTGTTCGTTGGGATCAAAGGCATCAAATGCGCGCAATCAACAGGTCAGGATTGATTTAACGACGAACGTAACGTGTCACAATTGAAGATCTATCGTAGTAACAAGTATAGGTTTAAAATCATCATCATCATTAGCCCATATACGTCCACACTGCTGAGGCACGGACCTGCCCTAAACTAGGGCGATCAGGGCTTAGTCAAACACGCTGGCCAAGTGCGGATTGGTTTACTACACAACCTTAGAATATTTTCATAGGTGTGCAGGATTCCTCACCGGTGTTTTTCCTTCACTGTTAAAGCGTCGAATAATCGTAATATGAATTTCAAACTTGAAACACAGTGGTACGTGGCGAGGTTTGAACTGGCGACCTCTAGCTTGGCCAGCAACGACCTTAACCACTCGGCCATCGACGCTTTTTTTAATAGAGATAAAAGTAATGCGGTGTTAACTAAGCGTAAAAAAGCGTAAAAAAGTTAGGGTTATAACTCGCTGAGTTAAAACTCGGCCGATGCTCACTTTTTTTTAAATTGAGTTAGTCTGCTGTCGTAAATGTAGATGAATAAAGAAGAAAGCAGGAGGTACTCGCTACCTAGAATTAAGATTAGCAAAGTTGAACAGGGAAACCCGGGTTCCATTATAAGTGATCTGATTGTTCTTAATTGGTATTGATACCACAATCAGCAGGGAAATCCCTGTTGATTGTGGTCATTAAAACAATAACTATTTATAACTTCGATCAAAATGCCAAACTATTGTCTCTCTCTCTCTCTCAGGCAAAAGATAAATTACTTTTCTTCTATAAATATTTAAGACGATAGCTAAAACAGCATCTAAATCTATCGTCTTACATACTCTTAAATGTATTATTTGTGAGCATTCCGGAGAAATAAATTATCTTTTGTAATATTTTAGGTGATCATTGGTAAGGCATTCCATGGCAACCCAATGGTTGGTTGGGGCATTAAAGGTTCTAAAGTGACGACAATGATTCGATAGCAGCGTAATAATGCACTCTTCAGAATGAACTGACGAACTGCTCGAAATGCAGTACCGATCACTGTGAGGAACGACATTGTCCAGGGGTGGTAGATCTTACAGGCGACTAGATGATAATAATATCTTGAAGAATGCGACAAATATGAAATATTTCCGTTTAAGACGATTAAATTGGTGTGAAAATAACAAAGGTTTTGGCGGTCGCGCTCCGGCGCACGCGGCCCGCCGGGGCCGTACATCACCCGGTCACCCGCGTCGCACCTCGGCCCCCCAACCCCCCGCCCTAAGGAATCCCGCCGCCCTAAGAAGCCCCCCGCCCAAAGAGCCCCCGCC
The DNA here is from genome assembly GCA_039566165.1 of Maruca vitrata. Taxonomy (NCBI): domain Eukaryota; kingdom Metazoa; phylum Arthropoda; class Insecta; order Lepidoptera; family Crambidae; genus Maruca; species Maruca vitrata. The sequence continues at coordinate 11,745,128 of CM076917.1, read as the reverse complement.
CTCGGCTAAGACCCCGCGAACGGCGGAGTAAGGGTTAACTCTCGCAGTTTTCGCGGGTAATTTACTAAGTCTAACTTGTTTGAGAATCGTTATCGCGATCTTCAAAATTATGTTTGAAAAAAAAAACAACCAGCGAAACTGCTTGCGTGACAAAACTTATATTTTTTATTCACTTCACAATTTACTGAATACTAGTAGCGCTTTAGAAGCTAAAACTAAAATAAACTTCCCAATTCGACGACCAGATAAATCCAGAATTAAACAACAAGAGTTTCATTGGACAAATAAAATTACTTTTTTATAATAAATAATGAAATGAACCACATCTGAGGGCCACATTCAATTTTATTTTGAGTAAATTAAAAGTATCCAGTCTTACGCAGGAAAAGCATAAGTGGAGAAAAGATTTAAACGAATTCCTTTCTCAATTACCGAAGTTTTACAATCCGACGCGAGGTAATTAAGTAATAGTGGCTAATAAGTGGATTCCTGGCAATTAAATCCGGCAATGGAAACATTTCAGGGCTCTAATTGAAATAACGGCCAGGTACGATCGGGTGGCTTAAACGTCGAGACGAATCACCATTTGGATGGATCCCAAAATTAGTTTGACCTAGACAATGGGGGGATTGTTCAAATATTTGTAGATCTAGTCAGGGGACGCCGTAAACCAAAGATATTGCTCTAGTATTGTCTCAAAGAGATTAGTTTCCTTACATTTCTGTGTTGCGGGGATTGTGGGAATTCGTCTTTCGACATGTTCCTTGATTGGGAGTATAAGTATCATACATATCGCAGGTATTCAAAAAGCTGTTTTTGAACGCTTTCCATCAAATTAGCAATTTGAATTAGCTTGTTTTTATTACATGACCAGTTCACAATGAAAAACAGGTTTGTATTATTTTTCTAAATAATTACTAACTACGAATAAAATTTACCGGTAACAATAATATGTTTTCTGCCGTAGCTATACACGGCTTAATGATAAACAAACAGTATTTGCTTGTAGCTAAAATAGCATTTCGGACTAAATTACCATTTGAAACTCTATTTACAATATTAACATTGACACGGGTATTTATATTGTAAATATAACAATTAGAAACAAAATTAAATGAAAATGACAGTTATTGCTTTATAATAACACTAATTTAAATATGAAATATAATTAGCGTATTGGAAGTTCATATGAGTTTTCACAAATATACAGTCCCCAACAAACCAACAAAATGGATTTTGCATGTAACTGAACCATACTATCTACTTTAATTATTGATTGCATTGCTTGTACATAATATTCTTCTATATAATCGGTAAAATTAATGTTATGAATTGCGATTTTTTTTTTCATTTTAATTATTATGTGCACTCTAAGCGCAATTCAGATTAAATTTAGTATTTCCATCTTCATTCGAAATCAGTATTTTACGCTTTACAATTTTGCGGGCTTCACTATAAACACTAATATTACTCGGAATCACTAAAGTTTATATTCTCATTAATACGAGATAATATATTATTTAGTGGTCGAATTTAACGTGAGTCGAGAGTCGAATTTCCATGCCTATTGCTCATTTTGGTTGGAACTTAACTGTACTGGTGGTTAGATTATATATAATGTAGAGTAGATGCATGTAATGACATAGAGAATTTCATTAAATAGAGTATAACTTTAACAAATAAAAAAATGTCCTTTTATTGTGTCTTTATTGCTAGTTTAGACTCCAATCTCCCACAAACACTCAACGCAATCTACTACTTTGACTGGCTCGGTGGAGCAGTGGTTAGTGACCCAGGTTCATTACCTACAGTTCCAAGAGTCGTGGGTTCGATTCCCACTCGGGACAAATATTTGTGTGACGAACATCGGTGTTTGTTCCGTGTCTGGGTGTGTATTAAGTATATTTAAGTATATTTGTGTATCCACTGTTGATTCTGATATCTGTAACACAAGTGCTAAAGCTACTTACCACGGGATCAGATCAATGTATGTGATGTTGTGTAATATATTTATATTTATCCCGGACAGTTTCAGTTTTCAGTTTTACTAGTTTTTAGCAATATTGTACCTTTTAGTTTATGGAGAAATAATTTTACTTATTATTATTATAAAAATGTAGCGTTTGACTGTTAGAAGGTCAATACGTCCTAGCTATAATCCGTACTTATAGCTATGTACTTTCTTGTGATACCAACTTCACATTTTGTAAACTTATACAAGTAAGTAACCATAATACAACCTTTCCAGTGTGCATGACTACTTTGTCGTGATTATTCACAGGTAAAAACGTCCCATTTTGATTTACGTCTTCGTGTCTAAACATTCCCAAATTAGCCACATCGAGAAGTGTGACCGCAACCGCCAAACGCCCGCATCGTTACACGGGCAAGTTTCGTTGATTAAAGATAGCAATATCAGTTTCGTCAACCTTTCATTACGGCGGCACAAAGGCAACGCAATTACATCAAGAGCGACATCTGGCGGCTTATCGTTAAAGGGCTGCATCTCCGCGTGTCTTGGACCCCGACCTTCCCAAATTGTGGAGTTTAATTAAAAAATTGACGCCGATACTCTCGGGCTATGTTTGACAGCTGTGTTCGTGCAAATACTTACTTGGTTTAGGGGGGATAACCTGTCGCCTTACCACCAGCGGTGAGCAAGCGGATCCCGGAGGTTTTAGCCGGTAAAAGTCCAGCATAACCACAGCGTTGCCCCGGCGCTATGGTATCCATGAGGATTTCCCCCGGGTGAAAAAAAAGGGGGGATAACCGCTCCTCCGCAAGTCAGGTGATGATGAGGAGACTACTTCATGCCATCATCTTATGTCAGTTAGGAAAAAAAAACTTACTTGTTGGGGTGATTTTTTTACTATCCGTATCTACGGTTATTTTTGACCACTGAAGCCTTTGAACAACCAAGCATTCATCTTTCCTTACACAAATTTGCGCTCCCTGGTTTGTCGGTTGGAGTGAGGTATAATGCCATAGCTGGGTGCGTTGCGTTTAATCGTAACGTATTAACCTGCCAGAATTATAAGAATCTTATGTGATACAAATATCTAGTGTCTGCAAGTGACCACAGTCGATGTAAAGTGTAAACATAATAAACATTTACGCGATTTTTGATCTGCAAAAGTACATATACATGTAAGATTGAAATAATTTGCATGATTTATGAGTAAGGTACAAGGAAGAGAAAAAACGTGCCTCCTACAGCACTGCTCTAGGGATAACACTACTCAACACTTAAAAATATCTGACCCAATTTATATTATTTCATAATAAGCTGGCCCAATATAAAAATACTGTATGCATTTTATTTCGATATCACATCTGGTTATAGAGATAAATATTTTTTTATTTTTTGACCTACCTACAAAAGTTAAAATGCGGGTAGTCCGGAAACTTATTACTTTTGCAAATGGAACATAGTGCATTTGTTAGTATATTAACTGACTTCTAAAATGTCTCCAGTGTGTGTTAACAGTCCTGATTTATTTTGCTATATTTGTGGCGAGTATACGCCGAAATCGAAAAAAAAACCACTTTCTGACTTAATTAAACAGTGCTATCAAGCTTATTTTAACCGTGTCGTAAAGAATCAAGACAAGTCAGGGGTTCCTAAAGTGTGCTGCTTAAGATGTTATACATATCTTAATGGTTGGTGTAAGGGAACAAAAGAAAAAATGCCATTTGGTACGCAAATGGTGAGGATGGAGCCAACGATGATTCGTTGGCGCCATCCACAACATGCCGTGGATTGTTATTTATGTTTAATGCAATTAAAGGGGTTTTTTGAAAAAAAATTGACACATTGGTTTAGCAAGATAAAATTATTTTGCCGGCATTGCACATCAAACTGGTGCTCATAAACAAATTTGTGAAAAAAATGAGCAAAGAAGGTGCGGCTTTCCAGTTTCTCAAGCAAAAGTTTCCCAAGCTTAGTGACGCGAAAATTAAAGAGGGTGTTTTCGTAGGTCCAGACATAAAAAAACTGATTCAAGATCCATCTTTTATATCTGCTCTCAATAATATTGAAAAGCATGGAACGCTTTTGTCGATGTCACTAACAATTTCCTTGGTAACAAGAAATCTGAAGATTTTCGCGAAAAATAAAAGTTTTATTGGACTGCTGCTATAAAATGGGATGCAATATGTCACTTAAGTTGCATTTTCTTCACTCGCATTTGGACTTTTTCCCTGAAAATATGGGATCAGTCAGTGACGAACATGGCGAACGCTTTCACCAAGATATTGTTGCATTTGAAAAGCGATTTCAAGGCAGATGGGAGCCTGCTATGTTCGCGGATTACTGTTGGAGCCTTATTAGACAGACCCCTGCTACTGAGTACAAGAGAAAAGCCACCCACTCCAAAAAAATTACGCCATTTCAATTAAAATTACAATAAAATTATGGAAAATTCGTTATTTCGGACATGGATGTTTATCTGGACATTGAGATGTGATGGTGTGTGTATATTTGCATATTTTTATTACTTTAGTGGCAAGAAATAGTAATCACATAATGCGACCTCAGATAAAATCAAAAGTTGAAAATTTGTTGAGTAGTGTAATCTACATGCATGTTTTAAACAAAATTAGACTTAGTACGCACTGGTACACAGGGTAGTTAACTCGGTTAGCAGGCTGAGACTTCTCACCTTATATTTGCGCAAGACCAGGCGCAAACATAACCTAAATTTTTTGTAGATTCTGATCGACAAAGAATTACAGCTGGTTGATATTTTTTCTAAAGTTTCATTTTAACTAAAGGTGAATAAATATTTGTAGCTCATTACTTTTCTGTACCCGCACTTGGCCAGCATGGTTGAATAAAGCCTTATCGCCCTAGTTTAAGGTAGGCCCGTGCCCCAGCAGTGGTGACGTGTATGGGATGATGATGATGATGACTTTTCTGTAGGTACAAAGTACGAAAAATTTGTCATTACAAACATATTGTGGCATGTATTGTATTTTGTACTTGTTATAAATTAATTAATTACTCTTTTAAACTATTAATTGATTCCTTTTACAATATGTTATTTTTTGTGTTGTGTGATATCCAACATAGCGACGTCCATTAAATTCAAAATGTATCGACTGTATAACACAGTGATAAACTCATTCCAATTCAACTCCACCCTCATAGGCGCATAGGAATTCCTTTTCCGCCATATAGGGTTGCCAGTTATTTTTGTAACTTTGTTGGCTGTATAATAAAATAACTTTTTTTTTTAATTTAACGATTACTCTATACCAGGTCAATTAACTTTTACTCTTTAAATAAAAATAATTATCTGATCATTTCTAAAAATGGTACAGCTGTATAAACTCTTGACTTAAAAAACGTGCATCAATACAAAAAGAAAGATTGTGATTAACTTTTAACGTTATTCGGTAGAGCTGTGATCTTTAAGTTCCTGCGTTTAAATGTACGTTGTCTAAACTTTCTTTTGGGTATTGCATCATGGCCAAATTACCTTATATTAAGTATCGTAAAAATTTACGTGAATTAAGTATCGTAAAAACATTCAAATTAAAAAAAAGAAAGCCTAATACAAATTTGATAACCAGAAGTATGATACGAAAGTGATACGATACTAAAAAATGGTACCGATTTTACGTTCACGAATTAATAATAAAAAAGTAAACCTTCAAATTCACAAAGAACCACAAATCCTAACACCGCCTTGACAACCTTAAGTCGGAGACGAGAGACGGCCCGAGTCAACATTTACGTGTAGGCGAAAATGTTTGTATTGACGTATTCCCGTCGGCCGGTTAATTAGCTTCCAACGAGATTTCGAAGGGATTTCCCCAAATTAAGTAGGAAGCAATTTGCCCGAACTATTGGAAGGGTTGCCTGCCACTGAAAAAGTTGGGCGTGCGTATTTAGAGTGAATGGGAACTGGTTTGAGGAAGTCTGCTAAATATATTGGTCTAAAAATATCGGCAAGGTATTACATTTGATTTCTTAAACCGTATCAAAGCGTGGTACGCGATATTTGCAATTTTAGTTAATACTGCGAAGTTTCCTATTCTAACAAAGTACGCCTATAATATTGCATGGTTTTGTGAAGCCTTATATTAATAATAAATATACATAAAGGATTTGATTAATATTATCATATACTAAAATTATGTTAGATCGATTCAGGCACTACTTTGTAAAATATGCCATGAGTCGGTCCACTGAATGAGTGATCTCTGAACTCTGGATGCGAAAAACCACCTGAATACTACGTGGGCCACAGTGTGTACACACTCTTGTCTTTACACTAGCACAAAATAGCCTCGAATAAAGTATTTTTTACCTAAAAGATAAAAAAATACTGGCAATGCATCTGTCGCGAATGTAGCCCAGGAGGTTACCAAATTTAAAAAAAAGAATCCCCAACCGTTTAGCGACTGTGTGAACGCAGCTTAAGAGTTCGATTGACAGGGAGACCGGGGATAGAATGGTTCCCCCTTTTATCTTCGCCACTATGAGTCAGCACCGTTTTTCAGGTGGTAGCAATTTTTCCTCCTACTTAAGGGTAGGGAGTTGAAAATTATGTGTAATTTCGTTTTCGTGGCAATTCCAAGTATGGGGCTCTACTACTGAACAGGGAGTACAACATAAAATTCAAATTATTAAACGTTTTAATTAAATTTCTGAACGAAATAACCACACTTAACGGAATAATTAAATTGACTTTCAATTAAAATGAAATAGAAAAATATTAGAAACACGACATGGAAATAAGTTTATGTTATTTTCAATTTTAAACAAAGATTTGGTTATGTAGCCACTTAAGCCCAAAAATATTAAAGTAAATAATTCTATTTCAATCAAAATCGGACCCTTTCCTACAACAGACACTAAAATATCCTTTCCGCTAAAACTCAGCCTAATCTCTTCCATAACGTCTCTACATTTAGCTGTATGTCAAATATACAATTATTGTTTGAAGTCTCATACGGCTTGGGGGAACAGAACAGCGCGTAATTTTATTTGTCAGACCATATTGGAAGTATCTTGTTTTGCGATTAACTTTATTGATCAAGCATTGAACTCCTGCAAATGACAGGTCTGTATCACATTCCTTTGTTGAGACCAATTTTATTTCAATATATTGTTTACCTTACCTTTCACATCGAATTGTGGCGAAGGGTGTTATGTCGTATTTCTTTTTTTGTGTTGCTATTTAAGCTGTACCTAGACAGTAGTATTTTATCACACAGTAGTTGTGCGATTTAAAAGTTTCAAATCAATATCTCGTTTTGCTCAATGACAACATATAGAGTTATTCTAAATATTAGTCTTTATGGGTCTACACGCGTTATTAGGTGTAGCAAATTACATAGCTACTTACTGCCCGACTGTAGTTCGCTCGCGACCACGATTGGTGTAACCCAGTCGAAACGTCTGGCAGTAAGTAGCTATGTAATTTGGTACTCCTAATAACGCGTGTAGACCCATAAAGACTAATATTTAGTGTAATGGAACGCGAAAGTCTAAAATCTTACATATAGAGTTATTATTTAGGGTGCGATTTTTAATCTGCGTAATATTATATCTCGGAATTATGTCGAATAGCTTACGGGCCAAGTGAGCTATCGTTTCAGATTACTCTGACTGAAATGAGGAGTTGTTCTGTAGGAATAACCGGACAGTGCGGCAGGTGTTGACAATTGCGGCATTTTGCATCGTGATGTATGTGTTATCTGGTAGATTAACGGTCTTTATCAAACCAAAAACTGCAGTGGCATACATTCATATACCTATTTAAATACCTCTATAATCCCAGAACCGATAAATGACTGTAGCTTCATTGAAAAAGACAGATGAAAAGGTTTGGGCTTAATCTGGGCATACACTGCAATAAGTCCTGATTCCTGTTTTTTTTTATTGGTGATCGCTATATTCGATGAATGGAAAATGATCACATATTTTGTATGTTTTATCCGTTAAATATTTTGCTTGTGTACATTTTATAGCCCAACTATTGAATACCTTGCTAATTGTAATAATAGGAATATTTTTGTAACATTAGTATTAATTTAATGTATTTATTGTTTCAGGTATGTTAAATACGTAAATGATTCATAGTTTTGCAGATTAATTTGCAATTAAATATCCGATTCAGGTGAGTACCCATGGAATTTATAGATAAATGTTCTTTATAACCTCAACTACAGATGTTTCAATATTTCGCAGCGATAATCGTATTGCTTTTCCGAATCAAATATTCTAATGCAAATAACGCATAATGTTCATTATGCCGGAACCAATCTGTTCAGGACGTCATAACAACTAAATAATTATGTGTTATCAAATTAAGACTAAATCATAACTGTTATCAATTTTAGTTTCACGGAGCGGTGTACCGTGCAATAACAGGAACAAAGGATTCGCCACTCGTCAGATGCGAACCTAAACATGCGCTAATATTCTAAAACAGATGATCATTATTCAGTGATTCCGCTATTCGGCCACCGGATAATGCTTTGTAGTGCATTAATTAATCCTAGTCTAGTTAGGATGAGCTGAGCGTTTACCGGTAATTTTATTGGTGGTTATTTTTAAGAGATCGCTGCGTTTTTAGTACAGGATCCGTGGTGTATTTTTCACTTGATTACTATCAAGCTAATTTTCCGTGAGTAGCTTCATTTTGATAAGACGCCCAAAAAATTCCTGTGCGAAAATTTTTGATTGTGGTAGCTAACAGAGGTAGCAATGATTAAATATTTAGGACCGTAGGACCGGGACAAAGTACCACGGAATTTGTAGGACAATATGACCGTTACATTATATAAATATTAACTAAGTAAAATAATAAAAATCAGCTGGTTAGTAATCATTTTTGGTGATCTCGTTATCGATACAAGTTGGAGGGGGAGGAGATTTTTATTATTTTACTTAGTTAATATTTATATAATGTAACGGTCATATTGTCCTACAAATTCCGTGGTACTTTGTCCCGGTCCTACGGTCCTAAATATTTAATCATTGATACCTCTGTTAGCTACCACAATCAAAAATTTTCGCACAGGAATTTTTTGGGCGTCTTATCAAAATGAAGCTACTCACGGAAAATTAGCTTGATAGTAATCAAGTGAAAAAATACACCACGGATCCTGTACTATTTACCTTAAGAGCTGTAATTATCTCTATATAAATTCTAGTACTCTTTAGCGGGATATTATTTGGTGTAAATAATCTATACTTTAAATTTATAAAGCTGAAGAATTGGTTTCAACGCGCTAATCTCAGGAACTAATGGTTAGAAAAGAAAAAAATGTGTTGGATAGACCATTTGTCAAGGAAGGCTTTAGGCTAACAACACGCTGCGACCAATAGGAGAAAATAAATAATAGAAAATGTGAAAAAAAAAACGGGGGAAACGCGGACGATGTCGCTGGCAGAGCTAGAGTATGCTATATTTTTGGTAATACATTGCCTCCCTTCACCCTAATTAAAACCGGCAAGTGTGTTCCATTCTTGATTAAAAAGTATTAACGATAGTTCAATGCCTAGAAAAAAACATAAGAATAGAAACTAATAATCTTTGTCATCTCATCCCTTAGGCGGTTTTGAACCGACTAAAAACTAGAGGTTCTAAATTTGTCTGTATGTATTTTTTTTTGTCATTAAAAATAATTTAAACAACCACGCAACCAAAAATAAGCCTATGTTTAATTAACAAAATCGGATGCGGCCATGCATAAATATCATCATTACATTTAACTGCATATTCAACGAATTTGCAAACTAGCGCAATATTATTCTATGTCTTCCATTTGTGCGTCGTTCGACAAATAATTAACCGATTTTAGTTTTCGCTTAATCGGCTTTTTAGAAACTCATTTGACTGGCAAATTGTTTTACGTACCGGTGATAATGAATATGCACAGTTAATGCTTTGCTGGGAAGTAATCCATATTGTGTGAGGGTGTTTAGTAATACTGGGTAATAATAATGAGCTTTTGGTAATAAACATAGCTGTTCCCCCTTCGTTCAGAATGAGGCTCTTATATTGAGGCCTGAAAAAACATTGCATGCGTTGATAATTTGATCTATTTCAAGTATAGGTGTCTATGTATATATTTTCTTAATAGTCATGTTTTCCATAATTATCTTATTATTACAGTTACGTATAGACCTGAAGTATAAAACGTATCATTCATAGCAATTTATATTCTTTTATATTTATTTCCGGCAAAAAAATATTTTTAAGGTGGCTTGACTTGCTAAAAACATCGGTACGTACTTTAATCTCCAATGCACCAAGTGCATCCTTACAAAATAACTTCAGCAATGTGTATTACTCATAGTCTTATGAGAAATTCTTCCGCAGAATTGAATTTCACTATAAAACCAACCTTTGTTAGAGCGAGCAAAAAAAAAACACACCCGTAAATAAACTAAAATTTTTGCCTCCCTTTGTAAATTGTAAACTGGCTGAGTTTTACCCGCCATTTCCTTTGCCGTTTTTTTTTTCATTTTTAAATAAATCCTATTGCTGTTTCGTTTAAGTGCTGCAAACTTTCAAGAGGAGTAATCTTCTTAGTTTTATAGTGTTTACAATGACAAATGGTTCAAAATAAAATAGTATAAGACGGAGACCAATTGAAATATTGAATCGGGTTGAACCGTAAGGAGAGCGTGTAAAACTAAGTAAAAATAAGTTTACCGGCTTGGTGGAACAGTAGTTAGTGACCCTGCTTGGCGGTTCCAAGAGTCGTGGGTTCGATCTCCACTCGGGACAAATATTTGTGTGATGAACAAAGGTGTTTGTTCCGTGTCTGCGTGTGATTATATATTTAAAATGTGATATATAATATGTATGTATGTAAATCAGTGTCTGATGCCCATAGTACAAGCTTTTACATAGTTTGGTGTCAGGTAACCGTGTGTAAAAATGAACCCAGATATTTATTAATTAAAGTTATTAACATCTTTTGTATAAGTAACACTCCTATGCAACATTTGGTCGGCTTGCATTTGCAACAACTCTATTTACCTCAGGGGTGAGAGCCATCCGCTCCCCCGCATTCCGGTGATGATGACAAGGCTACTCCAAGCCATCATCGTAAGTCAGTGAGGAAAAAAAAACTCTATTTACAGGCTTACATAAATAAATTTTAAAGATTTTTTTTAAAACTGATCTTTTAAACTACAATAGTTCTCGTTTAGTACTACAAAAAAAATCTTACCAATTCAATGATGAACTGGTTAGTCTTTTTAACTCGTACAACCAGTTGAAAACTGATTAATTTAGATGAGCAAAATTTTCTACTTACAATTAACAAAACAAGAGGGTGTCTCAATCCAATTTGCGCTATAATTATGACGTCATCGGAGAAGGATTTAATTAAAGACCTTTTTGGAGGCCTCCCAGGTAATTGCCGTTCAATGAGTCTTTTGTAGTCCGAGAACTCGACCTCTTTTTACTTAGTGATTATGTTCCTGTATTTGTTGAATGCCCATTTAGTTTTGGTGTATAAAGGAGCATTCACTTATGAATATTGGTAGGCCTTATAACAAGTTCAATTGACAACATATCTAAATGTTCCGTCTTATTAGTCAGTAGTAGGTATTTACTCGATTTTTAACTTACAAACTTTAATATGTACTGCAGTTGCAGATAAAACCTTAAATTTTGGGTGATTTATTTGTCATGAACAATTTATCAAAAATACAATAACACTTAGAGCGATATTATGTACAGTGGCAAACACTTAGCTACTTCTATAATTGGTAGAGTTTTTAGTGTGTTAGATTCCAAAGATATTTTGGAATAGCGACTATTTACTTCCGGTTTTGATTCGCACTCTCACCTATTCACTGATCGTGACGCAAATTCATCAGGCATCTCTGCACTGATTCTAATACCAGCACAAACTGAGTAAGATTTAGCTGAATATATAAAATACTCTTTTGACCGATTTCTTCTCCGTTGCACTGTCTAACTCCGCTTCGCTCAATCCAACCAACTTTAAACTTTACTGCGTGAGCTTAGAGACTTTAATGGATTCATACAGATTCGCTGTCTTCAATTTTGTTTTAGTGAGATGCCTTAAGGGCAGAATTTACTAAGAAATAGAAGCGCTTTATGCCGTAGCACGTCCCATTGTAGTTTTGCCCGAAGACTTTTCTCGAATAAATGAGCATAAAGCAACGCTAGACTTGCTTACACATATATAAAATTAATTAACTTTGTGAAGCACACCTTCTTTGTACTGAGAAAGAATGTTTGTGCAGCAAATGACTGCTAAGACAGCGCTAATGATAGGTTTAGGGATGATAAAATATGAATATGAGTTTATAGAGCAGTGTGATATTTTTTTTATAAAGGGCTAATTGGATTGCCTCAATTCATCTGGTAGTGAGATCCACATCTCAATTGAGGTGTGCTAAATACGAAGGACATATTATAAGATTTAAGAGTTTTATATTTAATGTATAGTGTAATGTCACCTATGTTTATTCATGGTAAGACAGTAATCCGACATCGTCCCATTACATATCAGGCGCTGGACCAACAGTTGCAGGTGCTTTCAAAGCACATCCAAACTTTAGAAGAAAGACATCTAAGAAAAATAATGGGCCATCGCTCAATCTTATCACCATTATTTAATTTTCGAATCCCAGTTGATTTCGGAGGAATACAAATTTAGTAAAAGATTGCCAGTCTCTACCTACGCCCTACACCCACGAATACGCGCTACACATGCACATATTTATACATGGTAGTACGTATTAGAAAACTGAAAATGTCCGGGATATTTACCATGTGGTTCACTAATGTGGTATTACGTATGTTAAATAATTATCCAAGAAAACGGAAGACCTTCTGAATCTTACCCGCATCCCTAGCCCGGATTTTCCACCGCATATTAAATTCTGTTTTTCACTTCATTCAACGCAGACACCGTTCCGCTTATTTTGCGCCCTGAAAGGCAAAACCTTAATTAAAGTTTTATTAAACGGAACGCAATTGACATGTTGTGAAAGAGGAAATAAAAGGCTATTTACGGAGAGTGGTTGATGCTCATTAGAGTCTGAATCAGATGGCGAGATTGTTTTAAAGAGAATACGTGAATTATTCACAATCTATAGCATATAATTTGTATGCTGATTGGGCTCTGAGTATTAAGTTCTTTGTAGTAAATTACTTCTTTTTATATATTTTTTTTATTATTTGATAAGTACTATGGATGGATTAAACAAGAGAAAGACAAGATGATGTAATATGAATTTGATTCATGCACTCATAGTCGTACTATAGTTATACTAACAGTCAAGGGAGAATTCCGGAGGCATGGAGTAAGAGTGTGGTCGTTCTGTTCTTCAAAAGGGTGACAAAACCCTATTGAAAAACTATCGACCCATTTCCGTTTTAAGCAACCTGCCTGCCTGCCAGCCTGAATTGAAATCTGATATTTAGACGTTGAAGTAATTATTCATATAACAGTTGTGGTGAGCTCATATTTGTAAACCCAAAAAATTACTTTACTGGCAAATAATATTTTCACTGCAAACGTTCATCAATAAGTACAATTGTACATACGGTAAAACGCAAAACATTCTGTAAAAAAACTAGCCAAGTCTCGATGGAGCTGCTTGCTCATCTCTTAAAAGTAATGAAATCTAGACAAAATCGTGCCAAGTCTAAGGTTCCTTACTGCGATTTCTTCATTATTATAGTTAGTGTTGTGTGACTTGGCCGTTGAAGGGAACACAAGGGCACAGAACCAGGTGCTCCGTGACAATATTATACCAATCTGTCGCCAGAACCGCTACCCATTGACGATGAAAAATTGCCAATTGGACAACGTTGATTGAATAACAAGTGAAAATTAAGGCTTGATACTGGTTATGATTCGACTTGGCGGGGGCAATTCCGTGTCCCAGATAAAACGTCAATATTATGTATTTTTAAGCACAATCGATCACAAATAAAAAACCAAAAGTACAGTCAACCACAAAATGTGCATGGCAAATAAAATTTATTAAATATGTATTTGCATTTTAATTAAACACGGGGACGCCAAGCTATAATTGGTTTAAATCGAGCCTCTTGTTTAACCGTGGTCGGATCCGACCGCCGCGCCCTCTGTAGCCACTGAGTTTATTTACATCGCCGATAAAAAGTCAATAAACCGTGAAACTATCGAAAATAATCGTTTTTAATTAAATACCGTTCATTAACTCGGCGTTTAATATAGCACTGTGGGCCCATTTAGTGTGATTGTACGTATATTATCATTTTGAATACGATCACTATAGTGTTGGGACATTCTGCGAGTGGCTTACTTAGTTATTGGACTGAAGCTTCTTGACACTGCTTTACCTATACCTTAGTGATTATAAGATGTATGTACATATTTTCTTTGTAGTTATATAATAAAAGAAATAGTAAATACATAGCTACTTTATTCTACTTTACCTTGCGGAATTAGACTGGGATACACCAGTTGTGGTCCCAAGCGAACCCATAATAATTAGTTTTTAATAATAATAGATCCCCAGAGTCTTATGTCTTGAATATTATCCTGTTTTAGTTTGTAATCCCAAAAATTTTGATACGGACACAATATTCTTAATTTATCTCGACTACGAATTAAATTTTGGTATTCCAAATGGCAATATGATTTGTCCAAGGAATTTAATTGAAACAGTCTGTACTCTCGACATTCATAATACCGTTTTGACCAAGAACTTCAATAGGACTCAATCGGTCAGCGAGCATTCTGAGAATCCGTCTCTGGACGATTCCTGGACTTATCGTGTAAATCTGCAACTGTTGTTATTTGCCATATTGGAATGAGAGCTTCGTTAATTAACTGAGCTATTTAGTAATATCAATTTGGAAGATGTTCCTGAACTATCCGCAAAGACAACGTTCCGCTTTTGTATGGCATTTGATAAATTAATTCGCTTTATTAAATAGGAACATTCAAATCGTCATACCTAGGAAATGGCGGGGAAATGTGGTATTCAGTTTGCAGATAATGTTTTCATACGTTTTCAATAAGCAGATTTCATTGACGGAGATTCTACGAAACGTTCCTAATTAGCGGTGTTATTGCTATGCAAACTGTGGACATATATTTCAGGATACAATTGAGTGCCCTGACTGAAATCAATAATAATTTTGTGCGTGGTCATGGTTTTCTTTTAAATTGCTTTAACAAATATTTTTTTGGCATGTAATTAATACAATTGTAAAAAGACAAACATTCTTATTGTTTCTTTATGTCTCAACGCAACCACTTAAAATCAGCGTCAGGGCACCCCCAATACTGACTGGCTGGTTTGAGCTCAAATTTAGTGTAAGCTACTAGTTTAATATGTTTTATCTTATTTTTTGCTCTTAATAGATCCGTTTTATCATACATCTCTTCTACATTGACAGTCAGTCAGTAGACTGATATTTACATACGGTTATCGTTAAAAGTAACAAACTCGTTGCTTAAGTACCACATTTTTCTTTGGTTTTAGACTTTCGCGTTCCAATTATCTAAATATTAGTCTTTATAGGTCTACACGCAATATTAGGAGTATAAAATATATAGCTACTTACTGCGTAGCTAATCATGGAAGCGAGCGAACTGGGCGCCGCCCGTTTGCTCGCGATCGTGATTGGTGTAACCCAGTCGAAACGTCGGGCAGTAAGTGGGTATGTATTTGCCACTACCATAAAGACTAATATTTAAAAAAAAATCTAGTTTGATATTATCAAACAAGTACGCTAACTACACTTCTCCTATTCGAGAACGGTTTAACCCTGCAATATTCTCACCCCGATCCAAACTGCAAACAGTTTTCTACTTAAATTATTTCGGAGCCGGGCGAATTACATTCACTTAGCACACTTTCCTGTGTGCAACATCCCAGGTTGTGCTTAGATTAAATTAATTTGCCTTTAGGTGGTCTTTTGTATTAAAACACAAACCGCCACGCTTATTAGAAATACTGCCGTGCACGGTGTTCCTTCAAAGAATTAAGGTTTAGAATTATGTGATAAACAATAAACTACGTTGGAATTTTCGTTGTTGGATATAAGGTTTTTTTTACTAATATTTTGTGAGTGAAACGGAAGGTATTTTTAAAATCACACCATGTTGCTTATATACATAATGTACTTTATTAATTACTTATCTCTAAAATAAAAGCTTATCGACAGGACTTGCGTGCGGGCATTTGTTATTAGGTAAAGTAGTTGTGCATTTCTGTATGGAGGTTTCAGCTTGAATTGTTCGCATTTTTCAACTTTATGGCGTATAATATTACTTAAATAATTGTAAAATAAGGCGTTGGATCAATTTCGGCTAAGGCGGCCGATCTCAATGGAGATCAGCCAAGTGCGCAGGACAAATAGTGCAGAAGTGTACGCGCAAACAAGTGCATGCATCCCTTACCCTCATAGTTCAGTAAAACGGCAATCTGACATGACCGATGAAAGATCGGACGCAGGACCACCGGCTAAACGTGCTTACTGAGGCACACGCGTGCAACCACCAATTTCTAGACCCCCGGCTAATTTCTTAACAGTAAAACTTATACAAATTTTGCCCTACTCCGGACTGAAACTGGGGACCTGCCGGTCCTAATTTAGCACTTGCTACTAATATACCAAAGGGCATTCATAATTATATACAGGGTGTAACAGAAGGGGTGGATCATCGTAAGTCAATCGATGGGGGACTTCAATACCACCCCATGTATGTTCAGCGATTTTCAATAGTTCCAAAGTTATTGAGACTTTTGTGAAATTTTTGTAAGAAGCCGGAATTCAGTATAAAAGTCTTCACTGTAGCTTAACTACTGGACCTGCTTGCATGATTTTTTTTCTAGAAGTAGTTCAATAGTTGGTCTTTATAATTACGATACCGATTTGATTCACAACCCTATCATATTGGAATAAAAAAATAATTCTTCACAAAAGTTTGACGACTCGAATTGTGTCTACCAACTTTCAAAGCCTCTAGTGAAAAAAAAGTACTTGTGTTTTTTTTCTAGAACTTATTTTAAAAACTACTCACATTCATGGATAGTATACCCTGAAAATATCATACCGCTACTGCCAGAGCATCAAAACGAAAATTGAACGCAAATGGCACAGGTGCCATAAATCAGTGTTTTTATTTTTCATGTAAAACTTAAATTTCAATAATAAATCGATATGTTTAAGCAAATTTATGCTATGTTAATAACATTAGTAGCAATAATTTTACAGAATTGCAAATTAAAGAGGTGAAAATCAAATAAAGAAAATTTACATAATTTTTGTAAATTATTTTTTTTACAGTAAGTGTTCATAATGGGCACCATTATTGGATATGCATATACTACACCTTTTTACAAAGGTTTTTCGGATGTTGCAAAATGCTACTACTACATTTTGCCTTATCACAATTTGGGCCCCTGAAGAATTTGACAAAAAAGAAGCATTCCAGAACCTCCAAAAAAGCTTTTTAAGAAGGTCTAAGCTATGCATAGCCAATAATGGTGCCCATTATGAACACTTACTGTAAAAAAAATAATTAACAAAAATTATGTAAATTTTCTTTGTCTGATTTTTACCCCTTTAATTTGCAATTCTGTAAATTTACTGCTACTAATGTTACTAACATAGCATAAGTTTGCTGAAACATATCGATTTATTTTTTAAATTTAAGTTGTACATGAAAAATAAAAACACTGATTTATGGCCCCTGTGCCATTCGCGTTCACTTTTCGTTTTGATGCTCTGGCAGTAGTGGTATGAAATTTTCAGGGTATACTATCCATGAATGTAAGTAGTTTTTAAAATAAGTTCTAGAAAAAAAACACAAGTACTTTTTTTTCACTGGAGGCTTTGAAAGTTGGTAGACACAATTCGATTCGTCAAACTTTTGTGAAGAATTATTTTTTTATTCCAATATGATAGGGTTATGACTCAAATCGGTATCGTAATTATAAAGACCAACTATTAAACTACTTCTAGAAAAAAAATCGTGCACGCAGGTCCAGTAGTTAAGCTATAGTGAAGACTTTATAAAGTGAATTCCGGCTTTTACAAAAATTTCACAAAATTCTCAATAACTTTGGAATTGTTGAAATTCGCTGAACATACATGGGGGTTATATCGATAGGTATTGAAGTCCCCCATCGATTGACTTACGATGATCCACCCCTCCTGTTACACCCTGTATATGTATAGTAAAGTGAGAAATAGCTAATATATATCTCAGTCTAGTCTTGTTTGTGTACGAAAATTCGAATGAGTTCTATCGTTTTAGCGTGAATGCTAGTACTTTGCGGACAGACATACAGACAGGCTACTTTCGCATTTATGATATTAGTAAGGTAAACCGAAGCTTTCGACACTTACAACCTTATACCTCACATCACAGAAGACCAATGAACTATCGGGGACTGCGTAAACCGCGTCTTAAAAACCATACTCCGTAAACCCTCAAGTAATAGAGTTACACAATCAGAACGCGCCTATTCAATTCCGATCTGAATCCGGCATTAACAGTGCGCGTAACTCGGCCCGCTAACCGAGTGCCTATCTCCCGTCGGTTTCATCCCTAATTTAACTGTAAGGAGACGTATTGGCGCGACCGATGAACCAGAAAGACGTATGTAGCCTTAGAGAACACCCGGATTGATGGGAACCATTCGTACGGGGTGCTTCATTGCTCTGTGGGTGAATCTGGCGATTTTATAAGTAACACACGGTTGAGGTAACCCCGTGTTTTGGGTCGAGTGTGCTATCGGCTGTAGAGGGTTATTCGATCGAGAAATTGTGGGTGGAGGGACAAGTAGTTTTGGCTTGACGTTTGATGCCATTTGACGATTTGAGAGTTACAATCTCAATGTAAATTGATTCAAGCAAGTACTTTAGTTAATGCTTTGAAAGAGTAGCTCTGTGTCCACTGACACAAGTGCTTTTATTTTTTTTAGAAGAGGTAGTAAACTATATACGTAGTAACGAGTGCGAGTTATTTTACGGATTTTATAGTTTCATCATTTCAAGTGAATTGATTAACTCAAAATGAGATAAAAATACTACCGAAAGATCTTAACATTAACAAATATACTTTTTTAGAAAACTGAAACTGTCCGGGATATTTACCATGTTGTTTTAATATCCCGGACAGTTTCAGTTTTCTAATGTGTGTAACCATGACAGTTTAAAATTAACAAATATACTTTTTTATTTTTTCAGACATAGACTAACAACATGTTTAATTCAATTCTTATATCGTATTTAATACCAAACTCTTTCAATCTATTGCGAAACCACCAAACCAGTGTTGATAATTGCACAATCCCATAATTATTTCTTTGAATCGGCACAAAATTGGCCTTCAGAAAGGGTTGCTTCTATCATCATAAAGGGACGAATAAAAATTGGCTCACCTAATAACCCCGGCCCCTGTATAGGGAACAAAAAATGACGGAGTCAATTTTGCATAATAATTTGATATGCCGTCACGAAACAAATTGAATTTGACCTGGAATGAGGTCACCACATAAATACAGGTTTAATTTATCCCGGAGTCAGATCAATAGTACAAATATTAGACTTTAAGTACAAATTTACACAAAGAGAATTTTTCTATTTGCAACCAATTGATTAGATTGAGGACTACTAACTTTCTTCTATCACTTCTATAGATATCTGACGTATTCCTAATCCATAGTAATACAGGATAATTGTATTTCCAATACTTCAACCGCAAGTAGGTTAGCATTTTAATAACAATAAAATTAGTTAGGTAGAAAATGGTACTAAAAATTAAGAGTGGAGTCATATGATAAGGTTTAAGTAATACAAGTCTCAGTTTAAGTAAAGCATGAAACAAGTTTTAGTAATCCAAAAAATATATATTTCATCATTCATCTGTTTATCCCCTTCCTCCCTTCCATTAAGTCTCTAACCCGTTAAGTTAATGATATACAAATTTATTCAGGCTAAGTTTATTTTTTATCTTACCTTGGTTTTTGCATTTTAAATAGACGTAATTATTTTTCTTCCGCGCTTCAACAGATGGCTTTATTTGACAGAGAATGTAGGTAGATATAGTGAGTGCTAGTGTGGTAAAAGTATCGTTATATTGATTTATATTATTTTTAAGGCGATCTTGAAAGTTTAGGATCAAGGACTTGGTTTGAATTAGAAATGTTTTAATTCTTCTTTTTCTTATCGTGTCGATGGCAAAACTATCTATCTATCCTAAGGAACATTATAAAAATGACCTTCAGGCATGACTAACGTCAAATAGTTTCTACTTTGTGAAGGAATTCATGGTGTGGGAGTAGGTAGTCAAAATATGTGAAGAATATAATATTTCAATGCATAGAATCTTATTGTGAATAAAAATATAATACAAAAATACACATGAAGAACATCAACCACGATCATCAGTCATGATGGATACGACCAAGAAGAAGAAGAATACAAATGTAACCATTGTCTTGTTAAACACTATTTTTCTCCAAACAAAAGTAATTGACTAAAGCGCGAACGACCCCAATCCCGAATCTATGAAACAATGTTGTTCCTATACCTGAACTGGTTTACTTTAGCACATTGTTCGCAACTTTTTAATAGATTTTCGTGAAGAATCAAAAACTTCCCAGACGGTGAGCTTTTTTCATTCCGCCAAGTTCACGTAGCTCGCTAAAATGCTAATTAATAAAAGTCTAAAACTACTTTTCCTCTTAATTAAACATTTTTGTTTGCTTACTGTTGGAATCTCACTTGTTTTGTAATTTTTTCGGTCTAGCTTTCATTTTCGCTACACAATTCGCTTTCGTGAGATTGTCGTGTGACATTTACATGTAGGGCAATAATATTTAGGTATAGCAGAGTAATCATCAATAGCTTTGCTGCTATGAAGTTTTTTGATATCTGATTCTTAGTAAAAAAAATCTTTATTTTTTTTTACAAGTTCCCTATAACGAGCCACGTTGTAACGATTTATGAGTCTAATCCTCTTCAACTATCATGAAAGCTTAGGTCCGCCACAATCGATTTCAGAACGGAGTTAGGTTCCCAATTTGTACTAAATGCCTCTTACCGTATCTCAAAATAGAAAGCTGGAACAAGTAGCGTGTAACAAACATGAATTACTCCGCCATCATTTTAGAGTTAAACCCTACTCTCGGCTACAACTCTAAGCAACTTGAACGGTATCGAGTTGTAAATTTGTGGTAACATCGTTTCAGCAGTATTACAGTATTAGGTAGATGATAATAACTTATAATGACTGGGGCGAGCGCTGCACTGTGGTAATTCACGTAAATCCGATATCATGTTCTCAACTTAAACTTGGATAGTGCTGTGCTAATATCATGTAATTGCGGACAGAATACGCCCGATGGAGCGTAGGTATCAGACTTCCATGCTTAGTTGACTTAGCTTTAGACTAGTAACTACGTGTGTTAATTATACTCATAGCGTTACAAAGACCGTTCCTAGAACTAATGGAAATATTTGCCAATTTAACAACCTGTTCATTGAAACATTTGCCCGGCTTCTAGATTTTGTACCTGTCTTAGGAAGTCTACTCCGCGGAGTCTTAGGAAACTACATTTATATAATAATAATGTAGTGTTCCGTGTCTGGATTCGCTTGTTTATCCATATAAGAAGCTATTTTTTTTCTACACTGGTTCATCGTTGGAACATAAGAACCATTGCCATCTTTAGTTAGTCCTGTTCGTACAGTGTTTGTGTAATCGTATCGATTAAATTGCATTAGACAATAGCACAAGAAAAAAAACAAAACAATTTAGATGAAAAACGGGCACATCTTTTTGGCAGACTTGTTTTAAAATGTATAGGCTCGTTTTACTTCCTTCAACGGAAAGATTACGCAATATAACATAACACCTAAGTTTATTTTTTTGTAATAGGCTAACAATACGATCTCACTCCACCAGGTGGTAATGGTAGTGAAAACCACGTATGAGGTCGACAGAGCCCGGGATCATAGGAGTTAGGGAAAACATGAGCTGGAAAGGCATACTATACCTTTATGACAAGGGGCAGAAAAGAGGAACTGAACCTCTAAGTCCGAGCCACCAGTGTCTGCATTGTATGTTATACTAGTGACCCGCCCTCGCTTCGCTTCGGGTAAATTTTACGTACAAACCTTCCTTAAGAATCACTCTATCTATTAAAAAAAACCGCATCAAAATCCGTTGCGTAGTTTTAAAGATCTAAGCATACATACGGACATACAGCGAAAGCGACTTTGTTTTATACTATGTATTGATAATGTATTTTGAGCTAAAAAAACAACAAAGTAGGTTAATTAATATCCGTAAACATATGTAATGTCATCTAAAATTGTCGTTGTTGGGTGACAACCCAACTTGTTGAAATAAATACACCGTGAAATTTTAGTGGTTGTTTTCCCGTGGCAGAACGATTTGCCTTTAGTAATACTATCGAATCATGCAAATTTTAATTATTCCGCAAAAAAAAAAATTGTTTTTTTCAAATTTTCAAAATGATAATTTTCCAACTCGAAAACGAGAGAAGCTATCGTTCTTTTATAAGATGTGACGTAATCAGGTACTGCTTGCCGCATGAAATCGATGCTTAAAGCTGAAGAAGCTCGACACCCTAAGTCATAAAGCGGTTCGAACCTTTCGTAAAACCGGCATTTATTGATTTTAACAAAAAAGAACTGCATATATCTATTGTACTACTAAGATAGAATCATTTTACTGCGGGAAAACAACCACTAAAATTTCACGGTGTATTTATATTTTACGAGTTACTATTCTAGTGTCTTCTTTTATTTGCTTTAACAGCACACAGCAGTCAACAGTTACAGTCTCTTTAACGCAACAATTCTCGGTACCTGACTCCTAGGGAGCTCCGCAACAAATATTTGATTTGCAGTTTGTTTTGAAACGCTCGTCTGCGCTGTAAAAGTTGACTAAGTACACCGGCGTCGTGGCAGCTTTCAGCTGTTTGAAAACCACTGAATATCGTTTTGTTTCCCCTTTTCTCGGACAGTTTATGTATGTATAAGGGAGCGGTGTACTTTTTTGTTTGTATTCTACGTTTGAGACTGTCTGATGGACGTAACCACCGAACACTTTGTTGGAATTATTAATTCCCCTACAAATTGTCTAAAAGAGCTCTTTGGGTAGGGTGTCCGCTTTCCTTAGGTTGAAATGTAGGAATTATTTGAGTGTAACGTTTATTTGATAATCACATTAATATACTAGAATCAAAATTTATTTATGTTAATAAAAACATTTTTCATATTATTGTTTGATAAAAAAATATTTCCTTATCAAAACGTTAAGCTTATTTGTGATTGCGCAATTAATAGGTAGGTATGTTTTATTAAAATCAACATGTGGTTTTAAAAGGTTTTAAAAAGTTTTAAAAAGTTTTGATTTTAAATCTCTTCAAAAATTATTGCTCTAAAATTTGATTTTGTCTTTTAACTTTTTTATATGTGGATTCTCTAAAATGGTGGAAAATCATTTCCCGAAAGTGGACACCCTAATGACACTCCAAGGTACGTTGTCCGGGGCTTAAATTGTTTCTCTTTATTTTTGAAAAAGCTCTGTTCAAGCAATGTCCGCACTTTATATTTGTTTGTAATCGGATTCGCCAAAATAGTACTTTTAAATCGAGGAAAACTGAATGCTTGTTTTACCTTGCTTTTATTACTATGATATACCTTCCTAGGTATTAGTGACGTTTGAAGACTACAAGCGAATGTTTTCGGACGAACACATTTTAATGATAAGTATACATAACATATACATAAATTTAATGTACTTATTTACTGTACACTGTACATTATATTAAGACATTGCCTTATTAAAAACACAATGAACTAAATGATAGATATGAAAAACTCAGAATTAAACAAATTCGCTTTCTCTGTCCCTATATCCTTATGTGTACTTAAATCTTTAAAACTACGCCACATATTTAAGTGGAGTTTTTATTTATTTTTTAATATGTAGATAGAGGGATTCAAGAGGAAGGTTTTTATTTAAAATTTATCTTTAGCTTTGAGAGGTTAGGTGGGATTTTTATATACTTTTCTTATCTGTCAGTTCAGGACATTGATCTTTGTCTGTATCAGCGAGTACATTTTTAATAAAATGTTTCCCCGTCCACTGAGCCTAGTCACTAGACGTTTGAACGTCTCCAAATTTTCTACTATTGAACTTAAAAGTTCGTAACACAAAGAAAATTCAAATAATAAGCAGGAAGCGTGGAGACGAAACGACTGTCCAAAGCAAACAGCCTTAAGCAATTTGAAGACAGGTAAAATCTTAATCTGAATAAAGACTGTAGAGATGGATAGCGCGGTGCGCTAACTCTTTGAGTTGACTCATTTACTGCGTTGGTTGGTATAACGCATATAAACGAGAAAGGAAAACGGCTGAAAATAATGCAGAAACAATTTAATTTTATTTCAAGACAGCCAGCACGCAGCTTTCTTTTTAGTATTAGCCAACTTAAACTAAAATAAAACACCTAGACACGGTACAAACAAAGATGATCACACAAATATTTATCCCGAATGGGATACGAACCCCCGACGCTCATGAGACAGGGGCACCATACAAAACAGTTATTGAGTTGACGCACAAAATCGGTGCGTTACCCAAACCCATCTCTAAAAGTCCTCCGCACTGATTCCAGCTTTGCCAAAACGGAAGGATTAGGGAGGTCACGAAGCTGACATAGTAGGATTAGCCGAGTGCCGCCGACTCAGCGCATAAATGAAGACTTGCGATTCGGGAGCATTGTGCACTGGAACAGGTAAAAAATATTTTGTTTATATTCCCACGGGAACTGCACATATGATTTTTTATGGGATAAAACTCAACCATTCCGGACGTTTGGAACGTTTTGCAAATCGCGCGCGCCCGATTTTTGGAATGCTTTACAGCGATTATGATTTTCGGAACAATGGAATGACAAATTGTATTAAAAAAAAATAATTTGAGTTTTGTACTTATTTAAAACCTATGTTCAAAATAATTTGTACGTTAGTCCTAAATATAGTACCCATTTGATTGTTTAGGTAAGATATTTGTATCGTTTCAGTATTCAGACGTAATATTTATTAAGTATGTTAATACCCCCGTATTGACATTCGTAATATAAGTGCTTTAAGCTATGAATCAGATCGATGTTTGCGATGTCAGATATCCTCATCACACAAGATAACACGAAACAGTTGTTATTATCAATCCTAGATAATTTTATCAGCGTTATTGATTCCACTCCGTCATGAATTAACTGAGTTCACATCACAACTAACAATCACAAGTATGACCCTCGTAGCAACAGGATTGTATGACCCAGCTACGACTCGCTACGAACTCGCTACGAATAATAAAAGTAAATAACGCGGCATGTATCACTTCCAGACGTTTTTACGGTAGATTTTCCGCGGGATATCCCCGCAAATGGGTTTAGTGGGCCGCGTTCCCGTCAATAAATCTGACACTTGTCAACTGGAAGCTGCTTACGGGAGGCACTCCCTTCGATTTGCGTTGGACCGTCGGGAAGTCGGGCCGACTTTTTTGGATGGCGAACCTTTCTTGTTTTTGTGGGCCCGCTTCTGATTAGTAAATATGTTAGGTACATACCTAACATATTTACTAATCAATAAGTTATAAATTATTAAGTTTTATCTTGTGACATACAACAATATTCAAAAATAAGAAAACTTAACATAAGAACTCTTCTTTAAATATTACTAAAGAAGATCGGAGTTTCCAAATACAAGCAAATCTGTTGCTTAAAAGGAAGCTTTAACCACAGTTTGCTGTATGACATGACACTGTGTGTTGTTGATGAATAAATAATTAAGATTTTTTATAAATGTTTAATACTTGGCGCGTTAGGTATTTAGTGTATAACATTAAGGCGCGCTTTGGAAAATGTTGATAAATCGAAGATTCTATAATTTTCATTATTTCGTTCGTTCATTATTTAAATTTTTAAGTACTTTTGAAAGTTTCTGGCGTAGGGCAATTTCAGCTATGGAGGAGTGAAAACTAAAAAAAACACTATTTAGTATCCAACTGCTAATATGTAAGTACTTTGTGAGTTGATCCGAAATTAAACACGGATCAAGCCGACTCGAGTTGTGACAATTAGTTGGAGCGTTATTATATCGCATTAAAATCTAACGTTACACCGAATTAATAGTAATTAATCGCATGTATAATTGAAACCTAATGGGCTATCGATATCATCGATAGTCCGTGCCATAATTATATTAAACTGCATCACCATTATGCGGTCTTATTAGTGAATGAGGTAACATTAACCGGAGTCCGTGGAAAATGCACAATATCTCTGAAGTATTTACAAAGCTCTAGAGCGGTGTGGGTTATATTAAAATAATTACTTTGCTCGTTAATTAATTGAGAGGTCAAATGTAGCGGTGAAATGCGTAATAATTGAAAGTTGCTTGCATGTTATGGTTAAATACAAAATCAATATCGGCTTTGTAATGAGTGGTGCATGTGCGGTGCTGCATTTGGAATTGTTAATTAATATCAACGTTTAATAAGGTAACATTGGGATTATGGCGGCCGATGATCATTTTCGGATTTTGCTGTCATTACGTACTTACTTGTTTGTTTAATATACCTATCTACCTCTTTGTGTATTGAAGTAGAAAAACCGCTTAAAATGTTGTTAAGCACGAGTTAGATATTTTGACAGACCGTGTCTATTATGTAGGTTCACATTCTAAGTATATAGGTCAGATAAGTCAGAATTATTTCTTAAGGAGCAAGCCAGAACGAAATATGTGCAAAGCTACCAAGTAATGTTGTGTGTAGGTGTGTACTTGCTGAAAATTAAAAACCAATACAGCCCAATCCTCCATTTAAGGCTGTTAAAAAGATGCATTAAATTTACCCACTTGGTGCGAGTAAGAAAATATACCACATCATCGTATGTCAGTTAGAAAAAAAAAGTTAAAAAAGTATTTTCAGCATCCGGTCGAGTAGAATTTTCACTTGTCTGGTTATTGGTGATAGTAGTGATGTAATATTTGCGTTGTTTACATTAGACCGATTATTATGAACAAGATAATGGCACCGTGTTTCAGAGCATATTACGGGCTTATGTTGTTCACAATTACGTTGAGCGCCTACAATTTCGGATATCGGTTTTGTTACAGGTTATTATGCTTGGAATCCTTAATTAATACCCACAGCGTTCGTTTAATATTAGATCATTAAAACCGCAATGTTGGAAACTTACCTGCTTTCGGAAACTCGAAGTTGTATAAACAAAGGGAAGTTTACGTTGCGAACTTTGAACCCTACCTATGTCAGCTTACAAGTTATAACTTCCGATTCTAATTAAAAATTTAACAAAGAGGATAATGGCGGCTGTTGGTAAATCGAAAATAATGGATGCTGTTAACGGATTGAGGTGGAAGGCAAGCATTAGAGTGGAGATTGGAAGTCCGCTGACAAAGTGCTGTTACAAAGTTTTTTATTGCTCATTGGAAGGGATCAACTAGTTTATATTAGGGGTACAAACGCCGAAGTCGGTTAACGAAAGTTTTTGACGCTGAAAACGTAATTATGCTGTATTATACTGCTGGTCGCTGATAGGCTGAGGCATATTTCATTGGTTTATCATTATTGGTATAAACTCAAATAAATACCTAGGCAAAAGTTTGATAGGGATACAATAGTTTGTTCATGCATTTGATATTAACTGTCTAAGACTTGCTATTTAGTCCAGTCAAATTAGCTCTTTTAAACACCAATCTGCGGAAAAATTACTAGTGAGCTGAATTTTGGTACACACTTTTATTACGGCATTGTAATGAAGGTGTGAAAAATCGTCATTCATATCGTGCCGGCATAAGTTATAGGGGTCAAAAGGTCGCGAAAATCAGTTTTTCGCGAATATCTCGCGATCTATTGCTTGTAGGTTAATTGAGGTCATTAGAAAAATTATTTGTTATAAAATTATCTACACAAAATGTCCTTTGCATTTTTATGTAGAATTGAAAGTTTTCGGAGGAGAGCGCCGAGAAAGCACTCACATACGGTATTGTATACCAAGGCGTACGCCCTATGCTTTTCATTGATATTTGTAAGCGTGTTGTTAATAAAATCTACTACATACAGACATATAGCATTAGTAATAATGAAAATCATGAAGATGTTTAAAAAAAGATTTGTAATTGTACAAAAAATTGCAGCGGTAGAAAATATGTCCTAGCATTGACAATGCATCTCGAGAGCAATTTTCTTGTTGGAATATTTCTGCAAAATTGTTTAAATCAGATCTTTTTTCAAACATCTTCATGATTTTCAGTTTTCCTTTTCCAAAAAGGAAAACTTTCTGTACTAGTATTACTAATGCTATATGTCTGTATGTAGTAGATTTTACTAACAACACGCTTACAAATATCAATGAAAAGCATAGGGCGTACGCCTTGGTATACAATACCGTAGTATAATGAGTGCTTTTCTCGGCGCTCTCTCCGAAAATTTTCAATTCTACAAAATGCAAAGGACATTTTTTGTAGATAATTTTATAACAAATAATTTTTTTAATGACCTCAATTAACCTACAAGCAATAGATCGCAAGATATTCGCGAAAAACTGATTTTCGCGACCTTTTGACCCCTATAACTTTTTAAGCCGGCACGATATGAATGTCGATTTTTCACACCTTCATTACAATGCCGTAATAAAGGTGTGTACCAAAATTCAGCTCACTAGTAATTTTTCCGTAGATAAAACCTAATTTGACTGGACTAATTGTGAATTGCAATGAGTGACTTTTTAGAGACATCTAAACCACACAAAAAATAGACAAACCGGGGTATTCAGTACATTTTAGCAATAAAATACTTGCAATCCCGTTTAATAAAACAAAGTGGTCCCCATATAGCTGTGATGAGATATAATTTTTTACCTTTATTGCAGTTCACAGACACTTTCCCCAGGGGCACCGCTTTTAAAACAGTTTTTATATTTAATTTCATTGTGAATATTCTCAGTGTCCTTTCTTTTCAACTGTTATTATATTCTAACACAGCTAGTATTTGTTAGTTTGCATAGTTTAGAGTAGTTAAGAATTAATTAAGCTTACAAAGGCACCAATAGAGACCCGTGGTTATGACTCCATTTTCATTAATTCCATTTCAGTCGCTTTAATTCTAGGGTCTTTATGAATTTTAATATGATTTGTTAGCCATCGAACTTTGAGACGGGGGGAGTTTGGTGGGAAAATGGACTTTGGTGCCTTGGTATAGGGGTGAATGTTGTTTTTTGTGGTTGGAAAAGATTTTGACACTTGTTGCTCGCATCTGGAATGCAGCACACGCGAAAGGATGTGACGTCGTCAAGTCGGGGCAGCTTCTTAAGCTGTATTTTCGATTACAGCGGTCAGTCAGCGCTGTTATTGCTTTTATTACATCCCAGTGTCGGATGAAGCTTACTGGATTCCAAGACACTGAAGAAATTCGAACGCAGAGTGATAATTGAGTTATGTCATTACTCTTCGCGTTGAAGAACAAATGCACATTTGTTAGACACTTTGGTCCTTGCATGTTTCGACAGTACAAGGCGATTTAGCAAAGCTAAGCTAAATAAGCTAATAAAAAATAAATGCAGCGTTGTGCTGCAAGAAGTTTATTTATTGGTTATGATGATGTAAATAGTTTTGAAAAGATATAATGATAAGCTAAAAATATTTTTTCATCACAACCTTAAAAAAAGGTAATTATAAAAAGGGCTCTTTACCATTTTGTTTTACTTTACGTTTTTTATTAGATAGAGGGATTCAAGAGAAAGGTTTATATACTCTAAGCAAAAGAAGGGCGGGTTACTAATAGAGTTATAATTCAACAGTTTAGCTTTTGATTTGTTTAGATGCACAGTCAGTAAGCTGTGATATCTGTGTAGATATTTGCCCCTCTCCCTTTGAAGGCAGACGTCAACAAGTTTTTACTTGAAAGTTTAAAAGTAAACAACATCTGCGAGGAGGCTAACTAGCATTCGGATTAAATACTAAGTTTGATGAAGTAATGGCTCCGACATGACCGTGAATAAGTTGTAAGCTCATTTCCAAGTTGCTAATTTATCGCGAGTTCTAGTTATAACTGGTACCGTTATCCACATAACGCTGAACTATCAAGCAGTGGCGTTACGAGCGCACTTTATCCTGCGGGTTCGGGGGGAATTACTTTACATTGTATGCGCTTCAATTTGTGCTCAGCGTTCAGTTAGGTTTGCAGTTTTATTTTGTGTTACTTGCTACTGACTTACTTCTTGACTACTTTTGACTGACTCGGTGGAACAGTGGTTAGTGACCCTGCCTGGCGGTTCCAAGAGTCGTGGGTTCGATTCACACTCGGGACAAATATTTCTGTGTTCATCACATCGGTGTTTGTTCCGTGCCTGGGCGTGCCTATGTATCTAAGTATGTATTTATAAATATCTATGTATGTATATCAGTCTCTGATGCCCATTGTACAAGCTCTGCTTAGTTTGGGGTCAGGTGACCGTGTGTAGAAATGTCCCAAAATATTTATTTTTTTATTTATTTACTGGTGTATTCGTCGACTTATAATAAACCCGCTGATAGCTAATGCCACTGCTATAGAAACTAACTAATACCTACATACCCTCTAAGATTATTACACAATTTATAAAAGGTATTATGAATAACTAAAAAAATTTTTTAGTATCCAGCATTACATTCTTAAAAAAAAAACAGATATTTGTTAAAAATCATTAACAATTTTCTGTTTTATATTGAAATTGTCGAAACTCAAATGAAATAATTATTTGAGTTCAAATTCCAGTCATATATAATTATACATACTATACACAATAGCTTCATTCCACAAGCGTGGAATAGTTATTTTCAATTTTTGGTATGCAATTTGATGTACTATATCATTAAATTCCATTCCGTGCGCTTTTCCAACACAAGTTTTCATAGTTGCTCTATTAAAATCCTGTATTGATAGAGCTTTACTCGGATTGATTGCCCTAATGAAGAACGGATTAATTGGATAAAAATATAAAACTTCATTTTTGTTCGACCGCTATTTACTGTTCAATGTAGTCAGAAATCTTTTTTACATTTGAAAACATAATTTGCAAATGGCCCAATATTATGATGCGTGCATTTAGTTTACGGGGATTACTAAACCTGATACTGAAAATTAAGTTTTTCGTGTAACTCTTTGTGACAACCTTCTTTCTAGTCAAATAAGAACGATTTAGATTAGTTTTAGTTAGGTAAGTGATCAAATTATATTTGTTTAGTAGAACAAATATAATTTGATCATTAACCTGATTTACAAACTAAGCTCTCCATTGCAATACCATCTGGTTTATCAATTGTACGACATATTAGTTAATTAATATTTAGCTCAAATGTTTTAAATCGACTTAAATATTATATAAGAATATATAACGTACTAAATATATTTTATGGTCATTTATGTAACTAATTTTATGTATGTACGTAACTAACATTGATAGACCCAGCATTTAAATCAACGAAATTAACGGACCAAATAGAATGATAGAATTTCGACCCAGTCGTCATGTCACGTCCCCTATGTAGAGAATAGGAACATTTAAAAACGTTTCTCCACAAAATATACCTGCAGCGTTCCGCAACACCTCCGCGATAACCTTAACTAAATTACTTACCCATCTCAATGTTGCGATTGCTTTGTTTCCCCCCAAGCAAAGGCAAGTGAGCGGAAGCAGAGAAGGCAACAGCAACTTGGACCTTTGATTGCGGATTGCAAATGTTTGGACGAGCTTACCGGAGTCGCATCAATTATTCAAATAACTACGTACTCGGAGTGGCCGGGTGATGCGGCGAATATTGCAGCGTGTAAGCTCCTTACAAGGCAACTTGGTGGTGATTTGATGGAGACGCTACTTGATCAAACTTAGACTGCTGGAGAAGCTCTCTTGTGGCTCCGATAGGATTTATTAGTGTTATACTGTGTGTTCGATTAAAATATGTATATTATTATACTTACAAAACTGTTTAAAGCTGACTACGATTCCAATATTTTAACTAAAGTTTAGTTCCTTTGTAGGGTGTGCTTACTTAAACCAAATCAGCTGTTCTTTAATTGGTAAATTTATATAAAAAAATAAGGCGTCCGACCTATTTCAGCCATGGCGGCCGATCTCAACTGAAATCAGCCAAGTGCGCAGGACATATTATAGTGCACAAGTGTACGCGCAAACACAAGTGCACTCTCTATTCCCTTACTCTCATAATTCGGTGAGACGGCAATCCGACATGACCGATGACAGATCGGGCGCAGGACCACCGGCTTAACGTGCTTTCCGAGGAACGGGCGTTCAACCGCCAACTTCCTGACTCCGGGCTGAGTAAATTCATTACAGAAAAACTCACACAATTTTTACCCGACCCCGGACTCGAACCGGAGACCTCTCGGCCTAACGCAGCACTTGCTACCCATAGACCAACGAGGCAGTTAAATTTATAAGTATGATTAATGACGCACATGGTCATGTTTTACATAGTTAGTATATATTGCAGCGTGTAAGCTGCTTACAAGGCAACTTGGCCGGTGGCGCGATGGTGAATTGATGGAGACCCTACTTGATCAAGCTCGACCACGGCTTGCGAAACTGGATGTCTCCGATGAGAGTTGTGCATTAAGTTTTAAATTTACTAGGTTTACTAATTATAGACGACTTCTTCTTCTTCTTTAGCTTTTCTCTACCATTTTGTTGTAGGCCTCCTTCAGCTTTTTCCATCCCCCTCGACATTGAGCTCGGTGCATCCAATTCAACTTTTTGACTATATCTCCAAGACTAATCTGTCGACTATAGATTAATGAATAGAATTTTCAGTGAATTCTTCGTGTATAAATGACATAACATTCGAATGTAAGTATAATTATTATGATATTTTTATGTCAGAGTCAGAACAGATCCCTTGATCATCGTTCCAATGGCCCTTGTAATATTTGAAATCGTGAAAACTGATATTGAACATTTTAAAAGTAACTTTCAAGGAAAAATGCTATTGTTTCATGAAGCGAAATAAAATAATTAGGACAGATATAATGCATATTAATAATTCATTAAACTTTTAAAGCTGATTTGATATGCTTTTAACATTAAAAGCATATTCAATTATATATTTGTTCGTAAAAGTACGACTAATGTTTAATAACGCATTGAATATTTCAAATGTAAGCTCAACATATAAAGTGCAAGTTTATTATATTTATTTTCATTAAAATATTACTTGCATTAACTGATTAACGTTTGTAACGAAATCCACACTAATGAATAAATGAAATTAGTACTTGTTTTTTTACTCTAGTATCTAATTTTTGTCTGTACTCGGCGCTGGGCACACAACATACCCCTATAATGTTCTAATAATTTAGTTAGAATGCTCTTACATCTTATTACGCTGCACGTAATATCCCCAAAGGTTTAAAACAACTTGATACTAGTCCTCCGGTTGAACGGACGCTGCAAGACCAGACGGCATCCCTTGGGCCAAAACTACCGAGGTTTCATGCATCTTAGAAACTCATCAAACCCAAATCTGCAACGTAAGGAGCCCAAACGTGGAACAAATTGCAACAAGTATTTGTACCTGTCTGTCTTGGTGCATTAAATGCGCTAGTGATGTGCATGTGCAGTTCGTGGACGAACTAGTTCGTTAGAGCGAGGTGAACGACATGAACTATGTGCGCATTATTCCCTGCTTAGTTAGTTCGTGACCCAGTGATGGAAAGTGGCGTCGATATAACTGAGCAA
The DNA here is from genome assembly GCA_039566165.1 of Maruca vitrata. NCBI lineage: Eukaryota > Metazoa > Arthropoda > Insecta > Lepidoptera > Crambidae > Maruca > Maruca vitrata. The sequence continues at coordinate 11,711,311 of CM076917.1, read as the reverse complement.
AAGCGCAAAAAAAATCAATTTTAAAACCGTTTTTGTTGTGATAATCAGCCCTGCTTTGCTACGCTTTGTCTGACGACTAAGTAAATGAAGGGTTTGCGTTTAATTTCTTCTAGGTAGGGTGGGTACAAGGAGAAAAAGAACTAAAAGAGCGCACTAGTTCTTTTACGATCGGCGTACTAGTCTTACCTAGCTCGGAACTACTATATCCTAGTCTAGCATACTCGTATGATGCAGATTATTTCGCCATTTAGGTGTACCCACAACTCTTGGGAGTGGTCGTTAGATGCGCCTGAAGGAATCTAGTTTATGATAAATAGCTTTTTAAACTCCGTATTCGTTACCCGACTCCAAAGAAACATGGAATGCAGTTTCGGTAACTCTTCTAGCAACATGTGCAACATTTCCGTCTTTTCAAAATAAATATAAAATAGAACGTCGTGTATTAGCGAATTGAAGTTTTCATCATCATCATTAGCCTATATACCTACTTCTCCACTGCTGGGGCACGGGCCTGTCCCTAAACTAGGCCGATCAGGCCATAGTCAACCATGCTGGCCAAGTGCGAGTTGGTCGACTACACAATCTTAGAATGTCTTCGTAGGTATCCAGCTTTCCTTATTAACACTGATAAATCGAATACATAATAACTTCAATCGCCTACAATTCAATATCAGGATTGAATAACACTCGAATAAGGCTCTCAATGTGTGTTAGCAATACTCAAATAAATATAAATAAAGGACTTGAAAAAGATATATCAACGAGAAAAATAACTAATACCATCTATCTTACTAACAACGATTTATTGTACCTTATTTAAAGTGTTTTAGAAAATATAGAACGTAATTTTTATTTGAAACTATATTCTTTCGAAAACAGAGCCGCACAGTTCAATGTACGATCAGTGAACCATTGCGTTTTGATGTACCAATAGCAATATATCATACGATTTATGAAGCGTGCTACATCGGCTAAGAACACATTTACAATCATCTACGGCATCATACGCGAACCATATACTTAGTTCACCTGTTAACGTACTTAAAAACTGCTTTCTACTTACATGCCTTTATTAAAAAAGCAAATAAAAACATGGATACAACATATGAAACCATAAAGTCATATAAATCTGTAATCTTTTTTTGTAAGTACATATTATTTTTCATCATCATCTAATAATAATTTAATGGAATAAGTTTTTTTTATTAATTTATGTAACAATTTCAGTCATAATATGATATTCCTAAAGAAAATAATGTACAACAATGTTAATGGACTTAACACGGTTTAAGTTAGAAAACTGAGTCTGTCCGGGATATTTACCATTAGTACAGGATCCGTGGTGTATTTTTTCACTTGATTACTATCAAGCTAATTTTCCGTGAGTAGCTTCATTTTGATAAGACGCCCAAAAAATTCCTGTGCGAAAATTTTTAATTGTGGTAACTAACAGAGGTAGCAATGATTAAATATTTAGGACCGTAGGACCGGGACAAAGTACCACGGAATTTTTAGGACAATATGACCGTTACATTATATAAATATTAACTAAGTAAAATAATAAAAATCAGCTGGTTAGTAATCATTTTTGGTGATCTCGTTATCGATACAAGTTGGAGGAGGAGATCACCAAAATGATTACTACCCACCTGATTTTTATTATTTTACTTAGTTAATATTTATATAATGTAACGGTCATATTGTCCTACAAATTCCGTGGTACTTTGTCCCGGTCCTACGGTCTAAATATTTAATCATTGATACCTCTGTTAGCTACCACAATCAAAATTTTCGCACAGGAATTTTTTGGGCGTCTTATCAAAATGAAGCTACTCACGGAAAATTAGCTTGATAGTAATCAAGTGAAAAAATACACCACGGATCCTGTACTACATGTCATTCTGTTTTAATGAGCTATAAAAATAATGTAATTAATTTATTAAAAACAAAAAGTGTTTTACTTAATGTTACTGCAGAAGTCCCACAAAACTATTTGCATAGTTTTTCTGTGGTCTCTTACATAGAAACCGGAAATAAATATCAATAATATAAATCTACTATACAATACTATGTTAGAGTAGATAGGTGAAACTCTTTGAGTTTAGCCTTAAAAATATAACGATTTTGTACCTGGCGTATTTGTCCTGAGTGTAAACTCAGTTACACGGGTAACGATGATAGTTTAAAGTTATGACGTTTTTGTTTTCTAAATATGACTGTGTTAATCTCGCCACTTGATTGACAGCAATAAAACCCTCAAATGTTCAGATAAAATTGATCCGAGACCCTAGCACTACCTGGGCTAAAGCTTCTTTACATCAAACGGCATAACAAATTCATACATTATGTATAAACGGCTTAATGGAGATGGTATGAGGTCAGGCCGACTTGGCATTAAGAGCTTTTGGAAGGGACCGCGGGGGGAGGCAAAGTGAATATTATAACAGGAGACTGTTCTATTTTCCAGCTGATGTTCCCATTTTGCGTGCGCGATGGAAGGGTGGAAGGTACAACACCATAAAAATGAGCATTTTGCGCTAGCGTCATTTGTCTAGATTAGCAAAGTTGCCGCTTCGCTAATGTAACGCGAAGATCATTTTAAATATCAGGCCACCAGAACCAGAGTGGCCCAAACCACAATTTGTCATATTTTTAATTAACTATGGTAATGTCCCCTTTCAAACCCCTAATTTCGTACTTTCGACTCAAAGATAAAATCAGTAAATAAACGTAGATAGCAATAAAAAAAATTGTGGCATTTTGATTCTTATTCAATATTAAAGAGCATAGTGGCCCAAGTCACTTGGGCCACTATGGCATCGGCCGCCATTATGGCTCATGTAACTTGGGCCACTCTGGTCTTTGATATTTACCTGTAAATATTTAAGTATTTGTGGTAACAAAATTGATGTTGTTATTAAAATAAGTAAACAATGCAATAAATATTTGGAATATCTAAACAAACAGACAGCATCCAGGGGACCACAAGAAGTAGGGGCATGCCTCCTAAATTTTTTAGAGAACATGTAAATACAAAAATGTCGGACTCACGCACAAAGGTTTCCGTACCACTGATTTATGAAATTAAAGGCCTTTTTTAATTTAAGGTATTTGTATGAAAGATTACGCAACAATAAGCGGTTTAGGTACGATTTACGAGGTATTAAATAAAACTACTTACTACATCTCGTTCAAAACAATTTACGTGGGTAGTTTATATAGTAATGTACATCATTTTATTATGTTTTTTTAGATTTCTCATCACCTCTCATTATGGTTATTTATTAGCGTTTTTTCCCCTTTGGAAACGTCTGTCACGCAAACTATTCGGTTTAGAAAAACAATATTTTAGAAACTTCGATATCATTTTGAAGACCTATCCATAGATACCCCACATGTATGTGATTGACGAAAATATTATTTTTGAGTTTCTGTTCTAAGTAAGGGGAGCCCCCAATATTTATTATTATTTATTTTATTTTTGAATCAAAATCTTAATGCGGTTCACAGAATACATCTACCTGCAAAGTTTCAACAGTATAGCTCTTATACCTACTTTCGGAAAAAAATGGCTGTGACATACGGACGGACAGACAAACAGACATGACCAATCTTTAAGGGTTTCGTTTTTTGCCATTTGGCTACGGAACCCTTAATAGGCTAATCATGTACTCAGACCTGTGTGTTGTAATGCATATAGTAAACTAGCGGCCGCCCGTGACTTCGTCCGCGTATTAATGGGTTTTAGTACCAATGATGTATTAAAATAGCCAACATGCCTTGTAAAATTAGTTATTTTTAATGAGAGTTCCGTCAACGTTCTCCCATACAACGTATCACCCCCCTCCCCCCCAATAACTCCCATGGGGGTCGAATTTCACAAAAAAAAAACAGCGCTGGTGTCTCCCGAGGGCTCGCTATTCCATACCACGTTTTATAAAAATCTATATGTTCACATCCCCCAATGAAACCCATGGGGGTTGAATTTTAAAAAAATGCATATGCCTATATGTTATTCCAGAGTGCCAGCTACCATCATACCAAATTTCATGAAAATCGGTTCAGACGTTTGAGCGTGAAAGAGTAACAAACATCCATCCATACTCACAAACTTTCACGTTTATAATATTAGTAAGGATAAGGATTTTAGCAAGACGTCATCCCGAAATACTTCAAACTTTTAACTAGAGATTCTATTTTCTGAGGGCAGAAAATCAGCCTTGAGAAGCAATTAGTGATTCTCGACTGAATAACTGCCTGTTAAATTTAAAATCTTGCTTTATGTGCCTAAGATAATCTTAAATTGATATATTATTAATATATTATTAGTATTGTGTATTATTTGCGCGAAAACACTACACATTTGAATTTAAACTAATTTTACTTATTAAGCCCGCCGTTTCGAGCTCTTTACAGCGCTAGCAAGGGTCTTGCCCGTGACCGTGAGCGCTGTAAGGAGCTCGAAACGTCGGGTCTCTAAATAATATCTTTAGAATAGCAAAACACGCCAGTTGAATCCGTAAATATAGTTTAATTTAAATATATAATAAACCTAATTATCAGGTTCATACACATTGGCCCATTATGTATAGACTGTTTATAAAATATTTTATCCATGCTAAATGCCAGAGTGGCCTCATCATTCTCCTGCCCTTGTCCCACGCTAAGTGGGGTCGGCGCAACATGTGTATTTCTTCCACTCGGGCCTATCATTCGTCAGCTCTGTGTCTACTCCTTTCACTCCCATATCATCTCTCACGCAATCCATGTCTTCTTCGGCCTGCCTTCACCGTTACGTCCATTGACATTCATACTTATCACTCTTCTAGTTACATGGCTTTCTTCCCTCCCTTAACATGCCCGTACCAAGCTAACCTTGCACTTCTCACCTTTTCTAAAATTGGTGCAACTTTCAGACTTCCCCTTAGATATTGATTCCTAATCCTATCCAACCTTGTTACTCCACACATCCATCTCAACATACGCATCTCATTTGCATGCACCTGCCTCTCTTCAGTCTTTTTCATTGCCCAGCACTCAGATCCATACATCGCGACAGGTCTGAATGTCTGATGACCGTTTTGTAAATGCCAGAGTGGCCTATCTGCAAAAAAACGTATAAATAAGTAAAATAAAATTATTATTTCCATAGTTCATCTAAGTTTTAAAAGTAACTCATTTCATATTTTACAACTTTTAAACAAAGTTTCTACCACTTTCTTTCAATAAAATTTACTTAAAATTTCACCTTAACTATTTTCGCATATATCTCCATAATTGTATTTTGGGGTTGGGCCACTCTGGTTCTGGTGGCCTCATATCTAACCTACAATTTAATTTACGTTTTACAGTTGATTTTAGTTTGTATGTTAAGCACAGCAATAGTTATTCTAAGAAATCTTGTAATATGTTTGTTAATAAGCAATAATCATGTCATTGACTTTGATTACCATTGTTTTGCCAAAACCTGCATTATACCATTTGCGTATTATGTTTGCACATGTTATCTGTATAAATTTTTGTTTCTTTTTAGCAAAAATGACACAAAGGAGACGGGCGAATCTGGGCCTATAATGTACACAAATAAAATATTTATCAATATTTTTTTCTTAATTTTTAATTTCGAAATATTAAGCCATTTTACCATGGGATATTAAATATATATTTAATCATAATATTATTGACTTTCGTTACTTCCTAGCTTTACTGTCATTTTTTGACAATGTTGCCAAATGAAATAAAGTAATGATATAAATAAAGAAATGATATAAAATAGAAAATAAAAGCAATGAAAGTGAATAAAGTGTGTTTGTCTTTAGATTATGTTTTAAAAATTAACGTTTAAATAATTAATTATATAACAACGTTTATAAAAACATTGTAAAAATAAATTGATCAACAGGTTTATTTTTTTCTTGTACTGGCAACAAAGTAACCCCATGTTACATCAAAGTAAAACGTCAAACTAAAAAATCATCATTGGCTTGAACTTACGATAGCGGATATTTCGTTTTGTTGTGTTTTCGTGTGCTTTTATTATTCAATTAGTATTATTTTGCGACGATAGATTTTGATGGTTATTACGAGAATACAATGACTGATCAACGACTTCATTGTATCAATTGCGGCATAGCTAGCTGGCGGCGGATTACATCAAAATAGAAGAGGAAAGCATAATATTATTGTTCTTGCTTGGTAGGAAAAAGAAATGTGGGCTGCTGTTGTCACATAATGTCCATAATATGGTACCTAGGCTGGGCGAAACATCAAGAGTATTTAATACCACCTGCACAGTTTTAGGACGATATTTTAATTGTTTCTGATGAAATAGATGATCAATAAATAATTATTATGAGAGAAATGTGTTCTTCATTCATACTTATACCCATCTACTTACACTAATATTATAAAGAGGAAATACTTGTATTTCTGTGTGTCTATTTGTATGTTTGTAATGTATAAACTCAAAAACTACTGCGCCGATTTCAAAACTTCTTTCACCATAAGATTCACCCTGAGTAACATAGGCATATATTTTATCCAGATACGGGAAGAAGTTTCCCCGGGACGCGGGTGAAACCGCGGGAAACAGCTAGTCTTTTACAATAATCTTAGAAACCGCAATGTGTTAATGTGCTAAAATACAATCTGATAAAATCTAGTCAGTAGTAGTCTTTATACAACGTGAGAGCACTGAGAGTTTGTTAGAATAACTCATAACGAAGCAAATTATAACACTCTGTATCTTTTTTCTCCCATGTAGCAGTTGTTAAAAAGTTTATTTATTTTAAATAGCAGTAATATCAGAATTAAATAGTGTAATTGTTGCTGTACAGTCAGGTCCAATTTTGTATGGACGTTCGCCCGTCTCCTTTAAAGTACATAGTAATTTAGTGTTAATTCTAAAAAACTAGACGCAAGACAACGATGTAAAAGGTAGTTAAAATTTTTATTAACAGCTCCTAATTATAAAGGTTCTATGAAAACAGCAGTTTATTCTGTTACAAATTAACGCGGCAAGTAAAATAATAAAAACCGAATCAAGGAAAACGAGATAATATTCTATTTAGCAATTAAATTGTAATTATGAATAAATCGGATTGACTGAAGTGACGGCAGAGTGTATATAATTGTTTTACTATTGTTTAGGTTTTCACATATTTTTTTTATAAAAATCATTTTTCAGATTTTGTGTTGTTACTCGGATAACAATACAAAAATATTAAAATAAAAGAAGTTCTCACAAGTAACTTCACAGTAATATAGCTTACATATAAAAATACCATAAAGGCTACAATTCATAAAGATATATTTTTGTTTATCTAAAATATATTGAAAACACACTGATGAAGTCGCTGGCGGTCCATTTACTTATGAATCTGCACGCATATAAAATACCTAACATTTATTATTTTTTGTTCCAGGTCAGTTCCAATTACAATGAATGTTTCCCGAAAAAGGTATTTATTCTGTTTATAAATATAGCTATCATAACTTAACCAACGTGTCAAAAGGCCAGGCTTTAAAACTGAAATACCTAGTAATTGAAATGCGTTTTTAGTAAATCGTATCCGATCCGTTTGGAATCAAATATTCCATGTTTTCAACGCATATCAAATGGCTATTATTTTAAATTGTTCTTTCATGAAAATGGGATAGTTGGATATAATTTGTTTTTCAATTAATCGTTTATTATTATTAAATCAGTTATGATTGTTTTAAATTCTGCTTTTTCTCCCACATTTAATTTTGTTATGGCTAGAATCCACTGTCCAATGATGATTTGGTTTATCATAATATCCTCGAGTAAGTATTTGAGTCATCGTATTGTTTCTCCATTTGCATAAGCTACGCAACAAATTCACTACCGGTGTCTGTTACAAAGATTTAAAATAAGTAGTAATAGTATTATAAAATTTAAAGCTTTAATTTAATTTTTCAAAGCATTGCTGTCCTAATCATTTTAACGTTGGCCAAACAAGCTTTATATGTAAATAATGACAAAAAAAAGTCTTACTAACGTTTAAATAGAATGTTTCTTCAGAATTAGTAAATAAGTTCCAATCGGAAATACACGTCAGGGTCCACTTAGTGTCATTAGTTTATCTCATGATTTAGATATTAAATTAATTAGTATTAATTAACACAATAAGAAAAAAACTTATCTCCCAGTTCTTAGTACTTACTGAACCTTACAAATATCAAATTAGCCACGCAGCCTGGTATTTATAAAAAGACCACTCTTTCTGATTGGCAACGAACAAACAGAGGAGTAGGTCGGCAATAACTTTGATCTAGTTTCCAGTTCTCCTTACAAAGTTGAAGTAATAAAAAAGAAAATAAATTGCAGGTGACCACTTTACCTATATTTACAAATAACATCTGGAGAGGTACTTCAACGATTTTTTTCGTTACGAGCGTCACCTTAGTTTCTCATGTGCTAGCAATATACACCGTGAAATTTTAGTGGGTGGTTGTTTTCCCGCAGTAAAATGATTCTATCTTAGTAGCACAATAGATTTGTGCAGTTCTATTTTACCAAAATCAATAAATGCCGGTTTTACGAAAGGTTTAACCGAAACTCGAAAGCACGTGCGAACCGCTTTATTACTTAGGGCGTAGAGCTTCTTTAGTTTTAAGCATCGATTTCATGCGGCAAGCAGTACCTGATTACGTCACATCTAGCTTCTCTCGTTTCCGAGTTAGAATTTTTGTTTTTATTTGAAAAAAAATTTTTTTTTTTCAATGAATTATTTGCATGATTCGATAGTATTACTAAACTGCCACGGGAAAACAACCACTAAAATTTCACGGTGTATTTAGGTCCAAGTTTACAAAAAAAAATTTTTTATAATTTATCTTATTATTTCCGTACACTAAGTTATTAGAATAATATTTCAGAACAAGTATTGGAATGACGTCAATGTGTCATGTATTCGTCTTCAAAGACCCAACTCGCGTCGTAGACACAAAATCCACATCCAGCTTCTATAATAATCCGACGCACGACGCACGTCAATTAATCAACTGCCGACACACATATATGTTTAATCAATTATTACAAACACTTCCCCTTGTTTAACGAGAGGCGCGATTGTGAGCTACACATTATCAGCACTTAGTGGGGCAAACTGTTTCAAGGCGCATGCGCCTGCACTACTTGCACCCCTTAGCGGGGCACCATGAGTTAGCTATCGAAAACTTACGTACGTTAAAAACCGAAATGAAATGAAATAATTTATTCTGCAAATAGATTTACATGAAATACTTTTGCACGTCAAGTTGTAAATAAATTAATCACAAATTACATAAAAATTCACAAGTTACATAATTCATTGATGTCCAAGCGAGCAGCTCATCATGTCCATGGATTTTTATCATTTATGTAGTCTTCTACTTTATAATATGCTTTTTTCACAAGACACGACTTATTAAAAAGTTTGCAATTGTAAAAAGGCACCTCATTAACCTTATTTGAGATCTTATTAAACAATTTTGTGCTTAAACCTAAGAACGACTTTCCAGTCTTTTGAAGCCTGAGCCTTGAAACGGCAAGCGTATGTTTATTTCTGGTGTTAAAATGGTGAGCATCCGATTTCTTATTAAATGATTGCATGTTCTTGTAAACATATGAGATACAATCCAAAATGTACTGGGAAGCTACGGTTAAAATATCTATATCTTTAAAAATATCTCTAAGGGAGTCACGCGGTCTTAAGCCATATATGGATCGGATAGCCCTCTTCTGTAGGACAAAAATCGTTTGTATATCAGAAGCAGACCCCCACAGCAGAAGACCGTATGACATAACACTATGAAAATAGCTGAAATAAACTAACCTTGCCGTTTCAACGTTAGTTAAATTCCTGATTTTTCTAACTGCATACGCAGCTGAACTATGCCTACCCGCCAAAACAGAGATATGAGGTCCCCATTGTAACTTAGCATCTATAGTGATTCCTAAAAATTTTGTAGATTCAGTCAATTCCACAAGTTCGTTATTTAACGATAATGTTAGTATCAACTTGTCTTACATTTGGCATTGTAAATCTCATACATTTAGTTTTTTTCGCATTTAACAATAAATTATTTGTATTAAACCAGTAAAGAACTTGTGAAAGGGTACTATTTACCTCGTCGTAATTATTTTTACCTCTGTCAATCTTAAAAATCAATGATGTGTCATCAGCAAACAGTACCGTCTCACATAGGTCTGCAGTGAAATACGGAAGGTCATTTATATAAATCAGAAACAGCAAAGGTCCCAGAATCGAGCCCTGGGGCACTCCCATGAGAATAGGAGCGCCACACGAGTCAACTCCATTGACATTCACTGTTTGCACCCTATCTTTGAGATATGATTTCAATAAATCAATCGCTTTATCTGAGACACCATAATGATGCAATTTTAATAACAATATTTCATGATTTACACAATCAAAGGCTTTTGACAGGTCGCAAAAGATGCCTATTGCATCCTGCTTATTCTCCCAAGCGTCAAAGATATGCTTGACAAGTGACACTCCTGCGTCAGTGGTGTATCTTCCTTTGGTAAAGCCAAATCGCTTATTATGTAAAAGACATTAATTGAGAGAATATAATTTTTTCAAAAATTTTACTAAGTGCTGGTAGTATTGGAACAGGTCGAAAATTGGATGGGTCACTTTTATTACCTGTCTTGAATAGAGGAATTATTTTACTTAACTTCATTAAATTAGGAACCTATCGAATAATTTTTCATACTACCGATTTTAGTTCTTAGCGTAACCACTAGGGGCGCTGTACAAGTTTTTCATGGACATATTTACATAGGCGATATCGAGTCTGTCACTTTTAAACTCATTTTCGTTGCAAAAGTCAAGGTTTGTGGAAGAACGACCTAGTTGAGGCAATATAAAAGTAAAAAGAGCAGGACTGGCTCGGTGCAACGGTGGTTAGTGACCCTGGCTGTTGGTTCTAAGAGTCGTGGGTTTGATTCCCACTCAGGACAAGTATTTGTGTGGTGAAAATTGGTGTTTATTCCGTTTCTGGGTGTAAAAATACCTTTGTATGTATGTCTCTGACGCCCATAGTACAAGCATTGCTTAGTTTGGGGTCAGATGACTGTGTGTGGGAATGTCCCAGATTTCCCTGATATTCATTTTATATTCTGTTATATTGAAAACCTTCTCCTTTTTCGAAGTCGGTTAAATCTTATTGTTACATGATCATGACTACTCCTTACTAATATTACCAGTGTATGTATGATCTTATGTACTTATGCATCCGTCCTAATTACCTTAAGCACTTGATTTATAGATAACAACCAAGCCATAGTTAGATAAACACAACCATGATACACTATCTTCTTATTGTAATGATCAGGCAACATACTATCCGCAGTATAGTAGGTTGTGTATGTCAGTATCATAGTGTAATATGAGATACTGGTCTTCGGTCGGTCACACACCGCTCATACAGTTTTATGGCATAAACGGTAAAATTTACCTAAAACAAGATATATATTATATTATATAACTATAAGTTAAACCTTCCTCTTGAATAGAAACCGTATTAAAACCCGTTGCGTAATCTTAACAATTTAAGCACACATAGCGGGAATTAATTTTTAACCGACTTCAAAAAAAGGAGGAAGTTCTCAATTCGTCTGTATTTTTTTTATGTTTGTTACCTCAGAACTTCCCCCTGGTGAACGGATTTGGATATTTTTTGTTTCATGGTGCTTTTCGTTTAGGACCAAACGAGAAGCACCATGCATATCAATTTGGTCCAGTTCTGACAATGGCATCCATGAATGATGGAAGGTCAACTCCTTAATAGTTAGAAGTAAAAGGATAATTCTTTCAATACTGTATGCATATTCAGACTACTAGTTATAATATCAAATGTAACACTAAAAAGTATGAAAAAAATGTTATCAAAGAAAGAAGGGGTTTTTGAACGCGGTTTGCCTTAAAAACCCGACTAATAAAATTACAAAATAATATAACACGATCATTTTGGGTTGGAATTTGGTATGATTTTGAAGGCGGTGTTTGTTAAAAAATTTTAAACTATGCAATGATAGGTTCAAGCTACTGAAAATGTTCGGGATATTTACCATGTTGTATTGTTTTAATGAGCTCCCGATATTTCGGCACTTAACCCTTAATAAGATACGAGGAAAATAGTTCCCACCACATTTTGAACCTTATGTAGATGTAATACCGGCGAAAACCAAAGAAAAAAATTCTATATTTTAAAATGCTGTATTTGATCACGGGTGAACTTGTTTTCTTTCTAATGTGTGTAACCATGAAAGTTAAAAATTATATAGGTTAAAGCTGTTAGTCTCTACACGTGCTTTTGACAGGTATATTCCAGAGTAGAGCAGGTAATCTCTGGTGCCAAATAACTATTTGCGTTGCGTCAGGGGAATGCGTCTCGATTTAAACAGGTACTGACAAGTCTGACGGGATGTCAAGTGCACTATGCATTCCGTTTAATTTGCAACTAATACGAACATGCCCCTAGGGACGATACTAGGAACTGTGTTACTGATACATTTTACTGGATATATATGTATATATGTAGGACGTAGGAAGGTATTGATATCGAGTATGTGTCAAAGTTGTGAATTTGATGAATAATGTATAAATATAAAAATAAATATCACTCATCACATACTTTGAATCGATCCAGTGGTAAGAAGCTTAAGCACTGTTACGGATATCAAATACAACAGTGCTATACACAAACATACTTAAATATATTTAATAACACACCCAGACACGGAACCATCGCCGATTTTCGTCACAGAAATATTTTTCTCGGACGGAGATTGAACCCAGTCAAACAGTAGCCAGGGTTACTAACCATTTTTCCACCGAGCCAGTTTGAAAAACGAACAAATGCATTTTTATAAATACTGTAAGTCTAAAAAGCGATAAATTGTCCATTTAAAGCTTTTGATGAGCTCCTTTGATCGAGCAATATGTCCATTTTGAGGTCCGATTGACAGTATTCGGTCTTGAAACTAATATAATATTCGACTAATAATTTTGTAATAGTCATGTAAGATTTCTTGAAGTTGAGATCGTCAAGGCATTTCAATTATAATGTTTAAATTGAATGAAGAAATTAAAGCTTAGAATCAATTAACATATATCTGATCCCGCTGAAAGAAACCAGTGGACTGGATTGGTGGAGACTTCCTAGGTCCAACCTAGTGTGTATGGCATTTTTCTTATCAGTAACATACTGAAAAAAAATGCGCTAAAAAGAAAAAAATAAACTTTTATACTATAACTTAACTGTCAACTTATAACATTTCAAATTCAACATATTTGACACAATTTATATGTTTTAAAAGCTTGTCGCGAGATTTAAGTACTCGTATTTACTTTCTTAGTTTAAAATTTTTAATAGGCAGGTATTTTAAAACTTGCTTTTAAAATTACGAGTAGGTACTTAAATCTCGCGACAAGCTTTTAAAACATATAAATTGTGTCAAATATGTTGAATTTGAAATGTTATAAGTTGACAGTAAAGTTATAGTGTAAAAGTTTATTTTTTCTTTTTAGCGCATTTAAATAAAAGCTTGTTTTTAAAGATTTTTTTACCTTAATTTATTTTATACTTTTTAGTTTTCACCTTGTAAGTTCCTAAGTCTGTTCATCTCATTCAACGCATCATTATTGCAAGGTCGTTTGGCTGTCTTCCGGCTCCATCATCAGACCCTGGTTACCATCTAGATCCAAAGTACTCATCTAGGCGAATCAAACGAGCCCAAACTCGATGGGGTTGTGTTGTTTAAGTACTGAGTTCGTTTGGCTATCTTCCAGCTCCACCATCGCACCCTGGTTACCATCTAGCTCCAAAGTACTCATCTAGGCGAATCAAACGAGCCCAAACTCGATGGGGTTGTGTCGTTTAAGTACTGAGTTCCTTTGGCTGTCTTCCGGCTCCATCATCAGACCCTGGTTACCATCTAGCATCTAAGTACTCATCTAGGCGAATCAAACGAGCCCAAACTCGATGGGGTTGTGTCGTTTAAGTACTGAGTTCCTTTGGCTGTCTTCCGGCTCCATCATCAGACCCTGGTTACCATCTAGCATCTAAGTACTCGTCTAGGCGAATCAAACGAGCCCAAACTCGATTTGGTTGTGTCGTTTAAGTACTGAGTTCCTTTGGCTGTCTTCCGGCTCCATCATCAGACCTTGGTTACTATCTAGCACCAAAGTACTCATCTAGTCGAATGAAATGAGCCCAAACTCGATGTGGTTATGTTATTTAATTACTGAGTTGCTATGGCTATCTTCCGACTTCATCATCAGATCAGCTCCATGTCATAATAATATTGCATTGTCATCGGATATACACGTGCATGCAAAATTTCAGCCCAATCGGTTGAGGGCAAGTGCCTTAAAATTGAGTTTTAAGATTTCACCCGAACAAATATACTTATATATTGCAAGTTAAATAAAAGCTTGTAAAAATGCAATACACGCTATTCATAACTTTCCGAGGGCCTACCATGAGTTGGCTATCAAAAACTTACGTACGTTATAAACCTATCGAGTTGTTTTTTTCATACGGCATTTTAGTTCTTCGCGTTACCACCAGCGGCGCTGTACAAGTTTTTCATAGACATATTTACGTAGGCGATATCGAGTGCGTAAGTTTTAAACTCATGGTAGCGCTACTGTTATGCGTTAGAAATACCTTACTTCGGGTGTAAATTGTAAATAAACCCTGAATGTTAAAACCTGGAATATGCAGGCAAAATAGACAGAGATCCCTCTACTTTGTATTAATAAGTATAACATCCTAATCTGTTTCGTATCTTAAACCGTTTGTAGACAAAGTAGAATATCAAGTGGTACCCATTGTTGAGGGAATGCTTTACGATGTTAGCTTTTGTTGCTGACAAAGTAGCTTTCGGTTAGCTTTCGGTTGATACAGCACGAAAATTAAGGTTTACATAGATTCGTTTACTTCAAACACATGCTGTTTTATGGTATGTGACGTTTGCGCGGTCGTCTGCTAGAACTCTCCCAAATTTCATGATACATCATGTATGTTTGTGAATACGAATGTGTTATGTATTTAAATTATACATACTGTTAAGGGTTGATATTCAAGGGTATGAAATAGATTAATGTAGTATTTTGAAATTTACATCAGGGTCCAAATATTGATAGTGGACTAGAGTAAAAATCGATAGACGGCCAAAATTTTGACTTACGCATTTTTTCTTAACGTTATCGCCTACTAAAATATTGATATGGCCTAACAAAGAGCTTCAAATAGATATCTACAAGGATATCCTTTTTGCATTCTGTTTCCATATTTTGTCGCGGAAAATTTCTGGTCCCATGCTGAATTGTGAATGAGCAGAATAATTGAAACATGTATAAATAAGGCAGTTATCCTGTACCCAGCCTAACAATGTCCCAGCAAACTTTTTCAAGACAAACACAAGATTTGCAAGTTATTTATTAACAATGTCGTCATTTCAGAGGGCGTTTACGAGTCACAAAGCAAATAACCTCTCGTATTCATACAAACTAGGCCGACCAAAATGCGCCTTGGGGTATGAGCTTTGTAAAGCTCATGTTGCTTGCATACCGCAAAGTTGCGAAGAACCCGAGTAGGCCTGACCGGCCGGACCCTCGCTCTATGGACGACCCAGACAAATATTCATATTTAATTCCCGAGTTTTGTGTACACTAATATTGCGAACAGAGGACTAATTTATTATGGGCCTTTTTTAGTCGTGTCGAGCACAAATTGTAGGTTTTCGCTCGCGTGTCGTTAGGTATGAATATGTAATACGTCAATCATAATTTTTCGAGTGAATTGTGTGTTTAGGTTTGTGGTAACCGAATTAAATTAATCTTGGATTCTGTTTTTTTATGTTTCATTGAGTACATATTTCAAATTGTGACATTCTCTTTAAATGGCTAATAAACTGCACCTACTATTTATTAACTAAAATTAATTTATATTAATGCATAATTAGGATCGGTGGGGACTTTTGATATTCCTTATATAATAGTTTATTTTATACCTCCTTGAATTTCTAGCTCAATGCGTAATAGTTGTTTTTCCCTGGGACTATATTTCGGCACTTTGATTTGACCATTCATCGAATTAATAGTTGTAATTCATCGAATTAATTTACGATGAAAACTTGTTCATCTATTAATAATGTACTCGAACTATATATGATAAATAATATTGATATGGAGTTGTTACAACACCCGTTGGACACACGCTTAGTATAAACGGACATTCCTTACCTATCCAAAAAAAAAGGATGTAATAACGCAAAAAAGCATTAACCTAAAACCACTGAATAATATTTTAGTTCACTCTCGTTTAACCGTAATCCGAGCCACGTAAACAGAATAATGGTAATCCTAGGGAAGCTCTTTTAAACCCAGTAAAAGTTTTGTTTTAAAAGTGAAAAAGGCATTGTTTCCGCACTTTTTCATTGTTTTCTGTGTTCATGTTTCTTTGCTGACCTAGATGGGGATATCGGTACTTATTGGGCAGATTTGCCGCAGAATACTGAAACTAGATAATGAAAGGAGGATGATGAAATATTTTGAGTTTTTAAGCTATTGCATAGCAATTATCGCGGCGACCGAACCAAGAAATTCCGTAACGAAAAAAACCTCACAATCGTCTAACGTCGTTTCAGTTCGGTAGACTTCGGCACGGTGTTTGTGTGCGTGCGGTTAGACGTATTGTACGACTCTACGAAACTCGCACGAATCGAGACGAGCTGCTCCGAAATCGGACGATGCTATGCAATAGCTATACCGCGGCAGTCCCCGAGTGCCACACGTCTTTTTTTTAACCGTGATAATAGAAATTTCATTCGGTCATTAATATTTTCAAATGAAACTTCAATTACTATTAGTAGATCGAATTATAGGGATAGCAGGTAAAATGTATAATGTATGTATTGATCATCATCAGCCTATATACGTCTCCTCGGCTTTTGTCAACCACTGTGGCCAAGTGCGGGTTTGACGACTACCTTACTTTTCGTAGGTGTGCAGAATTCCTCATGATGTTTTTCCATTACCGTTAAGGCGTCGAATAATCGTACAAAAAAATTTCAAACACAGTGGTACTAATGTGTATAAATGGGCGCTTTATGAATTTTTAGAAGTATTATTATTTAAATGAAAACGCATCATTAATTTTGCGCAAGCATTAATATTTATTCTGAAACAGTCCTACTGTTACAGATAAATCCATGTACCTCCACATAGAACTGTGCATATTCCATTAGAAATGAATTCAATTATTTCAATATAGTATTTTCAAACAATTTGCACACAACACACTAGTAATACACGCAAGTACTATGTGAAAGTTTCATTTAAAATATTTTGATGCAACAAGGTGGTCTAATTGGGTTGTAATGTTATTCAGGCAACAGTAATCATATCTTCCCAGAGGCTGTACCCTACACTTCAGAGTGTTAATCCACATTCCCTATTCCGTTTGAGTCAAGGAATTTGCCAAAAAGGTGCCGGTGGTCAGCTCCCGTCCAAAGTATTGCGTTAAATAATGAATGATACTTATCATAAATTCTGTTTTTAATTTGATTCACTGCCGCCCCGCTAGAGCGTAGGGATGGGCCTATAACGCTGTTTTAAATATCGAATAGTAGGTACTTGCTGTTGTTCGTTTTTTCAATAAAATGTTTGTAATTTGTTATAAATTGTTGACTATGGTGTTAGTGTAATGTAAAATACATAAGTTACTCTTAAAAACACCTGCATCGTTTGTATTTACGTAAGGAAAAGGCTTAGCTTTTCTCAACAACTTATGCTCAGTGGTTTCGAAAATTTAAAAATTCTTAACAGCGGAATATACAAATATACTGAAATATATAAATAATAAACTCAGACTTGGGAAAAACACTCAAACAGTCTTTTACAAATATTAGTCCCGAATGAAGATCAAAACCACGGCTATTGGCGCAATTGACGAAGGCACTACCATCGAGCCTACCTTCTGCATCAAAAAAATTCTTGAATTAAAACCCATATTTAACATCGAGCCGGGGTCGCTTACCCGTATACCGTTCACCAACCACCGGACAGATAGTTGTGACTGGTATCCTCGAGCTACTATCGACTCAGTCCAAATCATCCGAGGCGATAGTATCCTTCCTCCCCTTTTCCTTCCCCGTCATATTTCCTTGCTACTCGTGGGAACGCAATGACCTTGTTTAAACAATGCATAAGACAGAATGGCGGCGACGTGGTCCACAACCCGTCACGTCACGTTTCCCACAGAGGTGAAAAGTGGATCGCTGGAAGTGATCTCTGCCTACCCCTCTGGAAAAAGGCGTGATTTTATGTATGTATGTATGTATTTACCATCGATACTATAAAAGCACACATTAAGCTCAACCCTATCAAACCGCAGCTTCCGTGGCTCGCGTCACAAAGAATATTCTAAGCACAAAGCTTAAACAGAAAACAGCTACACGTCGCATGGCGCACGCACGCGTAATTTGATACCTTACCCTTTCACTTTTTGCATATAATTAGCATAATGATCCCGAGCTTTCAAACCCACTATTCGCACTTTGCACTTTGCTCTTGCTTTATCCACGTTTATTAATTACGTATGTGTTTTAATTAATTAATTCTGGCAGGATTCGGGCAGGGTGCTGTGCTCTTCTCGAATGCTTACGGATTCAGGTTCTATGTGGTTTCGTAGAGAGTTCAAAAGCATAGGGTGGTTAAAATATACGTCGCCTTTAAACATTGCTTGTAAAGTATTCTAATACATATAATAAGTATAATTTATTTTATGAATACCTGATTGAATTATAAAATAAAACACTCCGCCCTCGCTTCGCTTCGGGCACATTATAAAAACCACCTCGACAAAATCCGTTGCGTAATTTTAAAGATTTAAGCATACATACATACAAACGCGACAAGCGACTTTGTTTTAACTATGTAGTGATACTGTTTTATGACATGAAAAAAAAGTTTTCAAATGGCGGTAGTTGAAACTACAAAGTTTAACTTTAATGAAATTTTAAACAAGTGTTTTAGAATCTTGTAAAGGACCTTCGGCACTTTATAACCAAAAAAGTTCTCATTTCCTCCGTCCGTCAAAAAATGCGCTATAAACCTCATGGCAGTTTCTAGTCTATGCAGTGCGAGTCAAAGTTAGCACGAATAAAACTGAAATTAACCTTCAGCTTTATAGTTTCAAACTTCACCGGATGGAATAATTGATACCGCATTTTCAACAACGTATTACCGCAATCATTATCAGTATCGCAGAATTCCCCTTGTTATTTCACGCTGGCCACATTATTAATATTTTTCGATTGTGCCGTCATTGTGATTTTGCGATTTCATTTGCTCTAACATGAAACAGAGCAATTTGAATCATAAGGGCCCTTCGTTATAGCATGTACCTATGTAGGTGCATTGTTTATCAAACTGTGAGATACGAATGTATTTTTAAATCAAACGATTGAAAATCTTTCCTAAGTATCTCTTTTTATATGCAATCGATCAACTAACTTTATTTGATACTAAGTTACTTTAAAAGACTCGTTTTTTTATAATATGTATTGCACTAAGTTTTTCTGTTAATTGAGACCTATCTTATTGATAAGACAGATCAGCAGAATAGATTCTGATAGCTCAGAAGCACATTTATTGATGTGATTTCACGAATACGGAATTATCTTGTTATCCGGGATCAAAATAGTAAAATAATTAAATGTTGATTCTATTAATTTTGGGTGTACCTATATAATATTTTCTATTAATAAGTGTTACAGTTTCAATACCACTGATTGAGCTAACAAAGCCGTGTATGCAGAGATCATTATAATTTCCCGTGTATTCCACTGGTCCGTTGCACATTTCAAATACATTTTGCTGCCTCCACAGCCCACTATCATAGAATTCTGTTTATCCGCTTCTACGAAACATCAAATCAGTAATGCTGAATTGTTCGATTTTGCCCTCAGCTTAAACAACATTTATAAACATAATGATTAATTGCAAACCACACGTTAAAAAGTTGCTATAAATAAATACACTCCTTAGAAAACTGAAAATGTCTAGGATATTTACCATGTTGTTTTGTTTTAATGAGCTCCCTATATTTCAGCACTGTTGCAAGCGCCATGATCACGGATGAACTGGACCCGTGATTATGGCGCTTGCAATAACATGGTAAGTATCCCGGACATATTCAGTTTTCTAAATACACCCCAGTTGGGGCGCAACATTAGAAAATATTAAAATAGTGCTAGTTTTAAGGTTTAATAAAATTACTTAGCCTATAATCTTGAAGTTGGTGGAGTTAACTATATACGTAATAATCCTTACTAATATTATAAATCCGAAAGTAACTCTGTCTGTCTGTCTGTCACGCTTAGAGTACTGAACCGATTTAAATGAAATTTGGTAGATATAGTCCAGAGCCTGAGAAAGGACATAGGCTACTTTTTAACCGCCTGCGCTGTAAAGAAGTAATGTTTTACACGTTAAACGTCTCTACGCGGTCGAAGTCGCGGGTGGAAAGCTAGTAATAATATATACAGACAAGGCATGGCGTTATTCTGGTTCATAACAATGTTGTATTAAAACCCATATATTACGTATCCCAATTGTTTTGTTTATTTCCTGGAAATATTTCGAGAGAACCTTACCTTATTCAGGGTGTTTGGAAAATGTACCAAGTCGAAATGGGATGAAAGCTCTCATCAAAACGAACGACTTTTACTACCGGTCTAACATGAAAATTGTTATGTGCTTTTCAGTACATTTCACAACACTATGTTGTACTTATATTTAGGTATGATACAGGCTATTTAACATAATTATTGTTTATATGACTTTGAAAAACACGTATGAATAATAGTAGCAACAAAGTAGGTTGTAGCAAATTAAAAAAAAATTGAGAATTACATTAATTTCGCTGAAAATGTATCGGTTTGCTCATAATATTTATTGCCCGACCATTCTTTTATTGAAAAGCTCTGTACATAGTATTTAATCCTTTATTTTAGTTAGCAACGAAAAACTGTAAATGGAATAAGAATATTTTTTAATTCCAGATAAAAATTGTACCACATAAAATACAGCAAAAAACGTACCTTTTGCTTTTAGCAATAAAATATTGTGTATCTTTTAAATATTTTCCGATTTATTGTAAGTCTTTCGTGTTGGACTTTTGTATGTTAATGGCCTGCAAGGTTTATCTGAAAATATTTTCCATTTTCAGAAGTATTATACAGGTTCATCAAAGAAAAATAGGTGTAAAAATATTATTTAAATCTTTCCCCTTTCGTTACATAAAATATTATATATTATACTACAACACCCGATAAAGTCAATAGCAAATGGCCGACGTTTCGTCTGATTACACTAACACACAAGTCATGGTTGCGAGCGACATTCATTTTGTAAAGAAACTTACTATTAAAGTTACATCTACGACTTCCACATAACTCAAAACTAATTAGAATAATACTCGATCCTTTACACGGCAGCACGAGCAGATGTCTAATAATAATATGAATAACATTACGATCATAGGCGCAGTGAGCGCATCGCCCCGTTGCAACAGTACTGCAAATTGCCGGCCGCAGTCCACATGTACAAAAACTGCAATACCCATATACGGTGAGCATAGAGCGTAAATGCCATGGCCAGCCATCGTAACAGCGTGATCGGCGCGATTTTTTCCCCGCCAATTTATGCCTTATTAAAACAATTTATTCGCCGACCGGATTGCACGCCCGATTTACTTGCGTTCACTATGCTCCTCCTGTTTTGTGTTTTCTTTTGGCCGTCCGTCGGCTGCATTTCGTTTTGTCGGCTCGGATTTTCGTTGTTAGTTGGTTGTTTACTTCTGTTTGCTTGTCGTTACATTTTTTGGATGCCGGTCTTTCTTTTATATCTCAATTATGGGATCGATGAAGGTAGATTTTGAAGCCAATATTTTTTTTACAGCGAAGTGTTAGTAACATCTGGACAGTGTTACAGTGGATATCTTTTATTGTCGGTTAGATACCCTTTTTAAAAAAAAAAATCATGACAAGTTGTGCATTTTACCTTGAAAAAATATGGCAATGGGTTGAATAGTTTAAGGTACATAAACTTCTTGAACTCGATTAACACTAGGAAATTAAAACCGTAATAGAAGTCCGTATGTACGTAACGCTTCATTTAGTATTTCTAGGTATGCTAAACAGACCCAACCCAGATTACGCCAAAGTAACAATCAATATAATAATTACTTAGTTTGCGAACGTTATCTTACACGCGATTCATTACATGGTATGATTTTAAAACTCTATCCAAACAGACATAATTTGGCTTTTACCATCGCTGATTATATAAACATGGAACTGAAATATAGAGAAGATGACACAGAATGATAGGGAATCAAAGAAGGTACATCGTGGGTCACACCCGAGCATTACTTAGTAGTAGAAATACCATGTAGTACTTACCATAAATAAGTTGTTAATTTTTTTCCAAATTAATGGAATTTGGCTTCATATTAATAGGCTTTAAGACTATTCAAATAATGTTCAGTACAATTAGGACACTCTAGTCTCTATTAGTTAAAAGTTTTACCAACGATTTATAAGTGGTAATAAAGGAATTTTTACTTTGACTTTGAGTGCTGGGCTCTCACCGATATACATAAGTTGTTTCCAAGTGATGCCATTATATGGCAGGATAGCGTAAAATTTATAGAACGTTTTTCTTTTCTTAAGCTAAGTAGAGTATCGCAACCTTTAATTTATAAAAGTTTTTGATTTGTGTTTGAAGAAAGCCAATCAGCCAGCAGTATCAAAGTCTATTTCACGTTTTCATCTACAAAGCCTCTAAATATCTGTTATTTATGTTATGGACCAAGTGATTAATGCGAGCATTATTAATAATGCCCGAGCATTATGTATAATGTCTAACCCTATCGGGCCAAGTGATTAATTATTATTTCAACTTCATTATTTATCACAATGCGCGGTCATTATTATATGGCTATGTGATGATTGGGCAATATGATAATTGTGCGTAATTTGAGGTAAATAATTGTCTTTTGTGCTTTAAAATAATTTAATAATTAAAGAAAACGTAAAATTTCCACTCTGTATTACGCTTTTTACAAAGTTACGCCGTATGACACGTTTTCATTGTGACGTAATGGGTAATACTCACTGCGTAATTTTCAGAAGAGGATGAAGAATTTTTGTATATGGGAAACTTCACTTATATTTTTACGTAATTCGATTAATTTTCGTAACCCCCGCTGCTGTGTACTGACCATACATTTATTTATTTATTCAGCCATTTTTGTACTTGTGCGCATAGATTACGTTCCTCCGTGTATTTTTTTTGTGACCGTTACGTTGACTTTGCCGCGTTATTGGACGTTGATTTTGCTTTGTTTTTGAACTTTTGATTTAAAATGCAGAAACGGGGAAAAACAATAAATAGCCAATGTCTCCGCAATTTTAGTCCCCCCGCGCATCAATACTAACAATAATAATGACACTCATGTGTTCAGCGACTTTGGGTGTAAACGCCATTATTTATATTGCAATTTTGAATAATAGCGTGTCTTACGAGTTACGCCGGCAAATGATGTCCATTACCCCCTTTTGTTATGACATTTTTTTCACGCCACAATATTTTTAGAGGCGTAACTACTTTTTATATTAAACTATTGTATATCAAATGATAATAATGACTAATGATTTTTCTACACAATATGTTTGTATTACTTTGCCCAAAAAGGTAATAAACAATATGTATAATGCCCGGTCAAAGTGATTATTTGAATAATTATTATTGAATTTCACTCTCATATTGGGCATTTTTCATATGGACCGGGCTGTATGAATAATGCCCAATTTATCATTTGGTCCATAACATTTACATTAGGTTTCTGCCATCCCGATAATGATTAACATTTGTCCGCGAAAAATGGAACTTACTGATTGCAATGGATAAACGCACAGGTGTGAGAAAAAGTCGGTGAAATATTTCATACAAATTCTAATCGGTTCGAGAAAAAGCCAGACGTGGGCGGGTAGCTTCAGTATGTAGAACCTCTTAATCTATCGGACACTATGTTACCCTTCTGCTTCTCTATGATGGGACTTTATTTCCATCGTCTGGGGAAGTTCATCACTTGTGACGCCCTCGTATATTTTCACTGAAACTCCCTGCTTGTAATAAACCATGTTTTATTGTACCCCATTGTGTGTCATCTTAGTGAGATTGCGCTAGTTTGAAACGGTTTTCAAAGGGATTAGATACATGAACCATGATGAATGAATATAATTCTAGCTTCCATAGCAATCTTCGTTGGTAACTTTTGAGGAAAATAACGTACTTATTCTTTTTGATGTAAAGAACTTTTAATGATTTTAATGATTACTTGACCTAACATGTACAAAATTCTAATCCTACTACTTACTTACTTACGACATTTTATTAAGACGCGATTTTTATATTTTATTAAAATGATTGACATGTTTTCAAAATCCAGAATTGCTTAGTTAATAGTAACACTGTATAACTGAAAACTTTAGTGATTTTATGACCTAATGGCTAAAATTTCTTATAAACCGACAGAGCATTACGAAAGTGTCAATTAAGATTAGTCTCTTAACCACTGACCAACAAATAAATAAATAATTCACTAAAACCAGTTGCGCTTAGACTACCGCTGACATAACCGCACACGACGCCTGTTGAAGTTTTGTCGCGTGCTTACTATTTCTGATGTGAAGGTCCCAAAGTTAAGGTCACATTACATAACATTGTAGACGGCTTGGCGGCGCGGGCGCAGGGTCAATGACCGGGGCCCGCGCGGGCGTGCAGCCTAACTTTGAACTACGTATGTGCCATGTGGTTGATAAGGAAATCTCGGTACAGATTCTATGTTTAGATTTAGGCGTGGGGTTTGGTACGTGTGCTGGTTTATTTGGCGGATCGGCGGACACCTGGTTTGATGTTTTCCGCTACTACTTTTACATTGGATTTGATTCGGTCTATTGTGTCAGAATGGGTTTGATTCACGCGAAAATATATGGGTGATATACATCGTTGTTGTCAAAAGGGTAAGGGTATCCTAACCTCTATACATACAGGATGTAACAGGGGGGGTGGATCATCGTAAGTCAATCGATGGGGGACTTCAATACCTATCGATATAACTCCCATGTATGTTCAGCGATTTTCAATAGTTCCAAAGTTATTGAGATTTTTGTGAAATTTTTGTAAGAAGCCGGAATTCAGTATAAAAGTCTTCACTGTAGCTTAACTACTGGACCTGCTTGCATGATTTTTTTTCTAGAAATAGTTCAATAGTGGGTCTTTATAATTACGATACCGATTTGAGTCATAACCCTATCATATTGGAGTAAAAAAATAATTCTTCACAAAAGTTTTACGAATCGAATTGTGTCTACCAACTTTCAAAGCCTCCAGTGAAAAAAAAGTACTTGTGTTTTTTTTCTAGAACTTATTTTAAAAACTACTTACATTCATGGATAGTATACCCTGAAAATTTCATACCGCTACTGCCAGAGCATCAAAACGAAAAATGAACGCGAATGGCACAGGTGCCATAAATCAGTGTTTTTATTTTTCATGTAAAACTTAAATTTAAAAAATAAATCGATATGTTTCAGCAAATTTATGCTATGTTAGTAGCATCAGTAGCAGTAAATTAACAGAATTGCAAATTAAAGCGGTGAAAATCAAACAAAGAAAATTTACATAATTTTTGTTAATTATTTTTTTTTACAGTAAGTGTTCATAATGGGCACCATTATTGGATATGCATATACTATACCTTTATACAAAGGTTTTTCGAATGTTGCAAAATGCTACTACTACATTTTGCCTTATCAGAATTTGGGCCCCTGAAAAATTTGACAAAAAAGAAGCATTTCAGAACCTCCAAAAAGCTTTTTAAGAAGGTCTAAGCTATGCATAGCCAATAATGGTGCCCATTATGAACACTTACTGTAAAAAAAATAATTACCAAAAATTATGTAAATTTTCTTTGTTTGATTTTCACCCCTTTAATTTGCAATTCTGTAAATTTACTGCTACTAATGTTAATAACATAGCATAAATTAGCTGAAACATATCGATTTATTTTTTAATTTAAGTTTTACATGAAGAATATAAACACTGATTTATGGCACCTGTGCCATTCGCGTTCATTTTTCGTTTTGATGCTCTGGCAGTAGCGTTATAAAATTTTCAGGGTATAGGTACTATCCATGAATGTAAGTAGTTTTTAAAATAAGTTCTAAAAAAAACAAGTACTTTTTTTTCACTAGAGGCTTTGAAACTTGGTAGACACAATTTGTTTCATAAAACTTTTGTGAAGAATTATTTTTATATTCCAATATGATATGGTTATGATTCAAATCGGTATCGTAATTATAAAGGCCCACTATTGAACTACTTCTAGAAAAAAAATCATGCAAGCAGGTCCAGTAGTTAAGCTACAGTGAAGACTTTTATACTGAATTCCGGCTTCTTTAAAAATTTCACAAAAATCTCAATAACTTTGGAACTATTGAAAATCGCTGAACATACATGGGGGTGATATCGATAGGTATTGAAGTCCCCATCGATTGACTTACGATGATCCACCTCCTGTTACACCCTGTATAATATACTCTGGAAAATTGAATTTGTCCAGAATATTTACCATGACCACTGAACAACTGACTGACTTTTCATCATGGCGCCTGCAACAACAGCGCCAAAATATCAGGAACTCGATAATTTAAGGAAACATGATAAATATCCCGGACATATTCAGTTTTCTTATGTATGTAACCATGACAGTTTAAAGTTATATAAATACTCTGACTAGCTAAACAGGTTATATACACGTGTAACAATTTGTCCATCTTCGTATAGATGTCGCAAGCTCCTACCCTCATGTGTACAGTTGTCATATCTTCGCATGGTAATCACAGTTGTGGGGTTGACGTGAATTAAATAAATCGCTCATTCCTGTCAAAATAGTCGTAACTTTGCGCCATTACGCTTAATATCGATGATGGTAGAGTTTTGAAGGGAGGTTCATTATTTCATCAATATTTGTATAGTTTTTAACTAAGTTATTTAGTGATCTCACTCAAAGGTTCTGCCAGAATAACAGCGACCTAGCGGCCGCTACAGCACATGCTGAGGCAGATCACTTATCTGTATGTGTGTTTGTTTAATATTTTAATTGGGTATGTGTGATCAATAAATGTTATCTTTCTTTCTTTCTGCCTTTCTTTGATGAAAACCTTGGTGTGATAGAAACCTTAGACCTAGAACCTCCAAGACAAGAAGTACTTAAGCATAGGCATAATGGCATGGAAGAGAGAAAAATGTATATTTATCGTTATCATAATTTTTTATTCTCTCCGTATCAATGCAAACGCAATTACAAACCAAATACAGCTCCGTCGGTACCAAAAACATGCAAAAGTAAAAAGCATAATGTTGTAATTGTCTACATATAATGTAGACAATTTCGCAAATACCCCATCCTATGTTGTGCGTGTCATAGCGCCGTAATTACGCTCTGCCGATGACGAGAATTCATTAATTACTAATACAATCGAAAACAGTCACTATGTCTCAGGTATTAATGAACACACCCCGTTACAGGGCTTGCTACAGGGAATTATTCTGCACCCGAGTTTTGTTTTGTGGTTCTTTTACTTAGGCTACATGATATGGTATCGAGTAAGAAAGATATTTTACCATGATGCAACGGACTGTTGGTGAAATGATACTGAATTCTTTTTCCGTTATGACATTTTACGACAGAATTACGGAGGAAAAAAACGTTCAATCTCTTATTTCGCATCGCTACCGGCTTTGTGATGCACATTGATATTTGCAAAGGATGTTGATTTGAGGGAATGGCAGTTTTATTGAAAAATAAGTTTTTTATCAATAACTTGAAACTCTCGTGTCCCTTTACATTAAAGTAAAAACAGTGACTTTTTTCCTAACCGACTAACGATGGCTTGGCTTGGAGTAGCCTTGTCATCATCACCGGACTTGCGAAGGAGTGGATGACTCTAAAAACAGTGACTACAATAAACTATTAAGTACATCAGGTAGTAGGTAGCTCAATTCTTGCTACTGTCCAACTAAACGCGTTAAGTTGAAATGTTGAATAACAATTAAAAAAAATACTTGCAACTACATTGTCCTATTTGACGACAACGATACACACAGATATGTACCAAATTCATTTGAATCAGATCAGTACAGACAGAGTAACTCAAACTCAAATTATTTATTGCTTTTCAATAATGTACTTTCGCATGTATAAAATTAGTAGGTAGAGTATTCTACATTTCACCAGCTGGCAGCCCTAACTGTGTTGATAGTGGAACACCGTGTTACACTAATCGTTTTGTCTAATTCCAAACGTAAGCACAAAGGTGATCCGCCGCGCGTTAAGTACAGTCAGTGAATCCGGAATTGGGGAACTGTTTTATCCGTTTGACTGTACTAATGCTAAGCCAAAAGGGAAATGCGTGGTAACTATTCGGAATTTTTGTTGCTAACCGCGAAAATGGTGGTACTGCGCAAGTTAAAAGTCGAGTCGAAAGTAGACTTTTAATCCATTTTGAATTGGATTAAAAGTCTAATATTACAGTAGCAGAAAAATTACGTTTTTCAATATTGTCTTAAAGTTATGGTTCGATCAAAAAGTGTGCTATAGAATTTATCTTGAGTCTATCTTTTACGCGTTTCGGAAGTGAAGTAAACAATTTACTTTAAGGAGACTTAAGTGACAGTGATCCGTGTGTCTATCGTCACGACCTTTATACTCGATTTCCCTGAAATCCTCAAGTCCGACTCAAAGCGCTGACTTTTTTATATTAATTACCCAAATCTATTCACTAAAATACTTCTTAGTTACCAGAACGTGGACAGGACCTTTGCCCTTATCCACTTCACATTAGCCACCACTAAAGCCAATGTTTGCCATCTCATTACCTGCCTTTTTGGAGATTACCCAAATGGACCGGGCTTTTTCAAGCGAGTTTACTTTAACGATTCATAATACCTACTTACTCTCTTTGGTCTCTAACGAGATAGTGTAATCTGTGTCTCGTGCGACGGAAAAGGAACGGAAATCGATGGGGTAGACGCATACTGGTGGTGAAGTGGAAAATCGTGGAACTTAAAAAAATTACACATTATTTCTCTGCGTCTTGATTTTGCATGCGAGTTATTGTGCCTGGGATACTAAAAAGCTCTGTAACTTCTGTAACCGCATTAGTTTATAATTTTTTATTTGAGAACATACTCATACGGGTTTGTTGGTAATATAATGGCATTAATGGTAATGAATAAATATTTTGTTTTATTAAAACCAAAAGCGCTTGATATTGAATGTTAGAAATTATGTTGTAATTAAAACAACTATTTCTGTGTAAAGTTGTGTCCTTACTTATATGTGTTATAACGTCGTTATACGACAACATTTTTGACATTTAAATAACTAAAATATGTATTTTTTAAAATAAAATATTATCAAAGTGTACCATCAAAAAAAGACAACTAGTTATCCGGAGCCGTGTAAACTTTTTTAGTACTGGAAAGTAATTTTCACGAGTATTTCCCAAAATATTTTCCGAACCATATTCTCTGAACTTTTTCCGAGATGCCCAATCTATCGGCATATTGTTTTTTTTATAATAGGCTAACAAGATGACCTCACTCCACCTTCCCAATTTTCATTCAACATCCATTTCCTTGCATTAGTGTGCTCAAGTCCCTTGAAAAGTAAATAGTGGCACGCTAAAAGGTGCCTAATCCCACCTAAGAGTGTACAATGAGCTTAGAGCATGTTCGTCTAACGGTGGCCTTCGAGATCAATGAGATTGCTCAAATCGTGAGATTTATTCATTTATTTTTCAGGTAATGTCTCGTTATAGAACTGTGGGACACTGATCCGCCTATTGTTATTTTGGAAGTGAAATATGTCAGGTTCAGTTAGGGTTACAACGTTATTTATATACGAGTTGATTCCCAAAAGTGTTTTCAAATAAGTAATGTGTAAAAACTCAAAATAAATAAAACTTTAGGTTATCGAGCTAAGAAGTTATTGAAAATAATGGTTTCCGTTGTAAATACGTGCAAACGCCGATAACTATTCAGTTGTCTTGTGTGTATGTTTAAATTTAATATATAAAGTGTATAAAGATAAAATAATTAACAACTTTCTGAATGAACTCGTAAAGATTTCTACAAAATGTCTTGTTTTCTTGTAAAGTCCCGTTAAACAATACCTACGCGTGAAGCTTATGAATCAAATCATATTTACGCAATTAGCATAGATGGCAAGACGTGAAATGTTTATTTCAGTGTTGAATATGTTAATCAACCGCATTTTAATCACGTTAAAATAGAGAACAGAAAACTTCGTCCAACTACGCAAACTTTTCGAACTTGGAAACAATTTAAAGTTGTTCGCGTAACGAAAGTTGAAACAGTGCATTATGCAAAACGAAGCTAATGCGTTATTATCGTTAAAAGTTGCAACAATGCGCGTCATATGTGGTGTGCGTGGAGTGCGGATCAGGTCGGAGGCTGAGCGTCCGCGGCGCAAGCGCCCAGGTGGGCAGGTGGGCCCGCCCCCAGCCCGCACCTGCCGCGCTCAGTTACCCGCCACACGCCGGCCAGGCGACTCGTGCCCGCGCGCCGCTCTACCCGCGACCCCTGCGCGACGTCTCTCGCTTCCCCGACTCAGTTTCCCGCTCCCTCGCGGCCCGCTCCCGACTTTCGAAACTTTCCCGCCGGTTTGCGACCATCAGCGGTCCCGGTCGGCGCCGCCGACGGATGCGGTCGTGAGAGACGTGTCGAGGCCTCCCCGAGGCCGCCGCCACGCTGTTCCCGCCGCAGTTGGGGTGCGTGTCCTACGTGCCGCCGTGCGCCTGCTGCCCGCCGCTCTTCCTGCAGCCGCATCCACACCCGCTCCCTTTGCCGCTGCCTCTCCCGTTGCCCCTCGCCCTCCCGCTCCAAGCCCTCGATCCTCAACTCGGTAAACACCAACGACTGCTGCTCTCTAACATGGTAAGTCCCCGCTTCTCTACGACTCTCCCGAAAACATTAAACTACCAAAGTACGCTCCGGCTACTCCGACTCACAACACCACGCGTGCCCCATATAAATAAACATTTATTCACTCCGTAACATTAGCTAATGAAACGTTATCGGGTGCCGAATCACTTGGCGAACTTCGATCATAACTATGGAGAAGTTTCAAGTAAGATTTACACGCATAAGTTAAGCATATTAACGTGAATTTAACTCAGACCGGAGACATCGATCACTTGAAAGTGTTTCAGCTTTCTCTACATGTAACGGAATTTTCATTTGAATGCGAGTTGTGAAGTTTACAAAATAATATGCAATAGGTGTGATCAATTTACCAAGTGAGATATTCTTTTTTTCACGGTGTCGAAACTAATATTTAACAACGAAACGATCTAAATCATCTGAAGTAAATGTTTCATACACCGACTACGGAATAGTTTAGTTTCAGAATTTATCACTTTAGTTTATACACTGTGTATTCGCATCGTGTTCACTAGGAATCGCGGAAACTTTTTGACGAACTTCACGAGTGGAACATTTAAACCGATTCCGTAGTTCCACAGCTGATCAGATTCCGTTATTCTAAACCGAAACAATGTTTAACTCGCGCCAAACTTCCTCAATGTAAACTTGGGGTGAAAATTTGAATGCAATCTCGAAAGAGGTTTTAAAAGGAAATCGAACGTGGCCTTTGGACAGACGCCACTAAATCAAGATTTGTTTACTTCACCGTTGCGATTCTTATCTCATCCCGGTGTAGCGGTGGCCGGCAATGAAAGCAAACGCTGATGACAGAAGTTTGTCTTAAATGGCAGTCGCATTTAACTTTTCTCATTAAGTCCACCCGTCAAAGGTGTGTTTACGTTATTTTAATAAAGCGCACAAATTTGATTCGTTCTTTCTCGGGCTTGTGATGTTCACATTAATCGGGGACAGGGGTGTTTCAACTTCCATCTTCTTTTCGTATTTAAATACGACGACAAAACGAAAATATTAGACAAGTGTAACAAGTAAAATATTACCCAGAATCAAATTATTGAATGTGCTAACAAGTTTTTCTTACGATGTTTCTCTCAAAGTGTTGAAGTTCCGAGTAAAAGTGTTCAAAATAGTGTTATTATAAAATTCACTAAAGGAATTTAAAGTGAAAAATATTTTCATCATAAACTTGTTTGAGTAAAATGAACTTCGGCATTGAAGTTACTCCAATATTCGCCCCACACTTGCGCCGCTTAAATTTTATTATTGCATTAATTATTAAATGGACAGACTTGATACAGGTAAATTTTAATATCAAAATTAAAAATCTTGCGTAATATTCACTACCCATAACGTTAAATACTGTGAAATATACGGTAAAGATAAAGAATCCATTGGCTTATTACTAATTATAAGCTGTAATAAATGCAATAATAATTGCAAGTATTTTGTTATTGATCTCTGTAGGTAAATGTTGTAAAACAAAAATATGCGTAAATATCTTATGCGTTGCCGTGCGCTTTAAATAATACTGGTTTTCGGTCTTCAAAGGCCATGTGATTATTTTTAGTATGCGCTACTTTATCTTTATTATTACTGCTCTCTTTGAACCATCTTTCTGTAACATTAATATTGTTATGATAACAATTTGTGTCATTCGCAATTATTGACATTAGCGAGCGATTTTAACAAGTTTGTTTGCGATTACAACACAAACAGCATCAGTTAATAAATGCTGCACATCTGTGGCTACGTGCAAGCGTTGAAATTAGCACCGTGGACCGAGGGCCTAAACAATATAATAAACGTTTGAATTTATGTCACGTCGACGATATTCATAGTCGCGACCAAATAACGGGCGGGTTTCCGAAGAAATACTCATTGCTGAATTCCTTCATGGAAGCCAGCTTGAAGATAACGGAAAACGCCATACAGACGTCTGCGCTAGCTGGGTCAAAACAATTAGCCTAGCGTCTCAAGTTATAGCAAAACAAATACCGTACTAACTATTTATAAAGACTCGTAAATACCTAACCGCATTTCGCGTTTCACAGTCGCCATAATCGTAAGTTGAACAGTGACGTCATTACAATTGGAATAAACGTGATTTTTTACTAGTGAATAAAAAAGTGACCGATGCCAGATAGTGTTTTAACGAACACTCGCAATCAAAGTGACATAAAAATATTTAACGACTTAGAGATAGCATCCTGCTATTTTACGTTTAAAAGGAACAAATAGTAAAAAGCGCATTCTCATCGTCGCATTACTGGTAAAGTAATTAAAACCATTTTTACGCGCCGTACCTATTTTGCGATTTCTTCGAACACTTTTATATTGCTAGATAAAACACCGGAGCCAATAAAAAGTATTTTAATAGCGGCTCCTTCTATTTTTTATACGGAATGGATTGTGCGTAGTTGGATGTCATGTGTAATGCGTGATTTTATGTCCATAAAGGTGGATCTTCCAGGGTACGGTTGGATTCATTGAATTTTGGCACCTGCGTGCCGAGTACCAATTTAAGTAAAACGCTTTTCGTCCCGGAATAACTCACAGTTCCAAGGATGTCCCTAGGGCTTTCGTGTTTTTTTTTCTCAACTTATAGGGTACGTGTATTCCATATTTTTGCTGTGTTAGTTTATGCAATTTTAGTACGTAATTTCATGACAATTCGCATTACAGAGAGATGAATATTCTATGTACTCTAGCTAACCCTAGAATTACTATTATTACTATGGATATGGATAGCCCTGTATTAGTAGTAAACTGTTTGAAATTGTTGGGAACAAAACTTAAACGTTTATAATACACACTAAGCGTACCGTACAACTAAACCCACTTACAAATAACAAAACTATCATTATTAAAAACACTTGCCAGTTCAAGAGAGAATATCTGACATAGATTCGTTACATGTTATAAACAAAGCGTATAACTTTTGCCAATGCTTCAAATATATCTTCAGAGAGTAGAACAAGTATCATTGATTTCATAATAACATTTTATAATACCTAAATTAGCCATAATAGTTAGTGCTACGCGCAAACCTAGGGCGGAAACTAGCTGTGATCTACAACGATTCTCTTAAAACAATATCGTGCAAACATCGCGTGGCACACCGGCCATTATATCAATTTCACCGATTTCTTGAAAGTAGCATCGGCGACCACGCGAAACGGTATGCGATACAAATATGCCGGCTTAATTGCATTCATACGTCTAATAAGTAGTAATTCCAATTCAACTATCAATTTATGCAAAGAATAGTCCGTCACGTGATATTTTTGTAGCGTTTCACTATTCGGTGGATGGTTTTCGAACGATTTTCTCAGTTTAAAGCGACGCGATGGTTGTTAGGTGTTTAGACTTTTCAGTTTGTTTGTTTTTCGAGTTATTTGAAACAGAATTTGACAAAAAATTTATTTAGTTTACAAATGTATTTACTTATACATACTTAATCTTGCGGTCTTTAATATAAGATCCACAACACCAACAAATCACATTAAGTTGACAGTTAAAGTAGTTCAAGTTAAGGTTTCTTTTATTAGGTATTTATGTCTTCAATCATATTCGATATTTATCGCTCGTAAATCAAATTGGGACATATCGTTTCTCAAATATTTTTCAGCCTAATAAAACAAAAAATCTAAAGTGTGATTTCAATCAATCAAGTGAGATTTCTAAAGCGTGTCAGAAAAAAATGGACATCTCTACGCGACTCACGACAGATGTGTTGTTAATTCGTCGTATAAATATTGTTCTTTATAAATTCCAGAACTGGGCATATAACTGGAAGTTCAATGACAGTGCAAAGACTATAAACGCGGGGGCCCGTTAGTGCGCTGCATAAAGTACCTACAAACATCGTGAAATTGAGCTTGCACGGAGTAGATTAGTCTTTTTTCCACGCCAAAGTACTTGCGTGCGTGCCTCTGCGTTCGTTAGAGCAATGTCATAAACAGTTTTTAAGCGATGGTGCTAGTTCACAACTTCGGATTACCATTTTAAACATTTTCGGTTAAACTCCGCAGTGGAGTCGTATGCTCAATTTAATTCTTCACACACACGATGCGACCACAATGTATGAATGAGACAGTGAAACTAAGTTGTATTTGTCTAAAAGGCAAGCTTATTTTATTTATAACTAGCTTTCCGCCCGCGACTTCGTCCGCGTAAAGACTTTTAACGGGTAAAACATTACTTCTTTATAGCGCAGTCGGTTAAAAAGTAGCCTTTATCCTTTTCTAGGCTCTGGACTATATCTGTACCAAAATTCGTTTAAATCGGTTCAGTACTCTATGCGTGAAAGCGTAACAGACAGACAGACAGTTACATTCGGATTTATAATATTAGTAAGGGACTAGTGACCCGCACTCGCTTTGCTTCAGGTATATAACACAGAAACCTTCTTCTTAAATCCCTCTATTTATTAAAGATTTAAGCATACATAGGGACAGACAGACGCGGAAAGCGACTTTTCTTTATACTATACTATGTAGTGACACTTCGAGTGTTTACTTTTCTTCACTGGTGTATAATTTATGCGAATGTGTGCCTAATTGTAAATTGCATATATTATAGCGGCAAATAGAGTTAAGTGTAACTGCCCAATCATATTAGTATTACGAATTATTTTTTTAATTTAACCAATTAACACTGGTAGTTAACAAACAATGTGGAAGAAAAAGCTTTAGATCAGTTTTAGGTATTTATGACTTTTTTAACGTGTAGGTATTTAAGAATTCGCTTTACATAGGTTTATCAAATGTAAAACGTCCATAAAATATTTATCTACTGAAAAAGTATTTCAGTTGCAGGATTAATCAAGTCACTGATGAATGAATATTATTTTAACAAGTTTTCCATGTTATATTTATGTTATAAAAATTCAAATTTCCATCCATTGGTAAAATTCAAACATCACTAGAAAAGTTATTACTATACATTTTTATTATACATGTTCTCGTTAATACTACATATATTATCTTCATCTTAATAAAACTATCACAGCGTTGTATCACAGAATTTACTAAAACGGAAAATATTTCCGTTCAGTCGCAATATTATGATAGATGATGCTATTAAAACTAATGTTTATTCACAAGATAAAGATATTTGTTCATCGAATCTCATGTTTACCTTTCTTAGATTATGCTAATGATGTGAAATAGGTAACAAGTATCTAAAATAGAATCGTATTAAATCACAATAAAACATGATTTTTGGTCCAATATTTCTTTTTTATCGGTAGTCGATTTAAAAAGGAGTTTCTTTTACTTGTTTCTTCTAAAAGACAGTAGTTTAACAAATTTTAATGGCCTTTTAATGTTCTATATTCGACATTTTTCGAATAAATTTTAAGCAAATCTTTTTTACCATACTCACCTTATCTCACTACCAAACGCCGAACTCACTCCATAGCATCTAGCAACTTTGATAAGAGCTCTCAGTAATTCAAGTTTCACCAGATTACTCTACTCTCCAGACACACATTGCAACAGAAACAAGTTGCAACTAGCGCGATAAAAGCTAAAAAACTAAAACAAAGGGCAGACATAATAGCTAACTAAAAATAGCTAACTGTTCATCCCATGCAGGTGTATGCGGTGCCTTAACAGTAAATATTAATTTTATAAAACTTATCTCGAAACAACTGGTCATTTTATGGTCATATAAAAAGCGTTGCCTCAGAGAGGCCCCTGTGCGTCACCGTAAGTGCTGAGAAATTTTTGTACATCAATATGTCGGGGGTCGAGTGAAGAGCGATTTGCCGATTTATGAATATACACCGTGAAATTTTAGTGGTTGTTTTCCCGTGGCAGAACGACTTGCCTTTAGTAATACTATCGAATCATGCAAATTATTCATCGAAAAAAAAAATTTTTTTTTTTCGATTTTTCAGAATAATAATTTTCCAACTCGAAAACGAGAGAAGCTATCGTTGTTTTTGAAGATGTGACGTATTCAGGTACTGCTTGCTGCATGAAATCGATGCTTAAAGCTAAAGAAGCTCTACACCCTAAGTCATAAAGCGGTTCGAATGTGCTTTCGAGTTACGGTTAAACCTTTCGTAAAACCGGCATTTATTGATTTTACCAAAAAAGAACTGCACACATCTTTTGTACTACTAAGATTGAATCATTTTACTGCGGGGAAACAAAGCACTAAAATTTCACAGTGTATTTTACATAATATTTTATGAATTTGCTCTCTCATCGATACGGTGTGGTGGGAATATGAATTTATCGCTTTTGAAGGAGTTTAAGGTAGAAGATATTCTTTAGATTTCAGTACCGTTTGGATAGTGAAACGCTCTAGGTGTTAGCCGTAAAAGATTAGTGCCCAATATTTTTTCATGATTTTAGAAGTTATTAATAAAAGCAGTACGCCTTGAAATATCTAAGAAGGAACTCGAAACATAGTCTATGAGTTATGTGTAAGTTTCTGTTCCTTAACACAAAGTGAAAACTTGAACATTGATCTATCTACGCTGAGGTAGTAGTATGAATGCATTCACCGATATATCAACTTAGATTTATTTTCTCCCGGCGTTCAATGTTCGCATATTATGGTAATGTGTATTTCCTTATTACCGCTTGCGCCTAGGTCTCGCGCCAAACAATAAATAATATAAGGTCGTCGTGCCGACTTACCAACCGGAACGGCCATAGATTCAAATGTGGATGCCAAAAAAAAACTAGTCTCCACACTATTTGTAGAATCTTTTGTTATTATTATCATGAGATTTGTGGCCACGATCGCATGTTTTTGTATATTATCGAATGTGTGTATTGTAGATACGCTTTGTGATCGGGCATAATGCTTTAATAAATTTTGTACCATTTAAGGCAACTATGAATATAGATCTGGTTGACTGGGTGGATGAACTTTGAACGTATTGGTATAAATTGTACGATTAATTGACTAATTAATTATGCTGTTTCTTGTATGTAATAGGTGAATTTTTTATTAATTGTTTCTTGCGTGTACTGGGTGAAATTGTTGTCTACAGAACGTCTGGTATAAAACCGTAACTAAAAACCTTGAAATGTGCAGATTAGACTATTGCGAGGCGAATTTCGTAAAACAGGTCGTCATAATTCTGGAGAAGTGGTCGGCAGACCACACACAAGTTAAATACGACATGTTTTATCTTAACGTACATCTAAAAATTAAGGCGAGGTTAACTGAACTGTGGATAAACTTCTCGTACCTCATTTATATCTAAACAGGATACCATTGTTAGAAGACACCTTAAATTAAACTATCTCCCCTTAAAAGTACAATCAAAACATATTATAATCAGTTATGTAGATACGCAAACTACCAGGACTGCATAGAATGGTACTAGAACAAAATATTAAACGTGAGAATAGACGCACTGAAGTACGATAATATCTCTCTCATTGACGGCTCGCTGGTAAAAAAATCGGACTATTAACGTTTATGTTAATTTGTACAAATTATACCTACAGGCTATGAGAACCGACGCTATGTACCAAGTTGAAATACGACTATTTTCTCTGTTCATGTAAAAACAAATAGTTGTATTATGGTCATTATTAATTAGTTTTGCAAATGTTTATTTTCGTATGAGTATACTGTAGTTTTGTGAGCATTCGAACATTAATATCATAGAGTAGACGAATAACAACAAGATCTTTTGAGGTGTTTCCAATAATTACATGTGCATATCCTTTTGATTTATAATGTTTGACTCCTGTCCTTTAAGCCTCTGAAGTCAAATCATCACGACCAATTTAGAACTAAATTATTTAGAGATGAGTACTTATGAAAAAAACTTCTTATAAACAACTTTTTTTTCTTAACTGACAAACGATGATGGCTTCGTCATCATCACCAGACTTGCGGGGAACGGATGGCTCTCACCCCTAAAAACTTCTTATAAACAACATTGGCGAATATTGCCTATTCGTGTCTCATCACAGAGCGCATTCTTTTAGTAACGCAAAGTATACATCTGTCCTTCTGTTTCTAAGTAAGCTGTGCTGTGGTACAGTCGCAAACTAAACACCTATTCATATCAGCGCCCAACTTTTTAAACATCGCACCGCATAGTAAAATACGTCGGTGGCCGTCGTAGTAACAAATTTTTCTCCCTAATTACTCGGTGTCAGGGCGATTGTGCAGGAAACGTTCCGAGTTGGACAAAGGACCGGGACTTTCATTAATAGGATCTTTCTAACTGCAATTTCGCTGAATAAAACGGGACCCCGACGGAAATATTAATATCGGCCAGTGTTCAACCCGTCGCCTTAATAGTTATAATTTGTTTGTTTGTTTTTGTGCGGCCGGTCTGTTTGCTGACTCTGAAGCTCGGCTTGGACTATGGAAATGAACGGACACAGTCGTAAGAATGTACCGTCGTGGCTTTTTGATATGCGGAACAACAATATGCAGTACAGCAATAAGCAATTGAGTATTGAGTACTTTTTTGGTTGTCAACTTTTTTTTCGTTTCTAAAGACTATTTTGATAGTTTCGCTTTGTCATGATCGCTAGCGCTACCATGAGTTTAAAAGTGACAGACTCGATATCGCCTCTGTAAATATGTCTATGAAAAACTTGTACAGCGCCTCTAGCGGTTACGCTAAACTAAAACTAAAATCGGTAGGATGAAAAAACCATTCGATAGGTTTTAAACATACGTAAGTTTTCGATAGCTAACTCATGGTAGCACTACAGATCAGCGGCCGACTAAAAGTTGTCAACACTGTTAAGTAAGGGATGAAGGAACGAGGGAACAGAAAGTGCCAGAGTTAGTATTATGTATGCATGTAGGTTGACACATTTTCCGATAATTTTATTTAACTCCAGATGTCTGATTACCTAATAAAGTAATGAATAATACCGAAAACTTGTCCCAATCAAAGTTCAGCGATACATACTCTCTACTACATTAAGCTTTCAATAAACAAACATATGCCCCAGAGGATCCCACTTGTGCAATAAATAAAACTATCTACATACAAATCCGAGCGGTCCGTAGTTAAAAGCACCCAATCCGTTATTCACAAAGCTCGCATATTGGAGTCTCAAAAACCGAAACCGCAATAATATTTCATAACACACACGCGTCCGCCGTGGCCATTGTAAACATTTTTACAACCGCACTCAAAACTATGTAAGCTTAATTAAATGAATCGCTGCGGTTATTCGCTGGAAACCGGACGATTTTGTACGGTCATATCCACTGTTCATAACGGTACGTGTCCGTTTTCGGTAGTATAAACATACTTGGATTATTTTGATCGTTTTGTTCGATCGACTTCCTTCGAAAGCGTTTGTACTTCCGCTTTTAAAATATGAGACTTGACTTTGAACTTCTCGATATATGATAATATCCTATCCTATAGTATGAGCGTCTGATTAACTTTGAATACCTATAAATATCAGAAGCTATACTATCATCATCATACCTCTACCTTTTCTAACTACCTTTTGAAATCTTCTAAAAATTATGTATCGAGTATACATCATTTTTTTAAATTACTATATCATAAAGTAAATACATGTAACAGTATCACTCTTTATTGAGTCACATTCGTCCGTAAAGTAAATTCTATAAGAAAACAACCTTAGTACCGTAGTGTTAAATACACTACCAACAATTCCCTAAGGTTATTTTATGTCGCATTTCCAGCGAATCTTCAACAAAAGGACGGCATTATGTCTTTATAAATGAAAAATACGTCACTAGACAAGAAAAAGAGTAGGAAAAGTGGCTCTCCCCCTTTGTGATGCAAGTAATGAAAAAAAATTGTCCAGGTCAACGCAAGAGAAGCAGCCTTCATAAGCTTATTAACTTAACCTGCCCTTTTCGTTAGTCGTTTTGCTGAGAAATTCTTTCATGGCTTTACGATGCTTCCTTCGTTAATAATACGCCGACGATATTGTGTTCTATTGTATAATTTAATTCCGTGTCTTTTACAAAAAATGACGACGACATTACGAGTATATTGCTTGAGTGTATTTTTGTAGGTTATTTTGTTACGAAATGGTTTTAATTTGCGACTTGTGTTAAGGTTTAGGTAAGTTTTTGATAAAAGCAGATAAGGACTTAGTATGCTGTTATATAAGCTGCATATTAATGGGAGTTTACAAGTAATTTGTCCTCAGAAGTTTATAAAGTTGTATTATATCCCTAGTAATAACTAAGTTGATTTATAAAACACCTTTCTCACTTATACTCGTACCACACGAGCGCATTTAATAAATCCTCAAAATGTTATACGCAACATTTCAAAATGAAATTCTAACTTCACATCTAACAATTCACATTCAAATGGAAAAACCTAAAAAGATTCAAACGCCATTTGAAATATCTAGCACTTATCGTCGATCTCGTAATTTCTATGAAAACTCACTTACGATATTAAGGAAAATGCAAAGTAAACATTCAAATGGTTGAACATTAACGGCGATATTGGTTTGCGGGAACCGTTGCAATCCCGGCTAACTGCAATTGAAAGTCGAAACATTATTCGAATGATTCAGCGTTTGAAACAAACATTGTAACTTAAAAAAAGCTTACACACGCTGGGTAACAAGGTCTTTTTAGATCGGATTTATATTTAATATTGATGATCAGTTCTTAACTCTTTACGAGAAAATACTTATTTTGTTATCTATCAAGATACGCATTTGTAAAATTACATGGTATTGAGATGATGCATTTTTTTTTGTGTATGTTACAACTGTCCTAAGAAAATGTTTTAGAAAATGTTTTTATATGTAACTGAACAAAGTCAAGATAGTTGTTTTGTTGCAAACGGTACCAAATGAAATTTCCTAATAGCGATTCAGTTTGTATTGGAAAAATATATTTCATTCGATTGCCGCCATCGGGATCAATCGAACACTTTCAATTGTCGATTTTCCTTCCCATCCCGCCGTAGTGCGATAGCAATATTTCGACTTTTCACCTTTTTATACCAACGAGTTTACGGGCTGTTTACGTTCCGACCAATGCTAGAAACGCGATGATATGACGGATGTTGGGGCCGGACCTCCCCCGCAAAATGAAAAAGATGACTTATCGAAATTTGCAATCGGCGATTATACTCGCATTCCCCTCCTTAATTTCAAATGCAAGCAATATTGAAAGTTCTTGTGTGTACAATTTTGCGCTTGCTAAAGAGGCATTATAAAGTTCGGTGTTCAAATACATTTTGGCTAATAAAAGTAAACATAGCGGTTGGCGTTGTGGACTTTTTGGCTAGTATACATTATTTTCAATGGGCCATTTGTTCACGAAAACACAGTATGTGTTGTGTATTGAAATATTTGGCTTCTCTGTGCGATTATAAGTTATGAAGGAACGTCTTTTAATTATTCAAATGCAAATGAACGTTAAAACAATTTTATATAAATTTTAACAGAAATCTACTTTCTAGTGATTCAAAGTCGTTTTGCCAGCAATTCGCTCAACTTAACTAAAAATGTTCAGAAAACTTGAAAAGTTAGAAGGATACTTTGTTGCGCTATGAAACTGTTTGCCATTTTTTCTTCATCGTTTTGGCTACAATCGCGTGTATGCTCAGACTGCGTTTTCTTTGTGTCCAACGCCCCACTCCACACCTACGTCTGTGTCCATAAAACCGGGAACAGAAAAGCGACTTGGATAGTAAAACGTTTGAAAATTTCAACAATTTCGTACACAAACGTAATATATTGGTTTTGTACAATATTTTCACCTCCGCGTGTATCGCACTAGTTTTGTTAACCTTCTCGGTAGCGGCTATAATTCAGGCTACAATGGCGGCGGGAGTCCAGAAATAGCCAAGAAACAAACACACGGGTCGCGGACATCGCAGTTTGTACTGGTACAAACTTTACAAATGCAAGTTAAAACTCTGGACTTGTATCTGGGCCAAGGCTACGCGCCGGCTAAGACGCTAAAAAGATGAAAGTTTTAAAGCTTGAGTGCCTTCATCATCGCAACACAGGACTAAATTTTTCAATATGGATAGATAGATGGATATTCTTCATTGCATATAAACAATACAGATCAGTCAAATTGTAACTATTTAAAAAAAGTACAATTTGGGTGATCTTATTGAGTGATAAGATCGATAAGATTTGCGATCTCTTCTAGATAGCCCACTTATAGTACGGGTAGTGCTGTATTAAAAAATACTTTGACGACAATGACGTTGACGACAAGAAACAACATTCACACAGCTCACTTTAAAGGATGTTAAGAATGATACAATTTACTGATCATCACAAGCTTTTAGGCATAATCGGATCCATAAATAAACTTCAGTAATAAAATAGAGTGAGTCTCACAATTGTTATCCTAAACTAGTTATTATTCTAGTATGTTTAAATCACAAAACACTATAACCAATTAAAAACTCAAGAGAAAACCATCCGGTGCAAATTACATCCGTCCCTGAATCCGTACCGAAAAGATATCGATGCAACGCGAACAAAATTGCGATACTGCAAGTTTGCAAGTCGTTAAAAGAATACTTGTTCAATTAAAAGTTTCCGCCGCACAAATCGCAGTAAATATGCGGGGCTACCTGATACACGGGGTAACTAACGTCTTTAGTTCTGCCGCTCTTAGAAATTTTATAACTAAGCTTAACTGAACAGTTGCTTTTTTTTCTCTATTAAACTACGCGTCTGTTTGTTCTAGATTGTTAGAAAATAAAACTTAATTATTTGATAGTATCGATGTTACTAAATAGTACTAACAAATGGCTTTTTTGGTGTTGTTTTAGTAAAGATTGCTTGTTTGTATGTTTATTGTGAAGTTT
Source organism: Maruca vitrata (assembly GCA_039566165.1). NCBI lineage: Eukaryota > Metazoa > Arthropoda > Insecta > Lepidoptera > Crambidae > Maruca > Maruca vitrata. The sequence goes on along the minus strand of CM076917.1, from coordinate 11,667,385 downwards.
TTTTATTACCTCAGCTTTTTTATTATTTCTTATTGTTGGCAAATGTCATGGGAAGCGTTACCTTTAAATGGTATTCGTGGGGCAGATTATTATCAAGGAGGAAATGGTAGAAAGTACACAGAGAAAATGTTCTTTATTATTCTTACTATCATAAATGCGAAAATAACCATATCTATCTGTCGCGCTTTCACGTCAAACCTACTGTAATGATTTAAATGAAATTGGTACACGTTTAGTTAAGAGAAGAAATGACACAGACTAGGCAAATTACTTTTTAATAACTTTGCATTAAGAGAGTATTTTTTACGCAATAAGAGATTGAGTCGCGGGCGAAAAGCTGGCTAGTATTAAATTTAATTATGCGTTAATGTGTTTATTACCTAAAATCTATTATGCTAGTTGCCTTTTATGCGATCAAGTTTGTGTTTTCATTATAAACAATTTTGGAAAAAGTTTAATAGCATTCATAATGAAAAGCACACAACCAACTCAAACATTCTGCAATGTACGTTACCTGTTTACCCTACCATTTCATAGTTGTATTCTAATTAACAAACATGCTCTATTTCGGGTTTTAAATACCATTAACTTTTCATCCCGCTAGTTATTATCTGAATAGTTAAAACGAACATGCATTGTTTTACTGGAAGAGTGGAAACGGCCGCCCTATAGAAAGGAATTTAATACTGTTCGAGTGGTGTAGTACATTTTGCTTCGCATACTGTAACCGATCCGCTCCAACTTCATAGTTGGATGCGCCGGGGTCCGATCCGGTAAATGAAAACAGATAGCTCGTGAAGGTTTGTAATAAAAAGAAGTTCGGCTATTGGCTCTGTTTTGACGGAATGGACGCAATGAGGGTTAACGCTTGTGAGAAATTCAAGATGGCAGTACGTAGGCGTGAGGTCCAACTGCAGCATTATTGGTGAATATTGACATGTCTGTCAATGTAACGTCAAAAATAACTATACTCTATTCCAATTATGAAGTCTTTTTTGACAGATGTCAATAGTTCAGTACTAGGGAAGTACCTTTAGAAATCGATATTCAGCGGCAACGATTCAACGACGACAAATTTAAATCGAATTAACTTTCAAAAACTAAGGTTAATAAAAATTATCGAAAGAACAATTTTAGACATGCAAAAGAAAACAGAAATACACGATTGGAAGTTTAGTATAATACTAATGAATAATGATAGTTAAGTAATTTAAAATTTACAGAGAGTTTAAAGGATCATAACAGTTATAGGCTCGTGTCAAAGACTCGTTAATTAATGGCACCGAATGTTTGACACCGTTTACTGCCAGGAGTGTTTGCACCGAGTACCTATAGTTGCAACACTAAATTAATTATACGAATTGTATCGCGTAATGGAGTAACTCAACAGTTACTATGAGCATCAGATTAAAATAAAAACAAACAATTCATTTAACTTTTTATATTTGATTTTATAGTTATTAATCATCACTGCTTGATTTATTAATTTCTTTTGTTATTTAATCAGTTTACATATTACCTGCAAAGGACTGCACTTTTTATTACGTTTTATTGTAAAATGCATTAAAGTTATAAGCAGTCCCATTGCCGCTAGATTCATTTTCATTCGCGAATGATCGGTTTAACTAACCGAATACTTAAGGCACGTCACTACGTTTAAAAGTAAAACATAAACCATAGTACGTAACTGCATACGCGCAAAAAATATTATTTTATTTTGAAGTTCAGATATAGAAACAAAAGTTAGATCAAAAACAATAAGTTAATTTTGATTGTAGGGTGTTTTTGCATAATTGTATATTTTTAAATAACGATTTCCTACTAAACACAAAAAGTGATATTAAATTGGATTTATTTGAAACGTGCAGAGTTACGTTCTTCGAAATGTCAAAAAGGACTTCATAAATGGAATAGAGTATAATCATGCTTCAGTTGGACCTCACTCCTATGTATTGCCAGCCAGTAAATTTCTCATACGCGTTAAACCTCATTCGGACGGCTATATGTGGTAATATGGACCCATTTTTACAGGACTGAAGACAGTTTTGAGCAAACTTAATGTTTTTTTTTATGTGCGTGATGTTTGCGAAACTAAACGTTTTTATGCATCACTTCATAGCTAGTACTTTTAAGTGTGAAAGATTTTAAACTACTGCTAACGCAGCTACTTGCTCAGGATTTATCTCAGCTACTGTTTGAAAAGATATACAATATCTTCACCGTATGAGAACTGTAGCGTTGATTTGGAAAATCACTTCTTCCTGGAAAAGTGCTGGATATATCAAATATCGGTCCGTCTATCTCTTAGCTGCCCTCTCCCCTAAACTACGGCGATTCCGCAATATAAACTTTTAATCCCCACTGGATCTTCGCTTGGACTTTTCACGGCTATTTTCTATCAGACATTGATCCGTAAATTACTTGTTTACAAGATAATATCAATTTTCTCACTTCAATCAAATTCCTTCAAGTCCAATTGTTTTTTTTTGAAGTATTGGGATATTTCGATAATTTATTTTACCAACTGACATTTGGAAGTAAAAACATACACTAGAAATAACTTGATACAGGAAAATGTTGCCAACCGATTCGGTTCTCATCTTGAATTTGTAATATTGAAATAATGTCTTAAAATATTAAAGGCTTGAAATAAAAGTCAGTTTATGGAATAACGAAAACGATATAATATATGGGCTGATCATGATGAGGATTATAGGATAAACTCACGTGTATTACGGTTCATAAACTTGGTTTTATTTCAAGTGTCTAGTGTTCGTGCAAATATTAGACAATAAAAAATAATTAGTTATTTATTTAATGTCAAATAATTTCTCTTTGAATAAATAATTATAATAATATAAATGTATTAAAGAATCATAATAATTGCAATGGCAATAGTACAGGTCATCTTTACTCCATATGTGAAAACATTCGAAAGCACAAATTGAAATACTACGTCGGTCGTAAAGCGTCTAAAATAAATCCGTTGCATTCACGGAATCCTAAAACAGTCCGGAAAAATCTTTCCCGATAGCGCGTCGGACTGTGTCCTAATGTAGGCAAATTGTCGTCAGAGCCTTTCAGCGTCCGGCCGCGGCTATCATTTCCAAGATAAGCGCTTAAAAGCCTCACGGAAAGCGCTTTCAGCGTGGAACTATTACCAACTTGTTCGGTACTTTTTGCTCTCTGCATCTGCTGGTTCGGTCATAACTTGTATGTTACGTGCGCTTTGAGCGATCGCGATCGGTATCCACCTTTATTAGCTGGCTGGCTTTCAGATTTTTATTTGATACCGGATAGACTAGGGGCCGGGCATCGAATGTTGTGTGTTTAGGTGCAAAACGTATGTGGTGATTTTGTGTGTGCTTTGATTCGCTATTTTTTGTGTTATACTCTAAGTACTTAGATATCAAATATCAAAAGGAGTGCTATCATTTTACTTGTAGTTACGAACAAATTAGAAGTTATGACAGGAAAAGTTGTATTGCTAGTTGTGAAAGCAAAGTAAATATGTGTGAAACTGCCCTTGATGGGCATGAGCAAGCTAACAGAACTATTTTGAAGTATTTTCTTTATTACCAAAGTTATTAAGGTTGTTTCTAATCCGTAACACACGAGCTTAAAATGTCTTAGAATCGGATCAATGTACGAGTAGTGTTTATTATGTATGTATAGTATACTAACGTATTGGTTGTACCCAAAATAAATTCACGGTTTCGGTAAATTTGTTGCAATGTGCACAAAAGAAATGAAGCTTAGCTCTCAGCCTAAAAAAGTTTTCTGTCCATCGGTCCTTAATTGCGGCGAGAGCTATATCTGCGTTTCGTATGCTTTTACAAATCGCGCCCTTTGACTTCTTTTTGTAGGTTTTCTGCCTAGCCGGGGATTAGCCCCATCCGATATATCTGTATTGAACTGGGAAAATATGTTTTTTAGCGTTCAGAGGGAATACTCTTGATATTTCCCTTTGAAGTTTTTATGTGCGGAACTAAGACTATTTTTCACGTAACTGTCACCATCTTCGTAATAATATTAAGTATGTACCTTGTAACTGTTTGTTGTTTACGGAATTTACAAATTTAATTCTCGCAAAATGTATATTTGATTACATGATTCGGTTATTATCTTATCTTATTATGTTTATTATTTACGTTTTTCTTACGTTTTAGAATTCGTAATTAAGTAACCCTCGAATACAGGCCTGTATTAAATAATCGAATTAAAATATATATTTTAACATAACGTTTGCAAAAATAGAGTTAACTAACTAAAACCTTACTACCTTGTAATAAAATCTAATATTGCAACAAAACCGTTGGTGTGTGTACATTCCACCCTAACTCAAAACTCGAGATACCGAAACGCAAACTTGTGTGAGATTGAAGACCAGATTACGCTGTATCGGTGAGTGTATAAAGGACCTGGTTCGTTTTAAAGGAATAAGATGATGTAAGCAACCTAATAATCTTAATGCATTAGATTACAAAGGGCTCTGAGAGGGAGGGCCTTTCATTTTGCCTCATAATATTAGATTTTTATGATTATTTTAAAAGGGGATAAGGGTCGCGACTCGCACACATCAAACGCCATTCAAATTATTCGTATGATATTTTTTTATTACTTTCGATGCTGTGTTGGCGTTGTCTAAGGAAACTATATTTGGTTAATCTTCTTTGTTCTAATGTAATTCAATCTGAGATTATATGAACACGTCAAAGTAATAGTTTTGTTTCAGTTTTCTTTCTTTTTGATCTTTTTTTTAAGTTATAAAAAGACAGACATCTTCATTTTGCTTTAATCATTTAAAAAAATAAGAAGAAAAATAAACTGGCAGTTTCATGATGCTTACTTTAAATTAAAAAGAAAATTGAATCTTAATTCCATGTCAATTCAAATCTATCTTCAAAACAAATGCCTGGCACTAGATTCGAATATTACGTTACATTCGACGAACAAATGACTGCTCATTCGCGAGCGTTCCTCCATTTAAACTAACCCGCTAAAACCCGGTTCAAAAGTGACCGTCAACGGTCGAAACAATGATTCTTTGTTCGGGTCCCTAGGCTCGCGGGCCTCGGCGGGGTATTGAGGGGGGAGGGGGAGGTGTACGGGTACTCGCAGTGCAATGCTGCACTTGCCGGCCCAGGAAGAGCGGCGGAATGCAGTCGGGCGCGTTCGCCGGCCGCGGGGGCAACGCACGCGCCTCTGCCTCCCATTCAACGAGATGTTTCCTATTCTTTCTTAGGTTGCCGCGTTCGGTTTCCGTTCGACGTTTGAATTGCTGGCCGGATAGGGATTATCGTCACCTGATCATTTGTTTTTAAAAAAAAAAAACAATACCAATTCTGGATGAAATCATGGCTAACAAACTAACTAAGCATTTCTAACGCCTAAATAGCATCATGCAATATATATGCATGCAGTATATATTATTATATTCTTAATTATGGAATACAAGCTTGATCACTTAATATAAACATTGAATAGGTGTGAGTACAGAAATGTATTGCAATAATGAGTAACAATAACACTAAAAAAAAGGATAGGAAAATATGCAAAACTACTCTACCTGTTTCCTTCAGATTTCCCCTACTATGCCCGATTATGGTAATCTGGTAATTAAAACATAAGGGTAATAAGACTTGCCGGCATTTCGCCTATAAAAGAAAGCCTTTAAAAAACACTAAAAGGTGAAACATCTCGGCAGTATGTTATCCATTGTGCTCTCGAGAGTGTACTAACATAATTTATACTCTATTCTCTAAACCGAATAATCCATTTTGCTTTGAAGAGAACACGCAATGAGCTACTATGAAGCCCCTTACATAGATAACTTCCGAGTAACAGGATCTAAACGATTTACTGTGTGAGATTTACTAGGGAACTTGCACTTCACATGTCTTTTGTTATAAAGGTTGGATATGAAGTAATGAAGCGAGATGTAATGGAAACTATTTAGCTCCTCATTTTATAGTATATCAATTGACTTTTCGTGGAACAGAGAAATTATGGCCATTTTTTTTTAAGTTACGCGCATGCTATGGCGCGTAAAGTCCAGTAAATTGTGGTTGAATGATATTGAGAAAAGTCAAAGCCTAAGTACTTAAATTCAATCAACAATTTTTTTCAAAATAATTACTTTCAATACAAAATTACTTATTAAATAGACTGCTCCAAAATACATACAACACTTGTATTGTTCGTGGCCATCTAACTCACGACTCAGGCTAGATAGAATTAACATGTATCCAATCAAAAACATAAATGTGAAATGAGAGCCAAGTTCAATATTGCCTTGGTTGTTGACTTCAGCGACAAAAGAAGTGAGATCTAAATGGGTGCCAAGTTCAATGGTCAACCCTGAAATTTATTTATAAGTAACACTATAACATACCTATCATATCTTCTTATAACATAAGATAATGTATGGTGGTAGCCTATGAAGGTCTGTCTTGGCTAGTTTCTATAAACCTACCATATTATGTTCGCTCGCTAGTTTCTACCAACAATCCAAATTTTCGGAATCATAAAATAAAAACCGACAAATACTTGTAGGCTTAGAACTTGCGACGGTTATAATTCATATATGAAAATTAGCCAAGACAGACCTTCATAGGCTACCACCATACATTATCTTATGTTATAAGAAGATAATGATAGGTATGTTATAGTGTTACTTATAAATAAATTTCAGGGTTGACCATTGAACTTGGCACCCATTTAGATCTCACGTCTTTGTCGCTGAAGTCAAAAACCAAGGCAATATTGAACTTGGCTCTCATTTCACATTTATGTTTTTGATTGGATATCATTACTTTTTGTAGAAAAGTATATATCATCGTAACGCCGTGGGTCCTTTGAAAAGGACAAATTCAAAACTAAAACTAGACTTTATGTAGGTACCTACCCTAAGTAATAAATATGAAAACCGACTATAAGTACCTACTCTTAATTGTAAATAAGTAAGTATACCTAAATATATACTTAGTGCTCTGCCTTCCCCGGTATATAGGCGTTATTAGGCACTAATTAGGTATTTATGTTAAGCGTTCATAATAGAACCTAACCTAATTATTAAAAAATTGCCAGTTTTTTATTTTTTCCTTTGTATTCATGTAATTACCTATCTGCATACCAAATTTTAACTCTCTAGGTCATTTGGAACTGGGTTAGAATTTTGATCTGTCAGTCAGTCAATGATAAAAATGAGTATTTTTGGACATTAATATCTAAATAACTGTTTGAGATAAGCTTATGAAATTTAGAACACATATTTATCTCGCAAGTCACAATATATGAGCCAAATTTGATACGTTTATGTGAAATAGTTTTTGATTTATGAGGGGTTCAAAAGTGGTTCGAAATGGTTCGTGTAATATTACACACGGTGCGGCTCGCTAGTTCTGTTTCTTGAACATTGGCTTGACACGCTACCGCGTGTCTAGATTGCGCTGATCGAACCTACTACTTCTGGTGCCAAAGACAGGAGAACAATTCTGAGTGCTCTGAGGGCTTAAATGGCACTGTAAATTGATGGTAAGAAGTATGGCGGAAGCATTTCCGCAATGATCAAACCCAGGTTAGTCACAACTTAAACCTAACCTGCGCTCACTATGAAATGCACCACCTAGTCAGTACCCACTCGAGCACAGTGAAGTGTCTAAGGAAACTATACCTATTTAGTGGATCTTTTTTGTTCTAATGTAATTCAATCTGACATTATTTATGTTACGCGTTAAAGTAATAGTTTTGTTTTAGCATAATTTTTTATAGCGCCACATCTTAAGCCTAACCTGCGTTCACTATGATATGCATCATCTAGTCGAGCACAGTGAAGTGAAAACGCAGCGCAATAGCAGCGCGACGCGAGCGCAACACTCGTGACAAAGTAAATCTATATAGAAGTATGACGATGATAATGGAAGATTTTCAAACCCAGGTTAGCGCCACAACTTAAACCTAACCTGCGCTCACAATGAAATGCACCATCTAGTCAGTACCCACTCGAGCACAGTGAAGTGAAAACGCAGCGCAATAGCAGCGCGACGCGAGCGCAACGCTCGTGACAAAGTAAATCGATGTAGAAGTATTACGATGATAATGGAAGCTTTTCCGCAATGACCAAACCCAGGTTAGCGCCACAACTTAAACCTAACCTGCGCTCACAATGAAATGCACCATCTAGTCAGTACCCACTCGAGCACAGTGAAGTGAAAACGCAGCGCAATAGCAGCGCGACGCGAGCGCAACGCTCGTGACGCGATACGGATCCGTCATCGCTTTGAGCCGCGCGAGTGCCGCAATTTCTCTGGCGCTAGGGACACCATGATAGCTGTTTAGCAATGTGTAGGACTTTTTTCTATGATCGTCAGAATATAGAAACGATAATCAGATACATATTTGAGCGCTAACTTACCGATTAAGTATGTTCCATTTTCCAACAATTAATTTGGAGTGTAGCTTGAACTCTCTAATATCAAAAGTCTCGAGTGGGTATGTGTGTAGGAATAACGTACTCCAGGGTTGAAACATTATTTGATGTTAACATCAAACATAGATATAACCTACAGTAGTTAAGACTCTAGCCGAAGCGGAGTTTGGCTCTACCTCTTTTCGCCACAATATCTTAGTCCAAGTATATTAAAATCAAATCATATGAAATCTTTCGTTTTAAAAAATGTCATAGACTTTTCATATAAAGAAGATTCGTGCAGAGCTCTGAAATTGTACTAATACAAAAAAAATGTCAAAGATATAGCGATGTATGCCTCGGTGTCCTATCACGCGCGATTTCGCAGTCACCGCTCGCTGAGCGCGGCACGGGTCGGAATGCAGTCGTTATATGCACACCACTCGAAAGGATTACCCACTAGTTGGTGGGTTGGCGATTAACCGACGCTGGCGGTCCGCGACCGCTGGTTTGTTTCTGAACGTACAGTCGCCGGCAGATTGATAGAGTAAAACCATCTAATTGTGGATGTTTCATTTTGGAACAGGATCAAAGTAGCTCCGAGTTAAAGAAGGTTCTAAATTCAAAACTCGTAAGTACATTACAATTTTTAAAATTAGAACCTTTTTGGTCGTCATAAATGTCATTTGTTTCCGTATTCGGTTCTAAATTCGAAATTCACGAACATATTTCGTATTCAGAATCTTCTTATCGTTTAAGATGTCAATTGTTTATTGTTTTACTTATTGAAAACTATGGTTTAAAAGATGTGGAAGCCATTTTGTTTGACAGCGTAAGTAAAGATTAACATAGACATATTTAGTTCATCTATCACAGGTGTTTCGGACTATCTGAAGTTGACTGTACATTGCAAACGTACCTAGGTACGGATTTCGAATGCTGTTTCGGTTTCGAATAACTTTAATTAAATTCGGTGTGGAGCCTCCACTTTGCCGTTGATGCTGTGTAACCGCGTATTTGGCGGGTCATTTTTCAAACGTATCGTTAACATTCGATGAGGGAAATAGCGTCATTGAATTGACTCATTGAAAAAGGCATCACATTTAAATTGTTATTCACACAAAATAAAAGAGCATTTTCACGTGATTAAAGCTCTGTGGGTATTTTCTGTGATACAATTAATGTCCGCATGCCAATTGTCTGCACGGCATAGTCCATCTTATAAAATATATTCTTGTACATTTGGTACTGACTCCAATAGAAAAAGTCCCACCAACGGGATCAGAATGTTGTTTGTACCACAGAACACTTTGATAAATAAAAAAAGTAGAATACAGTGACGCGTACATAACATGTTCATACGTATTGGTAAAATCGTATTTTTTTTTTCTTCTTGTGAATTCCCGTGAATATATTATTTCCATTTCCGAGTACTAGCTGGGAACTGAATGTACTGCTTTCAGGGTAAAAGCCAAAATCCACTTTTTTATTATTTAACATATTCTGCGCTCACCTTTTTCTATGAAATATATAAGCTAAAGTGATAATGATTCAATGATATCTCGCGTTTTAATAATATTCCCTAAGGGCTAATATATTTGTTTGCCAATTTAAATTGGTTTCAAAAGAGTACCGATAGTGTTTGTTTAAATGAATTATCATTAAGGTTGCAATGATACGCCAATTACTTCGATTCAATTAGGATCGCGCATTAATGTAGTTTGGTGACGCTACAAATTAGCGTATCTGACCACATGTTGACGGGCCGTTTCCGAAACGTATCCGTTTTATTTGATTACAGTCCGAACCTATTAATGGTTTGACGTCTACTTAATCACATTTGACGGTATCTCTAACTGAACAGTGGCCTTAGAGGATTATCTAGGTCTGGAGAAATTGTGTTAGCGCGTGCAACATTTTTTATAAGTTATCTGCACGCTCAACTTGGAAAAAGAAAAAAGATTCTTTACCATCACGGAACACCTATTTTTTTGTACAGTCGCCCGCGTATGATATTGCAGTAATTGATTTATCTAAATATATTTATTAATAAATAAATGTTTTTCATAAACTTTATTTGTAATGAATTTTCCGCAACACAAAAAACTAAGATTTTTTAAAAAAATACACAAAATGTAAATATTGTTTTTATTTGCTTTTTTTAATGCTATTAAAGCTCAATGTTAATTTAACATTCGATAAAATTCGCATTCATGACATGTCATTTTCATTTTATTTATTAAATCATTTTAAACATGATTGTTCAAAATCAGATCTAATAAATAACTAAAGACAATTTAACTTTAAATGAAACAGTTATCTATTGAGAGATTACGTTGAACCCGAACCCTCGCCTAATAAAGGACTTAATCAGAATGTAAAGTGTCTAGATGATAACCCGCCAATCTCATCTCGTAGTCTTAACAAAATCTGTAGGTAATATTGTCATTTACGTTGCTGTTAAGCTGTTAATAAAAACTAAGTATAAAACAAGATTAAGTAATAATGTAATTAAGAAATATGTATGTAATTCCGTTATTTGATGCAGAAACTGTATAGCTGTGTGACTTGTTCGATTTTATTGTAAATAAATTATATTAATAAAACTTTTGTTGTTACAGGTACGTGGGTGTTGTTAGAGAAAGTTCACATAGATTTGATTTTGCAACTGCGTAAGTAGCATGCAGATTTATTATCATTTGCTTGTACAGTCGTGAGCAAAAGTATTTTAAAATTTGTTGTTATTTCAAATTTAGTACACAAAAAGTAGTTCATTTTCAATATTACGATTGCTTAAAGAAACTCTTTTGAAGCAGAAACGCGCCAAACCGGATGATGTAAAATTCTCATTATTTAATTCAAGTCTCATTAGTACTTATTTCATTCTTGGTTTTATGTGTAATAAGAGATTGTACACTTTTAAAAACGATCAACATTGTGTTATTTTTTTATTGACAGTTTCCGTACTTAAAAAAGCAACACTTTATAAGTGGTTTTACATAAACAATTTTGCCTGCGACTGTACCACAGCCACAAGCTTGTTTTGTTGGGTTCGAACTCTTTGAATACCTTTTAGTTTGCGAAGTTCCGTAATGACTGGCCTTATAGCGCCACTACGGTACAGCCGTCAAGAACTTGGTGTAAATTTATATTTTTCAACGTCTCAAAAATAACCATTCTTCGTTAGTTAAGATAAAGTAGCGCGGTTCATTAATTTTGCACCGCTATACGTTTCGTGTCACTATTAACAATGTTAGGGATGTCGGTTTGAGAGTCTGTGTTAAGTATTGTTCGAGGAAATGAGTTTTACAAGTTTGGCTTGAACTAGAGAACTCTACTGCTATGTCCGGTGTAGTACCATGTTTCCTTGCTTGCTTGCAATATTACCGAAATATGGAAACTTGATAATTTAAGGAAACATGGTAAACATCCCAGACATATTCAGTTTTGACTAACTAAGACTAACACAGTTTTATGTTTTTTTATATTAGATGTGATTGTTGGTTTTGTACGTAGTAAATTTTTTTTCGACGTTTTAAAATTTGACTTTCAATATTCACTTTACCAGTTCCGCTATTTATTCCTCAAAAGGGTTACAAAGTTTATCGTCCGCGGACTTACGTCGCACGCTACTTCCTTTAATAGATGTATATCCGCGAACCAGCTTTAATATTCGAAATAAAAACGCAGTTTTACTTCATTTAACGTAATTAGACAAAATAAGGAAAGCACTACTAATATTTACTAATGAATTTGAAATCAAGACATTTTTTTGTCCCTCGATATCGTAATGTTGAATCGATAAATCGATGATTTGAATCACATAGTATATGATTGGAGTGCACCGTTCAAAGCGCTCATTAAAATGCCAAGTTCCTCATTCTTCTGATTAGCGTATGGGGATGCTACTTAAAGCTCAATTGCTATTCTCACAGAACATTCTCATACACTCACTGTGCTGAGAGCTCTCGAACGGAGACAGTCGCCAAACTCCGCGGTACTCAGGGTTTTAATACTGCAGCCATACTTCCGGAAATAAATAAAAAGATGGACGTTTGACATAGGTGTAGTTGTACTTCGCTGTTAGACATTAGGAAATGTAGGGTAATACTGAAGCTACGCAATTCTGCGCGATGATAGACATGAGGTTAATGCTAAATTTGAATGTCGTCTAAAATTTCGTTTAGGCTGGCCTCAGAAATGTAGAAGTGTTGCTTATTTTCTTTTTCAAAGTTGGTTATGATACTCGTAACACAAGTGCTTATCTAAATATCAGATCAAACTAAGTGACATTTTAAGAGATTTTCAACAGCAAAGTAACGTATCCGCGACCCATTCAAAGTCAACATCGAACAATCTAACAACCCTAGTGCATTTGAATAGCAGTGTCTCGATTCGGCGCGATTATACGGAGAGAGCGAATGAGGTTGAACAAACAGAAAGGCTTTTAGAAAGCCCTTTAGGTCGCAGGTAGGGCCTCGTTGCTGTTCCCGGCTGGGTCGAAACGATCAGATTTGAATTTTTGCCGCGGCTTCTAGGTGTTTGGGGTTGGGTTTGTTGTTTACGTTAGGGAACTAAAACATACACACTATGTATGTTCAGACCAGAGGGAACGTCACGTAATTTCCTTATTTTTTTTCGTGAATATAATAATTTATGTTATATTATTATTTTATTTAGAGAAAATGCATATTAAAAAACAAATTTTAATGCATTTTTTTATTATCTTTTTGTGGGAAACTTTGTTTTTGTGGTCGGTCTGCACTTCATTACAGTTTAGCACTACAGTAGTCACAAATCGCATATCTTTTAGAAAATAATACATAGGTACGTAATACGCGTTTAATAATCGCTAGTAAATTAGATCAAAGAAAATAGACTGTTTTATGGATTACGTGGATAAAAGAAAAAAATGGATATATCTGTGTCTTATAACATACCAGGCGTAAAACAGTTTTCAAATAATCAATCATCATTGAGACTTAGGTATATGCTAAAACAGATAACCGCGCTTAACAAGTAATGAAGGATTAGTCAATTAATCTTCTTAAGCTTAACTAACTAACTAACTTAGTCCCCGACTAGATGTGCTGAGTGACTAATCGCTAAAAGTACCTACAGCAGTTGACATGAGATCAAATTATAGGTGTAATAAGGTTGACCTGAATATTGCTTAATCTCGTAGGCCTATTAATACACCTACACAGGCACATCATAAATTCTCTTAGCAAGTTGTACCTACTCTAGTTCTGAATTTGTTCCCAGAGGATACAACTTTGAAATTATAGATTATTTCACTTATGCCGGTCGTGTGGTAAATTGGGCTTTACTATGTTGTGATAGGGGCGCTATTCCTATGTCCCGCTCGTCATAATGGTAGAGTCCTCAGGTGTGGTAGAGTGAAAAGTTATGTTGCCCAAAATGCTGTTAGCTAATGTTAAAAAATCATTCTGCGAAGGATACAAAAGTTAGCTTACCTCGGACGGTTTCTATTCGACTTTTTACTCCCCAAAGATATCGTTAGCTCGCGATGAGTATTTGCATAATTGCCAATAAGTATCTTCTTTGGAAAGAAAATATTATTTATCTATTAACTTGAATACGTAATGAGACGTTGACGAATAGCCAAATTGTAATATTACAAATACTTAAGAGACACTGCAAATTCTTCTTTCAGAATTTATTCAAATATAGATATAGCGTTTCAAATATAGTAGCTCACTGCCCTATTCGATTAGGTATACAAGCTTCTCACATTATTACATCACAGTTCTGTATTTCGAGGCAAGGCTTCCGAATGTAATACCTACCACGCTGACTGATTTAAATCAACGCACAGGTTAACTTTTAGACTTGAGAAGTTCTGCTAAAAACATCATCTTAGGCTGCCTTTCCACCGATACGGAGCGAGGCAGCGGAGTGGAAAGAAAGAATCCTTGTATCCTATTGGTCACAATTTCTTAGTTTCTCCGCTCACTCACTCACTCACTGGTAGAGGGGCTGCCTTGCAAGCCTGCCTTGAAGATGCAGGCAACAGGCAACATTAGATATCCTTTCCGAAGCGATCGTGTTTTGTTTGGGCGGAATATTATCGCGCGATGACACCCATCACCCTAATTTTTGAATGGCTACGAAGAAGGTTTCTTGCGATTAGGGGCAAACATTTCTTATCAGATGACTATGTTGCATACAATTTTACCCCTCTCGGCGTACCTTAAAATCTCAGCCATAAACAGTATCTACAGTGTTTTGTTTACTGAAACATCGAGTGTCGGTGTTCGCAGGTGCGCAGGGACGGACCGCAAGTTCGGTAATGCGCGGCTTACGGCGGCGCCCGGGCGTTTGTTACACGGCGGGACTTGGAGCGAAGTCACTTTGTGTACCTACTTTATTTTGTCTTGGCAAAGGCGATCGTGTTTTGTCTTCTATCACGAACGCATCAATCCACTTGTTGAAGTTAATAACAGTTTGGTGTCTACTGATAGAAAACAAAATACGATCGAATCGTTAAATCTTACTCCACAATCTAATAAACTGTGAACTCACATAATCTAATCAAAAGATGAATGGAAGAAGTGCCATTTTATTCCTTATCGCCATAACCAGGGCCATCATGTACCAAAATGTGAAGTCTCCTAGCTTATGTATCATTACATGTGCAATTTATAAATAAAAAATATAAAGATTACTTAACTGTGATGGAATTGGTTATGTCAGGTTTTAACGTTAAAAGTCAAAGTCAAAGTCGCACTTATAAATCGTCGGTTCAGTAAAAAAGTTTAAATATATGTACTTCTAGGCGCAGATATTAGAACTACAAATGAGATGTTTATTATTTAATTTGTTAAACCCTCCTTCAGATGCGAAAAGAAATTACATTAAAAAACACAATCGCTCACTCGGACGGGCCGTTTAGTTACTCACGAAAATTGCAAACGCAAAAAACATCAGGTTCGCTCCCCGTTCTAATCAAACACGTTTCTCCCCTCGGAATTCTTAAACAAATCACCAGTTGCTTATAAATCGCGCTGATTCCGTCCCAGATTTATTTCTGTTGCGACCATCCAACGCCCGTCGGGTGTAAACCGCACTTGCGTGAATCACACATAGGTATTCGGCAACACTGTTTAAATAGGGGGCGCCTAAATTTGTACCCTTAAGTAGCGAGTAATAGAGGAAGTTCGGGTCTTATGTAATCGAACCCGGCCGAACAAACTAACTTTTTATCTGTTAACTTTAGAGTATGTTCGGGTAAGCGGGGAGATTTATTGACAACAAGCCTGGCGCGTGAAGGAACTTCCGATATATTTGGGTGTTTTCAAATGCGGTGAGCGTTATGCTCTCTGTGGAATGAGATACGCGTATTTTATTTTTTTTATTTTTAGTCTGCACGAGGCTGTGTAATGAAAACGTTGGTACAAAAATATTGTGATCAATTGAAAAACACATGAATTATTGTTTGTTACTGAATGCTTAACTTTGAAGGATTCGAGTGAATTATACTCATCATTTATTTATTACTAGTGAGCCTTTGCTTCGCTTTGGGTAAATCTATACATAAAACGTTCCTCTTGAATTGCTATTTAAAAAACATCAAATCCGTTGTATTTTTGTATGTTTGTAATGAATAAACTCAAAAACTACTGGACCGATTGCAATAATTTTTTCACCATTCGTAAGCTGCATTATTCAGAAGTAACATAGTAGGCTATATTATATTTTTTTAAAAATTAGGGATCCTTACTAAAACTCCAATAATGTAACCCAAGGTGTAAAAAAATGACCTGAAAAATTACTTACGTCGCGTGCGCTGCGAAAACTATTGATGATAGAATAAAATAATTTACTACGACTTTGCAGAACTCTCCATTATCTACAAAAAGTGTCGCGACAGCATATGTCTAAATATTATAGTTATGTCACAGTAAGCGGTTTTTTATTCTAAAAATTTAATTTATATGTCGCCGCTTGAAAAGGCTCTTTATTTGTACCTTGGTATTAATCCTTATCAAAATAAATTTATTTATATTCAAGACTGCTTCAGTACCTTTAAATAACTTTTGAATTATTCAATTCGGACTTTTACCGCTTGTACTAAAATATCACGAATTTAAAAATGCAAGTATTAGAAAAAGTCGCGTGGTTGCCACTTTGATTTTAACTTGAAGGAATTTCGAATTCGCTTCAAATTCGTTTCGTAGGTAAATAAGTACCGGATAATAAATATTATATTTTAATGTAATATTTTATATAGGTCAAAGTTGTTGGCCAAATCGTTAAACGTTTATCGTTTAATGATTTGGTCACCATTGATTATACATAAAACCGCCCCTCTTGAATTGCTCTATCTAAGTATTAAAAAAAAAACATCAAATTCGATGCGTAGTTTCAAAGATTTGAGCATACATATACATACAGACAGACGCGAGAAGCGATTTTGCTTTGTACTATGTAGCGATTAATTTATTACTGCTTTATTCGGAACAGTCAAAATTAGAATAATTTATTTTTTAATTTAATAAAGATAAGTTCTCGAAATGTGTCTCTTCATCAATCAAAACACTGTTTCATTACAACTTCCCTTTTGCAGGGCGCTTGAAAGCTGAAGGCAAAAAGGCCAAAGGTCTATTTACTGAGTTGTGCAACGTGAAATATATGGCAACACTTAGCGATGAGCCCATCGCGGCCCATAGACTAGGATTAAATCGATGATTATGTGTTACCAGGTCAGATGGAAAACGGGGCAAGTGCAGCTCAACTTACAGTCATAGTGTTCCGTAGGGTGATTTTTAGACGAGAAAAGTTTTTTATTCGTAGAAAAAGAACTGAATATACCTGCAATGTACGTTTTAATGTACCATGGGGTGTTTATTAAACGAGACAACTTATTTTTTCATAAATAGTATTAAGAAAAGTGCAGGAATAAGTTTAAAAAGCTTGTGTGGTATGATTTTTCAGACATTCAGACAAAATCGTCAAAGGATTTCAGTATTTTATTATTCTGTTTAAAATGTAATTTAATCTAATACACGTTCATAGATAAAAAAAACCGACGATGATTGTCGCTTTACGAAGGTAAGTTGCGAATTCAAAATTCCTGAACATATTTAAATTGAGATAATAATGTCAAATAATTAAGAGTCGTTTTTTCGTTACACCTCTAAACTAAGCGTAAGGAAGCACCTTACGCTTGACAGTTTAAAGGTCGACATAAAAAATAACATCTGAAGATCGGTGCGGTCCACCGTATATTTAAACCGTAGAACTCTCCCACTATTTCTCACTCTACCATGGCCTGGCTAGTTTTCACAACTATCCATTAGGGCTGTTTACGGAATTCGGAACCCTAACCGGACAGCTGGTCGACCGCACGAAATCACTGTTTTGAAGAGGGTAATCAGAGGTTCCCTACCTAGGGATCAGGATTAGTGTACTACGGGTTAACGAGCCGAACGAAACACGCACACATACGCTTTTAACCCCTATGCCTTTGGACATAAGTTACATCGGTAACAAATGCTGCTTTGCTTACCTTACTATGCGTATACTACATATATCAGAATTGTTTGTTTTCTCGTTGTATGTTGACGCTATATACACCTTGAAATTTTAGTGGTTGTTTTCCCGTGGCAAAACGACTTGCCTTTAGTAATACTATCGAATCATGCAAATTATTCCTCGAAAAAAAAATCATTTTTTTTTGATTTTTCAGAATAATAAATTAATTCCAACTCGAAAACGAGAGAAGCTATCGTTGTTTTTGAAGATGTGACGTATTCAGGTACTGCTTGCCATATGAAATCGATGCTTAAAGCTAAAGAAGATCTACACCCTAAGTCATAAAGCGGTTCGAACGTGTTTTCGAGTGACGGTTAAACCTTTCGTAAAACCGGTATTTATTGATTTTACCAAAAGAGAACTGCACACATCTTTTGAACTACTAATATAGAATCATTTCACTGCGGGAAAACAACCACTAAAATTTCACGGTGTAGAATGTCTACCCTTATTTAAGCACAACTACTTGTGTTAAATAAGGGTAGACATAACAGTACTCCCAAAAACAAAATATATATAAAAAAAAAATTCAAATATGTAAAAACTGTTATGATTTAAGCTGAATACAATCTACGTATATATTTGAATTTTTACTTGTAATAAATGCGAAAGCTTTATTTATTTATTTAATTATTAATGTTGCTTGTGATTCTTCGTGTGATTACCTAATCAAACTACAGTTGGCCCTCGTGTCTCTCAAACGATATGTCCCGATCCCGAGTCCTATTCAATATTACTTTCAATGCATCAAACCGCATCCATGCGCCAATAAAACACAGAGCATAGAGTAGGACCGTGGAAAAGCGTAATGAAAGTGCTGGTATTAATCGCAGGTGACGATATTCGGCCATATCGATACATATCGATGTGTATCGATACGTATCGGAATGGTTTTATTGCTGCACTTTTGTGCCTAGCGATATTAGTGGTTGCTTTATGGGTATTACAGGGGCGTGCCCTGCGGACAGACAGATATCATTCTGTTTTGTTTTTGTTGTACGTATGGTGTGTATTCGGCCACTTAGGTTGTTTTTCGCGTTGTTTTTACATCATGGCAAAGATATTGCACAAATGGGAAAAATTTAATGTCATGTTAAAAAAGCTGTTTTTCTGATAATTTTATCAACACCAGAAATAGACATTGTGTTTGTTTACTAGTCTAAGGGTGTACACACTACTGTGTAAACTGAAAGACATACAATCAGATTCAAGTTATTTTAGTCACAATACAAGCCCATTGTTTTCCTGACAGCAATCATTAGCTACTCAAAATTAATGCACTATGTCAATTACCTCCGAAGCCCGATTCAAGTTGGAAGCCAAAATTAGAAACCGGGCAATGAGCATTATCTACTTCACTATAGGGTTTTAAAAATTAATACAAAGAGGCAATAATAAACTCTTTTTTCATCCGATTTTGGTTCTTAAAGGGACAAAGTTAAGTGTCAAAATTATGTGACGCCGCTGGTCGATACTGCCGTGTAGTAATTTGACAACTAAGTTATTATTAAAACGCATTAGCTTTTTAGAGGGTCGTCTGGGTCCTTATCTGCGATCAGTAGCATGTTATCACTTTTGTACTGAAAGCCCGGACACGATAAAACACCTAGATAAAAACACCCAAAACATCAAAATATCGATTTTACGTTCCGTTTCATGTCTTTGTTTCGTCGTGTCGTAAATGTTTTTATTCTGTGTGCGTGTCGTTTTTGTTTTGCGGTGACAAATTGTTGTGTCCGACCTGATAATAATTTGATGTTTGCTGTAATGTGTTTGTTTATGTTATTATAGATTCGTCATTTGTTATGGCAGCCAGTCTTTATTAGACTTACGTAGTAGTAGACGGACCAAATTCTTTACGGATAATTGACATACGATACTTTGAATCATTGAATAAAATTGCGTAAAAAATTCACTTACTGCTAAGTACTTTAAAATCGGTTTTTGTCTGTGTTTTTTGTCAATGTTTGTGCTTTATGTTATTTAATAACACTTTAAGATTTGCTACAAATGTATACTAACGAAATAACTCTCAACGCTGTTACAGATTTAAACACTTGAAAGCTATTGTAATCAGACACCGACTGAATCTTGCAATAATTAAACAATACCCAATTAACAGCATTTAGTGAAACGGAAAGCTTACACAAATTAATTAATTTGCTCGTTAACGCGTTGAATTTAATAGGTGATTACCATATTGTGAATGCCGGTGTCGGACAGTGCGGCAATGCCTAACCAAACATTTGGTATCCAACGATAAGTAAGTTGCTAACTCTCGCGAAAACCCTTCCGCTATGAACATAGCTTCGATAAGACGCAGAATCGATACCTTTTTGATTTTGTAGCTAAACCTCTTTGCGTTTAACCGATTTAAAAAAGAGTATTTAACAATTTGAATTTAGATAGGTAGATATAATTTTTTTTGTTGTATTTTAACACATTTGTTGCAAATCAAGTTAGAGTTACAATAATTTAACAAAAGAGTACAATTTAGGCGATCCCGTCGCTTATCAACTTATTGAGCGTAAAGTAGTAACTGTAACTGAAAAGTACGATTCTGTATAATTAAAATAAGGTAACGTAATATTAAACTTTAATGTAGAGACTGCTATTATATTCCGGTCCTATACTAATGTAATACTTCCTTTCGTATTTACCTTTTTACTATTGACACTGCTTTGAATAGCTCTGGTTTTGCTACAGCAAGCAGCATCAAATATGCATAAACGTAGCAATATTTTATAGAACACACGTTAGCAAGTTAAACAATACTGAAACAATGGACTCCACCTCCAATTTGCACGATATTTGCTGAGCGTTTAGAAAGTGAGTAGGCAAAACAAACACGTAGTAGGTACCCTCTGTGTTCACTCTGTGTAGGATTTAAGTTTGTGTTGAAGTTAAGCTTACAGGAGTGTGGAGGCGCTTAGCACAGTTATCACCTTGCACCTACAAGGCTCGTCGATTTACACCCGATTCAGTTTAATTCTGCTTGATCCTGACGGTAATCTCGGTCTGGTTAACGATCCATCCTTTGTGTAGAACTAATAGTAAGTTTGGATGTGAAGATGTACGCGTAAGGCGATGTATTAAGACTCAAACTTGTGGTTGGAGATGTTAGATTTACATTGATTACATTTGCGATTTTCAAGGATGTCGTTTCAATTTTCTTGAAGTCGATTTTGTTAGTTTCTTCTTTTTGGGAGATAACTTGCCTTTTGTTATAATGTTCAGAGTAAGTTATAAACAATTCTCATTTAAGCGCAAATATGTATTAAAAAGGCAGGTAAAAAACCCAGTTGTTTTACCTGCAGCTTCCTGCTACGAACGGTAAATAAGACATAAATTTCCGTTACGAGTATTAATTTGTTTCAACGGTGATCGGATGGGAAGCGAAAAGGGTTTTCATGCCATTGTGTGCTAAATAAAAGTCCGCGAATAGTTTGCACTATCTATTCCAATATAAATAAACGAGTGGTGGCAACAATACGTGGAGTACTTTTAAATAATAAATCCGCGTGTAGTTGTTTTTACGACCACATGCCTCATAGAACACCTGTCCAATATTACAGATACGGAATGGTTGGAACGTATCTGCCTTTTTTAACTGATACGAATTGAAATGTTAGTTTTTCGTTTTATGGTTAGAGAGTAAACAAAAGTTCAATATGGGAAGTGTGATGGGTTTGCCCTTGGGCCTTCTATTTTGCGGTTTCACCAAAACTTTATTGCAGTATTTTTTATCGTCTTTTATACGAATGCCACACTAAAAGCTCACCACAATTCTCAATCTAAATGGTTTTGGTTACACGATTTTTAATAGAAAAGGCGATGCTATATACACGCGATACTTATAATAATAAAGAAATCTAATTTTCTAACATATTACAACAATTGCAAACAAAATTAATCAAAGCTACTCCAGGACCCTTGTATAACTGTGTTCTTCCTTAACAAACATACGGTTATTTTAAATAGAGCAAGCATTTAAATCTCAAGTTACAATTTCACGTTTTACAATAAGTTGTAGTCAACTTCACTCGATTAAATTACCTCATTATAATCGAACTCATAACAGCAAACCTTACAGTTATTACCGTAACCCATAATACCCATATTTGTAATCAATGCCGAATAATCCGTCATTTCTCAGTAAATTTCGGGTATTCAAACAATTAATTAGTTGAATTAACAACTCGTCTGAGACATTTAGGCGCCCGTTAACTGAGTGAACGCGGGATCATGCTTAGAATACTAAAAGTGGGGAGACGTCTCTATCATTTACCTGCTTCGATTGTATTGAGGTACTATACTGAGATGTATTATTTAAGTTACGAAAGTAATAGTAGAAGTCATTACTCCATTTAACTTTATACCTTTGTAGTAATTAGATAGGTCAATTACAATACAAAAACCGTTAAAAAATATAGTTCATACATTATTTCCTCTCCGAAACCTGTAAGGACTGGATAGTAGAAAGATTTACTAGAAACTGACATATCTTGTTATATTTCACACTGCAATGTTATTGAAGCTAATCGCAATACAATCTCATTGGCCCAAGTTGTTCCTCATCACGGAGGCTGACAACACACCCTTTAAAGCCAGAGATACACTGGTACAAATGTCATAATATATCTCAAGGGAAGCTTCGATGTGGATCGAGATTAGTTTCTGATATTGTCAGGCGTTAACGTAACAACTTTACAAGGATACATAGTTTGTTAATTTCATCCAAATTTGTATCTTTCTCATTATTTTATAACTAGCGGCCGCCTGTGACTTTGTACGCTTTAATTCGTCCTGTCAAAGAGTCTCTCAATCGCTGGATGTTACAATCATATGTTTTGCTATATCTGTCACGATTTGTGGCTACGCTATGCGCTAACAAACATATTTTGTGAATGAGCAGGGCAGATTTACCCAACTTTTGAGGCCCACTTCATTCGCCACGATAGGACGTGTTCCAGCACATTTGTCTCCTAGTGTGTCCCTGTCTTTAAGCTGCCCCTCACCAAATTAATTAGCTGTTATGAAGATCAAAGAGCCACGGCTACCGATCTCAGCGAGATCCATTCAAGTCGGTAACGAACCTGACAGTTTAAGTTTTCGATCCCTCAGTGTTGCCAATTTAAATGATTACCCGGGGTATGCTGTGAAGGAATATTTATTTAATTATTTTTACCGGCTTAGATACAGGTGTATTGCTACAATATCGTCGATATAATACCGTGTCCACGAGTTACTAGACAAAGAAACTACGTAATTTATTATACACACACAAGGGATTTATGAGGAAGGTTTCTTTATGTATAAATACCCGAAGAGAAGAGAGGGCGGATCACTAGTTTAGTAATAAAAGCCTATTAGTTGCTTACTCGGATCAATGTTTACCTGGTGGTACCTCGTTGGTACAAGAGGTCTTATGATTGTTTTTTTAAATAAAAGTCTATTTGCCCCTTACTTTCATACTCTTTATATCCCTGTGACGCAAGAGCCCAAATCGGCAGTGCAACTTCACTTGCAGTGGCAGTGCTCGCGAAAGGGCTGAATGTAGCGGTCTCTGTGTGCACAAAGCAAGCGTGTCCGTCGCCTGTGTTGGTGTTTAATAGTTCCGCTGTTACACTGTCGGGGAGGGCACACCTTTGTACTTGAATTTGCACGCGACCCGCTACACTCAAGTGTACGTTGAGACTTTAATTTTGATGTCCTTTTTTACTGACTTCTAAAAAGAGTCTCGAGTCGACTGCATACGTTTTTGGTAGAAGGGAAGTCGTACACTTAAGTAATAGGAAAAACAATTTATTGACATTGACAGTACAGCGCCCCAACTAGGTAAGACCTGTCCTAGTGAAACTCTGGATTTACAATTACTCTAATCATTATAATGATAAAGGGGTTTCTTAAATTATTAGGTTAGTATAATATTAGTACGAGTATTACGGCACCACATAAGTCCTTAATTCGACTCTCAGATAAATAAATAAATAAATATTACACAACATCACATACATTGATCTGATCCCGTGGTAAGTAGCCTTTAGCACTTGTGTTACAGATATCAGAATCAACAGTGGATACACTATAGGTAATGAACCTGGGTCACTAACCACTGTTCCACCTAGCCAGTTAGATCAAAGCAATAGCTTGTGTTTGGGTTTAATTGTTCATTCCTAGATTAGACCATGCCTGGAATCGAGAGGTTTCTGTTTTATGGTCATAGTGACCTGAAAGGGTGGTCAGGAAAGGGTTTGCTGTCATTTGTTTCTTCTCAATCATACACCATGTTAAAACGACATAAAACATCAAAAGGCGCTCTCAACAACAAACCTTATTCCTAAGGCAATAAAGTTCGTTCCGCCTCACAACTTCCCCACAGTCGAATCGTTATCGGGAAATAATCTGGTTTATTAGCCATCCGCACTGAATAAATTTATGTGGTCTTTACAATAGTGTTAAGTGGGGATTAAGCTTGAACGTTCCGTATCAAACCTACAGTTCGGTCGACCGTTGCCCTCTAGAAGTGACGTTGATCCCTAATATACACTGAGTAATGAATGTTAAACAGATGATCCAATTCCTTCTATTAATATTTGTGCGTCGGATCGGGACCGGTAAGGTAAATGGGCCACGATTAATTTGAAATTGTTATCTCCGGAGTCATCGAAAGTTACTAATATTGTTAAGTGGCGGAAAGCGGCTGGAGTCACGCTCATATCATCGATTGAGCTGTTTGCTTGACTTGCTCCCTCCTTCGTCGAAATGTTTTTGAGCAAATCATTTCGGCGGATTGCTTAGTGCGAGTTTCGCTGCGAATATTATTGCACTCGTTAGGATATTTGAATTGTAAACGTATTTTGATTCGATTATATGGACTTTCAGTTTTCAAATGCGATGTTTTGCTGTTATGATTGTTGACTAATAATAATGGGTGGGTTAGTTGGTATTTAATATTTAATTTTATAAGGAATCAAATTAAAATACGCACCACGCAATAACTTTTTTTGGGTTTCTATTCGACAATATTATAAATGTTTTACCACAGATTATTACTTCGTTGATATAATGACATCTCTATTGTAGCTATAAGGACATTGATCGTTCCACACAATCACAGATCTGTGTAAAACATCACCAGAGTTCATCAGTTACTCATTTGACAATACGGGCAATGGCATCGCGTGTCTCGCGCCTATTCCGCGCAAACCATGGACCATAGACGGGACATTGTCTATGGATTCCGTTCTTCATAGACAAACAAATGTTGTAATTGTGCTACGAGTATAATAGCAAGTTATTAGTTTAAAAATGTATATAACATTTTGGTTAGGCCCTAGCAGTGGGGTCGTATACGAGTATGGGCTGATGTGGATGATGATGATGATGATAATATATAAAAGTGACTTTAGATATGTGGCTACTATACTCAAACAATCGCATATTACTTTGTTTCGTTAAAGTATCATCCTTTTTATTTTTAAAAGAAAGCATCATATTATAGGACATGGGCTGTCCTATTTTTTTTTTTAATTGAACAATGAAATATATTTTTGAGCGATTCGCCCTACAGCAAGTGCTTATGTTTCGTCCAAAAATCCCCGGTTCGATCTCCGTAAACCGACGTGACAAGTGCAAAGTTGCAATTAACCCCGAAGGGTGAACAGACCCTGTAGGAAATCGCTAAAAATGCGAGAACAGAGTAGTAACATCGCATTTTAATATATTTTTTACACGTTTTTTTTACTCGCATACGATTATTTATTCTTTTTTAAGATTTTTTTTTATCACCGATCTTTCGCGGTGGTTAATCGTATGGGTAAATAATCGTATGGATGTCGTTTTAGAGAAATAAAAATCAGTTTTTCAAGCGCTTACTCTGATTTTAGGAGTACATATTACTATATATGTTTATGTTGTGCAATAGATCTAGGATATAAAGTATATGTCTAATAAATTCAAAGTATAATATCAAAACAATTTGAAAACGCTTATCCAATCCAAGTACCACATGGAATCAAAAAAAGCCATTTTTCTCCTCAAACAAAGCGAGTGGTTTCAAACATTTCCGAAAGTAAATAAAGAACAGTAGCCAAGGAGAGTCGGCAAACAAAATTACGTTATTGTTTAGAAGAAAAATATTTGCTGAGGCGGGATGTCCCTTCCCGCTGACAAACGGTGGCTAGTAATTAATGTATTTGAGGAGATATTTACTGTTTACCGTTTAGGTAACTTGTATCTAGAACGAGTGAGCTTCTTTAAGCATAATGCTTTATTGTTTTTTTTTATTTGTATTGATTCAGATTGATTTCTCTTTTTCAAATTAACCTCATATATTTTCAAATAGTTTAAGTGTAGCATAGCAGTAATACATATTTGTAAGAAAGATAAAACATTTATATTTTTATCGAAGCATCGTTAATTCCTGTCTGACCTTCGCCACCAAAGAAGAGAACCAGATAAATTTGAAAATTACATTATCAGATTATTCTAAGTAAGAGCAAGTTCTGAGTGCTTAGACACTTGAAAACTTGGATTATAACAGCTCTAATTCAAACCGGTAACTTATTTAAACTGTAATGACCTAATCGGGTCGTAAAATTTCTAAGTTACTCGTAACTTTTTCGTGAAATCGTTGCATAATCGTAGAACAAGGAATCATTCATTCCGTCGCGATTAGGTTCACAAATTTCCGTGATTTCTTCATCGCTCGATTAACGAGGAAACGTTCATAACCTCACGAAATGCCTCTGAAAGTTTTTCACGCACTAATTTACTTGGCTTCTACAGCGTATCGTCCCAGCCAGTGTATTACATATATTGCAATTTTTCATTAATTTTAACGTGTCCGTTAGAATCGCTTTAAATTTGAGGCGAAATTTTTCATGGACACGAATATCGTTAAAGGAAATTTAATACGCGACACGCATGAAAAGCCCGTATTTTTTAATTTAGCTACTATATTTAAGTAAATTTATAAATAGCGTAGCACAGATGCTTTTATTGCAAAGTTTTTTTGCCTTTTTTGCTTAAGGTATTCTATTGGTGTATCTAGTTGTTCGAGTTTTGTGTATTTTATATTGCTATTCCATAGTGCGATAAAGACAAATCCTAATAACCTACTTTGTAAATTATCCCATAGGTATTGCTTTGAATTTCACAACTTTATTATTAAATTTAATGTAAAATGTAAATTTTGAAAAATTATTCACTTTTCAGCATTAACAAATATTAATCCTTGTAATTCCACAGACATTCCCAAAAATCTCTGAAAAAGAAACAAAACAAAAGCACTCTCGCGTCAGTCCATCATAACAATAAAAAATCACAGACGCATCAAAAGAAAAATGCCGACTCACTATCCCCTGTCCCCCCTAATGACAATCATAACTCACCCCCCTACTTTTTAATCCCTAATACGCCCGTTACTCACGCACGGGATCACCTAACCAGAATGCAATTTACAATAAATTATGTAGATATTAATAAGTAGGAAGGTTAAGGGTTGGTATAATGGGAGGACCATTCATCGTTCGATAAATTGAGAATGGAGACACACTGTAGCCAGATTACGTGCTTCAATATCCGGCGTGAGGAGACGAGTTCCATTATCGGGTTTGATGGAATAGAAACGGTTTAGGTGTCTTGTGCACGGTGCAAAAATATGAGTTTGGTTTGTTATAGCCCGTGCAATGGTGGATTGGAAATTCGACTGGCAAATGTTTCGCTGAGCGCGTGGCGAAAAGTTTGCGGCAAAACAATTGACGCTCTGTACCTTTACGATTTAAGAAAGGATTTCTTAGATAGCATTTGTTTTTTGACTTTGCGTGAGTTTGAGTGAGTGACCTTACAAAATTTAATTCACTCAATTAATACAAATGTCACAAATCAGTTATTGAAAATGCGAAATAAAATTTTTGTCAATTGCTTGACTGTCTCGGTGGAACAGTGGTTAGTGACCCTGGCTGGCGATTCCAAGAGTCGTGGGTTCGATTCCCACTCGGGACAAATATTTGTGTGATGAACATCGGTGTTTGTTCCGTGTCTGGGTGTGATTATGTATTTAAGTAAATATTTATTGTTTATTTAATTTTCCGTTACATTTATTGAAGTAGTCTTTATTTTGCACTAGTCTAAGGCTAAATAAGTTCACAAACCTATAAGAAATACAATAATGACACTGCTGTCATTTATGTACGATTTGAGTTTGCATAATAATTAAAACTTCGACTTTTATCAAATTCAGTTGAATAAAGCAGTCAAATTCCCTGGTATCATAACATATCCCAGTCAAAAAAGTAGGTCATCGACGTAACAACTGCCTAGCGATTTGCCAGAAAAAGACCACCTGTACTCAAGACTGTTAACACGCCTACATTAATCAGGATGTTTAAAAAGTTTCTTCCAAAAATAATTTCTCAGTCGAGTACCTAAGTGATTTAGTTCGATCGCTACCACCGAGTGAGATACGCCAGATATGCTTGTACAACCAGACATGATTCTTTATATTCAGGGCCTAGCTAGAGTTAATGTGCGAATTCGACTGCAATCCGGTCGTTGACCTCCAAAGTGCCGATGTTTATTTAGTATCGCTCATCCTATTTGGGTATGATCCCGTTGGCAGTTTGAGAAATTTTAGGTTTGGGCCTTTTAATGGATATTTAATAATAAAAAAATTTATCTAGTTGAAGATTTCATGCTCAATTTTGATTCTCTGGTATATAAAAACGTTTTAAAAAAAATTACATACTGGATAGTATGTAACAATTATAATGTTAAATGTTGTTACAAAATATTTCCATCAATAAAGAGTAAATATTTCTACCACAGCGTTTCGAAACACTAATAGAAAAAAAATAGCAAAACAATTATGTATTTTTGTCGTTTTCACTAGTAAATAATTTGTCAAGTACACTTCATTTTAAATTTCTCGGATTATAAAAAAATTGTAAAGTCAAAATGCAATTTGACATCATATAGTGGCAGTATGTTAGTGCAGATGTCTGACAGCAATTTACATGACTTGTTACATTCTAGCATCCTTCCGCGTTACGGCCCAATTAATTTTATGCGGAAACGGATATACGAAGCCGCTAAATGGGTTCAGCACACGTGTAATTTACTAGTGTAGTATACACTTCTCTGATTCCACTGCTTACGCTGATTACTTAGACTGTGTGTAGAATGTTGTAATTCTACGTATGGCTTATAGTGACTCATGACTTTTTTTTTTCCTTACCAGAAATACGGCTTTGGAATTTAAAAAATGAGTTTCGATCCCTGAAGAGGGATTATTCTCTAGTAAGTAGCTTGAACTTTCCACATTAACGTTCGTATTAAATTTATGTTTTTTAATTGTTAATGACTTACAGACAGCATGTTTTTTTCTGTAAATTTACTTCATAGGTAGTATTGTAGTAAAATTTAATTAGAAATATGTCACGATACCTTCTATATTGTACTTTTTTTATTGTGATACCAGCTCTGTAAGTTGCATTTTTAATGCAATAACCTATCCTTACACAATCAACATGTATGAAGTCTAGTTGGAAACCATAAAAATACTGGCCACCCATCAATTACAATTTACGTTTAATCCGAAGTAAAAAATAGATCAGTAAATTACATACCTACAACTTCTATCGTGAAGTAATAATGTTTAACCGTCCACTGCCCTGCGGGTGCATAATTACGACAATTGCGAAGGCGTCGAAAAAAGTTAACCCTTAAAAGGTCACACCTCGTGTTAATGTGGTAAAGGCTAATTAATTCCACGCAGGAAACGGAAGGGCAACGGGTCGCGTCATTAGATGCATTATGCAATGCACGCGTGTGCTGCAGACGTGCATGTAATCGGAACGAAAGACGCGCGCTGACGTGTTCTTAGTATTTTAAATACGCGTCGAAAAGTTTGCAGCGTTTTCTGGTTATTTTGTGCTAGGGAAATTTGTAGGGTTATAAAGTTCCGTGAAAGAAAATTGTAAAGTTACGCAGAAAACAAAAGTGATAAGTGCTTCAAATGAAGTTGATGTTGGATCTCGTCTGAAAACACGTCGTCACTATTTTTGTTCGCATCTACATTGCTCTAAAACACTGCTTACTCCCGAATAATCCCCAGGTAAGCCTACAAAAACACGAGAACGTGAGACTAAGCGTTTATTTCAGCAACGCTTTCATTAACACAATTATCCCGCCGTTTACGCCTCCCCACCTCGGCCTAAAATCTGCATGACGCGAATCTGTTTTTCTATAACATCTGCCGAGCATTGTTGGATACTAATCTAATTAACCTTAGACACGAGTCCGAATGTGTTAACGGTTACCAAAAGCTTGCGTTTCGGCCGCGCGAAACAGCTCCTTATCGCCATGATAATAAAATAGGGAATTGCCAACTCTCAGGGCTCATTAGCATTCATCGCGCGCCCGCTCGCGCGCTCCCAGAAAGCATCTGTTAAATGTCCCGTGCTAGCTGAAACTTGCCATAATTATCTGTTAACATTGCCAAGTTTGACCCCGCGAAATCTTAAGCGTACTCCCAACTTGGGTCCGGCCGACCGGAGGCGTTTTACTTCCCTAATAATCGGGCTCATGGAGATTTTTAATGAAAAAGATTGTTCGCCGTTATTTAGAAAGTTGGTAAAAGGGATCCGGGTGGAAGTTTGTTTTGATTTAGTGCCGCGCCCGGCCTGCTTGTAACCTTCTTTGCGGTTTTGTATCGGATGGAACTAATTAAAATTCGCGAGGTACGTCGCCCGATTGTGGACCTGTATTGACTGAATGTTTTTCTTTCTTAAAAATATAGATACTCCAATTCAATTCTTACAATTTTACATTTTCTTTTAGGTTAAGGAAAAAATGGATTCATGTTAAGGCTCTAAATATAGTAGGGTCTCAGAAATTCATTTTAAATATTTTTTAATCTACTTATCTAACTTATCGCGATAAAACCGGTTTCCTAATTAAATCTCCCGTTAATCATCCCGAATCAGTAGCAGATTTGAAAAATGCGCAATCCCGCGCGAATATTATACAGAAAAAAAATCCATTGAATATATTCGTTCCACATTCGACCCTTATACACCGTTTTGTGAAAGACAGCCATTCATTTGGTGATGATTCGAGCCATCCATTGGGGGCTAATGGTTTTCAAATAAACCCCGTGTAAATGGCTCCGAATTTGTGAAAAAGCGTGAAATCGAACTAATTGATGCGTTGCCCTGTTAAATAACGTATCTTTTTATTTGACCAGTTTTTCTCAATGGAATGTCGGCGAAATCTTTTATACCTTTTGCATTGCTCTTTGCATGAATGTTTTAATTTAATTACTCTGTTACGAAAAAACACGCACGGATTCACTCTGAATGTTATTAACACGAAAACGTTTTTGATATTTCACTCAAAACACTGCCGAATGGAAATAAAATTTTTGCAATACTATTAATGTCGTATTTCTCTACCGAAAACTTATACAATCGATATATATGTCAGTTATTATCTTTTTAAGCATTTACTTCATTATGACATATAGAAACTTTTTTTAAAAGTAGGATTGCAATATTGCTATAATTCAAAACAAACATTTTAACGATTACAACACAACGCCTACCTACATATTGGAAACTTCCTGATATTATTGTCTTTGATTTGTATTTAAAAAATAAAAATATTTTTAAAATCCGCCCACAGCATACGACCCCAGTAATAACTGAACCCACACTTTGGAGAGATCCGCGTCAGATTGATACAGGGCTTAAATACGCCGTCGCGTGATTGCGCAAGATAAATCACTTTTGATTTAATGAACTAGACTGCGATCTTATGAATGACGCGGCCATTTTTATTTTCATTTGCAAAGTCTGCTCCGGTACGGTCAATAAACGTCATAAGTCCACATTAATCACGGAATGACAGTATAATTCGGGCCGCCGTTATCGTTTCAAAGCAAACTGAACGTGTTTTGATAGATTCGCAAAGGTATGTCCCCATATCGATTTTCAATTAATCTTTTGTCCCCTTCGCGTTTGCAATACCATTTTTCGCGCAACGCGGTTAGTGTACTGGTGTGTTTCTATTTATATTCTGTTATTCATATATTTCAATAGCTTGATTATGTTATTCTGCTTTGACAGGGGACATTTTACTTAAAGACTACATTAAAAAAAAAGTTAAATGACTAGAGAGTACCTCATGAAATATTATAAAGAAGTATACGGTTGTCGGCAATCTCGATGCCAGGTTAAAAATTTACAGTATTTTTTGAGAAAAAATATAATGCAAACTTTAATCCTTGTTGAGGTTTAAAATTACCAACGGTTACTACCCCTTTGGCTATTTGATAAAATTATTTTTTCTCGTTAGCTGTTACGATAACAAAATAAAGTATATTTCTGTGTTTCGTCTGCGTATGTTATACACGTATTCTTTGGCTAGCTTCTATTTATTTTCATTTTTCTTATGTTTGCCGGTCGCCCCATACCTGCGGTAGACAAACAGCGGATATAAACATTGGGACCGCGATGTCTCACGTGCCTATTGGTTCGGAGTCGTATTTTCTATTTTCTTCGTTCGTAGCTTACCGTATTTGTTTTTCATACGCGATGTGTACATTGAAAGTTATCTCATAATATCAGTATGATAGCGTGTGTAATTTGCGAACGGTAATCTGTTAGCTGAGGATTCGTTGCAGTCTTATTCGTTTTTTTTTCTTTTAAATGAATCGAGTCATTTGTATTTTTATTTGAAGTCGATTATGTTTAATGAGTATACTTAAAAAATCATCATCTTAATTAACTGAATATGAAAAGAAAAATAATGAAGTGTTTTTTTTTTCAATAATGGTATATATTTCCCCCTTTCACACAAAAAAACATGGGGTTTTATCTACTATTATGTAGACATGAAGAAGACAAATCATCGCTTAAGACGCATTCATCTGTAAACGCCATAAGAGAAGAATTATTATTTACTATCCGAAAATGGGGTAACCCTAAACCAAATATATTTGTCTGCTTCCATACTCCAGCCCCTATCTGTGTCATTGGAATAGATAAAAAATATTTATAGGTCCATTACAGGGTTTACAAAGGCCAAGTTAATACCTATGGACATTTTTCGAAGGAACCCCAATCGTGGTGGGCGATCGACCGTGAAATTTCGACCTAACACCTTCCCTGGCTGTATGAAGAACGGTGACCTGTAGTGAGATTTAAACAATGTGTCTACACATAATTCCCTAGAATCCCTTTGTGAGTTTACTTCAGTGTTTTTTGGGGATACATTTTATATTAGGACGTACTAAACAAAATGGTCCTTTCAGACTAATTATATTTTGGTAGGCAGGCAATGGTATTAAAGTTCCACACAGTGTCATTACGCTTACGGCAGAGTGCCATACGCTCCCCCGGTGATGATGACGAGGCTTCTCCAAGCAATCATCGTATGTCAGCTAGGAAAAAAAACTGTCATTATATTACCATGGGCCTTTGAAGTGATCACTTTCCCTGTTCCGTTGCTACAATTTAATATAAAATCGATAAAATTAATTGAGTTCTCTAAGTATGTTTTTTTTTTTAAATTTAAAATATTTTATATTTTTAGATTACAATTTGCCTCACTGCCAACGATCAACCTCTTAAACAAACTCAAAACGTACCAACACAAACCGACAGCTTCTGCGAAGCTTCCACAGCTTACCACCGAAACTGTCAGGGTTTTGTGTTAAAGCTGATACGTGCATCAATGGCTTAAGAGTAAAAGCTGAAAAATCAACAGCGACCCATCACCATGTCGGGAAACCGGCCAAATAGAGGAATCGAGTACGATGTGTTAATGAACATTCGACGTGCTTTGAATGAATGGGACGGACCCGGACGGTGGGGATTAAAAAGGCATTTTGAAGATGTTCCAAACTTTCGACACGGGTTTTGCCGAGTTGTACTAGTTGTGTTTCAGCTGTGATGTAAAATCTAAATATCGCCCATCAAATAGATTGGTATTATTTCGACCTTGAATTAGCCTACCACTTGTTTGCTTATTGAAAATCTTCATCAGAGATTATGAAATCCTTCAGGTTATTTTTTATATTATTTCACATACGTAGAAACATTCTTTTTAAATCTAATAAATCTTGATTTTAAAAATAAAAGTTTTATAAAAAAAATATACCTACTTATTCATAAGTGAAAGCCTTATTCCTATAATATTTTCCACTGCGAACATTGTCTTCATAAAGTATTTACTTACCAATCTAGTGGTAGGTACGGATAAGTGACCGAAGTGTCATAGTCGTGAACGTATCAAAAGTACACTTAACCCTCTTTTGCCTCAAGTAACATTCTTTATCTTTTATCGGGACAAAGTGGTGTCCCTCTATAGAGCCTTGTGTTGCCTGTAGGCCGTTTTGTTTTTATAGTCCCTGTAAAAATAAGCGCAGACTTCTTTTATAACAATCCGTATAAATAAATGCAAGTTATTGCTTCGTATCGTAATTTTAAAGATAGGTCGTTCCAGTTTTAATCTGCTTAAAGATTATGTGAACAAACGTGCATTTTTACATTCTAAATAGGGGTTATGATAGAAATGTGAATAAAATTATTTTACTCTACATTTAAAAAGAGTTTTCGTCAAGACGTTAAATTAATAGTTAAACAGTCTTTTCAAAAATTTTAATTTAAATCATTCGGAAATAATTTACATCCCGCGTTATTCACTTCAAACCTGTAATGGATTAACATTTTACTTTAACCAAATAGCAAGTTTCAACAGGTATAATCTCTCTGGTTCATAGAAGTATTTTTATCTGATCCATTCTCCGTACGCCCATATACGAACGTCGTACGTGGTAACTTCTAAGTCGGTATGCGTATGTTTGTAATTCCATTTGTTAGATACGCGTCTAAAAATACCAAAAAATGCGTCAGAAAGCTAACGCTTCCTCGAGCTAATAATACATTGTTTGTAGTAACGTCGGCAATTGTTTGTATACTGTAATCGGCTATGGAACTAAGTAAACTCTCCCTAATATTCATGAGATAAGTCAACTAAGAAGTCTTTAAAATGCTCCCAACATTAGCCATATAATCTCCTGTAGTTTAAACGGTTATTAGAAAAAAGACACTTGTAACAAAGTATTAAGCGAATTAATTAAAAAAATATATATATCAAAACACGCTTTGTAAAATAAATTCATGATAAAATAGACGTTACTTTATTAAATTCCCTCCAGCGCTGGCCAGGTTGCTCGCTACGGATTCGCTTTATGGCTCAATTTAAAAAATGTTCTACATTATGTGGGGGGAAAATAATACACTGAAGTCTTACACTGAAATTAAGGGACATAATATATTCGGAGGCTTTATTTTTGAGGAATAATTTATTAATACAAAAAATTCTTGAGAGTTGATGAGGATTCCCGTCAATCGAGACGCCAACCTTGAACTGTACTGATTTTCTTTCGGATTCCTCCGGTGAAACAATGGAAGAAGTGGCCAAACAACTTGCGGAACAAAGCGGGCTCTTCGAAAAATTGACGAGGGAAGTCCTGAAGTATTCACTGATCAAAGGCGAAAGATTACTGCTATCATCCCGGGGTAGTGGAAGAGCGGCCATTTTATTTACCTCCGGAATGTCGACTTTGAAGATGTAAAAACTAATTCTTAGTTCCGAGTTAGTTTTGCTCCGGTTTGTTGTTTGATTTAATGAAATTGGACTCTTTGTGGTCACTGTATTGAAGGCATCTGTAATTTTAACTTTATCCTTGTTCTTTCTTTGTAATGCAACCCTATGGGGTAAGAATGTTTTGCCTTTGACTGTACGAATATTTTGATGTGTTTTGGTCGTTTTGGTAGTTTATTTTATACCATGTTTGAAAGTTTACAAGCAAAATTTCAACAATAGCTTTGACCTGTTAATTGACTAATATAAAATTATATCTTGTCTACATTGTTCAGTGCATGAGTAAAAGCCACAAATTATTAACGAGTCAAGTATGAATGAATGCCAATCTTAGAAGCGCGTCAAACCGAGCTGTAATGTTGAAAATATATTTACGCCGCACAATATCATGTTACCCGGAAATGAATTAACGATATATATCGCTTGAATTCGTACACATGTCGCTTTGGTTAGTAAATTATCGTACATTAGACACATTGTGTACCTTAATAGGGGCGTAACTTAGTCGGTCGCCTGTTTCACTTCAAGTTTAGAAGTTCTGACAACGCATCTTCCCCGGTATTGTTTAAAGTTTATTAAGTTTTGAACATCGCATGACGTAAGTCGACGCTGAGTTGGTAATGAACCAAGTGGAGAGCTTTGCATACTTACAATGTTTTAATTTGCAAGTTTCAATAAAAAATACGCTTTTGCTGCAACTTTGCGACATTAATGTAAAATTGTTATAAGATTTTAATGGACTACTGTATTATTATATTCTAGTCACATTATGCGGTAAATAGATTTGAACTCTAACATCATCTACTATATTTTTTTGAATAAAAAAGACTTTGTTTATTCCCAACATGAACTTAAACTGGGTGCAAAAACGTGACCCTGTAAGCATGATCTATTTGCAACAACAATTAAATACAACCTAAAATATTATAACATAAACATACTCAATAGTATTGCCTACAAAAAACAACAAAATCTCAAAACACAGACCGCAAAAGAGCATAAACATTCCCAGTTCAAAACTTAAGTACGGTTCCCTTTTCACGTTGCACAAATGCCGCGCGTCTGCTGCGCCAACAAACATTTCCCTTATTAACAAGACGTATGAACATTATAAAGCAAACATGGAACAAGTAATTAGTTAAGACATTGTTAAGTTTCGTTTAAGACTGACGTTGCACAAAGTTGAAGTTGCATTAACTTGTGATCTGCCCGGGGCGCCATCACAACTCGGAATTCGGTCTCAACTTCGCGGCAAAATGTTTCATCTGGTCTTATTGTTAGGGCTGCAAGAGACAATGCGTGCACTTTTAGTGCAAACTTTGCCGCATGTAAATTTGTTTGCTGCTGGCTGGCATCTTGTAACTTATAAGTCTTTACTAATATTATTAATGCGAAGGTAACATTGCCTGTCTGGATGTCGCGCTTTCACGCCATAACTGGTGAACCGATTTAAATGATAATATTTTGCCTTACACACTGTGCATATTCAGGTTTTATTAATATAATTTTACATACTATGTTACTAATTGTACCAATTTTTTAAATATCCCGGAACTGTCGCATGAAAACACATTTTTAATAATTGTACTAAAAATTTACGCTGTTTAAAGGCGCTACAAATACCTAAATACTTGAAACTTATCATACTAGTACTGTACACTGGCAAAGACAACGCTACATGCTGCCTAAAGTTTCGATTAGATTGGACGCCCTACGTAGTTACAAGCGACGCTTAAATTCGAAATTTGTATAGGAATTTTTGAATTTGGAATCTTTAACGTCAGATCAGCGTTCAAATATTTAAATATATCTGCCGGTAAGTGGTTATATGAGAGCTATCGAACTTCGGCAAATCAGCGCTTAAACATATGACTATCGTAAAATTAGTCTTTATGGGTCTACACGCGATATTAGGAGCAAATTACATAGCTACTTACTGCCCGACGTTTCGACTGGTTCCACCAATCGTGGTTGCGATTCACGACCACGATTGGTGTAACCCAGTAAGTAGTAATTTGCTACTCCTAATATCGCGTGTACACCCATAAAGACTAATTTTAGTGTAATGGAACGCGAAAGTCTGAAATGTTATATTATGACTATCGTTTCAGCCGTGACAGAGATAAACTCATCAGCGCGAAGGTATTCGAATGGAACGCGAAAATTTTAAATCTTGTGACATCAAGTACTAGTGGTGCTATGTTAATTGCAATCAAAGACACCTAAGTAGCTAATATTTCTGAGCTTAGGGACCGGGGGTGGAATGTCGCACGTTACACGCTACGTCGAGCGCAGCGGAGCCACTGATGTGACGGAGTCTTGTCATTGCACCTGATGTAATGTTCACATTTTAAACCTTGTTAGGTATAGGTAAGTGTGAATATAAGCGTGACACGTTTTGGACAAACGACTTTAGAGAAGCCAAGTTTGGTATAAAAGTTGAAACATTAACTGTCACTAGGGGCCAATATTTTTATTTTTTTAATATTTCCTGACGATCATAAGCTTATGGGTGAGGCCTTTCCGGTCTTTCTTCTCATTCGGTCCTAATTCCGACGATGATGACAAGTTGACTAAAAATAGCCCGGTATTGTATGCAATTTCCAAAAAACTTGAAAAATGGTGGCAGTCGCTTGCAGGCTAAAATCAAGACTGGCGAAGATTTTCATAGCTTTATGTGCGTAAGGAAAATAAAATAACCCTTAAATTATCTTGCATAACACCGCAAGATAATTTAGGGAGTGAACCCTCTCTCATACGATAATGATCACAAGGGCTACTTACTCCAAGCTATTGTTGTATGTAGTCAGTAAGAAAAAATGCACAAAAACAAAAGACTGCCGCAGTTGACCAGCCTTTTTAGTGAGCGGCAAGTGAGCATTTTATTTGCATGACAAGCAATAAAGGATAAATACCTATTCAGATATCACAAACAAGATTTCCTTCAGGCATCGCAGGTCGTGTGCAGTGAGGCTCCGCCCGACTGAGCGTGTGATGCGAGCGACTACGTGCCTCTTATATTTGTGTTGCCTTCACGCCTTCGATCTGTGTTTAGATTTTGTTTTGGCTTTTAACTGTTTCTTGTCTTATAGTCGACAGTTGATAAGTAATAAAAAAATACATACTTTACGAAGTACCTACATTACATTAATATGATTCCATGCTAGGTGGCTTAAGCAATTGTGTTACGGATATTAGAAATAACAGGGGTGTGTTCTTCAAATTCGAGTACATACGAATATACTTACTTACTTGAATAGAAGTAACACACCCAGACATGGAACAATTATCAATGTTCATTGTACGAGTAATGTTTGCATGTAAAATATAGCACAATTTAAATGCTACGCCGTTTTACGGCTTTATCCATAAATATAATATTTAATAAATGTGTTCATGCAATAAATAAAGTCTCGCCATTCCAGATTAAACAAAACATGGAAATTCATGCACAAAAATAGTCAGACAGAAGTCCTATCATTATTAATACGTCCAATACGGTATCAAAAGCATTTTATTCTATATCAGCGCAAATAAATTGTTGAAAAATTTAATAAAGAGACGAGCGGAAATGCACGGCGCGAAACAATTGACGGAAAAAAATGTGCAAAGGATCTCACCTGTTTATTAAAATTATGAATGCAATAAAATAAACAAAGCATCCTTAAACAATGAGGTAGCCGCGTCATATTCGTATATTCCATTATTCGCGAATTTATGCCAGCAAAATCCGATTGGTATGTCTGGAATTTTCCGAAGTGTGTAGTCCATATACGGATGCTGGATTTATTGTCTCCTTTATTCCATTTTTCGCCAACGACGACGGAATTTGCTCATAATATCAGATATTCAGACATGCGAATTTTGTCTTGCTTTGTTTATTTTAAACAGCGTGTATTGTTGTGGATGCCTCGACACTTACACGTTTACTTTGTCTTACTGACAAGGGGGACTCTTTTCAGGGATCATAACCTTTCGGATATAAAAATGTGATACGATGTCAACTCTCAATGCCGATCAATTCAGTACGTGAATTAAATTAGCAGCTGAAAAACAATCAAAACTAACTCGTAATTAGTGCGAAACTGTGCCTGTCTGTCACCTCTTTGGATTACGATAAAACTTCGTAATAGTCATGATTTGAGTCTCGAGAAAGACTCAGCAAAAAAGTGTTTTTATTCACGCGATAATAGACCTTTATCTACACTCAGACGAAGTTGCAAGAAGATACCATAAAACAAATCAATAATCCACTTCTTAATAAATACAGTATTACAAACCTAAATAATAGTATATCTACTAAAAACAATAGGTTTTAGATAGCGTCAAATGTCTATCAATCCGGCTAAACGTACCGATTAGCGCTCCTATGACGATAGCCAAAACAGTGCATCAATAACAGAGCGTCAAATTCTCCATTACCGTCCTTTGTGCGATAAACGTCTATTAACGGAAAATCATTTAGCTTTAAACCGATACCGTAGTTCAATCGACTTTCGGCTGTCGGTACAATGGCTATTATGCTTAGTCCGGGGCAAGTTAACTGTTCGTTAACTAGGGGTAGGAATATTGTGTCGGTGAGAGCGGTAATTTCGTTGCGAACTATTTTCTAATACGTTGTTTGGCACTTCGTTATTTGACGATGTGATTAAGTGTTTTAGGGCACAGTTATGTTGTCAATACTTAAAAAACGTAATTCATTTTCATTATATTTAAAAAAAAAATTGCACGATCCGTGTTTGTGTATATTTCAAAAATATTCTGTTAAAACTTGTGACCATTTGCCGAGTAATTTAGAAGTACGTAGTACTATAATAACCATGTATTTGTTGGTTCCATATTACTTATTTAAACTATAATAAGATAAAGAGCATAAAAAATGTGACTTAAGAAAATGTAAGAACATGTAAATTCTCAAAGCAAACTTAAACCTTTTCTCTTTCATTTCATATTTAAATTACTTTTAGTACATTATCGTGGAGTATGACGTATCCCTGTTGCGCAAAATGTGCATTAACCAAAACATAGCATCATAATTCCAGATATTATTAAATAAACTGAACACGCTACGCGAAAGTTGGGCGATTGTCTCAAGTTTTCTCTGAGCCACAAAATTAAATTGCTCTATCTGTTCGCTCAAAGCTATTTAACAGAATGCATTTAGAAGTAATACGATTCATTCCACATCTCGGATCGGATTTGTGCTCTCTTGAGTTCGCAAACAAGCCGTAAGATTGCATTTGTGCATAAATTCCTCTCATTATCGTATTGCATAGTGTAGGTCTAGTACGAGAGGCGGTGGGGTTACGCCGTTTGTCTATTTGATAAAAGGATAAAGCAAATATCAAAATGTTTGTGAATAAGGCTTATTCCACGGATGAAACTACATAATTATTTTTGGACTTGACGTTTCGAGCTCTTTACACACCCGCTTCCTGTGACCGCAAGTGCTATAATGTGTTCGCGCCAACAGACAATAAGCATTAAGTAGGATCATCTCCTAATTATTTTGGGTACTTGCTATTAATTAGAATACATTTTGAAAGCTAGGCCCCTTCACTGTATCCAAAGGGGCCTTGTCGGGCCTCGTGTTCGGCAAAAAGAGCCAATATATTTTTGCCAGACTGGTTTCAAAACAAATAGGCTCGTATTGCTCTCGTCAAAGAAACGTTTACACAACGTTCTGTGTGCGAATTGATATCCTAAAAAAACGTTTCTATACGGAATTCTTTGCCAGACTGGATATATTGATGTCCATCTATATTGATAACTATATCAAGTATCTTTGTCAATAACTCGATATCGATACAAACTTTTGCTCTAAAGCTAAACGACTCTACATATCTCTCCAGTTATCTAGCAGCCGGATCTTAGACTATCTTGCCCCGGGTCGGGCGAGCCAGTAACTTCATTAGGGCCGGATTGGTGGTCAGTATTGTTGACCACATTGTGGTGTTGGACGCCCGCTTTGGCTTCGTAAGTCATGCAAATAGACAAGCGGGGGTCAGCATTGGGATTGCGGCGTTATGAGAATAGAGTTTAAAGCCAGGCGTTGAAGTGTATAGATTCGTGTGGGTACTAGCCTTCCGCGGCTTTGTCAGTGTGGAGTTAGTTATTTGTACAGCTCTACGCAATACGCTACGAAATTTATAGAGCATTTTAAATGGTTAACTATGTTAGTAATTTATTAAATTTCCTGTCAATTTTATTGTAATTGACAGGAAATTTAATAAATTACTAACATAGTTATAAGCATAAATGTTACTAACCATAATTGGATCTTGTTTATCTGAATTAATAAATGAATAGAATTGAATTGAAAAGGACTTTTGTACAAACATTCAAGTTGTCTTACTTTATAGATAGAGTTTGGTAAAATTGCGGATGTCTGCAGCCTCAAGAACCCGACAGATTTCAATTCTTTTATATGTTATAGTTTCTAAGTGAATTCTGTAAAGTAATTTTGTACTAAATAGTTAGAAAAAATAAATATCTGCCTTTACTTTCTTTCTTTCTTTACCATTGCGTCGCGATTCTCATTTGCCGTTGAGATATCGCAACCTTTTGAAAATCTTGACTTCATGATTTTTCAACAATACCTATTAATGGTATAATAATTTTATAATAGTCTTGGGCTCGACACGAGTCATATCAATATCACCCACCCCAGTTGGTTACATTAAAGTGCACACCCTTGTGCGCGACCACAGGTGCACTTTACTTCACTCACTCTCTTCGACAAGACGGCAATCCGACATTGATGGATGAGAGTGCCGTTCATATAATATAGCTATAACTTATTGTCTTTCTTTATTGTAATTATGGGAACTTATGGTTATTTTTTTCTTTACAGGTGAGTGAATCTTCACTACTTGAGTGCAGCAACGGGCGTTACACAGCGTCCGATACGGTAAGTCTATTTCAAAAGTTAATCATACTTATTAGTATTGATGTTTTTATTTTAAGTGCCTTAATTTGTTTTTTTATTTAGTAGAGATAGGCTTACAATTTGAAGCTTGTTTTTTTTATTGATAATCT
This sequence comes from Maruca vitrata, assembly GCA_039566165.1. Classification (NCBI taxonomy): domain Eukaryota; kingdom Metazoa; phylum Arthropoda; class Insecta; order Lepidoptera; family Crambidae; genus Maruca; species Maruca vitrata. Next base: position 11,624,706 of record CM076917.1, on the reverse strand, counting down.
GAAATATCATCCAGAAACTATAGCAAACTACAGTTCTGCTATTTTGTATGAATTTCGTAGATTCTTAACTATTTTAAAATGTTTGAGTATCGTTTAATAATATCATATTCAAACCAAAACAACCCAAAAGTAAAACTTCTCTACCTCGGGTTTTTGGGACAGAATCTTAAACATCATTATGACTTAAACATCACTTTGATAGCAATTATTATTCATGTCCGATTAAGTCGAAATTACTATCAATTTTATCAACCCGCCGCAATATTGCTCAAAATTATTTCCATCGCTATTCAATACAACCCGCAAACGGAATGAACGTTTGACATCAAATAGAACATTAATCATATAGAACTGGATGTGGTAAAATATTGTTTCGCTACGGCATTTCTACGGCATGCCATTTAGTTGACAGATAGTGTGAAACATTTTGTCACGAACAATGCCTAATACCCGCATAATTTCACTGACTCACTGCCATAGCTATTTTCTATTAATTATCTTGTAATAGTGTTGAGGAATAACTGTATTATTTCGTGTATATGCGTGTATAATTAAAGTATTAGTAAAATAGGTAATTAGCAAACTTAATCTGGAGGCGATCACTGTAAGCTTAGAAATAGGAAAAAAAGAAAGGACCATAAAAATGCGATTTTCAAAGAGCCAAAAAATAAATTGTATTGACAAAAAACATTCGTAATTACTTCGACAACATCTTGGAAAGAGGAAAAGGCAGAGATACGTCAAAATAAAAGTCCAAAGAGCTAATCAACATGACTTTTCATACTTGTAGAAGTATCAAAGCGAGCCTCAGCGAAGTTATCAACTTTTTTCGAACTCTCATTCCTACATAAATAAAGTTTTTCTCTCCCCGATCTAATGTCTGGAGACGTGTCCGGACGCCGTAGTTTGCGACTTGAATCGTATCCGGACAATTTTATCGAGTGTCGCGATGATTTAAGTATCGATATTTGATTGAATGACTTCCGATAGTTAGTCTCAGTTACATTTTATATTGAACTGAAGATGAAAGCTTTGTGGTGTTTAACATTGAGCTTCTTCAACTAATCTGTAATTTAGAATAATCATACCATTACACATTGTTTATATTGAACAATTTCTTGTTGATGGTTGAAAAAAGCTATTCCAAAAAGTAATGCAATAAAAAACACATTACAGAAACACTTCGAAGTCATCACGATTTCATTAAACAAATTCAAATTAGCGGCAAATTTCCAACCTAATAAAAAGTTTGCCCCTCAAAATCTTTTCACAGCGAAGAGAATAGCCCTAACCAATTTATGTAGCAATGGGAATAACTCGACCGGCCGAGTCCGGCCCTCGACTCGGCATCTGTTCACGGTCCGACTCCAAACACTAATTACGGCACAGTTTTTACCACCTCGCTCTAACATGTTCCCATTGCGGAAACTTCAAAAACACTCCACGCGAAACTCATCCATTGTAATATTGATCTAAAGCTCAAAATCCCGCGCGCCCAAACAACGCATTCCGACGCCCCCTGAACTTCAATCTTAACCTGTATCAAGCAAGGTCCATATTTCAATCCCGAAATGAAAAATCCGGAAATTAAACTGCCTCCATTAAATGACTTTAAACTCTACCGCGATGTTTGTTAGATCCAATTTTGTTTACAGCAACTATCCATTTTCAAGCTGGTTAGGTCTCAAGATTTGTTCGTACACCACGAGTTGGTAATTACTAATAACTGTAATTATTTCCCTTTCATTTTTCATACTGCGTTTTGAGATTGGTTCTCTTACTGAATATTAAAATTGTTACAGATTGTTGACCTGCGTTCTTTTATGAGTTTGCTTTCGTTTACTTTGTATTATTTCATTATGTTAGCATTTTAAAGATAATTTAACTACATTATCGACTGAATAAACAGAATTCACTAGCAACTACGGACTGTGCAATTTAAAGCCCGGCCTCATTTAAACAGACATAATACCGTAAATAAACACAGGAATACGCGAAAAATCGCGTGATGTTTTAAAATAAATCGCAGAGTCAAATTCACGTTATTCGCTTAAAACATTCAAGTATGCATGAAACAGATCAATCGGCATATCGCAGCAACCGCAAAACAGGCGTAGCATATGCACCGAATAGCTGCTGAATAATTAAATTGCAATCAAATACCTATTTCCGAATTCCAAAAACCAACGATACGAAGCTCAGCTACGATGGAATTATACTTGGGAATATACGAGTTGAAAGAATTTAATTCAAAAATAGTGGAGCCGAGTAGCGAGCGATCTGGCGCATTTTGATCGCCACATGTTTACCAATTAGACCCGCATCGGCGGTGGTAGTCTGCGCTGAACCTAATTGACGTTTGATATAAGATTTCAATTCGGTTTCTATCGCAACTACGTGGCCCGGCGGACGGATCCGCCGCTCGCTATCCTAACTGCCATCGGGGTGCACACTGCATGTTTATTTAGGTAACTGTGTTATTCATCGGTGCGTATTGCTTGTCGTGTAGCATGCACCAGATAACAGTCTCAATTGCAGAGCGGCACTCGTAGGATCGCCTCACCTCGCGCACGGCGAGCCTCGACGAGTTTTTGAATTTTTAAATTACTCATTGTGCGATGGAATGTTGCCAGTCGCATATTCTCGCACAGGCGTAATTCCTCCAATCGAAAGTGCACCCAACCGCACTGACTTATGCGCCAAAATACAACGCCGCTAGCTTCCCTTTACTACCCTCCGGTCCTCAGGCGCCTGTGTACTGGTAAACCTAGAACGACGTCCCCTTGAGGGTGATACTAACGAATGTCGTCCTAAATTTTTGATAGATAAAGTTCAAATATCTGTGACGCCCGATTGCATACTTGACATCTCGTTTTGAAACTGTAAGGGATCATTCCGGAGCACTCCCACGTAATCCCTAACTTGACTCACGCGCTCGCCACTCGTAATTTCAGAAACTGCAGAATTATTTTTTAAAAATGCAAGTGGTGTAACATGTGTAAGCGAGATAGGGAGTTGGCGAGCGCAGTTTGAGAATATCTTGAGGAATATGTGGAAGATCATTCACCTGGAACGCGGGCAGATAAGTGTGGCTATATAGGACGCTCACAAAGCCAGTTGAAGCGCTCTCGTAAGCAAGAAAGTTATTCCACTTACGCCGGTGAATCTATGACTGCTCGATTCCCGACACAATAGCATTATACAAGCAATTTAAGTGAGAAATAAATTCTTAAATTGAATTAACGAGCAACCAATCGTGTTTGATTTGGAATTAAAAAGAGCGGTATATTTTATTAGGCAACTAAGATAGGTTTGCACACAACAAGCCAAATCAATTTGAAGTGGTCTCAGTTATAAAGGAAATGTAATGGCAAAAAATATACGTCGTCCTTAATTCTTCAAACTACGCAACAGATTTTGTTTACTTTTTTTTACTATTAATACTAACCATAATTGGATCTTGTTTATCTGAAATAATAAATAATGAATTGAATTAATCCAAGAATAAGAGTTTTATGAATAATACTTGCATAGTATATTACATAGATCAAATACTGATATTAATTTTATCGACATTAAACACGTGAGAAACTGGTGTAGGCCACAAGTATGAAGAAAAGAAAGGTATCATACTTTTACCATCTGATCGAGGTAGCAACATAAGCATTACGCTAATCTTTATGCCCATTCCCTTGTAAATGTATGTAATATCTATACCTAGGAATGCCATGCAGCAATCTAACTAGAATCCAGACTGCATTTGCTTTCGCAAACCAAAAGTTTACGCAACACAGGTTCAAGGCTGGCTGTCAAGCCCCCATTGTGTTAACGTGTATAGTTAAGTTAGGATTGTAAGTTAGCCGCCGCGACGCTTTCTCCAACTTACGATGACTCCCCGCACTCCTAATGAAACATTCATTCCGCCATTATGACAGCAATGCATTCGCAACTCAGATTTTTCACACATGATTTGCATACGTAGTTCTTCGTCACTTTAATTACTGTTTCATATATCTCGCGGCTGCATGAATTTGAAATGCGGACTACAAAAGCTCTTTCATTTCTGTTGCATTTTTGTTTGGATAAATGACATTGTTTTAAGTGTTACTGGTTGGAGCGTCTGTTTTTCGTATATGTTGACGGATTGGGTGGCGTTCTTGAAACACGTTGTTTATTTTGTATATGCTAATGATTCTAGGTCGATACTACAATCTTGATTGTGGCAAGTAAAGTCTTAAAAGTACTGATAATATAATATTTCTTTGATATAATAAAAGACAAAATTTCAATCGCAAATGTGAATGGTTTGTTTAACTTGCTGTTACCGCCATTGTTTGAATAACAACTAAAAGCAGTTACCATATTTTGCAGTTCACAATGAGGAAACCCACCCAATCATCAAAACGTTAGTTAGGCAAACAGATAATTATTGAAACTACTCTGTCGCCATTAAATTAATAACAGCTAGGCAACAACGCGTACCGCTAAGACAGCTATTCGATGCTTTAGCGTAATAACCATAAAACAATTGTGGTTTTAATGACACTGCGTCTTCTAAGCCGGGCATTGCATGGGCATTGTATCTCATACAAATAATCACTGGATTCATCGACAAAACCCGTTCCACTCTGACGGTGCGCTGCGTCGTAGAATGTTATTACTCGGGAAGCGCAGGCGCAGCGAAAGAGACGGAAGACGAAGAAAGCGGCGCGTGCGAGGGAGAAAGATTCCGTGGGAGGAGGCCTGGGGGTCAGCGAAAGTGCATTGCCACGGCCGCCGTGCGCTGCGATGGGAAAAGTTGTTGGCACTCAGTACTCGCCGTGCCATGGGAAAATGTATGGGAAATTGTTTGTTTGTAAATTGCCGAGATTTGCTGGAAACGAAATTGTGGCGAATGCGGCTGCCGTTCGATTGTAATCTGCACTTAATTATCGGCGTCCTGTGAGCACTTGTCACGAGGATCATCGTAATAAGTCTTGGTAATAACGGTCTAGACTATCGCTGGTTGGATCGGACTTGGAGGCATAATTTTGTCGATACAAAATCGGTGTAATGTAGATACTTTCATATAATGCATTTCAGTCCATACTGATTTGCTAAAGTAGTTCTAATTCAAATGTGTAGTTTTTACGTACAAAATACCATTAATACCTCATAGTATTTGGTCACTTCGAAAATCATTACTTCGATCACCATCACAAACCGACGCAACACCATAGAAAAGGTGCAAAAAAATCCGCTTGACGAATTTTTGCGTCACCGCCCGTACTAAAGTGATCGGGCCACACTTAAACTAATCTCAGATCATTTTTAAAAGGGGGAGTTTCCTCAAGACGTCTCTTTGTTTTCGGCCAACAGCCGCTGTCCTTAGGGTGCGGCCACTTGACATGCTTCATTTTTAGCGTACCTTTAAATTGAAACTGGAACGAGGGTGTGCTTTGAGACGACGTATTAACTGTGTCTTTTCGGGTTATTATTACATTGACCAGCTTGGTGGCGAAAATGTATTTGTAAATTTAATGTAAATGTGGTAGTTTCTCTGGCCTTTGCGCTAAGAGACAGGGTTTGATCCCCACCCGGTACAAATATTTGTGTTATCAACTTTGGGGCTTACAAAGAAACTTTGCAAATCGTAGATAAGAATCGAATAGTTTACTTGACCTAACGATTAATTACAGATGTTTGTAATGCGATTTTTATGTGAGTACAACATTGATGATTTCAAACCTCACAAGTAGGGTGATAGTTTAAAAAAGAAATAGTAATATTTTTAAATGTAATTTCATGATTTTAAGAGAAATTCTCAAAAAATGGGTCTTTTAGTACAAGTAATAGGCCAGCGCATTTCGAAAAAATCCGTTTAAAAACACACCCTGACTTGACGAGATTACGGAACCACTTGACATGCAACAATTTTAGCGTTCCTTCAAATTGAAAAACGACTGAGGGAGCGCTTTTTATGTGCGATTGCAATTTCGTTACGAATTAACCGTTTTTCTGTTAAATTCTGAAGGACCTCAAAGAAATGTTTTATTGTAGTACCATAGACATAATAAAGCATAGCTAGCGTTTTTGCTGAAATTTATAGGTGCGTTAAACATACGTGCATAATTTTTTTTGTCACACATAATATTACCTACTTTGTCATCAGTTGATATATGACAAAGTCGAAACGTAGTCCACAAGTCAATTTGCTGATGATTGATTGCTTAAGTATGGTAATGTCCATTTGAATAAGTGTTTGTGAAATGCCTTTTCTGAGCGTTGGAAACAGACAACGATCGATGAAACTCGAGTTTTTCAATTTAAAGGTACTACTTATTTTTTTTCCCAACTGACCTAAGATGATGTCTTGGAGTAGCCTCGTCATCATAATCGGACTTGCGGGGGAGTGGATGGCTCTCCCCCTAAAGTAACATTCATTCCTATCAATCATTTAAACTAGAAAACGTAACTAAGATATCCTCACCTCTATTAAATTAACTCAAGGGCCTATATTAAATAAACTTTATAATAAAAACTCACAAAATAAAAAAAAGTGTGTTTGCGAAACAGATTAAAGAAATGGTCTCATTGACAAAGTATCTTCGTTCTTAATAATACGTAATTATGTTTGTTTTTATTTAATACAATGTACTCGTATGTATGCCTCACCTTAAGACGCGTATGTGTCAAGAGTAGTCATAGTAACATCACGCGTATAGAATCGTCAATATATACAATGTAAACAAACATAACATAATTTGTTTGTGCATGAGTTTGTTGTTGTTATAAAATTCCTCTTCCATGCTCCCTGTTACACAGACTAAACAAATTCAATGTTTGTACATTATGCTTTAAGTAACTGGCTTGAATCGACCAACCAATGTATCGGAAATTCGGAGTTGTAAACTTTAAGTTGTGATTTGTATGTTATACTAGTGGTCCCGGCGAATTTCATACCGCCAATACTGATTCTTTTTCTATATTTTCTCATTGAAACCTTCCCTGGACTACGACGAACATTTTAAAACCAAAATAACCTAAATCGGTCCGGGCGTTCTCGAGTTTAGTCAGACTAACGAACAGCAATTCATTTTTATTTATAAGAGAAGATAACGTGTGGCATAACTAATTTATGTATATAATAATCTTAAGTTGTCCTAGTAATATGTTGTTCGCGTATTGATTGAAAATATTTTTTTTATTACTTTTATCTCATTTGCAAATATAATATTTGTTTTCCTCAGAATTCCAGTGTAAAATTTATATAGAACTGTAAACGGTAACAAATATTATGTACCTACTTCATCATAAACGGTTAAGGGAGCACGTATTCGCAGAATACACATTCATTGTGCTGACTAAGTTTAGCTACAAATCTGTAGTGCGGTTAGCTTTGATCCGAGTTCCCATCGGTCGGAATTCGCTATTCCTAAAACGTCTGCACTCTTCAATAATGTTAAGCGGACCTGATGCCCCCTCCCTACGGACAAACATTGTATCTATTTCAGTTATCATTTTACTCGTCAGGCATACTGATCAGCCCATTTCCGGTCCAGGCCAATTTTTAAAATGGAACCTTTTCAATTTTGATCTCGTGACTTTCAATTTCCTCGTTGCTCGTTTGCAGATGAATAATAAGTAATGTGATTAAATAATCACGATGTCTTATTTCGGGAAAACATTTTCAGTTGACATGCTTAATGCGAATGGAGGGATGGAAAAATGTCTACAATAATAAACATTCCTTGAGTGACTTACATTATGATCGCGTAGCTATGTTGAAAAGGTAAACAAATCAATTATATTTTCGGGATATTCTGATGAAATACACAAAAATTCTTATAAGAGCGTCCTGCCTTATATGAAATAGCGAAAGAAACAGCTAGTATTTATTAAACTAGTAGAAACCATAGGCGTGGTTATTAAATCTTCTAGAATTGATTGAAGTAAGCGGTATTTCTTTCGTTAAGATAGTCGTAAATTTAATAAAAGAAACTAACTACATATAAATGTAAAATATACAGCAACGACTCGAGCATCTACGAGTAGATACTTCATAATAAGTCAGTTAAGCAATGCTACTGAAAGGTGCGCAAGAAATCAACTAAGCGACGTCTTAGCGACGAATTCATTTAAAAAATGTATTTTTATGATTGAGCTTAGGAGATCACAAGGAACACGCGTTCAGGTAGATTACACAGCTAAGGCTGTAGTTTAATATGCAACGAATTTAATAGTTAATGCTCTTGCGACGGAGTGTTCGTGTGCGCAAATTACTCCATACTTGTTCCCAGGGGGAAGCGGATTTATGTGTACGTTTCGAACCTCTGACGCGGCTAGCGCCAAATCTCCACTGCCTAGAGGTGGGACAAACACAAACGAAGTATTAGGGGTGAGAGCCATCCGCTCCCCCGGAAGTCCGGTGATGACGACATGGCTACTCCAAGCCATCATCGTAGTCAGTTAAAAAAAAAAGGGCGAAATCTGGCGCGAGGGTAGTTTGACGATGCTTATTTCAAGTTTCAAAACTAGCTCTTCATCCGTGACTTTGACTAGAGTAGCTCATCGCGTAAAAGATTACCTCCTTATAGTATAGTCGGTTAAAGTCTTATGTCCTTTCTTAGGCAGATAGAGATATCTGTGTACAAAAAATTATTTGATTTCGGTCGGGTAGTAGTTTAAGCGTGAAATAATTCTTCTGTAACACTTGTGTCCTAATATTCAAAACTAAGTATGTTCATGTCTGTCCAAACCTAACCTAACCTAAGTATGTTCATATTTACTTGTAAACAGTATAACATACACAAACGACAAGTGTTTTTTTTTTTTTTTTTTTTTTATAATAGGCAAACAAGATGACCACACTCCGCCTGATGGTAAGCGGTAGTGAGATCCAAATATGAGGTCGACAGGCACAATAGATCATATTGCGCCTGTCGCACTCACCCTGAAGGCCTGCTTAAATGCCGTTTCACGCCCCGCCTGAAGAGCCCGGGATCATAGGAGGGAGGGAAAACATGAGCTGGAAGGGCATTCCATGCCTTAATGGCACGGGGCAGAAATGAAGAGCTGAACCTCTTAGTCCGAGCCACCAGCGACTGCATTGTATGTGGATGGCAGCGCTGTCCTGCACGTGTCGTTCGGGAGTGGAAAGGGGAGGGAGGGATTAGCTGAAATAGCTCTTCAGAGCATTCCCCATTAAAGAGACGGTAGAGAACACTAAGAGAAGTATGTATCGACTCTACTTGCCGTACCCGCCCAACGCCGTGTTAATCTTTCCAACGTCTTTATCTGCCACGTGTACGTCAACTCACAAACTCAGTCTAGTTTTCGACAGACGGTTCATCTTAGTTAAGCATTCTAAGTCTTTGTTTAAAGGTGGTCAGACTTGACAGGTGAACTGTGCTAATTAAAACTTACAAACTTTTACCACGTCAAGCCCAGGTAATTAAAAGCGGCAAACTATTGGTCCAGACTTCTAGGTACTTGAAAATCTCAGCTGAAAACGGACTAATTAAACATTGTACTTTCATGCAATCTTTCACGTTAAGTTAAAGTTGATCCTTAAACTAACCATTTATCATCATGAACCAATTTCTGCACCTATCGCGGCTAAAAGGCACATTCAAAACATTGTCAAATAATTGTATTTGCGAACACTATGGCCCCAAATGAAAATTCTTGATAGTTTTTTTGTCGCGCAATTCATTTTCATTGTAAAATTGTTATGAATGTTCGCATCGCTTTGTTGAGTTGGCTGTAACAGTTTCGTTTTACCATTCAATGTTCATCAACTTCATATTTATTCATATCCGCTGTTAAATAAACGTTAGGAACGTCATCATGTAAAATACGACTTTAATTTTGGTTGGTCGATAAAAAAGCTCGGTAAAAATATACGACAAATAACTACGGACACCCCAGCTTTCAATTAAGCGTCGTGATTAAATTTTTACGCGACTTAAAAATACTCCTACCACGCTACTATACTAGTACCTACTTACAATTTTATTAGCATAGAAAGTGCACACTTCCAGTTTCACGGTTTTATATTTTTAATGGAGAAATTGTGTTTGAAATTATTTTAAAGGCACCATTAAAGGAGCGGTTTCGGTTCACGTTGCCTAATGGGAGGGAAAACGTTGCGGATTTATTGTACGAAAGGAAGCCGATAGACGGCCCAGGGTTAAACGCGATATCGATCTTTTCTACTGCGAAATATTGTGTGTTCATTATAACTTTGATTAGTATCCGTTGGTAGCACGATCAGAAAGAGCGCTATTAAAAACAGTAGCGCTAAGATCTAGTAACGCTAATAAGTCTGTCTTCTGTACAGATAAACATAATCTATTATGATAGAGTCGATAGTGACTTCCAGACATACAATTTCAAATTCTCGTTCTATTAAAAACTAATTTTCAAAATGTGTTTGCCACTGTACCTAATAATAATGTAAACACCCATGTATAAATTGTAATTGGTCACCTAGATGGATCACCAAAAACCTACATACTACAAAATATCAAATTAATTAAAAACACAAACACTAAGCTGGGCACTGTTCATTAATCATTTACTGTCCAAAATGGATGAATATTCATCATACCGGGATTAAATCTCGTCTAACTTTTTTTAATAACGCGTTACGTTTCCACCAATCGTCCCCAAAGGTGTTTCAAACGATATGATATTAAAATTATTCCAAATTAATTTAATAACGGATCTCGCAGAATATCCACGCATATACTCACTTAGGCGAAGTTTTACAAATGTTCGACATTAAGCCAGAACGCTTAGCGATTATGAATTAATTTACAAAAGATTACATATTCCCTGAATACTTCTAACAAGTTTTTAATTAAAATTCTTATGGAAGCGGAAAGAAATATTTTGGGCCCACTGATAATTTCAATTTCCTATTTCGAAAAACTTTTTTTCCGGCAATCTTTTCTGCAATAATTAGCCAGTAGGAGTTTAAAAACTTTTGGGAATGTGTAAAAGTTTTCTGTCAACATTATTGTCTGAAATCAATTTACCTTATCACAGGGTATTATAAATTCTTTGTAATAATGAAATCTTCTGAACTACACGTAACATTGTTTTATGTAGACAATTTTTTTTTGTTAAAAACTGGCGTGCCAAATGAATAATATACAAATGGTTTACCTAATCCTTTAAGTATTTCTCAAAAAACGGATTCAGCAAAGGTGATTGTTACATGTTTCTTTACGGACTTGAAATACATATCTGTAATACTCGTAGCCTAGCTAAACAAGGACGCTTAAACTAACCAAGAAATCAAAAGTGTGCCAATGTTGAATTATTTTTTTAAAAAATTGTCGACGTTTTTTTGTCAAAATACTTATCTTAATAACTTACTTCGCTCACGGAGTGATTAAAAACGATCGTTCCGTCCCCCCGCACTCATCGTCTTACGCTAAGAATCGCGTAATTGCTTCTAGCTAGGGCTAGATTGCAACACTCGTATAGGGTTGCAAATTACGCGTCATTTTATTATTAAATAAATGGGGCAATATACTCATAACATTTTCGTGGTTATTATTTGACTTTTACTTGTCGTTTGCGCTTAATTTTTCACTTAAGATCTTATATGATTGTACTCAAACTTTATTATAACTTAAGTACTTCCTCCTAGGAAATCAAATCATTAATTTAGATTGCAAACGTAATTAATTATATTTGGAATGTATTTCTCCTTCCAAGGGCATTTTAAAAACAATAATGACGAATTATGAACACAATTCCTGCAAGTAGTTAAGTAACAGAATAAATACTGAATTACACACAAAAATAATGACATATTTTATAAAATCTCTCGTCTTGGAAAATGTCTGACGAATTCTGTCAAAAAACTAGGCTACGTTCAGTCGCTTGTTAAAACAGTGAAGGCACCAAGCGATCCTTTTAAGTGATACTGACACAAATAAAGATTCGGGTAACAGAGAGGGCATTTCGCAAAACACCGTCTATTGAATACCTCCCGCCCTCCCCGCCCGATTCTTTTCACTATGACAGTTGTTATGCTGGGCGGGCTTTTAAAAACCTATTCATTTTGACCTCAAGACGGGTCTTGATAATGGGGGCAGGGTGAACTCGAACACCGGGACCTCTGTGCATCATCGTTACGATTTAATTTCCAGGGAGAGCGGCCATGACAAAGTCCACGAGCCATTATTTCGTTCCATCTCGTAGGATGTTTAATAAACAAATGACGTGGGGCCGTGTAATGACGTGCCCTGAGGAGCGCAAGTTATTCCTTCGCTGAAGATTGTAGATGTGATGGGCAGTGTTCCGGGAGATTCCTTAGACTATCCTTACCTTCTTTGTTTTTTTTAAGAAAGCTATTTGAGAAGGATTGTTAAGTGAAGTAGGCTAAACAATTATAAATCATTTTAACTGGAAGAAAATATTGATCAAGTTTTCAAGTCATAACGGCTCATTTAAATGTCATAGTATACTATTTTTTTTAACACAATCTATTTCGATCGAAAGTAACAATCAATTTGGGAGTGAGAAAAACATAAACTCTTTTTAATGTAATAAGTGGTTCATTACAATTGTACTGAAACCATTAAACAAACCTCGTCTTCTTTTCATATTACATTGTTCAGACTAGAAAAATACCAGCATAGAAAAGAAAAAATAACTATTTTCAGCATTTCCGTGCCCATTCCTTTACATCTCCCTGAATTGTTCATTCATTTAACAGCTGAATAAATCACACAGAAAAATAAACAGTACAATTTGTATTCGAGCGAATATTTTGAGGAAACGAAACGCAGATTTGGCCTCTATCAGTGCGTGACTACTCAAAGGTTGGGGAATAAGATTACGGATTTCCCTTTAATTTTTTTGTTTCCCTCTTCACTTGAAACCGGAATAATTACTCCGTAGATTTTGTTCAGCCAAAGCTGTAAAATTGCGAATGGAGATAACAGTTCTGCCCGCCCGGTCCCCCACTAATTTATTCGTTCAACTTCTTGTCAGTCGAGTGGCGGAACCATTTGTGGGATCTACTTTATCCAGGTTAACGCCTCGAGCATATGGGTTCGAGCCTTACAATTTACTCGGCGATAATTTATCAATCTACTTACGGAAACTTAGTAACAATGCCGAATATAACGAGCTAGGTGAATTACGGTTGTGACGTGTCACAACTAATTAAAACATTCTACGCACGCCTCACGCAAAACGTACGCAAGGGCATTACTAGGAATTCACTACTCTCTGAACTGTTATTGCGGATGATTGACAGGCCTTCGTAAAATGGTGTTGCTTTAACGGAACTATTTTAGAGCCTGAAACTTCTTTGAACATGGATGAAAGGAAACTAATAATGAGTGAATAGCCAAGCCAGTTCTATACATCGTTTTATAAGCTAAATTTCAGTATCAATAAATTAATACTTTAATACCTGTAAACAGGAAGCAATGTTTTCTATAAATGAATCTGCTAGCTGAAACAGTTGTAAAGCCTTATTTTGGCAAGCGTAAAAGAAAATTATGAATTTCTCCTCACCTGAGAAAATTCTATCTTAAAAACTTTCACCTCAAAAGGTCGTACAACATATAACAATTCAACTAAAGCACAAACAAACGAACGTCCTCCGCAATATAAAAGTAGATAAGAATTTTATCACCGCGTCTTGGGAGCGCGTAAAATTTTCGAGACTTCCAAACTTGTGAACAGCAAACGTACTTTGAAAAGTTCGACGTTACATTCAAATAAACATGGTATGTAATCTGTGGATGTCATCGAAGGGGGGGGGGGGTTACATGTATTGTTTACATTACACGCAAATGGGTTCGATACTCCCCCAGACATTAACACCTGTCATGCTGTCGCTGTCTTAATGACAGTATTTATAAGGAAAACTCGACCGAACACGAAAACACAATTTGGTAAAAGGTAGAAGTTACATTGTAACGCGAGCGTAACATTAGGACGTGGATAGGGACGCGACTTTATTCGTTTGAGATTGTTTTTTAACCGAACCCGTTACGGAATAGTTGAGGTTCAGTTGGAAATGGGATACTTGCGAAAAGTTTCAATAATAAACGAGAGACTCTTATTCCAACCTTATAACTTTTTTACCTTAAATAAGCGCATTTTTTTATTTATTATTATTAAAGCGGAATATGTTACAGACATCTATTTAACATTATGCCCCACAAGACAGTTACACTATCTGACTGCGGGACTGGGATAACATTATGCGAAATCAAATAAATGACAAGTCTCTAATGAAGTACGTATGTGACCTATTTAAATTTAGTAATTCGAGCTAAAACCGTTTTAAATATCAAAATGGAATTCGGTTTTTACGAATATAATAATGGCATCCCTATCACAAATTCACGTGATGTTCAATGCCAGGCAAATTATAGAGAAATATACAAAATATGAGACCCAACGTATATTTATGATGTCGCGGAATTCGTCTAATATTCATATACTTTTGCATAACTAATGATTTCGAACTGGTATAATGTCGAAGCAAAAATGGCACGAAATGGATTTATGACAAGGAAAAATACTTTATATGTGCTTGCTTAGCTTTAGTTGTAATTTGATTACAGGTTTCCTTGAATTCTTCAGAATAATACTTGACATTTCTTGTAGTTACAGATATTATTAAGTAACTACATATTATGACGTTTGAATATGTAGGTACTTATAAGTTAAAACGTTTTGTGCACGAATTAGCTATGTTAAAGTTACCTTTTTATTTTGAAGTGTTAAAACGAGCGGTATTTAACATTGGAAAAATACATTTTTTTTTTATTAAAATTTTGTTTCATACTGCAAACACTTGGTCAACTAGCCATCAACGGCCATCCCCTAATCCGTTCCCGATAAAAGAGGCGATTAAACCAACAAAGGCTTAACGTATGACGAACACGACCCGAGGGGCCTATGGCCAGCAAATCGTGGCGATCCCCACAAATTTACCCACAACTAACCACCTCGTGAGGGTACCAACGAAGATTAATCGACGTACTACGGGATTACCGCGCTTGTGGTACATACTACATCTATTCACACACCCTGCAACCGAAACAAAGCCTTTTCACACCGTGTTACGTGCACAAATCGAATGCACCGCCGGACCGGGCCTACCTAAAATTTCCTGTTCAACAATGTTATTCCATTATAGTTCAATTTTGCACAAATTTGGAACGTGAAACTGATTTATCTCACACTAATGTTGTATCATGTGAATGTTGTGCTCTCCAGATGAAAATTGATACCGATAAACAGTTTGTATACCCACTCGAATAACCACCAATATAAAAAAAAATCGAATCTAAACATATTTCATAATCAATTTGAACAACGTTCATAGTTCTGAATTTATGAAATCGATTTATATATAAATAAATAATAGAAAGCCATAGTACAAAAAAAAATCTTTTTCATACACGATATCGCACGAACGTAATAAGGATTTACAAAAAATACGTCATGACTCATGACTAACATGTGACAGCTTTTGTCAGTAATGAATATACCTGACCAAAAGTTGATTCAGAAATCTAGCCAATCAGGAATCACATCCGAATTAGATATTCAACACTTCAGAGCAATGCCGTAGCCCTGTCGGAACGAAATCATCTCACCATCTCTAACCAACACCACGTAATATTGGACCTCGAATAGAAAATACAGACGCAAGACCTAAATTAAGGTTTTTACTTATTAAGAGTGCAATTTGCTACGTACTGGTCCTGGTCTAAAGCGTCGTAAACTATCGATATACTATGACTATGACTATATGTCGATTGACCGGCTCGGTGGAACAGTGGTTAGTAACCCTATCTGACGGCTCCTAGAGTCATGGGTTCGATTCCTTCTCGGGACAAATATTTTTGTGACTAACATCGGTGTTTGTTCCGTGTCTGGGTGTGATTATGTATTTAAGTATGTATTTATAAATATATATACATGTATATATACGTATATGACGCCCATAGTAAAAGCTCTGCTTAGTTTGGGGTCAGATGACCGTGCGTGGAAATGTCCCAGATAATTAAATTAATTATATCTTTGACACGTAAATATGTATAAAGTACTAACGAATTAGCATGTTAGACGACAATTTGACTATTTTACTACTAATAGTAATAGTACGTGTTAAAATTTGTAATCTATCGGAAAAATAATTAGTAAAATTTTCATCAATTATTTTATTTTTAGATGCTCTGATCGGTCCTATATTCTAACGCTTTTTCCAATTTTATGAAGGTCCATAAAATCGGAGGGAAAACGCGCATCACATACGTCAAGACTTCAGAAGCATCGGGCGGCGATATAAAAAAAAATAACAAAGCATCGCAGAGGTCCGGATCTCATTTAGACAAATCGCTTGTAGCGGTCAGGTTAGATACCAATAATAAGGGCCACACATGCTATTGTAGTCTGGCCGTCATTAGGCCGCTTCCGTGTACACGGCACATACGAATTTAAGTCTTATCACGAAAACAGAAGGGTTTAAATTCGGGTGTTAGTTTGTGCCCGTCGATGTACTGAACCCGTCGAACCAATATCCGACGCTATCGGACCGTCAATCGTACTCTTGTGGGGGATTTTTTTGGATCGCAAATTGATATTGTTAGGCTTTATGTTGCGCAATTGATGCTGCTGTAGTGACGTGTTGTGAGGCATTGAGCGATACGTATATAATACATAGACCCGTATATTTTACAACTTAAATTTTTTTTTTTTATTGTCGAAAATTTATTGAATGTATGATTCCTGTAAGCTATTTATTTGACTGACATTTTATTAAAAACTGAAAAAAGTAAGGTTCATATCCAACAAATATTTATTCAAATATATAATAACTAGTGACCCGCCCTCGCTTCGCTTCGGGTAAATTTTACATAAAAACCTTCCTTAAGAATCACTCTATCTATTGAAAAAAACCGCATCAAAATCCGTTGCGTAGTTTTAAAGATCTAAGCATATACACCGTGAAATTTTAGTGGTTGTTTTCCCGCAGTAAAATGATTCTATCTTAGTAGTACAATAGATTTGTGCAGTTCTTTTTTGTTAAAATCAATAAATGCCGGTTTTACGAAAGGTTTGACCGAAACTCGAAAGCACGTTCGAACCGCTTTATGACTTAGGGTGTCGAGCTTTTTCAGCTTTAAGCATCGATTTCATGCGGCAAGCAGTACCTGATTACGTTACATATTATAAAAAAACGATAGCTTCTCTCGTTTTAGAGATGGAAAATTATTTTTTGTAAATTTAAAAATTTTTTTTTCGAGGAATTATTTGCATGATTCGATAGTATTACTAAAGGCAAATCGTTCTGCCACGAGAAAACAACCACTAAAATTTCACGGTGTATACGGACATACAGCGAAAGCGACTTTGTTTTATACTATGTATTGATTGATATATTAGAAGTATTGTATTGTTCAAATCTATGTATTATGCTTACCTAAAATAGTATTTTATTTGTAAAAGCAGCGAGGCAACTAACTATTCGGAAATATTCAATAAAAGCCAGGCAATTCGATTTGAGTTTACCTCTACGAGAAACGTGCTACCATAAATTGGTTTTTCCTTCAGTGTTTTATAAATATATTCCATATTGGGAATGTATGGAACTACCGTAAATATTATTAATACCTAAATACATCAAAACCCGTAGCAGTAATATTCGGCTACACATCGATATCATAGACAAACATCTAGTATGCACGTAAATTAATAAAAAAAGTGTTTCATAAAATAAATGGGGTCAGTTGGGTATTCCTGACCCCGTACATAATAAACCGATGCAGCGCCGAGAAGACGGGTCGGCCAGACCCTTATTATTACTTAAGGCTCCTTGGACCTTTATTTACGACATTAAATTATTTGGATACCGTTATATTTAGAACTCTTTCGGGGTTATTGTGTTTTTCAAGTGGTGTACTTTTGTTTTGTTTATTTTCACGAATGAAATTAGATCAAGAAGTTATATTATTTTTGAATCTCGTATGATTTTGAACAAAATGGTAGGTCCGGGATTATTTACAGAGTAATTTCTATTGTGCGCTCTCAAGGTCTAGTGAAGATCATCAAACAGAAAATCGTTACAAAAGATATTTTTAAAGTTTTTAGTATATTCGAATATCGTCAGTTAATGATGATGCCCCATGATCCCATAACATAGAACCTAAGTTGAGAAGATTCCGATCAATCTATTGTTTTGACTTTTCGAGAATTTAGAAAATTTACTGCGAGTTGCTGCGCCTTCACAAGAAATAAGTAACAATATAAGAAGTCATTGTTCACCCTACCAAATTTCAATCCAAACCAACTTAACCAGTTGCCGATTACCCACAATCGACGAGCGTGCATGAAGTGGTTGATGGATGTGAAAGAAGCGAAAGTGGTGTGCCAAGAACGTAGCGCATGGCAAGAGGTGATCTCTGCCTACCCCTCTGCAAAATAGGCTAGTATGTATGTAATCTGTTGCCATTCATAATCTGGTTACAAGCAAGCCACAAATAAACAGTAGCGCAGTAGAAGCCCAGTAGAACTACCCCGCCTTTATCAGATCCGCCCAGTATTAATTAACTTAAATGCAACAAGTCCAAGTTTACTTTGCTCTCCAGACTTACTGTCGCGTGTTTTATTATACCGGCAGTGGAATTAAGCAGTTCCCCAAGATCCAGACAAAATTGCATCCTGAACTCTTGAAAGCGATTTCGGCTATTAATCCCATTGAGAAAATTACTGTGAGTCCTTTCATAGAGTGGCAATTGGCTCTAACTTTTATAAATTATTCATTTGTTTTAGCTAATTGTGAAGAGTCTCACATTTTTTTGTATCCAAAAAGTACAAAAGCAACATTTATGATTAAAATTGAAAAAAGAAATGAAGTACTGCTCAAAAGTTCGTACTCCGCAAATAAATACGTGTACCTTGTTGTATCAAAATGGTTTTTATCGACCACAAGTTATATATTAAGATGTAGATGTAGATGTGAGAATTAGCTCTCTCGCATTAATAATTCTCTTGCATAACTGGCGACTCTATCAGCGTAAAGTATTTTATCGCGTAAAACGTCGTACTCCCATCGAAGTCGGTTAAAAGTAGCCTGTCCTTTCTCTGTCCCCAGACTACATGTGTACAAAATTTCATTTAAATCGGTTCAGTAATCAGTGGTGGCGTGAATGCGCGACATACAAACAAACTGAGTTCCATTCGCATTTATAATATTAGCAAGAATTCGTAACAAATATTATTAAAACGGCAACAGCGTCAAACACTAAAAAATATCTCGCAAAACGCTTCAACACCTCGAAACAAACAATCCAGCAAAACATCGTCTTCCCTCGGAAAGATTTTCATCGTTGTTAATATTTCCTAGGGAGCGTTCCCGCAATTTCAGCGCCTAATAAAAATTAAAAGTATATTCGTACTGTAGATTCGTAGTCAGTGGATTAATTGACTTAAGCGTAACAAGTCGCCGTTTGCTTTGCTCTAGAGTAGTCCGTCGCGTGTATTAAACTAAATTAAATAGCCTGGTCTGAGAACGGCGAGGAATAAAATGTTGTAGGGAGGTACATTTTTCAGCTACATTGTATATGTAACGTACTAGTTCTGGGACCCTTGAATTCGTCCGCGTTGAGTCGATAATCATGAGTCAGTAAAAAGTAGCCTATATCATTCTAGTGCTTTATGAATGCATGAAGTACTAGACAACAGGCTTTCCAATTTTCATTTAAAGTAGTTTTTCAGGAAAATCTGTATTACTGTTGGTCAGTTTTCTTAGTTTTTATCATCATAGTAACCTATTAAGTCTTCAAGCAATACATTACCGATTAAAACGCAAGTATCAATACCGTCTCACTTTGAATTATGATATCTTATTCGTTCACCGCCGACGTTTGCGAACGGCAAACATCATGTGCCGATTTTTGTGAAAGCAATCTGAGAATAAATATTATTTCGGTTTTGCTCCAACCTTTGCCCTACAGAAAATAAGGAGCGTTTTCGTTTCTTCTTCGGAAATTCCTTAACGTAATTGAAATACTATTTTTGGAAAGTCATACAATATGACTTAGGGTTGATTATCTGGGGGTATTGTCATTGAGCTATTGCTTTTTCGAATAACGTTTCCTAGGAAGAAGAAGAAATGTGAGGATGGAAAATCATTATTTATCAGGCTGATTGTGAATATGTTTTTCAGAGTTTACATGTTTATTTAAACCTTGTAGTTATAACAACATCGTTTTAACAAAATTACATATTGTTGAAGGTTTACTTCATAAATAGCGAGGCAATTTAGGGGTGAGAGCTATCCACTCCCCCGCAAGTTCGGTGATGATGACAAGGCTACACGAAGCCATCATCGTATGTCAGTAAGAAAAATAAAGTGAGGCGAACAATACATCAAGAACAACTTAGTCCACAGTCGTTCATAATTTAAATTCAATCAGCCTTAAAAGAAAAGTATCTACAGTTACACCTTAAGATGACAATGGAACGTCGAACCGCCGTCGAAAATATCGTCTTCCTGCGAAAGCGCAAGTGTTGCCTCTTATAAAACATATAATTCATAAATTTCCGCGCAAATCTCGATGCGTGAGGCGAGCAGCCTAATCCCGACTTAGCTGACGCCAGGAAATGAGAGAGACTTAGGGCTGCCGGTTTGATTTACTCCTACAAGCAAGGTTTTTTATTACAATAGTAGGTATATATGAAGATAGAATTGAAGTAGGTTAAAGATGTTTAACTGGATACTTCTTACTTTGGACAACTTTAAGCAAGCTCTTTTATTATAAGCTTAGTTGTGAAATGAATAGAAAAGTCAGTATCATCGTCAGTACACAAAAATGGAGTTGTTATTTATATAAGAAAATGTTATTTTCATTAGAAGGAAAAACTGGATATCCCAAATTCACCGAAAACAAATAAACAAAAGAAACTAAACTTTCCCAGTTCATCAAGTATTAAATCTTAGAAGCACGTTTCAATAGAAATCGTATATGTTTATACTTATGCCGCTCCTAACCGAATTATTGATTTTTCACGGAACCGCGTCAATATTACCTCAAAGTTCCCTTGGGACGTTTAAAATATAAGGGAAACGGAAGGAACAGTTGTCAGCCCTACATCCGCCCTACCGCTTACCTATTAATATACAAGCGAAAAGTGCTGATAAAGCATTTATTTACGTTCCCTTTACTATTATCTGCATTCTGTCACATTTTGAATAGCGAATGTGTGTGCCGTAATACCTTTAAGGTCGGTGCGCACATTTCAACTCGAAAAGGCATTGGCCTCGTATGAAATCCAGCCGTTTAGTATTCTTTGAATTATGCTCTTTACTGCAACGTACTTTCATATAATCTGATCTCACTCTTAAAATTACATCTATTACATACATGGTTTTTGTATAATTTGTTTTATTTACAATCACTGCATACTTAGTCGAAATAGATTCAGTCGAAAGAGTCGAATAACGATTTTGATGCGGTTTTTTTATAATAGATAGTGCGATTATAAATACTAACCCTGTTAATTTAATCAAATTGCGCGTGCGAAGTCGCTTTTGCAGTATAATTACAGAAAACAAATATATTAATATACTAAGCCGGTAAGATCTTTGTGAAACAAACTTATTCCGTATTACAAAATACTCGTGTAAAGTTCCAATACATTACGGATTGGATCCCTTTGTGCGGCGCAAACTAAGAGCCTGGCTTTGAACGCCATAATCTTCAATTTCAATGAGTACGAGTCAGTATGTAATGCTATAATCTGGTGCCGTAGATTGTTTCAAACACTGCTGTAAATAGACAATGAACACAACCAGACAAAAGTAAAACACAAAAGTAAGTCACGTTTTAATTTATTTTTAAGTGAACTTACATGAGCGGTTTTTCAACATTCAGAGAAACTGATGTTTCTGCCATTCTCCTTTTTCTTCACGCTTAAGTGTGGCATCATACATTAAAAGTATCGTAATCATAAATCCTAACTATTGAGTCTAAGACATAATAAATGCGATATCAAACTGTCAAAAGTATTGAAGGTATTTATTAACGTCCCAAATTTTGTATCAATACAAAAACACGATCCCTGACAGACCAAAGATCAAAAGTCAAACGTCAGATTCAAAGTATTGAAAAAATATACTAAAACTTAACTGATTTTACAAACTTCACACATTGGTTTAAAGATTTTTTTTCTCATACAAACATACAGTTCATTTACATTGAGATATAAAATAACACATAACAGCATGATTGATCACAACCGCATCCACACACTCGTAAGTCATAAGCAAATATCAAAGGAGACAAGGAAATGAAATTCAAGTCGTAATTTATGCCCGCAAGGGTCAGAGATGGTGTAGATACGCGGTGTTGCCAGCCTCGTATGTGACGTGCGGTAATTAGTGGCAGCAAGTTATGCGTACTGATACTTATGTCAATTAGTCTTGCCATGCTTGTTTTGCATCTAGGAAATTCTCTGGTCAAAAGAAAGAGAGGACGCGAAAATACGTCGTGGAAATTTCAAAATACGTAATAACCTCTACAACGGAAAGACTGCAACTACCTCAGATAGTGAAAATTCGAAGCACCTTTAGTATAAGTTACAAAACATTTTCTATTCTATTATAAGTAAAAGGTGTTTTTTATTACGTTTTTCCAAATACGCCACCAGAATTACATGTTAGTACGTACGTGCATGTTATATGTAGTCTTTTATTAGACCATTATTATTATATTAAGACTAATGAGACTTTATGTCTAATCTACTAAATAAGTAAGTCAATATTTTAGAAATATTTAAGACTCGGCTGATGAAAATAAGATTAATCCAAACGAACCAAAATGAATGACAACTCTATAGCTGGCACCAAAGCTCTACCCACGAGAACGAATGGCGTACGCAAACATTTCACAGTGTCTGTCCGTCCGCAATCGACTGTGTTTTACCTGCATCAACATCATTCGTCATTTCGCACATCGGCCATCGCCCATTTGCTAATAAAGGCCACGTGTGGTTCCGTACACTCAGAACCAATTGGATTGTAAATGCAATTGGTTGATAGCTGTTTAAGAGATAATGCCCTTAATTGCTTGTTGATTTTATCTTTTCACCATTTCTGTTTATACTAATGGTTTAATGAATTGGTTTGTAGTTTAGCTACTATTAACTGCACGTTAAATTGTAAAGAGTTTGTATTATTTGGTGTAGTTATTAAGTAGTAAATACTTTCTTTTAAATTACTGAACCCAGTTTTAGAACCAGTTAGATTGGAAAGGGTTATATTGGAAATATAATCATTTATGCAATCACACACATTGGCTAACTGGTAGAAGCTAGTTTACTTCGTATTTTCGAGGATGACTTTTAGTTCTTCTATTTGCATAATATGATAACATTTGAAGGTTTTACGAACTTCCATCCTTTTGTATTTTCTGTGCAAAGCATCTATTTATATTTCCAGGCAATTTGGAGTGCGAAACTCACGGGCCGTCAACTCCTTTTATATTCCTAGTAATTCCAAGAAGTGTTTTTCGCGAAATACACCGGCCTAAGTATCCGAGAGCTCGCAATTAACACAATTCAACTTTGCCATGACGGCTCCGAGATAAAAGCGGGAAAAATGTAATGGATTGATGTCAAACTTGCCGTGAAAAATTTTAGTCAATGGGGGAGATAATTTCTTTGCAGCAACGAGAGGAGTGTTTTATAAAATTTCCAATGAAAAATTGTCGCCAAGTCGGGGCGGGCGATCTGCCCAAGTTGCCGCCACAGTCACTTACCGTCATTTGTTTTCTATGAATATTTATTAGCCAATCCGAAAACAATGACCGTATTGAAATTCAATGTTCGATTCGGATGATGTATTCGTTCCAAATGCTCTGTTTTAAAGTTTGTAATGACGCGTGCGAGCGAACGATGGCGAACGGTGAAGCCTAAGGAATAAAACGGGAAATTGCCGGGAAACTTTGTTGGTAGCGGGCGAGGTAGTAAAACCTCGTCCTCGGTTATATTTAAATTTGTCGCGCGACAACTTCGCCGCCGGCGACAATTCAATTACAACTAATAGCCCCTGATTCATGTTTGTATTGCTAATTAGTCGCCGAATCAAGTTTTGTCATCCTCACTTGCCGCCTCGGTCTGTTGTTTAATAGATTGTTCTTTGGCTGCGGTTGAGCGGCGTCGTCTTTTGTTTACGCGTAATTAATGCATGTCTTCTCATTTTGTTACGCTCCCCCCGCGCCGTAAAACATTTTTGCTTGACAACGCAAACAGCTGTGTGGGATTAGATTGAAATATGTTGTTCGATGCTACTTGGGGAAGATAACAATGATAAGATAACAGACGTAGGTGATAGCTTTTCTCGGCCGAAGCTTTTTGGTATTCATTAAAAAAAATTACTCAGTCTACCTTCATGTCAATGCTTTTTAAGTAAAGGCGTAATAAAACGTAACGATGAAAAAATATAGTCTATCCTCACATTACAAGTTGGAAGCCTGAATACCTGTACCGTAAAGTCAGCAAACTCGGCAAGTAATTTAGTTACGGTAAGCATACAATGTATATAGTGAGCAAGCATTAAAATCCTCAAGGATTACGGTATATTAATGTTCGCAACTAGGATATTGCCGGTCGCATCCCACCGCAAACGGACAAATATCAAAGGGCGTTAGTGTAACTTGACGAAAACACGCCTCTCCGGAACTTTTGCAAGTCTACTTAAGGCTCGGACAGAAAGCACTACCGGGTATTATAATGTCAAGTTTTTGTCAAGTCAGTAGAGATTAAGTATTTGTGGAGACCAACGTTTAACTCTTACTATTAAATGTAGAGACGAACATTTAGGGTACAAAAGGTGTCAGTTGGCAGTAGCAGCAGTTGGTTTGGTTTTTTGTTTAAAAATATTGTTATGATGAAACCACCTTCTTCAATCAATAAATTTATATATCCATCCATCCATATATGTATGGAGTTTTGTATGGTTAAATATAAGTAAAAAAGAATAAAATTATAATTTTTGATTGTCTATTCAATTATCACAAATTGTGCTAAACATTCTTTCCATAAGTAGTTAATGGCATGATTTCAACTAAAAAACAATTACTGAGCATGAATACCTAACGGTTAGGTAGACTTGAACAAAGTTTCTTAATACTAACAGCATGTACTTAGAGCGTAGGCACATACATTTCCGCCTGATCTCGAACATAAACTCGAAACTAAAAGACAGGAGACAACATTCGCCTTAACTGAAATAAGTATTTCGACCAATAGAAGAAAACTTGTGGATCGTACTACGAGACCGCAGGTACGGAGGAAGTATTATGGCGCCACCGCATTTCTAGTTACGAACCCTTAACTTAAACTTGTACAACTGTTTGTTTTTCTGATACGTAAATACTGCTGGTGGTAAGTAATGTGTTATGTTTGGTCTTACGTTAGCGTTGTGTTAGTTTGTAGTCGATTGTCTTTACTTGACTTACGCTTGGCAATTAGGACTGTAGTTTAGACTCTAGCAAATATGGTTGTTAGTATGAATCATTAAGCTTTGTAAAGTATAGGCTAAGCTATTGTACGTATATATAATCGTTTTTTATTTCTTTCTTAGTTTGCATTGGCATTAATGGTTATGAGTGACCAGTTTGTTTTTTGATGTGGACAAAACAAATTGTATAATTTTTAGATTGGTTTTCAAAATTATTTTTGACCCTATGAGGAACAAATACTGAAACTAAACGATTTAGTAGATTCCGAATTCAAAACTGCCAGTACAATACGGAATTTATGCTTCGCTCAAACTGTCACAAATTCAATCGTCTTTTCAGCCAGTATCGTCTTCCGATCGAACGGTCGAGTATTTTAACGGGCATGTTTAAACACAGAACGAAGCGTATCGCGTAACACACGGTACATCCGGGGAGGGCACTTACCCCCACTATCCAGTAGCCACTCGGCGCGGCCCGCATTGTGCCTCAAGCCAAGTGCCCTCTACCAAACGCACATTGTTTACTATAGGACGCACTCCAATCATCTTTGAGCTGGATTTTATAGAAAACAATTTGGGGAATGGAGCCGAACGGCGGGACAAAGGCGATTAGTACCTAACTGTCATGTACTGGCGTGCATAGTTTGTAATCGTTTTAAAGGATTGCCGGTCGTGTTTTGCTTTTGTTGTGGAAAAAAGTAGGAATTCGTTGTTCAAATTTTAAAGAATGCAGGATTGCACGTGACGTAACAGTTTTTTTTAGTTCCGCTATTCATTTGTTTATTTTTTAATATACCCTTTCACGGTGTATAGCCACGATTCAGATTACCTTTAGAACGATTGCCTATGGATTCTGAATGTGCATGATTTCTGGTCAATATCAAACAATTTCGTACTTGCCTTTAGCCTAAAGTTCCTACGTATGTAGATGCCGTCACACTAGGCTTACCTACGAAAAATATTTCGCATGCGAATGTAATTTTCCTCTCAGCTGTGAGTCGGGACGAAAGATTGGCGTAACACGTATACACAGTAGACGGTGACGGATCGAAATTGATGGCCGGACTGTTTATACACGTGTGTAAATTTAGCATTTCTGTCTAGGGGAGAACTGTTGGTATTAAATTGATATAGGACTCGCAATGCTACGTGTGTTTGTGTACTTTTTTTGAAAGCATTTCCTCCCAAAAACGACTTTCATGTCAAAATTGACGCATAATCTATTACTTTTCGGCATTTTACAAAACGAAAAGCTTTTATAAACTGATACTGATGACTGATATAAGACCAAAAATAAACTACTTGTCATTGTGGTCACTTTATATTGGTTACAAACTGACTTACAAAATAACAAGTAATAGAATAGATAAGACCCACATTAATTTAAGACTTATATAAAGTAGACTAAGCTTAGTCATCAAAGTATATTACCGTCTTTTATAATATGCTACTAAATTACAACATCTTGTCAAAATGGTTTAATATCTAACGTTAAATATATGAAGCTCTTGGGAGCGAGAATTAATTATACTAATCAGCTTAACTTAGTTATTGAATGTAATACCTACATTGTGAACGTATATATTCGTTAGGTACTAGCCAATGGCATTAAGTGCTTACTGTATTCTGTTTGGATTATCTCAATGATACATATCTAAACTGCGTCTTATGACCACTATCAATAGACAATGTTAAGTTATCGATTTATGTATCTATTTATCCAAAATAACTTATATAAAATGAATACTTTACTACATGTCAAAAAGGAAATGTTTCGTAAACGTCTCTCAGCATTCTTCAAGGTCGTAAATCAATTAGAAGTAAATCTATTGTTGCAGGGGAAAATATGGACTAATTTTGTTTCAAATGCAGTTTCAAATACACAATGGTAATTCAATAACGAAACTTAATTGAGATTTGATAGTACTAATTGTTACAGTTTACAACCGAGAGACTCTAAGATAATGAATAAAGGAACGATACAAATAGAAAGAGCAACAAATAATTCAGCTTTTTGATCTCAAAGAACAGTAAAAAGTCTGCAGGTCAGAGCGCGTAGGCTTTTTTCCTAGACATCCAATAAACCCGGGCCGAACTAGGTCGGAATTCTAGTACTATTTTAGGGTCCACTTCGCGTTCTAGTGCGCCTTTGGGCTCACAAAACCTCACAAAGGGCGGTACAAATGGAAAATATGTCTGTTGTTTGCGTTATAAGCCGGGCCAATCACGGCTCGGAGCAGTGTGGGCTAAACGAGCGTCGACAAAGCTTCGTAAAGAATGGCCCGCCGACACACTCGTGCTAATAAAATAGTTGGCGCAACAGGTTGCCCGGCCCGCCCGATACAATGCCGCTGTCACAATGGGATAGGGCACAGTGAGCCTACTTTGAATGTGGGCATTCAAATGAGCTAGAATTGAGTGTTAGATATGGAATAGTGATAGAGCAGAGCTAGTACCGATTGGTTATGGAGTTGGAGTTGGATGAAGAAGATCTGCTTGCAAGCACGTTATGATATCAATTATATATGAAATGCACATATGATTACTTAAAGCAGATTTATTTTGGAAACCGAGAAAATCATGTACTGAAATGAGCTTCGTTATTATAAATATCAACCCATATCAGACGCCATAGTAAACGGATATAACAGAATGTGGTCACGTAACTTCATTCTAACTTATGAACTACTTCATACATTTTAGAATAATAAATAAAACGAAGGGGAATCATATCTTCACTTAATTATCTTATGTGCTTTTACGAAGTACTGTAATGAAACGAAAACTTGACTACACATTTTGTAAGTAATTGATTTATAATAACTTAATTGTTTTAATGCCTTCCTCACTGTTACCACAGCACTATGCCATCGCGGACGTGTCTCTGATCCTACACGACTGCACAAGCTCAACCTACTTACTTTAAAGAAATTCTCAACAGTTAACTTTTAGGAAAATCTTCGCGACTTGTTGAGGCTATTAGCGGGATCTACGAAGTTAGTATCGGAACCATTTTTTTTTTTTTTTTTTTTTTTTTATAAATAGCCTAACAAGATGACCTACCTCACTCCACCTGACGGTAAGCGGTAATGAGATTCAAATTTGAAGTCGACAGGCACAATAGACCATATTGAGCCTGTCGCACTCACCCTAAAGGCCTGCTTAAATGCCGTTTCACGTCCCGCCTGAAGAGCCCAGGGATCATAGGAGGGAGGAAAACATGAGCTGGAAGGGCTTTCCATACCTTAATGGCACGGGGCAGAAATGAGGAGCTAAACCTCTTTGTCCGAGCCACCAGCGCCTGCATTGTATGTGGATGGCAGCGCTGTCCAGCACGTGTCGTTCGGGAGTGGAAAGGGGAGGGAGGGACTAGCTGGAATAGCTCTTCAGAGCATTCCCCATTATAGAGACGGTAGAGAACACTTAGACCGGCAATGTCTCTACGTAGCTGGAGAGGCTCTAAGATCTCGGACACCTCTACATCACCGACAATACGGATAGCACGTCGCTGCAACCTATCGAGGGCGTCGAGCAAGTATTTTGCGGAGCCATCCCAGAGGTGACAGCAATATTCCACACATGGGCGAACTTGTGCCTTATAAAGAAGGCAGAGTTGCACCGGTGTGAAAAATCGCCGCACGTCGCGTCGCGTCGCAATCGCGTTCTAATGACGCTCTCGATGTAATCCCGCTGGTTTAGGTCGCGGCGAACATCCATGCCAAGGATGCTAAGGCTATCCTGTATTGGTAAGGGGGTGCTCTGAAGAGTAGGATGGGAAAGGAAAGGAGACACTTTACTAGAAAAAACACACACCTGTGTCTTCTTGGCATTGAACTCGACAAGATTGCATGAGCCCCATTCGGAAATGCGGTCCAAGACCCCGTCAAGCTCGGCGACAAGAAGGTTCCTCTTTTCCTCGGTTTCGGTCTGCTTTACCCCAGGTCTTCCGAAATAACGTGCGTGGACAGTGCTGTCATCCGCATAGCAATGAATGTTGCCTAGTGACAACATGTCATTGATATGCAGCAGAAACAATGTCGGCGACAAAACGGAACCTTGAGGTACACCGGAATTTATTGGGTGGAAACAAGAAGTGCGTCCGTCACAAAGGACACGAATCCTGCGCCTCCAAAAATCCCGCAACCCATTCGCACAAGCGAGGTGGCAGACCGTATGCCGGGAGCTTGAGAGAAGCGAACGATGCCATACACGGTCAAACGCTTTAGCGATATCAAGGCTAACTGCCATAGATTCGCCATGCTTCTCCATAGCCTCCCCCAGAGGTGCGAAACGTACGCTAGAAGATCACCCGTGGACCGTTTTGGTCTAAAACCGTATTGACGGTCATGCGTAGCAGCGAGTGATCCTCAGGTAGCGGATGAGCTGGGCGTTAATTATCCGCTCAAACACCTTACCCAGTACTGAGGTTATAGCTATGGGCCGGTAGTTGGCAGGATCGGACCTGTCCCCTTTTTGGGTACAGGTTGAACATTCGCCTCCTTCAAGCCCGGGGCACGATGCCCGAGGTATAAGAGAGGCAGGTACAGGCGTGTGAGTACTGGAGACAACTCCGCTGCGCAAATTTGGAGTACTAACGCTGGAATACCGTCCGGAGCCACTAGCTTTCCTTACATCAAGTGACTGCAACTCAGCACGTACATCACATTGCCTGATTCGGATCTCAGGCATATGTGCACCGCAATGTGGAATTTTAGGCGGCTGTGCTCCACCGTCATCGATGCAGGAATTGGCCGCAAAAAGATTGGCAAGCAGATCTGCCTTCTCCTGCGGTTGATGCGCTAGCGAACCGTCAGGATATCTCAGCGGGGCGAGCCAAGGCAGACAGAAGTTGGATTGCACATGTTTAGCCAGGCGCCAAAAGGAGCGGCTACCCGTGGGATGCCTAATAAGGTCCTGGCCAACACGTGCAACTCGCTGGGCATCTGCTCTGTTGTATGCCCTTTTGGTGGCCTTGGTGGCTTTGGTTGTAGGCTGCTTTAATCGAGGCAATATTAGGAGCCCCAACTGCATGAGCCCTGGCCCAGTTGCGGCACGCCGCCCGTTTCAGTCCAACGGCTGGGGCGCACTCGCGACTGAACCAGAGATCATCTTTGCGAGCGCAGGTGACATCAGTAAATGGAATGTAATACTCCATTCCAAGACTGATCCCACCCGCAATAGCCGCTGCACACTCTGTGGGATCACTTCCTCCAAAGCAGCTCTGCCCCCAAGGGATGGATGCGAAGTATTCACGCATACCATCCCAATCTGCCGACGAGTAGCGCCACAGTCTCCGCGTCACCTCCACGGGTTGTGGGGAGCGGTGCATGGCACTGTTGCACCCACCAGGCAGTGGTCGGAGGACCCCAGCGGGGCACAAACCGACACTAGGTACCCGGATGGGTGGCTCGTCAGCAGAAGGTCCAACAAGGAGGCGCTTGACCGACAATATCAGGCATCCGGGTGGGCTGGAGTACCAATTGCGTCAGGTCATGCGTGAGAGCAAATGCGTGGGCGGTCCGGCCAGCATGGTCTGTTTTAGGCGTGCCTAACCAGGTGTCATGGTGGGCATTAAAGTCCCTAAAAACCCCAGCTCGCTTTTGGGGGACCGGGCCTTTGCGATGTCTGCCGCGTGACTCAGCTGGTCGTAGTATCGAGTGGTCTCAGTGCCAACTTTATGGGACCGGTATATGCACCCGTAGTTTCTGCTCACAGAGCCTAAATCCACGTGCACACCAAGGATGAGAGGGATGGGTCTTCGAGGCAGTGAAGACGGACACAACAGACGTCCGCCCTGACGAAAGGCACACACCGCCTTGGGCTGGAAGGACTCTTCCAGCTCATAGCCCGGATAGCGAAGGTATGCCGTATCGGCAGGCAGCCAATTTGAGTCTCCGTCTGAAACAACAAGTCAGGCTCTGCCGTCTGGAGGTGTTGGCGGACGACGTTGAGTTTTGCATGGAGTCCACGGATGTTAGTGAACTCCACCTCAAACAGCGAGGGTGGGGAGTTGGGGTGCCGCTGTAGAACGATGTTGCGTTTGTTGCACTGCCATAGAGATTAGAGGGAAATGCTGACGTGAACCTGGAAGCCATTTCTGCATCAACACCGAGACAAGCAGCGGGGTCTCGCATTGGCATTGAGCTGTACGGGCCGGAGATGGCCAGTCCGCCGGACGGAGGGGCCCCCCGGAGGCGGACACGCCGGGTCCCCCTCCAGGCACCCTCCGGCTCGGCAAGCCGCTCCGGGATTATGCGCGACCCGGTGGGGCAGGGTTCGGGGGTGGTTAGTCGCCGTCGGGCCCCTGTACTATGCCGCGGGCGTGCCAGCGGCACCACCGTTTCTACGGGTCTCTGGCCGGCGGGCTGACCCGCTGCCCGCACAATACCGCCGCTAAGACACCACTGGTCCGGCGCTTGCCGCAGCAATGGTCCCCCCTGGCTCCGGTTCGTACAGTGCTGATCCCGGAACGCGACCTGACCGAGAGAGGTCAGAGTCACTTGGCGGGTTTTACGCAACTGTATGGTGGTAACAGCAACCGGTCGACAAAATGTCTCCCACCTGTAAAACCATAATGTTGTAGTTTTGAAGTTTGGATTGCTATTGATTAGTGAATATCGATATAGTTTAGTCAGACATGATTAGTTTGGCTAATGCTTATTAGACATCAGAATTTGTCCCACCAAATAATCTAGTTAAGTTATTCAAATCTGTGACAGTTGGCATAGTCTTCTTGTGGTTGCATTTAATAAACCACTGAAATTAAGATGGACCTAATGTAGGTTATAATCAAATGTTCATTTCTGATGTTAGGATATATAAAACACTCTTTTACAAATCACGAATCAGATCTGTTCTCATAAACCGACTCCTTTTAGTTTGTTCCAATTTGAATAAAGTTTGCCGTAGAATGAAACGACAAAGTTCCATGTGTAATATTCCCCTTTTATAATAATAAGGCGTCCGACCGATTTCAGCCATGGCGGCCGATCTCAATTGAGATCAGCCAAGTGCGCAGGACATTTTATAGTGCACAAGTGTGCGTGTCCCCTTTTATATACAAATAATAATAATACATCGATACGCATTTTGCAAATGTCATTTTTAGGTCTTATTCCATACTAAAACCTACATTTTAAATTCACAAGGTCCATAGTCTACACAATGTCGCTCCGACCGTATCTGATCCCACTGCCTAGCTACAGCGCTACACTTGCAGAGGTTTAACCTAATTCTTACTGCTATGTCGAGTGCGGGTTTAAAGAAATACACGGCAGTTAGCTTCCGGGAAACATTTTATATAGCTCGAAATACTCTTCTGCTCATAGAAAACGTTGAAGCTGGTTTTCTGTCTGGCGTTTTGCTATTTCTTTTTTCGCTATAGTCTAGACCGCACATTTAACATTGATGACAAAAGTTAATACTTGGAATGTATCATATTAGTTAACATTTTTATTGTACTACTTTACTGAAAAAGAAAGAAGGTCTGGTTTCGTTAGTTCTTGTAGTTTTTATTAGAAGCTTTGTTGAGTTACACGAGGAAATCTGTTATTGAGTTGAATTAAAAGAAGATAAAGTTTCAGAGAGTGCATATGAAAATATCATTAAAGCATGAACAATGGTAGACAACGCAGACCGAGTATCGTCCGTCCGCCGCAAACAATGTTTGTGTCAACTTATTGGCTCTAACGAGCATTATTATTACGAATCCCGCATCGAAGCAAAAAGCTTAACGTTCTGACGTATTTCCTAAGCTCCGCATTGTTCATCTGCCTCCCGTATGTCAAGATTGTCATCCAGATAGACGCCAATGCAGCCTCTGCATAAATTGAAGGCTTTGCAGCCACAACGTAGCTGGGAATTTCCCTCAGGGTTTTCAACGCGAAAAAACTGGATTCATCCCGTACCTCCAATACTTCATCTATAATTCAATATTCGCTATTACCTCCGACGACTATTTACAATGGTAATTTACGTGGCTAATTCTCTCTACGAACACTTGAATGAATAATGTCGGTGGACGTCGCTGCCGTTTTAAAATTTTCATCCGGAAATGCAGATGCGATATACCTACGTGCGTAGCGAATGCTTAGTTAATCCCACTTGTGCGCCGTTCTCCCGGCAATGGATGGCACTCGCAATCGAGTAAGACAGAAACACAATTTCTAAACGCGAGGGAAATTGAAGACATTGGCCTGTCTGATATTGGGCCCGTACCTAACTACTGCATCAATAAGACTGCTCGATTCACAATATTGCATGAGCGCCATGTTATCCTGGTAGAAAAAATCTAACCGTTCAATGAAATTCCGACTAGACAATCTTGTAACTTTATATTAAGTTAGGAAATCGCTTAAAGACTACCGAGCTGGGGCACCGTATCGATGCTTTCTTATTTAAGGCAACTTTCCGGGACTTAGAATTCAATAAAGCGGGCAAAGGAATTTACTTCTCTTTGACTAAATAGCTCAAAAGATTAATTAAGATAAACTTTTAGCGGATCCGGTTAATGCTGTAACGTAAACAGTTTAATTTCGCTCGGAATAACTTTATGCGCGGGGACGAAAAGTTCAATATGACTTTTGATTTCATAGTGTACATTCACTATTTGATATCTCTCAGCGAATGCTTCGGTAAAGTAATTAGATAAGCGTTATCAAGTATTCTTTTTATAAGAACAAGTTAGATTACACGACGGAGTTTCCAAGAATCGTTTTAGAAATTGAATATAGCAAACTGTTACTTTAGCAGCTTTCAGTTTATGGAGTCCTTATCATAGAGTAGATTAATGTGGATTATCTTTGTAAGTGCGCGCCGTTTGCACGCAAGTGCAGTAGAAGTGGAATTGCATTGTCATCACATTTCAGCCGCCGCTACGTGACCCCATCTACCCCTAATCCTCAGACACCTGCTTCTCAAGTCTACCCGCACCAATCTTTTCAATCGTCTGATAGACGTTTCCGTATTGCTTTTTCCCCGTCTAATGAGATTCTCGCGAATTACAGATGCAAATAGAAAATAAATATTCGCGCTCGTTGAACACGAAATAATACAGCAAATCTCATTAAGCCTTAAGCCCATTGTTGTTTTAAAAAACGGTGAAATTATGCGGGTGGTAAAGGGGATTAAACATTTAACGGGAAGGAAAAACTTATGAAAAACTAAATAACGCTGTGCTGGCCGGCTAATTATCATAAAGCAAACGTCCGTGCAAAAAGTGCAGAGTCATCGGTCCGTTGAAACTATTCGCCTGGTTTTATAAATAGGGGCTTTCATCGGATGAAAAAAATCCGGCCACTTGCGAGTCGGTCGGCGCATCGAGGGTTCTTTGCGTGTCAATAATATTTATCATCAAAAACTGTTCTGTCATGGAATGCTAACTAATAATGTTTTTCAAATTTCATGATTTAAGTCGAGTACTTTCCATACTGTACTTACTTAAATTGTAAATTTTTGTAAGTACTCTGAAGAAAATATGAATTGCCCTGAATTGCTATGAAATTTCAACTTCAAGGGCCATGAAACTAAGACGATAGTTAAATTTTAACTTGATAACTTCACTATTACCCAATTAATAGAATAATTATGACAGACACATAGACACATAAACAATAAACGACTTTTCTAAATCATCATCTGATTTTTTTTTCATAATTCCGTTTTTCCGTTCACCTGCGGGCCCCTAAACCCGGCACGAGAAATCGCGTGGCGTTTGCGACGTGCGACGAGCGATGGCGAGATGCATTGATCGTTATTCGCGTCCGACAGACGAGTAATCATTCTGATGCGCGCTAACAGTCCGGTGACGTGGCCGCGTGTGACGGGACTATCGCTGCACTTTTGCGCTGCACTCGTCAAAGGTTCGGTAGGCAATGCAAGAGATGTTAGGGTTTCTGATCTTTCTATGAATAGAATAATCTGTTAATGAGATCTAACTGCAACGGGATTGGTGAATATTGACATGTCTGTCAATACGTACTATCAGCAACGCTGGCGGTCGACCACCTATAAAGGTGAAAATCGCTTGGCGCCCATTGTGGTCAAGGAGCTAGCAAGAATTTTTGGGTAGATTAGAGTAGTAGAAGCAAGCTGAAAACTTGTCCTGTACCTCTCCTATTATATCTCAACACAAAACCGCAGACCTGGCTGAGTAACGGGCTAAACCAACCCCCAGTTTTGATTATTTAAAAATATAGTTTTAAAATCCAAAAAAATATAATTTGGCAGTTCACCGGACGTAGAAGTCGCAACGAAATGATTTGTCTATGTGATTCTTATTTTTTAGTTATAAATAAAGAGATGAAAAATATTCTTGGGGGTTTGCTTTAGCCCCGCTACTCACCAGGGAGGTCTGCAGTTTCGTGCTGGGATATATTAGGAGAGGTACAGGATAAATTTTCAGCTTGCCTCAAATACTTGCAAAAAATTCTTGCTAGCTCTCCTACTATTGGAACGTATTCGTAAACAAAGTTTCGAAGTGCTCTTCTATTGGCTAGTGGGCGGGGCTAATGGCGTTTAAAGAAATCTGTTTGAAAAGTGTACTACCGCCGAAATTCCCGACTGTACATACATACGTACAGATATCACTTCCTGTCATGTCCTGCGGTCCTGGCACACCACTTTCGCTTCTTCCACATCCAACCTACCCTACCTATCATGCTTCAGTTGAGTATCATGTCTACGAATTGACATCTAGAGAATTTCTCAAACTCTAAAACCCTGATTGGACTAAATTAATAATTATGTTTACAATAATCAATCTCAATAAGTCAACGGAAGCTCTGGTGAGAGCTGGATGCGAGTGTATAGTACTTGGAGAGGCCTACGCCCAGCAGTGGACGGACTTAGCTTAGCTGACGATGACAATGATGATTCGTCAATGATGCGATAGTCTTATCAGGTGGTGCCTGGTGCGAGAGTTGTTTAGGCGCATCCGATCCTATTATGAAGAGAATATCATTAATTTTGTTCTAATGTGTATGTGTTTACAATGTGCATTGTGTAGTACATACAGAGCGATATAATTAGAGATTGTACATTCATAAGTACATAAAATAACACCATTTTCCTAGAGGGGTAGGCTGAGATCACTTCCTGCCATGTGCTACGGTCTGACTCACCACTTTCACTTCATCCACATCCATTACCCTCTTCATGCATGCTCGTCGATTACGGGTACTTTTGATTTTAGATTGTAGCACTAATAAGCAGTATATTGCAATTCTCTTCGAGTTAATAGTTATCTAATGCCTAATAAGTGACTGTAGAAGATGCTCATTCTAGTTTATTTTCAAACGTAGCTAAATGAACACAATAGCACTACGGTAACGCTTTGGCGAACGTACCTGTCGCATTATTCCTACATTCCCACCGTTTCAACGGGAGAGAAGAAAATCACCTTTCCTTACAAGTCCGCGTTCATTAATCATTTCAAACGGACGGCTAGTTTTAAATGCTCTTTTTACTCCCAACTAATGATCAGCTAAACTAGAACTTTGTTTCAGCAACGTTAATATTATACATTCATTTATTCTCTGCTGTCAATGTGTTAAGGCTTTGTAGCACTTTTATAATTAAGGCAGTCACTTACCAATGTGCATATTAGTAAATGAGTAGGTTTTTGTATTGATGTTAGTTATAAAGGTATTTTATTAGATAATTAAAAATGAGAGATAGTGTTATGCAAAGGAGTAATATTTATTACTCAATTCTACAAAAAAGAGAGCTAATAATTTATTGAATAAGTTAATTAGTTTCTTAAAACTATTATATATTTTTCTTGGGGAAAAGTAATGAACCGTTGAAATAGATTTTAGAGTTAATTAATACATAACAAATTTTATTTGTATTGGGAAAATTTCATCCAGCAAATGTTTCAAACTTTGCCATAGTAAACTAATTTACTGATGCATTTAGCTTAGTTTTTAGCGAACATAATTGACTGGCCCGTCTGTCAGCTGCTAATGTCAAACCGGGGATTGGCACAAAGCTGCGTTGAATAAGCGAAACGGCCGAAATAGTGAAGGGTGCCTCCTGTTACCGTGACAGACAAACCAGAACTAATATAAACACACTTTGATCCCCCGACTAAGTAGCAAAGGAGAAATATATCAGTTTCGTTGGTAAGTGGATAAGCAGAATGATGACTAAATAAAGTTGTGGAAATTTTTTGTTAGAAATGCTTCAAACAATCTTTGTCTGAAAGAAAGAAAGAGAGCAAGTTCAACAGAAGCTTGCGAAAACATTACCGCACTGATTACAAAGTCTTTTTCCGTAAGCTTCAAGTTCAAAAACTGTCAAACTACTTTCACATAGCTCTTGTATGAATAAAAAACTATTAAAATATTATAAATACTAAGAAAAGGCACTTTCCACACAATTTATTTTCAGTGATACGTAAGTGTAAATATAAACCCCAAGTGCAGTAAAACACCGAATATAAATTAGGCAGCACAGTCAAAAAGAAATCCATACTGTTGTGTTTTATGAGGCGTGAACAAAAACTTAGCACGCAAACATTATGCAGCAATATATATGTAACCAACACTAAAATCAGGTTATTACGTTTAGGGATTGTTAAAGTATTGAATTGATTAATTAATGCACACAAGTTTTATCTATAAAAGTTATTTTAAATGATTTAATCATATGGTTTTAAAACGACCATTAAATCTAGTCATTGAGTTAAGAAGATGTTCAAAAGAAGAGTTGAATTATGATTACTGATTATAGTTACACACACAAACAAATGCATTTGAATTTCAGGTTAATATTCACATAAAACCTATCTGAAAGTTCTCATTTACGCAAAAGCTAGTTTCCTACGTATTCAAATCCGAGTAAAACTGCTATTAGAAAGAAGTGCATTTAGATTACATACTTTGAGTGCAGTTAAGTAAAGTCTACCGTCAGCCGTCCATCCCCGTGGACGTTGGTGCGGAAATGACGCAGAAAATTGCCATCCCCTACCGTGGACGCAATATCCTACTCCGACTTCCAATTATGCAGATTATCCCACGATACACACAGAGTTACTTGCGTGTAGTTACATGAGCTCATTACCGGACTATTATGCCGCATCCAACGAATGTAATTCACTGTTCATGGTTGTTTTAAGTTTTGTTTAGAGAATTTGCGCTGTTGCGACTCGCTGTACGTTTACGGAGTTAAGTTTTAATATCATTGCGTCGAAATCCGATTTTGTGTTTAGAAGTTTCTAGTTTATTAGGTTTCGTATGGTCTGTAAGTTAGTTGTGGATAGCTTAATTATCTCTATCTAAATAAACGTACAATCCACACACCAATATAGTTTGCAGGTAATCTAAAAATCGTTCAAACAACTTATTTTTGAACACGTCTTTCTGTATCTTTATCTAAGTACCTACATACAAAGTAAACTAATGCAAATCTGACACTATTTTCAAATTCTTACTTGTGAAGTTACTTTTAAAAACGCACTTAGCATAATTACACACAGAAATGCATGCCGTACCGTCACTTAACATACCTAATTTAAAACCTTACTTGCATCCAGATGGCAAGTCTCTTGAGCGAGTCCTCAGTAACGCTTCAGAAATGGCCTACTGCAAAAATCCCAGCCACTTTTTCCATACATATTTATATTTTTATGAAATCTTATTTCTGAGGTCTAGCTTTTTAAAACATTCGCAGCTATGCATTAACATAATGCATCCCACTGGAAACATCTGGACGATTTAGACGGTGCTGGAATACTTTTATGTTTTGGCAATTGGTCTCGCGTGTCTTCGATTCAAAGTTTACCGTTTTATGGATATGATTATTGCTTTTTTATTAGTTATGTAAAATTAAAAAAAAAAACAGAATCAAGAACATTCCAATAATTGAATACTTTCTGGCTTTCAGTTTGTAACTCTACCAGAATTGAATATACAATTCAACGTTTTTTTTTTCAACTTACCTGTAATGTAAAAATATTTGTAGTACGGGTTTCATAATGAAATCATATCACTTTATTGATCTTACATTTCATTCACTAATGCAGAATTCAGATGCTAATCATAAAATATAAGAGAAAAAGTCACATAACATTCTAAGAAATTCATTGAACCGCTTCCACATAAAATTACTTCATGCGCTCCGTACATTTTCCGTCAATTTTCTTTTCGGTCTGAAATTCGAGGTTCCAGTGATTTAGAAAGTGAAACTGAAATACAGGAGGAGTCTCACTCACCTCACGATTTTCTGGTTCATTGACATTACTCTGGGATCGTGTGTGACCGCTCAAGATGTTACTGAGCATACAATGGAATGAACAGCAGTGAATCTTTGGCTTTGGACTGCGATTATACAGTGACTTAGAAGTGTAGACGTTTCCTTTGTGGTTTTATGAGTGTAATATGTGTTTAAGAAAATAAAACCATAATGCCTTGGTTCAAGTTACCGTGATAACGTAACTAATTCATACATTCTACAATCTATTCGTCCGACTTATTCTTTATCAACTGGCTCGATGGCGTAGTAAGTTATATCTTGCGTTGAGAGACGTGAGTTTGATCCCTATCCAGAATAAATATTTATAAACCCATGACTGACTTAAATTTAACTATTTGAGTAAATTCGTGCGTTCCTCTGTTCTTTCAGATATATGTAGAAGACACCTCGAACTAAGCGAGGTATCAAGACACCATCTACGTGATTAGATGTTGACATACATTTAAATTATGCTGCAGTTTAAGCTAGAAGCGGCTTTATAAACGTTGCAAAACGACATTGTAATAACTGTTCCCGAAAATCAATTTCTATTCCTCGTCATCCCCTGTCAATGCTCTTCACTGTGATCGCCTGCACTATGTCAAAGTGCACTGCACACGTGGAACGAGCAATCTGCATAATGAGAAGTCAGAGGTTATTGCGCGGGTCGGACCAAGACTGCAATTTGCCGCCTCAATTGTTATGGCCACCTTGTACCCGGCACATTGATACTCACGGGGCCTGGGACGTTTTTATACTTGCCCGTTCTGATTTTTATGTGACGGGCTTAATTGAATATTAAAACGAAATAAACTCTTAATGATTTAAATGACACTTTATTCATACGTAAATTATGCAATAGGATAATATTGGTATCTTTAACAAACGCTAAAATAATCGTGTAGTTATAATAAGACTAAATTAGGAATCAGAACGTTATCAAATTGCTTTAATTGTTTTTTTTTCAATGATATAATGATAATGCTATTGCCTAAGATTTACAATTAGCTATATGGTT
Source organism: Maruca vitrata (assembly GCA_039566165.1). Taxonomy (NCBI): domain Eukaryota; kingdom Metazoa; phylum Arthropoda; class Insecta; order Lepidoptera; family Crambidae; genus Maruca; species Maruca vitrata. Next base: position 11,583,961 of record CM076917.1, on the reverse strand, counting down.
CCGTCCCTGTTTAAAACTAAAAACTTTTTTCATAATTACGATTTTACACTGATAATCTTAAATGTATTGCGTAAAAAAATACAATGTAAAAATATTAAAAAATGCTTGCCCAAATTAAGCTACACCTTTTAACTGTAATTCAAAATGAAAAGCATATTATTCCTAACTGTAAAGTCGCGATAGGTACAAAGATGGGAAATACAGATATTTCTCGACTTTGAAGTTCGAAAACGAGATCCTTACAGACTCATGTTGTCCCATTAGACTGTCTCAGTGCATGTAAGTCTCAGATATCCTAGACACGGCTAAAGATAAGCTCCCAGTCACGCGTGAGCCACCGAGAGCATTTACCGATTACCCGATACAGATTCAACATGTTCGTAGTTTTACGAGTTCGATTCTCGGCCATGGGCATCTTAAGTGACTGTTTGAAATGAAAGCGTTTGAAGGTTGGCCTTGAAATATTTACAAGGGTACCTTATGACTTGCTAAGTTTAGGGCCATGGGCAGGAAGAGAAAGATGTTAATGTAATTCTGACATAGTAGATACCGTCGATACTAACCAAAATATATTTCACAACATCACATACATTGATCTGATCCCGTGGTAAGTAGCTTTAGCACTTGAGTTACGGATATTAGAATCAACAGTGAAAATACAAATATAATTAAATATACTCAAAAAAACCAGACACGGAACGAACACCGATGTTCGTCACACAAATATTTGCTCAGGGTGGGTATCGAACCCTTATTTTACTTAAAGATTAGGTTTTTTTTCTATTTAAAACATGAAAATAAAAACACTTATGTCCTCAAAATTGTCATAAATAGTGTTCAGTGATGATGTAGAACACAATGGTTATAAACTTAAATCATAAATAAGTGTAAAACTTATAGATTTAACAAAATAATAAGTCAAGCCTGTCATCCCAAATTAAATGTAAACTTGAGTTAACGCAAAAACAACAACAGGGAGAATATCGGAGCAGGCTTATGACAATCATTCACTTCATTTCCGAAGTTCACGTACGTTGGTGTCACATTTTCTTTATACACTTACAGGTACACTTGCGAGCAAGGACCTAAAGTAACACAATTATTCAAGATTGATCTTGTTTTTTTTATTTATTTAAAATACTGTTTTTGTATAAGCACAAACAAGATCCTTTAATTTTCGAATAGACAATTGTTCGTCCTTGTTGTGTTATTATCATTCTTATAATCATACCAGAAGCCAGGGTGTCTAGTTGATTTGATTTTTTTATAATATATTTTGCCAATGGAAAACATATTTTTATCAAAAGATTGGCCAGTACCGTTGCGTTATTTTTTATGGCCTCATGTGTACATCATGGGAGTTTGTTTATTAATTCAGGCCGGCAGAAAGTTTTTCAACTAGGAATAGGTAAGCGACGGTTGATGCGAACTTAGGAAATATCGATGAAAATTATATGATGATATTAGTAGTACACATACTAGTATCATCATACGTGTTTACGCGACAATAGACCATTTAATATATTGCTGGAAAAAATAGTTTACCTAAATCTATGATTTTTTAGCCTACTCGTAGGAAATTACAAAAAAATATTATAATTTAAAGCAGTAATTTAATTTAATTTGAAGAAAATCTATACTATAATAAAAACGTAGAGGTAAAAATTCTTGTACTTTTTTGAAAACGCAAAAAAAACCAGTCAGGGATATGTTTTGAGAGTAGCAGAACACATCCCCATACTTAAAAAAAATTGTGTCTCTGTCTGTTTGTTTGTTTGTTTCGACTGACCTCCTAAACGGCTGAACCAATTTAAATGAAAGTTTACACGGAGGTATTTTAAATTCCGGAAAAATGCATAGGATACTTTAAATCACTGACAGTTAACTGGTTCCCGTGGGATATTCAAAAAACCGAAATAAATGACTGATCTCTGAAACTATTACACCGATTTCAATGAAATTTTCTCATGGTGGTACCATACATCCCCGGTCAAGATCTTAAATACTTTTAGTCACAGAAATTCCTGTAGGATAGTTAAAAATCTAACTTTATTAGATCACGTACAAAAATGGTAAAAGTATATCGACCAAAATGAACCTTCTGACTAGGACTATACGGACTACTTTATTGAGCAAAATGTCATAGTAGGGGAGGTAAATGGCTAGATTTGCAGTTACTCGAACGACATGGAATCGGGATAGAAAGATAACGAAAAGTATATTACACTTTCTTTATAAGTGGGGGGACAGCGATTAATGCAGGAGGGCTACCTGGTAACAAGCTGTTGAAAAAAAAAAGTTATTTGACCGTGTCAGTCATTTAAAGTGCATGTTAAATAATCCCTAAAAAGTGAAATTGTAACGATTTGGACCACAAAGTTATAATTAATCTTTGTGTCTGTTGAAAAACACATAATCTTGAGATACTTCAGCGCGTTACATTTTTATGCATGAGGTTCAAGTTGATATCGAAGTCCTGCCGTATAATAATCTGTAATTTTTTTCTTAACCTGTATCACCTCACTGCTGGGCAAAGATCCTTCAAACTCATCTAATGCTCACTGTCCAATGCTAGGACTTGCCAGTTCTTTGATACATGGACCAGATCGTCATACCACCTTTTCTCAGGTCTTCTTCGGCGAAAATCGTCTTCAGGCACGCGATGTGTAACAAGTCTGGTCCATCTATTGTTCTTCATCCTCGCACATTTCATATCACATTCCCCGCCCATTGATACCTCAGTTTTAACCAACAACAATAAAAGTACGGGAGTGGATGGTGGTATATTTTATTTTAAATTAATACCTACGATAATCCGCTTCATAGCTTTTTGTAAAACCTTGAGTTTGGACTTCTGATTTTCGGTGGGGGACCAAGTTGTGTTAGGATAGACAGTATGAAAACGTCGATGAGTTTGCGGTTCAGTGATATAAGAAGATCACTCTTCATATACCCATTTATGGACCAGAAGCTTTTCCAGGCGTTGTCTGCTCTACGGATTATTTCTTTGTCCTGCCTGTCTTCGAAGGAGACTGCCTAGATCAAGTATGCTCCTCTACATATTGCTTCACCTGCCTGTTGACTGCAATCCACCAAATCAGTGATGCTGTTGGTCATGACCTTGGTTTTGGATCTATTCATCGTCAGTCTAACGTCAACGCTTTCTGCACTCAGTTGTTCGAGCATTTATTCAATTTCTGTCGATGTATACGTATTTCGTCTAGGACAATGTCATCTGCAAAGCGAAAGTTTATCAGTCGCCTATCCTCTACACCAATTCCTTTTGTTTCCTAAGAATATCATAGTGACCTGAAGACTTCTTGGAACGTGCTACTGAAAGCTTTGGTGATAGGGAGTCAGCCTGTTTAACTCTTTTTTGTATTTTGAATGTCAGGCCTTCAGTGTGCAGTTTGATATCGGCTGTGCTTTGTTGTTAAATGATTTGGAGAAGTTTATCTATATGTGGGTTCGATGTTTTGCTGTAGAAGAGAAAGCTAAATGGGTTGATGTGGGTGATACCGTCGAAACCTTTGAATAATCAACAAAGGCCAGGTTCAAAGGTTTATTGAATTCGCTACATTTCTCTATTACCTGGTTTTCGGTATGGAGGTGGTCAGTTGTCCGATATTTGCTTGCTGGCTTACATTGGTGGGTTGTATTGTTCCAATTGATAGACTGTTCGATATTATCTGAATGTTTATATACATAGAAGGATATCGCTATTCTAAGCAAATAAAGGGAAATTTATAAACATTCACGTAAAAATGTTGGACATTATAAAATTAAAGAAAGTTATCGTATATACAGATCGTTACAAATAAAATCACATAGATCATTAGAAAACTGGTCAAGTGCCCCTTGGATCTTTGTTGTGTCAAAGGTTTTAGTAATTGTTGTTATAGGCGCGATTCTACGGTCATCGCTCCATGGATACCATCAGAGATTATTAGTTCTTCATAATTCTGCCCAATTATTTTAACAGTGTCTTTGTAATTAGCATCAGCAGTTATCCTATTTACGATCACGCACCCCTTCCCTCCCGTATGAAGTGTACATACACGGCAGAGGTACATGAAAGGGTGCAAGGAGTCTCCCATTTAAAAATCTTACAAGACAGAGTCTGAGTCTGATCAATACTCCAAAAACTCCCGTTGGGCTCCCCAACTATCACGTTCTTAGCTGGCAAGTCATGTCAAATGCTGTCAGATTTGATATGACGTGATGAGTGTTTAGTTCTTGGTTAGTTAAAGAGATGTCACTATGCTCTATTATTTCGCAATATTGTTTCAAATACAAAAAGTAATTCATAAGTTATATTTTATTGCGCTTTACGTTATTATCTCAGTGTTTTATTACGAATACAATACAATCTAGGAGAAATATACAAAAACAATGCGCAAAAGTGGCACAAAACAAAGTAGCAAAGTAGCTGATAAATTCGTCACATGGCGACACACATTCTTTATAGATATTTTGAGACAGTGGATCGGTAGTTTTGTATTTTTTACCTTTTGAAGTTATCCTGATATCAAACATCACTACATAGGTACAGTATGCTGTTTGCAACCATTGAACCCTGTTCCTGTCAAATAAATTTAAGTTTTTATCGTGGTTTTAGTACTAAAATGCGTAAAATTATTTTGTGAGTCCTAGCTACCACTCTCCTCTCAGGCTAGATTATTGCTTAGACAAAAAAATGTATTGTGCGAGTGAATTTTATCTTTTAGTTGGCCGATTTGTAATGAAAAATGTGATATGTATGTTGTTTATCACCTATTAATCTGTAAACAATTTCAGGTTCTTTAATGGATATTTATCAAATCAATGACAAAGTTTAATTATATTTTATTTTGTAATAGTTTTTATAATTTTTGTATCTTTATTTATTTTTCCTGTAATTTCTTAAAAACAATCTTCCTGAAATTAAAAATGCAGGCAAAAGTTACTATTCTACGCAGACGAAGTTGCGGGCACAGCTAGTTAACAAATAAACTCGTAGTTCGCATTTCTTCAAAGTGAAGGATAACGAACCCGCGCATGTTTGTCTTAAGAAAACTGTAATGGCAAAATGTTCAAAGGATTAACCCGTTAATTTTAAAATTTTGATACCACTTGAAACTATGTTTGTGTGCTCCATAAGTAAAAGCCCAAGTAGCGAGCTTTCTACGAAAAAGTTAAAGTTAGCTCGTGGTCGAAAACTTATGTAACTTGCAAGCAAGTTCCGAACTCGTATTAGAGCTACTGTGTCAAGTGTGTGAATGGCATTTAGTCTTAAATCTGCAAACTTTGACCGTACAAAAAAGCAAAGATTGGTATTCGACTTTTTGAAAAATGTAGCCACCGAAAAAGATTTATTTTTCTTTCCACAACAAACAACCAGAAATTTGCTTACTTTTCTACTTAGAAACTTCACACATACTTTTGTAATGTAATTAATCTAAAACATAGACACGGCAGCTTTAACTAAACATAAGTACCAATACCTTCAAGCTCACAAAATAAATAATAGCATTCATAGGAAAATCTCGTAACTTCCAAACACAAACCCACGAAGAAATACCCCGAACTCGATCTGCCTTTGAGTCTCAAGACGACTTCTCTTGCAAATAAAACGATCGTCGATATTTTCCGATTGGCAGTATCGTTTGGCCGGCTGACACCGCCGCCCAATTACCTACTCGCAATTGATGGGAACCGCGATCGCGACCCGTCACAGATCAAATTTCGACCACTTCTCGCTGCGACGTCTTTCTTCAACCCCCAACCGTCTGTTATTTGTCAGATTCGTCCCCAACCCGCCGCCGAAAGATTTTATTGACCGGTTATTATTTTATTTTATAGACATCCACTCTTATTTCATAGGCCCTAAGATGGAGTTACGGTTTTTGTCGCCCGATTATTGGGGCAAATCTTCGTCGATCGACGTTTTTATTGAATCGAGTTCGGTGTGGATGGCTTACGGGGTTCATGTCAGCGCCATAACGCTTTTATTTTTGCACTGTGCTTTTAGTGATAGATGTATAAAATTCGGCACTCTTACGTTTCTCGTTTATGGATAGTGCTGTTAAATTACCTTGGCCTTTTATGAACCATGTTTTATAAGTTATGACAACGATAACATGCTTTATACATTTAGAAATTTTAAAGTAAATTTGTAAAACTCTTACAAAAGTGATTTCATAATATACGACCGAAACTTTTTCACATCTTCTAATAAACTTTACTGCTGTACCGCTTGTATTTGCTGACACGAAACATAATTTCTGAGTTTATTTCTCTTAAATCTTTCTACAACTTTACAGAATTGGATTTTTCTTTGTTGCTCAAAGTACAATCGGAAATGTTTTATTTCAATAAGTTACCGCTAAAAGAAGTGTTATTTGAGTGCAATGACCAATTGCAGCGGAAAATGGGCAAACGGTGTGCAGCGGAGGTTTCACAAGCCCGCCAACAATATTGGATTGGATGAAAATAAAAACTAAAGTAGTGTCCTGCAGAGTTTTCGATCAAAGAAAATTACGCTAGGCGCGGACGGAGGCGCTGGTCTTTTCTCCAACGCTTCTAGAGCTCTATAAAATCCCTTTCCTCGCAACATATCGTCTTTTCTTCCCAAATTGCGGCTGTTCCGACGCGGCAGACACGTCCAGGTAATAACGCAATAAACCACTGAGAGCTTCCCCCTGGAAAAGCGATCGAGTTTTCCTTCAACCTTTCGAAAACGAGTTGCGCCCCGACTTCGCAGCCGGCCGTTGTTTGGGAAAAGGGGTCGTATTGCAAGTGTGGTTGGGTTGGATTCGGTTTGGCGGGGAGTGCAGTGAGCGGTGTGCAATCGGTCAGGGGCTGACCGCGGCGGCGTTTTTCGCGGTGCACCCACAACGTTGTGGCCATCACTTTGTGTAATTGAAAACTCGATGTGCACTTGTTCAGAACACCCGTTTACAAATAAATCTTTACCGCCTCGGATCTAATCTGTGCGGAGTCGGGTTTGTAAATACAGCGTTGGTTTCTGTAATTATCACTGTGTATATTAAGTGTTAGTGTAGTCAGAGAGCGTGGAGCATCATTCCGCTCTGTTGATACATGTTATTAATCTATATCTGATAACTTATTGCAGATTCTAATCTAACTTCTCACATCTACGTAAACATGAAATTGGCATTTATTAGTCTTTTCTTTTAGAGAATGTGGTAGATATATGCGTTTGATATGCAATTGACATGTATCTATCCACTATTCATCTAATTTATCCGTACTTTTTGACAATTTTAGATATTGGTCATACTAACATTATTGATTTGTTGTATTATTGTTTTTATGAATATGTATATCTTAATGCATACCCACGCTTATACGCTAAATTATTACAATATAATCTCAAAGAATCTTACAACTGCTTGAATTATTAAAACTTACGTATGTTTGCCGCATGCATATAACAAAATTAATAAAGTGAATATCTAAACATATTTATTGAAAATACATAAAAAAACAATTCGTTTTAAAAGATACCTTGTACCCACCTCTACCTTCTCCTTCCTCTTTTAAACTAAATGTAGTACTAACATTCCGAGGGATAGTTAATACCGTTCAGTAACAAGGGATTAGAGTGAAAGATTTCGTTAAGTTCAAAACGTCGGATTTAAGGGGAAGCGAACTGCTAGACATACATTAGCTGTGTTCGACGCAGACTGAGTCTACTTAATGGTCTAAACCAGACGCCGACAGGCAGAGGAAGGAAATAGAAACAGGAATAACTGAAACGATTGTTTTGCTACTGGCTGTGGCCATGGAGAGGATTCAAGGGTTAACATTTAGTATACTTTTACAAAAGCTCTAAAGAATAGAGAGCAACATTGTACTGTTGTCTAATTTCTTGAATGGTACAACCTGGATGTTAATCCGTACTATGTTGATTACTTGGTTATCCTGTTACATGCGTCCGTGCCTAGGAAAGCATGCATGTACTTAAGATGCTACGGCTGTTTTTTTTTTCCAAAACACATATACTTTCATAGTGTGCACTGTACATACTGGCACTTCTGCGCGAGTGGTATATGTTAAGTTTAAAGCTTTAGTGTAAATTTAAAACTAACCAAAGCTTTTCAAATGAAGATCTAAATCATTATTTACAAGTAGGCTTAGTAGCAATACACACACACACACACCCGCACAGCTCAATACCAATGCGAGTCTCTACGCCTTGTCTCGTTGTTGCCGCAGCAGTGGTCTCCTTTTTCACGGCTTTCAGGGTGAGTGCGACAGGCTCAATATGGTCTATTGTGCCTGTCGACCTCATATTTGGATCTCACTACCGCTTACCATCAGGTGGAGTGAGGTCATCTTGTTAGCCTCTTTACAAAAAAAAAAAAAAAGAATAGTATAAATAACCCAGTCTGATGTTCAACCTCACCGCGATGACTTATTTAAGATTAAAAGGCCCTTTACGTTATTTAGCTAAGCCGCGTTAATTAGTAATAAAGTTACTTAGGCTAAGGTCTAGACCAATTTCGAGGCTAGCTCGGATTTATTTTATTTAAATCCTAAGTCCTTTTGGTGATTAATGCTTTGATTATTTATTTATTTTATTTATTTATTGAAGAAACAACCAACAAGAATAACACTAAAAATAATAACAAAAAACATAATTCAAACAACAGGTTGACTTAAAGCTAAGTGTTTTCTTAATTATAGGTTGCCACAGCTTGCATAGTGGACTTTATCTTAAAACTAACAAACTAAATATATTATTTATCTATCTATATTACAATCTTAACTAAATACCAAAATCAAACTCTCAGTGCTATGTGCTCTAAAACTTTATTTTTAAATATACGTGGTGTATTGGAAAATACATCAATATCACAGCTCTTATGGAGTCCATTGTACTGCCTCATCAGTCTGTTCATGGTGGAGTGGTGACCTAAGTTGCTTTTTAAGCCAGGGATGAAGAAAGGCACGTATCTTTCGCGGCGAGGCAACTTTAGTGGGACATTTAGGTATACGGCCCTTAGCAGGTCAGGACAGTCAACTTTGGAATGTATGATTTTATGGAAGAACATTTGATCCAAATACTGTCGGCGCGCTTCCAAGCTTTTCAATTTGTAAGTCTAAGTGGCTTCTGTATGAGGGTAATTTCTTAGCTTTATTCGTCTGATGATATGAGAGATGCCACAGGTATCTCTTTTGGATTCTCCCTCTATTCGCCTTGAGTGAACTTCGTATTCTAGAGACCAAACCTGACTATAGTATTCCAGGCCGGAGCGGACTAGAGCATGGTATAAATAGTATTTTGGTAGAGGACTTTTAAACTCTTTGGAGTTACGCAATACAAACCCTAGCATCTGGAAGCCCTTAGTTGCCAACTGGTCAATATGCTTGTGAAACCGTAACTTTTTGTCCATAATTACTCCCAGATCCCGAATAGAATCTACTTCCTGCAGGAGTTGGCCTTCGATGGAATATGACAAAGATGGATTACTATTGCCTCGTGAAAAACGAATGGATTTGCATTTGTCAATATTAAGATGCAGTCTATTGTTATCGCACCACCCTGTGAGTCGATCCAGATCCTCTTTGCAATAATGAAACGTCAGCGACATTCTTAATTTGCATGGAAAGTTTCCATGTCATCAGCGTAGAGGTAACATTCGGCGTTTTTGAAGATGTCTGTTACATCATCAATAAATATATTAAAAAGAATTGGGCCTAAATGGGAACCCTGTGGAACGCCTGATGTAGAGATGAACGGTTCCGAGGAGAAGCTACATTTACCACGACACGTAACACGCGCTCACTAAGATACGACTCGAACCATTTAAGCAGGGTATTTGATATTCCAAATAATGAAAGTTTATGAAGTAAAATAGTGTGGTCAACTGAGTCAAAAGCTTTGCTTATATCTGTATAAATAACGTCTACAGGTGTGCGGGAATCAAGGGATTTGGATAGGCCATCAAAAAAAGACACAAGATTAGTCGCAGTCGAACGGGATTTTAAGAAGCCGGATTGGTTAGGAGAAATAAAGTTTTTTATGTGAGATGATAAAATGGGGCAAACTAAAGATTCAAATACTTTTCCAAAGACTGATAATATTGAAATGGGTCTGTAGTTATTCACATGCGATTTATCTCCAGATTTAAAGACAGGAACCACACGTGCTTCTTTCCAAATTGTTGGGAAGAAACCCACCGCTAAGGATTTGTTGAAAATAATAGATAAAGGTAAAGAAAGTGATTCGCTACATTCAACGACAAACAGAGGAGGTATGCCATCAGGTCCGGTCCCTTTAGATCTGTGCACGGGCTTAGGTCTGTTAAAACTTCCTTTTGCGAGAAAGAGAAAATACCCAAGCAATCTGAAGTCTTCAACAGGCCAGATCCAGCGGTTGGATAGTTGGTAGATCCCTGCCTATATACAGAAGCAAAATGTGAAGCAAAAAATGTTACAAATACCCGTTCCGGAAGTCTCTTCTGAACTACCTAGTTTCATGGTAGATGGGTAAGGATTGCTGTTGATTTTTTTATTTTTCAGGAATGTCCAAAACTTTTTGGGGTTAACAGACAAGTTTTGTTCGAGTTCCCTTATATAGTTGGCATAGCAAGTATTTATTAAATCAACACAACGTTTCTTTATTATATCAAAGCTAATTTTATCCAGCGGATTCTTAAATTTCTTAAATTTTATTCTTACCCTGTATTTTTCTCTCAATAGCCGAATTAACTGCTTTGTATACCAAACTGGATATTTTTTATTTGTAACATTTTTGCTTCGTGGGACATATTGTTGTATGGCCCTTTAAGTTCCAAATAAAATGCATCGGTCATTTCGTCCACAGTGTCACATCCAATCAGGAGGCTTTCCCAATTAATAGAACCTAGATGAGTCGCTACTTTATCGTAATCGGCTTTGTAAAAATTTAGTTTTTCAGTAGATGCGCAAGGAGCCAGTATTGAGAAATATTGAAAGATATAGCAACATCTAGAGGAGGATGGTAAGAGTCTAAGTTACTTAATAGGTTGACGCTGTGTTCAACTTTTACTGACCCGACGTTTGAGAGAACCAGGTCCAAGACTTTATTTTTATTATTTAAAGTTGCGTTATATTGCTTAAGATTATTAAGTACTAGAAAATCGGAGAACGTGCTGACCAGTTTGGAATTTTTGGAAGTAGACGAGATAAGACAATCTTCATTCCATTGAATTTCACTAAGATTGAAGTCTCCCAGTATTATTGTCTTGTTGTTTGATTCCAAGATTCGATTACAATTGTCAATAAAGTGGTCTAGAATTTGTTGTTGTATTGGGGGAGGAAGATAGACACTACAAAGGAATACTTTTTCAGTGGGATTAGAGTTATGAGTTATACTCAATTCCACCCAGATATCTTCACACTTACTCTCAAATGAAACAACCTACGGGAATTGAGCCTTATAGCAACAGCTATGAGAACCCCGCCACCAGACTTGTGTTGATGAAAGCCACTTGTCTCCCCCTGTCACGCCTATACACCACGTATCGATTACAAAACAATTCAGAGTCAAAATTAAGCTATTTAGCCAAGTTTCGCATAGCACTATTATATCATAATCGCAGCTAAGTACGTTTCTATAAAAAGTATCAGTTTTCGTACGTAGCCCCCTAACGTTTTGAATATATACATTTAAATTATCGTATTCTAAGCCTTACCCTATTGTACACTAAGTTAGGTATGAATAGAAGAACTTAAGATAAATTATCCAATGTGGAAACGCCACGCACGAGAACATAGTCCGACGTATCTGTCTTCCGCATGTACACGCGCCCTCCTCGAACCACACGTGCTTGTACTGCAGTTCCTTCGCGCGGGCGCGCGCTGCGGTATGGAGGAGCTTATTTTCAGGGGAGAGGTTTTCTACCACATATATGGCGGTCTTTTTGACAGCTCCCAATCCAACGTGTTCGGTGGACAGCTTGTCCTGCGGGTGGTTTTGTTATAATTTATCACAGCCGCTAGTAATGTGTCTCTAGAGCGGGGGCTTATTAGCTTAACAAGTATGGATCGAGGACGCGGATTCTCGGGGTTCTTTTTGCTACGCGCGAACAATAGATGATGTCGGTCTCTTTAATAGGGCATGATACTGCCTTGCATAAGTTTGAAACAACAGTCACAACATTTTCGGATTTTACGCTCAGGAACACAATGTATCTCCAGATTCGATGCACGGAGATTTGCTCCATCTGATTGAGGCGGTTAGTGAGCCTGTTAATGTCACTTTGTAAGGATTCTTCTCCTCTATGATTGAATCAATTTTAGCCTTACAGCCGCTTAAATCTGTCTTAATTTGCTCGAAATAATCGCTCAAGAATTGAATGGAACTTGTAAGGCCTGTGATTTCTCCTTTTACTTCCGTAAGCTGACTGTTTATATTGCATTTCAAGTCACTCATATGCTCCCAAATAACTCCTTTAGTTCTTCCCTGTATTATGGAACGTAATTCGCATCGCGATGTATTTAAAATGGCGCTTGATTCAGGGTCCCTTTGTGGATTCTGTTTCTTACGACGCACGGCAATGTTTACATTCGGGTTTGTGACTGTAGATGCTGACGGCGGCCGAACTGGAGTATTGGAGTTGTCACCCCGCGGCTTTTTACTCCGACACTCAGGGCATACCCAGGAATCCTTAGAGTCGGCCGACATTTTTCTTAGTTCTGATACAGATATCGTAACGCAAAGGCAGTGATAGGAAGAAGCGCAATCGGAACATTTTATTCGATCGCAGTCTTTTACTGCAGAGTGACATGCTGAACATTTATGCATTTTGTGTTCAAAGTCGTGCAGACAGTTCGTCTAAACAATCCAGCAAGTAGGCACAGGCGATGACAGGGGATCCACTTCTAAATGCGAGTATTTACAGAAGACTTAGCGCTTGCAAATTAGTAGTGCTTTCGCTTTGGTTGCTCGTAGCTCGCTCGTAGGCGCTTGTCGCGTTCACGTAGCACGAGTGTAGCCGCAATTTTCGTCGCCGTCGCTCACTTGCTTCGTGGCGGGGCGCGCGGATACGTCGGTAAAGACACACGGCGCGCGGGTTCGCATCCGAGCAGAAACAACAAAAATGGTATGATCTCACCACACGGCGCACTGGAATCGAGTGCGCCTTGGAAAACAGGGCGCAGCACCAGATCACAGAGGCAGGGCTCCAGCGAGGTCCCAGCACAAAAAATGACTATTTAAAATAAACTTGAACACGTCCACTCCGTACCAAAGCCCGAAAGCGAGAGGTTTTTTGCTGACTTACGGCCGAATTGTCCTATAGCAATGATTTTTTAAATATTTCAAGAGCAATGCATGTAAAGTTGTGTAGTACATTATACATTTATAAATATTATTGATTTTTGTATGGACTTGCAAATTTCGTTTCAAATATCAAACATCGTCTCAACCCGCACAAAGTTTGTCAAGTATATAACAAAGACACCTTTCACAAGTTTGTTTCAATCTCCTGGGCTGGTATAAATAAAAAGGTGTCATTTCCAAGTTACGCCAGGAAGGCGGGTACCCGCCATAATGATATTTGTCTTTTGCCAAACAAACTAAGCACCCCAACTTGATCGGGCAGCGTTATGAAAATCACAGAGTAAAGCGGATTTTAATTAAGAACGCCTCTTTGTCAACTGTTCCTTTTAATTTTGATGAATAAAGAAAATTATTTATTTGGCGGCGTTAGCGTCACCGTGATTTATCCCCCAAGTTACGGACGTTTATAAGGCCTCGATCCCTGGAGGGAGGCTTCTTTTTCATAATTCGTTGTGTTAACGCGTCAGGCTAATGGCAACTTTGGATACACTAGACACTACAGTTAAGAAGAAAATGGCCGTGCCTAATCATAACAGTCATGGAGGTTTTTCTACGAAAACTACCTACGTACTTTTATTGTTGTTTGTTTTGTAATGAAACATTTCTATTATTATATTTAATAAACAGTGACATTTGCTAAGAATTGCTAAAATTCTAAGAAATATGTTAGCCTAAGCATTTTTATCGTTGGGTATTCATTAAATGGAATGCCTAAGATTGTATCAGGCTTTTAGACACATAATGATCCATTTAGCTTGAAAAATGTATTCAATTTGTTAGTATTATTAAATTTGATGAAATAATGTGTTTTTCTTTATTTTCAGGTATGTTAAAAGCGATTTTCGAGTAGAAAATGACATTGGTGAGTCGACGCCGTACTGTTTCTTTCTGAAGAAAATGTTAATTCAAGGGAAATATTGCGTCATCTTAAGGCCGAATGTAAAATAAATTGCGTGGCTCTACCGCAGAACCTGCAAAGATAAACAAGCACAGCTGGCAGTGTAATTTAGTAAAAGAGTTGTTACAAAGAACTCTAGGCGTGCCGGTAACCAATACAAACGGATTACAATATTATTAAACTTGTAAAATGGTTTCGCGGCGGCCAGAGCCGCTACGGTTCGGTCTGTCCGTAGTAAATCTTTTAATCTCTTTACAATGGTCCAACGTCATAAATTTGACATCTGTGACTTTTTTATTACGATATTCGAAAACGTGTCCCTCCCTACGGCATGATAAAATCGTGTTTTATGGACGCCCCACCAGTCAGTTCATTATTTTATTCCGTTTTATCGATTAAATTTGCGCTCGGGCCGCGTAATAGATACGTTTCGTAGTGACAGCTCGCATGACCACTTAGTGTCGGTTTATCTTTTTGATTTGCTTTTCATGTTGTGTGCGATATAAAGTGTTTTCATTACATTTCACTCAGAAATTCATAAAACATAAAGAATTTAGGTAATGAGTATTACTTCTGATCAAACCTTTCCACGGTCCTTTATCAATTCAAAATACAATCAAGTTCACTTCTTAAAAATTCTATTTTCCAATAGACGTTCGTTCGCTGTTTACATAAATGCGCATTATGAACATGATACGTGATAGTAGTAAATATTCAAATGGCGAAATCTCTTCTGATACGGAACAGATATAATATGCCCATGTTTATTACGCCAATTCGATTTAAATCAAGTAACTCGGTACAAAGGAGAACTGATTCGCTTATTACATTATATTTCTTCAAATGTTTGGTATACATTCACCGCTGCACCGTTGTGAAGTTACGTCGGGACGAATCGATCTCTTCAGTTAACAACATCCGAGAAAAATGCAGACGTGCCATGAATAAGTAATTTCTCTTAAACGCTGTTGTTAAATAAACATTCGTTCGTTTTCATCATACAAAAATATCTTAAATGGACAAAAGAGCCGGTTACATTGTGATTTCAATACGTTTTATCAAGTGCCCCTATTTATTCGGAAATGGGCCCTCCGATGAATAGATAATATCTATCCGGCTAACTGGGGTGGCATGACTTGGTGAATCTTAGATGCTCTCAAATATGACAAGAAAAATGGAATAACACGCGCCACTGTAAGTGTTATGAATAATCTTACACAGATATATTTTGTTTACTTTAGAGTTTATACAGTCTTTTCAGCGACGTTTTTCTAAGGCTAAACTTTCTATGATTTTAAACTCAGTTTGAAAGATTTATTATAATAGCAAACAGTACTTGACTATACATTCAAAATGATGACACATTTATTTAAGACTTTGTTGTTTACATTAAGATATTATAGATATATTCTGAATTAGGTACTGCCTCCTTTTTTATCTGTTTTAAATCAACCATTGCCAGATTTGAAATAAAAGATGACAGTTGTCATAAAAAGGCCGTACAAGAAGTATTGTAATTTTTAAAAATTAAGTAGTCAGTTCCCTTGATGAATATCATATTTAATCGCCAGTTGGCCAACATAATGCCTACGTAATGGTTAAACTGCCGCTCCCTGAGGCACGCCCGGACTTTCCTTCGACATTTTGCGGGTCCCATCTCCGTTGCGGCCTATCGTTAGTCCTATCGCGAATGAACAATACAACCTAATCATCATTACGTGAGAAGCGTGTTACTGGAACTAGGTAGCTATTTTGGCAAATTAGTGCGGGTTTAGGCGTTTATTATTTTTAAAATGTATTGTCACGTTAACGTTTGTCGTTTTCACGATATCTTTTATACATATATCCTCTCAATATTCAAACTCATCGGTGAAGAGTGATGAGTCATCACGCTTCTGTAGGGATTGTTTTTTACAACCACCTGCACACTGCTATATGCCAAACAATAACATGGATCGCGAAAGTCTAGAAGCAATAAATATTCTTAAGGCTAAAGTGATACTGGTAGGTATATTAAGTTTTGTAACACGAAAGACACATTCAAATACTTTCGCGATCATTCCACGTTCAATCATACACGACTTTCAAATTCATTCTTGTTAATTTTTTCACTTTGAAAGTACTCCGACTCCGACGGGACAGATATCGTTCCATTTCAATAATCGTCCGGGAATCCCTCATAATTTCGGAACAGAATATTCAATCGGCAGAACATTGATTATGTAACTTGAACAAAAACTCAGGTCGCTTTCGAAGAAAAATCTCTTGCCATTACAGAAGCGAGGGTATCAATTATGCCATCCTCGGCAGACGATGGCATTCCGATCCTTCGCTTGTCGACTTAATTATAACAAATAGTTCTGCTCTTGAATAAATAACCATTAAACCGCAAGTATAAAATCTAGTTATGTGCGTTAACGTCGGCAATAAAATTTCGTTCCGCGGCCATTATTCCAACATTAGTTACTCGAGAACTTTACCTTAACAAAAATACACTCTGCGTTATTGCGACACTCTCTTAATACTGATTTCCTTTTCTTTTCCCCCAACTCGAGCATTTTTATGCTCATCCTCGGAACTTTTGCAATCCACTTATATCAGCCGTGAAGAGCTAAGCAAATACAAAAAGTTTTCATGTTTAATCTGCACGCTTTAAGGATATTCATTGAAATTCGCGAAGTCACTTTAAATAATCCATGGAAATGTCATTTTTATTTATGCACGTTTAGGGTACATTATTTATCGCCGTATTCGATGTGTGCGAATGCTTTGAGTCGTATGTTCGAAACTCGATAAGCAAATACATAGAAAGGTTCATTGATAAACAAACCAACTTTGCTTACAGAATATCCGTAAGTATAAGACATTTTGAATTTTTAAGGCTTTATTCTTACCTTTTTACCGTCTTTCTGAATGTGCTAACAATTTAATCCTTACAAAGTAATACACATTATACTATATTCTATCAACACTATCTCTCGCTATCTAAATAATCTACCACCGAAAATACCTGTATTCGGCCCAGCCCGGTAAAAATAACTATTTACTGCCCTCAATCAACAAAACACATAACGTGAAACTACAACAGAGGTCATGATAGTCTGATGAATCTTTGATTAAGGGCCCGTGTTATCCGGGCCGTACGATTCGGGTTTCGCCGGCTAAATTACATCATTTGCGACTATTGATCCTAATACTATCAAGGACATCAGTCTTTGTTTAAGGTTTTTATTAAAAAAATCTACTGTCCAGATATTGCCCCTTGATAGCCAGCGATAAAGTGTGTTACTAGTAGATATGCTAAAAAAGCGTCGATGGCCGAGTGGTTAAGGTCGTTGCTTGCCATGCGAGAGGTCGCCAGTTCAAACCCCGCCAGGTACCAATGTGTTTTTCCAATTTGAAATTCATATGTACCATCATTCGACGCTTTAACGGTGAAGGAAAACATCGTGATGAAACCAGCACACCTGAGAGATTTTTCTACGTGTGTGAAGGCATGTCAGAGGCCTACGGGCGGTTTAAAAACTCCAGGTTGTTCATCAACCAGACGACAAGAAGAAGTAAATATGCTTGGTGTCAAGTCTAGGTAGTCAGAGGTTACAGACGGTGTATTTAGCTAAAAGTTGTTAAAAGAGCAAAGTCTCATCTATACTTACTCTTAAGATGCAAACTATAACACTCAACAGCACGTTTTTTATAAATATATTTTTATATATATTATAAAAGAACACAAGCAATACAATAATGTGATCATTTCCACGTTAACATTTCGATGCCGCCCCCACAACAGTTACAATAAAGTAAAATGGGAACTACGCTATTTGCAACAACGAATGTGTCTGCCTTTTGAATTTTCTTCGGCGGTCTCACGTTTCCCGGCTTAGGTGCATAAATTACGTACCAAGAACGCTTGAGCATTGTAAAATTGCTTCTTTCCCCGGTATTTTGATAAATAGCTGAGTGAAATAATTTCGGTGCCACTCGCTAACGATACGTCGACATTCGCGTTCCGACGCGTCGTGAATTCTTATCTTCGAAACGCAGCACTTTGATTATGAACGTAAGGAATACTTAAAGGAGCCGCGCGCTTCGTTTACAACGCATATGCAAAATTCATAAATACGACTGGGTATTACGCCGTAATTTTCTTTGTGCTTCCTCTAAGTAAGCCCCTTGTGTTCACGTCACTGTTTCACTAGTTTTCTTTGAGATTTACTTACTAGTTGAATCAAAGGGTATCCTTAAGTGCATTTAATACTAGCTAAGAAAACGAGCCAACGTTTAATTAAACTGACTTCATGGTATAAACGACTTACCTTTAACTAATCATTTTGAATAAACTTTGTTTTAATATGCGCTTATCTTGGATGTATAATATAAACACCTTACCAATAAAGGTTCGTTTTCTGATAGTAACGGCTTAGTATTTACATGACCTATATAGTAACACTTATGTTTCAAATAAAACCACCGCCAATATAACTTGAAACGAGACATAAGTAATTATTTATTTAAAATCCAATAAAACCTCTATTTAAACAGGTTTCTATGTGCACGTCTTTATAACTAAAGGGAAGGTTATCTTATCAATCCAATCTCCTCAATTTGTAGTAGCTAGTTCTGGGTCCGGTGTCCCTGTCAATAAAGTTACCGACACCAGATAACACCCAAGCGAGACCTGCAACTTATCCCGATCATTGAAATTGTGCCCGATTTGATCTCGTCCCCATTCTTATCACTTATTCATCAGGCCATGAATACTTAAGTCAATTTACCTGTCGTCCGCTAAGCAACTTCGCTTAATGATATTGCTTCGATGCGTTACCGTAATAGACTTAGCATCGAGTGTGCGTGTTTTTATCGATTTTAAATGAAAATATTCCGACGGAAATAAATATGAATGTTTGAATTGTTTACTTGGAAAGTTTTATTGGGTTATTATTGAGTAAAAGCGGGACGTGCACTCTTGAATGACATCCTTCCACCATAGTTTATACTCGCGCAAGTGGCCGCAAGTTAAACACTTGTGTTTACGGCGCTAGTGACACTAATAGTTCATAGAAATCGATGGCAATACATTCCTTTCACTGCGAAAGGAAACCCATGTGATGTCTATCTAAATGTCAACAGTTCACGGCAAAGGTCAAAGAGTAAACTTAAATATGGTTATGACATTTGTTTAAAGGCGTACAAATCGCTGGGGAAGACCTTTGACTAAATAGCTGGAATATAATATTATGATTTAAGACTTCCGCGATCCATTACAATTATAATACATAGCTATAGCAACACACACATACGCTTTGTATTTAGTTTTGTTTATCGCTTTAATTTGTTCATTTTACTTTATTTAAAAAGCGTCGATGGCCGAGTGGTTAAGGTCGTTGCTTGCCATGCGAGAGGTCGCCAGTTCAAACCCCGCCAGGTACCAATGTGTTTTTCTAATTTGAAATTCATATGTACCATCATTCGACGCTTTAACGGTGAAGGAAAACATCGTGAGGAAACCTGCACACCTAAGAAGAAATTCTAAGGTTGTGTAGTCGACCAACCCGCACTTGGCCAGCGTGGTCGACTACGGCCTTATCGCCCTAGTTTAGGGTAGGCCCGTGCCCCAGCAGTGGGGACGTATATGGGCTGATGATGATGATGATGATGACTATATTTTATGCTATTCATTTAAGTGATTCATTTAAGTGACAGTTACAAAAACCAAAAGATAAAACTGTTTCTATTTCAAGTATACAGTTTAGTCCATAAAGATAACATGCCCGGACAGAGAGAATTTCGTTTTACAATACTAGTGTTTATTTTGTATCTATAAAAGGTGGGTGTCGTTGTCAAATATCTCAAGAGCTGCCCAAGCCGAAGGAAATTTACGATTAGAGTTTTCGATTTTATAGCGTTGCTCCTCTAATACTTTGGAACTGCGAAAGCTGTAACCATAAACTTTATCGTTACATTCGGGATCGGGCTCATAGGTACCTAGTCTGAGTCTTTTTCCTAACTGTAGGTATATGGAAATGTATTCGCACCATTACGTTAATTAGTGCTCAATAAAGACTGATGATCAAGCTTAATGATCAATGGAAGAAATGTAAACGATCAAGCTACGTATCGCTAATTAATGTCAAATAAGTTGTAAATCTAGCCAGCTAAGTAACTATTCTGGGAATTTTTTCTGGTCCCAAAAGGCAACTCCAACTCATTCCATACCTAGTATGGACACAATACTAACTTAACACATCTAAAAAAAATTACTTAGACAAGTCCTTGGAAAATATTCCAATAAATGAGGAGCTACTTTTGTTACTTTTGAATTAAAAAATAAAGTTGACAGCGCCGAAAAATCAAAACAAAAGAACGCTTACGCGCTAGCGCCTAGTTCGAAGTTCAACAAGGACAAACCGGTGGTTTATTTGAATAAAAGTAAACGTGTAATGCAACGAGCACGTAGTCGCAAAGCGGAGATCTGAGGAGTTCTCGCCGTGAAATTCACCGTTTGACACCTCAGCTCCGGCCCGCCGCGATTATACCTACAGTTGGCGCGTGCCGCCGTGTGAAAACGACGAATAACTTGCTATCATACGTTCAAGTACATGATACACGTTCAGGAATGAGGTTTGGTTTGTGGAGACCACTATTCCCTTTCAATTAAAAAAAATATGACTGCCTTTCTATATTTTGAAATATCAAGATCGCAACTTTTCAAGATCTAAGTACGATTCTTGTGTTATTAATACACACAATCAATATAATGTAAATAAATTGATTGTAATCAAAATATAACAATGGATTTGACATGCTTTTCAACTTGTTTAAAATTATAAACATTATTGAATGAAACCATCGAAAATTAACGACAAAACTTTTATGCAATACCTTACCCAACTAGATGAATTTACCTCTACCCCAAGATATCTAAGGGTTAATAAAATCAAAACACCAGTTAACCCCAAACCGCTCGGCATTCCTCCGCAGTCCAGGTGGGAGTGTCCCAATCGAGGCATGCACGTGCTTTCATTAATCGACAGACGCATCTGCAATCGGAATCTAATCCCGACGCCCGGAACAATGTTGCTGGACAGCTTGTAATTGACAGCTATTCGGAATACTTGCGATCATAGGGCCGCCGTGATGAGAGGAACAACAACAAACAGCTGACGAAGATGCGGTGCTACGGAATTGCGTGTGGGCAGATGGAAACGTTTTGGGAGCTTTTATCACGGGCGAGAAATGTTTTGTAACGTAACTGATTACGGACAGAGAAACGTTTTACATAGGTACCTAATATTAATCACTATCTAGTCTAGTCTGTCCCTATGTATTGCTTGCTTGCATCTTTAAAACTACACAACGGATTTTGATGCGGTTTTTTTAAATAGTAGGATTTAGGAGGAAGTTTTAATGTATATTATACTTGAAGCAAAGCGAGGGCCGGTCATTAGTGACCTATAAAATTATCAGATTAGTTAAATTCTTGATAATCAACCCTTAAATTGATAGGCTACACAAAAATATGCAGGCAACACACCGTTTTTTATCATATGTAACAAAACAAAATAATTTGAAAACTTGTAAAAACATGTTCACATTTATTTTTAAAGGAAAATAAAAAAAATTGTTATACATTTAAATTTAAAAGCATACTTATAACAGCTACTTGTGAACGTTTCACAAGTGAAGCGAGTAAGTAAGCAGCTCACACACAGGACACCCGAATACATAAACACCACAAAATGTTCGTTTAATTTAGTTGCTATACAAACTTAAATTGTGCGAAAGTCTTTGCTAGCTTGCTTGTTGATATATAACTGCTAAACTGTACATTAATACCTCTACAATTATTCATAATTGACAAAAAACACACCATAATCTTCTAACGTAGTACTATAATGCTAGCTAGAAAGAAGCAATTTTTAAAAATAATAATTTTTATTTCTCCTTCTTTCTCGAACGACATTCAAAAAAAGAACTTCCTCTTACAAATAACCTCGATTACGTCTTTCCGAGACTACCGCCATAATTTGACAACTAACCGTCATTTGTTTAATCTGTGGGTAATTTGTTTACTTTTGAACGTCATTCGGCGGCAATCATTCTTACTCCGCTCTTTCTTTAACTACCATGTGTGCTGACTAATTGTTAAAATAATTTGATCTTTTCAATTTATTTCCTTGCTTTCTACTAATTATTTGTGCAGTGCAAGTGCAGTGACTAGTGAAAATGGTGTTTAGTTTACGCGAAATGCTGTCGAGGCTGCGGTACTCTCACGATGAGAGGGATTGTATTCATGATCTAGGCGAGGTATGCAACACTAATTAGTCAGATTATAGTTTACACTGGAAAGCGTTTTGTACGTAAATCTTTATGTTTCCCAGCATTTATGAAGAGTATTAAAAATTAATTGCTTCATCTTATTAGTTTTAGATATGTTCGAATGGTTGGCAATTTTATTAAAAATGTGATGATTAAAAGTATATGACAGCACTGGTTATTAAATAAAGATGAACTTTGCATGTGCAACTGAGTTACAACAGTATACACTATTATATGTATTTACCAAATCATTTCATTTGACCTAATTTTAAACAAACCAAAACGAACACACTAGTTTATCACATAAATCTAGTTTAACCAGCAGTTCCGCAACTAAAATATGACCAAAATTTTCGGCCAAAAATTTTGTTATATCGAAACATTTTCACTAAATCACACATTCATAGGTCATCATACTGTGTAACACGAGAATTATTCAAAACTAACTACAATACGGTTTGACACTTCAATTAATCAACACAATTCGAACGTAATTGCCTCCGTCCATTGTGTCCGCGTTGAGAGGTTTTTGTGGAAAACTATATTTTTTGTGTTAAATTGACATTATTCAAAAGTCGAACATTTTAGTTCAAATAGCTTTATCGATAAAAGTTTGTGTTTTTCAGCTATTCGATTATGCTGATGGTTTTTGTGATACAATAGGTACTCGATGGGATTTATGAATATAAAGGGACCCAATTTAAATAACTATTGGTGGGCTATTAGGGCAAATTGGAAGAGAATACTTTGACTATCCGATTTGATATTTGATGGACTGTTAAATATTAATTTAAGTACCAGTCTGAGTTTATTTTACTGAACTTAAATTTATACCCCAACATAAAAGTTTATTTCGTATTTGATTATTTTTTTATAACCCATATCTGTAAGTTAGCTCATGCACATGCAGAATTCAAATACTTGGTTTATTTAGTTAGTTTTTGTTACTTAAAAATATAAGGTTCCCCTAGCTAAATTAAATGTGGTGTGAATAAACATCGAATGTTTTTCTTTATTTCTTGCTTCTATTCCAACAAAATTTGGTAATAGCATTCAGTACGATAACAATGTTACGGAGTGTAATGCTTCGACCGGCCCTTTTAATACGCGCCCATAATACATATTAAAAGAGCGCGATAACTCGTCTCACAGACGCGTCTAGTTATTATAACAGGAAAACTTATGGTTTTGGTGCATTCGCCATGTCACGGTATAAACATTAATCACTGAA
Source organism: Maruca vitrata (assembly GCA_039566165.1). Taxonomy (NCBI): domain Eukaryota; kingdom Metazoa; phylum Arthropoda; class Insecta; order Lepidoptera; family Crambidae; genus Maruca; species Maruca vitrata. Next base: position 11,560,180 of record CM076917.1, on the reverse strand, counting down.
TGGAACGCCCGCACCACCTGAGTGGGTACTGTTTCCTAACAATATTAAGGTCGCAACACTTTTGTGTTGTCGAGTGTACTTCAAACTTATGTTGTATCTTTTGCGACTAGTCACGCTGTTATGTTATTCCGCCACTTCGTTGTTTAGTCGGCCGGTGTAGTAAGATGCTTCGAACAACTTCTTTATCCTTGTTTCATAGTTATGATTTACTATTACGTTTCATACCTGCTCAAAGTTTTCTGTTCGCCTCCTAAGCCAAGCTCGAGTAGAACAATACAATATATTTATTATACTTGATGAACTGAAGAGGAAATCGCGTAAAGTATTATTTGGTCTAGTTTCTAGGCATGTAAGCCTTTTCAAAGAGCTCTGAACGTTTGGATTTTTTAATAATGTTTTTATGTCATTTACCTTAAAATAACGTATAGAGTAACGTATAACCATAAAAAGTGGTAATTCAAGTTTATTACGTTATCAATTAACGGCTTTATTTTTTGTAAATATGACTCAAATAGAATAAAAATAAAACTGTTATTTAGGTAATTAACATTAAACACATGCATATAGGATGAGACGTTATTTAAATAAGAATCCTATAACTGCTTATAAGGAACCTATTGTTCCGTTTCAAAGAGTTTGTATTTTTAACGTATATGCCGAGAAACTGGCTGGAAGATACATTTTATTCTAAAATCTTCAAATTCCGTTACCTCGCTCCCCTGGGTGAAACTCGCTACTTCGTGGAACGCGTCGAATTGATCGATGAACTAACTTTATAGAACACATTAGAGTTTACTACATTTAAAAATACATTTATTTACGAAATCATGTGTGTTAGAAATGTGTTTGCATGAGTACTTATAACTTCGGCGTATGTAAGTGAATTTTTTATCGGGGCTTTCTTGGTGAATTATTTTGCTTAAATATATTGAGTCATGAGATAGTTTATTTTAAAATTAGTATATTAACTGTGTCGTAAGACACTGGCAAATCTGGAAATTCTCCACAATGCCACAAAGATACGTTTAAAAATTATACATAAAATTATTAAAAATTTATTCACGTTTAACTCAAACTCAAATTTCAATTTCATATGCACAAGTGTTTATATAGCTAATAGCTTTATTTAAGTAAATTTGCATAAAACAAGAAACACTACAATTAACAAACCTTTACCACGCCTGAAAACAACTTAATTACACAATTCAACAAAATTTAACAGCTTAAACAACAACTATTAATAATGTACTTAAAGTGTAATGTATTATTCCCATCCGTCATCCCGGGAGCTCTCTTTGTAAGCATCTGAACGTTCCAAAATATTTTATGTAAGCCACCCGTAACCTTTGGATACTAAACTTGAATATATTTTAGTTTAGTATTCCCTAACCTCGTCTCATTTCTTTATAGCGCATATTGTCTGAGTTCGCAACGGTAGTCAAACCTTATGCGCTGTTCGGAACTCGCCTTTATAGCTATCATGAGCGTATTTGCCGGCATATACAATGTAGCGAACATTCACGTGCAAAACGATACATACTGGCGCTTTTCTCTTATAAAAAGTCATAGCAAACAAATCAAATGGGGAGGCATCAGTGTGCCCGGAAATTGATACCGCCCCTGCCGAATGTCCACTCGGCCCGCGCGAGCTAACAGTGTGTCATTTGACCTGTTCTAACGTACCTTTTGTTGTTTTCTAGTACCTTTGTTATGGTGTAGTTTTATTAGGATGGCTAGGTTTATTGCACCACTCATTTTACACGTAAACAATATAAAAAAATAAGAAGTTTTAACAGAAAATGTAGCAAATATTAAAGGACCAGCCAAATCTTTGACAAGAATTTTTAATGATTGATATTTCGAATCATATTCGTATCGGTTTTTCAAAAGGTTTCCACAACAGAGTTATTGGCATATCCTGATTCGTAGTTTCGATATTGGTTGATAGTTGCTGCTTGCTAAACACACTCACCCCCACGTTTATCAAAAGGCTGACGTACACGTTGTGTATTGGCCAGTGGTTCCCCACGGGTAATGAGAATTATTAATCAAGCGCATCTTGATCGGGTCAGCCAGTAGCCCACGGCGCGGAAATTAGTTCGCTCCCAAATCCAGTCTAATCGTTGCAACTGTTTCGAAGCTAATTTTAAATTTCGCCGTGCCACTGGCGGGTATTAAACGTTAATGCACCAACAATATTCTCAGGACGGGCCATCGTAAAAACTTTGCCCACTAGACGCTCGCTTGCAACGTAAATACGGAAGGCATCATGCACTTTAACATTGTTTTAAAAAGTAAATTTCAATAACCTAAGAAAGTTAGTCGACACTTTTGATGGCTTTAAACTTGTTTTGAGTGTCTCCGTCTGCGTTCGAACTGTTATTTATCGTTTGTTTTTTAGAGTAAATTTTTTTTAAATTTTGATTTAGCGTGTTTCTTTTAATAATGGTACCTACCACTAATGTGATTCTTGTAGCTTAAAAGTAAATCAGTCACGTACTTTGAAATGTCTTTATCTATATTTGACATACAGGGTGCATCACAAATAGAAATGGCCTGTAGTGTCCTGCGTATTGCACTATACCACTGACTAAGCACGCCTAATATTGGCTCGACAACGCACCATCACTGCCCCCGTAGCGGGCCGGTCGGACACTGACTGTATCGTCCTTTTCCGCCGCGCGTGACGTATGCGCACGAGACAAGTTCGTGCTTGTCAATACACTACATCCCTTTCTTGTTTTAATTTAGAAGATGTGTCATAAAAACATGCAATGAAGTATTAGTTAGATATTTGAAAATAACTAATTTAGTTCACAAACAAATTATCTATTTGTTAAATTTTAGTGGACTCACCGAGTATTTCTCTTTCTCTAGTTTTACTTCACTTCTTCTCACAGTGTTGTTTAGTTTATTATAAATACATCGTCGGCTATTGCTTTTTCTACCGTATGAGGTACATGGTCATAAATAAACGCCAGCTTAGTTTCTTTGGCTGTGTTCTTAACATACACTTTATCCACTAGTTCAAAACAACATTCCGTGGAGTTTTTATTCCGCTATACATCCTTCTTACCTTCTCTTTTTTTCTGTACGGTGTAACACATGTACATAATGTCCATCCAGCAACATTCACCCAAATCGCTCCAATATCATTCTCCTAACTCAGCTAACATTTAGCGCAATCATCGCGTGTACATCACCTGGTAATAAGCAATAACGTATCAATAAATCAATATTTTCTTCTACAACTTTGGATGATAAAGTTGTACGGAAAGCACAGTTAATCTTCATGGTCTTTCGAGCCGGATTAGTGCAATGGCGTGGCTGCACGTATGATAACGGTGTTTATCAGCACGTATTGTGACATCATGAGATGAAAAATCCTTTGATCTATTTGAGATCCTATTCCCTTCAAATCTGTTTGAACTTGGGTGTGATTGTTAAAGTCTTCTTTAATCATCTTTGTTTCGCTAATAATGAGAAGTTCTAATTCCATCATATGATTTATAGTAGGGATCTCTATTTTCAGTACAATGCCTCTGTGTTTATCTGTTTTCATTGGAGTTTATGAGAAAATGTGTAAAGGTTTTATGATTTATACTTGTAATGCATTCTTCAAGGTTGATAATGTCATCTCCATTTAATTGTTCCGATGTAACTTGATTCCCGCATATGATACGTACTGTGCATGATTCGCATCACGAGTAAAGGTGTGTTTTTGTTACGTATAGTTGTGACCATATAGGTTGGCACTTCATGATGGTCACTAACCTATTGTTTAGACACGTCATCTTTTACACAGAGACTGATCTGACGTAATATATTGGCTGTTGTAATGGACTTTAGATCGCGTTGTCATCATATTGATTGCATGCTTGTAGATCAGAGTGATCTATAGTCAGAAATGAGTCCTTCTGGATATTCATGGCTACATATTCCGAAACAGGCTGTATATTGGATCACATTGATGCTGAATCGGTACTAGCTGGTAGATCTCGAAGTAGTCTCTTGCAATCAATGGACTTTTGATTTCAAAAATGAAAAATATGTTATATATATATTTTTTTTTTGCCTTGATTTTAAAGATGATTCAGTTTCGGTCAGTGTGCTGTTGATCAGTAGTGACAGTTCATTGGCAGCTGGCCTGATATAATGTTCAATTCTTATATGAGTTGACCTGATATTATAAGATGATCCAAAATGAATGTCAGTTATCGTGTCCAGTTTTAGGTTTAGTATACCACCGTGGGCAATGAATTATGACATTATAAATTCATAAGTATTTCCAAATGTTTGATGCTTTTACTCATGGCATTGGTTATGCTTAATGCCATGCTACGCCATTTACTTCTATGGTCTACCAGACGTCCAAATGGGCGCCGAGTGGTATATAAAGCCATCCATGTCCGACACGCGCAGAATGCGCATACGCGCTCTACGCTAACTTCACTTATGCATTTTCAGAAATACTTGACATACTTCTTCTACTACCAATACTTCGTCTCCTCACTAGAAACACTGCAAGTTCTTGATCCTAATAATCAATATCAAGCTCTACGCATATATAGTAATCTCCTAAGTGGTAATCTCGATTGAACATCGAACAACCTTTAGAAAGAACGGCAAGAAGGAGTCAAGCATATCAACAGCAACCTCAGAAGTCGCCTGTAATGCGCGTTTCACTCCCATCATACACCCAGGTTGTATTACTACTGGCACATTTGTGGATTTTTGTGAGGCATTTTGAAACCAACCAATTGAATGGTCCAGCTGGGTTTTTTACCCAATTTGCTGGCATCATACAATACCCAACTTAAATTCAGTATTTAATTTTCGTTTTATTAAGTTATATATCTTCCTTGTCAATTAAATGACCAGATTTGCTCTGCTTCCGTCCAGATAGGGAATAGAATCTCCCATTTTTTTTTCCCGTAGACTTCTAGTTGTTACTTCACAATTTCACTGTTTTTTTTTTTAAGATCACAAGATTATATTCACAATATTTCCAATTTAATGGACATCTTAAGATCACAGTTTTTCCAATTTAATGTACGGCTTATAAACACAATATTTCCAATTTAATGGACATCTTAAGATCACAGTTTTTCCAATTTAATAGACGGCTTTTGACCAAAATAATTATTTCCAATTTAATGGACATCTTAAGATCACAGTTTTTCCAATTTAATGGACGGCTTATGACCACAATATTTCCAATTTAATGGACATCTTAAGATCACAGTTTTTCCAATTTAATGGACATCTTAATATCACAGTTTTTCCAATTTAATGGACGGCTTTTGACCACAATATTTCCAATCTAATAATGGGAACCATATTTGGAACCCATTTAGATGGCTGCTTTGCTGGCTCAATCATGTCACTATCAAGTAGTTTCTTGATTTTATTATTTTTGACTTTTTCCTTAAGAATAATTGATTATTCACCGGCATGGTTAAGCTACAGGTCCAACAGTTTCATCAATCGCAATATCGATTAAGATATCTTCGATCTATCGAATTTGGGGAATTATATAATTTCTACTTGATTTATTCCAACACCTATTTTTAATGCGCTCTGTCGTTGTTTCCTTTCCTAGATATATTGAGTTTCCTTAACCTTATCCTGACTTCCCTCTCTTTCTATATCTTTAATTTCTTTTAATAATTCCTGACAATTACTTGTCCAATTCTGAAGTTCAAATCCTCCTTTGGCTCATTCATCTGTTCCTGTGTCCTGTGTTCCTGTGTCTCCTTGCTCTCAAACCTTGATATTAGATCATCCATATTATAAAAATTGGTAACAAACTTTTCAGCGCCTAGCGGATAATGTTCGCCTTCGTCACAAGCTGACTGCTGCAATGTATGGGGAGGAAGTTACGCCAAAGGTGTCTCGATATTATATAATGATTAATTTCAGCACTCGTATCCTCTCTCCACAGTATCCCCTCGTCAGTATCAACGTTATTAACTTGTATCTGTCGATACATTTTGATAATATCTACTGTCAAGCATAAAGGTTTAACTCTCCAACGCAAAACCGTGTACCTTAGCTCTTTCTGCAACGTTGGCCCTTCCAACAAGTTATCATTCAGTCATTTATTATTGTTTCCCTAGCATGACACATCAAAGACTGCTCTTATTTTCTATTGAATTTATTTCATAAAGGTTCTTCCGTAAGCACTTTTGAACCATTACAATTGAGTCAATTAAATGGTTAATATTTATTTTGAGCAAGCTACACCATCAACACAACGTTATACATAAATATTAAGTTTTTAAACAAGGTGAGTTCTGAACAATGTGTAATTTATAAGACACATATAATCTAGTTCACTGTTATTCCAGCTAATAAAGAAGTTTAGGTACTTAGCAACGCTTTTTCCTAATTTCTGTAATATCGGTCATAAGACCGAGAAGATAGGAAAGACCTGATATTATAATAATAATAATCAAAGACTCAGTAGTCTCGTGATGCAATCACTGATAATAATAATATTTTTTTCCAAAAGTAAAAGATACAATTGACTGTTGCAATTAGGTCGTTAATGGTCATAGTAAATTAATATACTCGCAGTTAACAGTCTTTGAATGTCTGCTTTCTACTAGGATTAATCTTGTATCGTAATCGGCAGCGAGTCCTCCTTTTATTAAAATGCTTCATATTTTATGTAGCTTATGTATTCAGCACATTGTTACAAACGGGTTTATATACGATTAAATATTTATCGCCAGATAAGATAAATCATACCATGGTAAATTGTAACACTATTATTACCAACGATGCACAAACATTTGTTTGCATACACTAAGTATGTTAATTTAATAACCAGAAACTCAGCGAGTATAAATCTGCTCAAGTTTGTCACCTATTCCCAATAACAAACTTTATATTATAAAGTTGTTTACAACTGTACAAAGTCTCCATATTTATTATTAATTATTTAAGTTGTTATTAGTATTTGTGATTATAAGGTAGCTATCATTGTATGTACAATATTGAAGAAGACTATTTTGAACATATGCAACTAGCACCAGCGCTGTAGTGTGTGCATCCTTAAAGTTCAAGTACATTTAATAACAACTAAAAGTTCAATTTAAAGTGAATAAGGTTACTAAGTAACTAACATACACCTTGTTTACGTATATGTCTCTTGGTAACGTTAACAATGTGTGAAAAGTATTTTTCTTTTATTTTATGAAAATAGCACCCCGTTGTATAATTGTGTACAAAAAAAAATCATTGCAAAATAAGGAGTTTGCACATGGGGCACTATGTAACAATATTAACGGGGTATTGTGAAATGGGGCAATATGTAATAATCAATTTAATGATTCAGATCTATATCATCTGCTTGTGCGTTTTTAGACATTTTCCATTAATTTCATTTCATTTCCTCGATAAATAATCTATCCGACACAACAAGATTTTCTCAATCCGAACCAGTAGTTCCCGAGGATAGCACGTTCAAACAAACAAACAAACTCTTCAGCTTCATAATAGTATGATAAGTATAGGTATAATATTGTTTAAACAATATTATGAAAAATGTTCATAATACCAAACTCAATTTAATGATCAGGTTCTTGTCTGCTTACCGTTATTGTGGTTCCATCATATTAAATCTATTGAAAATATAAGAATTATCTGTAGAAGCAACAAAAAGAACAAAAGGTCCGCATTCCTGAGCCGGTCCGCCGGGGGACCGAGCTGTTTTTCATTATATTAACTAATAATAAGTTAACACATTGGAAGACAACTACTTATTTTCATTTCAATTACATCAATTTTAACTGCTTTAGATATGTAAATATTTATAGGTATATCAATAGTCATAGAAAGTCTTTTCCCATCAATTAATGGAATAAATACATTTAAGTATACGTGAGTCCTGAAGATACCAATTTAATGGTCAACTTATTCAAATAGTATTTTATTTTTTGCTACGTTGCTACGTTCAGAGGCAACCAAGCATTAATCGTAGGTACCCTACGATACCTACCTCCTATACTTAGCAGCATAGGAATATAATCGAATAAGGAACGTAGGTACCTATTTACATAACAAATTAAACATTTCAACATCAGAACGCATATCCAATACGGTCATTTATATATTTTCATATTCAAGTAATGCTATGTTACAATAATTCAATGTAAAAGTCATTTCATCTGGTAACTATACCGTTACGAAATACGCAAATGGCAATTTGCAGGATCAGTAGCGAGTGCATAACTACCCGCTGTTATTTTTATCATAGCAAAATGTTCTTAAAATATTCTACAATTGTAAGCTATGCACCGGTATTGGTATCTAGCAATAACTAACGTTTGAAACAACCGGACCGATGTAATGTAGATATCTACTATGAGAATAACTTATCTTGTGCACTTTATTTTGTCACATAGCTCTTCCTCTTCCTTTCTTTTTATGATTTTAATGATTGTACTTACGTTTGTCCTCATCGCCACATGTAGTGTCCTGCGTATTGCACTATACCACTGACTAAGCACGCCTAATATTGGCTCGACAACGCACCATCACTGCCCCCGTAGCGGGCCGGTCGGACACTGACTGTATCGTCCTTTTCCGCCGCGCGTGACGTATGCGCACGAGACAAGTTCGTGCTTGTCAATACACTACAGCACCAATGAAAATAGGCAATAATATCCTTTGAAGGTACATTTTAATGTTTACGATTAGAGCAATCCCCGTCCCGGAGTGCATCTGGATAGCTATCTGAATCGTTTGTAACTTGTAAGTACGCATACACACGCAAATCCGATAGTGCACCGTTGCATTCCACATGCTCAGTCGTTACGTGTGTAGTAATTGGTATTCAGTACACTGGGCGCCTACGACGGAAATTAAAAATGATTGTATTGCCCTGCAGTAGCGGAGTAGTGAGATAACAGGCACGGTGGGCGCCCGCCCGTACATTTTTTACGGTACCCTCCCGTATTTACGGCAAAACAAATACTTTGCACAGTTAATAGATAAAAGTTAAGCTTTTGTATATTCTTTTGTGAGCGCGTTGGAACTTAGTATTCTATAAAACGGCTTCATGGTTTTATTAGAAGTAAATTGATGTGTTTGCCGGGTATTTGCGTGTATGTCGCTGGAAATACGTCGAAACTTGTGTCGGTCACAAATCTAAGAAAACACAAATACCCGAGTACTTGTGTTTTCTTATATTTTAATCATAAAGCATATTCACTAAAATACTATACCTAAAATATTACAAAGTTATAATTTTCAGAATAATAATAATAATTTTATAACAACCCCGAATTTAACTTTTATGACTTTCGCGTCAAATACATTTATTTTATGAGCGGAAGATTGAACGCGCGTACTAAACACAGTTAATAAATAAAAAATTGGCCTGACTCCCCACCTTGATTTCACTTACAACTTTTATTATAAAAGCGAAAGATAAAATAAAACTAATAAAACTTCCGAGGCCGCATAACAAAGAAGCAAGGACAAAGTTCGCCGCCAAAATTAACTGTCGAGATTCACAATCAACGCCTCGGTAATTACAGTGTTAATATTTACAGCGGCTGAAAGTTTAAACATGCGAATTGCACACTTTTGCTCCAATTAATGTTTTGAGTTAAAAACGGGTAACAAAGGTGCGTCATCGGTGTTTGCACGGCAGCAGTCGCCGCGCGCGCATCAATTAAAAATATATTACTTGCCGGGCTGACTTCCGATTGCTCGCGGGCGCGATTGTATGGGGCCTATCAGGACATTTTGCACCGTGAAGGGGCTATTATGATGTCCCAATTTAATTTTTAAATGACTTTTCATTAACTGTGTTTTAAAATCTACACGTTGTCCGAAAATTACAAATCATTGTCAAAATATAGACTTGGCTTAAAGGTCCTGGTAACCAGGTCAGAAAATAAAAAAAATACTTTCAATTGATTCAATTGGAAATAGGGATTTCTGATTAATTTCACGTATTTTCAGCATATCGTTTTAAAAGAAAAACAATAAAAGTTAGGAGTTTTAAAAATATTATTATTAATATCCACTGCACGTGTCAGTCATAATTTCGATACAAAAATCAAATAGATAAAATCCAAATTTCGCTTGTGAATTCTATTAATTTTACATGAAATCTCTAGTCCGAGCGTGAAATTGTAATAGGAAGAGAGAATGCGAGTGAAATAAAAGCCATTCAGTACATGCACGTACTATAGATATGCCTTTGTGGGCTGTCACGTTCCGTTCGACACTCCGATAATTTTTATTCGCTCAAATGATCATATTTGTACAACTTTTATCCTCGCCGTTTAACTTTCGCTAGCGCATTCGCTCTGCTATTTGCATATGAATTTGTTGTCACTGCCTTTTTGCAGTTGGACGATAAAAAAATATGGCTAGTTATTTCCTCTCCGGTTTCCGTCCTTAGCGATTTTCTTCTGTTTACTTTCAAATCTTCGCTTCGTATCGCCGGTAATCCTTACGTCATCATGTGTTTGGCTGAATTCCCTCTATGCATTTGCCTGTTTATTTACACGCTTCTTAAAAAGTTTCCAACCCGCAAAGAACTACATATTCGCGGTACGTGTAACGACTACTCGTTTATTTTTCTACACGATTAATGCTCGCCAGGAATAAAGTTAGGTGTGTTAACATTTTATACATTGACTGTTGGTGACGTCATACTGCTATTCCATTTGAAATTTTAACTAGATGCCTCATCGTATTGATTATTTCAGTTGTTTGGTTAATGCTTTCAATATGTTTTTTTACCCTTCGTTGTTTATTTGGTCGTGTTCTACTGTAATCGAAGTAATCGAAGCTAAGTAATATGAATATTGGATATGCATCAAATATGACGTATCAATTTACAAAGTACATATTTTCTGTAAGTGTTGATTACAATATTGATAGAAGGTAGTTATTTATACACTGCTGTGTGGACCTATTGTCTATTTCGAACGAAAAAACAGTTGCTTATTACTTTTTTCGCGGAGGCTTGAGCCTATTCATAAAATATCGACAGAAACATCTTTGCCAGTGAGTATGAATACAATAATATCCCAAGATTTATCCGCAGTCGGCCGCTACGGTTGTTTACACGAATTTCACGAAGCTCGGAAGGCTGCATATTTTAAACCTACCGTTCGCTCGCTCCGATATGTTTATCTTGGTCTCATCTCGATATATTTATTGGGGGAAGCCACGATCGGGATCTCTCCTTATTGGTTCCAACGGGGAACGTAATCGGTTTTATCCATTTATTGTTATTGTATTTTATCATCCATCTCCGTTTCCGTTTTACAAACTACGTAATGAGGTTACCGGGATGCTTATTACGTTTGCTGAAGGACTCGGTTTTTGACGTCAAAGAGGAATTCTTAATGGGGAATTAATAAGAGCTGTGTGTGTATACGTTTCATGTTCTGATGTTGGCTTTTCATCAGCATGGTAATCGTGCAAAAATATTGGTTGTACACGGCCGCCGCGCACCTGCCTAGAATTAAATAAAAATAACCCGTGGAGTGAGAACCGAAATGAGCGCCGTGTGTAATTTCGTGCTGAATGTTTGTGAAACGGAACGTTTAGCATATCAAACTCGCGCGTGTGTGATGGAGTCGGCACCTACCCTTCCGACACTCCTACTCACAAAAGGTACCAGCTTCAAACATTGTTATCTACAACCCTATTGATATATACGCACCGATAACTTACTATGTTGGCATCTATAACTTAATATCTAATTTCCAATTAAACGGTCATTGAATCATCAATCAATTATCCGGTCATCCTCGCATTCAAAATAAAAGCAACAGCTGATTCACAATCAGCGCGTCACATTCCCATTCGATTCCATATCAATTAAACTGATTACCAACAGCGTTACTAACGTCTTAATTCTGGAATTGGGAGGTTCATTAAGCGTTTCTAATCGGACATAAAGGGCCGAAAAACGCGGCACAAATCTCATTTACCCCATCGTTTATAGCATAGTAATGCCATAACCGCGCGTAAGAGTACATAAATGTCCCAATTAGCTAACGAACGGCCGAATGACCATTGTTTACGTGTGTATCTGTAGTTTTGGCTTTTACGACAGTGTATGTTAAGCGGCAGTCGTAAAAGTGCGATGGTCATGTTTTACACCGTCCGTAAAGTCACGGAGACGTTGTAGTGGCAAGTTGGCTGAAGTCGCAGCCCATATTGCTACAGCACTTCAGACAGGCAGCTGGGATCGTACAACCATATCGATTTCACAACACCCAGACTTCTGTACCGCAAACGTTGTAGTGCTTGGTCATGGGGAGACTTGCATTGAAAATTTTAAAAAGTTCAGGTGCATTTAACCTATTTTGTATGATACTTCTATAAATTAAAATGAAAGCAGCATTTTAGATTCATAATCTACTTCTACAGCTACTTTTATACTTGTATTATAAAGCAGTAAAGTTTGTGTGTTTGTACATTTGTTAAATTGTAAGGGGTAATCTCGGAATCTACTGAACGGATTTTAAAATTCTTTCACCAATAGTAAGCCACATTATTTCTGAATGTCATAGTTTATATAAAAAACCGAAAAATAAAAAGGTTCTTACGTAATTATCGATTTTGCTAAGTGAATCGGAGAAGAAACGCTCGAATGAAAGCCAATATTACAAACGCTGCCTTAACTATTGAATATATTGAAATAAATGAAAGTTAGGCAACGTAAAATATACGCCACGCTACTCCATAAGGTTAAAAGTTAAAACAATTGGACATTTAATTTTGAGAACATTTATTTACGTTTGTCTATCAAGCACCCCTTTTTGGCACGAGAGTCCTGTGATCTTGTCACATCTAAATTGAGTGTGAAAAGTATCTGTCTGCTCTCAATAAAATTGTTTAGCTTCGTAAAAGGGTGTAAAACGAATGTTTATTAAGGACAGAAAGAATTATCCTTCTGTAATAAATTCTTCGTTTAGAATTTGTCGAATTACGTTTGACGAGTAGCTCATCGGCTTTATTTGTCTTTAAATTGTGGAGTATTTTCTACAATAGTTTCGTGAGTTGTGAAAAGACATATTTAAATAATATATAAATAAACTAGCTGTGCCTGCGACTTCGTTCGCGTGGACTACAGGATTTTACATACAAAAGTTGTTCCCCAATAACTCCCGTTCCCCTGGGAATTATGTAATATCGCATTGCAAGAAAGCTTTAGGTTCGTTATTGTACCAGTATGCCAAATCTTAATCATCTATCTTAGGCGGTTTAGATTTTTTCATACAAAAGTTTTTTCCCTATTACTTCCGTTCCCGTGAAAATTTTATAATGTACTGTTGCAACTAAGCTTTAAATTTATTAAGGTATCTGCATGCTCAATTTCAAGCGTCTAACTTATGCGGTTAATATTTTTCATACAAAAGGATTTTCCCGTTAATTCCCGTTCCCGTGGGAATTTCGGGAAATCCTTTCTTAACGGATGCCTACATTATAACATCTACCTGCATGCCAAATTTCATCTCGATCCGTCCAGTGGTTAGAGATGTTTAATGGGTAAAACATTACTTCTTTATAGCGCAGTCGGTTAAAAAGTAGCCTATAACCTTTTCTAGGCTCTGGACTATATCTGTACCAAATTTCGTTTAAATCGGTTCAGTACTCTATGCGTGAAAGCGTAACAGACAGACAGACAGACAGACAGACAGACAGACAGACAGAGTTACTTTCGCATTTATAATATTAGTAAGGATAAACACTTTCTGGTAGAACGTTCTTACCTCCAGAGCTACCGTAGACTAAAACAGCGTGGGAAATCCCCTACAAATTTTCCCGACGATCTGCTTCTCAAAATATTACTCACGTATATTCCCTATAGGGTAAGAAGCGAAAATAAATAGTTCCATTCGAACACCTAATTTAAATGTAACCAGAGACCGCGTATGGTTGCGGTTTGGCCGTAGAAAAGAGCGGTAGAAAACTATCGTCAGTAAAAACATGTGGTCTAGCCGCGCGGGCCGTAGCAATTTATTGCACTGGGAATACCGGCTAAGTCCGACGGTGGTTCCACGTACAAATAAATTTTGTAAGGACCAGTTTGCTTGCATTGTATCGAGTATGCGATCTTTTATTAGTTTGTTGCAGCCGAATTATTCAGAGGTGAGGTCCGGGATCATTTGTTTTTTTTTACAACAAATGTCTAATTTGATTTAAAAAAAATGTAAAGAAGCAACTCACAGTTAAATTAAAATTGTTATTGGATCTATTGAGATGATAATATTGTCTTAAGCTGTACCTGTACTCGACTTGCATTTAAATAAAACTACGTATTATTTTGACACAACGTATCAGGGTATATCTTGTATTTATCATAATGCTTAAAACGGTCAATATTTACATGAGGTAAAATTTAATAACAAAATACCTCTTCTAAGTTATCCTGCATTCTTCGGATTAGTAATTAGTACCAAATTTGTAATCAAGGTCTCATCGGACTACCGCGGTGCAACACAATAAAAGATTTTACACACCTCGCTCATTTACCCACCAAATAAATACCTCTAAATATTCAAATGTGTTGTTTGGTTTACACGGCCCAAATAGGAGTAAACTATGTATAGGCCTGTGGTCACCCCTGCCAGTGCCACCCGGCCCCACAGATGCCGCTAAATAATTAACTGAAACAATACCGTACGTTTACTGTGGTTTTGTCTAACCTTTTTTTTTACTTCTGTACTCCGATGGACTGTACTAACAGCTCGGCAATGTCGTGCTTGTAAGGTTTTTGGGAATGGGTTCATTTTAATTAGGGCGGAGTTTTTGCGTTCCCTAATTGTTGACAAATTACAATATTAAATATACGTTTACATACAGGAGGAACATACTCGTAAATACTTGTGAGATTTTAGGAGATTAAAAGTGTGTATTACTTATTCTAAAACGTAAATATTGTGACTCAACCCTTAATTAACCCCTCATAGTAATCATTAAACGATATTTGGCCTATAAACCTGCTATCCTTTCTCACGAAAAATAAACTGCAATGTTTTGATGCAGTATGTTTGACACAAGATGGAAGCAAAGCAAGCTCACCGCCATATTGGCTCTGTCAACAACAGATTTCAACCGCTTGTAAACCTGTGATGTAGTTTTCGACTCGAGATTGACATACATTACGTACAGCTAGCGTGGTGGTGGTACACATTTTTGGTAATCAGAGCAACTTTTTTTTGAGATGTAAATTGTGATATATATCAAGTAAGAGAATCGTTTTTATTTCAATGTCAGTTTAACATGCTCGATTTCCAATTTTTCACCATATGATTAGTCGTACTACGGAAACGGTGTAAAAAGTATCATAGGTCCTTTTCCTGTTTCAAAGCTACTTACCCACTAATTTTCGGTCAAATCGGTTCAGCAGTTCCTGGGCCAAAAGTGTAACTAACACAACTTTCTTTTAAAGAAATAAATGAAAATCAACTCACCGAATCGTTTATCAGCCGTATCAGTATTGAAGGGATAATTTTATGTAGGGATCTACTTCATACAATGATACAAGGAAACAAAACAAACGAAAATCCCCTGTAACCCCATGCCGGTTACAGTCCAACGTGTAATATAGTAACGCGAGCCAGCGCCTGCGGTCGCCGCTGTCATAGCCACCCGCTTGATGCAAATGCTGCCTCATAATTAACCAAAACGTAATGTAAACAGCCTTAAATATTGCCGATGTCCGGCCAATTGCAACCTTTCTGTTCGACCCAGGGTCTGACATTTGATTGGGAATGCTGTTATTTATAGGGATAACCAGATGCAATAGACTAAGGGTCAGATTAGAACAGAAGGTGCCATTGATGGACTAAGGCTTTGCATTGAAAATATTCTATTAATATTCGAGTAAATTTATATCCAATCAAAAACATAAATGTGAAATGAGAGCCAAGTTCAATATTGCCTTGGTTGTTGACTTCAGCGACAAAGAAATGAGATCTAAATGGGTGCTAAGTTCAATTGTCAACCCAGAAATTTATTTATAAGTAACACTATAACATACCTATCATATCATCTTATAACATAAGATAATGTATGGTGGTAGCCTATGAAGGTCTGTCTTGGCTAGTTTCTATAAACCTACCAACGTATTATTATGTTCGCTTGCTAGTTTCTACCAACAATCCAAATTTTCGGAATTATAAAATAAAAACCGACAAATACTTGTAGGCTTAGAACTTGCGACGGCTATAATTCATATATGAAAACTAGCCAAGACAGACCTTCATAGGCTACCACCATATATTATCTTATGTTATAAGAAGATATGATAGGTATGTTATAGTGTTACTTATAAATAAATTTCTGGGTTGACCATTGAACTTGGCACCCATTTAGATCTCATTTCTTTTGTCGCTGAAGTCAACAACCAAGGCAATATTGAACTTGGCTCTCATTTCACATTTATGTTTTTGATTGGATATCATTACTTTTTGTAGAAAAGTATATATCATCGTAACGCCGTGGGTCCTTTGAAAAGGACAAATTCAAAACTAAAACTAGACTTTATGTAGGTACCTACCCTAAGTAATAAATATGAAAACCGACTATAAATACCTACTCTTAATTGTAAATAAGCAAGTATACCTAAATATATACTTAGTGCTCTGCCTTCCCTGGTATATAGGCGTTATTAGGCACTAATTAGGTATTTATGTTAAGCGTTCATAATAGAACCTAACCTAATTATTAAAAAATTGCCAGTTTTTTATTTTTTCCTTTGTATTCATGTAATTACCTATCTGCATACCAAATTTTAACTCTCTAGGTCATTTGGAACTGGGTTAGAATTTTGATCTGTCAGTCAGTCAATGATAAAAATGAGGATTTTTGGACATTAATATCTAAATAACTGTTTGAGATATGCTTATGAAATTTAGAACACATATTTATCTCGCAAGTCACAATATATGAGCCAAATTTGATACGTTTATGTGAAATAGTTTTTGATTTATGAGGGGGTCAAAAGTGGTCCCAAATGGTTCGTGTAATATTACTCACGGTGCGGCTCGCCAGTTGTGTTTCTTGAACCTTGGCTTGACACGCTACCGCGTGTCTAGATTATAGGGTGTTGAATCGGATTTACGGAATTGTAAAACTGAAACGACCAAGTATTGTCTATGCATAAATTTGGTAATATTCATATTTTTAAGATTATTTAAGACAATTGTTACCATATTTTAAGATATTGTTACCAAATAAACAATTATTCTATTCTATTTTACATCATATTTTCGATGCGAACAAAATACTAAATGTTTTTCTTATTTTGTTACAGGTAAGAGAAACTACTTTCTCCAGAAACGATTGCGTAAGACCAACCAACTATCTATGTTCTGTGGTAGTTTAGGAAACCGTTTCCTAGACGGGTCTAACACAATTCTTCATGTAAAAATAAGCAAGGGCGCCTGTGAAAATTGAATACCCAAACTGATTCTCTCCTAGATGTTGACATAGTAAAAACGTAGCTATTTGTTCCCATCGTCAGCGCCCTAAATATCCAAAGTTATCCGATCCGAGAGAGAGCCGAATATTGCGTCTCTCTACCCTTTTCAACGCCGAATACACACGGCAGGTACCTACGCATTGTAGGTGCACGAACCTCTTTCCTTCACAAAAGCCTCCCTTATTATGCTCCTGTGTAGGATATGAGGAAATTGGCTGAATGGCTTTATATGAAAAACTCACGTAATCTTCGTGGGGTGTGGCCCACAATATCCTGCACTTGCCTCTTGAGCCGCATCTCTTCGGAGCAGCGATTCGATTGTTAGATTAACAATTCCAACACATGTTTCCGAAATAAGTCTGGAATCGTTGCGAACGGTGTCTGACGTTTTACGAGTATGAATGGCACGTGGCGAAATAAAGCCTTTCTGTGGGCAGCGCGTGTGGGGTGTTTATTGGGATCGGTCGGCGAAGGTATTTCTTGGCGTTCGCGGCGCATCTAATAAAGTAGACGGAGCGAGCGCCGGATCGCGATCAGACCGCCTCGGGACACAAATTCGGCATCTTGCACCTGAAGCGGCCGCCGTCGCGAGCAACGCGCCAGTTATGAAAATTCCGGCACTGGAATTCCCTCTCACACTAGAGATTTTTGCTGAGCTTTGCGGTTGTCGTCGGGCGGATTTTTTAAAGAACCGAGTCTGTTACGTTTATTTCAGTCTGCGTTTTATGGAGGCGGGAATGTGCTACGCTTTGGTTTATTTGCGGGCCGCCTTTCTCATGAAATTGCGCTGTTTCATTGCTTACGAGCCATTTTGAGGTTCTCGTTAGAGCAACATTTTTTATCGTGATGTATTTTTCCTTGCAAATTGTCTATCGCGTCAGCGAAACCCTTTTTATTATATTGCCAGCCACAATTTGGATTTGTATACATTTGACATACGCTTTAATAAATAACCCAAAAGTGAACTTAAACCAATTCATGAAATACAACGAAGAGACAGCGAGACCGTTTCGCTCGCGACAGTACTCACAGAAAAAGGGATGACACAGCAAAACAATATTCTTAAAAGAAACCGAGACATAAAACTCCAAACATAAATTTCCAAAACCCATCAACCATTAACAATTACAAAAGAAAGGTAAGGAATGAAATGTTTTATTCATTCCGCTAACGAGAAAATTACCGAGGGGGCGGCGGATCGGATTGCAGGGACTTGGGAACCTTTGTCTTAGGGGAGAAGTGTGCCCAATGATCTCTCAGATACGTACCTACACCAATTAAGGAAAGCATCTCACTCCGACTCCCTATTGTCTTATTTCATAAATATCAAAATCGAAAATGACCAGACCATTACGGGGAAGATTGCTGTGACCTAGTTTTTGCTATTTGAAAACAAAGTAGTGGTTGACCCCTGTCGCTTGTTACTCGGAAAGTAAAATGTTGCTAACGGCTAGGAGAAATCAAATACTATTTATCTGTTATGCCCTGGGCTACGGCGACTGAGAATTTTAATACTTTTTTGTTACACAGTGCAATCGTTGACTTTAAAGAAATACTTAATTGTGTAGACAGTTCAAGTCTTGAACAAATAAATATCAGGTTACATTGGCGTAACAAACAATAAAAGTTAAGTGCTATGAAGGCACTTTCTTTCATAAAAAGGTTTCATTGATTTTGTTTTAAACCTCTTTGGAGTTAATAAATTCGTACCTGCAATACTTAATAAACATGGTTACAAGTCAGTTCCAGCTTTGGATGCATTCCGCTGTTAATTATCCAGCCGCTCTATAGTCTTTGATCTCACCTAAGCACGTCTTCATCACATTTTATTATAAAGAACCCAACCAGCCAGGCAAGAGTCCGCTGCAGAAGAATTTCATTAAACATTAATAACCAGACAACCACTTCCAAGAAAGAATTACAGTTTTATGAACATTAATTATTTCAAAGAAATAAAATTAGTTTGCTCATTAATTGTTTTAGTTGTTTCATTAAGTTCTTTTACGAGTGAAATTAAGGAACAAAACGCAGCCCTTGCGTAATATGGCCGTTTCAATATTAAGGCGGGTCACAACAGATTTGAGAGTTAAAACGTTCGGGCCGTGTTTCACAAAATCTGGGCACACCCCTACCGCGGGCCTAATTACGTTAACTTCTTTCGGGCCGAGTACAAATTCCGAATGGGCTGTAAAGAGTGCGAATTTGCATCGAGAATATTTTTCGTCAACAATTAGGCTGTTGGGCCTTTGTCTGCGCGGCCGGGGTTGGTTTTAACGACGTTTTAAAAGATTCCAACCCTCCGAGACCAGAAGCTTATCTCGGACTTGCCGCGTGCTTGTTACAAAAAACCCTTTATTAACTTTATAGCGCCTTTAACGAATAACAGAAATAAATATAAAGGTCCCGGTTTACTGCGCGGTGGGTTTACGTCTCCGGAAGTATTTTACAATCCTGTCGTAGCCATTACTCGAGTCTGCCACAGTAATTTATGGACGTACGCACTCCGAGTATGCCTGTGGATTCATAACACGTTTAATATTTTCAATACTCATATCTTGTTCCTTATTTTTGTAATTAAATTCTGCATTATTTATATTATTATCATAAACACCTACGTAATAAAATGTAAGAAGGGATGCGAGTGAGTGTAATTACTGTGGTTATATGGTCCGATATTACGATCTAATAAGAGCAAAGCGGCTAAACGTTTATAACCACACCGTACTTTCGTTTCGTGATATAGCGCTCTAATTCAGTTAGACTACCCGTAAACATGTTCCGCTTTGATTCCGGCCGCTTATTAACAAACACAACGCCTACCCCGAGCGTACGTCCATGCTTCCATATCACCGCACTCGGATATCTATTCTACGCGAGATAACGTCAAAGGCGATACAATACGTTTCTATTACTCGTATTGTGCGCCGCTAAATTTTGCGTGTATTTGCAAAAGCCTATCAATACTATTGTATTTAATTTGTGTCCGTCACAGAAACATTGGGCGGATGCCGGGTTTATTATGAGATACAAAGCCTTTGCCGGCTTCAGTGGTAACGTTTGATTGGCGCGGCCCCGCGCGACAGCCCACTGTGAAACTACGAAGCCTACCTTCAACTGCTTTGATGTCAGATTATGCTTTCATTTTATTGATGGAGATGTTTTGTTTGTGTTTTGGAAATCCCACTTTCCCGCTGTTGTGTCAACAGAGTTTCGGGTGATTGCGATACGTTACGTTGGTTGCGGTCCCGGTTTTCAGAGCAAATAACGTGCTACTTTAAATGTTTATTAACTCGCCTTTTTGTTAACGAGGACTCATTAAGGCAGTATGTTTATTACGATCCGACTTTATATTGCTGTACCTACATTTAATATTTCACCAAAGGTTGATTTAAAACACATAAATATGACGCTAAATGCCACGAAGCAGATATGCAATATTTAAAGAAATAAGCTAATAATTGAGGCTTAGTCATTACTTGGAAACGAAACTCATTTGTAGTAAAAGGAAATCGTCAAGTCTCTATGAGAGTTTTATCTTTATAATCAATCATCAAAAGAATTATATATAAAGAAAAAATGTAAAGAAGATATTGTATTGTACAAATTCATTTTGAAAATATTTTATCCGTAAAGACGAGATTAACGTAATCGGATTTATTTCGCTCCATTCGAAAGTCATTCGTATTTTATTGAGGGATTGTCAATTAAACTGTATTAACAGTGTATACTTTTAACCGATACCGTAGCTTTTGAACATTAATATTGCTTACTAAATTCATTATGTACTTTTTAACTATGTACTATCACTATTTCATAATTAACATACAAGCCAAAAATTAACACTTGGCTTTACAAACTAAAGACGTGTATAAACATGCTTAATACTCACTATCTTGCTCAAAACTACTTGGCTAATGTTACTTTAGAAGACCATTAAGTTCAAATCCCTTAGCAAGCCCATTATAGTTCACTGAATCGTTATACGATTCACTTCTCTTGACTTACCTGGTACGTGTATCAACATTTATGAAAGTCTGCCCTCCTTGTTCTGATATGTATAGAGCACATAAATATATCGTTGAATAAATGACTGTGCATTTGACAAACGAGCATTCACAAATATATCCGGCAGTAAACGAGCAGAATGATCCTCCCCAATGTATTATATAATATAGGAATTCCTCAAGGGGCTCGCGAAAATGTACAGGATTTGCCCTACCTCATTCCTGTTTTCTGTTCGGCTGTGTACAAGAAAATGGCTTTGTGTAACTAACTCGGCATTCTTACTTTCGATACGAACGTGATGCTTTAAAAGGTAATGAATTAGAACAAAAGGATTTTTCGAAGACATTTTTACAAGTCGAAATGCCTGTGGCGTTGCCTATTTGGATATTATAATACGGTTACCGAGTAGAATGGTAAAATAATGTTCTGTCAAACGCGGTCTCTTGGAGATTCTGTAGCGAGTCCCGCCGCGGCGTAAGACGGAGACATTATTACTGTGAGTAACACAATTCTTCAGAATCACAACACAACCGAGGCAGAGGCTTGCTCACGCTTGTTTTTCTTAAATCTCTCTGTGAACAACTCTATTATGGGGAATCTTGTTAACATTTGAAATCATTTCTCTGCCCCGGGAATAATGAGTTCTGCGTTTTCATTTGAAACTCCGGTGACTTTTGTTTAATGGAATGATAATACAAATGCTGGCCCCTTTGTAGTGAGCGGCCGAGAATATTGTTGTTTTTCCTCGGGCGGGTCACTTTAGTTCCAAGTGTAATTTCATTACGTTTCTAAAAAAATCTCTCGCAAATGGAATTGGAAACAGTATAATCTTGATGTTGATTTATGCCGTTTCAAAACCCGTTTTTATTATTTCCTAACTAAGTTAGAAAGATTTTTTGTATTTATTTCAAATTCGCAACATCCTTGTATCTATAAAGTTGTTTCCCTTCTGTTTGTCTTCATTTCTTATTCTTCATAAAGGATTTATTACGTGCTTAATGTCGTAATAGATTTTTTCCTTTTCCACCGTTTAAACAAAACAAACTTCCTAAATCAATATTAATAAAGTGTCAAAAATTTGGAACGTTTCAATTATTCGGGGGGAAAGTCCCCGGCAAAGTTGGATGCATAATCATTTTAAGCATCCAAATTGGCAGAGACTAACAAAATGCGCGGGATACCTTCACTGTCGAAAAACTTTTAATAAATTAATAAAAAAATAACTTGTTATCCCCAAGGGGTATATTACCGAAGTTTTCGTCTCGTAACAGAATATTATGTAAACAAATTTAATTATAGCCTTGAATTAGCCACAATGGCCGGCTCTCGTCCCTGTGAATGGGGAACTTTGGAAACCTCAACTTCGCTCGGGGAAAGTTTTCTAGCGAACACACAGCTGAAAGTATTTCGCAAAACCTGAGCCTTGCTCATTTTCTGATAAGAAGCTAAGTAGGCACGCCGCTACCGCACGCCGCCTGTCAACGATCAGCTTACACTTTGTCCAACATCTTTGATATTTTGTCTTCGTCCTATAATTTAAACGTATGAAGCAAAACTTTCATCATACAGTCGGTTAAGTTAGAAAAATGAAGCATAACAAATTAACATCCCGTTTTATTAACCAGTCTAGTTTATTCACATTAATGGCAACCGTTTCCACAAACCCCTTACCGCGCTCCGCCGCAATCTATGAATTAATAATTCGTACTGAATTACATGCAGATAAAACAAGGCAAAACAAAATTTGTGAAAGGATCTCAACACCAAAACAAACCCGAGAACTTGTACAATTTATCACAAACTATCTAATCAATTTACAAAACGATACCCCTGTTTAATATCAAATCTGCGTTTTCCCAAAGGTTAGCATTCGTGAACCAAAATTGCGGCATTGTGCTAAATAAATTGTTATTAATGACCAAAACGCTCCCTACTTGCGATAATAATAGCTACCCGTATTTTGTTCAGGGTTAAATTTCGGATATTTTGAATTCCAGACATCTGCTACGTTTAGGTAAGATGTATTTTATCAAAATTAAACGAATAAGGGAAATTTTTCTGTACAACCGCCGTTATTGGCACACGCGAGATATATTTTGTCAGACTTCGTTTTTGAGGTGCGTTATTTTCATCGGCATATTTCTTTATGAAGAGATAATCTGCTTTCAGCATTAAACTTGTAAAGTGGTGCTCCATATGTCTCCTGTAAAAGGGTGGTTGCTTTCTATTCATATACTGTGATACTCTTTTACGATTCGAGCAAAAACACGGCGCGGAGATAAACCCCGGGCGGTGCGAACGTTGTTGAATTTTACGATTCCGCTAAGCCGCCTTTAAGTCGGGCCCTTCCTGAATATTTTGATTTATTTATAGGCGCGAACGCGTAAAAGGGTGGTCCGAAACCAATGTACGCCCTATCTCCGCCGTAATAATTGCGCCCCGGTAATAATGCATGGAATGGTAAGTGCATGCGAACGCCTAAAATTTTACCTCTTGACATAAAAGTACTGTTTGTTGTTTACTATAATTAAAAGATTGTAAATCCTTTTGTTTTCATCATCATCATCAGCCCATATACGTCCCCACTGCTGGGGCACGGGCCTACCCTAAACTAGGGCGATAAGGCCTTAGTCGACCACGCTGGCCAAGTGCGGGTTGGTCGACTACACAACCTTAGAATTTCTTCTTTGGTGTGCAGGTTTCCTCACGATGTTTTCCTTCACCGTTAAAGCGTCGAATGATGGTACATATGAATTTCAAATTTGAAAAACACATTGGTACCTGGCGGGGTTTGAACTGGCGACCTCTCGCATGGCAAGCAACGACCTTAACCACTCGGCCATCGACGCTTTTATTTTGTATTGTTTTTGTTTTGTATATCAAGTTTTGGAGGATTAAAAATAGCACTTCTTATTTATCGTAGTATGATTTTATTAAAATTTGGCTTATAGCGATTTTCTTACAAGACGTTTAATAAGCCCGTGTGTTTCATACTACCTAATGATTACGCATTTCCACATTGCATCGAGGCAAACGACTTATGAGATTGTTCGTCGATTACGGCCCCAAGGTGTGTGTTTACGGAATCTCTGACTGCACCTGGACCGTTCGCATGATACGCAAACAAGTTTGCGGTTGAAAAGTTTAATACGTACTTAATTCATTAGTATGTAACACATCCGTGTGAGACGCGGCAGCATTAAGCACTTGCCGCGCCTCAACACTTCATTCTGATGCTAATTCAGGGCAGCTCTATGAATATGGGGCGCCTCCCGCGCGCGCACTTTTTGCCTCACCGCCGCTCTAAATTAATTTGAATAATACCGCCGATAGGCAAGAAGCTCGGCGAAATGTCTTTTATATGAGTTCCCGACGTGAAAACTCGAAAGCGGCCCGAAGCAAATATTTTTCCATTCCGGCTTAAGAATTGTATAAGTGCGTGTTTATATTTAATAAAGGATTAAGAAAGGGAAAGCGGCTTATTTTCTCAAAGTTGCGCGTCAGCGGAGTTTTTGCACGTTCTTCCAGTTTATTAGAATCTGCGGTATACGTGGAGTAGAGACCATTTTCCACCGCGTCCAATTCAGACGTTCCATTAAACAATGGTAACACACTCAAGCCGGAATGCGCTAGATAAAATAAATTTCACTTAGCAGCTAATCACACTCCTAAAGCCCGAGTGTCCATGTAGGTGCTCACAGATAATGGTGCGAGCACTAAGACAAAATTGGCTTAAGCAATTCTCCGCTCGGAAAATGTGTATGGCGTCGGCGACGGCGTCTGGGCCCGATCCGAATGGCGTATGCACTCGGATATGTACGTGTTCGTCATAGAAATTACGCGGGTAATTTTTAAGTGTACCTTCTCGCTGCAACACTCCGGCCGTTCAGCCGCGTCTTGTGCATGTTAAAGCACTTAGAGCGTTGGAGCTACTCTTAAACAAATGAAAGCACTTTCGTTTCGACTTTTTTGCCACTCGACGCAAGCGGCTTTTCCTTAGCGTGGTGAAAATTTAATGTATTGCTCAATATGACGAATCGGAACATGCCTCATTGTGTATGTTTGTGAATAAGATGGGTATTAGCCGGGCGGCGCCGCATTATTATTTTCGATTGAGATCTTTTCGTAAAAATAATAGAAGCTTTCTTCGATACTCTGTACGCATAATATTCTTTCAGAAAAAGATTGTTGTAAAAGCTGCTTATTACAGTTTCGTAATTCAGATTATTTAGTTATGTAAGTAACACGTCCACCAATGTTATGCGTCTGCTTGTTTAGTTTAAGAAAGTTTTCTTTTTACTTGTCTCAAGACAAGAAACTCTAGAACAAAATGTTCGCGTCAATGTCAAAGGGCCCCCGTTGTAATAATTTCTTAAATTGTTCACAGCTTGAAAGCTAATGTATTTGTTTGGAAAATCGCAACGCTTTTTGCTTTCATTAATTTTATTTGTTTAATTTAACTCGTTTAATTTACGCTTTAAATTACTGCTCCGATCGGCGCCCCGCGCGGGTTGATGCGCACGGGAATTCACTCGGCAAAGGGTTTGAATGCGGGGTTATAAGGTTCATTTTTCCGTGTAATTGGAAGTTAGCAAGCGTCGCGACGTCGTTTTGTGCGGATGGGCTTTTTAGCCTATTCACAATACCCCGACTCTGTAATGTAGACAACGGTGATTTGATAAATGAGTTGAGTTTTTGCGTGAAAAGACGAACGTTTCGCGTTCAAAAACTGAGCGAGCGTGTTTTGACAAAACCTGTGTTCCTACAATGGGACCTTGTCGCAATAGAGCCTTTTATCTGCCCGTTAAATGAATTGCAGTACGAAGACGGGGCTTAAGAAAACGAGCTTTGTGGCAATTCTGTCAGTATTGGATATGTCTGGTCTATGGGTGGGTGCGGAAGTTACATTTATTGCGTTTCTTTTTCTCATGTTCACTAATACACTTTAGTGTTAAATGTGATACCAAATACTTCAAACATTATTTTGTTTGATAGATAACTTCCTAAAAAATAATTTTTAGTCGAAGCGTCATCTATTCTTCTCTACTTGTACTCTAAATATTATTTTTGGAAAAATCATGCCTGTAAAAAAGTGAATGAACGTTACGGGCGGCGAAAATGATCAAAATTTCATCGAAGGCCGGAAAGTGGCGCAACCAACCGCTAAATGGCCTCTTTCCAATCACATAGCAAACTAGGGTCCCCATATGAGACTTTCTAATTGAGACAATTGAAATTCTGCATCACTGTCATGGCCTAGCTAGTTAGCACCAATAAGTACCACAGATTTAGGATTCGTTCTAGACTGCCTGGTATCGGCAAAAAAGGGTCCTCAAAGGGATCAAGATGGAAATCCTCACTACGATAAAATAGTTTCGTTCTACAAACAAAACCTTTTTGTAACCGGACATGTCCGGGTAAAGAATCCGTAGTATCAACCCTACACTACGCGAGCCGTGTGTGCTCTATCACAACCGCGATTTGTTTACCCAGTGTTGTTTGCCCACATATCCGTAGCGCCATCTATTATTTGAACTGGGAATTAGGCTTGTCGCTTCGCCGCTCTAACAAGTTGGGTGTACCCTCAAATTAATTGTGGTCGTTATCGTTCGAGAATTTGAGAAAATTTCGTTCGTCTTATCTGCGAGTAGGTACTTTATTGAACCAAACAAAATGTAGAACATATTGTATGCGCACGCTTATCTGACAATGACAGTTTTGAATGTTTTGAAAATTATATCTGATGTTTATTTATAAATACATTGTTCTGATACAGGGGAAGTAGCATGAGCTCCTTTGATACGGATGTTAAAAATAGAGTACACACATAAACATATAGCACACCCACAGATAATCACAATATTTGTCCCGGATAGGAATCTAACCCCTAACTCCGGCCATGACTCCAATCAAATACTCAGTTATCTCAAAAGGTTGCTTAAGACTTAGCTAGCTATTTTACTGTCATTCACTCTTTCACATAGAACTACACAAGCATGTTCGCTCATACACTGACTACCACACACATACATATCTCTAAAGGGTAGCATAGTATAGGAACTAAAACAGAACTTATTATGTAACATTTCAATTTTATACTTCCTTTCATTTTTTATTTTTTGTTATTTTATAAGAACTTCTATCCGGGAGTGGGGCCTGGTGACCAGTATTACCAGGTTCCTCTTTTGTAACCTTTTCAGGAACTAGTACCTCACACTTTGGGTTGAAAGTCATTCAATATAATGAAATAGTTTACTGAAGGTCCTAATTTGTGAAGGGTTCACAAATGATTTTGATTTGATTCTTTGGATTTTGATTAGCCTTTGAGGCACCTAAACGTCACTGGCAGCCCGGAAATCCACGTTGAGCCGATCTTAACCCTCCGCGGGGCGCGGACCTGTCCTAATAACCTGCTACAATAGTGCCTGGGCAAACAACGCTCGCTTATTGCTACTCGGCACTCCGCAATAACAGCAGCAAAAACAATAGCCCAGCCAACTCCTTGTGATTGCTGCGGCTGTATTGTTCGTTACACCGCCGTGCTTGTGTCAAGCAGTTTAGGGTTGTAATTGTATAATGGATTGACAAATGTTTTCTTTTGCAGGTAAGCGGTGCTGGCTGTTTGGTATGTGGTGCGATTTGTGAATGAGAGGATGCCGAGGATTTTTTTAAATATTTTACTTGAGGGTTATGTAGAGTTCTGACTATGGTGTAGGTGTTGTCTTTATCAAAAATGCAAGGGGTATTTAAGAAATTCTTCATTTCAACAAACAATAGAAGTTCCTTCGTTATTTATGAAGACAATTTAAATTTGGAAGTGCTTACTTCTTCGTATTCCAGTAGTACCCAGAAATTCACCTAGATACCATCTCACATTCGGAAAATTGACAAATCCTTCAAGAAAACTAAATAAGTAGCGATAACATGCTACGATAGAAAATTCTTTTTATGTGCCGCCAATCTCTTGCTTCGACACTTTATCCGTTAATCCAGCGCCTAAACTTCTTTTATTGTGTCATAAAGTATACAGCCGATGTTAGTTGGGGAGCAGTTAAATTCTCCCATGATTCATGATTGTTTCGCTTCGGAAAAGTGGCTATAGATTTCCCACTTTGTATTATTAAATTGGTTCATTTATCAATTTAAAATCGTTAAGCTACCTAGATCTGGCCACAGTCTTACAACGTATTAAAACATAAAAAAATCTAATCGAATTAAGATTTTTTTATGTTCCCAGTGAATTATTGTATTTTGAAGTAGTAAATACCATAATAATATGTTCTCATCGTAATATACAGTGTGAGCCTTCGTAAACTGCACATCTTGAAATATGATTTAAAATACTTTATATCTTTACATTTTTATAATTTTTGGTCTTTTCCAAACCAAACTAGTAAAAAGTAATTATGAAAGGTTGCAATTAAATTGCTAAGAAAACCAGATAAAATTAAACAAATGAAATAATCACTATGTAGTGCCAAATTATGAAAAACAAAGAGTCAAAAATGTTGACGGTTAATTGAATTCGACGAAAATGTTCAATATTTCACTTGATTACTAGTAATCTTTGTGGCTAACGTAATAACGCGCACGTAACAGTTGTAAGTCGATAAATTAAATCATAAATAAATTAAACACGCTTTTTGACAAACGAACGGATCCGGCTCGGCGACGGGCGGTCCGGATTAACCCGACTCGGTCATTTGTCCGGATCGCTATCGGTCAGTTTTAATTCGCTGATAGCTCTCCTGATCCGGATTGTCACATATTATGATCCCGCCGCAGCGTGTCTGGACAGAAGTTTGGATTTTTATTACAAGTATTGTCCATTTTGGTGGTTAGATCTGTAATTTGCAATTATAATAGTATTTATATTTTTTTGGGTAATCTGTTCCTTCGTCATCCGTGGCCATTGAATTATATTTTATAATCATCATCATCAGCCTTAGTCCACTGCTAGACGTAGGCCTCCCCAAATTCTCACCACTCCCGTTTATTTTCGGCTACTCGTAATTTGAATACGTTTTATTTTGATTATTTTTCTTTTAAATAAGAAAATAATTTTACTATTGTACAGGAACAATTTGAAATAGAATTCGTTTTAATTGTTTTTAATTGAGTGTCAGTAAAAACTGTTGTTCGATAATAATTGACACCTCCTCTATGTCATTACTATTTGGAGGCATAATCACGCGTGTCGCCGCCATAATGATTAATTTTAATCGATCGCCAACAAAAAACATTAATACAGAACCGCACGGGTTAGTCCTAATAACCGTAATAAACATCAACGGTAACGAGCAATAGGCAGCGAATCGTGCCGATGTTACACTGTTTTTATACACGGCCGGTACATGGGAAAGCTTTCTAATTGCCGGAACAATGCTGAGCCGGTTATTTGCCGGCGGCATTGTTTTTGTCCGCGCCGGTTCATTTTACCCCACCTTCCCCCCGGAGATTAATGGAATTTGAATAAGCATAGCCTTTGTGTTCGGCTTTACGCGTAATTTGAGCGTATACCGACCCGGTGAGTCGACGTTTTGGAAATCTTACGGGAGCTCGCGAGGCTACAGATGTTAGGAAATCGCCAGGTCCCCGGATAGCAAGTCACTGTTGATGGGATGGATGCTATTTTTCATTTGCGACTTTTCATCTTCAATTGTACTTTCATTTGTAACGTGATGTGTAGCTTTTGATATAAATGAAACTAACGTGTTCAAAATATATATTTTTTAAATTTGTTATTGTACAAATGAAATTTCAAGTTTAGGTGCTCTTATTTATGGGAAATAATCATTTGGATTTACTTTTATTTTTAGGCTTTTCTTTAATAAAAGTCTCCAGACTGAAAACCAGAAATTAACTACCATTTTAGTAGTAATTTACATAGTAGTATTTAAACTGAGCTATACTTATATACTTACCTACTAAGTATAAAAACGTAAAATCTCCAACAATACGATTAAATTCTTATAATGTTCTTCATAGCACACTACAATGAAGCCAGTTTAAATTAACTTTATGCAATACCTGAAACCAACAATTCAGGTCTTAATAACTGAGCTATTTCAACAGCGTCGGCGAGCGAAAACAACCTAAATGATGTAATATTGTAACTCCCAGGGGAAATACTAGAAATACTTTTGCCTCTGCAAGCACCATTCACAATAAACAACATTCAATAAAATATTAATGCAAGATGGTGCTATCGTGCGACTAAAAAAGGCGCGCGTGATTGAACCCCACAATTAGATTCGATGAACTTCGTAGTTTACAAACTTCAATTACAAAGAAATGACTAGTTCGAAAGTGGTAATAGCGTCCGTAGTCAGGGCAAATGACAGGCCTAGGAAATATTTTTTAAAGAAATCGATTACAGTAAAAGCTTAATGTATTTTTGATAACTATTCTTGTTTGTGTGATAACATTGCCGTCGGTTTTGTGTATCGTTAGGGCGGCTTCCAGCGTTCAATAAGCGTTTGTGTGCTCAGGTCACTATCAATCATCCTGCGCGTAGACACGTCGAGAAATAAAATGTATTTGCTTTATTGGGGTGCTTTGTTATTGATTTTGGGAGAAATGACTCGGCCGCTCTGGGCGCGTGGATGTCACAGACAGCGTTAGGCTACTTTCAAATAGCTAAAACAGTTCAGTACAGAAGCAAAATACCCATCTTGACTCAGTATGTACGAAGATTATTATTTGTGTACTACTTAGCGCTTAAATCCAATTAAATATTTGTCTTTATGGGTCTACGCGTGTAGACCCATAAAGACAAATATTTAGTGTAATGGAACGCGAAAGTCTAAAATCATACATAAATCCAAATATAAAATGAAATTGGTATTTCAATTTAAAGGAATCGCGATAACTTAAAATCGTGGGTCCGAGTCGCAATCCTAGGAAAAATACACAATGCGTGCGCGCATGAGGTGCAATTTTCGAATTTTAATTTCACCTACAAAGATGTCTTAATCCCGTCATTATTTAATCAATAAATACTCTGTTGTCGCCATAGGGCGTCACGGAAGCACCTGGCTATAACCGCAATCGGGCAGTGTGTAATTTGGCCTCGTTATCTGCATCCCATCTAGGGCCGTATTCACGGGCATCATCTCACGTGCAATGTAATCGTCGTAAGCGTATAGGCACATTGTGGAGCGGCGCATATCAATCAGCTGAAGGCAGTGCTGTTGTGGGGAGCTGAACCCATTAACATAATTGAGCGGGTATCCGGGACACTTCGCCGGCCTTCGGGCGGGAGGCTTTTGCACCGGCGCGCGAAGGTTGGCTGGCGGCTTATCATGTGTTAGTGTTACAATTCGATTGGTGTCGTTTCTTGAAGGATCGAAAGGAGGAAGTTAAATCGAAGGAAATTCGATTGCAGTATGATACTTCTTCCTGCTTAGACTGTTTTCAGGATATTTGGCCGTTAGGGCGGGCGGCCGTTTCGGCCGCGTGCGCCCGTGGCGATTGACGTTTTTAAACCGACATAAAAAAGGAGGAGGTTTTTCTCAACAATTCTGACGGATTCGATCAGTACATTCAGATGAGACTGTTGAAAAGCTGTAAAAAATCAATTGTGGATTTACTAGGCGCGGGTTTATTCACACTTAATGACATACATAGCAGTTTTAGTCAACACCTAATAGGTTCGGATCTTTCCAATTTTTAATAAACTAATATCCTCAAGCTCAATCCCATACCGCCGTCACTTTGTTCCCACTCTTCAGACTCTGAGTGAGTCACCCGGTCGCGTCTCAGTGAAACAGCCACATATCGACAACGTCTTTGACGCTCCGCCGTAATGAGCCGAAGCCGCGTCACTCGCCCTAATGCATATTTACAAAGAGAACTCGGTGACAGACCCGATGAGCGAACTGATCATTCTGTTCTGTGTGGTTGTTAATACACCCCCGTGCTATGGATTGTTAGCAATTGAAAGTCGAATTAAGTGTGTGGGAGTCCCGATTTTTGTTTTCAATACATAGTATAGGTAAACTTGTTTAAGTTGTCAGATCGTTAATTTATTTCCGTTTGGCTAAGTTGGTGCTAAATACATGCTTCTTCTTAGTTCCATCCGTTTACGTCGAATTATACCAACCACCATTATATTATTAAATATATATAGCACAGCCTTTATATTATTTACTAGCGGCCGCCCGCGACTTTGTCCGCGTATTAATGGGTTTTAGTAACAATGATGTATTAAAATAGCCAGCTACCTCCATAGGTACCACGTATATAAAAATTTATAAACGTAAAAGTTCTCCCATATTAATTTTCACTCCCCCCCCCCCCCCCACCGAATTAAAAAAAAAAATAGCGCTGGCGTCTCTCCGGAGTACCAGCTACCTCCATACCAAGTTTTATAAAAATCGATAAACACGTAAAAATTCTCCCATACTAATTTCCATACATCCATACTTACAAACTTTCACATTATAATATTAGTAAGGATATTTGA
This sequence comes from Maruca vitrata, assembly GCA_039566165.1. Lineage (NCBI taxonomy): Eukaryota > Metazoa > Arthropoda > Insecta > Lepidoptera > Crambidae > Maruca > Maruca vitrata. Next base: position 11,527,235 of record CM076917.1, on the reverse strand, counting down.
GACAATAAAGAAAAACAAACATACGTCTACAATAATCAACACAATTTGACATAAAAATAACTGTTGTTTCGTATTGAAAGATCTTCCAGCTTTATAACGCTCTATCAAATATGCAAATACGGTGCGTCGGGCCGAACAACAAACAGACCGCACGGAACAACAGCGCCGACCACACGACAACGTTTCACGAAATTATAAAATCGTAATTTAATTGGTCGCCCGTATTCCCACAAATTAATTAAACCGCCGCGGGATTTTATGAACTTATTGCAATTAGATTTAAACGGGCCGATTAGGAGGGCCGCCGTCTAACGTCGTTGCGTACGCGCCAAATTGAGGATTTATGGGAGGCGTGGTTACTGAGTGGCAACTCGAATAATCACTGACTGACCTGGGAGCGTGTCGACAAACGCTTTCACACTGATGAACTATGAAGATGTCTACATCTTCATAATATTTTGTGTACCTACCATTCAAAGCAGTGCAGATCAGTTGGTCTGATTTGGTTCTAATCTGATTTGCACTCAAGAATATGAATGTAAATAATTCCAAAATGTTTGTGATAGGTACAAGGTATATGATGTTTTATTGGACATAATATTGTATAACTTTACTTTTAAATCAGAAGATATATTAATAAACAGGACACACATATGATAGATAAGTATGTATTTATAAATATATATGTATGTATGTATATCAGTCTTATGCCCATAGTACAAGCTCTGCTTAGTTTGGGGTCAGATGACGAAGTTTGAAATGAGCCAGATTTTTAATTATTTATTGATAAACAATCAACGTTTAGGCGTAAAGCCATATTCATACGTTCATCTTTCCTAAGACTTGTGTCCATCAAAGCTATTTTAAGCCACGGTCTTTTTCTTTCAATATGAGGATGCCATCAAAATTACCTAACGAATACCGTTTCATCCTCAATCGACTCCGGTAATAATGTGCCCTTAACTTTTTATCCGTCAGCTTACCAGGCTCCTGTATCCAGCGCGCCTCGAAATTTGATCAAACTCCGGGTAATCGGGGACAAATAAATCTCGCCATTAAAATTAACGGCAACCTCCGACTCGCCTCCATCCTCCTCAGTAGATTTGTAATCGCCTTTTGGAATATCAGCGGTGGTATTATGTCGACGAACGGCATTTGCGAAATTAGGACTAATAGATATGATCTGGCGACGTGAAATGTTTATTATAACTTATACATACAGATGTTTATTTCGTGCCTCAAATCCCAGTTCTTAGTTTGGTTCATTAGTTGTTTATTAGCTTAACTGATTTTGGTAGTTGCAGATATCAGTGGGTCTTTCGAAATAGACATTACAATTATCAAAGATCATATCTTTGATAATTTCATACCCAGAAACGTAGAAAGGTGATAGGCCTAGTTTATTTTATAAAACAAACTTTTGATAATACGTATGAAAAATGAAAAATGAAAGTACCAATGAAAAAGACAAATCAGCGTATCCTCACATTTACTTTGCAAGTTGAGTATTATGTAAAATTAAAACTCATAATTTTCAGTCGCTGTGTCCCTTCCCTTTTATCCCTTCATTTTGATTAAACATAGTTTGCTTGAGATACGGCCATACATCCTATTTTATGGCTGATATAGGTAACTATTGGGCACCACTACATCTTTATATTGGCCATCAATCGGCAAACACACTCGGTCACACAACACAGTCAGTTGCAACTGACACATTTTAGGAAATAGATTGTTGTAGGTGAAGTCCCGACGACCGCGGCCGACCGCCGCATTGACAAACGACTCCGTCCACTTCATTAATTGCGGTCCACTCGACCGCTGCCTCTAAATAATTCACACACGCCAACCCTCCAGCGCCGCAATCTACAGCGGACACGGTGGAAATTACGAGCGCGCCTCTTGAAGACTCCATTCCAACAATTAACTTTGATTTTTTGACGAGCCCCAAACGCGGTTTAGGGTTAAGGCGGTGACCCTTGCAGGGTTCATTTGTTTGTATCGGTTGACTTTATCGCTTGATTACCTTGTGTGCCGAAGGGTACTTCATCGTTAAGTAACAAACATTGTTTTTTAATGACTATAACACCATAATAATACCCTAATGTTAGAAATTCCTCGAACAAGACATTTTTGAATCACAAGTTCAAAGTTTAGGCCACAATTTGATTTGCTATCTCTTAACAATAATCACAAAAGTTATATTCTAACTCATTTTGTATTGATAAGAAAACCATTTAATTTGTCGCAACTCCATTCCAAAAACTGTTATAATAGAGTACAAAAGATTACGTCATTACCCAAAGAAACCGCTCCTACAAGTTGCCTGGGGCCAAAAACTTCTGTAATTTCTCAGGAACGATTGCTAAAGCGGTCTCCAAATAATTGGATTCTATGTGCAAACACAGAATCGATCGACTCCCGGTATAATTTATTTGAATTATTTATTCACTTTTTGATTCCGAGACTGTTAGACGAATTCCATTACCAATTTATTTAGTAAAAACTTTTCTATTTACCGAAAATTGGAAACGATATTGTATTTACTGTTGCTACAAGTCAGTAAACACGCTTTATTAATGCAGCGTATAGTATTTTCACTTTAATTAAATTCGTTACTCAGAATGCAAAGATGGTAATAAAAGTAGCGAAGCGTTTCGCGCGCATTGAAATTGATCGGTTTACCTGAACCACGTTCCGTGTTCAGCAAATCATCGGCGCGGATCCGGAGTTCGTCCGATTAAATACATTTTTTAATCGGCATACCTCTCGGTGCGGTTAACCTGCGATACGGCTTCAAAGCGATCCATTATTCGGTGCCGTGGCCAGCGGTGCGTGCCCTTGTTAATCATTAAATAGACGCTGCAAAGGGAACGTCTTTCATTTCTTCCCTCAAAACTTCCGGTTGGATTTCGAATGAATTCTCAAGGGCATCTCAATTACCATAATCACTTAAAACGCACTAATAACCTTAGCGAAAATCGTTAAACGCCGCATTCCCAACAATCTCTTCCGAACTATAGAAAAAGGTTCTATGAATACGTAATCTCTTAATCTGAGGCGTCGAATGTCGATTGCGCAATAACAAGAGGTTGGACGAGCAAAAAGCAGCTGCGTTCCACTCGCAGCGCTCGTAACTAGGCCCGTTACGCAATACGGTAACGTCCTAATTGATTCCTCGCCCTTTCGGCAGACGGGCGTCGCATTATCGAGCACAGGTGCCACGGCTCTCCAGTAATTTGCTTCCTCGCGACAGACGCCAACAATATCGGCCCGCTCCTATCCTCCGTTCCACCTTTAATTGTATATCGGAAATTCTTTTCGTGACGTGACTCGATTAGTAATAAAGTTTGAACGCGACGCTCTCCAACGGAAATGGCTTAATTTTCACCAACTTAGCTGCTCGACACCCACTCCGCGAACGCCTATTAAAGGAGTGTGTAAATCGAACGAGCGCTCTGTAAAGTGAAGTATGGTGAATCTCTAGCCGATTTGTATGCGCGCCGAACTCTCACTAAGTAATTTATCTGAGAGTATTTTTGGCGGCGATGGGGTGCGGTGTCTCGCAGACTCCTTTGAATCGGAGACGTGTCTCCACTCTTTCAATTACATTAAAAGCTTAATTAGGAATATTAGCGAAGTATCCTCGTTTACTTCATGCTCTTTGCTAGTCAGTTGGTTACTGCGAATTTTCTCGAGTTTGTTCGAAGAGTCTTCACCGCCGGCCGAAGTTCTGAGATGCTTAGACGAAATGCGGCTCGCAATTAGAGTAATGGACGTAACCTTCCTGAGCGAAATTAACGCCATTCGTCTATAGCGACGTAAGGGCGCACTCAGTACAATTAAGTTGCGGAGTGGAGAGAAATTGCAACAAGTGCAACGGGCCTCGTCGCGTCCACGCTCCATTTAACCCACTCAGTTTGCCGAGCGTTCCGAAACCTCTGCCAACTTTTATACCACACGAGCGGCCATTGCCGCGGACTGTGCAGTCCATTGCCCCCTCCAGAACCCAACCCAGCTGGACTTGACGTTTCCAACACTTCAAACACTCAATAAACGCATCTTCTTTGGTAATTGAAAAATTTTCCTGTCCCCTTCAATCGGCGCTCCGGAGTCTATTGTTTACCCGAGATTTTTTCTTTTTTCCTCGAATCTCCTCTCTTTTTCAAGTATCCCTTTTGAAAAGTTCTGTCTGTACTTAGACTGTATCGAGCTTCTTTGGAGTGCTTGGAGTAAAGCGGGACGCAATTGTCTTTTCAGCTTTTCCTACATGAAAACGTTGTTTTGTTTTCTCTAACTGACTAAGAACACTAAAGTTGTGCAGCACCATATCAACTCAAGCCGTTTAATATTCTTTGTATTTAACTCCCTGCTACGCACACTAAACGGGATCGTAACGTTATCGCCATGCCAGTCGTCGTAGCAGCGTGTCTCGCCATAACCAAGTTGGTTGTAAATACAATTTGGTTATGTTAAAGTTGACGCCTACTTGTCATAGTAATCCGAAAAGCGATGCGGTGCCGATTACCTTACGATATATTAATATGTCACATTAGGATAATATCTGTCTTCAAAGTGATCTTTAAGAAACTCCAAAGTCAAGAAATCTGTTATCAAAGTGATTTTTAAGAAACTCCAAAGTCCAAATATTGTTTGTTTACTTATCATCATTTAAACAATTAATATTATTACTTTCAATATTTATTACTATTCTACGCCATACTTAACAATAATAAATGTGTGGAGTTATTAGGCTGACTTTAGCCATGACTTACAAAATTCGAAACAACATGTAAATAAGATGGCATCATTTACTAGAGAATAAGCGTCGTAATTGTCAATCTTCATAGACATGTGTCCATTAAATATAAAATATGGAGCAGTATAATGCCTGTTTCCTCAAACAATTTACCTAATGTCGGTAACGCTCCATCACTTTAACTTTCTATCTTCTCTCCGTCTTGCCGTACGTTTAGACACGTATGAATTCTTTTATTTTCGTCTCGCAATCTACATTCGGAAACGTACTTTAAATGTGCGATAGAAGGTTGTAATTCGTGTGTGTGACTGTGGGACTTGTTGCTGCCCCTCAAAGGCCGAAGTCCGGATCAAGCTGTCTACCCGAACTAGCGCTTCCTTCCCCATTTTCGGGGGAAACAAGGGAAAAGTGTTTTTGGGACGACAATATCGCTATCTGTTCGCGAGCACATAATTTGTCGTACGAGACTTGATGTGGACACCCTCGATTTGTCCTCTGATACGATACAGTCGCTATTCCAGCTCTAATGCGTGTGTTACTTTTATTATTTCTGACTCGGGACGTTTACGCGAGAAACAATATCTTAATCGGCCCTTCTGGATATGTTATCGTGTTAGGCCGGATAAAGATCGGGCCGTGTGATCAGCCCCAATGAATCGGATGTTTTCTCTGGACCATTGAGTAGATTTGTATAAACAAAGTAAGTTATTGCTTAAACGCGAATTTATACAATACAGAGAGCGATTAAAATATAAACAAAACTATTATAATAAGAAAAAATATAAAAAATCGGTGTACATGGGCCACTTTTGTTTTTTCTCATCAGACGGGAATTGTCATAGCCTTCAGGTGATTCAGGTAAATTGCGAAAAGTATTTTAAACATCATCATCATCATCATCATCAGCCTGTTCTTGTCCACTGCTGGACATAGGCCTCCCCATTTTAAACATGCAAGACTCAAACTTTGGCACCTATTTATACAAACATTTGTTTATTACTTTTGAAATCAACCGGTCTTTACTTTCGGTTTGCAAATATAATGATAAATATTATAATACTCTTGTACCTTTATTCTTACCAATTGCTTATTCAAAGATCTTTTTTTACAATAAGGCCACAGCAACATCACGAAAATACACATATATTGCACTGAATAACTTTTTATTTCACTTTCAGAGGTGACGTTATGGATCGTAAAAACTTTCATTTTCTATTAACTTGCATAAACCTTGCTTTATTTTGGGTTCGGGTGATCTGGAGAGGTGAGTGAACTCTTTATCATTCCAGTTTATATTGGAAAATTTGAGCTACTTAACTGTTAGCTTTACAATAAAGTGTGCATATTCTAGTTAATAAATTGAACAACAAATGGAATATTGTCAAACTCTCGGATTTCTTTTATGTGCTTCAATGTATTCAAATAATTAAAGGAATAAAGTAGTTGACATTTCAGAAATTATTTATTCATAAATACAATTACGGCAACAATATTTTCCAAGAAACTTTATTTTTCGTACGAACGTTTATTTGTCATTCATATCAACGATTCATGCATTTTTTCCCGGAATGCCCTCAGAGAGCCCCCCAGCTGGTTTACATCAAACCGTTTCCGGTAACGCAATAATACCCCTCTCACACCGCTGAAATTTACCTTATTAATTTCGTTAGCACGAAATAATCACGCTGGCTGCCTCCACTGATCCTTAAAATTATTTACGTGGGTACCCCCAACATCCCTCACGGTATTATGAAATGTGTTTACGTGTAACAAATGTATACCTGCTTCGGTTTTCCGCGATCCGAGTGTACGTCACTTTTGGATTACGGATACATGTTATTTTTCAAGCGTTAGCGGCGCAATGGTTGTTTCTGATTGGTTTATAGACGAAAGTTGGCTAAAGTTCGTGTAAGTCGATAACTTTGCAGCTAAATAACATAGTTATCCATAAGTATTTCACGTTTATTGAGTCTTTTGTAAATTAAGCTATAGTTTAGAAGTTTACGGTTCCAACAAGATCGGCCAGCAAAAGACAATCAAAATATCGACAAGTTAATGCAACTCCATTTCTTCCCAACTACCTTTGTTAGAATGAACGTTGTTATTTACATACGTGCATGGATATCAAAATATGTCCGTGAACGAAATAGACACACTCTCGTCTCCATCCTAGTGCTTAACTAGAAAATCTCTAGACACACTTCGAAAATTATCTGAAAGCCAAATCTGGCGAGAGCCGTGCAAGTGTCCCGGCACGGAGCTTACCCGCGGTGACAAAAGCACGTGCGTTTATCCCGCGATCTAGTCCCGGGACCTCGTCTTTTTGCTTCGCTATCTGATCGGGAACTTCCCGACTGAGTTATGGCTTAAGAACTTACCACTCCGACGGCCGCCGACTTGCCTCGAGTCGAGGTTTGAACTAGACTTTGATAGGTTCCGATGTGCATGTGTTTGCATTACTCACTTGCTGTTAGATTGTAACTACAAACTTTGTGATGTACTCGAATGACTACATTTTTAGGGGTTCATACCTACGTTCGTAGTTGCCTACGTAAAAGAAAGCTGATAAATGTATACTTCAACAAATATTAATTAGGATATTGGAAATACAAGTGAGTGAGTAGGAAACTGGACTAAAATTATGCAAAAGGTTGTGATTTTTCAAGAGGTCTGAAATTGATGTAAATTAGACAAGACTCTCTGTCTGACTTTTTTAAGCCTGTATCTGCCGTTATTAAAACTAACGTCTTATGAACAAAATAAAGTATTCGCAAAATATTGTATCGAAATCACACAGTTACTATTAAGATATACTTATAAGACTATAAAAGATAAGTATCTTTTATACGCTACAGAAAATATAATATTTCCGGGAAAATCCTGTAAAGTATTAAACGACAAACGAAATTCCACGTGAAAGAAGCCATCCGTTTCCCTAAAAATATTATTAAACTAAGTCTAAGTATCCGTATAGCAGAGCAAACAGAGACAATCTTAAATATTAACGGAAGCTCTAAGGAATTCCTATGGATCAAAATTTCAATTGAGTGATAACAAAAGAAAAAGTTACGAAGAGTATACTTTCAGCGTAGTTTTGTGTGCGAAATGAAGCTAGAAATCTTTCTAGGGGAATTGTCGAAAAATTCGTGAAGTTTTAACTTCGTCTACGGAATTCGTCGAGAGGGAAGTTGACGCAGACGCGCGAAGGCGTCCCGACTGCATGTCTCGTTCGCTACTCTCACTTGCCACGAAACTAGACTTGTGACAGAAAAAAAAAATAAAAAAACTTTCCCAATTACCTATTCAACGACTCCGTTCAGAAGGAGCCCACCGCTCCTCGAACAAACGCCTCTATGAAAAGAAATCACCGAATAGGTGAGCGCGGGTAAACTCGCGAGTAAACATTTGCGTATGTAAACTGGAATTATTCACGAAAAAACTTTTAATGGCGTCCCCGGAGTTCCCGTCAAACATTTATCAACAAAAGAACGAACGTCCCGCAGGCGATGGAACTTGAAATGTATGGAAATTACCCAGTCACAAGCGGGAGAACAATTCACTAACGTCGGCATAGGCAAATGTTTTTGTTGCAGCTTGTTTCGTTGTAACTTGTTCGGATTTCAAGTTACGACTGTGTTGAGCGTTGTGCGATGAAGCGCTGAAGGTTACGCGTGTTATTATGGAAACAGAAAAAATAAAACGTTCCAAAGGAACTTAAACCGGCGAGTGATTCGTCAGATGTTCGCCGTGAAGCGAGCGCAGCCCCTCGTTGGGCGCCAAATAACTCGGAACGGAATAATGAACCGCCTCAGATACTTCAGCAAACAATCCCTGTCATTGCTCTACTGCAGAGAAAGATTAAGTTTTCATATTTTTTTACTATGCAGTATTTTAACAATTTCTGTTATGTTTACTTAGGTTATTTTAAAGTAGAAAATAGGATTATTATTATTAAATTGGATTGAATTAATTTAAAGCGTTTTATTTCAACGAATTATCCGCATCTGACGCTGAACGCTGACCCAATTGCAGCAAATGAGAACATATTTGCAATATGATATCAATAAATCGCCGAGTGCTATCTGCTCTGCCTAATTTCAAAGATTAACCGAGAAGTCAGATAGAATAAATACGTTCCGAACGGACACCGATTCATTTGCATTTCAATCAGAATGATATAGCCGGTGGAAAGGAAAATCCGCTCCGTCGCCTCACTTAAAGCTTTTGAAATATTCCTATAACTTCTGATTCTACGAGAAAAAAAGCCTATTTGAATTGGAAAGATCAAAGCGTAAAAATTTATCGTTACAAAAAGCGCGCTATGAACGTCCAAAAAGACGTCAGGCACTTATTATTTTAACAGAGCGAGTGACTCGTCTCCTCTCCCGTTCTATTTGTCTTTTCGATTGTTCCGGTGCATAGACTCCTCCATTACTCAGCACTGAAAGGAAAGTTTTGTATTCAATTTGGTATTATAATTCCCATTTGAAGTCGCCACGCACCATCGCGCCGACATCGGCTATGTAAATGGGCGTTTCCGGGACTTAGTCGCATTTTCGCCAAAAAAAAGCGTTGAATAATTTCTCAGTAAAAATTTTACCTGGAACAGTGATGCTGCTAAAACATCCCTTTTTCAAGTACGAGTGTGTTCCTCTATTATTATTCATAATGTTCGCATCGCAGACCGCATAAAGCGTGGCCGTAGTTGGGCCGACATAGATACGTAGGCGCGGCCATAGCAACATTTATTTACCTAACCACTTGCACCCCGGTAAGTTGTTCGGTTTGTGTAAATATTTCTGTGCGCTTACCTGACGTGAATTTTTATTCAGGCTCGCGCGCGCACCTCCGGCGGGAGACAAGGAAACATTTCAGAGTTTCTCTTCAATTTAAAATGGAAACTTATCCCTCGGCTACCATAAAGTCTGCATTTTCCATAGAAATCCACGTAGCTCGGTGTATTCGATCCTAACCGGTGTCCACACTGAATCCTCCTGGATTTAGCCCGCGCATTGGCTGAACGGTAGCTTCGAGAGCCTTGCGTCTGCGACGTGCGACAGGTTTTATTTTACGAGATGTTTTCCGCGACCGTTTCGCAGATACTAAAATAATAAGAGTTTTACGTCGCCGCGTATTATGTAGCTTTTATGGCCCTCGGCGCTCGGCTCGAGCGCTGTTACAGTAGCTTACGAGAGCTCTCGTGACGAAATAATTAACCCACTGCTGCTCGTATTAGACTCCACTTTAACCCCCACATTGACTACTTTTAACATTTTAATGGCCGCCTAAAGGAACTTCCACTGGGAACCGCTTATTTCGCCCGTTTTAATAAAAATACGATACTCCAAACAATTTAGTTGTTATCTGAAATTCAATTAGCGATGTAACGAGATTTGTTCCTTATATTTGGCAAGGGTCAGCTCGGTTTTAATTAGGGAAAATGAATTCAGATCCCTTTGAGTTACATTGTTAGCCGCTGACATAACTTCAGATCAAGTTTCAGAGCAGCCGACGGCGCAAAGATCAAGGTACTTGATATTTTTTTATTTTAAAATTAGCATCAAACAATTGATGTAATATGACGTCACGTGTTTACGAGAGGCATGAAATCACAGACGCGATATAGGAGCGGTCCGAACGTCTATATTCGGGCGAGAGACAAGGGACCGATAACAGATTACCCGCAAACACGTTTTAAATTCATTTCCCGACCCGAGAGCCGATCGCTCCCCGATAAAATGTGGGGAGGGCCGGGAAACGGGGACATATTTACTTTGTCTCCCCGCGGCGCCCGCGGCCACTTCCCCGGTCAGGTAACGTTGCCAAGTGGCAAAATATTTGTCCTGGCCGTTACCCGTCTGTTCCGATTTAAGAACATTAGCTCCTCACAAATCCGAGCTCAGTTTTAAGTCCATTCAGTTGCGCCGCTCGCGGCCGAGTCGAGTATGCGGACTCGGAATAACTGAAAGTGAACTATCAATTCAACTTATTTTAGATCTCGCAATAAATCCGCAGGTCGTTCGTTCAGTGAACGCGGTCCCGGATTTTGTGCCACGAGTAGCCAGCTATTCACGCTGGGAACAGAATTACACTGAATGAATGAATATTGGCATTGAGGCGGGAGGCTGGTTAGTATTCTTTCACTCCATTTGTAGTGCAACGTAAAATAAATTCAGCATTACAGTAATGAACGCTTAGTTTATCTTGACGTATTTACAATCTAAGCTAGTTGTTAGTTAAGCAAAAAATGTATGCAGTTTTATTGAGTTTTCCTAATAAAGACCCAAAATAGCGTCATAGTCTCCGTCGATCTCGCTTAAGAGCCGACGCCTTTCAGCTCGTAGAGGCTAAATTTTGTCGTGTTACCCAATTCTGAAACTCGTTAACACAACTGTTGTTGTAACGGTGGGGCCGGACAACTTGCCCACTACGGCTAAATCCATTAGTCCGTCAAGTGCGACGTTCGACGCCAGTAATTTTGACACAAGGCTCTGGACACCCGACACTTTCGGTTGCTTTGTCACAACACAGACATTACACGGCTAATCGAGTTTTCGAGACCCCTTCAAAAATCGAATCGTGATCCGCGCATAGTATATGTATTTAAACTTTTGTAAGTTTCGTCTTACATTTGTGTTAGTTTCACAATAAATGTATTCTGATCTGATCTTTTCGTCAATCATTTGGCCCTGTTGTTATATCTATTTATTTATGAGATCTTCCCTGATTGCTCCGCCATCGCACTGATAAAATGAATAAAAATCAGCACAGATATTTTTTGTTACAAGAAAAATATCTCAGTTATAAGACGAAATTGATAAAAAATATGTCGAAACTTCGAGTGGAAAAGTAGAAATGATTACTCAGTATCTTCTTGTGATAATGTTTCTGTAATCTAAGGGACAACTCTTCAAAAGGAAAGTGGGAGAATAGGGGCGCAAAAGTATTTAAATCCCGGCCGTTTTTATTTATCTTTGCGGAGCGCCGACGGCGGTTAAATATCTGAGGCTGCCGGCCTTCCAGAGACAAATGTAAACATGCCGCGCCTTTGAACCACCATCCTCCAGATATGTCTGCTTACCATAAAGTTTTGACGTCCAACTTAGATTGTTTTACGTTTGTGATACATTTTTCTTTTCCAATGCAAACTCTCCGTTTTGTCAGATCCGTCGAAACATCAATCAATTTAGCGAACACATATCCACACTACCAGGCTCCCTTGGGCGCGGGCGAGTTAATACATAAATATCCACGTTATAAATAAAACCAACGAAACTCTATATTATACTTTTAACGTAACCTTTTTACGCACCTTTGGTATCGATTTACATGATAAACGGACATTTAGTCTAGAGAAATTCTTAGTTCGAGTAAATCTCACATTTCTTAACGGACATTTATTTTAGTCTTGAGAAATTCTTAGTTCGAGTAAATCACACATTTCTTAACTACTAATAAATAATAATAATAATAAATCTTTATTAGAAAACTTAGTGCACAATATTAGATCTTAAAATCTACATTACATTTAAAGTTCCGGGTAACAATATGTGTGCCTGAACTAGGATTTTCCTGTGTTTCAGGCAAAAACCTTTAACTTTGATCCGCTATGCGCTACATGATATGGATTACCAACGTTTGGCATCACATAAAAGTGTATCAAGGTATCGTAGATTCACAATTGCAACTTTCGTATTCGCGACTCTCCAAACTCCTCCCTTGACAAAACATATTTTCTCTGGAGCAGTTTAAAGATGGCATACATAATCTAGTGCCGGATGCGTTTCCTCAAAGAGTCCGTATCAACATAAGTCCTCCGCGCTTTGACTTACGTAGCCTTCACGGCTAAAGGAGTGTCACGTTTTCTTTCTTCGCCTTTCCTATGCGACTGCTATCAAAATATTCAAAGCTCCCATCGCCTTGTATTTGTTAAAAGCTATTGGGGCATGAATTGCTGATATGGAACCGTCATCGGCGAAATGTGAAGTTTCGTTTGCTTCGAATACTGAACTACAAATATGGTTATTGTGGTACCAATAAAATGGGTTTTAATGTTTGTACAATATAGTGCAATCAGTAATATTGTTAGTGAAAGCTCAATAATATAGCATATATATATTAGGTTTTATTCAACACAATGTTATGTAGACCAGGTAGAGATTTATTGTTGATTTTTAAAATATGTAGTTGAATGTAGACCTAAACCTAAAGTTATTTCTTATTTCAGTCCGGTTAGAAATCATAATCCCTTGGCAATAGTTATTCAATGCTGCTGATACAAATATGTGTGTGTGCCTACATCATTTTATTTCCTGCCTCGTTATATTGCTGTAACATTATTTATCAGTTATTTCCTAAGCACACTATTACTAAGGGAATAAGCAGACGGCAAATAACAAATGCAAAATACTATTTGAACACATAATAACATCGTTGAAAATTTGCAAATAAGATGCACACAGGGGAAGTGTGGAGATTCTGTATATTTGTATAACTGATGCTTCACGTGCCGATGTACTAAATCGGAGGCGTGAGAGGGCTTGAAATAACAAACGAAATCGCGGACGTGTATCCAGCTCCGTATAACATTTGGGAGGCAAAAGGAAAATATGAAAAGGCGGAATATTGCCCGACGAAATTACGATCGCTTTAGATTCCGTACGGCCCATTGAGGGGTGAATTGTTACCTTCGTACATTGCTATAAAGAATCTATTTGTTTTTCTCCAAAGTCAAGTGATATTGATTGTGTTTTCTCTCTGTATGAGACAGTGGTTGGATTGAGAGTGTTTCTTTTTTGGTGTTCTTGGTTAATTTATCGTCTGGAGAGTATTATGGGAACAATACTACTAAAGTGGGATTGTTTTTTGGTAATGGTATGTTTGATGTATTTTGCGTTCAAATGTTAAAGCTTTTTATGGGGGGGTGAGAGTACACAATGAATTAGTTATTTTGTTATAGGTTGCTTGGTTGAGGAAATATTTCATTCGTATTAAAACATTTTGATTCTTTGACTGATTGATATTATAATAACAACTTAATTTTTTTATTAAAAAATATTGATACTAGGTATACTAAATATACATCTACTTACCAAAAATATTTTATAAAACATTTACAGTAAACCAAAACTGTTCTGACTACTTGTATCGTCTAATTGAATAGAAATACATCAAGTTCGATGTACAAATGAGTGACCTACCCTGTGAGAGTTCGCGGCGCAAGTCGGCCGGCCTCTAATGAGAAACTATCAAACTCCGCCGCCACATTTGTCTTGTTAATGCTAATATTCAATTCCCCAGCGTCGCTACACCATCCCCGCTTTTAGTTCCTGCAAGCGGCCGCGCGAAATTTAATATCAATTTATTACGCGCAAACTTCATAAAAACTATGGAACCCGGTAATCTGCGCGCTTAATGTTGTTACTACATTATATTATGGTAATACTGTTAAACACGTATTCATATCTGTTACACCATTAAATCGGCTAGTTAAACACCAATGCGGCACACTGGACATACCACGGGCCACGATAACAAATAGTTACCATCATTCTTTCAGCAGGCTCCATTCGATTCAGAGAAGTAACAATGAGAAAGAGCAAGATTAATTTTTACGAACTTAAGGCAGGGACTGCAAGATTGGTAGACGCCATTTAACAACGTATGCACTCTATGTTAATCCGGGTGTTTGTCAAGCTCTCGCCGGTTCTTTATAAAATAATGAACGCTATAAAACACGGGAGTGCCCACTGCAATAGGTATATTTATTTAAATCGTCTCGCATGCAGATGAGCGCCGACTCTTAAATGTCGCCCTTTGTTTCTCCCGGTGTTTCCGTTAACTTTTACCGCTCAACTTTTCCCAAGACTAGATTAGTTTTACTCCGACGATATCGTAAATTGAGCAGCGACTGTAATGGCGCGATCTATCTTGCGGCCATAGTTAATGTTCAATTGAGACTTAACAAGTGTGTATGATAACAAACCGTAGTTTGCAGTATCGAGCCCGGTGTTAGGTCAACATAGTTCGGTTATCGCCTGCCCCAAGTTAAAATGGTATGCAAGTTTCGCCCGGCTGGTGGTAACCGTCTGACGTCTCTATTCATTACTGAGTAACCGGCCCTCACAACTTTGTTCACACAAACTCGCTACTCCTACTTTCCCTATAAAGTAGAGTTGTGACAGCGAGTAATGTCTCCTTATATTGTTCTGGGGCTAAGAGGTTTGCCTTCTAGTTGTGATGAGAATTGTTAACTTTTACACTGTCTAGCTTCTTGTTAATTTATAACGAGCGCGCTCTGAATTTTTAACACTGTATTAATCTTCGGTCGAATTTGCGTTAACGTTTGGAATCGAAGAAAATAGGTCGTTACAGTTTATTAATGACCGAAGAAAGGTCTTAATATCGGGCTTGGTGCGAGGAGTTTCGGCGATAATCGATACTTGCGAATATCGATTATGAAGTTAGTGCGAAAATCATCGGGTGTGGGTGGGCGCTTGACAAATGTCCGTTATAAGCGCAGAACAAATTGGTGCAATTAATTACGGGCGTAGCGCTCAGGCGGCAAATATTATCAAGATCGTTAATTTCGACATCTTAGTGGAAGACGTCTGGCGCGATATTGCGGCGAGAGCGGCGCATACGGCGGCGGAGATTCGCCAACTATAAATTAACATGCCATCTTTCACTTTTAAATCTCGAAGCAACATAGTCAACGGATATAGGTGTTCTATCTAAAAGAAAACTTAAAGAGATTATGTATTCATCTGGATTATGTATAAATAAATTCTGGATTATATGTAAAATACATATAGATAATTCTAGTGTTAGGTTTAATATGCCGTTGTCATAGTTATAACATGTAACAACTTCTGTTTGTTATTAGGTTACCCTCGAAAAACAACGCAATTTAATAATAATAATATTATTATATATAAATTTCTTTAGAAATTCATTTAACCACAAATTCCACGAGTTCGGTATTAATATAAACAAGCTGAAAATAGAACATTTCATTGGACGAGAAGCCTTATAGAACATTTGATCGCACGATTTTTTCTTTCTCGACAACGTTAAAGGACCCATTATAAAAATCAAAGTAATTAATCCAATCAGTCGTGTTAAAGTGTTCGATTGAAAAAGAACGTTTCCTTTGAGTCTCAGTGGTTCTTTAATAACTTCTGCGGTTAAAACAATTGCGAAGGATTTGCGCTTGCTTCGTGAAAAAGTCGCAACGTGACAAATGGGAATTTACAACTTTTGAAATAAACAACTTACTTACGTTTAGTAGACTGTTGAGCATTGAACGTTTAAAAGATTGATTTTTCTAACAATCAATTTAAGAATTTACAAAGAAATCCTTTTTATTGTATTTAAAGCAATGAGATAAATGATAACTCTTATCTTAACTATATGTAAAAATATGACTTTTATATTTATGTAAGATAATTTAGTCAGCTGGAATCGTTAGGAAAATGAAAAATTGTTGAACAAAAATGCTAATACGTTCTAATTGTTAGCTCAACGAATTTGTCCCCACACATGGATTACGCAAATTCGCGTACATTTTTCGTAACGATTCAATCCCGAGTTACTTGTGCCCATAAAACATGAATATAAAACTGTGAGAGTAACACATGACTCTTAATGAAAAGTATATTATCTCACATAAAAACATTTTACGAGTGCGTTCGTTTTCAACGGCGGTTATTAAATTAAATCATAATTTACACGCGCCGAGTTAAATCAGACTGTAAGCTCGTGAAATCGCAATAAAAATTATTAGACTCGTTACAGCTTTTCCTCGCTAGACCCTTTTTATTCTTTTTCATATTAGACCCGTTCTCAGGAACAATGACGTCATAAATGCCGAAGCGATTTTTCATTCCCATCATAAATGTTCACTTTCTCCATTTAACTCGGCCACTGAAACAATGTTCGGGTGACGCGTGAATTTATTAATACTTTTTATATGTTCCTCTTTATTACCTGAATTTGTTCCAATAGGAACCTACTTGCGTGGTCGGGACAGTGTTTGGGATCGCCGAGTCCTTTGTGCGGGACATTGGATGTAAAGTATTTTTATGTTTAATTTCTCTGATATTTAATAATTGAGTACCCACGTCGATTTAATGGAAGCTGGTGATTTGAATTTTCCTCTTATTTTATGTAGAAATTTTGATGTGAATTCCAATTTCGCAATCCAATGTTAATGTTGTAACTTATCTTAAACATTCAGCAGATACAGTTGCAGCTCGCCGGCATATTTTTTTTAAATATAGCTTAGTTTTGTTATCAAAAAAAATTTCATCCGTGCATCCCCAGAAATATTCTTATATATGTATATCATTAATAGGATCAAAGAACCATCCCCCTTTGTTCATCATAAATCTATTATAGTTACTAGAATGGTGTTAGCGGCGCATAAACATTTCATATGACTTCGATAGTGCCCCCCGATCGTGTTTACAGCCTTCATAAAAATCCATAAGAACTCCCTTCTACTTCGGTAGAGAATGCTTTTATTGGCACTTCACTAGTACCAGGTACTTGTTATCTGTGGCCAGTAAAACTTCTTCAATTCATAAATTACGATCTGCACTGCTTACGTAGGTTTATAGGCACGAATTGTATGTTTTAGTGATACTGTGGTTGGAATTCAGGCACTTGTTGTCTTTCTTATTTTCCTAGTTCTTTCTCAAAAAAATATAATATAATGAAAAAATAGTGAAAGAATTAGTGATTTTATCAACTTGACAAGACCTATTTGTGTACAATGCTTATTCTTGATTATGATAATCCTCACGTACTATGTTAATATAATTGAACTATTTTCGTTTATCGATAATTGATAATATTTGTCACTTTATCGTCGGCCTCTTGTTCCGCAGATCGATGTAATATTAAGCTGTAAAAAACATTGTACGATAAACAATATCAATAACACGATTACCTAAAAACCAAAACAAAATTCAAAGTGGCCGCACAGTCCCCAACACAAACAAAACCACAACCGTCTCGGGAACATTTTAATATCGCTAATAGGTTATCCGCATTGATTCCCCACAATAGAGTCTGATACTCTTCTTTGAGGACGTAAACGTATCATTCTATCGACGGCAAAGGCCGAGCCCGAGAGCCGATCGCGTGATCTAAGTAAACCTTTCATGTATATTTTATTCCCGATATTTTGATGGTGCCCTCGCATCACGTTCATTCAAATGACATATTGGAGAAACGTTTGAGCATGCCCTGATCGAGAAAGGATCCACAGTTTTCTTTCGAGAGTAAAACCAAATACTATCAAGTGGAGAGCGTATATAAGGAATTGATTTTGCGATTCGCGTACAAGCGTTTGTTTGTGAACCAATTTGGGACCATATCTTTCGCATTGTGTTTTAACATATTGTTTAGGATGACACTTATGATAAGTGTTCAATAAAAGGACTAAGGATTACTTGTTGAGTGAGCTAGCTAGTAACTTCTTTGACATTATGAGTAATCATGAATTTGTGTTTGTAACTGTTCTGTTTATTATAAATAGTCAATAAATGTAAACAAAGTTTCAAGCCTACACAATAACACATGAAAACGTTAAAACACAAATAGCACTCAACTTATTACAGCGACAATTATCACAAAATGAACCTGTATTGTCACCTCATAGTCTCCATAATGAAGGCATCCGACATCATTCTTCATTAACTTGAAAAATTGTTATGGAAACGAAAACTGCCCTCTTTCCAACACAATCCGCCATTCTGCTACGAAATTTCCATCCGCGTTGTTTCTTTGTTGTGAAAAATGTTATTTAATTTCGGGCAATTATTACACGCGCTCTACGAAATTACTCTAAGGAATAGGACTCGCGGATGTTGGTTTTATTTCAGGGGAAACGGTTCTTTTCTCTACAATGAAAGCTTTATGCCGCGAAATGGGATTCCCGCTGTTAACGTAATCTGTTACTCGTTATGTTATGGAGATTGTAAATGGTTTGTTACCGTTGCCGCTGGTGCATGCCGCATCCCGTTTATTTGGTGGATGCAAGAAGTTGGTTAAGTTGTAGATTGGTTACATTCGGAACTCTACGATATGACAAATTTCGTAATTTTTTTGTGTACAGTCGTATTTCTCGTGTAGATGTGAATTTTTATTACAATTCGGTCATCAAAAGTACAAAATAAGATAGAAAACATAAAAGGAATATGTAAGACAGGATTACGTCATTTATTTTCACTTAACATTTATTTTTAATGAGTAAATTTGCTATAGATTTGTAGGAAGCGGGGGTATGTAACTACATAATTAATAATGAATAATACGTCAGGTATATCAAAACCGAGCTAATACTTTATTAATTTCCATAATGAGAACCATATCCATCACTTATCACTTTTATCAAATAACAATCTTAGCAATTGTAGCAAATGCCTAAGACATAAACTACAATTAGAGTTTGATTTATTAATTACAAATTGCACAGCAGCAGTTTTATAATTAACGATAATAATTAATTCGACAATCGAATTAATTATCCAAAGGTGTCTAGGATAAGCTATTGCAACGGTACAACGAGTGTTCCGTGCCACGCCAGAGCCAAGACTGCCTGCTCTGTTCAAAGTGAGCGCCTTTATAGTCGAGTCGAGCGGCGAGGGGGAGTGACTAACGACGCAGCTGGTCGGTGACGTGACCCGTGCACGTGCAGCTTGTTACTCATTCTATAATGAAGGCGAGCGATGACTCCTGCCGACACGGCCAACCTGACTAGCGGTCGTCCTCGAACGCTTCAACTAAAGCATGTCTAGATTTCTGTAACAAAAGAATCGTTCGATCATCCTGACAAAATTAATTAGTCCGGTCTATAGTGACCCTGCAAATCAATTAGTTCTGGTCTGATCTACATGAACCCTTCAGATGTATTACAATTAACCCTTCAGAAATATTATTACAATTTACCCTTCAGATATTACAATTAACCCTTCAGATATATTACAATTAACCCTTCAGATATATTACAATTAACGCTTCAGATATATTACAATTAATCCTTCAGATACATTACAATAGTTCTGGTCTGGTCCACATCGACCCTTCGTATATCTCACACTTTGCTCTGGTCCGGTCTCTAATTAGACCCTTCAGGCACTAGTATTGGTCCGGTTCCCTCTCCCTTTTTTTTAAAGAACCCTTCAACACTAGCCAGTTTTGGTCCGGCCACGTGCCCTTCAAAACTCTGCTCTTTTTTTTTACTTTACTCTTTTTTTTACTTTACTTTTTTTTATACCAGTTTTGGTCCGGCAAACAGCCCTTCAAAACTCTGCTGTTTTTTTAACTCTCTTTTTTTATACCTTACGACCATATAAACCCTTCAAAGATATTTCTTGTAACACATTTTTTTATTGACCAAGTAGTGGGTGTGGATCTCATCCCACTTCTGATGTAGGAAGCGGGGATACAATATTACAACATACTGAATGATACGTCAGTTATATAGAAACCGAGCTAATACTTTATTAATTTCCATAATGAGAACCATATCCATCACTTATCACTTTTATCAAATAACAATCTTAGCAATTGTAGCAAATGCCTAAGACATAAACTACAATTAGAGTTTGATTTATTAATTACAAATTGCACAGCAGCAGTTTTATAATTAACGATAATAATTAATTCGACAATCGAATTAATTATCCAAAGGTGTCTAGGATAAGCTATTGCAACGGTACAACGAGTGTTCCGTGCCACGCCAGAGCCAAGACTGCCTGCTCTGTTCAAAGTGAGCGCCTTTTATAGTCGAGTCGAGCGGCGAGGGGGAGTGACTAACGACGCAGCTGGTCGGTGACGTGGCCCGTGCACGTGCAGCTTGTTACTCATTCTATAATGAAGGCGAGCGATGACTCCTGCCGACAGATTTATAATTTACATTGCGCTACAATTAAAACTATTTATCTTGTATTAAATTAAAAGAGAGCTCGATTTTCCCGACGCCCAAGATCTAACTGACCGTCTTTAGCCACAGTTCAGCAAACGGAATGGCCTTTGCAGTGGAAAGTCACTGGCTAGATTAAAAAAGAAAACAATTAAAGCTCCTTATTGCCCATATTATTTTTCCCCCCTAACGCCGTCAATATCATCTCCTCTCACACCGGTAAGAGAATGACGCGTTCAGGTTTTATTAAGTGTCTTACGTGAATGATATCTAAGGCGTGGCAGGTGCGCGACTCACGCTGTATAGTCTGCGTCGCGTCATTTGTACATTTGCTTTATTACACAGGGTGATTTATATCTTCGCCCGGTGCGTTTAACGGCTGAGGTCTGTCATTTCGCCGTCTTAAATTGAGATTGATCCCTACATACGTTGACGTCTCGACTCCACACGAAATTGTATATTTTTTTTCTCTGTTTTATACCGTAATTTGGTCTAAGTACGAAGCAATGCTGACGTCTTCTAACGCTGGGCGCGTGTATGATATTAAGATTAGGTGTATGTTGATGTTTGAAGGTGGTTCCATGCGACAGTCGTGTTTTGTTTTCTTATTTTGTATCTCAAAGGGTAGATAGGATTAACTTTTGCCAGTGTATGGAAATGTATTGTAATGGAAAATACTTCAAATGTGTGATGGAGTACGTATAATTTTGACTCTGAATTCCTTCCCGCCCTTTCATGATTCCGGCCGATTCAAATTTGCTACTACATAATTTGAAAGAAAATTAATAGATTTGATAGAATGCATGAAGTTGAATGAATGTCGTTACTGGCTACCCCGACGTAAAAATTACTCGTTAGGTGCCCTAAGATTAGTGTAACATTTAGGTCAACTTTCCTCTACAGCGTTTTGTCCTAGTTTGCTTATAGACTTGCTAACATTCTTTATTTTTTTTGTTACAGAGAGGCTCCGACGAGCTTCTTTCGCAGAGTGGCGTCACCGTCATGGCGCCCGCCGCTCCGCATCACGCTGATAACAACAATCAGGACTCCGCCGCGAAAAAGGTAAATAACTATACTCGGGTTTGTAATTCAAGATCAAAAAAACTACTACAAGGTTGCCACTGCAATAAAACATTTTTACAATAGTAGATTCAGTTTTTTGAAAAAATCAACCACATACAACAAATTTATTGGTAATATTAATCCTATGATTTTCATCAGTAATTCCAGTTATTCATATTTCCATAAATGCAAGACGACTTAATAAAAACTTAAACATCGGTAATTTTTGGTAACAAACATGGTATTGTACTTGTAACACTTCAGGGATTCATAACATTTGGTGCAATAAACTACAAGCTAAGTTAAGAACATACTCGGGAAATAATGCGTAACTGTTCCGAGTGTTCGAATGTTTTTGCTCCGTGGTGATTTTGTTTTGTTTTAAGTTTATGTTTTGTGTTAAGTTTTTGTTGTTTAAATACGTAACAAAGAAAATATTTTATTTATCTTCCCGACTCCTCCACTATTGCTCAAAATTATGTCTTCTTAAAATTAGTTAGACATGAGTTATTTATAAGTTTTTTACTAGAAGTTATAATAGGTAAGTAATAGTCAGGCTCAATACAATTTTGAGAACGTATAATTTATATCTAAACTAGCGACCCGCCCTCGCTTCGCTTCGGGGATATCTCTATCTCTATGTAATATATTTTAACCCCGTAAGAGAAATCTATTTTTTTTATCAAAAAAAGCCTATGACACTCACGGATGCCAACAGTGAAAGATTTTTTCAAATCAGTGCAGTAGTTTCGGAGCCTATTCGAAACAAACAAACAAACAAAAAATCAAACCTTTCCTCTTTATAATATTATTACATTACATATCTAAACTCCCCTCCCGCACTCGCACCCCCGCCTTGGTGACGCCCACTTCGCAACGCAGAAATAGTAATATTTTAATTTCGCCATAACTTCAAAACCAAACGTCCAATTTTAATCTTTTAAATACCAAATATTATCTACATAAACTGTACTTAGTGATGAAATAATTTATTTTGATAAGGATTAATAGCATGAGTAAAATAAATGCGTTTAAATGTAGTCCAAAAAAAAAATTAAGATTTTTAAATAAAAAATTGTTGTTGTGCCTCATTCGATGTAAATAAGTATAGTGTGTCGCGGACTTTTTTGTAGATATTTATAAGATCTCCAATTAATTAGAACATTTTATGCTTCTATCTTTTATAGTTTAGGCAGCGTACGCAAAATAAGTAACTTTTCTGGTTGATTTTTTACACTTTGTGTCCAAATATTTTAAGGAACCCTAATTTTTTCCAAAATAAAATTTTGCCTATATTACTCGTGGATAATGTAGCTTTCGAATGGTGAAAGAATTTTTAAAAACGGTCCAGTAGTTTTTGAGCCTATTCATTACAACCAAACAAACAAAGTTTTCCTCTTTATAATATTAGTGTAGATAATGCATTTCATTATTAGATATAGTATGAACCATTTTACTTTAAGAAATTATTATTTTATACGCCTTAATTATCAATAAGTGATGTTGGCATTAAATGAAATAAAGGATTATATTACGAAAAGGTTGTCGAAACCTGAAATCATCACTTGAGAGTGACATAGGTGACTTTACCACTTTTGACAGTGACGTATCTGTCGTAGTTTTTTTGATCTTGAATTACAAATCCGAGTATATAATCATCATCATCATCATCATCATCACCAGCCTGCAGCTTCGTCCGATGTTGGACGTAGGCCTCCCAAAATGCACACTGCTGCCGCCGCTCCAACTATAATATTATCACTGATTTATAAGTTTAACGTACGTAGTACTTTTGTTTTCTAACGACTTTTACTCGAAGTAATCAAATAAGTTGTGTGAGTAGCCTGAACGAAGAATTAAAATAGGGTATGTTTTTCAACAGCATCGATTTTATTTCTGTTTCAAATTTTGAATTCTTAAATGAAGACAACGGTTCTTTAACGGTGAAGGAAAACATCTTGAGGAAACCAGTACACCTGAGAAGAAATTCTAAGGCTGTGTAGTCGACCAACCCGCACATAGCCAGCGTGCTCGATTAAGGTCTTACCGCCCTAGTTAAGGCCCGTGCCCCAGCAATGGGGACGTATATGGGCTGATGATGATGATGATGATGAAATAAAGACAAAAGCAATCATTTTTTAAAAAAGGACTTGACGCAAGCATTTCCAAACAATCAATGATTTAATCGCTTAAAAATAATTCTATTGTACAGTATGACTACTACTGACTCAAAATTATTTTTTAAATTATTTTTTAATAGAACACCACCAAATTGCTTATTATTTTGAAGCATCTTTAATTCCCAACCGACATATGCACGGCCGAGAATCTCCCTCCCCTGCTAGCCTCTCGAAAACAAATTATACGCAATCTTCAAATTTAAGCTAACACTTGACACAATTTCCTGGAACATTATTAATCTAACACAATTAATTAGCCAACATCACTTAATCCAAACACAAATGCACGCGAACAATGAACTCTGAAGAGTGAATACTGATTAATTGGGTCATTTATGCAATTGGGATATTAATATTTTAGCCATTGTATTAGGGGTGAGAGCCATCCGCTCCACCGCAAGCCCGGTGATGATGACAAGGCTCCTCCAAGCCATCATCGTTAGTCAGTTAGGAAAAAAAAAAAAAAAAAAATATAGCCATTGTAGTTGTCGTGGTCGGAGCAGATCCGGCTGTGTTGTATTTTAATTCATTATGGGATTACACCGTGTGGACGGCTGTGAAATAAAGTCGCGGAGTCTGGTTTAGGTGCCGTGGTAGTTTGCATTTGTTTCATGTATGTTAATAATTATAACTGGAACTAGTTTTCGCTGCGGAGGTCAATTCTAATTCCAAAAAAAACATAGCATACAATAATAAAGTGACAATCTAATTATTTACTATCACAACCATATTTACTTCAGTGTCTATTCAATCTGCTTTCTATGATCTTTGTTATTATAAATTGGAGGCGTATCCCAAAAACATTTCCACCTTTAATTACTTCCAGTTTCAATTAATTAATCGGCGCGTGGTTTTTAATTTTTCCCGTCTCGAAAACCACTCTTCCTCGGTTGCGTAATTAACCGAATAACGATTAATCGAGATAAAGCGATAAAACGACGGAATCGCGAAACCGAAATGAGTATTAAAATAAAAGGCCCCTCATAAAAAGCCAACGTGCCATAAAGGGCTTCCCTGAGGACTGAAGGGCCAAATTTTTATTAATCTCTACCCCTGCGATATCGGATGGATTTTTACATAATATATTGAATCAGAAAGGAATTGATAATTTCCGCCAAATGAATCGAATTGATTTTTTTTGCAAGCACCTGTTCTTTCTGTTTCGTCAAATTTACCTGACATTTATTTGAAAGGATCAATAACTGAATACCTACAATTAACATGGTTTACTATTGTACATTAATATGAGAGCAAATGTATGATTTTGTTTTCTTACTTAACACTCGAGATTCAACTATTTCAACCTTATAGGTATTGTATCCGCATTTGCGATATATTCCAAATTTGAAGAATGTATGGTAAATGAAGACTAAGATGTTCCTGAAAGTAGATAAAGATATGTAGATAAATTGTAATATAATAATAATAAGTATATCTCTTTCATATATTTCATGTCATTACATAGACATTAGGATAATTGCTATCAATATCGCAACGGAGAGTTGATGATTCTAAGATATATCTAGCCTTGCTTACTGGAATACTTACATACCGAGCCCTACATGAATTCTGAAGTTTCATTTAGATAAAATACAATGAAATTATTTACAAGTGGGTAGTTTAAAAATGTGTTTATACATTTATGACCAATATAAGAACTTATGTTACAGGAATCAGATAATACCTCTTACATCAAAATAATAACCGTTACTAGAGATTTTTTCCTATTTCCAGATACCAATTACATGGCGAGCGAATATCTAGCCGCATTTCTCGTAACCGACGCAATCTCATACAGATTTCGTCAGTTCCCGGTATCCTCGAACCGAACAGTTGATAAACTAAACAACGAATCAAAGTGGTACCTCTCCCTCTATTTACAGGGTACGACGGTCTACGGCGTCTTTTTTCAATCGCAACTCGAATCAGTGCCGTGAGCATGCATAGAACGTCTATCCTCGTTTTGCGCCGGCAAAATAGGGTACAATCAACAAAGAAGGAGCACTTGTAAAAAAATAAACAAGATCGCAGTTTTGGGCGTGCCCGCTGCACAGTTGTTTCATCGCGTATTTACATAAATACGGGGCGTTGCTTCGCGGGCACACTTTGTTCGCGGCGTGCAAACAGCCTCTTTGTTTGTGCCCCGCCGCCAAATGGATTGCATCATCCATTAAAAAGTTGAAGTACAATGCCGTATCATACTTGCGGCCCGAGCCCTAGTTATCGCAAGAATGTGAGCAGTCACATGCGTGAGATGGTTCCGTGCATTCGAAGGGATGGTTGGAAGTGTAGCCATTAAGTGTTAACCAGCCTAATATACCTTTTTTTTTAAATCATCCTAATATTGTTGGAGTAGACTATTTCTCCCCATTTTCATACTTTTACAATATTATATATTAAAGATGACTTGGCGACTTCAAATAAATTAAAATTCTCAAAAATATAATACAACAGTCTTATTTTGATTGATAAATTATTTTTACCTCAGCCATTATGATTATTCAAATTAAATTAATAAATTAAAAACGTGCTCCCCAAGGGTTGTTGAACAACAAAAAGTTGGGGGCCATTATTGTGCTCTCAATATTATTTCCGAATTAGCCCATCCCGACCTTGACAAGTCTTCCCAGAGCACGCACACAAAAGGAACCTAATACTACTCTCAATAGAAACCGCGGCCTTGTAAATCATTTACGTAAATTAAATAGAAATGAAGCTTCCGTCGAAAAGGAACCATTTTCTTATTCTTTCCTGCAGGCAGTTTATTTTCCCGCTGTCACCGGTCATTATGTCACCGCTATTAAGAAAACGAATGAAAGGAACCACTTCGCAAACGAAATAACTACACGTATTTTCACTGCTTGTAAGATTAAAAACAACTTCATTACTCGACCGTCTATTTCCGCAGCGAAATTACAACCATACTCAGCACGCTAACGTTTGAACACTAATACAATGTTACCACAAGCGGTAAGTTTGCCTTAGTTACATTCGAATTAATTCTGAAGCGTATTCAACTAAGAGAAACGCGTAAAAAGCCCTCCCTATCTTCCGGGCAAAACAAGGTAACGGCGTTAGTTGCGCGTTGTTTTGCCGACCATTTACTCTCACTTGTTAGGGCTCTCAGGAAAAAACACCGCAGTAATCTTAATTACATTGTGATCTCGTTACAGGCCGGCCTTAATTCATAATTAAATAGGGACGTGTCTCTGCTCAGCTTATTTATTTGCTATTTTATGGTTTTGCGATTGCGTCGCCTTTTTCCACTGCGAAAATTTAGGCAGCGCCTTTTTTGTGACACCCCTTTCTTCTTTGTCGCTCTGAATATTCATTTGGAACCCATCGGCGGAATGGCGACTCGTTTTTAAAAGTATTTTTTTATGTCCTCTCTTTGTGTTGCTGCGCGAACACCTCTTGCTGTGAAAATATTGAAGGAAAACACTGAGCAACTGTTTTTTTTATAAAATGCTTTATGGGACGAACTTATCTTGCAGCGAATTTTACCGCTTTCTGTTATTATAAGTATGCAGAAGGTTAAATGCGACGCTTTTTTAATTGGGCAATAACCGCAGTATCTACACTTTTTAATTCTGTTTTCGTCGTACGCCTGAGTAATAACGTCTAGTAAGCAAACTTATTTATTTTAACCGACATCAAAAATAAAGCAGAATGTTGTCCAGCCGATGCAATATTTTGACAAAGTGACGAACAAAGAACTGCAAAAAATAAAAAAATACTGCTTAATGTCCCCTCATCTCTCGTCTAGTAATCGACTCTTAAACAAATGGCCTCTCATACTCCTTTATTTCCAAGCAAACAGTACAAAGTTGTCTCTCATTTCAATTCTTACAACAAGCAGATGACAGGCTCCAAAAAACTCCAATAATGGGATGTTTTCACTTAACCAATACCATATCGGACAAAGCACGTCTGCAGAAAACACACTAATCAACCCTCGTCCTCTTTGACCGGGTCATTAATGTCCAAATAAAGTAATTAATTATGTTCCCCGTTTTTTTCCCCTCATTTTCCTCTGACGTCGGCCTGTAAAAACGTAGAGAGGCCTCCACCGTGAAGATCAATCAAATCTGAGGATGCCGCCGCAGGGGCCTACATTCACCACTACTTAACCATTTACGAGCTCATCTGAAGTTACGACTGCGTACAGGTTGACTGTTGTTTGTGCAGGGAAGGGAATCGTGTCTTTTTTTATTTATTCATCGGAGTAATCTCATTAAATACTTTTTTTAGGAGCGCAACAGTGAATCTTGCGCGTTCGGGTCCCACAGGACGGTTCCGTGGCTTACTGCGATTTTATGAAGTTGCATTAAACATGTGCACGTGTATGTTGTAAACCTTTCCTGTTGTTTTGTATGGAACAAATTCATGAAGAGCATTTACTTTTCTGTGCTGAAATCTTTTGATACTTTATTATTTACAAAAATTGTCTGATATAAAAAAAATATAAGTCGCATTTTCCGCTTAGTCTTCCAACCGTACTCAGAAGATAACGGCCCGACTACCCCAATAATATTTAGCAAAGTGTTACAAACACTATAAACGTAACAAAGTAGCGTTTCACTCAACAATTCACAACTATCTCCCCAACATCAACAATGAAGCGACCAAAGACGAATTTATCGATTCCCCACCCAGAGAATTCGGTAATCAATCAAATGATGCCATAAAGATATTCATTGCCCGGGCACTTACTATTTTACTGCTAGTTTTAGGGGCACTAAAACCATTTGGCTATCTTATTTTACGATTTTCCACCACGAGCACACGGAACGACCTATACAAACAAAAACTTATGAAACAAGTGATTTAGAACATTGTTTTGGCGAGAGGGAGTTTTAGTACCTGTATGTTCATTATTGTTTACACGAGTGTTGTACTTTAAAATGATATATTGCGTGCGCGTTTTATCTTTAAGTTATGATTTCTTTCCATGCTGATGGTGTTTGTTTTAATATATGTTTGTTCTGTTACAACGTACATTGGTATACGCATGATTATTAAAGGACGCAGAATATTAATATCGTGACCCATATAATGTTTGGATCAAATTGTTATTAAAATGTTCTGTACTTGAAATGTTCATTTGATTAAATTTTTCAAATTATACTTTAAAAAAGCGCAATGTAAAATAATTCATTTTGATTCCTTCTTGAATTTTTTAGGTGTCCACTGAAATTTTCTTTAATTAGTAGCTCGATTTAGTTTCCCGTTGACAAAGCACCTGATCAGACCATTGCATAATAAGACAGGAGTTAATTGTAGAGACTAATGTAGAGCGTGGCTCAGCCCGCACAGGCGTTAATTCATTCATGCATAAGAATGGGCTCCCGGGGGACTTTGTACCGGGAAACTTTTAATAGTGGCCCCACTTGGGCTGAATCGTTTAGCGAATCCGTTAAAAACATACTCGTTGATACAACAATTTCAAATATATGAGGAGAACCTATGCTCAAACTAATGATAGATCATAAGTTTTTTTCAAAACAATTTTAAAATTTATCAAATGTATGTAAATCGTGTATGTTTTTATCCAACTTAAAAAAAGAAGGTTTTCGAATTCTTATATGTGTTTTTATAGTCTACTCTGTTCACTCACTACTTGAAATACATTATTAAGCAGATACTCTATAAAACGTGATGCAATTGATTCGCTTCTATGGAAACCTTAATAATATTGATAACTAGTCCAAGTGAAATACAACGATTTCGATGTGCAACGGGCTATTGAACTAAAAACAAGTCTTAGAATTCCCAGGAAGCCCGCAACAGCCTCTTGAGCAAGTTCCAAATAGTATCAATGATGGTCGGCAATTTATTAACGATATTCAACGGGATTGCCAATTAAAAGTTCCGACGGATCGGGTAACAGCGATTCCTGGTATAGTGATGTACTTGAGAATTTAACAGCCGATGCAACTGAGAGTTTGATCTGGACAACAAACAATTGCAATCTCAACAACACGATGGTAATAACTCGTGGGTATTCTTTGGAGATACTCTCCGAGATCTGTGCTGCTCACTAGTAAGGTTTGGTAGTAAGAACTTTATCAATGCTACGTCAAGGCAACATTGTCAGGTTTAATTGACGCTTTAGCTTCCACAACGATGACAGAGACATCGTGAGGATAATAGACTTGTCGAATAGTAGCATCGTAATTCAAAATCTTACTAAGGATCTCTATTCAGGCTATTCGTCTTTAACTGTTCATTAACAATACTATCTAACATACTAGAGATATAAATTAAGCAAACCTTAATAAACAACAAAGTAACATTAGATAGTCCCGAGTGATCACCGCAACCTTCAAAGTGGTTTAAAAGTATGTACTTAAGTTGTTGAGAATAGGAACTGGAGACTGTACGACGGCAAAGCGTCTTATAAATTGTGAACACACTTTATCCGCTTGACTTTCACTCCTTGTTCCTTGCCGCGGCAAACTTTCATCTGGTTACTACCGACGCTCCACTAAATCTCCATTGTTATTACTTCAGGGATTTCAATCAGCTTTGGAAACTTTAAATGCACAAATCAATTAAAATTGTTGCTCTCCGCTACGGCAAATTGGCCGATTTCGTTCCAATAAAAGACTCCCTGATTAAGAGATGGGATGGAATTCAATTTAAGATTGAATGGTATCTCCGTACGATTATGATGAAATTGAAATTAGTGAAAAGATCAGCTATTGTTATCAGTTCCATCGCTGTGCGTAGTTATCTTGATTGGGTATTAGCGGTAATTATTTGAATTAAAAAGAATTATTTGCAAAAATTTAGAGATTGTGTTGGGGGGTACAACAGGGTTGTATTGTAGGTTCGTAGGTAACTAATACGGTAATGTTAAACTAACGTACGAGTATATTGTGCTATGTATTCCATTAGGCAAATATAGTGCTCTGACCTGATACAACAGACCGATTACGTGACCGGGTCCCTATTCACAAGATATTCACTCTGTCAATGTCCGCTCCCCTTATCCTATCTACCACTTTACTGACAATATACACCAGGGTTACAAAAAGAAATATAACGACCACAACAAACACATTATTTACTGTGAACGACATGACAATTGACAATTACTCAATTTTTTTTTTCAAGTATCAACGAATGAAGTTGGATCAGAAAACCAGTCATTATAGGTCTTCTAAAACAGATTTTATGATTTTGTATACACTACGCTTTTTAAAAGCATCAAAGGATGGTTAGTTTTGTGGTGGCAATTGATGTTTCGTTTGTCTTTACCTGTTACCTTTCGGCTCATGTTGAGAGACAGCAAGATATATCAGTATGACGTTTCAAACAATCAATTCCTTGTTGCCAATAATCTTAACTTTATTACCATGAATACCACCTTCCTAATTAAACTTTAATTCGTCAGTCTCACTAAATACCTGTGACCTTAATACCTCAACCTCAATCTCAAATTGACCTATGAGACGTTTAGATGCTCCGTAATCCCTTCCCGGGAGGGCAGGCTGGCCCGCAAGCGGATTACGCATCCTCTCTGACTCCGTGTTTCGTCAAGATGTTTGCGCAGAGCTTCAATTGTGATATTATGTATTATTGTATTGGTAATACCTACACGTGTAGGTACTACTCACGATTAGTCTGTCTCTAGTGGAAAATATGGTTTAGCTACTGTGGTCAATGCATTAGATCTTCTAAAAACTGGGCCAATTTATTTCATTTCGTTCACTTGTGATATTAAGAACAATTTAAGATTATGTTGGTGTCATTTTGATGAACATTTTATTTCTTTAATGTTCAAAGCAATCTCTACCAGAGGATGATTGTATAAGAATAAGCTGAGGTTCCTAGTATCAAATGGATAATAAAACTTTTATTTATTTATTGCACTCCATAGTTACAAAAGGTCTTACATCTAGTTTCTTAAAACGAAGAAACCTGTTGGGCACGGAAGCATAAGAGAGGGGAGGACACATATCTCAGCAAATGGTTGTATTGTTGTGTTGATGCACATCAAAATATTATAATAGGATGAATATGATCTACATACAGATCTACCTTCATACACGGTTATATCAATTTAAAAGGCGCTTTATTTTTCTTTCACGTCTATTATTACACATAAAATAAAAATAAAGCAATATATGGACCGTATGACAAAATGGCTCCTCTCCACGAGACAAAAATCTCGGGTCATTAGCACTGTCGGCGGATGATATAGTTAATGACGGCTCGGGCGCGGCCAACCGAGAAATAGTGTTTCAATAAACACCGACGCGATCACAGGGAAAATTGACCGATTCCGGGAAATCCTCACAGGAAAACGTCACACGATATCTCTTTTTTTCTATCCCAGCAACCAAGCCAAGATTTAATATTTATGGATGAAATGTGAGGCGGAGCGGATGATTTAAAATGTCTGATGTGGAAATCGCTCCTCGCAGATTTTCTGACCCAGCGAAAGTAATGTCCTTCTTTACGTTTACGTACCAGTTGTTTTCTTTAGGTGGAAGAGAAAATACCGAAATGTACCCCCGAGGTGAACGAGCGTGCTCCACGATTTATTCCCCCCTTCCTCCGGCCAAGAAAAAAAAATATTTTCATGTGTTTACTCACGGAGATTTGGCTCTTTTGATATCGATTGAATAAGGGTTCGGATTATTCAAAAATATCAATTCTTCTTGTGTACTTTTTTGTTCTTTGCTTACACGCTCATTAATCACAACATGAAATCTCCTCAAAATGATTCGGTCCTTTGAAGTCGTTTACTACAAGAGCCGCAAAAATACCTCTGGGCTAAATAAAAACAAGCCTCTCAGAAATGTTTTGACAAACGTAACTTCAAGGCAAAAAAATATCAAATGAGAAATAAAAAACACAAACTGAAATCCTGCTAATTAAAAGTTTCTTAAAGATTAAGATGTCAGTATGAGAACAGTTACGAAGTAGTACAAGTTGTCCCATACTTTGCCGAGGCGGCAGCCCACTTTGTCTGAACTTAACAAGGTCGAACTAATAGGCATTAGACTCATTTGTTACACCTCCACGCTTCGCCGCCCGCCAAAGAACGTAAAAAAGGGGGATAGATAGTCCACGATCCCCAAATCTTGTTCAACTTGAGCGCTACCGGAGGTTTTATCTGCTACTGTAACTTATTAAGCCATTAATTACCGGAAGAAAATGTCCGTGTGATTGCTATTTGTTCAATTTCTTAATAGTTAAGTTGCGCTTTTTGACTCTTTGATTAATTATATACCACTATCAACTTTTGGTCTCATGTTGTCAATTTTGCAAAGATTTAAACAGTTCAATAGACATATATACCATTGTAAAAACAAAAAGCACCCTAAAATACATTACCAATACCATTCTAGGGTCGTATCATTAGTCCAGTCAAAATAGACATTTAACCTAGGAAAAATTCGCATAGAGCTAAAAATTGGCATGAATGTTGGGAACACTATTACAAATAATCTGTCAAAAGTCCGCACAGATCTCACGTCTGCAAAAAAAAATAATCAAGGACAAATGACACAAATATCAGTTTTATGCACTTTTGAGCGAAACGGTAAGTTTAATCATAAAAGTATGTATGACAAAATTACTTATCACGTAATTATCTATAAAAAATGTCTCAACACTTTGTTCCTAAGATTAACCATTTCAGAGATATAGCGATGCACAAAGTTGAAAAAGTTGTATTTTCAAACGCTTCCAGGCCCCCATGCGATTGTGCTAGACAGTTAAAATTTTAACGAATGATGTATCTCAGTTGCCTCTATAACATCTAATACTAGAAACAACATGAAACCAACGTGTTTTTTTTCTCACACTTGGGCGGTTTTTAACGTGGTTACCCTTGTGAACCTATTCCAGGTCATATCGATCAAAAACGATATCAACAGATAAATGCATATTATGTAAAATATGAATTTTCTAATGATTAAAACCACGATATCTCGCGAATGGTGAGTCGAAAAAGAAAAAGTGACTGGACCATTTTTGTAGAAAATTGTATGATCTACAACTTTTGTTTGACCTATTTTTACGATAATACTTACTGTTTTCGAGAAAAATGGAAAAATCCTTAATTTTATACTTTTGACCTTGAATAAATTTTTTTGCAGAAGTCGGATTGATGGGGATTTTTGATATTTCGTTTATTATGATGTATTTAACGTCTCTGGCAATTTTCAGCTCTATGCGAATTTTGTCTAAGTTAGCACTTATTTTTGTCTATTTTGACTGGACTACATGACAACCGATTGATTCCGCAAGTCATCCAAGCAAAAATGACACCGCACAGGTTGCTCTTTTCACCTCAATGGAAAGTGGAGTGTCATACAAAGCTACAATATATTCGGGCTCGTTTCGGCCCCACCGCCGTAATCAAAAGGCTCTCCGGGGAACAATGGCACCCACATCGGGGTTGCCCCGATAAGCCCCGACAATTATACTACATCGACTTTTCAATTATACAGGCGGCTCTCGCTCCTGAACAATGCTAGGTTTATTTATGTATATTAGAACGGTCATTTGCGCGCCGTTTAAGAGCCGTCTCCATTAATTGATGTGCACGCTGATGGCGGGAATTAGGGGAAATGCAACTGAGAAACAGCCGTGACGCAACGGCTGCGAAATTTTGCGAAAACTAGCCGAGTTTGCCGGAATTAATTTTCGAAACGTTTTAAATTAAACCGAGCGAGCGTTGCATGAAACCTTGGCCTCTGATCCCGGGGCGGATATTAACCCATTTTTATTTTTTAAATTAAATACCATAAGCGGTAAAATACTATTTTGTATGTCTAGCTAGGCGTCAATAATAGAGCAACGATAAAATACATATTATTTATTGCAAAAAAAAATAATGTTTGTAATTAGTGTTTAAAATAAGATGTTAATGTACATAATATAAAAAAGATAATAGTAACCCAGTAGTAAGCCGTTTGCTCTGAACTATAAAATCAACACTGATTTAAATTTATTTTAATACAAGTTATTAGATTGTATATTATGTGATGTTCTAATAAAGAGCCTGATACGGGTTTAAGTTGAAGCCCTTAGCATCTGTCCCTTGCAAAACATTTTAAACGTGATTAACCCAAAATGAGGTCTGTCTCGTCTGAAGATTCTTTCAAGTTTAGAGATAAACTTGGCAGATAAAAAGTTTCAGGGCTTGTAAACAACATTGAAGTTGAAATAGGTTCCACGATTTCACTACGTCAGTCATTACTGTCTTATATTGTGCTTTTCTTTTGAACTTTGAGCTAATTCTTAAGTTCGGGTAATTACTTTACTTAACTTTGAATAACTGATATCAACTCAAATGTCACAGTTTAATGCGAAAGTTCTATAAAGTTTAATAGAGCTTTATTTGTTTTTATTTTGTTTGACGGTGTCATGGACTTTCATTTAACATGTGAAATTGTGAATAAATCAAAAAACGCTGTCTTTACCCAATAAGTTCTTTGACGTATTAGTCCGTAGTCCGTTGGATTTTAGTAAGAAGAATTTGAAGGAAATTCATATTTCTTTGGAAGCTTGTGTAAGATTCTCTCTTCTCAGTCGTACACTCTTGGCAGAGTGGTCGTGGTTGCTTCGATGATACTAAGAGGTTGCGTCGTCGTCGGTCTTGTGTAAGATGTATTCATTATATTATTACGTATATATCCAGTTCTAAGCCAATATTATGTTGTCAACAGGTGAAACTAGAACAGAATGTGGGCAAACCGTCCCGCGTTTGTCACATACGGAACATACCCAACGAAACGA
This sequence comes from Maruca vitrata, assembly GCA_039566165.1. Lineage (NCBI taxonomy): Eukaryota > Metazoa > Arthropoda > Insecta > Lepidoptera > Crambidae > Maruca > Maruca vitrata. The sequence continues at coordinate 11,491,543 of CM076917.1, read as the reverse complement.
CAGAAGCTGAGATCATACAGCTCGGCCTGCCTTTCGGAAGGGTCACCAACGTGCTCGTGCTCAAAGGGAAAAATCAGGTAAATATCTCGTTTTAGTACATAATTATTAATATAATGTATACATACATATGTATAGTTGTAACATATGTACCAATTTTCATTCTACGAACACATTCCTTGCACATTAGTTGTCATCGTTTCAAACTCATAGCGAACGATCACGATACGATTACGTGACATACGTTATTATGACTTTTACCGGACTTGTTTGATGATGAATAACGTATATTTAACTGCTATTTTAGTAGAACCAACTTAGGGGTGAGAGCCATCCGCTCCCCCGCAAGTCCGATGATGATGACGCAGCTACTCCAAGCCACCATCGTATCTCAGTAAGGAAAAAGCAAAGTAGAACCAACTTATGGTCTCTTGAACAATGTTGTTATAATACGCTCGAATCGTAAATTCGTAATTACCTATATTGGACTATGTGTTCCATTCTCCGTTAATATCAAATCAGATTTTTTGTAAAAACTAATTATTCTATAACTACGAGTACCTCATTAAAAATTAGAAGTAAAAAGAAGGATAAGTTGATAATTCCATCCCACTATCAATGTTCACTGAACATGTGTGTATAATGTGTTTAAAGATAAAATGTCGCGATATCTGTATGTTCAACACAGTGGAAGTCATCTAGGTAAAGCAATATTTTCCTTGAGCCAGTCTGTTCAGCTAGGCAAACAGCAATAAGGGCCCTGCACCCAGCCGCGCTAAGCAAACGCTGGAACCCTTAGGTATATCTACGTACTCCTGTAAAATAATATTTTAAATTGAAACTCAGAAAACTCTACCAAACTGTTACAGTTTCACAACTCAAGCTTATGGACAGTATTTAATGATATAATAATATTGTTCGTTAGGGATCGCTTTCAATAGTTAGAAGAAAAGCGTATTTTTCTTAGTGTTTTTTCTGCTTTTCTCAGAGTAAGATCCAACATTTGGTACCCATTAATTAGCCTTGCAACAGATTCTTAGGCGCATCACTTGGCAGTTCCTTGTACTGGTAAAAAGAAAAAACATACGAGCATGCAAAACAAACAGGTCCGAATTAAAGAGCATCCCAGTGACCCGTTTTCTTCTATTAACCGCCGTTATAGGTAAAATAAACGTGAGACAAGTAGGCAGCGTTTGCGGCCTCGGCACAATGGCCGGCCTATTTGCGGCCGTCGGCCAGCCACTTGTTGTGTTTCCGGCGCCGGCGCGGCATTGTGTTGCGGCCATGCTACCAGGCTCGTTTACTAAATAGGTGAAGTTTGCAGCAACGGGTTCACATGTAAAATTGTAATTAAGCTGTGTAAGCTTTAGGACAGCCGTTTTGTTGTTGATTTAAATGGGTCTTAACGCGATTACGAATACAATACCACATTTGCTACATAATAGGCTACGTTAGCTACGTACGTCCTAAATTGCGCCTGGACCTAAGCTAAGCTCCAGTTAATATAAATTAATTTAATGGAACGCAAAAGTCTTAAATCGTTTTTAAAGTTTTGATCTTAAACAGTTTTTCTTCGCGAATAAAATTAAAGACAGACAAACTAACATACCGTTTCCAGCCGCCAATACGATACGCCCAATCTGTAACAATTAATTATGCCGTAATTAACAAAGTTACATAAATTACATTATATGTATATCCTAAAATAAACCTTCGGATTTTGGATTTGTTTCATAGGAAAGAGCTCCTAAATTGTTGACTTAACTATGACATTAAAAGTAACCTAATTGGAATAATTTGTACTTCTAACGTTTTTCCACCTTGATTTTTAGCGAGACCCCCACGAAATGACCCCGATCACGAGATTGCATCTAAAATCATGTTTAGCGGAAATTAAGGGAACGCCGGCGTCTGAAATAAAATTAAATTCGGGTCGGGCAGGCTCGATGAATGAGCGAGTGTAGATGTATATCTTGTACTGCGGTTTTACCCTCGTAGCATTCACAAATTTGCCTTCGCAAAAATATATATTTTTACACCCTCCATGAATCCCACTCTCGACACTTTGGAAATGGTTTCTTAACTGCATAAAACATGTTTTGTCCCTATCTAGCGCAGTGTTTACAGTAAGGAAGTATCAATTTTAAATGGACGTCAATAACGCGTAAGCGCTTTAGTCTTGATGCTTTATAAAAGCTCTTGATGTTGTACACAAAGTACATGAGTGAGGTCCGTTTACAAGAACGTGTCGTGCCATAAACACGTTCGTACGGTACAGTTAGTAATCCATCAAGCAACAAGGTCCCGACGACGGCCGAACGGGTTATAAGATGACATCCAGCCAGTTTTACTGCGCGCTTACTGCCAAACGGCCACGAGGCACGTGCAATGCGAAATTTACGGTTTCCCCCTGACAAATTAAAAATGAGTTAGTTTACAGCCAAGAAATAAAATGATAAAAAGAAAATCCTATTAAGGCAAGGGAGTCCGGAGGCCGCGTCCGCAGCGCGACAATGTTATCCCGTCTAATAAATAGCCCGTATGACATCCGCCGCCGTATATACCGCCCCGTGAAGGAAAACAATCTCTCTTCCACCGCGAGAAACGAGTCGAATCCCTTTTTATGAACGGTCACAGTCTTTGCTTGCTTTTTTGTCATGAAATATTCCGTATCTTTTCCCAGAGCGCTCCATGCTTAAGGTGCAAAGCGCTGGAAAAAGTTTCATAAGTTTCTACTCACTCCGCATAAGATTTCACTCCATTCTTTCGCGGAACCGCGGGAGGTTTAATTAAATAACGAAACAAGAAGTTTAATGCAATCCGTTGGGGATCAATATCGGGCGTTGGCTTTGGTCCTTTGAAGAGAGGATGTTGGAAAGTATCGTAGTGTATGGTAACCGAAGGCCGGAGGTCCGGTTACAAAGGCGCCGCGTGTGGAGAGGTGGGTAAACACAAGCGGAGTGGGCGCCAACAATCGGTTCACTCTCGGTGATTAAAATGAAAGAGGCGTTGACACTATTTTACGAGCGTCCCTCGCGTGACACGATGGTTCTATTAATTTGTGACGCATCGATCCGATGACCCGTGGCTCGGACAAGTGCCTTCCAGAAATATACGAAGCGGAATTCTTAGGCTTCTGACATGGAAGCTGTGATCACGGGACATTATTGACTTTGATTATTTTACCCATATGAAGTATTATTGTTAGATTTAGTGTCATGACTTTTTAATAAATATTTTTTTAAATCGTCGATTTTAGGTAGCATTTTTAAAAGGAGAGGCCATGACCGTAAACCGAAATAACTTAATAGGAACTGTACTTTTACTTCGCTTAAAGCTAGGAAAAAAGAGTACAACTTCAGAGATTGCATGCTCACGCTGTCTTCTTTCGGTGAAATAGCAAAAGTCTTCTATTATTTCAAAACAGTCTGAAACAATAAGTAAGTAAGCGTGTACTCATGTTGAATTAAGTTCAAGTGTCTAAGCTAACGTTATTTATTCAGCGTCAGATCTTGAAACATCTGACACACCTTTATTCATAATAAACACTTGTAATGAGTCTAAATATCCATTACGATTTATCTCGTTAGTCTTGGGTTTTCTTGAAGTATATTTCTAATTACTTTGTAATTTATTCCTTATTCGTAGTTACCTCTTAAATAAATGTATTTACACTTAATACGAGCCTCGAAAACATAAAATCTATGTACAGCATAGATATTTATGCAATGAGAAACAAAACTTAACGAAATCAGTATTGTTTTATGATGTTCCTTGGCGAAAAATCTGAGAAGGCTCGTGTCACAAATTGACTACTGCTCCAGCTCTACAGTGGTCACTAGAATTTAAATCTAGTCATATTCAAAAGTAATTATTTTCACTCCCACCCGCCACAATAACACTCGTAAATCCTTATTATAACAAACACACGCCTTCACAATCTCCCTCATTTCCAATGTAGGCAGTTTATTTTTTAATTAACATCAGGCAAATATTCTATTTAATCTGTGGCTTAGTACGCGGGCTTTTAACGATGTATTTTGAACGTGGTCAGCCGTGTTGAAATGCCAAAAGCAGGGGCGTGTGGTTAGTAGCTCGCAGGCAACGGGTTATTCCCGAAAATGATCGTTGAAATCATAACGCGTTTAGAATGACGGAGACTGCATGCACCGGATTAGTCTGTGTTGTTTGGTTACCAAGTTTATCTATGGTCGGGCCGATTAATTGGACTCGGGAAGCGCTGTTTGCCGATCGGCCGAATTACATAGATGTAGTTGCCCACGAAATTCTGGACGATTTGAAAGAGCTAGGAGGGAGGATGTATTCATGGTTCGGTACCTAGATATTTTAGGTTTGACTACACTCAATCACAAATGAAGTGTCTAGTTAATATTATTATTGTTATGTAGAGCTGCTATCCCGCTAAATAGTACTCACAATATCTTTTACCTAAGGTCTAAACTAACTTAATTTAATTTAAAAAAAAAAGTAAAAAAAATATACGTGGAAAAAAAACACATAAGCAATTGAGTCCTGCGCGCCCTAAAAGCTCAAATCTCTTTTGGGGTGTATATTTTAGCAGCCAGGTTTAATAACCGACTTCACAAGAAGGGGTTCTCAAATATTTTATTTTGCACTATTCCAATAATCATCACTCGTTCAATCCCCAGGCTTTCCTCGAGATGGCGGAGGAGATATCGGCGGTGGCCATGGTGGCGTACTTCGGCGGCTGCGTCGCGCAGCTGCGCGGGCGCGCCGTCTACGTCCAGTTCTCCAACCACAAGGAGCTCAAGACGGACCAGACGCACAGTAATGCTGTAAGTATACTTTATAGTGTTTATGGAAGCTTAGGTCATCATCAGCATCTTAACCATCAGCAGGTATAGGGACAAGGCGAGTTCGAGCCTACCCTAAACTTGGGCGATTGTATATCTCTCATGCATTTACCATATTTTTCTATTGGGCTTAAAAGAGGCTTTAGTGAACCATTTCTTTTCATCGTCTGGACATGTTAACACTAGGCCAACCTGCACTTGACCAGGGTGGTTGGCTATAAACTAGTTTAGGGTAGACCCTAGCCTTTCGGTATTTTGCCTCTTTCTTTCTTTTTTATTTATTCAAAGAAAATTTAATTTTTGAAACAAGGGATTGAGTCGTTGCCTTCATAACACAATAAAACATTTCTGGTTTATTGTACAACAACAAATCCTACGCACTGTAAATAATACCCGCGTAATGAGGTAACAGTGTTTTGATAGTCTTGCCAACATGCGTGCCACTTCGCATTCGGCTGCTACATAAATCAATACTGTTTTCCCAATAAACATTTGGAAATGCGGAATCCGGCCCGAACGTGTATTCCCACTAATAACGTAACGATAGTTCAATTAGCCCTATTACAAGTCTACAAGCGGATTATCGTACCGTATGCGATGGAGCATTAAAGCCGAGGTAACCAATTGGGAAATTCAACCCTCCGGCTCGGCCTGCAGTCGACCTGTTAATTTAATCTTTGTTGGGGGCATCAAGAACCCACAATTTAGATAACAGTATTCAATAAACCCGCATGCCGCGCGGGACAACGTTGCTCCGGTTTGATTGAGTTACGAACTACGACTGTTGTCTGCCGTGATAAGAGAACGATGTGCGTGACTGCCGCTTAATCGGTTTAAAAGTTTCGCCCCGCTACAATTGTTTGGTTTGCAAAGCTTATAATTTTGGAATCGAACGTTTTGGAGATTCTCTCCGACGTCTTTTCCAGTTTAGGAGTCGTGTATTTGGTATAGTTCAACAATGCCTATGGTTTATGCAATTTAAAAATTAACTAAGCCAATTATAAAACAATTTAATAAAAGATAATAAAAGGAAAACAATTATATTTTTGTTTTTATCCTGAAATTAATAATTATTGTATTCCATGTAATTCTCATTTCCGTGAATGGAGTGGAATTGTTTTCATACAATTTCACATCTCCCGCGGATTTTAAGAATGAGTATTAAGAAAAGCAAAAGTAGGCCAATTTCAGATCACAATTAAAAACACTATTATAAATTATAAATTAGCTATGATAATAATAATATTGCAAGTTAACAACAAGTGCAGCACGGGTCTTTATTTCCGGTGATAAAAGCCCCGCCAAATGGTTTTTTTCTTGTTCTCTTTTTTCCGATGCACCGTCGTCCGTCGCAGGGTTACGGCTTGTATAAAATTAACGTCTCTCAGCGTCGCCTTGCACTAAAAATTATTCTTAACCCTTTTAGTACCGTCTCCTGTTGCTTACCTGCCAGTAATTTATTTCACTTTTATTACCTCACCCGACATAATTGGATGACACCCATTAACTCTATAACTAACGTCCATAGACGTACAACAGATATTAAGTAACAACCTCCGAATTAAACTTTCCCATCTTCCCCAAACCCCGAATGCGGGAAAGTAAATCAATATTTTCTGTAACAAAACACCCAATGGGAGGATTAATTAAAACGCTTAATTAGTTTCGTTTATCCAAGAAACCTATCAAAAACAACCCTCAACCATTTGATGGCTGATAACATCGAATAATGAGAAATGGTTCTTACCTCAATTTTACCGGGAGCAAACTTGGATTATATTTGTACTATACAGACCAGATATTATATTGAGAGAGTATTAAGACGTTCTGGGGCAATGATAAAGGCACTCGTTTGTAATGAATGACATCCCTTCGGCAAGTTGCTGAAAGTAATTTATATAAGGCATTTTTAGATTCGTAAAATTAATTTTCACATCTTAACATGAAATTACGATTTTTTTCTAGAAAATAAACATAATTATTTCCATTACTTAACCACTCCACGATTTCTCAGCTTACAAGCAATGTTCCCCTCATTTAATAATTAGGAGTTGGTACACCGGCTCCATTAGCAAAACATTTACTCATAATATAAGTTACCGAAATATCTTCTGACTCGCGAATTACGCGGTAAGTTACAACAATTAGCTATTGTTATGTACGACCTAATTGTCAACAATGCAAACGAGCTTCTAAGTCAATACGCGGGTAATTAATGCGATGATTAAACTAAAACGGATACAAGTATGTGTCTATTATCTGTTTGTATAAACCTGTGTGCACACAGCGAGACGTACAAATACTGATGCTGTAGTATTGTGCGTATGGTTAAACTTAGCTTTGCGTCTTGTAGTTGCCGGCCGATCAAATACACCTGTTACTTATGTGGATACGTTCTTGTTAAGACAATATTGTGGTTAATAGATCGCTTTATAGTACGTAACTATGATGGTATGTACGAGTATATTTTATTTATTTATTTATTTTAGGTACACAAAACAGAGCGTGTTTTCGCTCTGTTTTGTGTACCTTTACAATATATGCAAACAATCACAAACAATAATGGTAGGCTGTAACTCCAAAAATATGTGTACACAACATAACATTCGTAACATAATATAGGCGCAGCTAAAAGCGCTAAGTCGTCTAAGAGAAACAGCAGACACAATTATTTTTATTATTCTTCGTATATAAGCTACTGCGTTTGAAAATATATGATTGTAATTATGTAAGTTCAACTAAAAACGATTGTTTAAAAAAATACCCTCAAGATATTCTTTTAAACGATAGTGCTCAAGAAAGTCCAATATTTATCAAGACAATACAGTATCTTTTTTTTCAAATTGCTCTTTTAGTAACAGTTACCCTAATCAAACTTGTCAAACTAATGTAAAGTAATTCTCAGCTTTAACAAGCGTCTTTAAGAAACAACACTAAAATAATCCGATCCAATTTTATTTACTTCTCGAGTTAAGACGTCACAAAGTCTCCAAAGAACCCTTGAACCCTAAATGAAGATAGAATTACGGAGTGCACTTGACGCCCAATCCATACGATACAAGTTTACTAGTGAAATTAGAGTCTAGTCTAGGATCCACTGAAATACCAAACATACGTATAAAATAGCTCGGTGTGCTTTTTTTCTAATTTATATTAAAATGTATGAAAAAATTACTTTACGGTGTAAAAGCATCAAAATAGTTCCTAAAAATAAACAATGTAGTTGTTTAACTAATGTGCGCTAAACAACTATAATTGTATAGCAATCCACTGATGTTACTAAAGACACCGTTCAGTTCATGCCAATTTTTTTCTTATCGACTTCATTATCATTAATACTCCACTGTATGTAAAAAAAGCCTATTCAAAACGTTTTTTACAGTAATTCGTGTATCCGGGTCATGAAATATTTAGGGCAATAGAAACCCATGCATATTTCAATTCGCTTCTCTTCATTCTCCAATAGAAATTGAGAGACATTAAAATACCCGGCTGGTATCCAAGGCACGCCTGATATTGTGACGCGGTTGTCACCCGCTTCCGCTCTTATAATGATGCCACTCTCGGCATCGTCTCGTTACCATTATCGAACACTTATTTCCGCTGAGGTTTTCAAACGCAGGCACTTCTAAATGTATACAATATCTCTATTGCTCTAATAGTGGAGTCGGTAAAAGGCTCCCTTTTGTTACCCTTTGAGTTTTAGTCTTAAGGATTTTAAATGGAAAACAAGATGATAAGTGAAACGTTAAGTTAACACCGATTTATATGCTTTTGCCTCAGTGGCCTGCACCAAATAATATTGAATAGAAAAAAAAATATTCAAATTAGAAACCATTACAAATAATTTTACGAAACATCTTTTCGAATTTTTTTCCTAGTGCAAAGAAATTCATCCGATTTGTATTAATAATTCTTAAAAGGTCAAAAGTTACTTAAATATCCCGTAATTTTTTTATCAACATAATAAGTATAGTACACTACACGCACAACATAACAGTCATAGTATCGTAAAAAGAAATACCAAACACCACGAAATATAATAAACATACATCAAATAAACAGTTAGTCACTGTAAACTACAATTTAGCAAAGTGACACAACGACATATATGTACAAAGAACATTTCAGAAAGACGAATTTCAGATCTCTTTGTATCTGTAGTTGAGCGCGCTATTAAAACTTATAATGAGCGAGTTGCGTAGAAATGGACTTACATACATATACATATATATAAGGCGAAATAGTTCAAAGGAAACCCCGCCTGTTACATTTGGATTATGAAACAACTTTCATAAGGCCAGCCCCAGTCGATTCTCATTTGTTATTAATTGTATACATGTGATGAGCGAATAAAATTTAATTTGAAGGATGTTCAGATTTGTACTACACACAAGCCCATGTTTTTAAGAAAGCACATGCAGAAGATCCTGGCCAGGCAAAAACAAAAAACTAGGAACAATTTAAACCGATTTCAAAAAAAGAAAAGTGCCTAACGTGTACCGATAAACACTGTTTATTTTCTGTTTGTTTTTTTAATAAAATAAAAACTCAAAAGAAAATTGCCAAGTCTAGGGCCAGCCTAAACGTTCGTGCGCTCCGAATATTACGGGTGGCAGCGAACATCGATGCATTTTAAGCGACTTGCAGCGGAGGGCTTTGATCAATCATGCGATGCGAAAGGTTTTTGTGGTAGTTGAATGGAAGTTGGGGACGTCGGACCGTAGTTATTTTGTCGCTTCTTCGGTGCGCGCCGCGTCTGCTTTTCCCAGAAATGTGATCTGAAAAATTACAGTGAAGTACTTTCGAACAGCTTTTAAAAACTGCGAGAAAGTTTACAACTTCTTCTGCGCTTCGTTTTTGCGCTTCTGTTAATTCATGTTAATCTACACAATCGTTTATCATGGACTTTGTATATACCGTGCCAGGTTTAATTATTTTGATATCCATTTTAATAAAAGTGTAGTGTATTATTAAGTCATAATTTATGTATTGACAGTTTCAAAACCGATTGAATGAAAAATCAATATCCCATTTTATATGTGCTTTTTGAAATCCGACACCATTTTATGAATGAAATCTGGAAGTCTTAACTTCACTAAAACACGTATGAAAAATACGCAAAATATCTTTCTGAAACGGAAAACAAACTCCTGGATTATTGTTCGATCATCTCCATGACTTCTTTCTTCTTTTGTTTGACTTTCTCTTTTACTTCACTTTTACATATACTGTGGCTGCGGTGAGATTTGGAAATTCAGAATAAGACCTTTTAAATAACTCGGGAGTCTGCCGCGCCACTTGCCCCTGTGACACGTAAAATATTCCGAATCGAATCCACTTACCTTTGCCGTTTTACGAATTCCACATTACCAACATATTTCCATTTATTAGGTTCGGGTATCATCCGTACGAGATAGCTAGTGGTTTTGGTTGGTGGACCTTAATACTTATTTTGACTTTTGTCATAAAATAGGTTAAACCTATTTTATATATTTCTTTATCTTCTTTGAATATTTTAATCGTAATTTATTTTAGTCGATTAATTAATAAAGTTATTATCAAGATTATATATCATAAAAGATACATACGAGTACACCATATCTCTTACAGGCCGTAGACTACTACAGTTTATATAAATTTAGCAAGCATTCGGATGTTGCATGTTCAACACTAGTTTTAAGGTTAATAATAACCCTAATTGAGGCGATGGGTTCACTTAGCTTCGCCTCCTTACCAAACTGAGAGAAGACATAATTTCTGAACAAATCCATTGTAGTTCCTTTGACCGCAAAGCATCGGTTGTGGGTAATAACAAAACCCCTGAACAGTCGTTAGTGAAAACCGGACCTTAATACTATTCGAACTGAGTTTAATTGTAAATACACGGTATAAAGAACAGTTCCCGCTCAATACCTGAGCGTTTGGCAGTCCACTCGACTCGACAGGACAGCCAAAGGGAGGGGGTCAAGTCAACGTGAATTTGTGCGGAGCTCCGCCGTCGTCGGCAGGCTTACCATGACATTGTTAAAGCCTTATTTTTGCGTCCCGCTTGTCAGCCTGGGCACAAAGCCACGCGAAAATATAGGATCAAAGTGTGCCGACTACGATCGTAACGTGAAAACAACGCCCTTAGCCGAAGCAACTGTGTGCTCAAAGGCTTCGTATCCGAAGACGGTGTAACAGATGTGTCCTTAAAAATGTAATCCGTTTTCTTTTCGCTTTTATGTTTGCGCGTATGGTTGTGCGCCTAATCTCACAATATTGGCTGTTGAATCAGAATTATATGGCGTTTGTTACATATTTTTGGAGATTATTTTTTTACTTTTTTTATTTGTTTCAAATTGATAAGGACAGAACACAAGGCGATACAAACAAGGAAAACTAAAATTGTTAACTTTCAATAATTCCTAAAAACGTTTACATAGTTAACTAAACACAGCGCGTTTGTGTGATCCTAAACTTCAAAAATTTGCATAAAGTCTTAAAGTAACATTATTCGAAGAATCAGTAAATTAAACTTAAAGTATCGGTAAAGTTAATGTTTGATTTTCCATTTTTCTTATCAATCCTGTAATCACATTCCAATGTGTTTCAATAAACACGACCAATTACCCAAACCACCGGATTCAAACGCACCGCTTTTACCGCGTCACTCCGATATAACAGAGAGTCGGCGATTATTTAATGTCTCGCGAACGGTTAATGGGCGACTGTCCGCTGCTCCCGCGTCACAAATAAGTTTATGGGCCGCTTTGTCCGCCGGTCAATGGTATCGCGACGACACCCTTCATTGTTCCAACTTTTGATAATAAGTAAACCATCGGGAAGTCCAGCGGCCATAACCTGGCTAACTTAAAGTTAAGAGTCAGATTTAGATATTAAATTAAAGGGTTTTTATTGGACATTACGTGCAAAGGTTTTCATTGATCTTTACTATTGATAAATCGCCCTAGTTTAAGGTAGGCTCGTACCCTCGTGCTCGTGTGAGCAGTACATTTGATGATGATGATAATGAGATGACTATTGATTAAAATGTCTACTAGCATTGTAAAAGGAGAAAAACAAAATCATGGTTAAATCCCTTGAACAAAACCCATAAACATGTCGTGGTGTCGTCATGGTCGTAATAAGAACTTGAACATGACGCGAAACAAGAACTTGAATTATTTCGCTGTGAACAAATAAAGCTGCAATACTCACGCCTATCGTGTCGAACAAAAGTATATTCCGTCCAAATATTATCACACCGGATTAATCAAAAGAGACCCTCTAAATACAAGTGGCTGTTGATAAATGCGTACTCCGGTCCGGGAAAGCCGTAGACAAGCGTGCTTTAATGCCGTATATTATAAACGGTTAATGACGTAGGGTCCGCACGTAACAAAGTAGCGAATTGTCGTTTGACACAAAATAAGTTTATGACCGCCCTTTGTTTGCGGTGGTCAATGTTATCTGGAGGAGTGCGAGACTGGCCTCACACCGCCGAGATAAGTCTACCGCCTCATTGTTGGAGTTACGAGTACGCTGGACATGTTTAGTTTTTGTACGTGACCACCTTTTTATTTCCCGGAGGAACATTGTTACATTATTTCAATGCGTGCGTTGATACTACAATGTTATGTTGTTATGAACCGGCATTTATGGATGGGGAGTGCGTCTTTATTTGGAGGGAGACATTTGTTTGGACAGATTTATGTTGTGGCTGATTTTCTGTATCTATATACGAGAAGCGAGAACATAACTTATTATTTGATGATGAAAATAATTTTAGACTTCCTTCCAACCAACACATTTTAGATAACACATACACGTGATAAATCAAGATTTTTATTACAGGGTACAGAATAATAGAAAAATACTTGTACATCTAATTCCGTAAAATATTTTCTAAAATAATAATTCATAATTGAACTTAATAGAAAAATACACGCTGGAAATCAGTTAATAATACCTGTTATTTCCACGCAATGTAGAAAGTTGGTGTTTTAATGAATATTTGATAAATGGTTCAGTCATTAAACACGATTTTAGTAGATAGAAAGCCAATAACTGTTTCATGCTCTAAGGATAGATATTTCTATTCTAGTATCCAAAATTATTAATTTTTTCATCCCATAGATAGATCGTTATTAAATATCACAATAACTCAATAATAGTAATTCATCATAAATTAAAAATTGCCCCCGTCCAATCAGGCATGAATGTGAATTTTTCCAATTTTTAATTTACATTAGAGCTCTGTGTAGCACTTAAATCACAATTAAAAATAGTTAACAATTCAGCATTTCATTACTTATAGTATCTTAAATAACAATATTACATTTCATAATAACATAGATTGTTGACTCCAAAAAAGGTGGACGCTCTCAAGATAGACTACATTTAATATTTGTTATACACGCATCATTTGTTTATTTCAATGAAGTTAAATATCATTTATCTATCTACATAAGTTACGCTACCCGACTGCATCCTAACTAATGTGTAGTTTTGCCTGCAATCGGCCTTTGCCCTCGCGACGCTGATATTTACTCATCCTTTAATTATTACAATGAAGTCACACATCGTTCACTCACTCATTCACTACATTTGCTCTTTCAATATAAGCAAGAGACGCGACCCGACGACTGCAGTCGGCCTCTGCCTTGGCGGCGTTATTATTTACTCATCCTTTTATTATTTCAATGAAGTCACATCGTTCACTGAGAGCCATCTGCTCCCCTGCAAGTCCGGTGATGATGTCAAGGCTATTCCAAGCCATCATCATAATTCAGTTAGGAGAAAAAAAAGCACTCATTCACTACATTCACTCTCTTTAAATATAAGCAAGTGACGCTAACCGACTTCTTCCTAACTAATGTGTAGTTTTGCCTCTAGTCGGCTTCTGCCTCTTTCGGCGCTATTATTTACACATCCTTTAGTTATTTCAATGCATTCACACATCATTCACTCACTCATTCACTCTCTATCAATATAAGCAAGTGGCGCTACCCGACTTCTCCCTAACTAATGTGTAGTTTTGCCTCCAGTCGGCGTCTGCCCAGGCGGCTCTGCAGGCTGCGCAAGCCATCTCGAACAGCGCGGGCGCCGCCCTAGTCGCTGGCGCCGGCGCCGCCCTGCAACCGGCCAATGGGGGCACAGAGATTCAGGTGAGCGAGGTTGTTACTTTTTTTTATTATTTATTAGTAATATTACTTACTATACACGTATCACTGTGTTTTTCGAATTTGAAATGTATATGCACGATTATTCGACGCTTTAACGGTGAAGGAATTATTATTATTATTTTCCTTCGTACGATATGAGGTCCTCGAAATTTTTACGTTTCGGTGGTTTAGACGGGTGGGCCACGGGCCTAGACCAAGTGAGCCTCCGTTTTAGGGTATATCATGGTTGAGATGGGGCGTCGTCCTGTAGGAACCTTCTCACAATGCGGCATGTGTTCAGAATTGCGGCTTTTTGCATGGTCATAAACGTATTTTCAGGTAAACTGATTGTTTTTAAGGCAGAGAGCAAGTGCTTTGGGACTACGCCAGTGCTAGAGATCACCAGTGGCACGATGTACACTTTATTCATTTTCCAGATTTTTTAAAATTTTATTCTTATTATGTGTAGTCGACTAACCCGCACTTAGCCAGCGTGGTTGACTAAAGCCTTATCGCCCTAGTTTAGGGTAAGCCCGTATATGGGCTAATGATGATGATGATAACTCACTAGACTCACAGATCATAATGATTTGGTTATTCCTTTCATAGCAGCATGTTATGTTAGCTTTTTCGATAGTTTTTAAAGCACTGGCTGTTTCGCTATCATGATTTTGACTGGAACGAAGGGTTTGATTCCCACTTGGGACAAATTTATTTATTTAATTTAATATCAATGTGATGAACATCGATATCTGGTTATGTTATTTATATATTTAAGTATATTTGTTGTTTCTGATATCCGTAACACAGCTAATGTAATGTTGCTTGATATTAGTTTACTTATAAATTAGTCATTCTGAAGCGCGGGACAGGCCAGAAAATAGCATATCTCGTTCAATAGAAACTCATATGCATTGTAGCCTAAGACCTAAATCGCAATTCACTAGGTGGCTTATCGTAGCAAGCTGATTATGAATCACGCCCTTAATATTACAACGGCTGAATCCCACTGGCGCAGAAGAGACCGAAGAGAGGCGAAGGGCTAGGAACTATAGATAAAGAGGGAAGCTAGATACAAGATGAAGGAAAAAATCCGCAGTGTTTTAATTTTAGACTTTAACTTAGTGTACAGTTGAGTAATTTGTATAAATAGGTGTAAGGTTGGTTATTACTTAGAGTGATGTTAATGTTAATATAGAAAATAATTATAAATTTGGTTAAATTATGACAAACCTTAAGGTGTAATGAACAATTATTTATATTATATACAATACGTCCTTCTTGCATACTTCAGCAATAACAAATTCTCATAATCATTTCGCCCAGTGCTAATATCAAACAACACATCCAATCATCGCGAATTATGCTACCGGCCTCTGTCTCAAACTCTTTATTCCCTTTTATAAATATTGATTCGCCATAACACATCTTATTCTTCAAGCACAACCCTCAAAGCAGCTTACATAGGAAGCCACCTATTTACAAAGGCCACATCAAACGTTACGGGACGTCCACGGCGATTCCCGGGACGAAGACGGCCCGATACGACCAGAAATTGTCGCCTTAAGGGGACTCGGGACAGGTCAACATTGATGCTTAGTACATACCCGTCTTGTTACTTAAGACAATTGAGAGAATAGGTAATAGTGATGGGTGCAGAGGTTCTTTTGAGTCTACGTAACTCAGGCGCAAGTGAGGTGCCGACCCACCTCGTCATTGAATAGAATAGAATCGAGTCAAATTTATAATCGTCCGACGTATCATATCGTAATAAAGTCAATTGATTTGAAATCTAAAAGAAAAGTTTTTATATTACTGCTGCATCAGGCTATTGGTATTAACAAAAATGTGCCAAAAACTGTATCATTTGAGTTGACTGGTACCTTGTACCTATTAAAAGACTTCATAGTTTTTTTTATAATACAACATTACGTTATATTAGGTCTGTGTCAACAAATATATGCGTTAAAAAACGCCGGCGCAGTCAAAATGAGTTAACTCAAAGAGTCATGAGTATTTCCCATCCCTAATAGGTAAGTCGACAGTGACGTACCCCAAGTATTTCGGTCACGTAATAAGGTTAATTAGAAACAACAGAAATATAAAAGTCTTTGTGATCGTTTTGTTTCTTAAAACGGAAAGAGGGTTTGGAGAAAATGTTCAGTAGTAAAGTTCAGAATTTACTTAGCACTAATTGAATGGTCTTAAAATGAAGACGCAATTGAAATAAGCTAACAAGAGAAAACATATTGTGAAAAAAAAATTGTTACAGTAAGATTATGAGCATTATTTTGTAAATATTCAAGAGAAATAATTTCAATGATTCAAAAATAATATAAAAATTATTAATTTTGTTACTTTGTATTCGAGCATAATTTATTTATTTTATTACATCACGTTCATTTTTAATTCTAGGATATAATACGTTACTTAGCTTTATTCGAAAACGAATGAAAGTTTATCCTTAAATGAAGTGACCCACTTCTGACCCAAAAGATAAGACCAGTCCAAACGTGTCACTAACTCAATCTCCATTATCAAGGACCCCAAATAAATGTATGTTTTACTTCTAGGTTGTTTAACGTCTTCAAGAACCCCGTCTAAATGTTGCATTCCTTCCAGGGGGGTCCCAACACGGTGTTGCGCGTGATCATCGAGCACATGTTGTACCCCATCGTCCTAGACGTGCTCTACTCCATCTTCCAGCGGTACGGAAAGGTGCTCAAGATCGTCACGTTTACTAAAAATAGTAAGTACACACTTTTCTTACCTGCTTACCTACTACCAGCTTTGAGATCTTAGGTTTTAGGTCTTAGGTGTGCGAAAGACGCACGCAAAACGTTCGGTCTCTTAAGATATAGTCGTATCGTCTGCCGCATAACATTCGAAAATAGTTTTCTAGCTATTATTTAAGGATTAGTCAATCATGTGATCATTCATCTTAGTATTCATTTATGAGCGCAATACTAAACCTATGTATTTTGACAAAATAATTTTCACAATAATCTACTTCAACAAAATAACACAAAGCCAATGAATTGTTACACATAAAGTACCACACACAAAGAGCCCCGAATAAACCTTCCGTCAAAATATACTCTTATTCCATAAAACAAATCATAACCCATTCAAAAGGAACAGTGCTGTAATATTAAATGAGCGAGTACTAACCATGTTTTTATTTAATTAAAACGCTACAAACCTCCGAAATTACTCAAAGCGCGAGCTTTGCATTATTAAATGAAGTACTAATTAGGTAGGTTATTTCACGATTGAATATTGTACGATAAGCCTTTATCGCTACGCGGCGGCGCCCATAGTAGCCGCTGCAGGATTACAGCGACTAAAACAACTATTAATAAATCAAATTGGAACAGGCTTTAAAATTAATTTTGCGCTGCCAGTGTTATAGTGATAGATTTACCAAACATAACACAGGCCCAAAATCCAAGGGCGCAATCCGTTTAAAATTTAAATCGTACCCTCATGCATATCCTAAATAAATCCGGCACACAGGAGGCAGGTAGGTAGGTAGTAGGTACATATTTGATAAGCTCTCGGGCCGCGGGCGCGTGGCGCCCCAGCGCTGCTCGCTCTCAGCTAATTATACTACACCTAGTTGAGAACCTCGAATCAACTTTATTTAAAACCTCGCCGGACATTGCCCCCTGGGGGTGCGCCGTCAAGTGTTTTTGCCGGGAAATGATATACCCGACTGAAATGAAAACCAGTTGGCTCATTGAAGCCCGCACCAGATCCCTCTGAAGTGGCTGCGGCCCGAAACTATCGTATGACCCCGCTACGATGCGCCTAACTGATTTCAAAGGCCCAGTTATGTGAGTGTGTAACACAGTACACAGAATTTCCTGGGTGAATCACGGAACTTTGAAACTAAGTACACAGGAACTATTTCACTTGTATAAATGTTTTAGTTGCAAAATGTAATCACCGGAAAGCTCATTACTTATACAATTTGCTAAATATTGCACGAAAAGGTAAAGTTTTAGTGCAATATTTAGGAAATCGTGGAACAGAGATGTTATATATTATTCTTAAGTCAATTTATTAATACGTCATATGTAAAATAAATAACCATAATGCATATACATCGATAATGTTAGTACCAAGGCTGGTTTTAGAGTCGCGCTGACGACACGCTAATCTTCAGCGCCGAGATTATTGTATCTGGCGTCGGCGCCGACCGGTCAGCGTTACTTAAAAACTCTATATCTTTATGCATACTGGACCTTCAGCGCTGACGGTCCGCGTGCGGTCAGGGCGGCTCTAAAATCAGCCTCATGTTGTAAACATGAATATGATTTTAGAGTCGCGCATGAAATGATAAAATCATACGCATCTTATACTTTTGTCAGGAGGAAAACTATCAACGACTAAAAAGGTCTGGAGGAAGGCCTTCAATTTCTACCAATATAACCTCACATCTGAACCTTTTTTCATACAAGTTGGGCACATATTGGTTCCAATACTACTCGATAGAGATCTGTAACACAACCTGCCCCACTTACTCATCTAGCCAATCTTGGTTGTCGGAGAGAGAGGCGGAATCCTGAAGATAAACTTGGAGCAACTAGGGCTGTCCACAGTCAATTGGAAATCTACACTAACGATTTGATATCGTTTTGAGTATTTTTGTCAAGGCGTAGTTCATACTAACTGGGTTACTTTCATGTGTAAACCATTAATTAGCAATAAAAAAAAATCATAGTTGGTCAAGACCCATTTGTGTTGATACTACACGTCAAGTCGCGAATGTCAAAAAGAACTAGCTTCCTCTAGACACACACGTTGATGATTATTTTCCACCACTTCACATAAGCAATATATAATATAAATTTATAAAAAAAAAACAAATAAATAAAAAACAAACGTGGTTGTGTAAAGCCTTATCGCCCTAATTTGGGGTAGGCCCGTGCCCCAGCACTGTGGAAGTATATGGGCTGATGATAATGAAAAACAAACAAGTATTGCACATGCAGTTGAGTTCTTCGCAGCCCTGGATGCACCCGGTGAGCGCAGGAACGCTCATAACTTGTCGGTATCATGACGGCACCTCCGCTAATGCGCATTTCCAATTTCCGTACACTCGTACATTCTGTCCGGGTCGGCTATGGAGTACAGTGGTTTTTTTACAGCATTCGTCATTGTCCGATTTCGTGTTACCTACTGGAGCACAACTTTTGTTCCGTTTATTTGAGATGAGAGAATAACGACCGGTTTTGCGAGTATCTAGTGTTTGTTTAAAAATTAAATTTGTACTTTTCTCAGTTTTGATGCATTAATTATATCGCTTACAATTTCATTTGTTACGTATAGATTGGCTATGGAAATATGAGATTTAAGGGTTTTTAGTAGTGTTCGTTCATGAAAGTTAATTAGGTTTTGATCACTTTCTCACCAATTTATGTCGTCCAGCGTGCAACTATATTTTACTACATAACTGATATATAACTATCTTGATACTGGTTATTGACTTTACACTCTAACATATTATATTTCCTCCAATGATCACAAATATATAGCCTTCGCGCGCTCCGATTAACTCCCGAACACAACCGCAAATTTAGTGAGTTTAGACTCCCGATTCCAAATAATCTCATACGAAATAGACAGTAACCGGAGTAGATGGCAGATCCAAAACGCATAAATCCTTACTTCAATTATCCTGTCTCGCGGGGAGCAAATAAACCACATATATCGTTTCCGTTTCACTTTCAATATTCGGATACACGCCACCGAGCTCACCCCAAGTCGACTCACCTTCTAAATGCTTCGCTGAATTTTCATTCCGCTAAAGACTGCCCTTTTCACTGCTCCCTGCTATAGAACATCATTGTACCTATATTTATTCACCCGTAAAACGTGAGAATTACGGCAAAAATTGCGCATGTTAAGTACATATTACGCGTATTTTAACGAGTCAGGAAATCAATCGTGGTACAACAGGCCAATTCGGCACAAAAATTTGTCTCCCTTTTATAAGATCGAGAAATGTATTTACGTGCCGATTATTTCTGGTAGAACTGTGTACCCTCTGAGTCGTTATCAATCGTTCTCTTCAAATAAACACGCGGCTTTCATGATTTGTGAGATTTAATATTTCACCTTTATTTATATTTACACGTTCAACATCACAGCCGTAAATTCCTTATAACTTTAATCGCTCGGAAGTTGTTGACGAATTCTGATTTATGTCGGTGGCACGCGTATACAGTTGTGGGTAAGTTAAGGTAATGAATATTCTGTTAGGCTTTTACCGTATGAATATTGAACGCGATAGAGGAAAAACGTTTAATAGCCGACTCGGGCCGTTAGCGCGGCTGACGGGAGGTTACCATCAAACGCGCTCCTAATCCCGAAACAAATCTCAATGAAGAGCGCGGAGTCCCGTAATCTCGCCCTCCCTCCTCCTTCCCCCTATTGGCTTTATTAAGGTGTAGCAGACCGCTACAATTATTATGCGTCCCCTGTTTGCGGTAGGTGTCGTGTCTATGTCGCAGTCGGATTCACGTAATTAAGGATTTGATTCGGTAACGGATATCGTCTTGGCCGGATCTTGTGTGACTTTTGTTCTGTGAACTTATGTGTCTGATTTAGTGTGCGTGCTTTCTTTGTGTGCGGGATTAGTGTTAAGTCCGAAATATTGCGATTACTTCTGTCGAATCGGCTGTCTGTGTAACGACATCTTTAATTTATTAAGATAGTAAATACAGTGCTTACAGTTGACTAAGGTTACATGGACGTTTAACACTCGTTTGCTTTTATTCTAGCGCTAACGTTTTGAAACGCGCAAATTGCATCAAGTGTCGGAGACACGGACCGTTGTATGAAAGGGGCGCCCAAATTGCGAACTAGAACGCATTCAGCGCTCACGGAGGTCGCTCGTTCAGGGAGATGCGAAGATTTAAGATATCAAATTATACAGTAATCGGTCGAGCTCCGAACCCGCCGCTTAATATTAACATAGCGGAAGCAACCTCTTTGCTACACCGAAACGCGGATTACGAAATTTTAATTTAACCACAACTTCCATCTTGTGTTTACGCAGACATTGACGGTTAATATATTCAGTAAAGTAATTGCGCGGGCCGGGTGAATTTTTAATGAAACATTAAAAAGGACCGCACCGTCGATTGATTGGGATCATTTGAATTTTTGGCCCAATCGGAGACGCAGGCCTTATCGGATTAGTGTCCGGAATATTTCAGCCTGCAATTAGACAAATAACCCTATTGCGACCGCGCTCCGCCGCTGCAGACTACCAACTTTTTGTGTCAACAAAAAACAAGCGCCTGTTATGACGTTTGAGTTTAAATTCCGTTCTGGATGTTTACGGTTATTTAAATACAGAAGTTATTCAAAACCCCCCTCAAAGACTCTAATTAAAGTTGTTTGGAAGCTTCATTAACATACTGAAGTTGGCTTTTGGAAACTAACTGGGATTAATGGGTTTCTACACTTTCAACTTACACATACGATGCAATTCACGTTATATTATTTATAAATGTGAAAAACGTATAAGAAATGCATGTCTGCTTGTTTGTTTGAAAACTCCTAAAATCAAAATCTTTCTGTATTCGTTGTTGTTTCTTGAATGGAAACAAACAAAAAAAATAAAGATTGTTTTTTTTTGTAAACACAAGAACTGTAGTGGTATATAATTTGATTAATTTCCGAGGTTCATCTTCCATGTTTTTAATATGTTTTTTTTTTGTGATTTTGAGAGAAAATTTTAGCAATTTATGGCAACCACCATAACTCTGGACATAATAATAATAATTTCAATTCAAAAGTTAATGTTGAATAAAAGTAAATATAATAAAATAAGAAGTTTGAAGTCTTGTCCATTCATATTTACACTAACAGAAGCTCCCTTAACGTGCCCACTTAGTTTGAGGCACACACGGTGATGCTGAGGCAATAACATAATTTATGTGAACTAAAAGCAACAGTGTCATTCGCATCGAGTTTCATTGTTCTTCGTAAAGATCAGCGGAGACAAAGCGTCGCGAACAGGATGTAAAGGCGTCTGAAGCATTGCTATCATCCTTGAAAAGCTTTTTACATCCTTGAAAGGAATAAGAAAAAGGTTTTTTATCCCGGGGGTATAAACTTTCCTGTCGCATTCTCATAGAAACTGTACCCCGGCCCCCTCTGATCTGTGGCGGTGCACGAAAAGTATTGTTCAATTCGAAAATAATATTTTCCCATGTCTCGCCACAGGATTATGTGGAAGCAAAACACAATTCTGCCCGACTTTGTGTAACTAAAGTGGTTTCTTAGAAATTCTTTTATGTACATTCTTGACTCTCAAGGGCACGTTGTGTGTAATAATTAATTAGATAACAACTTATATTTTATGTTTGATATTTACCTCTACTCTTATATAGATAACTAAACTATCTTTCCGCCCGTGACTTCGCTCGTGTAGAGATGTTTAAAGGGTAAAACATTACTTCCTTATAGCGCAGTCAGATAAAAAGTTGCCTATGTCTTTTTGGGGTTTTGCACTATATCTATACGAAATTTTGATTTAAATCGGTTCAGTACTCTATGCTTGAAAGCGTAACCGACAGACAGAGTTACTTTCGCATTTATAATATTAGTAAGGATTCTCGGTTGTTCCTTGGAATAATGGTGTCAATTGTGTCGATTATTAAAATAAAATACTTACGTAATTGAGGAAACGTCTCCTTGTCTCGCTACATACATTACGCTCCCAGGTTCAATCATTCATTAATTACAAATTTCTCGCATCTAACGCGTTTTCTCATGAAATTCTTTTTGCTTATTCACAAAGTAATTACATAAAAACTCCAATTTGTGGTAAGCCTTTTATGCATTCCATTTTAACGTTCCCAAATGGCTGGCCCAAGGAAAATATGGGGTCTTAAAGAGTATTTAACTATGTATGAAGGAGACAGGACGTTACTTTTAATTTACGCCGACAGTTCGTACCCTGAGTGCTTTTACTTCCAATATTTATGGGTGACCAGGTAAAGGTAACATTCGGCAAATAGATACTTTGGTCTAATTGAAAAAACGGCGAAGGAATTAGTCCTAGGATTACGTAACTGGCGGAGCATGAATA
Organism: Maruca vitrata; assembly: GCA_039566165.1. Taxonomy (NCBI): domain Eukaryota; kingdom Metazoa; phylum Arthropoda; class Insecta; order Lepidoptera; family Crambidae; genus Maruca; species Maruca vitrata. Next base: position 11,468,453 of record CM076917.1, on the reverse strand, counting down.
TTTTTTGTGGTACAATATGTTACGAGTACATTATTCCGTTGTGTTTAAAGATTATAATACGCAACTGTTAGAATAGGCGACACGACAAAAAAAATATAATTAGTCCGTTATTTAGATTATTTAAAAATATTGTACTCGTATTTTTTATTTTCTTTCACAAACAAGAAATTATGAAGATATAGTGCTTAGAAGTTTCGTATGACGTCACGTTTACGTACAATTTTTGCGTAACTGTGACATCACAAGCCCCCACTCCAGAAGTTTGATAAGCTATAATTTTGTCATTTTTCAATCAATTGAAAAACAAAAAAACACGTGTCCTATATTTTTGTATAAACTAACTTACGGACTAAATAGAATAATAAGATTTTGACCCAGTCGTGAAGCCTATTATATTTCCTTATTAGAGTACATAGTTTTTACACTACGAGTCTTCGCCACCGTCTATACTTTCCAAAATAACTCCTTCATAACATATATTTCTCCCTAGATGTCATATTCATGGTGTATGTATGTTAGGCATGGATTTTTGGGATACCTTTTTTGTCGCAGAAAAATGCGTTACGCACCGTAACCATGGACAGGGGAGAAAGCTTTGTTGTTTCTGTCAAAGGGACAAATTTTCATCTGCACATAATACTATACTCACTCGTATGTCTGGGCCTGCCACTATAACAAAATAATGAAAAGCATGATGATTATTCGAAATCAGATTTTTTTATTACAGAAATAATTTTTTTATTTCATATTTTTTTACATATTGTATGTTGAAATATATGTATAATCCCGGAAGACTATAGTTGCTTAAAAATAAAGAAGACGTTAAGTTGTTAATAAAAACACACACTTAATAAGGCGTTTAAAGGTTCTCTCGCAATTAAACTATTTACTCGTTTAGTATCCTACAGTTTTCCTGCCTTAAAACCAAAAATAAAGTCAGAACTATCATTGACTAACATACGCGTGTAATATCATGAAAGTATCAATATCCGCAAGTATATTCGTGGTCGACACAGGTGGCCACACAACCCGATGTTCCCTAAAAATGTGAATTTATGTGGCCGCCCAGTGCTTGCAATGATCGCGGGCTCATGCCTTAAATTAGGGGGTTTAACGCTTATCCTCTCGCAGTAAATAGACTCGACGAACTATATTACCGCGGGGCCAGCCGAATGGCCGGCCTCGATCGTTTATACATGCTCCCACTCTTAATGTGTTTTTTCCGACAACACTATCGCCCGCTTTATTACGTGTAATTGTTCAATAATGAAAAGCTATGAGCGTAGTGGATAGTGCTTCAGCGGAACACGCCATGGAGGTATACTTCGCAAACTAGAGGTGCTCAGGGTAATCGTAATCCGTTACTGGTGCTTTAAAAAGTGTATTAAGAATGTTTGTAAAATAAACGTTATTAGGGATAGTATCTGAATACTACTTTTAAATAATAGCTTAAAGTTAATTATTAAGACAAAGATTTCTAAAATAGCCTTGTAAAGGTAACTATAGCTTTCATGTAATTCATTCATATTTACTGTCAATTTCTACAGTCTATTTTCCAAGCAATGTTACTTTCAAACAAACCCAATCCGTCTTAGAACGTCGAGGACAAAATGTTCAGCACCGAACTCTGCGTGCAGGCAATTAAGTAGCCATAAAGTGAATAACTAAAATAGGCTCACAAGTTATTCAGTCGAATTTTCGCCTAAGTGTCGTGGATGATAAAATAACTGCGGTACACCTGAGACAAGAAAGCAACTAACTCTCGAGTGTTCGTTGGATCGCGTTGCCCCGCGTCGGGCGCCAATTTCACCTTGTTTGAACACCCTTATGAACAAGATATTGCCTGTCAGAAATTCCGTGAGACACCCAACGCTCAAGCACTCTACAGTAACGTAACGAAAATTGTTTTATAACATTGGAAATGTAAATTTATTTGATTTCGGCGGCCTTTGAGGTGCAAATTCGCAAATCGCGTTACTAACAACGTTACTAATGTCAGCCGTAACTGTTGCCCGCTCGAATGTTAACACGTGGCTTTAATGAGAACATTTTGTTTGCAGATTCATTCCAAGCACTAATCCAGTACCCGGACACTGTGTCTGCGCAAACGGCGAAAACGGTGAGTAGTAAAAACTTTGTTTTTATTTAACCATTTGTGAAGTGAGGCCATAAAACAAAGTTTCCTATTGCCGCACGTTTCATTCACTTTAATGACTGGCTTCCGAACTGTCTTGGGATGAAGGGAGTTTCACTTCATTTCATTCGGTGGCAGGAGTTTCATCGCGGAGTTTACTGGTGGTACATACCTACCTACATTATAAATAAATATATTGTTACTTTGTTTTTAAATTTATAATAAGGACATATATGAACTTAATTTGAATCGTGAAGCATTTAGAATCCGATCAACATACCTATCGAAATAAGGATTTATTTTAGTTTTTATTCTGACTGAATTGGGTATATTCACATATTCGTGGATATCTACTACATTCTTTATACAAATTTTAAAGTAGAAAAATCAGTATCGATTGTTGTCACTGTTACTGGAAATTTTAATAAAAGCTAATATTTATTTCAATCTTTAAAATAAATCTCCGTCATTAACGAATTTCATACCTTAGGTCTACAAAAACAACAGTACACGCCCAGTTAATTTCGAACAGACCTGACCGTTACCCCACACAGTTCGCTTTCGAGCAAATGTTAGACAACAACGGAACGTTTATGTGCATTTAAGCACAATAATATCGGGAACAGCGGAGCGCCGCGAGCCCGCGACAATGCCGCGGAGTGGGACATCATTTTTCTCCACCCAACTTTTCCCATTCGCTATTCATTTGCGTTAGAAGTTGGGCGTACGGCCGCCTACTGCACCGACTATTTTAACTTTATTTCTGATGCAGCGTTCAGGGCAAATTAAATTTCGTTTTGCGGCTTCCGCAAACTCGCTTCACGAGCATAATTATTGAGTTGTTATTTTTTTGTTTTTCCACCCGTTGAATGTTATGAATCGCTACTAGTAACTTTGTTTGCAACCGATAGCACATTGCTCGCTTTTGATTTTTGCCCGGCGGAAAGTTCATCAATATTTTATTTGTACCGCAAACGTAGGTTGGTAGGATTATAATTATTCTACCGTCAAAGGCATGTTCTATTCGTTCGACAATTCGCTAATGAATTCTAGAATGTGAGTAGACTGTACTCTGTTATTTAGTTGCTCTTTACGCTCTGTACTAGCGTAGTTAAATGCGTTCGGTGTAATCGTAAAACTTAAAGCGGGTTATTTTAAAAAAAACTAACAGAATTAGCTACGTTGTAATTAGTAGAGGCTTTAACTTGTTCAGCAGATTAATACTGGCAAGCGGGAAGCCCTTTACAGAATTGAGATAACGTTGGTACGTCCGCGGTGCTGAAAACTTAGCAACGCTAAGTACCAACTCGGCCCGGGGTCACTAATCGTGCAGTGTACCCCACAAAGCGACGCTCAACGAAACCATGCAACTACCTATGACAGGATTGTAGGCTCGCAGGCAGAAATTGTTTGCAGCATCATGTCTATATTGCCGATAGACAGACGTATTTATCTGATATACATAAAGGAGGTTCGTATGTTTGGCTAAATGTCTTTATGTCAGCTACTTTGGTCTCGTCGCAAGGAAAGCCTAATTTAAGATTCTTGAGAAAAAAGAAATCTGGATTTCCACCATACAGAATTCTTAAGCTTTTAAGATACTTAATGTATTTGACTAAGTAAACCTGGTATTAGACCAAATTGAGTCTAAATATGCTTCGAGTTTACTGCTAAGTCTAAGTCTCAATGACACTCTATTACATCCGTTATTGAATTAGTCAATCAAATATTCTGTCTCTAAACTGTGCAAATTTGACTACTCCTGAACTAGCTTTGCCAAAGTAGATGAATCGATTCAGATCTAACGTCCGTAGGCCAAGTATTAATTAACGACGGTATAGACCCGTTTACTCATCAGTACTTCCTTGTCCCATTCCCAGGTATATTCGTTTTACCTGCTGTTTTTTACTCATGGTATACGTAAAAATTAAGCAACAATTACGTAGTTAAATAACAGAAAATACAGCAGTCATTTTGAGGAGTCTAATATATGAAAATTATTTAGCGCACAAGTATAGATTAAAGACAAAGTTTTTAATAAAAGACAATACATTTAAGTTATAATACGTATCGTGTGTAACTTCTTAATTAATTTTAAGACTCATATAGGTATACATTATGAAAATTCTCACAAACTTTTAGTAACCTGAGATAAAATGATACCAGCTTTCGTATATGTCTTTCTTAATACAATAACGACGGATCCATTCCATTAAGTCAAAACATTAAGTTTTAATTCCGCCGTTGGAATTAACTAACGTCTACATTGATGCGCAATTACATGACGACAGTTGAATTTGAACAAAATTAGCGCATCTCAAATTAGTGCTCTTAGGTTGTACGTAACATTGTTTCGAGTCCCAACGCTCGCAACTCACCTATGCTCCGCTCTTAATGTACTAAATTCATTTATGCACTACGTGTATTACTAAGTTTTGCATACAATCAACTATTCGGATTACAAAATTGTGAGTGTTTAAACCACGATGAGCGCAAACAAAAGTTAGGAATACCTAATTTATTCATCTACTTTGGTAATTTTATGTAAGTTTTCATACTTAAAGTGTTCTCAGTTGTCAACACAAACATAGGTGCAGATGGGTTTGCTGAGTTTTAGTTTAACTGAGTTTCAGTTTAACTTTGCTTCATGAATCTCTGGGGAAAATAATATTGTATCCAATGTTCATCGTCTAAGTAAATGAGCAGACTAGTTTATTCTTATAAAACACGCAAGTCAAGGATTTATTTAAAGTTCAGACAATTCGATGTAAAAATACAGAGCAACCTTTTAGATGGGTATTCAGTTTCACAATCTTAAGATTTTTATAAACTATCTGTCGTTTTAGAGATTACACATGTAATACGATAACTAGACTACGCGTGTAGCAAGCCACCAGGCTTAGCCTATTAGGCTATTACGTCACTTCGACAACACCTAATTACTAGCCGAAGTAGTAACTGATGTTCGAAGTGTAACGGTGTTTATAGCGTGATAAACTGCAGACGTATCTGCAATAACGTTGCATTAGGGGTTCGGACGGTAATAAGTCTAGCACTCGTTAAAGGGGCTTAGACTAGTCGTAACTGGAGACGTTAGCCGATGTCTAACGAGCGTACTGTGTCAGCGGACAATTTTGTAATACTCGAACGCGAACGCTATCAAACTCGCCCGGGAATAGATCTTATGCCTTCCGGTTGAGTGTTTTCGCGAGGCTTATGATTGTTTTCCTTAAAATTGTTTTCTTTATATAACGTGATTTTTAAGCGATAAATGTAGTTAAAAAATAAAAGCACTGCCCACGCGCTGGACAAGAGACTAGTAATTTTTATTGAAGAACATCGAGTCGTTTGTCTAAGCAAAATTGCTTTAGATCCAAGAATAATCAATTTAAGATAACTTTTGGATCAATGTCTTTTATAGAAATGGTAATACCATTATCCAAATTTAATCTTCCTCCATTCACGAAGCGGATGACTTCTGAATCACTAAAAACTATTCAATAAAATGGAACCACCTACCTACCTACTTCACCCCAAACATATCTAAACAACAAACACTTGGGGAGATAGGGGCAAACCGAACGTGTTCCCACTCATACGGGCGTCTCGCGGGCACCGCGGGTTCCAAATGGAATTAAAACGTCCTGGGAGGTAAGTGGCAGCACAAGTAAGAGGCACAAAGTGGAGGGAAGCCGGATAGTGCTCCAGCCACAAAGGGCACAGTCGGATGTTAGGAGGTCTGAAATCCCCGATCCCCGGTGTATGATCCTTGACATAAATCTCTAACCTCGCCATCAAATCTTTTCAGCGGCTTATGCACGCGCCAGGTATGCCTTAATGCGACCGATGCGATGGGATCGTACGATACTAATGTGCGTCGGCGGACTCGCTATTGGGAGGATTTTCGGTTGAGATGTTGCAGGATTTGTATGTAACTTTGTATATGCCTTTTTAAAAGTATTATTATAAGGTGATTTGAATTTTTTTAGGATCTTGACAACAATTGATGGTGTAAGTAATTGAGAGTAGACGTTTATGGTTGGTTAATTGATAACATATTGATATCTGGTTTAGATTTTAATAAAATTTATGTATTATCGCATATAACATCTGAAGTAGCATGTAGCATCCTCATGTAGCATCTGAGATATCGTGAGTCGTGAGTTCAATTGAATTAACCCTCTTAAAATTCATTGATTTAATAAATATTTTATTATCTAACTAACTCGTACTTTCAATTAATACAGACTCTTTCACAACCTACCTACGCAGATAATTGAAAATTGCCGGTTTACCCAAAAACTAATTACAGAACATCTTTCCTAAATTACCGTATCCAATTAAGTCGAACGTACTCCAGCGCGCCTCAAAGATAATCTTTTTTAAGCCACCAAGGCTTCACTAAAAAGCACTTTTCAATTAGAAATTAATCTACGTTACCCACGTATTGTACAGTCCATTTTCCCTCCGCGAGGCACATAGTAAACAAAACAAGCGAGCCGTCGTCTACCGTTGAAATAATAATGAGTCTCTTTCGGATTTGGGGATGCGCGTTTTGTTATAAACCGCGGGCCGCACCGCTTCCTACCAGATTTAAATACTTTGCGCGAACCTCTTCAGTTTGTTTTTTGGGTAAGTTTTGTTCCTGTAAGTCTCGGCTTACATGTTGCTTTTAAATAGACAAAATTGTAAATTTAAATAAAACTTCTCAATGTGGTTTAAAATAAAAGTTTGACAAAAGTGAAATTTATACTATTAACCGAAATCAGAAGAACCATTTAAGTATTAAAGATTTTTATAGGAACATTAACCAAATTTTGCTTATTATTCTATCAAAAGCTCCTCAGCTACCTCAGTAGAGCAATACCAAATCGCCCTAAAAATCCTAAACTCAAACACTCAACAGTGAATAATAGCCACAATCATCCCGTCCAAACTGCGAACATCACGATTCCCAATACCGAAGAGTCAACTCGGACACAGTGGTCATTTCACAAACGTCGGCTTAGGGCGTGTGTACACTCGCCAATCGTTAATCAGCCGCTGCTCCATCAGTAAGTTATGATTGATAACTGTGTGAGTCGCGCGGGCTACGGCCATCCATAACGGAGTCGGCTCTGTCAATGACAATACCTATTAACACTCCCAAGGTGCGAGACCGGTCCTGTTTGCTTCCATCTAATTAGCTTTCCCGATAATCACTGTTTGGATTGGACCGAATCAGGCTACGGTCTGTAGTTAAGGCGACTGCTAAGTATTCTGTTTCCGGGTTTGACCTGCTTTATTTTTGAATCAACACAGTAATTTGTCTTGAAGTTAAAAGAATCAAAACAGAGCGTACCTATCAGTTACTCTTTGGCAGAAGAATTCATCTTATTTTTCTGATGCTAAGAGTATTTTTTTAAGAATAATACAAAATTGTTGATTAGCAATTTTCCTCGAATATAACGCTGAATTTTATCTAAAAATAAACAAAAAATAACATCTGTACCTACTTAATTTAAAAATATCTTGAGTTACATTCGTTCACAAATACAAAATGAATGACAGAATTGTTCGATACGAATATTAATTCTGTACAGAGTAGATAATATAAAAGTAGCTGAAAGTATTGTTAATCTCATTGTGACGGATTCCTTTATGAGTCTCTGAATAAAATATTAATTTCAATGCCTCATTCATATTCGTGCCTTAACGACAATGCTGAATGGGAGTCCCATACGGTAGCATAATATTTTAACGATGTACCTATTTGAATGCAACATTTCCTTGTGTCCATTTTTGTAGGAAATTCAGACAGACGAATGGGTAGGCTTTCAGCACATTTCTGTATAAGGAATTGATTTACCGTTTGAAGAGTACGATAAGGTAAAGAGAAGAGATATGGATATACAATGACGTGATTTATCACAACGACACTGAAGTATATGATGTATAATAGTATGTTTTAGTATATACAGTAGAACCCGTTTAAGACGATCACGCTTAATACGATTTCCCGCATAATACGCCACTTTACGCCAGTCCCAGCAACTTAAGATATATTTTCATACATTTCATAACGCTTAATACGATTGTCATCCCGTTTAATACGCCCAAAACCGACAGATCGAGCGCTCTAAAAGCGCATTTTTATTTTTGAAACGCATGCAACAGGGCCCGCGTCGTAGAAACTTTCTGTAACGCATGCCGTAGGGTCTAATGACTGAGGTGCTATGTATGGGAAGGAGTCCCGGAATGCCTTCTGTCTGAGGGAAGTTCACTAATTCGGGCTTAGGTATGACTGATTTATCAACCAATGTGAAAGTAGTGACAATATGAAAGTGGGTAGACCGATATGTTTGCCCTTAGACCTACCGTCATTCTCGCAGTCCTACAGTTCACCCGTGATCATGGCGCTTGCAACAGTGCCGAAATATCGGGGGCTCATTAAAACAAAACAACATGGTAAATATCCCGGACAGTTTCAGTTTTCTAATGTGTGTAACCATGACAGTATAAAATTATATAATGTGAATGTAATTTTAATTACACAACGTATTAAATGTAATTTATACATACAATTTAATGCCTATTATACCGAAATTTTAAAATAATACATAATTATATAGGTATAAAGTTTGCGTTATTTTCCCTATCCCGCATAATACGCTTTCCCGCTTAAGACGCGTTTTTGATAGGGTCCCTGAGAAATCGTCTTAAGCGGGTTTTACTGTACATGTGTTAAAATTGTACCTAATAAACGAGTAGTCTATTCGATTCTAGTTAAAAAGGTGCAATGAATAACTATAAAATCATCACCAGTTAATCATGCAATAAAAAAATATAAAACGCTTGAAATATTAAAATCGATGTGTGCCGTCCAACCAAAATTCAACAAGACATTTTTAAAAATACAAGGTAGTTTTCCATCCCAAGACGTTCAATAAGGCGAAATCTGAGATAGCGTTTAAACCCAAGGTGCGGGCTTTTGTTTACATTTGGAAATTGCACTTTGCACCGCGGCTGCCTCGCCTTTGTGCCAACGAGACGTATCCAAACAATGTAACCGTCAAAAATGTACCCAGTTGTCTCCGCCGCGCGAGACCTATCCGAAACGTATCATAAAAGGTAAAGCCGCAATCATAACTTACACGTTTGTACACAAAATAAATCTCTATTGTTTGTGCTCCTGAATACTTCACTGTTGCAAACTTTATCCACATTGAATTTGCGTTTTATTATGGCCCCGCGGTAAAAAGACGGGAAGTCATTTTGGTACGACTTACGAAACTATGTCACCCGAAGATTTAGTAAGGCATTCCTTTGAAAGCACAATGAGACTTTATAAATCGTGGTTTCTTTTCATGTAATCTGTACCTTGTTTCAACTTGAAAGTAATTTAATAGGATTTCAGCATTATTCAAAGCCGTTTTCGAAGAAGTTAAATGAACGTATAAACTTTCGCATGGTAAACTGCATCAAAATGCTGCAGATGAAATGCATCCTTTATGTACATGTTTACTGTGTATAGCTCATGTGAGTGTTATAGTTGGCAAGTGCTCTCTTTGCGGTGGTCGGTAACGATCGCAAACTTCATCGAAATTTCAAGCTGTCCAACAAACAGGGGCACCTGCGGTCCAAGACCCGTTTAAAATTGCACGTGCCATCGCCCTGCCCTGTTTGGATTCCGAGAGTCAACAGTGCTGAGCTGAACACCTGGTTACGTGTCAAACATTGTTTAGTAGTTGTTTCGTTAGTGTTCTGAGCCTCGTTTGTTTACAATCACGACTCTGACAACAATCCACTTACAACTTTTACTTTTCACCTCGCCTGTCTTTTTTATTTCCAAACTGCCTACTCGTACTATTGACTGAACATTTCATTCCGTTTTACTATACTACAGGTAGCCAAATCAATTGAGCCGTGGTTATATTAAGTCTTTTCTAATTGGCTACTTCCTAAGTTGTCGCTTTATTTGACTTATAAGAATCAATCTGTAGGCTCTCTTCCGGCAATATGAAGTATTAACACGAAGCCAAACCTATCCACGCATTGTACACATGCAACGCTTGTCCCGTGAAACAATGCCATTGTTTCGTACAATACCAATCGGGAGCACTGTAACAAAAGTCTTTGGAGTCCATTATGCCATCAAATTAATACCCAATGGTGGGTCATAACGATTCATAAGTAATGTAGAGAGTGGGCGAGGTTTTTTGTGTCACTATTATGTCCGCCGCAATCAGGCGTAACCCCAAGTATTAATTACATTGTCTAATGGAGCGGTTGGCGTTGGCGAGGTGACGCGTCACCGAATGTGTACATACCCTAATTGTTACGTGTAAACTTCATTAATTTGTTTGGACGAAACTTTACAAAATTATGGTGAACATTTTTATATGCCAAAACAAAATTACATACATTATTCAATTTAGTAGTACCTAGTTTGTTATTTAAACAACAACATTAGTCGATTAATTGTATTTAGAGATACTACATAAATTAATAATATTTAGTTTTCAAACTACCGTTGGTTTAAATACAAGTGGACTTATTTAGTGCATTTACTTTGAATACAGTACAATTTGAATAGTAAGTAACCACATCATATATTTGTTGATTGATAGGCATACGCGTAAATAACTCCGCAACTTATATCATTCCCAGATCCGATATACTCTCTATTCGAAACAAAAAAGAAATTAATCAAAGTGCAATCCACCATAGTGCAATCCCATTTCGCGACGATTGAAATTTTTGAATGCTTTTCGGTTCGCGCAATCAAAAAGCGGGCTGATTAAAATGAGCAGTCCAAACATTTTGTTTGCCGGTGTTTTTTTCATTAATACAATGGTTTAGTTAAAAGCTTGCACTCCGAGTATTTGTTTTCAGTGGAGCTCGAACGCTAAGTGATCTTTTATCCCGGACTAATCGACCGAGTAGTTTATCGTCCCGCGGGCACAATGTCTTGCCGTGATGTGCCGTCAAGCTTATTATAGTCAAATCATTCACGCTTTTACTTATTGTCGTCGAGCTATAATAAGCCCGTTTTGACGGCTTTTCATGACTGAAATAAACAATTTGAAACTTTTATGAATGAAGAATGTATTATGATTCATATTTTCAGCGAATTTTCAAAGAAGTAAATAGATATCTCAGATATTTTTTCGGTTTTCGGTTTCGAAAATATTTGAAATAGAAATATTAATTACAGATCATATAATCAAGTGCCTAATACAAAATGGAGAGTGCTTAATTCGTCCTTAATTTGTTCATCAAACTACTACTAATAATATTGCAATTTGGCCTAGAACTAGGAGACTGTCTCGCTTGCCTATTCTGAATTACTATGAGCGTAGCAGGTTACTACGAAACTGCTACGTAGCTACGGTCTACGGCGCCCACGTGATGACATGAGGTGATAAAATTACATGCTCCCAAGCCAGTCATGTTTGTTTATGAAGCACAGCTGTTGCTTGATGAGAGCATTCAACCTGTACAGTGAATAAACACTGTTAATTCAGATGGATCACAATTGTGAGAATTCATAAGTTCGCGCTGTGAAACGATACAATCCCAGTAAAATCGAACGAACTGGCAACGAAACAAAAATCACGATGCAACTCACTCATAAAGTAACTGTATTACTGACTAGACGAGTGCTCTACAACCGTAATATTTTTCCGCGACACATCTGTCGGTGCAAGCAAAAAGTCATATGTCCGAAATATTTTCATTACATTTTTCCGGCGTCATCTGTGAGTAAAAACTGAATGCATTCTGCCGCCGTAAGCCCTGCACCGGTAACAGAAGCACTTTAAGCTATATGCGCTCTTATAAATATTAAACGTGGCGAGCCCGAGACCCCCAACAAAAACGTTTATCTGGTCTCCGTGGAAAAACCGCCAGAATTAGCAACAGGGGGTGGATTAAGGCGGACCGCACTTAATCCTTCACTAAGAAGGCTTTGCTTAAACGAGTTCTAACGAGCTAAAGATAAAACAATTACCGACGACGTGATTAAGAGATACGGAGGACACTTGTTACGTCTTAGACGCGCTTCGACGGCTGTTTGCTGTGATTGTGCGATTACTCCCACTTACCGCGCGAATGTTTAACTTGCAGACAAAAAGGGCCCTTTGCACGCGCCACTAACAATACGCAAACATTCACGGGTCCAATCTCACCGTAACTCCAATAAGCTACCCCAAAACGCATCGGAAGAGTCAACAATTCACTCCCGAAGCAGTAAAAGAGCCCAATATCAATCCGGGCGTGACGGTTGTCATTTTATCACCTTGTCTCTCCTCCTAATATTTTTTTTACCTCAATTACGACTCCCTTCGCGAGTGCAAATAACCGTTTCCAGATTAAAATAAAATCCCCGCGAATATTGATACTGAGTGCGCAGCCTAATAAAACGGTCCCACCTCCTTAGACAGATTACCGAGTTTTATAGGGGGCTTTAATAAAACTTGTTATTACTAATTTCCTTTTATTAATGACCAATAATGACCATCTGTTTATCATAAGGTCGAAATAATATTTTATATTTTTCCGCTTATACCTAACCAACGATATTAATTATTACTAAGTATTTAAGGATATTTTTTTTATTATTACATACTATATAATTACACATAGTACTCAATAAACCAAAATAAAAAAATATTCAGCGGGTATTTGTTTCTACAACAAGAAGATAAAAAGATTACACCATTTGGAACATTAATGGGATTGGAATATTCTAAAATAACGACGAACTTATATTCAAAAGTGCCTCCGGAAAGCTTATAAAAGTAAAGAAATTAATCTGCAATTCAAAATACTTCTTTGCCCTCTTAATTTTTCTTTTTCCCTTTTCTCAGAAAGCAAACTTCAATGAGATATGGATCTTAAAACCGAATAGGCGTGAGATATAAAAAAACGTTACAGTGTATTTTATTAGGATAAATTGTAATTTGTTAATGGAGTATTCTCATAAACCATTAATTCAATTGCTCCAAGAGTAAACACAATTCGGACGGAGCGGAATCAGAATAATCCTCGTAATTTGAATTTTAAAATTTCACTTAATGATATCTTATGCGTTAAGGAAAATACACATTAGAATTGTAAATTAATTACGGGATACGCGCCCGCGGCTCTTGCATTCGGCATTCATTGCCGAAATCGAATTCGGCCCGCGAGGGTCGACAAAACTAATTACGTATCGGAACGATCTTCTTCCACGCTTTCTTACGTGCCTTTCCCATTTCCATATAAGTTGAGCTTTAAACGAGCCAATCTATTCACGTCTACACATCAGGGGGTCGCATTTGCATATAGAACAGAAATTTATTAAATCTACAGCCAATATCCAACGTTCCGACATCGAACTTTCGCTTCTTGGTTGAGTCTCTGATATTTTTATTGGATTGTAAAAGAGCTGTTAGTGTTAGGTGATTTACTACTACCCTACGACTATGTGAAATCAACTAGCTCATAGGGCTGCCTTTTCGGAAACTCTAACTTATTTACTACTTGTCCGGGTGGTGGTTTAACTTTGTTCTGATATTAAATTGATTACAAATCTCTTATGATACAGTAAAAGAATATCTTTTTAACTGATTATACGGTCTACATGATCTGACTACGTATGTATTTATTTAATTACCATAAAAACTACACAGGTTAAATAGCATGTATGTACAAATATCTTTCATTCATATTTCTCAGAGTAACATTAGATGAATAATATAGAAAATGTTTTCATAAATAGTTGTAACGATGTATTTTTTTTTATTTACAATTACGTATATTCAAATTCATTTCCCCACCCTAGTGTTACGTTTAATGTTATTATGAAATTAAAAATACAAAGCATTTTACTTAGCTAATGGATCCTGTCGTAATTTTGCCATTTTTCATTTGACAGGTGACGTTTTATAAACGAACTCTAATTTACTTCCCCGGAATTAAATTGTCTGGAACATCTAATATTATTCTCGAAGGGAAAGTTTTTCTTTTGCCGATTTTGATGTTTCCTTGTTTACCTATTAAGAACGTAGCTGTACTTAAAATATGGTGTAATAATGTCGAACTTTCTATGTGACTCATACCTGAGTTTAAAGAAAGTTTCAATATTATGTTTTTTATCAACATCCTAATTACACTGAAATAACATTATTTATAAAGAACAAATGTTTTTCAAATACACCAGAACTGGAAACTCGAACGTCTCATCAAACATAAATTCGCTCAACGCAAACAAACTCTCAATGTCAACCTTAAAACCCTGTTATTGTTAAAATTAAATTTTCCAAAGTATTAAAAAGCAAACCAAGAAAAGTGTTGTAAATGAGTTAGATTAATAATTTCGATTAGGTTGGCCGGAGGCGGAAGTTGGGAGCTGATGAAACGACCCCGTAGGAAGGCCCGATATTGAACCCTTTGCAAACGCCCGGGACAACGGGCGTCCCCTATAATCGTTTGCTTTCGTTTTGTCATGTAAATGGAAGTGATTTATTAAAGGGATCAATAGATTTTTTTTCTCGTCTTTGCATACACTTTGCTTTATTTTAATTTTCATGGTAAACATGTTAATTAGTATGCAATTTTATAAGTGGTTTTGCTAATGCAAAATTAAGTATCTATTACTGGTGCTACTCTTAAAAAATATAATAAGAAATTTCGGCTTTCATACACCTTAGTATCATAACAAATTGGTTGGAATTTTTCCACGACAGTATCGGTAAAATCAAATTGAATCAAATGGAATTTATTACTCCAATTCTTAATTAGGTAAGTGTTCTTCCTGAATCATATTTAATTTTTAAACTTGTCAAGCAAAACTATGGTCTGCGTCGTTCATCAATCTTGAAACCGTCTCCCACCCGCTTGCAGTAATGAGTTGAGTGCCGGTGCATTTTAATTAATTCTCTTTCTATCGCGATACGGTGTTATCGCCCCGGCGCAGGCGACGCCCGCAAACAAATAACTGCGCCCGACTTAACGTTTTTAACACGACCCTAATGCGATTTTTCCTTTGGCCGCCGCAGCGACCCGCCAGAATAAACACATCTCGCCTAATATGCTTCCGTTGAGCCCCGGTGACACACGTTACCCTTTTTGGGCTTAAAGTTCAGTTCCAATTTATCTCTTATAAAAAAACATCATATTTCGACAACGGTCTGATAATGCAACGCTATTGGATTAATTTTGGATTTTTAGGTGATTCCCCGAGCAATATATAATAGTTCAAGTTCCCGTGCACAGTGCGGATGACTTATTTTTAAATTCCTTACCTAAGTTCAAACTATATGGCTTCGGGGCTAGAATTCGCTGGATCATATTCAAAATATACTTAATTCTAAGTCTGGTTTCCAAGAAGCACTGACTGAAATAAATGCTTGACAACTACCGTAATGGTCCAAAAATTGATCACTTTTTTTCAGAAAGAACTGTCACCTGTTTTCTTC
The DNA here is from genome assembly GCA_039566165.1 of Maruca vitrata. Lineage (NCBI taxonomy): Eukaryota > Metazoa > Arthropoda > Insecta > Lepidoptera > Crambidae > Maruca > Maruca vitrata. The sequence continues at coordinate 11,452,877 of CM076917.1, read as the reverse complement.
TTCAACATTTTAAATGACCCACCTCTTGTTCCAGGCTTTGGACGGCCAGAACATCTACAACGGCTGCTGCACCCTGCGCATCGACTACTCCAAGATGACCTGCCTTAACGTGAAATACAATAACGACAAATCGCGGGACTACACCAACCCGACGCTGCCGTCCGGCGACGGCGACGCGCATCAGCTGTTGACCAGTGAGTTCATGCCACTGCGGGCTCGGCTCGCCCTGGCGCTCGCATCCAGGATGAGTTAGTCCTCTACTACTCCGGGCACCTGGACGCTTGTCACACCCTTCGTATCACTATGTAGACGGGGAATGGCGCGGATGTGGTGGTGTAGGGCATTCCGTTGAGCTGTGGTCAACTTGAAAGTGCCGAATGGTGGAGGCGTGAATCGATAAATATTCCCCGGAAAGTAGCATACCATATTGTAGCATTTGATAATGTTTAAATTTTATAAAAAAACTGAGCAAACCTGTGAGAGAATAATCATCATCGTATGACTATACGATTATCAGATCTAATCTTTATAGTAAGTGTAGGAAAACTCTCAGAAAAGTCTTTATGTACCTAGTAGTAAAATCATATTCAAAGCTCATTTCGGAATTAAATCTGCATCATTCTGTAGAAAGCCTCATTCACTTTAATATCTTACTTTCAAACGTTGACCAATGAAAAGCTTCTAACAAAATACGCAATGTCGTTAACAACATCTACATCTGTGCCACTTCTACCAGCAGTCCGTATTTAAAATCTCTTTTCCAGCGAACTGTCAAGCCTTCCTTATCCTGCATTGGACGCAAACCTGATTTTTAGTTATTTTCTCGTTTCACTGTGCTGGCTCCGTCGACTTCACAAATTAGGTATCACCTCTGGCAAGTGTAGTTTTTATTTTACTTGAGCATTATAGAACCCGTTCCAGGCTGTTATTCCTCTCTAAGTTTATCGCAACTTAAGTACCTAATCCAAATGATACGCTTTTCTACGTTTTGTTTGAGAATGTTAACGTCTGGCGCCACACTTATGGTACATTAGATGGGCTACAACTTTTTTATTTTGCAAACACTTGTTTCTTAATTGTTTTGGCAGGACTCAAGATTTTTCTTTCTCAGGTTAATGCATTTCTGAAAAATTATTTGCACCAGCACTAATATTAAATGATTTTGTTGTTTAAATAGTTCATAAAATGTGTAAGATATACAGCGTTATTGATGAAATCTTAAATTAAGGCTACCTAACCTAACAAGGGTTAAAAGAAGTTGGATCTCAAAAATATTCCTTAAAGATTTTTATAAGATATCCAGAATTTCAATGCCTCAGTTTTCTTAGTAGTGATTTTACCAGAATAAATTCTTGGAATACAAAAGTTGCTTGTATTAATTAAAGAAAGAGAGCACTATGTACATTCCGAACTTTTTTCAAGGAAAATCATCCTTTTATATAAGTAAGTAGGAATACATAAGGTTACCGAAGGCATTGTTCACCATCATGATAAATTTCATCATAAAATACATAGAAGATTTATTTGGAGGATACGATATAATCCATTGATGTTTTTGGGTACTAATGGTCTTGGCCATTTTCGATTTGATCTAGGGACTTGATTTGACATTTTTTTTTACAATAATGCTTAAGATCCTTAATCTACGATTAATCATTAGCCCAATGTACATCAGCTGTAGTCACGGAACAGAAATACAATGGACAGGAGCGTCTACTCGTATTTTCATTATCGTAGTCTTTTGATACAAAAATAAGGTTGCGCATCTTTATACCGTATCCTAGCAACTTAACGAGTACCAACAATCGCTGTCATTTGTTTTAATGTTCAACAGATGCAATGAAACAAAAACAATTGAATGAACATGAACATTTGAACTCCTTAAAAACGTTAACTAACGTAAAACGTGTAGTTTCGGCTTGTATAAAGTTTGAATTCCGAACAGGTGGTGGTGTGCTAGCGCCTCAGTTCCTAGGACTGGGCTCCGGGCTGACTTCGCCGTACGGCGTGGGCGTGGGCGGCGTGGGGCTGCCCGCCTTCGGCGCGCTGACGCTCACGCCCGCGTCGCCCGCCCTCCGCGCCCTCACCGCGCCGCCGCTGCCGCTCGCCACCGTCCTCCTCGTCTCCAACCTCAACGAAGAGGTAAACACCACACCCCAAAACCTTCACACAAACTTATTATTTACCCCACCCCGCCCCCCCCAACTTTTTACAACTTTTTTTTTGCCGACGTAACTGTAACGAAACGAAAACGTTGCTTAAAAACACCTTTATCCGCTTAATGAGCATTCAAAAGGTACAAATCTCATAAAATGAGAAAACCTAATTTTACCAAAGACTGAATTATAACGTAGCAACGTTACAATTTTAGACGAGATTTCTCAATTGTTTGAACGTAGTAGTTAAATGTTTATTGTCAGATTTATTCATTACGCTAACACAATAGCCAGTAACGTCTAGACGCCGAGTAATAATGGGTTCACGATCCAGAGATAATGCAATCGACTAATGCATTCACTAATACGAGTGGCGTTACAGGCTATTATACTTATATATTCTACTTAAACTCCTTAAAAATAAGTTGCTAATTTATTTATAGATATGATGTCAAATATCTTTTACGACTATTTATAATACTGTCTCTTTCTCTCTCCTATTGTTTTAGATGGTCACGCCTGACGCTCTCTTTACCCTTTTCGGTACGTGTGCACATACATTCCGTATTTTATATTAAAACATTAATACGCTCCTGAGCCCTGTCGCCTGGAAGACAAATTGTCACCTAACATTTTCGACTTCTGTACTGATAACCGCATCCGTTTGTCGAGGCTTCGCTTCATAACACTATCGAATCTTGAGCTTATTAACTCGACAATTTGTGTTTCAGACGCTTTAGTCGTAGCTAAGTGATACGTCTCTTGTCTACCCAGTGTTGTCTTTTGTTTCATTATCATTTTGTTTTATTTTTTCCGTCTGTCCGAACTATCAGTTTTGTGTGCAAATATTTTGAGTCTTTTGTAAAGTTTCTCATTTCAATCGAGTCGAATAGCGAGCGAAGCAGCTGCAGTTCGCAAATAAACGAATCACTAAATGAACAGTCATTGAAGAAAACGTTTTACCACAGTTTGTAGTTCGCTTTACTCAGCGGTCGGTCCGCTGGTAAGAGTAAATCGCTAAAGCATTAATCGAAAGCTTACCGTGACCAGTTTAGCGCTTCAAGTGGTTTTTCTTCTTATATAATTTTCCAACTGTCCCGTTTCATGACATTATATATTTTAAAACATTACTAAAATACATTCTTTGTATATTGTCGAGTAGGTACCGTTGCGTGTAGCGTTAGCTTAGATCTATTAGGCATTTTTCTGTAGACAACATTTTGGGTCTTCTCAAATGTGTAATTATTCTGAATAGATTTATATTCCATTTTGTAAATTAAATTTATTTAACGTAACCGTCTTACTCGTTTAATACACATTTGGGTACTATAGCTTAATATAACGTTAAAAACGACCTGGATAGAGATTTATAAAAGATACCAGAAATCCCTTATTTATCTAAGCTTTGTAGATAATCAAATCACCTCAGGCTACATTTCTTTTCTACAACCGAATTTGAATAATAAAATGTAAGCAAATAATTCAATATTTTTCGTAGCCTGACCTGTCAAGTTGGTCTACTTCATAAGCGTTTCTAAATCTCAATCCAGGTCAATTTTGTTTTAGATTATCAGAACTAAATAGTCTGTAACTAGTTTAAGGTCTTGGGCATATCTCTGTCCGGTGTGTAAGACCGTGTTTGTGTGTAGGTGTCTACGGCGATGTGCAGCGGGTGAAGATCCTGTACAACAAAAAGGATTCCGCACTGATTCAGATGGCCGAGCCTCACCAGGCCCATCTAGGTAAGTGATCAATATTAGACCATATCTAGAGAATTGTTTGCAAGATTTCGTACCATTTTCAAACAGGTACTTCTGTTTGTCTTTTATGTGGAAAAAACTAACTGCAGCTTTGGGTGCATCCATGAAATGAATAATAAATAATATTATATGCAAGCACTCATATCTGAATGGATGGATATATACTCATATCCCCCATATGGATCACAATCTAAGGTTTTCTATTGTCCAGTTCAGTTCCAAAATCCAGTTCAGTGCTATATTCCTTATTTTAGACTACTAGAAGGTTATTTCTGTGAGACAGTGGACTGATATGTATGCTCATTCCAGCTATGACCCACATGGACAAGCTGCGCGTGTTCGGGAAGGCGATGCGAGTGATGCTGAGCAAACACCAGACGGTGCAGCTGCCCAAGGAGGGGCAGCCAGATGCTGGCCTCACTAGGTACGATACAGTCCTATATTCGTCTAACTTTGGATCAAATTCCTTGATTCCTTTTGACTAAGGTCAGGCAGTTTTAGGACCAATGTTTTACTACGCGGACGCAGAGTACGATCTCATATCAAATTGACCCGTTTGCGGGGAATTTCGTATGAACCTGCGCCCTGAGTATTGGCCCTTGTGTAATCTTGGTAGTTAGACCAATTAGTCCTCTTCAAAATCCGAGTGCTAACAGTTATGTCCTTGGCATGATCAACGATATTAACGAATTTAATCCCTCATACAAGCATTTTTCAGATCGGATAGAATAGGTTTCATAGGTGTCCATAAAAATTAATTATTTTAACTTAATGTATTTCTGACGATGTTAGAATATTTTTACTAAGTATAATAACTCCAACAGAAATGCTTGCTTTGTTGCAATGTAGGTACCTCTTTCACATACAGACTAAATGAAGTAATTACATTAAAATACTACACAAAATGTTAAACTCTTTGACAATACAAATAAAGCTATCACCCTTAATTAACTTGAAAAGAGTAGCGAGAAAAGCCAACATACCACATAATACAGCCAGAGGCACCACCGTTTAGTGTTTCATTTTGTACTTTTTACGCTCGCGTTCTCTCCGAATACAGTTCTTAGCCGTAAAATACATTAGCGACGTGTTACATTCCAGGGATTACTCCCAAAGCCCGTTGCACAGATTCAAGAAGCCGGGCAGCAAAAACTACCAGAACATCTACCCGCCGAGCGCCACGCTACATCTGTCCAACATTCCGTAAGTTATTGTCCAATTTATACGTCTCATTTGCAGCGGAGCAACGGACGGTTGTCACTTGTCCTGTTTTACAGCTCTATGCAGATGTGATGCGATGTGGCCTCTCTTCGCTCACAATGGAGACCGTTTCGTAAAATAAACTTGATGTAAAAAGTTGTATAGCTCTAGTAAAATCGTATATTTGTTTTTAGAATGTAGATTGAAGGTATTGTTATTTAAAGTTTAAGTGAAACAAGTGTGTGTATAAGTTTAGAGATTTGGTTGTAACTTTTCAGAGCCACCGTGTCGGAAGATGATATCAAGGAGGCCTTCACCAAACGGGGATTCACAATCAAGGCGTTCAAATTCTTCCCGTAAGTATTTTTAAACGAGTTAACTTGGCATATTTTCTATTCATACTGTAACTTGTTCACAAATATTTAAACCCGTATTCCTATTCTTATTATTAGTGCAGGTAACTGCAAATGCAGTACATAATTGAGAATTGAACAGTAGTTGTACAATGTATACTTTACATTTCGTGAACGTTTATAAAAGTCACATTACCTGCATTCTTAAGTCATGAACATAAGTAATTTTTTCGTTTTGTTAGATTAGCAATTTATTTTGTGCTGTGGTGATAATTTGGTTCATTTTCTTTCTAATTCCAGTAAGGACCGCAAAATGGCGTTGGTGCAACTGCCGTCTATCGACGACGCGGTGGCGGCGCTCATCAAGATGCACAACTACCAGCTCTCGGAGTCCAACCACCTGCGGGTGTCCTTCTCCAAGTCCAGCATCTAAACGACTGCCGCAACCGGAATATCACACAACATTGACAGTCGTCCAGCGGCCCGAGGACCGGTACGCCTCTCAACTATTCGGTTTGCTGTAACGGCCTTCGCGATGGCGCCACCGTCGATCGCAACCGTCATTCGTTTATCCGCTAGCTGTCACGGGAACCCTCGACTTCGAATTTCGAACCCGTGGCGCCACCTGTATATGCGAAGTCCTCTACAGCCAAACTCTACTGTATATTATATTATTTTTAATAATAAAGAGCGTACCAAACCTCGCCAGGCCCCGCGCGACAATCGACTGCCAATCACACCGTACCTCTCACACAATCGAGAACTTCACTCGACTGATAAATAATGTATCTGTATTACGCTTACTCGGATCAGTCTAGAAATTAAGTGCTACTCTATTTTCTTAATGAATACGTACGTATTACTGTTACTGTACATCATAATCTAAGATACTATCGTCATCTCATTAAAATCACTAAATCAACTTATAGTTTGAGAACCACTTGAATTGTTTTATCTTCAGGTACACCCACCTTCAGTGTTACAGCAGAGAGGATTTCTATTTTGTGTGATATTCATTCCATACTTTATAATTTCATAATTTATTTTTGTAAACGTATAATGGTTTCCAGTGTATTCAGTATGTATGAATTCATAATTATCGAATTATCAGAAAGATATATTTCTGCAATTAGATTGCGCTAGATTTATTTAAATTTGGCAGCTTATGTAACTAAGTTTAATGGCAATGTTTAACATTGCACCAGTTATTTTTTTATCGTTAATGACAGACTATAATTATTATATTATCCTTAAATGTAATCATCACTTGAGCACATTGTTAAAATTCTTTGTCACATATAATTTGCAGTTATAATCCTAATATTATATTTTATAAATATATTTTATGCTCTATTTTAATATGCACAATTTACTATTATTGCATTTCTTTATAAGTAACGATATAGTTTTGTACGCATACACATTTTTCTTATTTTATTATTGATGGAATGTTACGTTTAGAAATGTGTATGTGTGTGCAATATTAGTTTTAGATATATTTGAATAATGTATTAGAGATATCAGTCTTCGGCGACGCCGCGTGCTCGCCCGCTCTATTATTACAATCTTACATGCTTCCAACTCGTTTCGTTGTTTAGGAGAATATTATTCTATACTTTGTTTCAGTAGTTCGTGACATTTAGTTAGTGTAATCACAACTCTAAGGCTAAGCATCTAGATTATATATCACTATTTAAAGTTATGTTCAGCGACATAATAGTGACATGATGCATTTATTTTGATGTTAATTTATATTAATGGTAGCTACAACATATGATAAATGCTCGTGCATACATTCTCTAAGCAGTTAATGGTAGATAGTTATTTATTGGCGGCCGTGGAGGCCGGCCCAGCTCGCCCGCGGCGTGAGGAGGGCGATGTGTTTTAGATTAATTTTCATTGTATTCGATGACGCGGCCTCTCGAGCCACGCAGTATTAGCGAGATCTGATTTGCTCTATGACATATATAATCGACAGTATTTACACTAGGTCACAATACTTCATTATTAAACAGTATTTTAGTTAAATAATTCTCCCCTCGATATTTCATTTTGTATATAGACACACTCCGACTTCAAACACTTAAGCTTTTCACGCTTCTCGGACTGTCCCAAGTTCTCGATTGGTTTCACACGACTTTTGCCTTCTTAAAATTAATTAAAAAATGCGTCTAGTCCAATGCAAAAGAGATTAAGTTTTGTGGGTTAAGTGATTTATTTTATGAAAAAAATCTTATTGTCTAAACTCTGGTAAAGAAAGCTTTTGTAAAAAGGTTGTATTATAAACAATTTGGTCATAGAGTGATGCCCAGATATTAAATCTTACTGTTAGGACCAGTTTAAGTGTTCAGTTACTCGTCCAGTATACAGATGGTTAGAACATGCGAAACAGATACCTGAATATGACTCGTTACGAACAACCATTGCGGTTGCGCGAACAAAGCGGTAACATCACAGGCGGTGGTAGTTAGGTCACAAAGTGTAGGGAGCGTTACATATCTTGACAATGCTATTGTCGGTTATTCAATTAGGATAGAACGTGATTGAATCAAGTGTAGACTAAGGCGGTGAGGTTATGCCACTCAGGTTGATTGTACACAGGGGTACTTGTGACCAGAATAAAATTGTTACGCTAATTGACCATCTTGTTCCTAGTATATTGTATATAAAGTCAAATTTAATCGATTTATTGTATCACAAATTACGATTGAATGCAAATGTGATTTCGTTAGCTAAGCTATTTACGTTATTCATCTTTCGTATGAAATAATAATATTAGAATTAATTGAGATTATAATTAAATTTTACTCGTACTTCTTGTCAGAAATGACCCCTGTGTACTCTTTTAATCGATTGGCCAAGTAAGTAGTTTGTGTAACGCATGAAATGGCATGATTATTGTAACTATGAGTTGAGAATGCGTGGAATACTTTGTACACGAAACTCGGGCGCCTCGCGCTTCGACAAATGTACCAAACGATACTTACAAGTGTTTGAACGGTCGCAAATACGACCTTTTTGCTTGATTTAAATCAATTTGAAATCATAAAATCACATATTTACACTATTATAAAATGTATCATATATACATCATACAGTAAATAAGAAAAAAAAAATAGAGCTTAGTAAGATGATTAAACTGAATAAATTAGAATGTCATTATGTAAGTTTTAATAGAAAAATCTTACATATTGTATTAATCAGTACCTACTTACGATAAGAACATAAAGTAGTAATTTGGTTTAAATAATCTTAAGGAATACCAGGGTGAGGTGATAAGTATTTTGCACGTTTTTGAAAATGTTTTTCTAATAAGGTGCAGGATTCTGTGCCTGTTTTGAAATAATGTGAAGATGAAAAAAATATGGTATGCGACTGGTGGTGGTCTGCTTTGAGATCGGCGGGATCGTATTTGTAATTTAAACGTTTACTGTCACGTATTTGATTAAAACAAAAATCACAAGAAAGAGATTACATATCCATTATATTGATTGATCGTAGAACGCTACACACATCCCGCGTTTACCCGCTGCCTTCCCGGGCACTAATGTGTATTCAATAAATAAATAATTATTACTATCGTTTGCTTATGCTCAATTCGTAGTCGTCGACTCAAATGTGTGTAGCGTTTTCTGGCCTAAAGTTTCTCAGTATAATTGGTATTGACTAAATAGATAATTATAGGAATTTATGTGTTTAGAAAAGTATTTTAAATATTTAGATAATAATGGTAATATTATTAAAATAATAAATAGATCAGTGTTTAGGATGAAATGCCAAATTTAAAGTCAATACACATTATTTTAGGTAAATGGTAATTGAAGTAATCTTAACATTTATTGAAAAGTTGATGAAAATGTTACAGTTAAATTATATTTGAGAGTTTTATTAAGCGCAATATATGCAATTTTATTCATTGTAAGTGAACATTGTTTCAATTTGTTAGTTAAAGTTATGCGTTATGGGATGTGAGAGTTGTTTTCCAAGCCTTCCCGGTCGGGCGCCCGGGCGCGGGTTGATTTCTTCGCGTGTAACACCGACATATCTACGCATATCATACTCAGTATGCTTATATTTTATTGCGCTTTATATTTATCTCTTATATTAGCTGTACTCGAGACTAGTGGTTCATATGGTATGATACAGGCCGACATATCAGTAACTAGATTGGCCAAGGCGCATATCACGTATTCTAGCTTCAACTTGTTCCGTTATTCATGTTTATCGACTATCGTTGTACTACAATAACTTCATTGTTTCTGTATTAGCTAATTTAAGATGTCATCGTTTCTTTTTTCTTATGTATAGTTAAGTCTTTTGTGTGGTTAATTTCTTTCTTATTTTTAATTTCATGATTAAACTTATTATTATAATTGATACTTTTTTGTTCTTTATTTTTTTCTCCTTTTCCTTTCTACCTGATTCCTTTATTTTTCGTCAACGTTCGATGCCAATTGTCTAAAGTACGACAGAGGTACCTCCATTGAATTTCTTTGGAGACTTGTATTAGTTAGTACTTATTTTATTTTTTATTTCATTTCTCATGCCACCTCTAATCTATACTCGTAAATCCACGGTATTATTTTCAAATACTCAAAGAGATTTTACTATTTGTAAATAAAACTTTAAATTTTAAAAAGGGAACAATATAATGAAAAGATGTACGTTAGTACACAATTGGTATTCTAGACATACTCGTACTTATAGATCTAACTATCCAAGCGGTAATCTAAAACCATCTAAGTATTATTTAATTGTATCTCCAGCGCTTCTCAGCCAAATACCTTGTGAATAATAACTGCCTGTCCTCTTTGTTTTCATACTTGCGCGATAATGTAGACAAAATTGTTGTTTAGTTGAAATTGTAAAAGGAGTAAGGGACAAAATTTTGCCATGATATGTTTTGTAGAATTATATCAAACGGGTTATATCTAGCACAGGGTATAATGTGAATATATTATATGCGTCCGCGTCCGTGCCACGTCCCTTATTCCTGCTGCGTGGAAAGAACTGAACCATTCCCTATAGAAATGTTGATTAGCAAATTATGTGTAACTGCCAGTTATAGGTCCTCGCTCACGCGGCCTCAATCCTGTACTTACATACCTAATAGTTTAATTAAACATTTGAAGTTATTAGCAAACTGAAATACATATTTTATCGATAATATCTACATCTTATTAACAGATAGTTACAGATTTGAAACCTATAAAGTGGCAGTTATCGTGTTAAATAAATCTGCGGATGTAAATATTATACACAACTATGTTAATAATTACAAATTAAATTAATAGGATCTATAGTAAAATTAACATAATCATTACTTTAAGATTTACTAGTTAAATATCCTACCTTAATTTCAGTAGTCGCTATAGTTAATTAATACCTACTTATCGAGAATAATCTTCCTAAGGAGTATTGTACTACCCTCCTTTCTTTGTTCCTTCGAGTTATAGTACTTTGTTGAGTTGTTCACTAAAATTAAAAATGGTGTGCAAATTAAAGGGTTGTGTGTAAAGTTAAAATAGTTAAATAGTTTAAAATGAATCGTTTGAGTATGTAATGAAAAAATATCTTCTCGTTTTCCTATAAAGCACATCCACTTACGTTCGTTCTCCTTTCAATAATAGTGACTTTGCTAACGCTACTTGAAAACTTCGAATAATTTAGTGTTAAATGATTCAACATGCCAAAGAAAAGACCAATCATTGGATAAAAGAACAGGGATCTTGATATTTTCCTTTCGACTTAACTCTAATAGAAAATGGACTACTTACCTACCTGATTAAAGAAATTGTTAAGCTTTAACAATCCTAATTCAAAAATGAAAATGTATTTTGATGATTGTGACATTGATTTTGTGAAACGCGGACGGCCCCCGAGCCGTCGCACACTCTGCCTACAGTTAAAAACAGTTGTATGGATTATGAATATAATATTATACAATATTACATCTAAGTGACTAACCCTATTGAACTCTAGATTTATTCTTTGTCATTTTATAATAAAATATAGTTGAAAATGGCATTTTTATTTTATTTATGAACCCTTCCTACAAAATAATACCTAATATCCTAGCTTATCCTAGGATTTAAAATAATATAGTAAATAAAATACGACAATATAAGATAAATAACAATTAGTTAGTTATTAGGTCACTACAAGACGCTAAAGCGGAATCTTAGAACCTGCTATAAGATAGTCATCTAATCGAAGTATTGCAGCACTTACCCAGGGCTGCAATTCTTCGATTTTATGACTTTCGCACAATCTTTTGTCAAAATTGCGTCACAAATGCTACTTTTGAGTAGTATAGGCATTATTTAGGATTTAATTTTGTGATGTTTTATAGTTTATCAAATCATACATTTGTGACAAGCTTAACCCTTAATAATCAAATACAGCATATAGAATTTTTTCATTGGTTTTCGCCGGTATTACAACTAGATAAGGTTCAAAATCTGGTGAAACTATTTGTCCTATATCTTATTTAGGGTGATTGAATGGACAGTAACAGGCATTTATTTGGGAGGTAAAGTCGAATTCAAAAAGGTGAATTGTTCGGCCGATAGGCAGGTATATTAATTTGTTGCAAAATTTAAAAATACTCGCCGAACAAAGTTCTTAAGCACACTACCCTGCCTTTTTTGTGGCAACCATTCCTTTAACTAATTTATGCGATACTCATTGGTTCAACATTTTAGATAACTAACGAGTCTAGAACATATTGAACTACTTGTTCAAACAAAACTCAATGAACAGAACTGAACTCAACAACTCTTCGCTACAGGCCCGATTCAATAATATCTATTAATTTATCTTTTCTATTTAATACTTTCTGAGCAAGCAAATTACATCGGAGCACTATATAAAACTGAACGAAGTAATCTAATACAGCAGATTGATCTGCGAAAAGTTTTCTGAAATAAAATTATATTAGTACAGGATCCGTGGTGTATTTTTTCACTTGATTACTATCAAGCTAATTTTCCGTGAGTAGCTTCATTTTGATAAGACGCCCAAAAAATTCCTGTGCGAAAATTTTTGATTGTGGTAGCTAACAGAGGTAGCAATGATTAAATATTTAGGACCGTAGGACCGGGACAAAGTACCACGGAATTTGTAGGACAATATGACCGTTACATTATATAAATATCAACTAAGTAAAATAATAAAAATCAGCTGGTTAGTAATCATTTTTGGTGATCTCGTTATCGATACAAGTTGGAGGAGGAGATCACCAAAAATGATTGATTGATGATGAGCTACCACAATCAAAAATTTTCGCACAGGAATTTTTTGGGCGTCTTATCAAAATGAAGCTACTCACGGAAAATTAGCTTGATAGTAATCAAGTGAAAAAATACACCACGGATCCTGTACTATATCTGCGTAGCTGTGTTTATTTTCTAAATTTATATGTTCTCAATGCGTGTAAGTTATTATGCGGAAGTTACAATTTATTAGGCTGTATAGACTAGATCTCTTTGGTTTATCAAAATAAAAATGCCTACCAATGACACATGACACTGACAGTGACAGAAAAGACGGGAAGAGGGCATTATAGTTTTCAAAATCATTATTCTATTTTTTGCTGAGACTTAAAAGTAATTAATAAGTCATTGCAAATACAATAGTATATTATTCCGAAAGGAGTTTAAATTATACGATGCATGTATTTTTTTAAAGGAATGGTGTGTGTCTTTATTGTGTAACAATGTTGAGAACAGTGGTTCGCCTTACACCGACATTTATATTTCCAATATTTAGAGAAAGAAACGAAAACGACTATGATAGACTCCACGAAAATAAGATTGAGACCCCGGCAACTGGATGGGATAGAGTGAAGCGGATGTACAGTAAAAAGTAAGTGTGTAAAATATAAATTATTCAACATAACCTTATTCGCTTCAATTTGAAGTAAAGTTCTGTATTATTTTAGGGGTGAGTATAAGTTCTGCACCGTTAGAAAGAAGCAGTATGTTTCATTCCTTATCTGAGAAAATATGAAATAAAATTTTTGTGTTTGTTATTAGTTTGTAAATATAAATGTGTAACAAGAGGAATATGAATAGTTTTGTCTTCCAGTTACTGTGATTGTTGTACATTGTTATTGTTTTATAAATTTCAGTCGATTTTATGGACTAACCTCACATATAATACAAATATAATATGTATATAATTAAGAAATTAAATTAAAAAAAATATATTTAAATGTATTAATTGTTATTTTTCATCGAAATTGTAGTGAGAAAGAATAAATCAGTTAATTTCTAATGGAATATGCAACTTGCTATTAACATAAAAATAATTCTGTTTGAAATAAAACAAACTAACATGCGAGTTTAATCCGTAAAATTAGCTTTATTTCAAATGTGTAGTGCTCAAGCATAAATAAAAATAGACAATAATTCTGTAATTTTTTCAGTGAATATGAAGAAGTATCAGTGGAACTCCATAATGCAGTCCAAGGAACAATGTGTGGAGCATTTGTTGGAGCTATCATGGGTGGATTTGTCAAATCTCGAAATGCATATGTATATTTTATAGAAAACAATCAAGCCACCATATTTAAGTCCACAATGCAAGCTAAGGTAAATTATTTACAGCTTTATGTAGGGTTACATAATTAATATATAGTGGAAAAGTGGGTTAATGCTTGTTAATGCATTAACCCACTTTTCCACTATAACTAATGCATGTTTTCAATAAATAAAAAAAAATAATAATAAAAAAATGCTTGTTCTAATTAATCTTATCATCAATCAATCAATAAATTCTGAATAAAGTTTTGCCTATCTCTTGACAAGAAATGTCTGGTTAATAAATAGTATGCCCACATACCTCAGTCTGTTAATCAATTGGTTCTTTGCCTGTTAATTGCAATTGGGTCAACAGATTACAGTCTTATAAACTACTTTATCTGTATCTGCAAACTCAAATAATATTAAAATGCAGAGAAGAATATTAAAGCCTGGGAGGGGAGGCAAGGCAGAGGAAAGAATATTCAGTTAAATTTACCACTGTTGTATCTTTTATATTAAAAATTATTTTATCCACACATATTTTTCTTACAGAAAAAGCTCCAGGACTATGTAACTGTAGCTTTTGCAAAAGGAGCTTACCAGTGGGGATGGAGATTAGGCACATTTACAGGAATATTTTCGTAAGTATAATAAGTAATATTAATTATTATTATCCATATGTATACTCCTATTATTCCGGGCTATCAGGCAGGGAGTGAGACGATGTCTAATCATGTCTTTGGGGTGTGTGTATAAAATATACCCTATAGAGATTCAGATTACCATCAGGTGGAGTGAGGTCATCCTGTTTGCATATTACATTTAATATTGTATTTATATGTGAGTATTTTATTTGCAGTATAATAGCAACAACAGTATCAGTGTACCGTGATAACACATCCTTAGTTGAGTACATCACTGCTGGAGCCATCACAGGCGGACTTTACAAAGCTAATTTGGGTTTGGCTGCCACATTTGTTGGGGCTGGACTTGGTAAGAATACTTCAGAAAACATACAATATGGCATGTTTATTTAAGTATTGACAAGCTGATCAATGAACCACTGGACAAGCAACATTGTTTTGTGTGATTTGAGTAAAAGCAACATCAGTATGTAAATCATCCGAGGCGATAGTATCCTTACTCCCCTTTTCCTTCCCCCGTCATATATCCTTGCTACTTGTGGGAACGCAATGACCTTGTTAAAACAATGCACAAGGCAGAATGGCGGCGACATAGTCCACTACCCGTTACGTCACGATTACCACAGAGGTGAAAAGTGGATCGCTGGAAGTGATCTCTGCTTAGCCCTCTGGGAAAAAGGCGCGATTTTATGTATGTAACATCAGTATGGTGCTTTTACTTAAATTACACAAAATATTACTAAAAAACAAAGAAAAGCTCATAGAGTTGTAATTTTGGAATCAACTAACTCTTGGGCAGTGACTAAGTTTTTTATTTATTCATTATGTCTGTATTAATCAGGTGCTGCACTGAGTACTATCGCAGGATTAGCAATACTGGGAATTTTGAAAGTAACAGGCTTCTCAATGAATGATATCAGACAGGCTATGTACAAACTAAAGGAAGCAAGGTGTGTATCAGTATTATGTTGTTTCTTAATTTTTTTTATCTGTTAAGTGTACTATATTATTAAAAACAATGTGAAAGTTTTTTTATATATTTTGTGTAAACGCTAATTAAACTTATTCCATAAAAAAATCGAGTAATTAAGAAATTATTACTTCAGAAAACAGACTATGTGTCCCATGCCAATTTTTAATATAAAGCATATTATTTTACTTACAGGGAAGATCAATACAACCAGGCAGTAGAGAAAAGTGCAAAGATCAAAAATGATGACCTCACTAAACACCATGAGACTCTAGTCAGAGAAAAGGGTCAAGTGACGGTGGAAGAACTATAATAGTTTATTTTGTATTATGCTGATTGTAAATATGTTTGTTTTTATTGAGAATATATTTTAGTTGAAGCCAAATTGTGGATTTATTTAAAACTAGCTATCTCGTTAGCCTGTTCCCTTTCTCAGTGTTTAGATATCTTTAATAGGTATAAATAAATGCCTAATTTAATTAATTGGTGGTCAAATAAAACTAGGCCAAATTTTATATCAAAAGCGTTGTATTTATGATACTGATCAAGAACACTGCATTCTAAATGAGAAAGTGATAATACTTACATTTCACATATAAAAATAGAGTGAAATATTTACAACTTTAACATTTTGTGCATTAATTTTTAAATACCGAAAAAGTATTTCTGAAATTTTTGAAATCATTAATTTAAAATCAAAATCAATCGATATTATTATATCTATGGCAAGAAATGATTACAAAACTTGTATGCTGCTAAAATGTATTAAAAATATTGACTACATTTAGGTTAAAATCGGCTATTGGCAAAATACAATACTACCAGTTGCAATATTTATACAGTACATTCATAACAAATACATCATATTGCACCATGTTATAATACCAAGTTTTATTATAGAAATACCACAGTATGTAACATCATTATACAAAGCTAAGTAAATACATCATGAAATCTTACCTTAAAGATACAAAATGTAAAGAATATGCAAGATAAATTAGAAAATATTTTAATTAATTAATTTTAAATTCATAATTTAACAGTCAAAGATAATATAGGACTTTTGAGTTACATTATAATTAAATATAAAGGATATATAAAAATCGGACTTAAAGCGACATTTTACAAGTTGCTATATATATCCGACATCAGACCGTTAGACAGCTTGTGTTTAAAAGTAGCTAGATATTATGTACTTATATAAAATGTCGCGGAAATATATTAATTATAATAAAAAAGTAAAACGTCGCGTTTCGTTCCATATTTTATAGGTACTATCAGCAACGCTGGCGGTCGACCACCTATAAGGTGAAAATCGCTTGGCACTTACGCGTCTGTCAGAGCAAGCCCCGCCCAATTGTGGTCAAGGAGCTGGCAATAATTTTTTGGTAGATATTGAGGCATGCTGAAAACTTGTCCTGTACCTCTCCTATTATATCCCAACACAAACCCGCAGTACCGGGGCTAAACCAAACCCCCAATATTTTTTATTTTTAAAATATATTTTATAATCCAAAAAAATATAATTTGTCAGTTCACCTGACAGGAAGAAGTTCCATCGAAATAATTGTCTTAGTGAGTCTTATTTTTTAGTTATAAATAAAAAGATGAAAAATATTTTTGGGGGTTTGCTTTAGCCCCGCTACTCACCAGCCAGGTCTGCAGTTTCGTGCTGGGATATAATAGGAGAGGTACAGGATAAGCTTTCAGCTTGCCTCAAATACCTACCAAAAAATTCTTGCTAGCTCTCCTACTATTGGAACGTTTTTGCTTGGATTTTGACAGATTTTCTTCTAGAAATTAACTCTTCTATTGGTCAGTGGGCGGGGCTAATGGTGTTTAAAGAAATCTGTTTGAAAAGTGTACTACCGCCAAATTTTCTGGTTGTACATTCAACTTACCAAAATGTGAGCAAATGATAATGTAACACCGTTATTATTATTTAGAATATTTTCTTATGTAAAAATATACCTAATGACGGTAACGTTAACAAGTTTCAGGGCTAAGATTGTCTTAGCCGTAACATTTCGATAGTTTTCTAGTGTAAATGCATTACATGAACGAGTGAGCTAATTCTACAGGAACATCTTATTCCAAACAATCATATCTCTGTTTTTTTATAGAGGTATTTGTAAAATACGAACAATTCAATCGGTCGTATTTACTGTGAGTGTGTTATTTATATATTTAAGTAAATTTAGGTATGGACCGTTATTTCTGATATCGTAACACAAGTGCTTAAGCAACTTGGCATGGAATCAGATCATAGTATAAAATGGATGTTGTGTAAACAAAATAAATGTTTATTTTGTTTATGACAAATGGGTGAAAATAAATAAATTTTCCTGCCGTTTTGACGGCTTCGTTATTGTTTGACTATAAAGAAATTATTATTTTCTTTTTATTGCAGTCGTTTAATCAATAAATTTATATGAGTAATTTACCCATACATTACAAATACCTCTGTAATCCCAACAGTACATTAAGCTTTCTACTACATTAATATATCCCTCATACCATGAAGTTAAAGGATAAAAGTGCCTACAGATCATACACTCTTGATTGTACTAAGTACACTAAGTTTGAACATTTTACCTTACTTTATATTGAATAACAGACATTGTCATAAACTAATACAAGCTTCACAGTCAATATTCCATAGCAAAGCTATTTTTCATGCAATACTAAAAATAATATTATTGCACAAAGAACTAGCAGTCTTGCGGTTATGGACACTTCTTAATAATATTAAAGTCATAATTTTACAACTTCCGTTTCTCTTTGCAATTAAACTGCATCAGCCATTGTTTGTCAACTAATCACATTTTAAATGTATTTTAAATTTTTATTTAAATCACGCGGTAGATCTCAAAACAATTCAGTCAATAGAAAAGTGTAAAATTATAAAATATTTCTTGGATAAGCCAAATATTGTGCATATTATTTTTATATTGTTTGGTTTGAATTACAGATAAAAATATTCGAAGTGCTTTTATGGGTATGCCGTGATCGACACA
Organism: Maruca vitrata; assembly: GCA_039566165.1. Lineage (NCBI taxonomy): Eukaryota > Metazoa > Arthropoda > Insecta > Lepidoptera > Crambidae > Maruca > Maruca vitrata. The sequence continues at coordinate 11,434,252 of CM076917.1, read as the reverse complement.
GTTCATTCAGACATTAAGAACACCCTTTAAATTTTACCTTAATTAGTTCTTCACTCTTGCATTAGATGGCGCTAGAAATCTAATTTCCCGATACCTGAGTACAGATATAGTTAGTTGTCTCATTGCCTGCATATAACTGGCGCCAGCAATTTCAGTTTGCAATGCCAGGTCGTAGATAACGCTAGCAATCTCGTATTGCATACCTGATCATAGAATTCATATTCCGCGAATCGGAACTGTACAGATCCAGTGTCGGACATAGTTCCTGGAACTATTTAGGTCAGAACTACATGTGTAGTTCTGACCAATATGTCGCCTAGCACTAGACATGGGTCTAGTGCTAGGCGTCATATTGCATTACCGAATTGTAGAATATGTAGCAGAACCATTCAACAGTCACACTTTGAACGGAGACAGTCTCAATTTGCAACACTCGCGTATAGATGGCGTTAACAGTCATTATTTGCAAATCCGACACATTGCAACAACAGATCATAGATGGCGTTGGCACTATTTGCAAATCCCGATCATAGATGTCGCTAGTAGTCTGTTTACTGAGCGGCTTGCGACTTGGTGATGCGCTTGGCGCCGCGGTTGGGCGGGCCCTTGGGCTTGGCGAAGGCGGGCCGGTGCAGATTCCTCTTGGGGTGGATCTCATCGTAGAGAAACTCTTCTGTTAACTCTTTGCCGTCGTCTATTTCCAGCTGGAAGTTTGAATAGTAGGTTTATTTATGGTGGCAAGTTATTAACATGGAAGCGGTAGAGAAATTGACCAGATACAAAAGTTTAAAGGTAAATATCTACCTCTCACGAAAGCGCACGATCCTATGGACATGCTCAGTACCTTTCAGCTTATACACCGTGAAATTTTAGTGGTTGTTTTCCCGCAGCAAAATGATTCTATCTTAGTAGCACAATAGATCTGTGCAGTTCTTTTTTGTTAAAATCAATAAATGCCGGTTTTACGAAAGGTTTAACCGAAACTCGAAAGCACGTTCGAACCGCTTTATGACTTAGGGTGTCGAGCTTCTTCAGCTTTAAGCATCGATTTCATGTAGCAAGCAGTACCTGAATACGTCACATCTTCAAAAACAACGATAGCTTCTCTCGTTTTCGAGTTGGAAAATTATTATTTTGAAAATTTGAAAAAAAAAATTTTTTTTTCGAGGAATTATTTGCATGATTCGATAGTATTACTAAAGGCAAATCGTTCTGCCACGGGAAAACAACCACTCAAATTTCACGGTGTATAAATAAATATATAGTGAATAGTTTACAACTATTATTACAATCATGACCATACAACTTACCCTTTTCGCAATTTCGATGCCCATTTTCTCAATGATTTCTAAGAACTGTCCTTTACAACTTGAGTACATCATCCTCTCCTTTATGCTACAACTGTAGCCGGGCATGGAGTAAATGAACACTGGAAATGTAAAGACGTAATGATAGAAATATTATACTAGGTGTTAATCCTTCTTGACAACCTCATTCAACTTTGAAAATTAAGCAAGAAGCAGGTGACTATATAAGACCACGGGACAGATATTCTGAATGATAGTGCAGATAAAAAAATTATGAATATTTCTTGGACTTTGCCTTCAATATTAGCACTTGTGATGTAATAGATAGCTACATCTACGATCCTCCAAGAAAACGACTACTAGTTTTGACAAAATGTCAAGTGTGCCATAAAATATATGATAAAGTTATAACTACTAGCTTGTGCTGCGTTTTATCTTTAAACGTAACGCAAGCCTTTGACACTCGCAAAAAGGGCTAAAGCCATCCGCTAACAACGATGATGGCTTGGGGTGACTAGACATCTTCACTAGACTTGATAAATGTGAATAGGTAGGTACGACTTCCATTCACACCAAAAAATAATCAAATACAAATTAGTTCATACTAACCTACGCTCTCCATATGGTCTCCTTCGTGCGAATGCTTGAAGATGTAGAGGTGGTACCGCGCCTGGTCGCTAGGTACCTGTTGTGGTAACTCCACTAGGGAAATCTTCGCTGCCTTCGACAAATGGATCTTCTCTTCTTCTAAATCTGAAACAGAATAAAGAATTAACAAGCTTTATTGACCACAGAGACCACAGATCCTAACACAATAGACAGAATACTAATATTAAAAAACAGAAAAGCAAACAGTCAAGTCCAAAGGCTGAAGATGGCTTCAAAACTGGACTGTCGATCCCTCTATCTATTAAAAAAAAAACCATCAAAATCCGTTGCGTAGTTTTAAAGATTTAAGCATAAATATACAGACGCAGGAAGCGACTTTGCTTTATACTAGCAACCTGCACAGGATTAATAAGAGGCATCTTAAAGCCTACATCAGTTACCAAATTCATTGAAGGGCGTTTAGGCGTTTAATTATATTAGTCAACGATTTATAAATATGTAACTTACCTATTTTAAACTGTAAATAATTGTAGGAACCTCGACTGAGATCGACGATACCCTGCTCGGCAGCTTCTGTGATAGGGAATGAGACTCCTCCGATAGTGGATTGTCTGTAAAAGCATTAAAATCTCGTTTTAAACATCTATCGACCGGTCCTTAATTTTTTTTAACTGACATACGATGATGATGGCTTGAAGTAGCCTCGTCATCATCACCGGACTTGCGGAGGAGCGGATGGCTCTCACCTCAGAATTAAATACCTGGTACATCAAAATAGTCGAAATCATTTTCTTAGCTGATCGTTCAACTACGACTGAATTTATTAAGGTGTTTTTAAACGCGCTCGAATTCTTGGGTTGTGCAGGTAGTCAACCAAACCGCACTTGGCCAGCGTGGTTGACCGAGGCTTTATCGCCCAATTTAGGGTAGGCCCATGCCCCAGCAGTGGGCGTATATGAGCTGGAAGATGAAGCGCCAAAAGCAATGATATTTTTAAAATAGTATTGGGAACGTGCGAAGTGGGTGGAGGGCGAAATGGCGCTGATTTTCAAAAACGCATGTAATCTTATGATATGTCCGTTGTTATTGTACTAATTTCACTCCATAAGATTTAACGAAAGAAGCGCCACCAAAATGAGGGCAGCACCGTCGTACACGCTCCCAATACTGGGGAATTGGTTAAAGTGGTGAATAAGGAATATGCATAAATCTGCAATCTTGAATTTTTCAACAACTTATGAAAAAAGGCTTAAACATATACTAAAATGTGAAATAAAAATGAAAATCGGTTCACAAACGAAGGATTTATAAGGAATTAAAGTTAATTTTTTATCTCTTTCTTACAAAACGGAGTTTTTTATGGATCGCGTATGGCCGTAGTGTAATTGTGACGTCATCTGCCATATCGGATCTCTCTGTCCACCCGGGAACTTTAAACAGCTATATCTCGCTTGTCGTTAAAGTAAATTGAAAGATAGAATTACATTCATATTTCTTCGATATTAAAGATTGATTTCTATAATTAAAAAAAAATGTGTGCATATTCCCCATTGTGGTGTTCACCTGGAGTCAGTCCCGTAGTTGGTGTTGTGCTCGGTCTGCTGCAGCTCCTTGAGCGCTTCCTCGCGGTGCGTGAGCGGCGCCGGCGCGCTCACGCCGCTCAGGTGAGCCTTGTAACCTTTCAGGCTTACTTCGTCCTGAAACATGTAGTAAGTAAAAATAAAAAAATAAAAAATGGCTCACGGGTAAATGTGAACGAAAAATTCGCATTGGTGATTCAACACCTGGATAGCTCAGTGGTTAAAGCGTTAGTTAGCGAGCGTATAAAACCCAGTTCAGGCGAGGTCATGAATGCGATTTGTTTCAAATTTTAATTTAATATTAGAGCTTTAAATAGCTTGAAAACAACTTAAATAATGTAATTTGCTAATTAAGTCCTTAATATGGAGGGAATATATTACCATTTGTCTGTTAAAAGGTATTAAAGGTAGAGTATTGATTACCTTAACTGTGGCATGCATCTCATCCTTGATGTGCGATGACCCGAACTCCTGTTTGAGCGTCGCCTTAGTGGAGGCGTATAGCATCTTCTGCCGCACGGGCGCGCTATCTGGAGACCAGCTCAGCAGCAGCCACTCGTGTCCAAGGGAGTTTGTTGTGTCTAGCCTAGGGACCATTAAATGTAAATGGCGCTTGCAACAGTACCGAAACACCGGGAGCTCGTAAATACAAAACAATAGAAAAATATATTACACAACATCACATACATTGATCTGATCCCGTGGTTAGTAGCTTAAGGACTTGTGTTACAGATATCCGAATCAACTGTGGATATGCATATATACTTAAATATATTTAATAACAAACAAACAAACACTGATGTTGTCACACAAATATTTGTCCTGGGTGGGAATTGACCCCACAACTGTAGGTAATGAACCTGTCACTAACCAATGTTCCACTGAGCCAGTTAATGTTGTAAATATCCCGGTTAGAAGTTGTTTACAAATCGCGAAAAGTAACCCATAAATAATCCGAAATAATTTCCAAAAAGTAACTAATGTCATTTAAATTGGTTCAGTGATTTTTGTGTGAAAGTGCAACAGGAACTGTTGCTTTTACCATCTAGGAAAACAACTAATACCTCACATGAAATTTCCCAAAATCTAGGTTAATAATGAAAAGGGTTTTTTATTTCACTTGGTTTTTTTTTCATAAAAATAAAGGCGATATTTTATTATTTCTAAAAGAAATATAAACAAATGTGATACACTATAAGATAAGCAACCACATATGATTCATGTTACTACCACCTTACTAATATTATCAGTCCTATCTAACAGATACTATCAATCCATAAAAGTGTCTGTTTGTCATCTATAACCATGATAACATGTTACTTATTGTTTTTATTGCATACTATTAAGTTTATCAGTTACCTGTACAGAATATAACATGGCTGTTCCTCCACTATTAGGGGCGGTACATATTTGTCAAAATCTTGCTCCCAAGAACCCTTAGCTGCTTGATGTTTAGCTAATATTAACTGTTCTGAAAAGGATAATAAAATTATTATTATTCACATCTGAAACACAAGTTATTAATTAATGAATGTTATTAAATTAAAATTACATTTATTACATTCTGTTTATAATTTTTAACAAATAATAAACATTCTTACCATTATCAATGCTGACTTTCATTACTCGGACCTTCCCATCCCTACATTTGCCAAAGTATTTTTTGAGTTCTGCATTTGCTGTGGGAGACATACCAAAAATATATCATATGAAAGTTAAAAATAATTTGGTTAATGAGTCTACTAAAAAAACCTGAACTTAAAGGATCAAAGTTTAAAAATTTTAATCTTTTCAGATGAACATACATTTCATCTGGCCATATAATATGAATATGTATTACATACATGTTATAATCATAAATCTAAATTGGCTATATTAGCTTGATATTGTTCAGTTAGAACTTACCATGTTATCCACCAAAAAATATTTGTTTTATTTTTTTATAATATGACTTTCATGTATGAGTGTGAATTTATCTACTAGCAAAACAAAATGCTGGTAAACTGAATTCTTCCTCTAGGATTTAATATCTTTTAGAGAATACAATAATATGACATGTGAAACATAAGCAGTAAGAAACCTCTATCAAATTGGGAATAAATAAATGATGACTATAAATTCAATAACTATGGTAGGTACTCTTTTATACTATTTTCTATGGGCATAAAACTCGCAACTCCATACAACAATTTTTATACAAGCATACAGAATGGCGTATATATGGCGATTACGTTGATTGGATAAATATAGACCGTGTTTAATAGAATAAGCTTGTTATAAATAGTTTTAAAGTAAAGGGTGTGGGTGGGATTTGATAACTGTACTTCAAAGTTTTAGATCATACCTTGTATGCCTGTTTGATGAGACATGGCGGGTGTTTATTAGTCACAATCACGGCCTAGTAGGACTTTTGGATAAAACTAATTAATCTTATCGTGGTTTCTTCCGATAACAAAGCTAAAACAGCAACAAAGGCAAAAATAAAGTGCACACTTTGATGCACTGCACGTCAAACGTCAGCTATCTAACTGTCACAATGACAGAATTTGTCAGTCATGGTTTTTAATTTTTTGGTCTGGCTACAAGCTCCTTTAGGCCAAACTCACGGTCTCGAAACTTATTCACGGTATTGGATTATTCAGCATAAACATAATTTTGTATATAGTTCTCATCGTCAATCCCTCAAAGCCTAAAGACGAAAGTCTTTAACCAGTGCGTCCTACCCGTCATGACGTATGGAGCCGAAACGTGGACACTGACAGCACGGCTGGTCCACAAGTTAAAAGTCGCTCAGCGGGCTATGGAAAGAGCTATGCTCGGGTTTATCTGCGGGATCGAATCAGAAATGAGGCGATCCGTCAGAGAACTAAAGTTATCGACATAGCTCACCGCATTAGCAAGCTGAAGTGGCAGTGGGCTGGCCACATCAGCCGTAGAACCGACAACCGCTGGGGTAGACGAGTTCTGGAGTGGATACCGTGTCTCGGCAAACGTAGTTTAGGACGCCCGCAGGTCAGGTGGTGTGACGATCTGCGCAGGACGGCTGGTAGGAGCTGGAAGTGAGTGGCCGAGGATAGAGAGAAGTGGCGTGCATTTGGACAGGCCTATGTCCAGCAGAGGACAGAAATGGGCTGATGATGATGATGATGTTCAGCATAGTAATTTCACAAATGTAATTATATAAAGAACCCTAAAATTAAATATTGTGTGACTGGCCTGGTTGAACAGGTTGGTTAGTGGCCCAGGCTCATTACATTTTCAAGAGTCGTACGTTCGATTCCCACACAATCATCTGGGTGTCTGGGTGTGTAACAAAATATATCTATACTAATACTAATATTATAAAGCTGAAGAGTTTGTTTGTTTGTTTGAACGCGCTAATCTCAGGAACTACTGGTTCGATTTGAAAAAATCTTTTTGCGATGTATAGACCAATTCTCGAGGAAGGCTTTAGGCTATATAACATCACGCTGCGACCAATAGGAGCAAAGATACAATGGAAAATGTGTAAAAAACGGGGGAAAGGCAAACGAAGTCGCTGGCACACCTAGTTTAATTGTAATTGTGTATCTACTGTTACCACGGGATCACATTAATGTATGTGATGTTGTGTAATAATATTAATTTATTAATTTTATTGTTAGGACCTCCTTTTCTAATTGGTTGCGAGTGATTCTTCCGTTTCGTTCAAATCTCAAAGATTTTGAGAAATAAATTTTTTTAATCGATTTTACAAAAAAAGTTGCATATAATCATTCATGTACCTTTTAAGTATAGATTATTATTAAAGGCCTTCATGAAAAAACTTTAATTGTCAAGAAAATAGATGGAATGTAATGAACCCACGGAAGGTAATGAAATAAGTGCGGAAGGTAATGATTGAATTTGGAAGGTAATGAAATAAAATTAAATATGACGGAAGTTTAATGATTTTGTATGGAAAGTAATGAACAATCAGAAGATGAAATCTTTTACGTACCTATAACTTGGGTAGGTATATGATTTTAAATATTTTTGGACTATAAATAAAAGACATGGGTGTGTTGTAATCAAACTTTTGTTTTATTAATTACATGTGTTATTCATGAACGAATATAAAGTAATGGAAAAAATATCAAAAAGGAATGAAATATTCAAGCGCACCCCATATGAATATGGGAATAAGCGTTAGAAGGATGATGAATAAAAATAAAAAACTAAAAAAAACAACAAAAAAACCTTCTAGAATAAAAACTTTGTTAAAAAATCAACTAAGTAGGCTGATCATGAAAAATACAAATTAGAGAAGGAGAAACAAAAGAGGAAATACTTTGTAAAGAAGAAAAAAAACATAAGTATAACAGACATGACGGCACGACAAAAGAGGGAGCGAAGGCGAAGATGTTGAAAAAACTCCGAAAAATATTTAAATAAGTTGAAAGAGCAGAAAAAATTGCAAAGAATTTTAATAGATAACTCTCCACCCAGTAGTGAGACTGAGGAAAACATAAACATACCAGATCCAATACACGACCCTCGTTACAAGAAGAATCCACATCAAGCCAAAGTACACCGAAGTCACATTTAGTGCATAAAACAACTAGTACCTACTTCAAACGCAATGAGGAAGCTGCGATACAGATCTAAAGCAATAACAATTTTACAGAATGAAATTGACAAACTAAATAAAGAAAGCGATTTTAAGAAGACAATTATTTATGGAGCGAAAATTACAAAAAGTTAAGATTCAAGATGATGAAGTCATAGAAGACATAAATAATGAGAAGGTACAAGAAGTGAAAAAGAAACTTTTTTTAATGAAACAGTTTGTCGAAGAGTATCAGAAAAATACAAAAGCCTTCCGAAAAAAGATAATAGATCTTTTACTGGAGATATAATTGATAATTCGAGGCTCAAACAATATGGGATATTGTCAAATATTACTTTTGCTTCTTCGAAAAGAAAAAATCGTATTTCCTGGCGCCATACGACTGTTTTCATCTTCTTGTAGAAAATTTTCAATACTTTGTTCTAGTTTCGCAGTTTATTATCTAGAGCCTCGAATTATCAGTTATATCTCCAGCAGAAGATCTTTTCTTTTTTTTCGGAAGGCTTTTGTATTTTTCTGATACAAACTGTTTCATGAAACAATAGCTTCCTTTTCACTACTTGTACCTTCTCATTATTTATGTCTTTTTTTACTTCATTTACTTTCTTTTCTATGCTATCCTGAATCTTATCTTTTTGTAACTTCCGTTCCATGAATAAATGTCTTCTTCAAATCGCTTTCTCTTTTTTAGTTTGTCAATTATTCTGTAAAATTGTTATTGTTTTTTAGATCTGTATGGCAGCTTCCTCATTGGGTTGAAGCATTCGTTTTTTTATGCATTAAATGTGACTTCGGTGTACTTTGGCTTTATGTGAATTCTTCTTGTAACATAAGAGGGTGGCGTATTGTAGGATCTGGCATTTTTATAATTTCCTCAGTCTCACTACTGGGTGGAAAGTTATCTATTAATATTTTTTTTTCAATTTTTTCTGCTCTTTCAGCTTATTTAATTTTATTTTTTGAGTTTTTCGCCATCTTCGTCTTTGCTCCCTCTTTTGTCGTGTCGTCATGTCTGTTATACTTAGGACTTTTTCTTTATTTTTTTACAAAGTATTTCCTCCTTTGTTTCTACTCCTCTAATTTGTATTTTTCATGATCAGCCTTGATTTCTGCGTATTTTAACTTCTTTCGCAATCTGTCTTTAGCTATTTTTTCTTTTTTAGTTGCCCTTTTCTACGGCTTCAACATTGTTGCGGATGTATAATGTATCTAAAAAACAAAAACTAAGCAAAATAATCGAATATTTCACGAAACCTTCATTATTAATTAGGTACCTACTTACTCCGTTCGTTCAGTAGTTTTTCAGTTTACTGCGAACAGACAGAAAGGCAGACAGAAAGAAAGAAGCAGCGGGGAATTATTATTAACTAACAAGTACAATAATACTGACATATACTTACACAAGTTATAATTCGATATAATCAAAATAATAGAAGAAAAATTAACAAAGATACATACTAAGGAACATATTAATTTTATATTTTAAAAAAATCATTACCCTCCAAAGTGACTCATTCCCCTCCGTTAAAAAATTGGAGGGAATGGAAGGGAATGATACGGAAGGGAATGAAGTTTGAGCGGATTTTCTGAATTTACTCGTGAATTAATAAAGGCTAGATAATAGATATTAATAATGAATTGATAACTACACCCCACAGTAGGCTGTTACCTAAAGTTAAAATTTTTTTTTTTACGTCATACACTTACATACAAAAGCTATGGAAGGTAATGTTTACTTCTCGTGACAAACGCTGTTTTCAGCAATTAAATCGTGAAAATATTTTGTCCGGGCAGCGTGCGTCCTGTCCTGATGACTTGTATCGACGCATTATGGTCTAGGGAGTGTCTTTTTTTTGGCAAGAAATAAATAGTATAGTACGTGCATTAAAAATTTAATGTTCAATTTTCGTGGGAGGAAATGTGGTTTTTGGGTTGACAAAACTTTAAAGACGATTCTTTCTATGTTAAACACGTATAAAAAATACTGTATTGCAGGTTTATAATAGTCAATGAATACATTAGTATATAAGAATAAAAATTATGTACATTTCCCCTAGGAAAGTCACCAAAAATGTGTCACAACGTTCTGAGGGACCATTTGAACAAGGAGGGGAATGAAAAAATTACATGTTTTTGTTCTAAACTTTTTTTATTATGAATCTTAAACCTTATTGAATAAAAAAATACGGTAAATTACAATATTCATAATGACTTTTGGCCCGGAAAGGCGATTAGGACGAAACGGAAGAATCACTCTTGCATTTCTACCAAAATCTTGCTTTTTTCACAATGTACAAAAGGTATCAGAAAACTGATTAGGTCCGGGATATTTACCATGTTATTTTATATTAACGATGATATTTTGCCACTGTTGCAACTTGCACAGTTTATAGAGATTCAGATTTAGCAATATACTGAGAATCATAAGTCAGAAAACAGGTGTAAAATCCACTCCACGTACTTATATTCTCTTTACAAGTGATGATAATATTATGTCTTTAAATTTAACATAATTTAGTTTAGGGTTTCCAAGTAATAATGTTGCCCGCCAAATTAGGAAATGAAATGCCCGCCAAATGAAAACAGTTTATGTTTGCAGTTGTCATTTTTAAGAGATACGTTTATTGAAATCTAGATTTTTATTTCAATGCAGATCGTTTGTATTCGGTCATTATTAAAATTCTTGGAGGCCTTTGTCCAGCAATCTGACGAACTCTTTTAAATATCTGATCAATGTTTCTAAAATATTCATGATGTGCATTCAACTTAGAAAGGGAGTACACATTATATATAGTACCTCTCTTTCAGAATGTTTTTGGTAAAAGTATTCTGGTGTTAATATAATTTCTTTTCTTTGGAATGATGGTAATCTGACATTTGATCTGATCAGCTGATAGATTTTTTTGTCCAAATTTTCATTGAATTTTGTCCATCAGGGAGAGGCAAAGGGATCTTGTCCGTAAATTAGATTTGATAGAAACTTCAAACATCGGGATGTGTCCAATAATTTGATGAAATAGTATTTTACATTATTGCGATAAATGACGGCAGGATAGCCAAAGCATTTATTTTTTATCTGTTTGTGAATGTCATCCATCCATAGACAACAAAGAGCAAAAACTCAGGTTGAGACAGAACGTGCATGATGCATTTTCTTTGAATTTTATCTCGATCTATCAAAATTTGACGGCGCTTGCGAGAGATTACATACGAATAGTGTCAAAGGTAAAAACAGTTTAAGATAAAATTATAATAAAAAAACGATACTGTGTAGTTTTTATTCCACTAAATCGAATGCTTGACAGTGTTAGATATTTAAATCGCCCTCTCTTGAAAACCGAGTTATATAACCTTGAATCACGGGACTTCAGTATTGATCAGACTCGAAGTAAAACTATATTTTTGTGTAAACGTGTTAAACCAGGTAAGTATTCATAGTATTTAATTTAGCTCAACGCGTTTTTGTATTAATAGTGATAGATGCAATAGTAAGATCGTCAAATACAAATTCCGTCACCTCACAGATGAATTTTAACCATATATTTTTTAATTTATCAAGGCTTAATTTATTTCCACGTTTACGTGTTATGTTCTTCATAGTACAATTGGAAGAATACATTCCAATTTGATACAACAATCATTAGAAAGTAACCTTTGCATGCCACCATGACACAGATTCTAAAAATTCAATCACCTTTCTAATAAGTTAAATACTTTAACTTATTAAATTATTTGATAATGTATTGTGAGAGTACTATGGATTATTAATACTATCACCATTTTTATATCGAAACAAAATACCTAAATGTTATGTACTAATGAACTTTTACTGTCATTATGACTAGTACTTAGAAAAGGTAAATAATAAGTTTATAAATAAAAAAAAATCTCATCTTATATTATGTAGGTACCAATGAGAATGTGACAAATGCTATTGAAAATAGTATGTTACTACCTGGAATTTATAAATTGTATACCTAGGAAAAATACATGTACTCTACTTATAAACTTAGTTTATAAATTTATAATCTCTTGACTTTCATTAATTTTATTTATTTTTTAACAATTCTATCTATCAGTTCTGTCAATCAATTCTTGAGATTCTGTGGTCATACATAACTACTTAATAGTCCCTGGAATTACCTATATTCAGTGTCTGCTAAAATTTATATAATTGTTTTAGGTATTTGACCACTAAAGCTTATTGCATTAGATTAATATGTTTCAACAGCTAAAATGAAAAATAAAACATTGAAAGTTTATCTATAATTACTCAATAACATAGCATTGTTTTATTAGTCCAGCATTATGCATAATTTCACTTATGTCCTTGAACTATATTTTTATTTATATTAGCATAGTTCTCTTAAAATAGAACTTTTCCACATGAATTTGAATGACTGCCAATCTTTTGAAGATGTGTGTGTGGAAGAAAATGAATCCAAAAAAACATAATAATAATATGATATAATTCAATAATTACTTTCCAAATTACTATAGATTATTACAATGTCATTTACTTTATATGGTATGATGTTTAACCAATATAAATAATTAATATTATTTATTTATAGTTTTATGTTATTGGTATACATGTGCTTATAAATAAAATAAATAAATAATAAATATTACACAACATCACATACATTGATCTGATCCCGTGGTAAATAGCTTAAGCACTTGTGTTATGGAAATCAGGGTCAAAAGTGGATACACAAATAAACTTAAATATATTTAATAATACACCCAGACATGGAACAAACACCTATGTTCGTCACACAAATATTTGTCCCGCTTGGGAATTGAACTCTTGGAACCATAGGTTATGAACCTAAGTCACTAACCACTGTTCCACCGAGCCTTATAAATATATAAATTTTGTCCACAGATCAGACACTTAACAAGGGAGCCCTAAATTAAACAACGAACATGCATCGTGCGAGGGTAGTATTTCAAGTGACAAACAAAGTCGGAAAAACCGACAGGTTTGCATCATGGCTCCTAAACAAACCACAGGTTAGTATTCTTTCTTGAAGGTTCATTCTATGACTTTAGAAGGTTGGATTAGTGTTAGTGTTAATCTTATTAGAAAAACAGTGCCCATTTTATGACATTATTCTCAATAATTTGAACAAAATATTTTGTTGATTAGTGGTGTAAATAAAATATCTCATTTTATTGTTTTTTTTTGTGCTTAGAGTGCCGCACCAACAGTAACAGCCAACAGGTGGAAGAGTTCCACAGCAGCGGAACCCTTCCTCAATGGATCCAGCTCAGCGTATGTTGAGACTATGTACAACTCATGGCTGACAGATCCCAACTCTGTGCATGCGGTAAGTGGTAAATTAGACATTATGAAAGACTATTTACCTACCTACATATTATTTTCTAGTGGTAACAACACACACACACACACTAACTTATTATATATTAACTGCCTCGTTGGTCTATTGGTAGCAAGCGCTGCGTTAGGACCGAGAGGTCCCGGTCTGAATCCGGGTCGGGCAAAATATATGTGAGTTTTTCTGTAATGAAAGTACTCAGCCCGGAGTTAGGAAGTTGGCGGTTGAACGCCCGTGTCTCTTAAAGCACGTTAAGCCGGTGGTCCTGCGCCCGATCTCTCATCGGTCATGTCGGATTGCTGTCTCACCGAATTATGAGAGTAAGGGAATAGAGAGTGCACTTGTGTTTGCGCGCACACTTGTGCACTATAATATGTCCTGGGTACATGGTTGATCTCAATTGAGATAGGCCGCGGCAGAAATCGGTCGGACGCTTTACTATTCTAGTGGTAATCGGTACTTTGTAAACTAGCTGTTATTAACAGAAATGTATGGTTTTATGGAATTACCAGGCATAAAATGCTTAGTATTTAGTTTTATTTATTTATTTATTATGGTACACAAACAGATAACTGTCATTACACTTATTGGTTGGTTGTAACAATTTAGCATAGCTTAGACAGTATTCCTAAGTAGTGTACACAGTTACAGTTTTGTAACTTACAGTATGTATTAACGTTAAAAATGTATAATTGTAAGTTAAGAATTGAAGAACTGAAATAATAATCGATCACAATGACCTATTAAGCGTTGTTTTGTCACTTGATACAATTGCTTGCACCTTGACATAGAAACTATTAGACTGTTGTAAAGAGGCCTGTATTGAAGGTCAATGGTTCATTCATGTTATCATTACCTTTTTTATTAAGTATACTGACTGACTGATAAGTTAATATTCTTGCGTTTAGTAATATGTTATTGTCTGTATTAATGCATTTATGCATGATTCATGAACTAGACATTTATATTTTTTCTTTTTTCGCACAATGCTGTGTAAAGCGTAATACATGATAGGTTTTGTGATAGGTATTGTCATCTGATTAAAAACTGTCTAAATCATAAAATAATTTTACTTTTATGTATTACTAGTGGTCCCGGTGAATTTCATACCTCCAATACTGATTCCTTTTGTATATTTTCTCATTGAAACCTTCCCTGGACTACAACAAACATTTTAAAACCAAAATTACCTAAATCGGTCCGGGCGTTTTCGAGTTTTAGTCAGACTAACGAACAGCAATTCATTTTTATTTATAAGAAGATGAAATGTATAGAATTTATTCTTTTTATTTGTATTTGTTCATCAAGCTCCATATTAAATCGCTAACACTCATATGGTTACGCAACAATGCTATGTTGATAAAGGTTAACGTTAAACTCATTGCAAACAGATCTCTAACATAGGTACTTATATGTAAATAGTACCATGTCTGAATATAACTCGTCGACATAGCAGACATTTTAGACTAGGATGGTACTTATTAAATTATGCGCCATACCAACACGAAATGGCCCTAAAATAGAATAAAATATTCATATCTAACATGGAACTCTACTTTTTAGGGTTTTTATCATATTTCATGCAAAGCTAAAGTCATCCTTATTCTCGGTATTGTTTTTGATTCCGACGTCGACAGATTCTAAACGCATTAATGTACGTGTTTTCCTTCATTGTCTACGTCACTGCCCGACCAATGATATAACTATTAATGGACGTGACTCACATTATGATGTGCGGTGAAAGCTGTAGTTTCTTAGCAAATAATGTCGTGTTACTCTAATTTTCGGCTCCTTATCGTATTTAAGCAAATATGTGATGTATATGACTTAATTTTGGTAGTAGGTACATAATACAAGTTTTTGTTTTCTTGCCGGCTTGCACGAAACGGTTCGTAAATAATTCTTCACGGTGGATTAAGCCGTGTTCTGACGTCATATTCTTGCCCAGTAGTTCGATACCCACATGAACTAAATACATATTTGATTGATGCCACCGTGTTTGTCAAACTAGAGAGCACGTTCTCGACAAATAATAGATCGGTATTGCGGACATATCTTTCAAGCAACGAAATGATAGTAAGCATTTCATATTTATCGTTGAGATAGAGAAATTATAGTATCATGCTAGTAAGGCGTCCGGCTGATCTCACCTAAGATCAGCCAAGTGCGCAGGACATATTATAGTGCACAAGTGTGCGCGCAAACACAAGTGCACTCTCTATTCCCTTACTCTCATAATTCGGTGAGACGGCAATCCGACATGGCCGATGGGAGATCGGGCGCAGGACCACCGGCTTAACGTGCTTTCCGAGGCACGGGCGTTCAACCTATTATGCTAGTAATAAATCAACTAACCGCAAACCGGGGTAATTCTTTCTTAGCGGATCCCAAACGTTAGGTTTCAATCCACCTAGCTCTCTTGTTTCGTACTTTTGTTCGACGACGCTGCAACTAAAGGTTATGACTGGATCGTGATAAATATACATAAAAATAAAAACATAAGCAAATGTACGTCATCCTCAAAGATGTATCAATAGATCTTATCAATAACGGTCCTGATAAATAAAATTGTTAGCGCCAATTACGTTTGTTTTGTCTAGACATGGTGTGATGTCAAAGTGATATACATAATTTTGCAGTGAAATATTATTCTGCAATGGGGTGCGTATATATCTGCGTTTACTTAGGTACATACTGGGTAATATAATTTTACCGTAAACGTAAAAGAACATCACATACGACTATCGTAACATCATCATCATCTCCGCGTTTTCCCGGTTGCATCCTTGCGGAGCCCGGGGTCCGCTTTCCTACTTCTATCTCTCCACTTCGCGCGGTCTACGACTATAGTAACAACCAACCCCAAATTTCAATACCAATTTCAGGAAAATAAAATAAAAACAGGAAATATTACAATATACATATTTTGAATGCCAACGTCCTACAAAACGTCACGTCGTAATCGTACCCGCCACCAACGTATTATAATCTGAAATGGTCTTAACTTAAATTGAACATTTAACAATAATTAGTAAATAAAGTACTTGTTGAGCAAATTGCAGCGAAAAGGTCTAATACGATCGAGAAATATGAAGAAATTGTCTTCGCGTGTTAAGCCAATTTACATGTGAGTCTTAACAAGATCTGGTTATCACTAGAGTTTGTGAGTTTACGTAGATCACTAAGGCGAGTAGATGTGCTATATTTGTTTTATTTACGATGTAAATGTTTATGGAGTTTTAAAATGTGACCGTCACACGTTCAGTCTGCCGGTTTTGTTATTGCGCACGTTTTTCGGTCTTGTAAGTTTAGTAATAGGTATATTTTTTTTTTTTTTTATAAAGGCTAACAAGATGACCTCACTCCACCTGATGGTAAGCGGTAGTGAGATCCAAATATGAGGTCGACAGGCACAATAGATCGTATTAATATGTAATCATCATACGTCCCCACTGCTGGGGCATGGGCCTACAATAAACTAGGGCAATACGGCCTTAGTCAATCACGCTGGCCAAGTGCGGGTTGGTTGACTACACAACCGTCTTCGTAGGTGTGCAGTAATATGTAATACTTTCTGAATTTTGTTCGTTACGTTAATTTGTAATATTATTCGGTTTAATCGTAGTAGATCCTTATAGTACAATCTTTAACCAGACACAGCATGCTATAATTTTCCATTGGTTTCGAATCTTATGCGAGGTGGTTAATAATGAGTACTCTATTAGTCTCTAATACCCTGGTTAAGAGTTAATCCACCAATCTAGAAAATGACTGAAAGATTCAGTATAAAGAGGTAACAGACACTTACATTCGCATTTAGTGTTAGTATGGACTATTACATAATATTTTACCATGAGCGGTACGATACTGTTTGTGCAGTTTGCCTTACAACAGTACTGAGTATAAGCGCTCAATTTGCATGTGAAGTGCACTTTTATCGGCGTTCCACGCTATTAAGATAATATTGCGATTTTCGGATTAATGTTCGTATTAATTGTACTTTATCCGGTGTGTAGACGTCAAATGACGCATTACGCGTTACGTAACTCGTTGTGAAGTTTATTATAAAAGGACCTTTAATACATGAAAATAAAAACGTCACGAAGTACGTTTGATTTATTTGTATGACATAAGTACCTCATTTTGTCTCCTTTTCTGGTTTATCGAAGGCGATTCGCGTGTAGAATGTTCACGATATCATAAAATAGTCATCGTAAAGCGGGTCGTTGCCGACGATTTTAGCGGAGATCGATTGTAACATTTTTGTTACGCCTTCGTAGACTACTGCAATGCTTCAATGTGTGTCAAAGCTATTATTAGCACAAGCGTTCCTATTGTTGTAGTTCAAAAGATTTCTAATTATGTACTGATTAGCATTGTTTATTTAAATGTTCGACTTGAGGCATAATTCTATATTACGAAACTGATGCAGCTATTTGGTTAATGCTTAAAACTTATTTATTGTGATGGCCCATTTTGAAGATGTGCCAAATGTTTTATAATGCCATGAATTATGAACTGAACACGTATCATGTTGTGCGTTTATTTTGTTTCACAGCCTTCTTTCTAACAATTCAATTAATACAAAACTTTCTTCTGTCCCCACACACACCATAGTAAAAGAATAGATAATAACAAAACAATACTAAACATAATGTGTGACTGACGCACTTACACTGTAGTACTGTAGCGGTACCATGAGTTGGCTATCGAAAACTTACGTACGTTAAAAACCTATCGAGTTGTTTTTTTCATTTTAGTTCTTGGCGTGACCACCAGGGGCGCTATACAAGGTTTTCATAGTCATATTTACGAAGGCGATATCGAGTCCGTAACTTTTAAACTCATGGTAGCGCTACTGTACGTTAGTGGGCTAAGGTGAAGATTTTTATTTGTTTGTTTATGTCAGTCTACTGCCTGCCAGGATTGTTGCGCGAAATCAGCCTTATCACATCAAGAGTCATAATGCGGCAAAAAATGTTACAAGATACGTTTGTCCCCTTGCCTATCTAACTAAGAGAAAAGCAAGGGCGTTAAAGAGATGGCGTGACCAGGTCGCATGATATTGTCAGGAACCGAGTAGTCTTGACCGGTGATTGCCTATGTAAGTTAGGCGAACTCTTCACCCAGAAATGGGACGGTATGGTTGAAAGAAAACAAATGAAAATATATGTAGTAAACCTTAAGATCACATCGTGAGGAAACCTGCACATTAACGAAATTCTTAGGTTGTGTGTGTAGGCAACCAACCCGCACTTGGCCAGCGTGGTTGACTTAGGCCTTAACGCTCTAGTTTAAGGTAGGCCCGTGTCCCAGCGGTGGGGACGTATATGAGCTGACTAGTGACCCGCCCTCGCTTCGCTTCGGGTAATTCTTTCTTAGCGGATTCCTAAGTTATAACCTCTACCAGCATGCCAAATTTCAGCCCGATCAGTCCAGTTGTTTAGGTTGTGCGTTGATAGATAACTATGTCAGTCAGTCACCTTTGAGAATACAATATATTTAGGTAGGTAGGTTAGGTAAGGTAAATAGTTGGAGAGTTTTTCCTTATAATAGTATTATTTTCAGTCGTGGGACGCATTCTTCCGTAATGCGACCGCGGGAGCGCAGCCAGGCGCCGCTTACACCTCGCCGCCCAACCTAGCGCCGTACAACAAGAACGAAGTACCCCTCACAGCTCTCGTGCCCGCCGGTGGGATGCCTTCCATCGCCTCAGGTATGCAAAGACAAGTGTAGATCGTAGTATCGTAGGCGTCACGTGGACCAAGAATATGGACGTGGGCAAATCGCAATCGGGCGGGGCTTTGCACTCCCTCTTAGTACTAATTAATACCTGTTACAGTGAGAGCCATCCGCTCCCCGCAAGTTCGGTAAAGATGACGAGGCTACCTCCAAGCCATCATCGTAAGTCAGTTAAAAAGAAATCCCATCGACCTACACGAACCGTCCGTCCGTCTTGCCGCCTCTTCTTTCTATTGCGGTTTTGCGGCCCCATACAATTTGCCGCAAGGCTCCTTTAAGCCGTAGTCTAGCCGTAGTCTAGTCGTAGTCCGGGCGTAGCCGAGGTCACTGATTGTAGGGTTCTTGTAGGTAAGGGATGAAAGCATCGACAACCTTATCATACGTTATTATCAAGATAGAAAGGCTTATACAAAGCCTTTTAGTACGTTTTCTTAGAAATGAACGCCTTACTGATTACTCTTTCACCCTGAATGTTCCTGAATGTTCCTAGAATGTTCCTGAGTAATACTTAATACAGTTTCTCTGTATCGCAGATAACTACTGTCATTTATATTATTTAGGATATCTATAATCCTATAAACGTGGTATTATTTGATAGGTGTATAATAAAGACTCGTACTTAAAACGAGAAAGTTATCAGTATTCCAAAAACAAGCGAAATAAGGTTAGTACATAGCGGTTAGCCAAATTTACATCTGTTTCCCAGGATCACCAATCAACGAGAAGATCATCGACGACCACCTCGCCGTCCAGGCCATCATCAGGAGTTACCAGGTGAACACTGTTCTTTATAGCAACCCTTTTACATATTCACATTTGTGTACATAAGTATAACGACACAATTCCTTATTGTTTGCACAATTTTGTTTAGTCTCATATTCGTCATTCCCTTTGCCAATTCCCTTGGGTGTTAGTTTCCGAAATGTGCTACTATGACACAAACTCGTAAATCACTTGTTGCACCATATTATTCAAAACATAACGTAGGTAATGAATTTGTGATATTTTTATTCAATAAATTTGTTGAAGCCAATTTGAGTGTTAGGTAGCAAATTCATAAATGTAAACGTTAATACGTCATAAACATATTGACGTCAATTATAGACCGTTTTAATTAGGCGTTTATGGCAACAGAATCGTTTAAGAAACGTAATTATGGTCATTGCAACTGCATGTGTACTGATTGGCATTGCGGTTCGATATTTATTTTTTTATCGTGTCCAAATTGTATATCACGACCTGGCGATGTATTACTAAAGAATTTTATTTCAAGTTGAAGCGCTGTAACTAATTTAACTCCAATGAAGAGCGCCTGTTTTAGCTTGTGAAAACCCGCTTTGGGTGGTAAATTAAAATAAAACACTCGTTGAGTGCCACTTTAGTTTGGCCCTACGTATGCGCCAATTTACATTAACACCACGTTGGGCGCCATTTTGTTGAACCCCACGTTGGGCGCCAATACACCTCGGCGGTTTAACCTGCGAAAGTAGTTGGAAAGTGCAGTCGTCGGGTCGTGGTTATAAGCATTGGGCTAAAGTGACGATGGTGGCGGGTGCGTGGCAGGCTCGCGGGCACCTGGCGGCCGACGTGGACCCTCTCGGCATCACGACGGCCAACCTGCCCGCTCTGGGCATGCGCGCGCCCAGCTCCGAGCTCATCATGAGGAAATATTTCAATTTTGGTACGCTCGAACAAAAAACAAATGAAAAGTGTCGCTGTCTAAACATTTGGAAGCAATCACTTTCGTAAACGATCATGCCATAAGATTAACTAGATAGCGTTGTTTTGCGTGTCACTTGAATGTTGTGTTCATATGCAGCGGTGATAAACATACATATGTACCTACATGCTCTGCCCGTCATATATGAGATGCCAGAAAGTTTAATGAGCTTTGCTATTCGACTTTTGTACAGTGATTGTTTTCAACTTATCGTACGATGTTGCATTATGACTTATTATACATAGCAATGTATATGCATGTGTATGATACATTACGCTGTTCAGATACCTAGTTAACTACTGTTTGCTGTAGCATAATCATATAAAGTCGTTTTGTAGATACCTAACACAATATTAGAGTTATGCGTTTCACAAAATTATCCCGCCGTTTAATCAAACGAATAACAAAACAAGCTTATGTAATTTTTCTCAGTGTTCCTTCTCAAAATGTTATGTTTCACTAACCCCTAAGACCGATGTCAAAGAATTGCTAGTCTCAACTAAAAAAAAATGTAAAGCGGTTATTTTATTTCGGTGTATAGTTTCCTAGATTCACGGTAGCATGCATAGGTACGTTATGTTCTTTCAGTCTTACGTATTATTTATATTAGGGCCAGTCATTTTTTATTTAATTATACTTTTGTGGCTGATTTATGAGGGTGGCTCTATTTTCGCTTTTCATATCTATTTCTAGTCAATTAAAATAATGGATAATATATGTGCATCAATTAACTGAGGCGATTTAAATGCTTATCATTTTCCTCAAGCACGAGCGGTGTAATGACCTTGTTCTATCTATCGGTGCTCTAACGTACTTTAAACGTTGGCTGTGATTAGGTTAGCTTTGGAGGAAGCCGCTTGCGCGTTTACTTTGGGGTGAGAGCCGTCCGCTCCCCGCAAGTCCGGTGTTGATGACAAGGCTGCTCCTAGGTAATGTCGTAGTGAGCAGCGATTACAACATGATTGTTTTCACGTGTGGTATAGTCCCGGGGTCACCTCGTGGCGCAGCTAGACCCGCTGGGCATCTCGACCGGGGACCCGACCTCCAGCGGCGACTGGCATGGCGGCTTGCGCGCCTTTGCTAACGAAGCTGTTATTAGACAACACGTACGATTTGGTATGAAGTATTCCATTGACATATTGCTATTGAAGCTTAGCGGGATGTCAACTGGCATTGCTGTCGAGTTATGCCGTTTTCGTGATTGTTGTATACAATGCTAGCTTATCTTATCAACAAGACGGTGTCTCGATCGTTGCAGTTAGTTGGTCAAAGATAACAGCTCATTAGTTAAATACGGGGTTAACATGAGTTTAATGAAATAAAACGACAATTAATTGCACACTGTAGGGATTTTCTCGCAATCCAGTTAACATTTTATTAATTTTCAAGTAGCAATATGAGTTTCTAAATCGGTATAGGGGTTCTAGCTTCGATCTCACTCGCTGTGACAGCACTAGACTCCCACTGCCCGGGGCCGTGTTTGTCTTGCCGGAGAATATTGACACCTGTAGAAGCCGTAGAATTTTGTACTTTTGCTTTTAGTTTGGGTGCTTGGTTTGTAGATTAGCTACTACTCTTACTTTTACTTTAAAACACCGTACAGGTGGCTTGGGCTGTTATATTAATTATATAATTTAAGCATACAATATCTGTATAATAGTTCTATGTAGACACGTTTTAATATTTAATTTTGTAATTAATGTTCTTATATCACAAATATTGGTTGTAGATTATTATAACAAATTTGGTTAAAAATTGAGACTAGCTTTTTGTGAGAACGTTCGGTCACTAATGCTGTGTATGAAATGATTTAACTACAATATAATTAACTGTTAGTGTTATCATAATTTATAAACTAAATTAACTAATAATAATTACATATATCAATTACGAAGATAAACGACGTTTGTGTTTGTATATTTATTGTTAACTTACACTATAACTAATGCGATCATATTCCTTTACTAGACCCAAGTAGTATAGAATTTAGTTATGTTTGTGAACCCCACATTATCCCTGTAATATCCCTAAAAAGATCACCAATAGGTGCAGAACTGATTTGTGATATACTTAGTGTCTTTGTAATAAAGGTGTAGTGGTATATTTAAGTTAGTCGATTTATTTGTTGATGGACAGTAGAATGGAGAGGATGATGAACGTGGTTATAAAATTAAATGAGGTACATTTGAGAGGTAAAACCCCTAGGCCGTCGACGTCTCGAAAGCTGATAAACGCAGACGCTTAGCGATTGTGTTTTCTGCGCTATTTTTGTATCTGAATCTTCGAGCTTCACATTATAATATTGATAAGGAAGGAAAATCGAATCATGGAATTTCTAGAAACATGTAAATATTGTTTATCGCATTCTTAAAATGTAAAACCAATTTCAATGTAACTTTCCTTACAAAGTACATTTATAAATATTAACAATTCGATGCAACACTCTTTAACGCTGATTATTTTACGAGCCTAACCTTTTTATTACTATATTTAGTTATGTTGCTTCTTATACGACACAGAACACATCTAACATCAGAATGTTTCGGCAGAATGTTGCGCATACTTAACCAGTATATTGTGAACTAAAAAACAGATCCGAGGACACCATATAGCGAAAACCGACCCGTTGGAAATAGCAAACTCCGAACTGGCGAATAAAAATCCCCGGGAGGTGATTCACAACAGCTACAGGTTTGGTAAGGAGCCTGACCCATAGCCCGCACCCTGGCCGCTAGGTGTCCTCCCTAGGGTTGCCAACGTATATTATAGTCCTCTATAACTTTATGCCTTGTTATTGGAAGTCAGTTATGATGATTCGTTCTTGTTTTACATGCAGGCCTATGCCTGACTAAAGCCTGAATGCTATTGTTTAGGGTAGGAGATTCGTGCCCTTCGGTGGAAATTATGGGCTAATGATGAGGGTGAACACTGTTCGTTTTTGGTAGTGTGTCATCGAGGTAATTTTAGATAGCGTTGTTGCAAAATTATCTTAATGTGTATTAAGAATACAGACACGTGATTTTTAGTGCTTTCTGGCTACGTTTTTAGAAACAGAATTTTACTTATTGAATGTTAATGTTTCAGACAAGATAAAAATTTAGGTATTGGCTCATTTAATTGTCTAAAAATTTGATAAAAGGTACAATAACAATTAATTCTGAGAATTTAATTAATTTTCTTTAAATTTAGTTCCGCGAATTACTTATGTCAATGTGTAGAAATTAAATCTTATTTTAAATACAAGTTTTATGACTATTAAGATTCAAATAATATTTATGTCTTAGGTAGTAAGACTAAATATTTATTGTAGGGTTGGCAACCCTAGTTTTCCGGTAGTTATGGCGGGGTATTTCCAATACTTTATGAACAGATCTCTAAGTGCTTCACTTACAGATTTCTTCCTTTACTTAAAATGCCTTCTCTCTAATCTTCAAGCACTGCCTGGACTCTTTACACAAAATCTCTGATGTTATATAAAAATGTAGTATGAAAATGGTGTTATTGCTAGTTAAGTTGGACTATATTTGTATTAGTTGCATTTTGTAGGCTGATTTCTGTTCGTAAATTATTTTCGCGTCTGTACGCCATAACTACGTTTGTCTGGATGTGTTCCTTGCACGAGGTTCATGGCAAGCACGCCAACTTCAGGGTTTTCGTACTACACAGCCACTTCCGCACAATATATCCTATTTATTCATTCAATTTATACATTATACTGCATGGTAAAGGTTACAATAAATATTTATGATTGCAAAATGCATGTTTGCTTTAACTCTATTTAGTACTTTAAGTATGTGTATATAATTATATACGATGGTTTTCATTGTACTTTGGTTTTAAAGTTACTCATGTAAAAATGTACTCTAGTTGATATTTGACATTGAAACAAGAGCTCGCGTCACGTGTTTCCACCTCATCTTTACATTGGACCGTTTCCAAAGAATCGTCGCGCCCATACTGTTCGACTAGACATAACTCTGAATGTATACGAAGACCTTTGGACTCATGTAATCAAATTCATAGATACAGCTCAAATGCACAATGTTGGGAACTGAAGAATGCTCTGGATAGGGGGCTCGATTGAATGTTCGCTACATGACCTACCTACGTTGTAATATTACATGCCATTCTCATTATGCTGATTACGTGAAACTAGTAAAGGGATATGAAGTCACCATGTCGAAATTTGCTTTATATGTGCTTTCATGGGTTTCAAGCGGGGCTATATAAGGAGTGAATATTCAAATAATCCTAATTCTTAAATGACTTTGTAGCAAAGAAATTTTGATAGCTTTTCAATTTAAAAAGTTGTCTTTGAAAATACATATATCGTCAACAACATTCGAAGAAATCGGATTATTTGATTATTCGACACTCTGAACTTTTAGATAATCATACTTAGGACATACATACTCTCATGATTACATAATTGTTTTTTAGATGAAGCTGATATGGACAGGGTATTTAAATTGCCCTCAACCACATTTATTGGAGAGAAGGAGAAAGCCTTACCTTTGAGGTAATATTTTTTGTTTAGATTTCATTATAACTCATATGAATATGATAGGATTGTCATTAGGCTACTATGTTCTAAATTTAAAAAAAAAATTGAAAAAATTTACATTCGTGCCTGACTGGACGGGTAGAGCTCCGTGTAGCACTAAAATCACAATTAAAAATACTATGTTCTATCTTAGCCTGTTACAATGTAGTGATCACAGAAAAATATTTCTATCTATAGCTCTGCTACTAAAACATAATCTTTCGGTGACAGCAAATTCAAAATTGGAGACTGTTTTGCGCCGCTATTTTGACACAATGAGTGACAGCAAATTCAAAATGGCGGATGTGTTCCAACAGGGAAATCCTGAACCGTCTGGAGGAGGCGTACTGCAACAACATCGGTATCGAGTTCATGTTCATCAACTCGCTGGAGCAATGCAACTGGATCAGGCAGCGCATGGAGCCCCCTAACGTGACCAAGATGAGCCCCGACCAGAAGAGGTTGATCCTTGCCCGTCTCACCAGGTCTACAGGGTGAGTTACCTTTTTATTGAAACTTTATCACTACATAGTATAAAGCCTAATTGACTAAGGCCTTATCGCCCTTGTTTAGGGTAGGCCCGTGCCCCAGCAGTGGGCACGTATATGGGCTGATGATGATGAGTATTAAGCAAAGTCGCTTCCCGCGTCTGTCTGGACAGACAGATGTATCTATATGTATGTATGCTTAAATATTTAAAACTACACAACGGATTTTCATGCGGTTTTTTTTTTTAGATTTTTTTTATAGATGGAGAGATTTAAGGGGAAGATTTAGGAGGGCGGATCACTAGTTTAATATAAAGTTAAATGCTTGAGTCCATAGTGAGTTTTTAATAGAAAAATAAAATTGAGACTAAGATATTATCTAAGAAAGAAAGAGACATAACATGAGTGAGTATCTCACATGTTGTCTGTTTCTTCTAGAAAGGAAAACAGAGAGGAAAAGTGAAAAAGGAAAGGAGGGTGTGGAGACAACAAAAAA
This sequence comes from Maruca vitrata, assembly GCA_039566165.1. Lineage (NCBI taxonomy): Eukaryota > Metazoa > Arthropoda > Insecta > Lepidoptera > Crambidae > Maruca > Maruca vitrata. The sequence goes on along the minus strand of CM076917.1, from coordinate 11,407,837 downwards.
TAAGGATAGTGCCTTCATGTGGATTAGAGTGACTTAATAATAATAAATGAATTAATATTAAACTACATTAAGTGCATCCTAGGAAATCAGAACGTGCTATGGAGATAGCACTGATATGTGGCTGCGTAAAAGTATAATAATGTGTCTAATTTGCTTCTTATTTTGGCTATAACGTCACTGTTTATAGCTGGCAAGGAGTTGGGTGTGGTTGATAAGATTGATGACTTTCAGTATCGCAGGTCAAGATTCTTATTCTGAGCCAATCAAATGGCATATCTAAATAAAGAATAGTAGTAGTAAGTAATTGGGGTTAAATGGCACTTGAAATTATTGAGCAATCTTATTTAAATTACACTGTTTACTTTCAAATTATTAGAGATGTGTTTAATTAGCTACTACATATTAAGATTGCCTGGGATGATTCGAAGTTTACCATTTTTCACAAATGTGCCTACTTATTATCAATTCTTATGATCTTGATAAAAAATTAGGTCTCAGAGTGAAAGATTATGAATATGCTAATTCTAATTATAATTATGAGAAAACGAAAACCGGGCGCAGGAAGACTATTCGAGCGCTTTACGTAACCTAGATACAGATTCATAATGTTATGTGTGTCTTATATTTATTAATCATTATAAAGTTCATTGCCCCCAAGGCCATAATAGCGGTAGATATGAATAACAAGCTACGTTGACATTGACACTGAGTCTTATGACCGGAGGCGAGCGCTGGAAGTAATTATTGTTTGACTCAAGGTCGTTGCAGTCAACTGTAGACAGAAGTGATATGTAGCGCCATTTATATTCTATGAGTTTCCTTTGAGCACTTCCCGGCTTATACGCTTGAGATATGAGTCCTTTGTGGGGTCCTAACTGCATTCTCCACATTACGGTCTTTTGTATTTTACTAGTGACCCCCCCTTGCTTCGCTTCGGGTATATTATACATGAAAACCTTCACCTTGAATCCCTCTATCAATTAAAAAAAATCAAAATCTGCGTAGTTTTCAAGATTTAAGTATACATACATACCATACATACAGACAGACGCGGGAAGCGAGTTTGCTTTATACTATGTAGTGAAGTGTCATAATATTTAACAATTTTGAAGAACGACCCATCAAAAGATTTGATATTTATTACATGGGTTTTTTTTGACAATCTTCATTTATCAATCATCAGTAGTTACATTTTTGGAAAATTAGGCCTTTTTAGTAATGATACACAGTTAATTTAACAGTTACATACTAGTCTTGATATTGGTGAAATGATAGGTGTAGTGTAGAAGCATAATTTCTATCCATATCATATAGAATGGTACACTTAAAAATACATTTTCCACTAGATTCGAGAACTTCCTCGCTAAGAAATGGTCGTCGGAGAAGCGTTTCGGTCTGGAGGGCTGCGAGATCCTGATCCCGGCTATGAAGCAGGTCATCGACGTTTCGACCCGTCTCGGCGTCGAGTCCATCATCATGGGCATGCCTCACAGAGGTGAGTTTTTAATAGGCTAGACGACTAAAAAAACTACTTAGTACGTAACATGCACACGTATTTTTTATTTCACTAACAACAAATGACAAAGATATAGTGCTTGGAAGTTTTGAATGACGTCACTATATGGTACAAATTTTGCCGAGACGTGACGTCACACGCCCCCACTTTAGAAGTTTGATGGTTTTTAACTTTGTTATTTTTTATTTTCAATCATTTGAAAACTAATTTACGGAATACCTAGTATGAGATAATTTTGACCTAATCGTCGCGCCTATTCAAATCTAAATATTCTATAGAAACTAATTGACCGAAATACTCAAACTTTCTAAGCGACTTTTAGAAGGAAACGTTTATCTCGTATTATTAAGGAAAATCTTCACATTTATAGATAAATTTGAAGATTTCATTGTGATGGATCATTATCGGATAATGACGACACTTTTAGTCATTATTGTTGTTATAAAAGAAAACGGCTATGCCATCCATCTTCCGACGTTAACGATGTAAATGGTGGGCGAAATAAACATAAAATACAGTTTCTCACTATGCCATTACTGAATATTTAGCAGCCACGCCCCCTTTTATCTTGAAAATTATATTTTGAAGTGGCGCGTATAATTATTATCAGTCTTATGTTTGAGTGAACTTGTGATAACATTTCGAGTAGATCAGTCTGCATACCTTTTTATTTTTGCCAGCTGTTTGATAAAAGAGTTAGTCTATTGATAAAGGATAATAAAATTTACATGTCTTAATTCAACATGGCCCCTCTTGCGTCAGAGGACCATAACTCTTGGTAATCACTTGTTTAAATAGTTCCATGGGTTTATTCCGTTTATCATGTGATCATTTGTGACGGGTATAATGATGAAATAACTCTGTAATTCAGTCTCCAAATGTTACAGTGGGTATAATGGTAATTAGCCCTGTCGTCGGATAACGATATTCTGTTCAGTCACGCCGTGTGGCTCAAGGCTACATAATCTACGTAAAAACGAGCCAAGCGGGTCACAATTGAATTGTAAACGATTTCACTGAAGATGCGGTAGGACTCTCGTTACGATAAAACTGGCATTGTTACGTGAGCTCCTAATGACGCCATGTATTAAGAATGGCCGTGAACGCACATGTAAGATTCGCTTTCATGAAAGCTTGACCACCATTCATTGGTACAAAAAGTTGTTTACCATCGACTCAGTTGATTGATAACAATGAATGTTTCTTTTTTTATATGATTGATTTGCGTTTGTTAGTCATATTATTTTTAAGGCTAACGGGATGAATGAAGGTTTTTATTTCTTACAATTTTTTATTGCTCTGTGGATTGGGTATTTTCCAAGAAGATAACAAACAAGCTCACTTAATGATTCATAGGTATTGACAGTAACGTCCTATTGTGATGTATTATTTATAACCGCTTTTGCAGCCCAGATACTTTATATGCGAGTTTTATAATCCCAGTAGGTTCAATACACCGGATGACCGAAGTATTCATAATATTCCAGATCGTTCTGATCTTGGCTTGCATTGCGTTGTTGTGTCCGTCAACTCGAATTTGGCAAGCGTCTTGTTGTAAATAATATAATGTAGATTACATACTACTATCAGTGCATATTATACCTACTTACATACCTGTAATATAATTTCTGCCGTGGCCTTAGGTATACGCATGTTATATATAGTTACAGAGCCCACGACCTAAATTTTTGTCTCATAGCAATACAGCCAAAACCGCATCAAATCGATAGATAAGATTATTCTGAACTCGAAAATACCAATATCAGACATTTTCCGCGTAGCGTTTGATCTGACCGAATTTTCAAAATTGTCAAAGAATTTTACCGAACTGCATCATAGCAATATGTCTGATTTGCAGACTGTAGTTGAATGATGATTCTGAGATACCGGAAACATATTTTTCAGACGTAAGTGGTGTAGCGCAAACCCGTAAAATCACTTTAAAAGATTAAAAATGAGACAAAAAAATGTCTCATAGCAATACGTCTGAAAATCTTTTTTATAAGTAAATTTTGGTTATTTGATGTGAACAAAACAATTTTCAGACGGAAATGTGGACGCATAAAATTTTGAGACCGTTTTGAAAATGTAAACTAATTTTACCGATCGGTATCATAGCAATATGTCTGAAAATTGTTAGACATGATGGAATAAGTTGTCCACATGTGCAAAAAAATTATATCAGACAAATGAAGTGTAACATCTTCTTTATCAGACAACTTTTCGATACTCAGATTTTATTTAAGAATTATTGTATTGAGGCATCTTGAATTCTCTGTTACAAACCAATGAATAATAGTAAGACAGGGGCGTAACAAGCGATGAGACTGTTAGAATTAAATACTAATTGATTTGATAGTTTTGGTTTTATTTAAAGCACACTTGTTATTTTCGTTTTAGCATATACTCCATATGCTACACTTAAAGTGTCTGAAAACAGGTTTTTGGTAATCATGGCAGCAATACGAAAAGTTAAAAAAAAAATTATCCGTATTGCTATGATACAGGTCGGCTAAATTTGTTGACATTTTCAAAAATGCGCTCAGGCTATGTGCTACGCACAAAATGTCTGAAAACAAACTTTTTCGTAATACAATTATAAAATCTATGTACATTTTCACTATCAGACGTATTGCTATAATACCGACTGCCTTTTTTTTTTGACACAGCAGAAATGGCCCCCCACGCAGTTGCTACACTTTCGACCGTTACTATATACCTAGTCGGGTTCAGAATCATACAATCTAACGATTTTATAAGGTTTTTGCCGTATTGCTATGAGACATGGTTTTGGTCGTGGGCTCTGTTACTAATAGGAATGTTTGGGGACTTACAGTACCAAAATATTTAGTGACAACTAATATGTTGTTGAATAACATATTAATAAACAAAATTGGCCAGGTGGTTATATAGAAAACCTTAGTTAATGACAACTCAATACTATTATGGCCTCGTTATGAGGGTTCGCCTTTAAGAAATTCACTAGATGGCAATACATAGGCGTGAGGTCCAATTGCAGCATGATTGGTTATTGGGTTAAAGCGTATGGTTTCTCATACGCGTTAACCCTCATTAACAAAATAACAATCTGTATTCTATTTATATCTGTACTTATATTGTTCACAGGTCGCCTGAACGTTTTGGCCAACGTTTGCCGCAAACCTCTCCACCAACTGTTCACTCAGTTCGCCGGTCTTGAGGCCGAGGATGACGTAAGTGACCGTAAGGCTGGTTTTAGTATAGCACTGACCATCGGTATCGACCAAAATATTGTATGGAGCGGATCACATACGCGCGGATTTGTTCCGCAGCGATAGTCAGTGCCACACAAAATACAACCTTGACCGCTTTTACCTTGGAAGTTACATATGGGACCGTATGGATCAATCCCGTACGCTGACCGTGAACGCTGAAGGTCCAGTATGCATAGAGATATAGGCACCGTTTTTAAGTAACGCTGACCGGTTGTCGCCGACGCCCGATACAATAATCTATCGGCGTCGAAGATCAGCGTGTCGTCAGCGAGACTCTGAAACCAGCCTAGCGCTTTTGATAACTTTAAACCAAAGTCGAATGTATCCATCATTGTGTCAACTAGTGAGAGGTACATGGATTGCGAAGAGATTGCGATAACAGTTGTCTTTAGTTTCACGGTAGAATTGCTAGACATGATTACATTGATTGTTGTATAGTGCTAAATCTTATTTATCACATATGACGATGGTCTCTACTTTTTACATGTATGAATATTTTAACAAAAATAATTTGTTAGAAACTGATGCCATATATTCGCAATACCTATCTTAAATCATTCTAAAACCAGAGAGCCTACCATGAGTTGGCTATCGAAAACTTACGTCCGTTAAAAACCTATCGAGTTGTTTTTTTCATACGGCCGATTTTAGTTGTTCGCGTAACCACCAGCGGCGCTGTACAAGTTTTTCATAGACATATTCAAGTAGCGCTACAGGTAAAATATTGCCCAGCATTACCAAGTTCACAAGTACTTACATAACAATGGCACCGATTATCTAAATTGTAGTCAATTTACGGTTTGAACCGCAATCGATTATGCATTTGACAAGCCATTTATTTATTTTAAAGTAGCTATGCACTATTGTTCTCGTTATGTCGCCTTAATTTATCACAATTTACCAAGCGAAAATGGAAATGTCCTAGATTCGATTCGTAGACCATTCTGATAATTTGTGTTAAATCGGTAACCGGTTACCGGTCACGAGGAAATAAACATCTTTGCGCGCTAGATTTAATCAGCTTATTTACCACTTTGCTCCACCAAACCGTTCCACTAAACGTAAAAATATTGTCTTTTGCTTTCATTAGCGATTTGTTGGGGTAAACTGGAATAACACCATATTAGTAAAAACACCTGCAACTCATAAACAAAACAAATTGTCAACAGGGCTCCGGTGACGTCAAATACCACTTGGGTACATACATCGAGCGCCTGAACCGCGTGACGAACAAGAACATCCGTCTGGCCGTGTGCGCCAACCCGTCTCATTTGGAAGCCGTCGACCCCATCGTGCAGGGCAAGACCAGGGCCGAGCAGTTTTACAGGGGCGACAATGAGGGCAAGAAGGTAAGGACAAATTATATATTATTTTTACCTCATCACATCATAGAACAACAGTCTAGTTTAAATTTACTCTGAAAAGTGCGAAAAGTTAAATTATATTGGCCATGCGCGGGGTGGATGCGACGTCCCTTTCCATAGTATTTTGTCACTAAAATTAAACATACAACATGCCGGTAATGTATCGGAAGTCCGATCCTTAATACACTGTATATTCTTTAGTATTTGCTAATGGTGACGAAGTTATAGAAGAGTATTTATAACAATACTTTCTGCAAAGGGCGTAAAAAATTGGTCGCCGAAGCGCCCTATCCAAAAAAAGAACAATTCTAAACTAAAGTGTCTTTTATAAACAGGTCTTAGAAAAGTGATGTTGGCTCATAATCATCATGCTCTTGGTAAACAGATTGCGAGTTGATAAGATTGATGTATATCTTCATTTGAGCTATAACATTACGTCACGTTTGAAAATTTTGTCGTCTCATGAAACGTATCAGATCTAACCAAGTAATCAAACAGGAGTAAACTTAAATTGAACACTGTTTTTTATAAAATTTAAAAAATACCAAAGGCCCTGTAGTAAACACTTCATCTTTACATATTGTTATCATGATTGGGCACTTTAAGATAGGTGTGACATGAACCACTCTTAGAATTATTAGCATACAAACTAGTTGGGGGCGTGTCTCTCAGATAAGCTGCGATATTATAATATGTAGCCAAAGTCCGACGCTCTTCAAAAACAGCATGTACTTATCTACTACGTAGTAGTTAACCGAGTAATAAAAATAAAAAAAACTTGTTATATTATTTACTCATTCATCTTATGTTTTCTTGCTATAAATATTTAATTAGTGTGACTTGGCAATAAAATTGTTTTTTTTATGATTTCTAATCGCAAATCATTCCGAGATTTAATCACGATACCTGTTGGGTATCGCATACGCCGGGTTGGGTAGGTATTGCCCACTTGCTTGTGATAAGTATTTCACAACTGGTGTCGCAGACAAAAGTAATAGGCCACTGAGTGGTGATAAGAAACGTAAACAAGCTGTAATGTTAGATTATTACTATTGTTGTCTTTATGGAAATATAGCCACTTGCACACGGATATATCGGATATTGTAACAAATGCTCGACGTTATTCATAACGATATACTTGTACGTATTATTATCTATAGAACCTTTGCTTCTTTTTTATCAAATCCGCAAATATAAGCGACAACCAACCGGATATTGTACGGCATGCAAAACATAATTAAACATGTACGAACAATTGCTTATTTCTTGTTTACATTTATTGTATCATATGAATAATTATCAAAGCAAGTTAATTACAAGTGCACTAATTAAAGAGGAAATTATTTTTCCAATCGATTATACGAGCATTCATTCTACTGCAAGAAATTAAAACGGAAACATTGCGTCATTCTATTTTGAGACATGTATAATTGTATAAGAAAAAAAAGCGCTTAAAGTGCCGAGGTACGAAGTGGAATCAACTTGATTGTATTTTATCTTAGCTAATGCGCATATTGTAGTCACGATGACTGTTATTATAAGAGTATGCTATAAGATAGGTACCTAGGTAGGCAACAAATGTAATTTATTTAGATCGCGCTAAGTACATACATTATTATATTTATATTTAAACAGTTTTTATTAGATGAGATCAATGTTTGTTTTGTTTACTTAATAAAACAGTGTAGTCTTTATAAAATACAGAACTGTAGCGGTACCATGAGTTGGCTATCAAAAACTTACGTATGTTAAAAACCTATAGAGTTGTTTTTTTCATACGACCGATTAAAGTTCTTAGCGTAACCACCAGGGGCGCTATACAAGTTTTTCATAGACATATTTACGTAGGCGATATCGAGTCCGTAACTTGTAAACTCATGGTAGCGCTACTGAAGGGTGGTCCACATATGTTGCTACTACATTATGTGCCTGTGTCCTGCATATTTTGTAAAGCACATTTTGTTCGCGTAGGTTACGTAGTTTGCATTAAATGACAACGATCTGGATTATGATTGCATATCAGTATGAACCTGCTTTAACCGAAATGAATGAAATGTGCGTGGGCGGTATTCTTATACGATGTTGTCTAATGTTTATATTTTCTATGTGTTGTGTAACGTAACCTTTAGAATGTCTGGGAGGCGTATTATCTGTTTACGTAGTACTAAAAAGAACCTGGCAAATGTTACTTGGCTTTCATCCGAAGAAAAATGTTTGCATCCGGCGCCAATATTCATGTAGGAGAGATTGATTTATAATGTTCAACCACATGGTTACCGCTAGGTACCTACAAAAATTTTACCATAGCGTTTTTTTGTAGTTATTTATGTATACATACATAGTTTTTCATGTTGATTTTGTCCCTCGTATCACGTTCACGTTCACGTTCATAGGTCTTGGCGTGTATTTTTACACACAAGCGCGTCATGCGTTTTTGTAGTGACACCTTTAGTTTTATTTTAGGCTCTGTTAAAAACATATTGAAGATGTTATGTTTACAGTTTGTCAATTCACATCTATTACGCTAAGATGTTAATCAATTCACATTTATTTACGCTAAGAAGACACGATAAAAATTTGACCTTCTAGTGAAAGACAGATATCTATTACAGTAATCTTTAGTAAGATGAATAAATAGAAATTGGAGATTATAACACAACACGGCAGATCTGTATAGGTACGAAACATTAGGGCCAGCAATATTGGCTTTTCTCTAATGAATACAGAGTAGCCTATATAGAAGGGTCGCCCGGAGTATGTGTAATGTATATGTATGAGTATGTAATATGTATATAACAATGATATTGGCGGTCCACATAGCCTTGAACTACAAAGGTTTTAATGCGTAATAAGTATAAGACATACATTGCAGTTATACTATAATTGCTATACATATACATATGACCGACGTTTCGAGAGGGTTGCACAGATTTTCAGCTGACTCGTCAGTAGGGATTGCAATCCGGAAAAACGGATCCGGTAATCCGGCGGATCCGGCATCATTTGATGGTGACCGGATCCGGTACCAATATACCGGATCTGAAGACCGGATCCGGTGATAGCAGTTTGTGGGAAAATAATATAGCTGTTGCATGAGTAGGTACTTTAAATGCGTAGTGTTCATGCGTGTGAGTCGTTCGTCGCCGAGTCTAAACTCATTATTGTCATAATTTTTGCCATTCATTCGTTCGACAAATTCGTGATATCATGATGGTATCTGTCACAATCACAAATACCTATAAGACTTGTTTGTTAGCATTCTCAAAAAATTTAATCATGATTTTGATCTCATTTCAGTTAATAACGTAAAGTTAATTGTATCTATTAGATATTTTAGTTACTTGATAATTAATATTGTTACTTATCAATTGATCTATCTGTGAAAGTGAAATATAGAAAGATAGGGCTACTTGTTACGTGGTAAATTAATTAGTAGTTACCTACACTACTACATTTTAATAGTTTTCTTGTTGTCTTAACATTGGTTAGGAAATAAAGTTGATTTTATATATTTGTGATTTTTTTAATAACTTTAAAAAAATCACCTACAAATAAGTGCAGTGACATTTGATTAACTCACTTATTTTGTACTAAATAGCGAAAATCAATTTGATTTAATCAATCCGGCCGGATCCGGACGGATCCGGCCGGATTGATGGGAATCCGGTTGTATCCGGCCGGACTGAAAATGACGCCGGATTGCAATCCCTACTCGTCAGTTCTTGACCGCATATACACGTCTGTTCTAAATTCTAATTGATTAAAGTCGCAAAAGTAAACGGCTCCCTAAACCTACCATATAAAAAATAACTATTTGTTTGACAGGTCATGTCGATCCTCCTCCACGGTGACGCAGCGTTCGCCGGCCAAGGGGTCGTGTTCGAGACGATGCATCTGTCGGACCTGCCCGCGTACACGACGCACGGCACCATCCACATCGTGGTCAACAACCAGATCGGCTTCACCACCGACCCGAGGCACTCGCGCTCCTCGGCCTACTGCACTGGTAAGGGGCGATGGTGATTGGTCCGTTGTATTAGTGCCGTCAAAGTCAAAAGTCAAAGTTAATATTGATGCATCTGTCGGACCTGCCCGCGTACACGACGCACGGCACCATCCACATCGTGGTCAACAACCAGATCGGCTTCACCACCGACCCGAGGCACTCGCGCTCCTCGGCCTACTGCACTGGTAAGCGATGGTGATTGGTCCGTTGTATTAGTGCCGTCAAAGTCAAAAGTCAAAGTTAATATTGATGCATCTGTCGGACCTGCCCGCGTACACGACGCACGGCACCATCCACATCGTGGTCAACAACCAGATCGGCTTCACCACCGACCCGAGGCACTCGCGCTCCTCGGCCTACTGCACTGGTAAGCGATGGTGATTGGTCCGTTGTATTAGTGCCGTCAAAGTCAAAAGTCAAAGTTAATATTGATGCATCTGTCGGACCTGCCCGCGTACACGACGCACGGCACCATCCACATCGTGGTCAACAACCAGATCGGCTTCACCACCGACCCGAGGCACTCGCGCTCCTCGGCCTACTGCACTGGTAAGCGATGGTGATTGGTCCGTTGTACTAGTACAGTCAAAGTCAAAAGTCAAAGTCAAAATTGATGCATCTGTCGGACCTGCCCGCGTACACGACGCACGGCACCATCCACATCGTGGTCAACAACCAGATCGGCTTCACCACCGACCCGAGGCACTCGCGCTCCTCGGCCTACTGCACTGGTAAGGGGCGATGGTGATTGGTCCGTTGGACTAGTACAGTCAAAGTCAAAAGTCAAAAGTCAAAGTCAAAATTGATGCATCTGTCGGACCTGCCCGCGTACACGACGCACGGCACCATCCACATCGTGGTCAACAACCAGATCGGCTTCACCACCGACCCGAGGCACTCGCGCTCATCGGCCTACTGCACTGGTAAGCGATGGTGATTGGTCCGTTGGACTAGTACAGTCAAAGTCAAAAGTCAAAGTTTATTCATGCATCTGTCGGACTTGCCCGCGTAGAAAAATTTTGTTGTTTGACGGACTAAACATGTTGTTTCAATTAAGGGGTGAGAGCCGTCCGCTCCCCCGCAAGTCCGGTGATGATGACGAGGCTACTCCAAGCTATCATCGTAAGTCAGTTAGAAAAAAAATGTCGATTCAACTGGTCATCAACATACCAGAACTAAGCTTATTGCATCAGTTAAGGGAGAATTACTTTCACATTTCACTATTGACTTTCCTCATACTGGATGGAGAAACTATTTTAATCAAACATTTTTGTGATTTAAGGTAGCCACTTTACACAATCATAGGCAAATAAAAATCTTCGCCTTAGGCTGATGTAGCTTTAGGGTAAAAAAGTAACATACGTTGTACGTAACATGAATCACAAAACAAGCTGATTATTTTTGTCTACAGACGTCGCGCGTGTAGTAAACGCGCCCATCTTCCACGTGAACGGCGACAATCCGGAAGCGGTGATGCACGTGTGCAACGTCGCCGCCGAGTGGCGCTCCACCTTCCACAAGGACGTGGTCATCGACATCGTCAGCTACCGGCGCAACGGGCACAACGAGGTCGACGAGCCGATGTTCACGCAGCCGCTTATGTACCAGAAGATCAGGAAGACCAAGCCTGGTTAGTATGCAGATGGGCAGTTGTTCGTTATGGCGTATGGGTTTTTTTTATGTTTGACATTAAGGATGATCTTACTCCACCTGATGATACGAGGCCATGAGGTCCACATAGGTATGAGGTCGACAGGAACAATAGAATCTAATATCCTATCGCCCTTAATTGCATAGTTTGCATAGATGCAGTTTCGCGTCAAAAATACAGGGCAGAATTGAGGAACTAAACCTTGGTCCGGTCCACCAACCGCACATATTGTGTCAGTTCATCCTTATCAACAACAACAACATATTACTTTGCCTTTTACTTTTGATTTATTCAACATATTACTTTGCCATTAAAAGATTGAAAATTCAAAAGAAGTAAATCTAATAAAATTCATTTCCACAGTGCTCGAGAAATACGCCGACCAACTGATCGCCGAAGGCGTTGTCACCGCCGAAGAGGTGAAAGACGTGAAGGACAAGTACGAGAAGATCTGCGAAGACGCGTACAACCAGGCCAAGCAGGAGACGCACATCAAGTACAAGGACTGGCTCGACTCGCCCTGGTCCGGCTTCTTCGAGGGCAAGGACCCGTTGAAGGTAGATTTTGTACCTACCTTTGAATCATACGATCTCTTAGAGCCATAGCTTACGGTGTTACGAGAAGATCTGCGAGGACGCGTACAACCAGGCCAAGCAGGAGACGCACATCAAGTACAAGGACTGGCTCGACTCGCCCTGGTCCGGCTTCTTCGAGGGCAAGGACCCGTTGAAGGTAGATTTTGTACCTACCTTTGAATCATACGATCTCTTAGAGCCATAGCTTACGGTGTTACGAGAAGATCTGCGAGGACGCGTACAACCAGGCCAAGCAGGAGACGCACATCAAGTACAAGGACTGGCTCGACTCGCCCTGGTCCGGCTTCTTCGAGGGCAAGGACCCGCTGAAGGTAGATTTTGTACCTACCTTTGAATCATACGATCTCTTAGAGTCATAGCTTACGGTGTTACGAGAAGATCTGCGAGGACGCGTACAACCAGGCCAAGCAGGAGACGCACATCAAGTACAAGGACTGGCTCGACTCGCCCTGGTCCGGCTTCTTCGAGGGCAAGGACCCACTGAAGGTAGATTTTGTACCTACCTTTGAATCATACGATCTCTTAGAGCCATAGCTTACGGTGTTACGAGAAGATCTGCGAGGACGCGTACAACCAGGCCAAGCAGGAGACGCACATCAAGTACAAGGACTGGCTCGACTCGCCCTGGTCCGGCTTCTTCGAGGGCAAGGACCCGTTGAAGGTAGATTTTGTACCTACCTTTGAATCATACGATCTCTTAGAGCCATAGCTTACGGTGTTACGAGAAGATCTGCGAGGACGCGTACAACCAGGCCAAGCAGGAGACGCACATCAAGTACAAGGACTGGCTCGACTCGCCCTGGTCCGGCTTCTTCGAGGGCAAGGACCCGCTGAAGGTAGATTTTGTACCTGCATTTGAATCATACGATCTCTTAGAGCCATAGCTTACGGTGTTACGAGAAGATCTGCGAGGACGCGTACAACCAGGCCAAGCAGGAGACGCACATCAAGTACAAGGACTGGCTCGACTCGCCCTGGTCCGGCTTCTTCGAGGGCAAGGACCCGCTGAAGGTAGATTTTGTACCTTTGAATCATACGATCTCTTAGAGCCATAGCTTACGGTGTTACGAGAAGATCTGCGAGGACGCGTACAACCAGGCCAAGCAAAGACCCGCTGAAGGTATATTTTGTACCTTCGAATTAAGCGAACTTTTGTTACTGATGATACCTAAAAACCATGTGTCAAATAAAATAGCTGATAGTTTTGTACGCTCGCAGCGCTGAGCGTAATGATTACAAGAGTCTTGCTGATATTTTTTTCCTAACATTTGCAATGTAGACAAGTCAATGTTTATGACATTTTTATAATCGTACCTTAGATACGCGATTTAGATACCAAACCATCATCATCATCATTTTCGAAAGATGTTTAAAGCCGGACAACGACCTCGCTCAATTATCTCCACGGCGGTTGGTCATGTGCTGACTGAATTCAATTTGGCCCCACTTGGCCCCCATTTGGGTTGAGCAATCTATCTTGTGAAGCCATCCTAAGCAGCGTCTTTGTGTCCATGATATCCAGCATACTGATACAAAATTATTATTCTGTCCAGATGTCCAACACCGGCGTAGTGGAAGAGACGCTAGTGCACATCGGCAAGCGTTTCTCGCAGCCGCCGCCCAACGCGGCCGAGTTCGAGATCCACAAGGGTCTCCTTCGCATCCTGAAGGCGCGCATGGAGATGGTGGACAACCGCACCGTGGACTGGGCGCTGGCGGAGGCGATGGCGTTCGGCTCGCTGCTCAAGGAGGGCGTGCACGTGCGCCTCTCCGGCGAGGACGTCGAGCGAGGCACCTTCTCGCACAGGTACTGATGATGGTGATGATGACGAGGCTACTGCAAGCCATCATCGTAAGTTAGGAAAAGAAAAAAAAGCTTGCGCAGTTGGGTGAATAGATAGGCAAGCTTCTCCGTAGCTTCTAGGTGAGTGGTAGTAGAGTTTTGCCTAAAGAGGCAAATCTCTTCAATCACTCGGAAGGTCTTCAAAATATGATGTCGTACACGGGATTCGCTGCTCAAGGAGGCCACGTGCGCTTGCACGTGCGCCTGTCATCAACCGGGTCGTTTCTCTCCCTACGTCCGCATTGGGGACCACCCAACGACGCCCAACGGCCGTGTTCGGATCCACAAGGGTCTCCTTCGCATCCTGAAGGCGCGCATGGAGATGGTGGACAACCGCACCGTGGACTGGGCGCTGGCGGAGGCGATGGCGTTCGGCTCGCTGCTCAAGGAGGGCGTGCACGTGCGCCTCTCCGGCGAGGACGTCGAGCGAGGCACCTTCTCGCACAGGTACTGATGGCGGTGATGATGACGAGGCTACTCCGAGCCATCATCGGAAGTCAGTTAGAAAAAACCCTTCTTGCGCATTCGGGTGAAAACTTATATCAAGCTTTTCCCTGCCTCCTGAGTGGTTGCCTAAAGGGGCAAAACTCTTCAATCACTCGGGTGGTATTCAAAATTTGATGTCGTACACGGTATTGGTCGAAGAGACCCTAATTAGCCTAACCGTTTATGTCAACTTCCTTGCTGGTAAGGAGTGGTCTCGACCACTCTTTACGAGATCGAGACTTGCTTGATTTTCTACTTTGATATTCAACTGAATTTACCGTCGCCAAGTGAAAAGAGAAAAAATAAAGTTTGTCCAGTTTATATAAAGACGTATATAAGATTCTGCCACTTATGACAAGATGTGTCACGAACACTGAATAATAAATAAATTCCCTTGTCTTAGGCATCACGTCCTTCACCACCAGAAGGTGGACAAGGCGACGTACTGCGCGCTGGCGCACCTCTACCCCGACCAGGCGCCCTACACCGTCTGCAACAGCTCGCTCTCCGAATACGGTCAGTAGTTCACACTTGAGTTTTTACTTTAGAGGCGATAGTCCAGTCATTTAAGGCATTTTTTGTATACCTTCTTGATGTAATGCCTTATGATGTAATGCCTTAATTACGGCGTTATAATGAAAATGTAAATATCGACATTGATATTGGTCAAAGTTGTCTATATGACTTAATTACGGCGTTATGATGAAAATGTGAATATCGACATTGATATCGGTTGAAGTTGTTTGTCACCCTAAGGTTTGTGGTCATTTGCGCATCACAATCGCAATTTTAGAATATTAAAGCTTGATATAGACATAATCTTAATATTTGAGCTATTAAGATACCTGTACAAGCCAAGACCCTGCACTCTATTCCAAATCTTATTGCCTACATAAAGATTTATCATCAGCCCATGTGCATACGTCTGCACTGCTCGGGCACGGGCCTACCCACAATTAGGATGATAAGGCTAGGCTAGTAATAAGACTACGCTGGCCAAGTGCGGGTTGGTTGACTACACAACCTAAGAATTTCTTCGTAGGTGAGCAGGTTTCCTCCCGATGTTTTCCTTCACCGTTAAAGCGTCGAATAATCGTACATATGCGGCCTCTCGCATGGCAAGCAACCACTTTAACTACTCGGACATAAAGATTATAATCCTTTATTATTTCAAACAGGCGTGCTGGGCTTCGAAGTAGGCTACTCTGTGACCAACCCGAACGCGCTGGTGCTATGGGAGGCGCAGTTCGGCGACTTCAACAACGTAGCGCAGTGCATCATCGACCAGTTCATCTCGAGCGGGCAGGCCAAGTGGGTGCGCCAGTCCGGCATCGTGCTGCTGCAGCCGCACGGCATGGAGGGCATGGTGGGTGTAGTTGTACTCATCATCATCATCATCATCATCATCATCATCATCATCATCATCATCATCATCATCATCATCATCATCATCATCATCATCATCATCATCATCATCTTATAACAGATATTTTTTTCAAAATACTTCAGTAACTACTAACTTATGAATCTTATAGTCCGACAGGCAACTTCACATTCGGGTAGTAATTTTATACCGGATGAATTTATAAGTTTATTAATTCGCCATCTCAATTATTCGTAGATTATTAAAACACTAGCTATGTCCGCGTTTTACCTCGTTTTTTACACATTTTCCATTGTTTTCTTGCTCCTATTGATCGCAGCGTGATCTTATATAGCCTAAAGCCTTCCTTGACAAATGTTCTTACCAACACTATAATTATAATAAAACTCATTTTAAGTCTTGGTTAAAATATTATAACATCAATATTATTTCAGGGACCCGAACACTCTTCAGCCCGCCTGGAGAGGTTCTTGCAGATGAGCTCCGATGACCCCGACTACATGCCGCCGGAGAGCCCTGACTGCGAAGGTAATTAGAGCTTTTCGGACCATATTATAAGTGAAAGACTCATCGTCCTCGAAACTTTCCACGGTGGTGAAGGACGCGCTGGATAGGAACCGGTGGAGGCAGATTATCAGCTCCAGGCTTGGATCCTATGCTGACCACGATCCTCAGACATGAGGGAACGACTAGAGAGAGAGGACCACATTATAAAGTAGGAGATGCAGTAATAGGACCAGTCTTTCACACTTGGGCTAAGTTCGATTGTTCTTGGACTTAAGTTAGTATTTGAAATTGCCTAAATTGTGAAGGAAAAGTAAACCTATTAATATTAATAATAATAATAGGATCTTATCACCCTTATCTGTTGTGCAGAAAATTTTCTTTCTATTCATTCAAGTGACCACTTAAACCTACCTTTTATCATGATAATGTCACGAACATCCTGTCAATAGTTATGGAAGAGAACCCATAATTTGTTGAAACTTAAATTGAATTGGGTATCTTTTTATTTGGAGTGGCATATAGCTACTTTATACTAAACATAATGTCGGTGAAATTGGGTATTAGAAAGATAAAATAAAAAACAAAAAAAAAAAATCCTGTAACACTTTATTAAAAACAATACACTGTGAAATTTTAGTGGTTGTTTTCCCGTAGCAGAACGATTTACCTTTAGTCGTACTATGCTAGTTCTTTCTTGGGAAAAAAATCATTCAATTTAAAAGAGTGAGAAGCCATAGTTTTTATGACCGTGTTGTGCCACACTGCTACTGCTTGCCACATGGAATTGATGATTAAAGCTAAAGAAGCTCTAAGTAATATTAGAGCGGTTCGAGCGTCCTTTTGAGTTTTAGTTTATCATTTCGTATTCATTGATTTGAATAAAACAAAACTGTACAAATCTATTTTACTACTAATATAGAATCATTTCACTGCGGGAAAACAACCAATACAATATCACTATGTGTACTATTCGCTATGTGCGCGATGATAGCGCCCCTAGTGGCGACAACTATTCTGGACTTGAGATCTGTCATATCATAGCAACCAGATGTTTTGATATGTCATATCATAGCAACTAGATGTTTTGATAAAGATTTTTGACTAGTTTTTCAACACAAAATAAATAAAAATTGTATAAAGTGAGTGTGTATATGATACCAAGTGATTTTCTTACTTCACAAAAATATGAATATTATTATAAGTATTGAATTTGCATCGTTTACGTTACGTACGTAACGTTTTTACTTACGAATACAAGGGAATTTATGAAATTAGAGCAATTTGACACATGAAAGCTCAGAATTATATCACATTTCTGTCACATCGTGATTTGCCGTCCCCCACCACCCACTCCGCACATAGCGAATAGGTATATGATACGATAAAAAGAGCTAGAAATAGCAAATACATAACTACTTACTGCTCGACGTTTCAACTGGATAGCAAATTCATGGTCTTGAGCGAATACGCTGTTAAACTGGCCAATATTAATTATCTAAACGTTCCTTCCAGTCCGCCAACTGCACGACTGCAACTGGATCGTAGCGAACTGCTCGTCGCCCGCGTCCTACTTCCACATCCTGCGGCGGCAGATCGCGCTGCCGTTCCGCAAGCCGCTCATCCTGATGACGCCCAAGTCTCTGCTGCGCCACCCCGAGTGCAAGTCCTCCTTCGACGAGATGAACGAGGGAACCACCTTCAGGAGGTCACTACCATCACTATTACATCATCATCATTATCATCAGTCCTTTTCTGTCCACTGCTGGTCATAGGCCTTCTCAAATGCACGCCACTTCGCTCTCTCCTCGGACACTCGCGTCCAGCTCCTACCAGCCGTCCTGCGCAGATCGTCACACCACCTGGCCTGTGGGCGTCCTACACTACGTTTGCCGAGACGCGGTCTCCACTCCAGAACTCGTCTACCCCAGCGGTTGGTTCTACGGCTGATGTGGCCAGCCCACTGCTACTATACACTTACATTTATCACTACATACTCCCGAAAGAAAGCGTCGATGGCCGAGTGTTTAAGGCTACTTCCACATCCCGCGCTTATCCTGATGACGCCCAAGTCGCCACCCTGAGTGCAAGTCCTCCTTCGACGAGATGAACGAGGGAACCACCTTCAGGAGGTCACTACCATCACTATTACATCATCATCATCAACCGCCGATCGTCACACCAACTGGCCTGCGGGCGGCCTACTACGTTTGCCGAGATACTGCCTCCATTCCAGTAGCGCTACCATGAGTTTAAAAGTGACAGACTCGATATCGCCTATGTAAATAAATCTATGAAAAACTTGTACAGCACCCCTAGCGGTTACGCTAAATACTAAAATCGGTAGTATGAAAAAAACAATTCCATAGGTTTTTAACGTACGTAAGTTTTAGATAGCTAACTCATGGTAACGCTACGGAACTCGTCTACCCCAGCGGTTGTCGGTTCTACGGCTGATGTGGCCAGCCCACTGCCACTATTACATACACTTACATTAATCACTACATACTCCCGAAAGAAAGCGTCGATGGCCGAGTGGTTAAGGCTACTTCCACATCCTGCGCTTATCCTGATGACGCCCAAGTCGCCACCCCGAGTGCTAGTCCTCCTTCGACGGGATGAATGAGGGAACCACCTTCAGGAGGTCACTACCATCATACGACCTATTTCATACGACCGTTCGGTTTAGTCTACATTTGACAGATTCTACTTTTGACATCATAGTCTATTTATGACATAACACATTATAGAAATCACCTATTTATTGATTAGGAATTTATTTTCTTTAAATGTATTAAATGTGTACAAACATTAAGGAACATTTTTCAAAATTGTCGCAAAGACAATGATGTCAAAAGTAGTATTATTCCCAAAACGCCGCTAAGGGGATATTTGTCTCACGGTCTCTATGGCAGCAACATTCTCAACAGAGATTTTACATGAATTTGTAAACACACTTGTATACACATAGCATGTCAAAAACTGTCGTCTGATATTCATAATATCAATTCGTGGTTGTCAATTTTAATGATCGACTGATATAAATGTCACTGCAATCACTTAAATTTCTTTTCACAACGAGCGTTATTTTGTACCACAGAGTAATCCCTGAAGAAGGCGCCGCCGCTAAAAACCCTAGCGGCGTACGCAAGCTGGTGTTCTGCTCCGGCCGCGTCTACTACGACCTGCTGAAGCACCGCCGCGACAAGGGACTCGAGGCTGACATCGCTATTGCCAGGTAATTGATTGATCTATCAATAGGTTATTCATTGGAAAAGTTTACGGCTTCGAGTGTTATCTATTTAACAGGTCTACAATTCCACAGCCTACTTAAAACAAGCAGTACACAAAAAAAGAATCAGGAAGGAATTATATAAGAGATGACAGCAAGAACAAGGCACACAAACATTTCCGAACGTGCCACCTGACACGAATGACAGAATGACGTGTCACGTCGCTGTCATTTAATTGCTATTGTGTCTACTTCTAGAACAATGAACCGGTCCAGCCTATAATAAGTTCTCCTTTAATCTGCGTTATGCAGTCGCAGGGCGCGAATATATACCAAATTGAACCGTGTCCGCAAGTCCCGAATTCGCAAAGAATTTTGTATTGAACTGAAACCTCGCCCGCGGTCCGGTTTTGGCTCTAAGGTGCCAGCTACTTACTTACCGATATCTCAGCGATCTACGTCTTGTTCTTCGATATTATATTTCTGATTAATTTGTTTTGTAGTATAGTAAACTTACTTGTCTCTGTTACATCATCAACTCATATACGTCCCCACTACTGGGGCACGGGTCTACCCAAAACTAGGGTGATAAGGTCATAGTCTCTGTTAAAACAAGCGCGAACTCTTAAATTGATAAATAATCAGGCCAAAACCATAATTTGACGGCTGTTCTTAAGTAGCTACGCGTATTATAACTTTGTAGCGTACTCGCGGTCGTATGCATATTCTTATTTCCATTATATGTTAATGTCAATAGCGTACAAAGCTATTGACTGTTGCTTTTAGACAATCACCTAGCAACTCTTTCATATGAACTGTACCATTGCAGAGTGGAGCAGATCTCTCCGTTCCCCTACGACCTGATCAAGGCCGAAGTGGCGAAGTACCCTAACGCTCAGCTGGTGTGGAGCCAGGAGGAGCACAAGAACCAGGGCTCGTGGAGCTACGTCGAGCCGCGCTTCAGGACCCTACTCCAGAACCAGAAGCAGATCAGGTGAGAACTGATGATTGTACTTGGCAAGGCGTCTATGCACCAGCTAGCGAAGTGTAGAATGTGTAGTGAAGTGAAGACTTAATATGTGTCACAGCACCCTGCTACACGACACTTAGACGTGGTCAACCATCTCGGTGCAAGCGTTAATAATGCACCTGTGATGAGTGTGTTCACTACATCAGATGTTTGGTGCAGACATTTGTATCCGCTACTGTAAGAATGGTCGACAACATCAATGCCACCCACTGAGCGAGTACAAAGAGGATTTGATTTACAATACAACAACAAAACCTGTTTGATAAAACGTTTATAAAAAAGGCATGTTGTTTATGTGGATTTGTGTCTTATATTTTGTCTCACTCCTATTGCAGTCACGAAAGTCTGCTTTCATGTTAGTGGGCGTGGCCTAATATTGGCTATTGGCCACGCCTACTAAAGCTGTTGACGTAATGACGTTAGGAGCTAGAATCTAAATGCACAGTAGTTTAGACATATCTTTGAACTCGCTCTGTGGTTGCATCTGAATTGCTAGATGCATCAATGATACAGAAATGTGAGTGCTTTGTCGAGCACATTCGCACATGGTTCCTAAACATGATGTAAGTATGTAGTAGCTTGCAGTAGATAGCTTTTTGCGCTTATTGCACTTGCATGACTGTTTGCAACTATCAATCAATTGATATTTTCTTGCAAAAATACACTTATATTTATGGGAGATATTATCATTAACGATTTGAATATTAAGCGCACAGACAAGCTTGTACAAACGCACGCAAAGTAAGTCTACAATAGATACTACCTTTGTTATAAATTGACAATTTGTTTTTTGTACTAAGTGAGTAAAGTCTATTTTGTCGTTCATTATACCAGAGCCGCTCTAAGTTGGGATTTGCTTCATGTCAGACTGACTGCACTAGTGAGGGACAACGGTAAAATTGCCGAAGTATATAAGTAACAGTTATTTCCACTTTATAACCAAGCAAGGTCTAATCATAACAAATTTTTATCTAAAACATTAATTCACATCCAAAATATTGAATTTAAGTTCCTTATTTATAAATATATTTATTTTTAAAATACAATACTTATTAAATCCTTCATCCTATTTTTAAAAAATACCTGGTGAGTATTACCCACTACGTCACTATGAAAACGTGTCAAACGGCGTAACCTTGTAAAAGCGTAATACAGAGTGGAAATTTTACGTTTTCTTTTTATAATTCAATTATTTTAGGTAATAAAAGACAAATAATTAGATAATTAGGTGCATTTGACATTTTGAAATAACGTCTTATTTTTAAAAGTTGTTCTTTATGATTCGCTAAATATATTCCTCTTAACAAGGATAAATGGAAAATATAAAATAAAAAGTGTCAAATCAGTCTTCTAAGAACGGCTCCGGTATAATGTAATTTCTAGAGAGTAAACTTAAACAATTTTTGTGTGTTCGATTGTGACACAGTATTTATCAGGACTTTTTTCCCCATACTTGACACAACCTAATACAATAAGAAATAATTACAGATGTTTGCTTATTTTTACTTTGAAATAAAATCTGACTCGATGACAAAGGATCATAGAATATCTATGTTCACATCACGTCACACTCATTTAATATTGAAAATGCATGCCATTGTGTTATGTATATTTGTAGATTGAAATGAGGCCACCAAAACCAGATTGGCCCAAGTGACATGAGCCGTAATAGCGTGGCCCGAGTGATCTGGGCCCCTATACTCTATTAATATTGAATAAAAATAATAACTTCACTCTTTTTTTTTAACGTTGAGATTGTTTACTTAAATTATCTTTGAGCCAGTCTGGTTATTAACTAAGAGGTTTGAAAGGAGACATTTCCATAGTCCACTTTTAGATGAGTTCTCATCTAAATGTAAATGTTATTTGGGCCAGTCTGGTTCTGGTGGCCTCAAGGTGTCTTGTCATACAAAAACGACCACATTCCACCCTGTATGCGTTCCGAATGCGTAACTAACACTCATCACGCCATAACCTAACTGGCAATTGGTTGCAGGGCAAAGTCCCAATCGCAGGGTGGTAGTTGGTTTAGTCAACTGTTCGGCGGTGATCAGCCCCGCGCCCAACCGAGCGATTCGGACTCTGAGACTGTGCCACGCACCATTAGGTGAGAATTATACGGACCGTGTACTCATAACGAATAACCGATGTGCTAACTTCTATCTTAGGGGTGAGAGCGATCCGCTCCCCCGCAAGTCCGGTGATGACGAGGCTACTCCAAGCCATCATCGTAAGTCGGTTAGGGAAAAAGCTAACTTCTACCTATGAATAAGATGCGTATCGTTTTTCGTTCGCTTGAATATGATTTGTTTTAATCGGTAAATATCACTTATACATTTGGAGCGGTCGTGCAACATTAGATTGCTGGAAAAACGAACGGGCTGGTTACTTGTTAATACTATTTATAGATTTTTGTGGTATCCGAATCCCAAATATTTTTTTCCTAGAAGATAATGTAGCGTAGTGAGTAGGTAAAACAAATATAGTACGTGTCTCAGTGTTTATGTTACTTATTACTTTAGAAAATCTTTGGAATGTATTGACTTGACTAATATATTCGTTATGGTATACGTTCGTATGGTATAAGTTCAAGGTGCTACAATGCTCTGTTTGTTTCTTTGCGCTTTCTGTGTTGTGATGGTCTATTTATATATTTTTTTTCATTTATTTCAAAATAACTGGTTTTCGTTTGTTGTATTCGTTTAACGTGCAACAACCTATTTGTCTAGCATATTCATTAATTTCAATGACAATGTTCACGAATTAATTTTACGATTGCTCATACTATGTGATAGTTAAGAGGGTCTATAATAACAATACTGCAAGTTACTACAACCACATCATGTCTTTATTCATTATTTCATTTGTTAGTTTTACTTATGCATCGTCCAAGTAGGATAGTAATTTAACTACGTCGAGTAGTAAGAAGGTGGAGGTAAATGACAAAAAGATATACCTGCAACTTCTAGCCAAAGATTTGTGTAGGTGTGAATATTGTATGTAACACAATGTATTGTTTCCAGCTACAACGGTCGTGCGACCGCGGCTTCGCCCGCCACCGGCTCAAAGGCCGCCCACAATAAGGAGCTCAGGAATCTACTGGAAGAGTTCTGCGTATTATAAACGAATCATCTAATCTCATCGCGAACATCTCGGACGCCGGTAAGGGAAGACATATCAGCCTAACAATCGATACTAACTCGATCTAGACGGTATCGATATCTCGATTTAGCGTTCTCACGTCACACTACTGTTTGTAACACAAGCTGATATGTCCCCTTACCTGTAGATAAACTTGTTACCGCCATAACGTAATAGTCATTGAAATCCACTCGCTATATCTCGAAACGAAATTCTTCTTTTGATTATTATTTATTATCATCCAAAATATTTGTTTTTGTAATTTTTAAACGTTTCTTCGTTACTGTCAGTATTTTGTTGTAATCATCTCCACGGTTAGTTAGTATAGTTAGATAAATCCTTATTTATTTATTAAATGTAGCATAATACGTGGATTAGACTCGACGTTATTTATTTTGTTAGTTAAAGCAATATAAAATAGTCGCACGTAGTAGAGTTTAAGATGTTTCATAATTAATTATTTCGATTTGAAGAAATAGTACATGTTATTATGTAACTTAGCGTATTACGCTATTTTATTATCTTTTGTACATAAATATATGAACACTTTATTTTTTTATTTGAATTTTGATTTTAAATTAACCATTATTGTCGTTGACGGGTTTAAGTTGTTAGGTTCCTTTTACTAGTCCGACAAGTTTGATTAATCCTACCTGTAAGGTTTCCGGAGAGAGCCCGAGTGGCCCTGATCTTTCATACAGAAGCATCTCTTTGGTGCAACTGAACCGCAAGCTTCGCACCGCTTCTTCCGTGGTCGTAGCCAATCACAAGCTCGTGTAACGATATTATCTGAGATATTATTAGATAGTAATAAATGTAGCCGAGCACTAGTTTGGAAGTAAATTGCACCGTAGTACATACATACGTATAATTTGTTAGTATCTGTGGTCGTTGTATGTTGCATCCGGCGCGCCCCGCAGTAGGTTTAGTTCGCTCATAGTTACCGCCGTTCAGAACGGCACATTGTAAGGAGTAACACCAACGCAAATGCTTTGTATAAACCGTCGCGTATTATTGTCTTAACTCTTATATGTATGTTACCTAATCTGTATGTAGAATTAAATATTTCATTGGAACAATGATTAAAGTAAATTGATTGTTGACGTATGGAAATAGTTTCTTAAAATTGTAAATTTTATTAACTGGTTATTTAGTCAGTGAAATGGTTAAGTCCAGTCCCTAGCTTCGTAACACGATCGCATGTATTAAATGCACTGTTTATTGTTTAATTGATTACTTTGTATGTTCATGTATATCGGAACATCGCCCAGGGTGGCAGAAGATTGGTATGACAAGGTCTGAATGGGTGGACTGTCTGGGAGGGTAACACCTGGGCTATTTAACGCTATGTTAGTTTGAACTAGTTAATTTACAATTAAATAAACAATATTCATCAATAAAATGTTGGTTTACATGACGCCTATACATACCTAACCCTTAGTCCCTAACAGTGAAGTTTAGTTAAGAGATGATTGTTTTATCAAAAATATTACATAACTTGCTTGCATGGGAAACATATTTAACATTTGATACAATATAAATATCGGGGCTAATAGGGGGCTAAATATAGGGGCTTTAAAAAAAAACTTAGATAAGACAAAGTAACATCACAACACAAATCAGTTATTATTAAACATTAATAGTAATTAATTAATTGAATACAATCAGGTAATTAAAGCTAGTTACGTTCAATTGACGGCTAGTATGTGAGGTGCTTATTCCCTTTCCTCCGAACTTTAGATGCTAAAAACATTTGTAAGTTCAGAGTTATCCTTACTATCATTATAAATGCGAAAGTAACTCTTTTACGCAATCACGCATATAGTACTGAACAGATTTACCCTTTAAAAATTCGGTACGTCATACAGTCCAGAGCCTGAGAACGGACATATGCTGTTTTTTAACCGACTGCGCTATAAAGAAGCTATAATAAATATAAGTTTTACCATTAAACGTCTCTACGCAAACGGAGTAGCGGGCGGAAAGCTAGTTTTTTTAAATAATAAAAGTCGCAAATGTTATGACATTCACACAAAAGTGATGTTACAGCCCCTGAATAATAACTTTACACCAGAGAGTCACATCAAGTATTACATTGCTGTTAGGCATCGTAAGTTGACCAACTTATAGTTATTGTGTTAATAGGGGTGAGAGTCGCAAGTCCGGCGATGATGACGAGGCTACTCCAAGCCATCATCGTATGTCAGTTAGGAATCAAAAAAATTGCGTTTTCTACCTCAAAAGTTGATCAACTTCGATTCTTACGACTCTATTTTCCGGTGTCACTCCCATGATTTTAGTCTTATTCGTTCCTTGACTATGTTTTTACATTGCCAATGAACAAAGGTTTAGTGAAAAAAGATTAAATGCTAAATGTTAATATCATATAGAGTTTGTTGAAAATAACAAGTACTTATAGTTAACTTTCATGATGTAATAATAATAATATCTCTTAAAACGAAACATTGGACGGAATCTAATAGATAGGTATATAACCAACTCATTCTCGACCCTTTATTTACACAAGCCAAATATAAAGTTTATCTAGTAGATTTGATTAAGTCTGAAAAATAAACCATCCTCAAAATTATGTAGGTCGTCGCATACTCTTACCTACAAGCAAACGAGTAGTGGGTGGCTGGGCGGGCTTGTCTTTAGAAGCGCGTAATCAGAGATCTTGTGGAATGAACGCACGCATATAAAACGTATCTCGTAATGAAAAACGCAATAGATCAGGCGCCCTTGACGGCTGACGGGGCGCCGCAGCGAACACTTGGACCACTTTCAAGATTCTTATCTTTCGCTAGTCTCATTTCAGCACACAAAGCGTTCCTGGCGCCCTATTTATAAACCGCTTGGCTAGCGTCGAGCGCGGACCACACGAAAAGGTGCGAAGATTAAAGATCATATCAGTCACTTGTGCGTTTTACACGTCACGCCAGACACTTCAAAGACGCGCGGTCGAGCGAACAGTGTATTGTACGCTATTCTTTATTCAGCGCCGTATAAAAGCCTCCATGCGGGTTGTATTAACGTTAAAAGAATATTTTTATCGTATCGTGATCTCTTTAATGGCGAGCCCGCATCGTTATTGTAGCTAAGTTTAATGATGCGCTTCAAATTGCCGGTTCGCTACTAAGTAAAAGGTACGAATCCGTTTTTGAGTTCGCGCCTTCAGCGCCAATCAGTATTTACCTATTATAAAAATGAGATTAAGAACAAATCGTGATAATTATATTATTGTGTTAATAGGTTATTAATTAACATAAAAATTAATAAAATAGGTACCTACTAACGTTAATCACGACGACCTAAAATATTCATCAAATCTTTAAATGCTACTTATGAGTACCTACCTATAAGATTTTTTTAATAAGGATATCTGTGATATGGGGTATAAAGTATCGCAAATCACATGATACACTTACCTAACGATGATTTTATATGAAGTTTAAACGGTTATACCTACCTTCAGTAGGTACCTACCTACTACCTAAATTGATTTATTCAATAAATTTTATTTTAACTATTCAATTGCACGCAAGGTTTTCCCAACTGAAACGGCTATCATCACTGCTAGCTATTTATATTTATGCTAGCCCGACAGCAAGTAACAAGTGTTTGTAGAGTGAAATGAATGTTAATATTAATCAGAGGCTAGCGCGCTCTTAAGCGGATGAGTTGCAAAGCCGCCCTACCCGCATGTAGGTACTTGCGGACACAGCGTTTCTTTGCAAAGGGATTTCGCTTTAAACTAAAATGTCATCCGTGAAGACTGCAATCCGCGGAAGTATCAGAGCACTTTGTTGTTCCTCCCGAGGCTTAGTCCTTTGTTTCTAAAACCTCCCCGAGCTCCTTTAATACTTTGTAATGGCGGGACAAATTCTGTGTGTCTTGCTGTCTGCTCGGAGTCGGGATGAGCTCTCGCATTTTACTTTTATGTTCCCTCTTACGTATTTTAGCTTGCCGCGTCACATGGCTGTGACGTTTTATTTGTCTTCAATATTGCGTGTGCGAAATGCGAGGCAACTTCGCAAATCCTAGTTCGCACACACGGTAAATGTTCCTACTAGGTACTTTTGGTTTGAAAAGTTTCCACTCATGCTAATTTTTTTATCAAGCCGCTTAATTTTCCATTACCTGTATACAGCATAACTCTAACTGTAAGCTTATGGTCTACGATCTGGCACATAGGTGTAATAAAAGCTTAGATTTACCAAATAATTATGTACCTATCAAAAATGTAGGTACATTACATATTACGTCGCTTCCAATTAGCCGAGGGATGTAAGTTAGAAACCCAACAGGAAAAAGTACCTTCTTGAATTTTAGTGTGGTAGACATTTGGATTTTAATAAGGAACATTATCATCTACAGAAGCGTACGTTTCTTAAACATTACCCTGCTATTCGTGGTAGGTATTACATACGTTTTAATCTCAAAATGGTGTTCACGTGAACCGTAAACTGCGACCTAATTTGAAACTCAAGTTCTAATTACCTAGCACTTTCTTCTTCCATATTAATATATACGGGCTTTGTAGTAAAATTCGTTCTAAAAGAGCACTTGAGCTGAATAGGTACTTTAGTGGTTTCTTTTGTACGAGCTCTGCCGAGTACCTGTGTACGATGTTTTCCTGAGACTTCATGGTAAGTTTTATAAAATTGGCAAAGTTAGTTCATTACATTAGCTGTTTTTTGTTTCCTGCCAATATTGCCTAGGTCCTCTAGCCAGTTAAGAAACTTAAATTTATTTTTAAATTAAATAGAGCCACTGTGGGACAACAGTCCTGCGTTGGAAAAAGGACAGTGTTGTTTTTTTTTTGGAAAGGTGTTAGTTTTATATTTGTTTGCAAACAAGGAACGAGAAGTCGTATTGGGGTAACTATCTAGCATTAGGGTACGCACTTACTCACGCCTGAACCTCTGCCAATTGGTGCCCTAAGCGCCTTTTAATGTGGAGTAAAAGAAATTACTTGTAATGTTTTACCAATTAAACACCGTCCGCGTAGAGAACGCGGAAGGAGTCGCGGGCGGAAAGCTAGTTTTTTTTATATAATAAAAGTCGCAAATGTTGACATTCACTTACTCACGCCTGAACCTCTGCCTATTGGCGCCCTAAGTGCCTTCTAATGTGGAGTAAGAGAAATTACTTGCGCTTAATTAATTATTGGGATCTAACAATATAAATACTGCCTGTACGTTCCGCCTTTGTTAAGGAATAGTAAGTATAGTAAAAGTTTGGTATACCTAAACCAAAGTTTTACTATACTTACTATTCCTATGGAACCACTTGCGTGAATTCCTTGAGACTTGTTAAATACGCGACTGGACTTAATACGACTTTCTATTCGTAAACTTGATGAAAGTAAGCGTGGGTAAGCACTTCGTAACTGAAGCTATAAAAGTGCTAGAAGGAAGGAAAAGAAAAGAAAGGAATCCCCACATATATACGAATAATATATTATTATTATCAACGTGTATTATATCGCAGGTAACTCGTACGCGTAAAGTGTACCTATTATATAACCTATTCCATCGAAAGCAGGCCTTTTACGGAATCCACGGATACGGAATCCAATAAAAAAAAAAGAGGAGAAATAATCCGAGAATAATCAATTGAACGTTTTTTTTTCATATTTATGAAATATCTTTTTTTTTATCTTCTACTAGACACGCTTTTTCAATATTCGCATTTGGATCAGCGAATATCGAAAATCGACAACGTTAACTCATTATTACCACTCCACCTTCAGTCCAAAGTCATTTGTCAACTGACAAATTGTCCGCACTTAGGCAGCCACATAAGTAACTCTAATGTAATCAGGGTAGAATTAGTTGGTAGGTATGCTGAAAACGCAAGACCTAAAACCTTTTCTTTGGCATCAGGCACTTTATCATGCTTTGTACAATGCCGACGCCAAATTGTTTGGAAAAGGTTGCGTGCGTGCGTGCACACCCAGTTTGCCTACACAGCTCGATAGCATCTTCAATCTTCACACTGTTTGCAATAAAAAGTTATTCTTCGGAAACAATTGCTTGCGATAAAGGACAATGAACTAGATAACTTTAATTCTTGTGTAGCACGCTCTTTGTCTTTGAATTTAGCGCACCGTGTTGTTGAAGCAACTATCTGACTCGCAGTACAATTTTATTGTATCTAAGTTTATGTAATGAGTCAGAGTGTCTAGATAAAAGTATATAACCCACTTGTGCTAAGACAAATTATATTATGTATACAAAACATTTGCAAACTTGTGAACTGATAAGGGCTTCTTGCATCCAATTCGGTAACTACTTAGGTGTTTGCGTAACAAGGTTACCTATAGCTGCTAGATGTTTAATAACTAGATATCGAATATGTACTCGGATAACGTACTCGCTTTGCCGATTAAGTTCGGATTAGTTTTCCAAAATTTCAAAAAAGTCTTTCAAGTTTTCAATAAAAGCTTCGCTCATAAACTGTCAAATATTTAATTATCTTATTTTATGATTTAGACTTTAGAAGAATGTATTCGTCCATATTAATCACGTAGGAAAACCTAACACACACCTCTATGTTACTACCCTGTCGTCACACGATCCAGTTAACTGAAAATAAAACGTGGCCAGCGCATTTTATAAGCGATGATGACATATTTTCCACTCCTTTATTTTCTCCTCTACCAGCTCATTTTATATTGTAAAAAAGCAAAGTTACGGTTGAAATCACGGCATAATAACGCGTTGCCATGAGTTATTCTATAGAGCTAGCGAGCCTTTGCCGGCCCATTGAGGTAAACCTATTAATCGCTTTTATGTCGAGAGTATAATGTGGGCACGTCAACTAAGTAATGCAAGCACTCTGCTCGCGGCTCATGCTTTCAGGGTAATGTACCAACGTTCTTATTTAAAGAACGCCTGAATATACCTTTATTGGATTTATTACGTGGTATTCTTTTGCCTCACGGCTCAGCGCTCCGGGATCCTTGCCTGCTTGGGGAATCTATTGTATGAACATAATTCTGCTGCGGCTGTCTTCGTTCTAATGTATCATATAATGTGCTACGAATAGAAGCTATTTCTGTATACAATGTAAAGGTAATTCGTATACCTACATGAAATATACAGGTAAATCTCGTTTTTTAGAAAAATGAGGATACCCATCCGTTTTCTTTTATAATCATTCAGCTCAAATGCTAGAGCTAATGATAAACGGATTATACACCATGAAATTTTAGACTTATTTCCTCTCAGTAAAATAAAATTATAAGTATCTTAGTAATAGATTTGTGCAGATTTTTTTTGGTGTTAATCATCGATTTGCTTTTACCTGATTACATCAAATCTCGTAAAAAACTATCGTCTCGCACGTTTTCGAGTTAGATGATTCTTATATATTTGATGACTGACTTGAGCTTTTTTTTAAAATAGCTAGTATGATTTGATAGTATTATCTACTGAATGTTATTTACATTCAGTTCATTCTGCTTCAGGAAAACAAATACTAAAATTTCACGGTGCATAATTAATTACTTTCAGACATATAGATAACATTATTAAGTACCTAACTAAGATGTTAGTTTAACATAGAATCCGTTCGTTTATACCAATCAAACATTTAGGTAAGTACCTATCTACGTAGGTACATAACAATGCGAATTGAGTTAGTATATTAAAGATGGCATTGCGAGTTTTTGCACACACGCGCGTCATGTAATTTACATTACCGAAACAAAATACGAGCGGGTCGAGTAGGTAATAGATAGAAATGGGCATGTCCGCCAGTTTGTAGTTGTAATAAGGTACCCTCTGGACTGTCATCACACGTCTCCTCGCAGCTGTTGCGGCCCCGTAAAAAGACCTAAATTGTCCTCTTCGGACTCTGAATGAGGCGTAGGCCCGAATGCCAAACAGCCTGACGCCAGCCCTTTTGTAAAGGCAAAAACCAAGTGCCCAATGCCCTGCGAATTCTGCGGGGCGCACACAAAATTTTGTCGTTTTCATGGCAACTTTTCTAGAATAGCAGCTGTTATTTTTCGGAATGCAAATTCTTATGCGCGTTGTACGAACGTGTGAGTCACGTTTGTGTGACTTTTCACTGTGACGATATTAAAAGTATGTAAATTTGTATTTTTGGTAACCAGGAACTGTGAAATAGTTATAATACAACTGTTAAAATTTTTAATAATATTTTTTATATAAGTACCTTAATTTATTTTTGTTCGAAATGTTATAAATTTTGTTCTGTGTAAAATATAATGTTACCATCTATCAAAGGGCAACCACAGAAAACCAGTGTCGTTGCTTCGTTTCGAGAGGCAAGACACAATGTTGAGTGGGGGCCTTATTACTAGGACGTAAGATTAATTTTAGTTTTCTTTATAGTGTAATTTTGTATATTACAATTTGTGCTATATGAACGTTTATTCTTTTCTATTCTATTCTATTTTGTGCTGTGATTTTAAAACTATTGACACACAATCTACATAGTTTCCGTCGATCAATCGCCAGTATGAAATAAGTAAATTGATTCCGTATGTATTCAGAATAAATTTCGATCACTGTAGTACCCTCATGACGGGCCCATTTGTTCTTGTCTACATGACATGCATAACCGAAGCTCGGGGCGAACGGAGGGGCGTGTCTTTGACGTTTATCCCAATAGTTGGGCGACAAAGGAGTAGGACTTGCAGCGCTTACAAAAGCCCGCTTTTGTTCAAAGCCGTTTTGTTAACATGTGATGTGACACATATGGGGGCGCAAAATGTTAACTACGTTTTCTGTGCCGCCGGTCCGCTTAAACAGCCGTGGACCCAGGACTTTGTTTAGGAAATCATAGCTTATTTCACCTGTTTTTGTTGTTGAGGGGAAAATTTCAAAAGATGCATTGCGTTTTGTGGGAGTTTGGCACACTAGAGCATAATGGTTGTGAAGCCACAATGTGGATTTCCTTACGTTCCAAAACAAGCGCGAAAGCTGAAATATGGACTATTATATTATACTCTCTATTGATTGATTGATTGATTATTTCAATAAGTCTAGATGTTAAAGAAGTTATCTAGCTACCTAGATAGTTTGACCTACGCAGTATTAAGTACTTTATACTATATCGAATCTATACGTAGTTATATTATCTAACTTTATTTTAGATGTTCATAGAAACGTTTAATATAAGATAAAGAATGTCTATGTTTCAGACAATATCGAGTTGGTTTTGTAACTTTATTTTCAGCTGTAAGTAGGGCACTATTACACGGTATTTCCAAGAATTGGCCATTGTGGCATCTCTTTGTTACTACGATTTAATGTAAAAATGTATCTATTTATTAAGGTACTATCATTATAAATCAATAAAACGATCATCATGTTAGTATGATGATAGTTTAAGTTTCAGTGTTTTATACATATAAGGCGTCCGACCGATTTCAGCCATGGTGGCCGAACTCAATTGAGATCAGCCAAGTGCGCACGACATATTATAGTGCACAAGTGTACGCGCAAACACAAGTGCACTCTCTATTCCCTTACTCTCATAATTCGGTGAGACGGCAATCCGACATGACCGATGAGAGATCGGGCGCAGGACCACCGGCTTAACGTGCTTTCCGAGGCACGGGCGTTCAACCGCCAACTTCCTAACTCCGGGCTGAGTAATTTCATTACAGAAAAACTCAAACAAATTTTGCCCGACCCCGGACTCAAACCGGGGACCTCTCGGTCCTAACGCAGCACTTGCTGCCAATAGACCAACGAGGCACTTAGTATAGACTTATAATGTCAACCTCTTGCTCTCTTTTACCCATGGAGATTATATCACATGAAAGCAACATAAAATTGTTATCAATGTTGATATTCCTTCACTAAAATAAAATCTGAAAGTATAAAATATGACGAGATGACTAAAATCACCATTGGTACTGAAAAAATATGTTCACTTACTTTAACGTTACTAGTACATTGATGAAATTAAACTACAATGTAAGTACATCATGTCATGATGTTCTCTTATCTAATATTCCTATCAAAATTATTTAACCAATCATGTCGATTGTACGCGAGTCAAAAGACGTTTCAGTATTTCCCGTAGTTCACGGAGCTTTCCTAATTCGTTACTAATGGTGGAACGGGGAAGAATCAGCGACGACGGTGGAGCGCTGACATGGTTTGGGCGGCGCGATGCGATGGGCGGGCGGCGAGACATACGCTTTTTATCCGCCCGAAGGATAGCGGAAGGAACACTCAGTAATCAGGGTCAACCTTAGTTTGCTGGGCGGGACGGGACATCAGGCTTCTGTTCTTCTACTATTTTAGTAGCAGGCCCGCTGCTAGCTCGTCGAACGCCCGCGTGCAATACCGATTAAGCCGCCCCATACACTACTTTACTTATCCGATTCCAAGTATCAAATCGAATTCGAGCCGTTGTCTGCATGCAATAAGAGCATGGAAAGAAAAATCTTGGGAGTCCCCCAAATGTTCTTTATTTCATTTTACAGAGAACAGAACAGAGAGACATTTCAGGTGGGGGACATTTTGTCGACCGGTTGCTGTTACCACCATACAGTTGTGTAAAACCCGCCAAGTGACTCTGACCACTCTCGGTCAGGTCGCGTTCCGGGATCAGCACTGTACGGACCGGAGCCAGGGGGGACCACTGTTGCGGCGGCGCCGACCAGTGGAGTCTTAGCGGCGGTATTGTGCGGCGGAGCGGGTCAGCCCGCCGGCCAAGGAGACCCGTAGAAACGGGGGCCCTTCCGTCCGGCGGACTAATAGGCTAAGACTAATAGGCTAAGACACCGCCAATAGGCGACGAGGTACACCCCGGTGTTTTAGTCGGTATACCCCCTGGGCACTGCAGTCCGTCCAGGAGTCGCGGTTGGCATTTACCATCTCTTCGCCAGTTGCTAGGGAGTCCGATCCGATCAATCCGAATCCGACAAATCCGTTCGAAACCGGACGAGACCTGCAAGCCTTATTTCATAAAACATAAAATTCTAACTGTTCCTTGTATTTACATTTATGAAAGCGCCCTATTTGTCAAGTCCAATCTGAATAAGTTTCAATCCAAAAACGGGAGCGCCATATGGGCAAACTGTGTCTTATATTTAGAAAGACTGCATTGTTTAGCAAATCTATATTTTGCAACGGTCCAAAAAATAATTAATCACATCCCAGAGAATATTCGAACCACAGATGACATTCGTATATTTAAAAAAAAGAAAATGGCCGAATTCCTGATTGACAAATGTTATTATCCAATCAATGATTTTTTTTCTGACAAAATTAATTAAATTGATTTTTTATTTGTACTAATTTAATCACATCCCAGAGAATATTCGAACCACAGATGACATTCGTATATTTAAAAAAAAGAAAATGGCCGAATTCCTGATTGACAAATGTTATTATCCAATCAATGATTTTTTTTCTGACAAAATTAATTAAATTGATTTTTTATTTGTACTAATTTGATTTTTTTTTTTTTTTTTTTATAATAGGCAAACAAGATGACCACACTCCGCCTGATGGTAAGCGGTAGTGAGATCCAAATATGAGGTCGACAGGCACAATAGATCATATTGCGCCTGTCGCACTCACCCTGAAGGCCTGCTTAAATGCCGTTTCACGCCCCGCCTGAAGAGCCCGGGATCATAGGAGGGAGGGAAAACATGAGCTGGAAGGGCATTCCATGCCTTAATGGCACGGGGCAGAAATGAAGAGCTGAACCTCTTAGTCCGAGCCACCAGCGACTGCATTGTATGTGGATGGCAGCGCTGTCCTGCACGTGTCGTTCGGGAGTGGAAAGGGGAGGGAGGGATTAGCTGAAATAGCTCTTCAGAGAATTCCCCATTAAAGAGACGGTAGAGAACACTAAGACCGGCAATGTCTCTACGTAGTTGTAGAGGCTCCAGAGTTTCGGACACCTCTACATCACCGACAATACGGATAGCACGTCGCTGCAACCTATCGAGAGCGTCGAGCAAGTATTTTGCGGAGCCATCCCAGAGGTGACAGCAATATTCCACACATGGGCGAACTTGTGCCTTATAAAGAAGGCAGAGCTGCACCGGTGTGAAAAATCGCCGCACTCTGTTCAGGATCCCCAGTTTGCGGGAGGCTGTTCTAATGACGCTCTCGATGTAATCCCGCTGGTTCAGGTCGCGGCGAACATCTATGCCAAGGATGCTAAGGCTATCCTGTATTGGTAAGGGGGTGCTCTGAAGAGTAGGATGGGAAAGGAAAGGAGACACTTTACTAGAGAAAACACACACCTGTGTCTTCTTGCCATTCAGCTCGACAAGATTGCATGAGCCCCATGCCGAAGTGCGGTCCAAGACCCCGTCAAGCTCGGCGACAAGAAGGTTCCTCTTTTCCTCGGTTTCGGTCTGCTTTACCCCAGGTCTTCCAAAATAACGTGCGTGGACAGTGCTGTCATCTGCATAGCAATGAATGTTGCCTAGTGACAACATGTCATTGATATGCAGCAGAAACAATGTCGGCGACAGAACGGAACCTTGAGGTACACCGGAATTTATTGGGTGGAAACAGGAAGTGCGTCCGTCACAGAGGACACGAATCCTGCGCCCCTCCAAAAATCCCGCAATCCATTCGCATAAGCGAGGTGGCAGACCGTATGCCGGGAGCTTGGAGAGAAGCGAACGATGCCATACACGGTCAAACGCTTTAGCGATATCAAGGCAAGGCAAGGCCAGAGGTGCGAAACGTACGCTAGAAGATCACCCGTGGACCGTTTTGGTCTAAAACCGTATTGACGGTCATGCAGCAGCGAGTGATCCTCTAGGTAGCGGATGAGCTGGGCGTTAATAATCCGCTCAAACACCTTACCCAGTACTGAGGTTATAGCTATGGGCCGGTAGTTGGCAGGATCAGACCTGTCCCCTTTTTTGGGGACAGGCTGAACATTCGCCTCCTTCCAAGCCCGGGGCACGATGCCCGAGGTATATGAGAGGCGGTACAGGCGTGTGAGTACTGGAGACAACTCCGCTGCGCAAATTTGAAGTACTAACGCTGGAATACCGTCTGGGCCACTAGCTTTCCTTACATCAAGTGACTGCAACTCAGCACGTACATCACATTGCCTGATTCGGATCTCAGCCATATGAGCACCGCAATCTGGAATTTTAGGGGGCTGTGCTCCCCCGTCATCAATGCAGGAATTGGCCGCAAAGATTGGCAAGCAGATCTGCCTTCTCCTGCGGCTGATGAGCTAGTGAACCGTTAGGATATTTCAGCGGGGGCAACGAAGGCAGACAGAAGTTGGATTGCACATGTTTAGCCAGGCGCCAAAAGGAGCGGCTACCCGTGGGATGCCTAATAAGGTCCTGGCCAACACGTGCAACTCGCTGGGCATCTGCTCTAATGTAGGCCCTTTTGGTGGCCTTGGTGGCTTTGTTATAGGCTGCTTTGATTGAAGTAATATTAGGATCCCGGAGTGCATGAGCCCTGGCCCAGTTGCGGTACGCCGTCCGTTTCAGTTCAACGGCTGCGGCGCACTCACGACTGAACCAGAGATCATCTTTGCGACCGCTGGTGACATCAGTAAATGGAATGTAATACTCCATTCCAATACTGATCTCACCCGCAATAGCCGCTGCACACTCCGTGGGATCACTTCCTCCAAAGCAGCTCTGCCCCCAAGGGATGGATGCGAAGTATTCACGCAAACCATCCCAATCT
The DNA here is from genome assembly GCA_039566165.1 of Maruca vitrata. Taxonomy (NCBI): domain Eukaryota; kingdom Metazoa; phylum Arthropoda; class Insecta; order Lepidoptera; family Crambidae; genus Maruca; species Maruca vitrata. The sequence continues at coordinate 11,370,154 of CM076917.1, read as the reverse complement.
GCCGACGAGTAGCGCCACAGTCTCCGCGTCACCTCCACGGGGAGCGGTGCATGGCACTGTTGCACCCACCAGGCAGTGGTCGGAGGACCCCAGTGGGGCACAAACCGACACTAGGTACCCCGATGGGTGGCTCGTCAGCAGAAGGTCCAACAGGGAGGGCGCTTGACCGACAATATCAGGCATCCGGGTGGGCTGGAGTACCAGTTGTGTCAGGTCATGCGTGAGAGCAAATGCGTGGGCGGCCCGGCCAGCATGGTCTGATTTAAGGGACCCCAACCAGGTGTCATGGTGGGCATTAAAGTCCCCTAAAAACACCAGCTCGCTATTGGGGAACCGCGCCTGAGCGATGTCTGCCGCCTGACTCAGATGGTCAAAGAGTCGAGTTGTCTCGGTGTCACCTTTATGGGACCGGTATATGCACACGTAGACTCTGCTCACAGAGCCTAAATCCACGTGCAGGATGGAGAGGGATGGGTCTTCGAGGCAGTGAAGACGGACACAGCAGACGTCCGCCCTGACGAAAAGGCACACACCCGCCTTGATTAAGCTATACTTTATAAATGTTGCAAGCCTATGTTTGGCCTAATATAGTAAAACGTCTGTAAATTTAAGACCTTTACCTGTACTTATACCTGTATAATGCAAACAAATTATTTGATTTGATTTGATATTTTTGGATCAGGCTGAACATTCGCTTACTTCCAAGCCCGGGACATGATGCCCGAGGTATATGAGAGGCGGTACAGGCGTGTGAGTAGGTACTGGAGACAACTCCGCTGCACAAATTTGAAGTACCAAAGCTGGAATACCGTCTGGGCCACTAGCTTTCCTTACATCAAGTGACTGCAACTCAGCACATCACATAGCCTGACTCGGATTTCAGGCATATGAGCATCGTAATCTGGAATTTCAGGCGGCTGTGCTCCGCCGTCCTCGATGCAGGAATTGGTCGCAAAAAGTTTAGCAAGCAAATCTGCCTTCTCTTGCGCCTGATGAGTTAGTGAACCGTCAAGATATTTTAGCGGGGGCAACGAAGGCAGACAGAAGTTGGATTGCACGAGTTTAGCCAGGCGCCAAAAGGAGCGGTTATCCGTGGGATGCGCAATAAGGTCCTGGCCAACACGTGCAACTCGCTGGGTATTTGCTCCATTGTAAGTCCTTTTGGAGGCCATGGTGGCTTTATTATAGGCTGCTTTTATCTAGGTAATATTACGATCCCGGAGTGCATGAGCTCTGTCCCAGTTGCGGTACGCCGACTGTTTCTGTTCAACGGCTGCTGCACTCACGCACGATTGAACCAGAGATCATCTTTGCGACCGCTGGTGACATCAGTAAATGGAATGGAATATTCCATTCCAATACTGATCTCACCCGCAATAGCCGCTGCACACTTCCTGGGATCACTTCCTCCAAAGCAGCTCTGCCCCCAAGGGATGGGATGGATGCGAAGTATTCACGCATACCATCCCAATCTACCGACGATTAGCGCCACAGTCTCCGCGTCACCTTCACAGGTTGTGGGGGAGCGGTGCATGGCACTGTTGCACCCACCAGGCAGTGGTCGGAGGACCCCAGCGGGGCACAAACCGATACTAGGTACCCGGATGGGTGGCTCGTCAGCAGAAGGTCCAACAAGGAGGGCGCTTGACCGACAATATCAGGCATCCGGGTGGGCTGGAGTACCAGTTGCGTCAGGTCATGCGTGAGAGCAAATGCGTGGGCGGTCTGGCCAGCATGGTCTGTTTTAGGGGAGCCTAACCAGGTGTCATGGTGGGCATTAAAGTCCCCTAAAAACACCAGCTCGCTATTGGGGAACCGCGCCTGAGTGATGTCTGCCGCCTGGCTCAGATGGTCATATATAGTGGACTTTATGAGAATGTTTCGATTTAGTTTCCATTTCTGGCTTTGCCGCCCCCTTGGCAATGCCGCCCTTGTGCGGTGCACGCCCTGCACGCCCGCTCCTGGCGGGCCTGATTAGTAGCAAATGTGGTATAAGTTATATTGCTACGACTATAACTGTGATGTTTAGTTTAAGCCCTCATATTGCATTAGCCGACAAGGGTAACTTTTCATTGGTTTTCGCCGGTATTACAACTAAGGTTCAAAATCTGGTTCGAAATATTAGTCCTTTATCTTATTAAGGGTTAAAGATCCTGTTTAACAATAACACCTATAACAACGCTTAGTTTGCAATAAACTTTGACTTTGACATGATACGAGATTCTCGTTGGAGTGTTCTCGGTAGAATCGGTTCCGGTAACATATCGTATTGCTGAAGTAAATATCAATAGAAGAAGAAAATAATTTTACTGAGGCTTCTTTAAGGGTTCTAGCAAGTTAATAAATTAATTTCTTACAAATTGCCTAGATAAGGAAATAGAAAATTCATCAAAAAAAGCATATTTCATCAACATTACGATTTTTATTTCATACCAACTCCTCGTTTTATTTATTTAGAAGGCGTACTTTTTTAACTTACTAACTAGACTGGCGCAGCGACCCAAAACGAGTCTTGACCTCCGATAATAAGGACCTCCACCTAGGCCGATCCTGTGCCACTTCTCGCCAGTTGTCCGCGTGGAGCTCGCGCAGATCCTTCGCATTTTTTTTGGTTATACATAAAATAATATATGCCGATAATTCGCAAGTAGGTACGTACCTGATAAATCAATGACGGTTCTGCCTTACGTCATAAAGGTGTAATTTTTTAACAAATCACAACTTCAAAGTTTTCTTCGTCTTCATTTCAACGAGGACCGATATCTTTTCAATTATATTTTTTGTCCACAACCTTGTTAATGTAATTCAATTTTCATCTTCGACATAAGGACGAATTTCTGGCAGTCTTAACGAGACGTTAAAGCGGCAACGAGAGAAAAAAACTTAGTGAAGAAAATGCCAATATCGAGCTCAGTGGTCCGAAACCAAATGCTGGATGCCTTAATAAACGTTCTAGAGTTCTAGATTTCTATTGTAATGCATATTATGCAAACGGCTTACTGCGGATTATCCGAAATGCAAACTGTTGGTAATAGCAGCGTTTGAAATAAACTGTTTAGTGTTTAGGTTATCCGTTAAGTCGCATTATCATAAATAATTCTCCGCGGAGATATTGTCGCGGGGATGTTCGTCGATAATTCACGATTTGAATAATTCAGCGACCGTTTCGTATAATTCCCAAATTGAAGGTTTCACGGTTACAACTCGGCTGTAATGAAGTGAAGTTCCCTCGCTTTTTTGCCAAGGGCCTATTTAAATACTGACCGGTACCGATAAATTGACGGCGGAACTTTTTTCATAAATCCTGTGTTCCTTTGGATTTAATGCGACTTCTTCATTAGTCACAAAAGCGATTATATCATGGCTCAACGACCTACTAAGTATGTTTTTTTCTAATTAAATTTCAATCGATTCCAAGAAAGGTTCCTCAACTTTATTAATATGTGTGCTTCTGTTATATACGAACAGATATTTTAATAGCTAAAGTTGGTAAAGCTTATCGGACTTGTTTTAAAAAAGTACACAAAATCTCATCTGACCAATGTCGATCAGAGTGACTTAGTGACGTAGTAACGTAAGTGAGAAAGTAAGATTTATGATGTTTAGGTATCTTACGTCTATCGACATAATTTTTTGGTTGCTAAACATTTGCAAATGTTTTTGACACTCCTCGTATCAAAGTAAGCAGGGTTGGAGTACTGTGTACCGATATCATAATCAATCAGCCCATCTGTCCCGCACTCCCACTCAACAATCCCCACTGGTCGGGCACGGACCTGAACTAGGGCGATCAGGCCTTGGTAAAGCCAGCCACACTGGCCAATAACTGCGGGTTGGTCAACTACACAACTTAAGATGTGTGAATTTCTTCTTAGGTATGCAGGTTTCCTAACGATGTTTCTCCTTCACCGTTAAAGCGTCGAATAAACGAACATAAGAGTTTCAAATTTGAAACCGAGTGCCGATATATTTTCAATTAATTAAATAATCAAAAGTCCCACACATACTTCGTAGAACTATGAACAAAACCGATTCAAATCGTCTCCAGGCTGCAATCCGAAGAGTCCGCAGTCCCGCGCTAGTACCCACATTGTGACGTCACTACCGCCCAACTACTTTCGTTAGTCTATCTAACTTTGTGAAAACTCGGTTCAACCGTCGTTGAGGGCATCGAAGGCTCGGTTATAAAATCAATGCCGGCTTAACAGCTTCGCCAGTTAACCGTCGGAGTTCGCGGCGACTTGTTCAAACTCACTATGCTATTATTTTGCTTTTGCACGGCTTTGTAAAAAAACAAAAACAAGTGTTGGAAGTTGAGTTCCAAGCTTGTAGCGCTGCAACTCAAAAAGTAACAATCATTTTTGGCAATAACATGGACGTTTGATTTTGGTTACGATTTTAATTCTTTATTTACAAGTGGCAAGAATGTAGCTTTAATAATTCAGAATTCTTTAGAATGGTTAACATTTGATATTAAGTATCATTAAAAATGACAACATTAGGCAATAGCGACTAATAATTATCTAATCTGCGTCATTAGACCAGCTGAATCACAATTTAACTTGAGCGATTTGTAACGGAGACGGGGCCAATCTATTTAAGAGGCCACTGAATAATTTATTTTAATTAACCACCGGAGACAGTTCCATTTTTCGCTTCCATCTTATTTTGTGGCTTCTCGATGCTGGCTTTCTTAAACCGACATTCATTCAAAAAGTTTGAAATCGAATTAAATTCGCCCCTTTAACTAAACGCAATTTTCTTTCACGAGTTCATTAAGCGAACCCATTCCGGTGAGCCTCGGTAATGACCTCAAAAAGGACGTTAAATCAAGATCGAAGGGAGAGATAAAAAGTAACTGAAATTTAATACTTCTATCAAATCGCCTTTACGTCAGTCTTTGTGGACGCCTTTGAGTGAGGCGGCCGCTGCCCAATCATAATAATACTTGCTTCTGTTAATGACTCTTTGATCAGGCGGCTCGTTACCTAGCGACACAATTTTCAGGTGAATCGTTAGGCAAAATAATGTGCTTTTGAGTTGGTGTCTATAGGCAGGTCGTCAATTTTAGCACAAGACATTATGTCTTATAGGTAAATATAACTACCTTTGTGAATAAAAACACTAATTTCAAAGAGAATATAATCACTACGTTTTACTAATTTGGCCGGGTATTAACTTAACAATGTAGGTAGAAATAATTTTCCGAATTCCTAAAGGAGCTTTTAAGAATTTTTTCAAAAAATGCAATCTTAATTTAATAACTTTCTGTAGATCTAACAACAATACAAAATGTTAACGTTAATTCGATTGATGATTATTGTTAAATTAAAAGAAAGATATTGTAAAATTTCGAATCGTTCATCAAATTTATTTACTTTCGGTTAATTTTTGGTAGACTATTTAAAATGCGCGATTCGCTCTAAAAGGAAATTGCAAAATGAAAGTGAATATTTATTATATTTTTAATTTACAATGTGGGTAATGGAATTAAAATGTGGTTTAAACTTTAAGTAGATACTCAACTGCAAGTCGCATTAAAAATTTGGTGATGTTAGTCTGATGTTATGGAGCTAAAAGCTTCTACACTAAGTAATTGTTAATTTTAAAAACTAGCGCTGCGTTTTCGTGGGCTTTATTCTTGGAGTGTTAGATATTACTTACGTTTTATTTATTTGTATCTTGTAAATACATATTTACAAAAAGAAAATTGAATTACTAAGTCTTTTATACTGATAATAAATAAATTTATTATATTTTTATTGCCATTCCACAATATATCAGTATTTTAAAACAGCACCATCGTTTCAGTATCCAGGCGTAACGTAGAGTTGGAATGGATGAGTAAATATTTCTTCTTCATTATGTAGTCGTTACGGTCAAGATTAGCGACGTGTCTGAAGATAACCCCCCAGTCTGGGGGATAAGGCGAAGTTTTAACGGGACACTTTCTGGTTGTGCCACATTACTTCGATGTCACACGCCGGCCCCGCTGACTCGCACCAACTTTCACACTTTTTGTTTCATCTTTTTAGAATAGCTTTAAAATGCGCCATGACATTTTGCTAGAATTTGAACCTGTTTACTTTCAGTTTTTCCTGTTTTCTTTAAACTTGTGCTGAACAAAGTGTCATTAACTGTTAATGCGAGGAGAAAGCATTAAAAGATACTGTTGAAGTCCTAAAGATAAGGATATGTATTTGGTACAATACAGTGTTTTTAAAAGTAAGTGGTAGCGTTGCGCCGAAACTAAAGATTAACTAATGTATGTGGTATCCTCCTAAGCCTTGGTAATACACATATCTACTCACAGGTATAAAAATTCGAGTTAACAAGATACAATACCTATATGCTTAGGTCTCTGTCTCCGAATCGAACAAAGAGCTCAGATATTTGTTTTCACCTCACTTTGTAGATACAGGATCGAGACGCGTCTGTAGTGTCCAACGAAATCTTTGTATATGTACACAGTGGAATCTTTCGTCGAAAGTAGATAGGTGTGCTGGAAAATAATTTATTCAGCGGGCAGTAGGTGTCTCGGGACCGCTTACCGTCGGGAATTTGCAGCCAGGACAGATTTTAAATTTTCAAGAACAGGGAACAAAGGACTGTCGGGCTTTATCAGGCGGTAAAGAGGGGAAAATGTGTCGATTGCACAAACGCATACGCTGTTTATAGCTCGGAGCCACTGCCCCCACCTGGTCCTGCTTGCAGTGACCAATGAGCGTATTCAATTTATTGGTGCATCGAATTTTGAAATGGGATGATCGTAATCGGCCGTGCGGGGCAATCGAATGTTCGTTCATATCGAGATAATTGGCGTCGAAAATAATGTAGTTACAAATTCATTTGTTTTACATTCATAATTATTAGAAAACTGGTGGTCCCGGCGAATTTCATACCGCCAATACTGAAACCTTCCCTGGACTACAACAAACATTTTAAAACCACAATTACCTAAATCGGGCGTTCTCGAGTTTTAGTCAGACTAACAAACAGCAATTCATTTTTATTTATAAGAAAAATGACAGTTATCTGTTTGTGTACCATAATAAATAAATAACTAACGAAAAGGGTTCACAAGCACGTGTTTTAAATGGGCGAGACGACTAAAAAAATAGAATTAGTCCGTTATTTAGATTATTTATAAATATTGTACCTACTCGTATTTTTTATTTTGTTTCACAAATAAGTAATTTTGAAGATATAGTGCTTAGAAGTTTCGTATGACGTTATACCACGTTATGGTACAATTTTTGCTTAACCGTGACGTCACAAGCCCCCACTCCAGAAGTTTGATAAGCTATAATTTTGTAATTTTTCAATCAATGGAAAAACAAAAAAATATGTGTCCCATATTTTTGTATAAACTGACTTACGGACTAAATAGAATAATAAGATATTGACCCAGTCGTCACGCCTATTCTAGCTTATTTTTTATCTAACAATAATCTAAGTTTTATGTGTAAGTATTAGGATTAACTAAAAGTAAGTCCTTTAAAAGTAGAATCGATTTCATAAAAGAAACAACATTTTATATAGGTATACATTTTGTATATTCCATCGAATGAAATAAATAAAGTCTAAGGTCTACACGATTTGTGAAAGACTTCTTCAAAATGGATTAATTCACAATAATAACGAATAATCCTAACATTAGCTATAATCCTAAAACCAATACACAATATTGTATGGCACAACTAATGATATTAACTGTTTCCGGCGGATTACCGCACTTCGCCTCTAGCGCTTCCGTTAATTTTATAATTAATTATAATATGCTATTAAATTGAACAAGGGTCAGACTAATGTGTTTTAATGAGATATATAGTAGTTAATATTACTATTTTCAGTGATAATACGGATTAATTTGAAATACAAACTCAAATTGTTTATTGATTTACCATAATGTACGTAATAGAATCAACTGAGCCGACGTATGGTCAGTGGTTCATAAAAAATGTTATATTGTAAGTATAACATTTTTTTATGAACCACTGACCATGACACGCGATATTAGGAGTAGCAAATTACATAGCTACGTACTGCCCGACGTTTCGACTGGGTTACAGCAATCGTGGTCGGTCGGTCGTGGCGACCACGGATTGGTGTAACCCAGGACCACTTAATATCGCGTGTAGACCCATAAAGACTAATTTTAGTGTAATGGAACGCGAAAGTCTAAAATCTCACTTAAGTATACAACATACTGGAAAAAAAATTATTCGTTTTTGAAGGCGGTGCCAAACCAAATTTTTAAAACAACGAGGCTCACTGTCATTATTTGCATTAAAAACCAACGGTACCGCCTTCAAACACGAATTATTTCCTACCCAGATAATTATTACATTAATTTGGAATTATTGGTATGTCGTGTTTTTGAATGCGCTTTTCTTTTTGTTATTAAAAACAATATTTCAATATTTAAAACTTATCCACTATCTTATCGTTGACGTTACATTTCCTTTGAACGATTGGTGTATTAACCGTTGACAAAGGTAAGTAATGGCGTCGTTTAATAACAACAATCGTACAATTTCCGATTGACTTGTATAAATACGGATTAAATTGAGAACTTCCTTTAGAAGTCGGTTTTAAAATTAATAACCTTTTCCGAAACGTGAGAAATATTCTTCTGCCAACCGTGTCCAAACTGGTTCAGCCAAACTAAAGAAAATTGAGGATAAATATACACACATATACAGTGGGGCTACCATGAGTTTAAAACTTACGCGCTCGATATCGACTACGTAAATATTGTCTATGAAAAACATGTACAGCGCCGGCTGGTGGTTACGCGAAGAACTACAATCGGCCATATGAAAAAAAAAACACGATAGGTTTTTAACGTACGTAAGTTTACGATAGCCAACTCATGGTAGGCCCTCAGGTGAAACTGAGAACGTTCTTTTGAAGTTTGTTAAAAAGTAACGTGAGTTACGTCTCACATCCATTTAATAATACGTAATTTATAAAATAGATTATTAATATCAAGAAAAGAACTTTCTGTTATTGTAACTGCAATTAAAAAACATAATGTAGTTTTTAATAAATACCTTCTTGCATTAATCCCTTTGTGATTATTCAACGCACCTACATTATCTCTCTTGACACTAGTTTCTTTTATATTAAAGGAAGTTTCTCACTAAACGCTTTTCTCTATTTAATGTTTCTAAAGAAATCCTTTCGTAAGGTAGACTGTTTAAGCAGGCGGGTAAGTGAAAAAGTAAAGTGCTGAAAGTTTACGTGAATAGGTGCACCTCGTCACGCTTAGAGGGCCCCAATGGGAAGCTTGATGAGTTCCTAAAATACTCACAGGTACTCTCAAGGCTGATATTTTAACACTCTGAAGCTCTCTTAAGAAAATAAACGGAATATATCACGCTCACGCTGAAAACTGAAAAATAACTGAGTTTGTTATACGAGTAATATGCAGACCCCAATTACTATGCTGGATCCGAAGTGCTTTTGGAGGTAAGAGCCATTCAGCCATTCACTCCCCTGCAAGTCCGGTGATGATGACAAGGCTACTCCAAGCCATTATTTTAGTCAGTTAGGAATAGAATATTTTTATGGGTTGAACCAAGCAATATAATCTTTACAATCCTAACTTATATTATACACTAGCTGTGCCAACGACTTCACTCGCATTTCCCCCCGTTTTTTTTACACATTTTCCATTTTTTCTTAGCTTATATGGCCTAAAGCCTTCCTCGATAAATGGTCTATACAATACAATTGTTTTTGTAATTCGAACCAGTAGTTCCTGAGATAAACGCGTTTTAAAAACAAACTCTTCAGCTTTATAATATTATATAAGTATACATACAGACGTAACTTTGTCTGTCTGTCGAACTTTTAAACCAATCGTACTGAACCGATTAAAGTGATATTTTAAACGGATATAAAAATAAGAATAACTTTAACGTCAGCTATAAGACAGGTAGAATACGACATCGGAAACCTTCTCAGAATTACATTAAGAAAATATGCACCATAGATTAAGTGTCTCAAAGGGCCTGTACTCCCACGCAAGCCTTCCAAAGGACCGGGAAAGGTAAATCTTCCCGTGAAATCCAAAGGAGACAACATAATACTATTAAGTATACACTATACAGCCTTACACATATAAGGCTTTGCCTTGCCTTTATACATTTAGGCAATATATGATGGTATATTGTTGTTTTAGTGCACTCTACAATTTATCAAGCTTTACCAGCCAGCCATAAGCTACTCTAAAACACGTTAAAAATACAATCCGCCGCCCCAACTCCATCCGGATTAATCTGGATCTTGAAAGGTGCAGTCCTTATTTATGAATACTTTCTAATACCTGAAAATACGTAGTAAAATCTTACCGGGAGGGTATTTCCAATAACACTCATCGCGCTGGAGAGCGGGGTCCGCGGGGTCTATCAGTTGGGATTAAAATTGCATCCGCTGCGGCCGTATCTGCCTGCTTTGTCCGCTTCCTGCGAATAGGGTTCCCAGATCCTTAAACCTAATAGACGGATATACTTTTTTGACCGGACTTAGGGTAAAGAGGCCGGACACCGGAAGCTTATTGAGGATTTTGTGTCTTACGCTCTAGCTGTATATAATACAAACAAACAAATACAAGTATATAATTTATTTATTTACATAAATATTTCATTCCCACGCTACGCTTAGCTTTTATTTAGGGGAAAGAGTTTCCATAAAATACGTATAATTGACGAAACAACATAGTAGTAATAGGTGAACGAAGAAAATTTGTTCGTAAACCTAAAAAAAGCCTAAGAAAAGCCGGACACTGCATATTTTGATCGGACACTAAACCAAGAGCCTAACTGTGCTAGCTTTATCCGGACGTATGGCAACCCTACCTGCGAAGATGATGTCAACAAATGTGACGGGTGATCTTCTAGCGTACGTTTCGCACCTCTGGGGAGGCTATGGAGAAGCACGGCGAATCTATGGCAGTTAGCCTTGATATCGCTAAAGCGTTTGACCGTGTATGGCATCGTTCGCTTCTCTCCAAGCTCCCGGCATACGGTCTGCCACCTCGCTTATGCGAATGGATTGCGGGATTTTTGGAGGGGCGCAGGATTCGTGTCCTCTGTGACGGACGCACTTCCTGTTTCCACCCAATAAATTCCGGTGTACCTCAAGGTTCCGTTCTGTCGCCGACATTAGTTTCTGCTGCATATCAATGACATGTTGTCACTAGGCAACATTCATTGCTATGCAGATGACAGCACTGTCCACGCACGTTATTTTGGAAGACCTGGGGTAAAGCAGACCGAAACCGAGGAAAAGAGGAACCTTCTTGTCGCCGAGCTTGACGGGGTCTTGGACCGCATTTCCGAATGGGGCTCATGCAATCTTGTCGAGTTCAATGCCAAGAAGACACAGGTGTGTGTTTTTCTAGTAAAGTGTCTCCTTTCCTTTCCCATCCTACTCTTCAGAGCACCCCTTACCAATACAGGATAGCCTTAGCATCCTTGGCATAGATGTTCGCCGCGACCTGAACCAGCGGGATTACATCGAGAGCGTCATTAGAACAGCCTCCCGCAAACTGGGGATCCTGAACAGAGTGCGGCGATTTTTCACACCGGTGCAGCTCTGCCTTCTTTATAAGGCACAAGTTCGCCCATGTGTGGAATATTGCTGTCACCTCTGGGATGGCTCCGCAAAATACTTGCTCGACGCTCTCGATAGGTTGCAGCGACGTGCTATCCGTATTGTCGGTGATGTAGAGGTGTCCGAAACTCTGGAGCCTCTACAACTACGTAGAGACATTGCCGGTCTTAGTGTTCTCTACCGTCTCTTTAATGGGGAATGCTCTGAAGAGCTATTTCAGCTAATCCCTCCCTCCCCTTTCCACTCCCGAACGACACGTGCAGGACAGCGCTGCCATCCACATACAATGCAGTCGCTGGTGGCTCGGACTAAGAGGTTCAGCTCTTCATTTCTGCCCCGTGCCATTAAGGCATGGAATGCCCTTCCAGCTCATGTTTTCCCTCCCTCCTATGATCCCGGGCTCTTCAGGCGGGGCGTGAAACGGCATTTAAGCAGGCCTTCAGGGTGAGTGCGACAGGCGCAATATGATCTATTGTGCCTGTCGACCTCATATTTGGATCTCACTACCGCTTACCATCAGGCGGAGTGTGGTCATCTTGTTTGCCTATTATAAAAAAAAAAAAAAAAAATGTATTTCAGGTTCCCTTGAATCAGATGGGAAATATCACCTGTCAACATTATCTTACGCCACAGTGGTGTTTAAAAAAAAAGGTTCTTGAACGAACAATATTATTTAGGTACGATTTTCAAATAAGAAAATCCTTTGTTCATAATGTACAAGCATTTTATTTGCACTTATGAATTGTCAATTCATAAGTGCAAATAAAATGATCTACTACAGATTGTCCCGAAAATACCCCGGCAAGAGATTCATAGCTATTATTATTATTTACTAGCTGTGCCCGCAACTTCGTCTGCGTAGAATAGTAACTTTTGCCTGCATTTTTAATTTCAGGAAGATTTTTTATAAGAAATTAAAGGAAAAATAAATAAAGATACAAAAATTATAAAAACTATTACAAAATAAAATATAATTAAACTTTGTCGTTGATTTGATGAATATCTATTAAAGAACCTGAAATTGTTTACAGATTAATAGGTGATAAACAACATACATATCACATTTTTCATTACAAATCGGCCAACTAAAAGATAAAATTCACTCGCACAATACATTTTTTTTGTCTAAGCAATAATCTAGCCTGAGAGGAGAGTGGTAGCTAGGACTCACAAAACGCATTACGCACGCATACGCATTACGCATTTTAGTACTAAAACCACGATAAAAACTTTAATTTATTTGACAGGAACAGGGTTCAATGGTTGCAAACAGCATACTGTACCTATGTAGTGATGTTTGATATCAGGATAACTTCAAAAGGTAAAAAATACAAAACTACCGATCCACTGTCTCAAAATATCTATAAAGAATGTGTGTCGCCATGTGACGAATTTATCAGTATTTGCTTTGCTACTTTGTTTTGTGCCACTTTTGCGCATTGTTTTTGTATATTTCTCGTAGATTGTATTGTATTCGTAATAAAACACTGAGATAATAACGTAAAGCGCAATAAAATATAACTTATGAATTACTTTTTGTATTTGAAACAATATTGCGAAATAATAGAGCATAGTGACATCTCTTTAACTAACCAAGAACTAAACACTCATCACGTCATATCAAATCTGACAGCATTTGACATGACTTGCCAGCTAAGAATGTGATAGTTGGGGAGCCCAACGGGAGTTTTTGGAGTATTGATCAGACTCAGACTCTGTCTTGTAAGATTTTTAAATGGGAGACTCCTTGCACCCTTTCATGTACCTCTGCCGTGTATGTACACTTCATACGGGAGGGAAGGGGTGCGTGATCGTAAATAGGATAACTGCTGATGCTAATTACAAAGACACTGTTAAAAGAATTGGGCAGAATTATGAAGAACTAATAATCTCTGATGGTTTCCATCCATCCGACCGTAGAATCGCGCCTATAACAACAATTACTAAAACCTTTGACACAACAAAGATCCAAGGGGCACTTGACCAGTTTTTTAATGATCTATGTGATTTTATTTGTAACGATCTGTATATACGATAACTTTCTTTAATTTTATAATGTCCAACATTTTTACGTGAATGTTTATAAATTTCCCTTTATTTGCTTAGAATAGCGATATCCCTCTATGTATATAAACATTCAGATAATATCGAACAGTCTATCAATTGGAACAACCCACCAATGTAAGCCAGCAAGCAAATATCGGACAACTGACCACCTCCATACCGAAAACCAGGTAATAGAGAAATGTAGCGAATTCAATAAACCTTTGAACCTGGCCTTTGTGGATTATTCAAAGGTTTCGACGGTATCACCCACATCAACCCATTTAGCTTTCTCTTCTACAGCAAAACATCGAACCCACATATAGAAAAACTTCTCCAAATCATTTAACAACAAAGCACAGCCGATATCAAACTGCACACTGAAGGCCTGACATTCAAAATACAAAAAAGAGTTAATCAGGCTGACTCCCTATCACCAAAGCTTTCAGTAGCACGCTCCAAGAAGTCTTCAGGTCACTATGATATTCTTAGGAAACAAAAGGAATTGGTGTAGAGGATAGGCGACTGATAAACTTTCGCTTTGCAGATGACATTTTCCTAGACGAAATAAGTATACATCGACAGAAATTGAATAAATGCTCGAACAACTGAGTGCAGAAAGCGTTGACGTTAGACTGACGATGAATAGATCCAAAACCAAGGTCATGACCAACAGCATCACTGATTTGGTGGATTGCAGTCAACAGGCAGGTGAAGCAATATGTAGAGGAGCATACTTGAGCTAGGAAGTCTCCTTCGAAGACAGGCAGGACAAAGAAATAATCCGTAGAGCAGACAACGCCTGGAAAAGCTTCTGGTCCATGAATGGGTATATGAAGGGTGATCTTCTTATATCACTGAACCGCAAACTCATCGACGTTTTCATACTGTCTATCCTAACACATCTTGGTCCCCCACCGAAAATCATAAGTCCAAACTCAAGGTTTTACAAAAAGCTATGAAGCGGAGTATCGTAGGTATTAAGTTAAAATAAAATATACCACCATCCACTCCCGTACTGGTATTGTTGTTGGTTAAAACTGATGTATCAATGGGCGGGGAATGTGATATGAATTGTGCGAGGATGAAGAACAATAGATGGGCCAGACTTGTTACACATCGCGTGCCTGAAGACGATTTTCGCCGAAGAAGACCTGAGAAAAGGTGGTATGACGATCTGGTCCATGTATCAAAGAACTGGCAAGTCCTAGCATTGGACAGAGAGCAGTAGATGAGTTTGAAGGATCTTTGCCCAGCAGTGAGGTGATACAGGTTAAGAAAAAAAATTACAGATTATTATACAGCAGGACTTCGATATCAACTTGAACCTCCTGCATAAAAATGTAACCGTTACATTTTTGTAACGCGCTGAAGTATCTCAAGATTATGGATTTTTCAACAGACACAAAGATTAATTATAACTTTGTGGTCCAAATCGTTACAATGTCACTTTTTAGGGATTATTTAACATGCACTTTGAATGACTGACACGGTCAAATACTTTTTTCAACAGCTTGTTACCAGGTAGCCCTCCTGCATTAATCGCTGTCCCCCCACTTATAAAGAAAGTGTAATATACTTTTCGTTATCTTTCTATTCCGATTCCATGTCGTTCGAGTAACTGCAAATCTAGCCATTTACCTCCCCAACTATGACATTTTGCTCAATAAAGTAGTCCGTATAGTCCTAGTCAGAAGGTTCATTTTGGTCGATATACTTTTACCATTTTTGTACGTGATCTAATAAAGTTAGATTTTTAACTATCCTACAGGAATTTCTGTGACTAAAAGTATTTAAGATCTTGACCGGGGATGTATGGTGCCACCATGCAAAATTTCATTCAAATCGGTGTAATAGTTTCAGAGATCAGTAATTTATTTCGGTTTTTTTAAATATCCCACGGGAACCAGTTATCTGTCAGTGATTTAAAGTATCCTATGCATTTTTCCGGAATTTAAAATACCTTCGTGTAAACTTTCATTTAAATTGGCTCAGCCGTTTAGGAGGTCAGTCGAAACAAACAAACAAACAGACAGAGACACAATATTTTTAAGTATGAGGAT
This sequence comes from Maruca vitrata, assembly GCA_039566165.1. Taxonomy (NCBI): domain Eukaryota; kingdom Metazoa; phylum Arthropoda; class Insecta; order Lepidoptera; family Crambidae; genus Maruca; species Maruca vitrata. The sequence continues at coordinate 11,354,426 of CM076917.1, read as the reverse complement.
GTGTTCTCCTACTCTCAAAACATATCCCTGACTGGTTTTTTTTTTTGCGTTTTTCAAAAAGTACAAGAATTTTTACCTCTACGTTTTTATTATAGTATAGATAGATATTGAAATTAGCACGGTCATACAGTTCGGGTTTATCATAGTGAATTTTATTTTTGTTCTTTCTGACAAAGCATTTTGAGCTAGCCTCCTAAGGAAAGACTCCTAAGGAAATTTTCAGCTGCGAGTACTACACTCTATTCTATGTAGATTTTGTAAATTGCTAGGTTATACTTAGGCGATATTTTCTCGGCACCCAATAACACTCAATGTGGGCGAGACCACTCTATCACCGGGATTAAAATTGCATCGTACCACGGGATTTAGCCGGCTCAGCCGCTGCACAGTGGGCACGATAGCCTAAGTCATGCCGTCAAATAAACTAAACACTAAACTACATTACAATTTGAAGGGGATAAGGTTCCATCGTTGATATTGTAATATTATCCGAAAAGTTACTGTTGAACAACTTTTGGAAAAAATACACCACCGAATACAAAAGGCTTGTTTGATGACTTAATTTTTTCCGTCATTGTATGTAAATGTAGTATGTAGTATTAACATAAGTATTGGGAAGAACTAAAATTATACCAAACTAGCTTTCCGCGTCCGCGTAGAGACGTTTAACGGGTAAAATATTACTTTATTATAGCGTAGTCGGGTAAAAAGTAGCCTATGTCCATTCTCAGGCCCTGGACTATATCTGTACCAAATTTCATTTAAATCGGTTCAGTATTCTATGCGTGAAAGCGTAACAGACAGACAGACAGAGTTACTTTCGCATTTATAATATTAGTAAGGATTATGTTTAAATTAGGTGCAACTACCAAAATAACAACAGAAATGTATATAGGCCATGTTTTACCTATTTCTGTGTAGCCTTACACTGGTTAAAAGTTAAATAACAACACATAAAATCAGGTACTTTTTTACAGGGATTCGACCCACTGTGCGCCGCCTTAAAAGATGTAATGGCGTTATACTTGAGCGATGCACCTGTTGGGAAATTGGGCTTGATTGTGGCAACAAAGGAACCTTTTTACGAAGGACAAAAGGATCAATATACTTAACTGTGTGCTTCTGAAACTGTAGAGTAGCTTGTGCGATGCATTTATATAAAAAAATTGATATTTCGCTGTAGCAAGTATGGCGTCCGACCGATTTCAGCCATGGCGGCCGATCTCAATTGAGATCAGCCAAGTGCGCAGGACATATTATAGTGCACAAGTATGCGCGCCAACACAAGTGCACTCTCTGTTCTCTTACTCTCAAAGTTCGGTGGGACGGCAATACGACATGACCGATGAGAGATCGGGCGCAGGACCACAGGCTTAACGTGCTTTCCGAGGCACGGGCGTGCGACCGCCCTCTTCCTGACTCCGGGCTGAGTAATTTCTTTACAGAAAAACTCGCACATCTCGGTCCTTACGCAGCGCTTGCTACAAATAGACCAACGAGGCAGTTAAACGAGGTAACAACTAACTAAGTACTCTAATATTCGATATCGTTGCATGATACATTTTACTCATCTAAATTTGTTCTTGTAAGGGAAATTAATTACGAAAGTGTGTAAAAGGAATTTCATCAGGTTACTTTGAAATGCTATATTTGCCTACGTATATTTCCCAGGATTTTTTATTTTTTTACGACCTGCAAATGTTGACTAGACTTGATAAAATGTGTGCAAGCCAGGAATGGATAGAATCAATCCTGGGAAACGCAAAGTTTGTTCTTACAGTGTAATTAATCTATTTGTGTTATCGATGTAAAAAATTAAGGTTCTGATAAATAAGAATAGAATATAATTAATTTATTGACTACATTATTAACATAAACAAATACACAACAAATTACAATATTACTTACAAAACTCAAACAAAAACTCACACATTATGACAATAAGAAGAAGAACAGAGAATTAACACAAACAGATTAGGACTAAAAGTGGTCAACGAAGTACAGGCCTCATCATGTGCTACATCAGCCAAAATCAGTAATCAAAGAGATGGAGTGATTTCATTCAGTTTCATCGCTAAGAATCTCTCAAAGTGACCTCCCGATTGGACACTATAAGGCTTTGGGGAGATTCCTCGTTACATTTTCCGGGTTAAAGATGGTCATTGATGAGAATAAATAATGCGTGTGTCCTTTAACTTGTGACCCTGTGTCCATTATCTTTAATGGCGGCTGTGAGAGGTCCTATAAAGATGGAGCGCAGATTTCCCGAAGCTATTTTTGTACAAAGCATTTTTATAGGCACACGACAGATTATTAAGCTACTTTTATTTCTTCGCACGACTTGTTTTATACGAGACAAAGAAGCGCGCGATTTACTCGTTGTTTTCCTTTGCTCTGAATAGAACTAATTGGCGACTTGTTCCTTTGTTAACTTTTAAGTAAGACAGGGTTTGAAAATATGTAGGTAATTAAGGGAATTGAAAGCGAATTAAAAGCGTCGATGGTCGAGTGGTTAAGCTCGTTGCTTGCCATGCGAGAGGTCGCCAGTTCAAACCCCGCCAGGTGCCATGTGTTTTTCAAAGTTGAAAGTCATATGTACCATCATTCGACGCTTTAACGGTGAAGGAAAACATCGTGAGGAAACCAGCACATCTGAGAATTTTTTCAACGGTGTGTGAAGCCATGTCAGAGGCCTACGGGCGGTTTAAATCTCTGACACCAGGTGGTTCATCAACCATACGATAAGAAGAAGAAGAGGGAATTGAAAAAATCAGGTTCAAAATGAAGCGACAATCCCTTTAAAAGTAGCTTATCCAAATGGGGAGAATACAATTTCATTTCGTTACTATAACTTGCCTGAACGTACGAGTGACATAAGCAAATTATTGGGTAAAGTATGTATTGTTTGTAACATTACCGTAAGAAGTAATTAAAGTATACGTATAGCTAATGGTAAACTATAGAGCGATTGATGTGAGGTACCGGTCTACACCGCTCAACGACAACTAAGTAACTAATAGCCGCTATTCCGTCGTCGCGTAACCCGCCGAAAACCCGGCAACTTGTATCGCAAGCCAAGCATTCGTCCCACGCCAATCGGTCCCGAGGACCGGGCCGAAAGTCGTCACGTATTTATTAAGCCGTCCAGGGTGCATGAGACCGGAAGGCGACTGCAGTGCAGTCGGTGCCTTGCGACGATTTATGGCCGAGCGCCGGGCACGGGACGCGGAGTGATCGCGTCGACTACTCCGATCCCTAATAAATAACTACCCTACATAGCGTATAAAGCGACATTGCCAGTTTTTTGCTCTAAGCTGTACTAACATTGAATTGTTGGGCCGTAAATTTAGCTGAGCGGATCTGTGCCGAATGAAAAACAATGAACGGTGCAAGTAAGATACATGTTGGTTAGGGTTAATTTATATTCACTATTTTTTATCTTAAAATATTGCTTTGAATTTAATGAGGTAGAAGAAAATAGTACCTACCTATATTTCTTTAAATGAAAAGATGATAAAGTAACGTTATCTAAGGAAATCCACTATTTTACGGCAGCTTCCGATGAACATAAAACATATCATAAAGTCAAAGTCTCGTATAAAATATAATAAACAAGGTGTATCCTAACATATATCATAACAGCCCTTTTGTACCAACATACGTACTGGCCGACAACAAAGTACCAAAGAGAATAAATTCTAAAGATAACAAGATAATCGTGTCCGAAGTTTCCTATTGTAAGTTTAAGTGGAGCGGAGTCGGGTGAGACAATTTAATCTTGTCGCCTCCGCGGCCTCACAGACCCGGGATAGTTTTTAAACGGTTAGAGTTTCTTTGTCATCTATCTAGCGTGAGTCTAATTCGTTTTTAAAAGTTCTAACTACATTGCCGCCGTTTAATAAACCGTTTAAAATGTGTACTGTATTTTTTAAACTGAGACTGGAGCGGTTTACCTTTGTTACTTAATTACCTAAGGATTGTGCGGGTCTCCTTCAAACATTGTTCCACAAATTGAGCTCTGAAGTAATTAAGGCATATTTTTAAAAGAAGCTTATTTTGTTTATTAATTAACAGCGATCTTTGAAGAGATTTATAATGAATAGAACGTAGGGAATCGCTTAATTAACGGGCGTATTGAGTGTTCAGTATTGGCAGTCTAATTCCAATAGTGATTATCAATTATGCTAATATTTTGTTAGCCGTAATAAATGATTAATTTATTTATAATGAGGCAATGATTAAGTTATTGCACTACCACAATGTTAACTACTATAAATTATACCAATTAATGACGGCAATTATAACGATGATAAAGCTGCGTGTGGTATTTGTTGACGTTATCATCTGGGAGTTTCGCACTTATCAAAATAAACAATATTGGTTTAACAGCGAGAATGTATCGATAAGCCAATGTAAATATATCGATTATGGATCCGAAAGTAGGTAACTGAGTACTAGAAGTTATAGAACGTGCTCTTGTATAAAGTAAACAGTGAAAGTGATTGTGTATAATAATAGATTAGAAACATAGCTTTCAATGTACAAGGTCCTATTTGTTTTAGTTTTATTTATTTATTTAATTGGACAGCCAGAGACATTTACATTAGAGAATACATAAAATTAACATACAATAGTGACACATATAAAAACGTAAATATCTATTGAAGGCAGACACACGATGCTCTGAAACGGATTAAGTAAACATTTACGAAAATATAAATAAATTTTAAATTAACAAATTAAATTCGCTAACTCCTAAAACAAATATGTATATTTAATATATTTCAATAAAGATAGATGTTTTAAATAATTAATTTGGAAAAAAGAGAATACAAACAAAAATATTCAAGTATTAGTTCCCCTGCGCATTCTCGCTATGTTTGCGTAAATACGAGTACATTCCAATTACTATTTATTACTAACTAGGTATACAGAAGTATGATACTTCGCATACTGAATGAGCTACGGTAATAGAACTTGACTAACCATGTCAAAGTTGGGCTGAATACCAATTACCTGTTAGTTCAGGGCTTATAATAGCAACAGTTGAATTATCCTGTCAGCTACAGCAGATGTTTTGGGTACTCAAATGACTTCAATGCAATTGAATGACATTGCTACATGCTCATATCAATGCAAGGGTGCAATTGTATGTGTCTGGTTGACATATAAAATGGTGCTACGAACATTCGTAGTATGAGTATTAGGCTGATTTTAAAGTAGCGCAGACGCTGATCGTCGGCGCCTATAGATTTTTGTATCGAGGTCGGCGTTACTGAAAAAAGGGATCCTTTATCTGATGCTGACTCTGATGGTCAGCGTGCTGTCAACGCAACTCTACCATCAGCCTTACTATTGGTTCATCGGAACCGAAAGAACATCATAAGTTATTATAATAATAAATAATAATAATGGTTTATTTTCCAAACTTTAACAATACATAATACATGATACATAGAAACAGTAAATTCGTGATAGTTTACAATATGGTGGATCCCCTGACCTTCAAATTAGGAAAACCTGAGCTTTGAAGAGTCAGTGGTTCGGCTCTTAAGGAGTGGGTATTTTACGTTAAACACCAAGTATAGTAGCCCTGTATCATAAAATGTTGTGGAAATATTCCAAAAAATTAGTAATGAAAATGAAAAACACAAAACAAGGGATACATGCAAAGTTATTAAACAACATAAGTTTTTCTGATACTATCTATACACCTGTTCATGTTTCAATGCAAAATAGATTTCCGCAATAAGCAATATCCGTCAAATGAATGAACCCTTTCCTTTCGTTAATGATAATTTTAATGAAAATTGACGCTTGACAGTGTGCTTTCAAGTAACAGTGACGGGAATTGCGTGCTTATTGTTCAAAACGGAACAAACAGAAGATTGGCAAAAGACCGAACCGAAACGGGACTGCTGTCATTCCACCCGTAATTACAAATTGGGAATGTCGTAAACAAAGTATTTACTTCGGCCCGCTTCATCAAACCTCCTAGACTGGCCGATCATTAATTTCAATAAGTACACAGGAAGCACGGAACTTATTTTTGATCATCCAGGAAATTAACGTCTAATATTTTGTTTGGGCGGGCGCGGCGGCGAAAACAAAGAGCCAGCATCAACCTTTTATTCCATTAATTGGGCCCCGTAATAAATAAGAAATATCTGAAAGAATTGCCGATTAATGAGCCAGGAAATGATGTAATTCGTTTTGTGCCGCTAGCTTGTAATCTAACGTGCGTACAAAGCGCAATTGGCTCGGGAGGTCTGTTATTTAGAAACTCTATCTCCCTGTAAGTAAACGAAGATGAAGGAATGACATTTTGTATTTTATTTATTTTTTATAGGTATAAAATCTCATTGAACACTAGTTCTACACGTAAAAGTAGTGTTTTTTATATGGTGAAAATTTATTCAAAGCTATATCTGTAACTGTATTAAATTTGAATGAAAAGTGATTATCTAGTAAGTAGTTTAAAATAACCTAATCACAAAACTGTAAAATGATGCATTTATATCTCACTGGTATAATTACATTTTCTTATCTTGTAGCGGGTAACATTTGAACGGTTCACTTCATTCGATGACAAATAGGTATATTTTACCCCTACGCTATACTTTTAGTCCTTCCTTAAAGATCATTATGCATTAATGCCATAATGTCTCTAGGTTTTAGGTGCTTGTATTCTTCTGGTTTCGGATAGGCAGTAAGTCATATAAATTAAATAGAGACACGCAATATCGCTTGGGTATTTTTCATACTTAGGGATGGGTGCCATCCGCTCCCCCGCAAGTCCGGTGATGAAGACGAGGCTACTAAAAGCCATCATCAGCCAGTTAGGAAAAGAAATCAATAAAATAAAAAAAAACACGATCTCCAGTAAGAAAACATTATAAATTTCACTAACGCCCAGTGAACGTGAGCAACGAAACGTACCCCGTCTACGGTGAAGTCGTTAAGACACCTCAAGTTTGCAACTCAAGGAGATTGAGTTTAAGAAACCGTCTGTTAATATGCATGGAAATCTGTAAAGTGCAAATTATCCCTGGCGAACGCGGAACCGGATATCCGTTACAAGCAAACTCCGAAAGACCCGCGGTGCAGAATGTAGCAAAGAATCCAACAGGAAACTCTATTAAGGATAGCAAGAGACGCTTTGTCCGGAATTAAATTTAGATTGAATCTATCTGTAAAGTGCTTCGCCGTTTAAAACTTAGCCAACTTTTTTATTTCGTCAGTGCTAAATTGATTTAGTGAATGTGTAATCTAGCGGTCTAGAGTACCGAGTGAATTCAGGATTGTGCTACGTTTATTTTAAGGAACGGAACTTAATTATGTGATTTTCAGCGGGAAACGGTTCTATTACGAGTGTCTGCTTTGACTTCGATTGGTCGTTAGTTAAAATTGCACATCGCATGTTTGTTGAACAACTACTAGGTTAGTGAAATGTTATCATTAAGCAATTTTTTTAACAATAAATAAGAGGTCAACCTCTAACTACAATATGATTTATTTATTTATGTAGATATTATGAATAAAGGATTTTTCTGACTTTCATGAGGAGTTTTTATTTTGCTAGAATTGCTAAAATGCTTGTTTTTGCAACAAGCAACAAAAATAATTGGCCTTATGGTACAGATTTATACTTATTATTGTAGGTACTCATATTATTATGTAAGTCTGACGTTAGAAAGTCTATCTATATATATAGAAGTGTATATAAACTGGCTGAAAAGAAAACAGAGAAGTATTTATTTAAAAAAATACTGTAGAGGGTTTTGAATAAAAGCTCACCAGCGTGCGTTACATTAAAAACGGACGCTCGGAAAGGGCAGCGTGAATGCGGAATAAATTAGAGAGCATGTTGCAGGCTGCGCCCGTCCCTTAGATATCTCAAGTGTAAAATAGTTTTCGTCGGTTATAAATACAAATTAACATAGTTTATCGCCGACTCAGGTGCAGGCCACCGGCCTTGAGGGAATCTGATTAATTAGACCCACGCCCGAACCCTTTGAATTATTTGGGCTCCACACCAAAGCTCCTTAAGATTGTGCTCGGATGTTACGATTTTCCTCGTAAAGATGCTCCTTTGGTATATTGTGTAATTAATTAGCGAGCTTCACGGTCTTGCCGCTACAAAAGAAAGAGTGCCTGCTTGCAAGAGTAACGCTTTTTGAATCCATTTATTTTTATTAGACATGAAACACTAGTAGTTCTTGGAGCGGCTACATAGTAAACGCTTTCCGGGTTCAGGGCACGAATACGGATGTTTTAAACTGAATTACTTTAAATTACCGCGGTGAAGAATTTCTGTGGTAAAGTAAGGGGGTTTTATATTCTAATGGATATGACTTTTATTAGTGTTGCGTTAAGTTTGCATTTTATAATAAAGTTTTTACGAAGCTGAACTGGTAGGGGAGTAAATGTCATGTGAGCTTCAGCTCTGCTAGTACATAGATAAACATATATGTGTATTTAACAAGGCATAAGTACATATAGCCGTGAGTCTATGTTTTCTTTTACTATCCCTCCTGTTGCGAAGAATAGGACTATTTAAAAGAGCAAAGAAAGGAAATCAGAAAATGAGTTTTTGACACGTTTGTATGTTTTATTGGCTCGATCCCTAAGTAAATTTCGGTTACCATTAAAAAATAATTGAAGTCAATTCTTAATGCGCCATACTTCACTTGCGGTAGTAAAAACGCGTAGGTACCCGTTGAACTATTGAATCTATTCGTGTCGTTTTATTGTGTACATTATTTGAGATCAGAACTAGGGTAAGTATTCTTTTGAATATCAATGCGGATTGATATCTCGGGTCGTGAATAACAATAGGCAAATCCAACAGGAATACGAAATCCTACTTTGCCCCCTCGTCAATGGAATATTGTGTTCAGTTCCCTTTTTTAGTTATGAGATACTAAAATTAGATAGCATTACGTTACGCCGAAGTAATGCTTTCGCAGAAATATTTACTTGTGTAGAGAAATAGTGAGCTAGTGAATGTCTGTTATGTTATATAATATGATTACCTACAGTATTTCACAAGATAACACATTTATTATTTAGATATTTTACATGTAAGTTGTTTAAAATAAATACAATCGTTATTTTGAAAAACTTAAAACAACAATTGCTCCACTGTTACCGGGGATTTGAACACATGCTTTCGGATAATCGCGCCCAGACATGCATCACCTTACACCAAATAACAGTTTTTGAAGCAGTCATATTTTTTCCTGCATATTACCTGTTAGCCACAGCTAGTGCAAGCTTTAGCACATAAAAAACGGTTAATTATTATAAATAATAATAGTTTTAAGGTCAAGGCAATAAATAAATAAATAATAATAAATAAATAAATATAGATCAAAATATTATGAATCTCCAAAAAAAATATTTTAATATGAAATACTCTTTGAAGCGAATTTACAAACCAATATATTTAACTTGATTCCACATCCTACATACTACCTTGAACATAAACCAGAATAATTGCTTTATTGCCGAAACTTTCAACCATTACATTTGATACAATATAAAACACAATGAGCTAACTTTAGAAATACGAGTAAATTCAGGAAATTGTGCTGGTAAGTTGAGTTAATGCCGTAATAAGCGAACAATATGAAGTAAAGTAAAGGAGTTATTCCATATTACCGCGCTGCAAATGACCCGCGCATCCACGCCTGCTCTGCCAAAAGTGGGCTTATGGAGAGGGTGTTAAGATTTATTTTGATGTGTTTAAGCCGATGTGCAAGCTAGTGTTGTGTGGGCGAAGTCCTTTAGCGCTACCCACAACGCTGGCGATTACTTGGCCGCTATTCCATGAAGTTAGCTGGCCGCTAAGCGTAAGGTTTCTTTGTCGAAGTCATGTGCACAAGTTTGCCAGTGCGAGTAGATCCCCTTTTTGGAGCCTGTCAGGCTTAGATTGTTTGTATAATAGTGGAATTAGTACAGAGTTCGGTCTAGGTAAGAATGTTGATACTATGCGAACAACATTTCAAGACGTTTCAAGTAGTTAGAGAAACTACTGCGAACCTCCTGCCACGCAAACGCTAGCGGGTGGGCGTTGATACAAAGGGATATTAGTTTGGGTATACAATAAATGTGGGCCTCAAACTTCCTTATTCGTGTACCTACATGATGTTTATCTACTCGTAGTTGAGGGTATTTACACTTTAATCTTTGATTAATTACTTGAATAAATAATTCCTTAACAAATGTGCACGTATAACCAATAATTTATTAAAATGAAAAATGCTACTATTACCTATGTTGAAAACCTTAGCATGGTGACGATCACTTCCCAAGTTGATAAATGTGATAAGACCATTACTATTAAAGTTCCAAGTACTTAAATCATGGAAGTTTAGTTTAGAATGCGACAAACCAGATTCGCAGCGGATGAATACCTTTAAGAGATTTCTATCAACCCATTATTCAGACGCTTACGAGATACGCAATCTAGTTGAACGGAAGACTAATTTCATAAGCCCTCATGGAGGTACACAGCCCATTGTTTGAAGCAACCAGGACCCAGACAAGTTATAGTGCACTGTACCGCGTTTACTTATTTAGTTTTATTTGTGTGCCTTGCCCAAGAACTTAATTGTATTCATAAAGAAGGGCGTCCGGCGCTCGCCTTTCAACTGAGAACGGAGTCAGAAATAGCTCTGTTGATTTTTTTCGCATTTTTTCTTTTCACCCGGATGGAATTCAATTGAAAAAAAAAAATCTAAGTTTGCGAAGTAAAAATGTCAGTAATTTCAGGTGAAAATTATTAAAATTAGTTCTAGCTACAATATCGATGCACTAGGCACTGATATTCTTACGAGTTCCTAGATCCAACGCTATCTAATCTCGGATTGTTCGAAAACCGAGCTGTCGTATTATTAGGAATCGATGGATTAGGTAATAGAGGAAGATCCCAGAGCCGCCAGACATCACTTATTTTCTAATGGACGAAATATATACGATTGAGTAGTGGTGGGGTGTACTATCATCATATGACTAGTTGCTACCTTGACCAGACGGCCATTTTTCAGATATCAACCAATCCAGGTACATAGAAACACTGCTCACCTCACTTAAATTCTGATGGCTGATTTTAACATATATTTCACACAATATCATTAAAAATCAGGATTCATTACTCCCAGACACATGCGGTCGGCGGTTTTACCTTACAGACGCTTTAAAGCTATGAAAAAATTTTTACTTTTACTTATTTTCTGATGCTTGATTTTTATAATATGTTATTCAAACAACTAAAAAGTGCTCATCTGACCGCAATAATTATAGAATTGTACCTTACAAACTATTTTATTCGAAAAACTTAACTAAATTCAATTTAAAAAAAAAATCTAAAACAGTTGGGTCTGGTGAATGTTTGGCCCCTTGGATCGGTCTGTCCGTTTGCCAAACGTTTTAAAATAGTTGTTTGAATGACATATACAAAAATCAAGCATCACAAAATAAGTAAAATTAAGTTAAAGTAAATTTTTTTCATAGCTTTAAAGCATCTGTAAGGTAAAACCGCCGACCGCATGTGTCTGGGAGTAATGAATCCTGATTTTTAATGATATTGTGTGAAATATATGTTAAAATCAGCCATCAGAATTTAAGTAAGGTGAGCAGTGTTTCTATGTACCTTGTTTAATTGATACCTGAAAATGGCCTTCTGGTCAGGGTAGCAACTAGTCATATGGTGATAGTACACCCCACCACTACTCAATCGTATGTATTTTGTCTATTAGAAAATAAGTGACGTCTCGCAGCTCTGGGATCTTGGACCATAAGTTCTATAAGTGTACCTAGATTAGAGTTTGACCTAGATTTGTTGTGAAAGGTCTTCAATAATTAGAAATTTTAATGAAATAAACCTGCTTGTTTAAAGTATTTCTATTCCTGCCTTTATTTAAAATTACACAATGATCCTGTTTAAATAAACAGATCTGAGCGAAATTAATAAATATGCACAGGTAGGTATAGCATTAATTGCAATGGAACACATAATTTATTACTTAGAATGTTATACTTAAAAGTTTTATCAGGTCTATCTACTCTTGACGATAGGAGGTCAGGTAAGTCAGATAAGTCAGAGAAAATCTACAACTATCATTACTTTTTTTTAAAATTACCGAACTAAAAAAAATATTTTCTTTCTTTTTTCAATACTCATTTATTTATTTTTCTTTCTTTCTTTCCTCAATTTTATTCATTTTATTCTTCTTTCTTAAATATAATTAAAAAAAGAAGACCTCCTAAATTCTTATTTTTTTCTTTCTTTGACTAACACCCAACCCCTGTCTCCAGTCCGCCCCTGGGCCGCCCTTGCTCTCGCCACATTCTCGGACACGGTCGCCTGAGCCTGGAAGCCGGGACATTCTCTCCTAAAATTCTGCAAGCATTTTGCAATTGCGTCCTAACACATCGTTTGTTAGAATACAGGGGCTTAGCAATGATAAATTAAGCAGCGCTAACTTAAGAGAACGCGTTGTTTTATCCTAGTTTCTATTTAATTTCTCTAATTTGAGCTTGACAGCGCACTAAGTCCTGCTGACTAGGTATTTAATGAAATGTTTGGTACGTTATTGAATTAATATTTAACGACAGCGAAGGATGTTAAAACGATTACCTTTTATACGTACACTAGCTGTGCCAGCGACTTCGTTCGCGTTTTCCCCGTTTTTTACACATTTTCCATTGTATCTTTGCTCCTATTGGTCGCAGCGTGATGTTATATAGCCTAAAGCCTTCCTCGATAAATGGTCTATACAACGCAAAAAGATTTTTTAATCGAACCAGTAGTTCCTGAGATTAGCGCGTTCAAACAAACAAACAAACAAACAAACTCTTCAGCTTTATAATATTAGTATAGATTTTATATCGTAATCTTTAATTACTATCCTACATCTTTTGTAATTTTATTCAAAGAAGGTTCTAATGACAATTTAGATTATTGGCATTTCACAAATTAGGCGTCTGCTTTGGTTGGTAAAGCCGTAATGACTTTAATTATTGGAACATTTCTTTTAAGTAATGGCTTCTACTGTGCCGTTAGAAAAGCAATTATTTGTCGAGTGATTAAAATTTTTTTTATTGAAATGTTTGTAATAAAATATTATCCTATCTAACGCCGTATTAAGACTTCCAAACAAAATGAATTTATAATTTTCAGTATTTACAAGGGCGAGGAGGATATATGAATATTTTTAATCTGCTTAATTTTGTCGAAAAAATTAATCATGATCACCATCCATTATTTAAATAGGAAATTTAGTCACCAACAAATAATTCATTTATAAATGGAATAGGAAAACAACTAGGAGTTTTTTAAATATTTCACCATTATAAAGAACACAATAAAAGTTGAATACAACGCGTCGCCACTTAATTCCGTTCCGTCATATTTTTCCCTCTTTAAAAAATGCTGCGTAGAAACTCCGTTCAAATTAAAAGCAAAGAATTGGTATTCGGATAAAAACCGTTAGTTCATTATCGACAGTAGGTTTCCCTCTCAAACCGACTCGTTACGGCGACACCGGGTCATGAATAATGTACAACGAATAATGGAAGTACCGCGAATATCTACCTGCATGTTTTAAATGGTACGAATTTCTTCTTTTGATACCTCCCCCGGCGGGATCGGTTTGAATATTTTAGAGGTTGTTAGGCGATAGGGTGTAACATTGTTCACTTCACTTAATAGACCACTTATCTACTCGCTTCTTTGCTATAAAAGCCCCTTGTGCGAGGTTGTTAAGTAGACGCCACATAAATGGGTCGCTTGAAGGTCTCGCTCGCCCAATGTTGACTTACACGATCGTCGCAAATTCATACAAATTTGGCCAAGGTGGTTGGGTTTCTAAGGGAACCATTCTTGTACCTAATTTTCAAGAAAATCCTTTCCCCGTAGGGATTAAAGAAACGCTAGTTCGCACGCCTTAAATCGAAATATCATCAATCACTTGTCACTATCTTGGCACTATAGAAAATTTGGAAAGAATCTGAATTCTCGGTCCCAAGTTATTTATTCTGGATACCTAATACCTGTAAGAAGGTAAAGGTAAGAAGACATAATTTTCCAAGAACATGTGCCCAAAGAAAGCATATTCTAATCTGAGGTACACTTATCAGCGAAATACTTGTACAGCATACATATTCAATGGGTATAAATTACACTTGGATAAATTTAAGACATGGTGTCGAGGCATAGGGCCGGGTGGGCTTGGACGAAGCCAGCAGAGCGTGTCGGGTGCTGAATTCTGTGCCTTATGTCTAACATGATAAGGCGTAATTGTGAGATTGGTCACGTGTGAAGGGTTCGCGGCGCCGGAGGTCACAAGTCGTTTATTTCAATAAGACAAGCTTACCTGTCACCTATAGCGACCCTTTCCCTCGGCGCACCCGTGTGAATTATGAGCCTTATTTATATTAATTAACGCGTGCAAATTCATTTATTAAGATTCGGAGGCATTCATGCAAGTAAATTGTTTTTCGGATCTACTGGGGAATATCTTAGTTGTAATCGTATTATAAGATTAAGTGATTACTCCCCTGCAGAGCCTCTAATACAGATATCGGTAATTTAATCCGAAAGCTTAGAAAATCGATGAAAAACTAATGTTATATGTCCAAACCTTCTGAATTTGTAATTTTGTACTCAACCTACGATGCGATCAAAAATAAAACTTTCTGAATCGATTACAAAACCTTTTATAGTTATGTTTTGGTGAAAATATCGTAACTGACCTAGTCTAGATTACGTCCTAAGATTTTTTTGTGTAAAGAAGGGTTATAGTTTGATATTTAACTATTTAATGATATTATATTTATGTAATTCTTTTATCGATGTTGTAGCCGCCGTAAAAAAGATCCCTTAAAACCTTTCAATCTTAAACAGACCCGCTTGCATATAAAATTGATGTCGATATGGATGCGAGATTTTCATAAGTACCTATAGAATACGGACAATTGAAACTTCAAAGATTTTCCTGTACATAAATACACCGTGAAATTTAAGTGGTGGTTTTCCCGCAGCAAAACGATTTGCCTTTAGTAGTAGGTAAGTATTGGAAAATGTAGTTATTTCTTACACAAAAATAAATCTTAAAAAACAATCATCCAACTTGAAATCGTGAGAAGCGATTGTTCTTATACGAGATGTGACGTGATCAGGTACTGCTTGCCTCATGAAATCGATGATTAAAGCTAAAGAAGCTCTACGCCCTATTGGTCCAAGATCCCAGAGCTGCCAGACATCACTTATTTTCTAATGGATAAAATATATACGATTGAGTAGTGGTGGGGTGTACTATCATCATATGACTAGTTGCTACCTTGACCAGACGGCCATTTTTCAGATATCAACCAATCAAGGTACATAGAAACACTGCTCACCTCACTTAAATTCTGATGGCTGATTTTAACATATATTTCACACAATATCATTAAAAATCAGGATTCATTACTCCCAGACACATGCGGTCGGCGGTTTTACCTTACAGACGCTTTAAAGCTATGAAAAAAATTATTAAGTTTACTTATTTTCTGATGCTTGATTTTTATATATGTTATTCAAACAACTGAAAAGTGCTCATCTGACCGCAATAATTATAGAATTGTACCTTACAAACTATTTTATTAGAAAAACTTAACTAAATTCAATAAAAAAAAAATTCTAAAACAGTTGGGTCTGGTGAATGTTTGGCCCCTTGGATCGGTCTGTCGGTTTGCAAAACGTTTCAAAATAGTTGTTATTTATATTATCCTCTATAAGTAATAAAGCGGTTCGAGCGTGCTTTCGAGTATCATTTATCCAATCAAAAACATAAATGTGAAATGAGAGCCAAGTTCAATATTATGATAATTGCCTTGGTTGTTGACTTCAACGACAAAAGAAGTGAGATCTAAATGGGTGCCAAGTTCAATGGTCAACCCTGAAATTTATTTATAAGTAACACTATAACATACCTATCATATCTTCTTATAACAAAAGATAATGTATGGTGGGAGCCTATGAAGGTGTGTCTTGGCTAGTTTCTATATGCCTCTCAACGTATTATTATGTTCGCTCGCTAGTTTCTACCAACAATCCAAATTTTCGACCGACAAATACCAAACTAACCAAGACAACTAACTAGACTACTAACTAACTAACTAAAGAAAACTAGCCAAGACAGACCTTCATAGGCTACCAACATACATTATCTTATGTTATAAGAAGATATGATAGGTATGTTATAGTGTTACTTATAAATAAATTTCAGGGTTGACCATTGAACTTGGCACCCATTTAGATCTCACTTCTTTTGTCGTTGAAGTCAACAACCAAGGCAATTATCATAATATTGAACTTGGCTCTCATTTCACATTTATGTTTTTGATTGGATATCATTACTTTTTGTAGAAAAGTATATATCATCGTAACGCCGTAGGTCCTTTGAAAAGGACAAATTCAAAACTAAAACTAGACTTTATAAATATAAAACAATTGAATCAGTTACTGTATTTTCCTACGTTTACGGGGTATAACCCTAAGTAATAAATATGAAAACCGACTATAAGTACCTACTCTTAATTGTAAATAAGTAAGTATGTATACCTAAATATATACTTAGTGCTCTGCCTTCCCGGTATATAGGCGTGATTAGGCACTAATTAGGTATTTATGTTAAGCGTTCATAATAGAACCTAACCGCAGCAGTGGTCTCCTTTTTCACGGCTTTCAGGGTGAGTGCGACAGGCTCAACATGGTCTATTGTGCCTGCCGACCTCATAAGTGGATCTCACTACCGCTTACCATCGGGTGGAGTGAGGTCATCTTGTTAGCCTCTTATAAAATAAAAAAATAAAAAAAACCTAATTATTAAAAAATTGCCAGTTTTTTATTTTTTCCTTTGTATTCATGTAATAACCTATCTGCATACCAAATTTTAACTCTCTAGGTAATTTGGAACTGGGTTAGAATTTTGATCTGTCAGTCAGTCAATGATAAAAATGAGGATTTTTGGACATTAATATCTAAATAACTGTTTGAGATAAGCTTATGAAATTTAGAACACATATTTATCTCGCAAGTCACAATATATGAGCCAAATTTGAAACGTTTATGTGAAATAGTTTTTGATTTATGAGGGGTTCAAAAGTGGTTCCAAATGGTTCGTGTAATATTACACACGGTGCGGCTCGCCAGTTCTGTTTCTTGAACTTGGCTTGACACGCTCCCGCGTATCTAGTTTACTTTCGTAAAACTGGTATTTATTGATTTGATTAAAAAAAGAACTGCACAAATCTATTAGTTAGATACAATCATTTTACTGCGGAAAACAACGACTAAAATTTCAGGGTTTATACTAAATAAATAAATTTTAACGGCATATGTGCCATTCCCGATGGCCTAACATATCTACAGTTTACTGAATAATAATGAAAACCACACGCTGAAATGGATCTGTAAGTGACTTCAAACGATCCCCCGTGAAAACGCGATGTTTAAATAAAAGGAAACACGAAGTGACGATGATCCAACAAATTCCCTTCGGACCGGAATCGTACGCGAGGTCAACCTGTTGTTTTTAAACCAATTTCGCGATCAAAGTCCTCACCTCCATAAAAGAACGACAAACACGGCACATAATCGATTTAATGAAAGGGGAATCGAGAGGTCCCGTAGGTTTGCGCGCCCAAATTTACGACTACCTCTAACATTTAATTGGATATTCGTGCCGCAATAAAAACGACTTGATGACCCGAAGATTAAAATGGGAACACTTTAAAATGAAACTGAATACTAAATGGGTTTGGGTGGGCGTTGCGTTTACAAATTACGCTTTTATTCAGACCGATCAAGGTGTTTGAATAAACAGAAAGTGTTTTCGGTGCAATCATCATTGAAGCGGTAAATGACATTTCTTGGAAGCTCATGGACGGCCGACGATTAGTGATTAGAGTTACGGAGTTTGAGGAAGATAAGTGAGTTCCTCACTTTCAAAGCATTTTCAGAAACATGATAAGGTTTAAGATTTATTACTTACTTATATAAATTTGTATTGAGTTATTAATCATTTGAGCGGATTTGGTTTTGAATGAAAATGGCGAAAATAGACCTAATAAGGAAAATAACCTATTTAAGGGTAAGATATTTTCCTTCTTAAGGGGAGGGCAGGAAAACTTTCAAAGGTCCCAGATATAATCATATAATAGATAATATAGTATAATGGATGTTTGCAGTTGGTATTATACGCCGCCGCACTCAAGTACAAGCACCGTTAAATCATCGTTGTACCTTTCATATCTTCAAGGAAAAATAAACAGGAAGGGAACTGAAGTAAAACTGTGCTCTTATTGTCTGTCGCACAGTTTATTTGGTACGTTTAAATGCGAAATCTCTTAAACCCGCCGTAGTTTCGTGGGCAGCCCTGGAGCAGGGCATTCAAACGCATTGTCAACTCCACAGGTAAATAGATAAAGAGCGCCGGCGGACCGCGGTTCCTCCACTCACAATGCCCGGATTCTTCTATAAACGCTCTTCCCTACCCCGTAAATCTCCTCAACCAACGAATAGGGAACGAAAATGGTACAATCTTTAACTTTCTGACAGTTTAATAAGATAATAAAAATATAACCAGCGAAAAGAGAAGAAACTTCCAAACCAAATGGATTTCGAAGACTTTTTCCGCGATTTAGGTACTTTGAACCGAACCGCTCCGATATTGGCTTTTAAATATTTTCGTTTGAAATGTACGCTTGCGAATGGGACGTTTAAATTTATATTGTATGTTGGTAAATGTGTAAATTTGCAAAGCAAATATTTGCCTCGATGGTAAACATGTGTATTTGAAAGAGCAAGATGCAAATAAGATTTAGATTTGGAGGTAATACACAGACGTTAAGCTTACTTGTTGGATTTTTTATTTTCTTGTTAAGATCTACATTATTACATTGGAGTTAAGTTGTTAAAGAATATTGACGAAGAACAATGCATATTTCATATGCTCATAAACCATATGACGTCAACTAGCATGATTTTCATTTTCACATCTAATTTCCCTCTGAAACAAGTCTTACTATTTTTTTCACAATTCCTGAACATTGTTACAGCAGTTTCCCATTTAGCGCGTTAGTTTATCCAATGGTTCAAATATTAATTACTTCAGCGTTCCAGTTTCCCGGTATCTACAACGAATCCGGTAGTAAAGTGCACTTTTTCAGAACCATCCCAAATACGGGGAGCGAGCGCAGTTTTCAGACCTCTCTTTTTTAAAATATTTACAAGTTAGCCGGAGGCAATGCTGGGGAACTAACGTTGTAGCAATAAAATGTTAATGCATGTTATGATTGGCACTAGCGGAATATCCGCCGCTGCCGCCCCGCGATAGGCTGGTTAATCGGATTCTTTATTCATGAGACCGCTGCACCTACGAATACTGGCCGCCACTGAAACTCGATTCGGTAACTTTTTATTGTGCCACGTTTCCGGCATTTGAGATGTTTTCGTTCTTCATAGCCACGTACGATTGTTAACATCGTAAGTTTATTGAAATGGCCAGATGTGTGTAGTGGTGATTGAAAATTATTTCGATCTAACGACTAGTAGTGAGTTTGCGGGCGCATGAAATTTAGTTTTGTGCAATTCGGATAACAATGGCATATTGTGTTATCCTGATATCTAAGGTATACTAGTATTAATGCGAAGTTAAAATCGACACAGGTACAACCGGAAATTTTGGCGGTAGTACACTTTTCAAACAGATTTCTTTAAACGCCATTAGCCCCGCCCACTGGCCAATAGAAGAGCACTTGAAGAAAATCTGTCAAAATCCAAGCAAAAACGTTCCAATAGTAGGAGAGCTAGCAAGAATTTTTTGGTAGGTATTTGAGGCAAGCTGAAAACTTATCCTGTACCTCTCCTATTATATCCCAGTATGAAACTGCAGACCTGGCTGGTGAGTAGCGGGACTAAAGCAAACCCCCAAAAATATTTTTCATCTTTTTATTAATAACTAAAAAATAAGACTCACTAAGACAAATCATTTCGATGGAACTTCTACCTGTCAGGTGAGCTGACAAATTATATTGTTTTGGATTATAAAATATATTTTTAAATAAACTAAATTGGGGGTTTGGTTTGGCCCCGCTACTCAGCCAGGTCTGCGGTTTTGTGTTGGGTTATAATATTAAAGGTATAGGACAAGTTTTCAGCTTGCCTCATATACCTACCGAAAATTCTTGCAGGCTCTCGGACCACAATTTGGGCGGGGCTTGCTCTGACAGACGCGTAAGCGCCAAGCGATTTTCACCTTATAGGTGGTCGACCGCCAGCGTTGCTGATAGTATCTTAAGTATTTTTGAAGTGTTAGTCTAGCAGTGGGACAGTTAAAAATTTGTTTCATTGTCACAATAAATCGAGTCTAGTCGATCTTAACATACAATTGAGTTCAATAGAATTTCAGAGACAAGTTTACCGGCAACTATGCAAACAAAAGCTCAATAGGTCATGAACATACAACCGATTATGAATATGTAAAACTGCGTATTTCAGCAATAAGAAAATACAAAACGGAACAGTTTCGTATAAAAACTATTCCCGAAATACTACCCACGCTTGCGACCTAGTTGGTACATTACATTTCGGAAGCGTGGGAACAGTATAATGATTTAAAACCTCTCGGGGTTGAGAGTACAATCGTGCCCTGGGCACCCCGAATAAACATGCTCGGATGTCCTGGGCACATTGACACAGAGTAACGAGGGACTCGCAGCATTAAATTTTCACATTGCCCCGCATTGGCACACCGCATGGGCCCAAATTGAAGTAAATCCCGTACGGCGGCCTCGTCTGACCCACTCGCATACATACAAATCGAATCAGGTTCAGGCCGTGCTGATTTCACAGCGAGATTAGCTCTGTCTGACACTTACACGGATTTGTTGGTTTCACAGTAGCTTCTACGTATTGGGAATAGGCAATATTCTTTTGTTCGTAAAAACTTGTTTGTAAATACTAAATAACCTTTTGTTTACATTGGTAGATATCAACATTATAAAGCAACAAAAGTTTTTTTACTAACTTAAAATCTTGCTTATACCAGAGCCGCTCTAAGTTGGCCGATTTGCTACATGTCAGACTGACTGCACTAGTCTTTGAGTATAAAGCCACTGGAGATGCCTTACACTGGCGACCCCCTCCGGCAAAGTACATTGGTCAACTATTCAAACACGTTTAATAAAACTACTTGTCGCTGCACCACCGCCATTTTGCATTGATCCCTGTCGCGTGACGTTACTCTTGAAAAATGGTTAGTTGTGCAGTATTCTCATGTAAAAGGCGATCGAGAGCTCAAATTCGCAACAAGAGCGCGTTTAGTATCATATCTATGTGTTTTTATTAACTTTTAAACGTGTATTTAAGAAGAATTGCCATTTAAATAAAAAGTCGTTGCGATACGTAAACGACAGAAAAAAATAAACAAGAATACAGTGGTACGGGGCTAGTGATGTCACAAAGTCAAAAAAGCGACTCGACATTTGAATGAATCATTCACTCCCTGCAGTTAGTTGTATAATCCGTTTTTTACTTTAATTTTGAATTAAATAAAAGGTCTAAACATATGTTATATTTAAATCTTGTAAGATGAATTAGAAAAATTACTTTTCTTTCCTCTGGTCATACGATATTGAAATTTAGTCTGAAAATGAAAAGAAATTCTGTGACTCCCTTAGAGATATTTTTAAAGACATAGATATTTTAACCGTATCCTCTCAGTACATTTTGGACTGTATCTTATATGTTTACAAGAACATACAATCATTTAATATCGGATCCTCACCATTTTAACACCAGTAATAAACATAAGTTTGCCGTTTCAAGGCTCAGGCTTCAAAAGACTGGAAAGTCGTTCTTGGGTTTAAGCACAAAATTGTTTAATAAGATCCCACAAAATGTTATTGAATTACAATAATCAGTACAAGATAGTTCAGTTCATTCACCAAACTGATTTTATTTTATTCTTTGTGTCATCACTATTTTTTTCGTATGTGTGTTGCGTAATTACGCAAAAACTTTGTTTGTGTGCGTGTATTGTTTGAAGTGTTGAACATTTTTGTAGTGTGCGTTTATCGTTACAGCAAAATTTGTGTCTGTTGAGTTATTAATTTTTTGGTGGTGTGCTGTACGTGTTTACCTCGCCCCCGCTAAAAGTGGCGAAAAATTTGTTAGAAGCGTTGACGTTATGGCATCTCCAGTGGCTTTATACTCAAAGGCACTAGTGAGGGACAACGGTAAAATTGCCGAAGTATATAAGTAACAGTTATTTCCACTTTATAACCAAGCAAGGTCTAATTATAACAAATTTTTATTAAAAACATTAATTCACATCCAAAAGATTGAATTTAAGTTCCTTATTTATAAATATATTTATTTTTAAAATACAATACTTATTAAATCCTTCATCCTATTTTTAAAAATACCTGGTGAGTATTACCCACTACGTCACTATGAAAACGTGTCAAACGGCGTAACCTTGTAAAAGCGTAATACAGAGTGGAAATTTTACATTTTCTTTTTATAATTCAATTATTTTAGGTAATAAAAGACAAATAACTAGATAATTATACCGGAGCCGTTCTTAGAAGACTGATTTGACACTTTTTATTTTATATTTTGCATTTATCCTTGTTAAGAGGAACATATTTACGCGAATCATAAAGAACAACTTTTAAAAATAATACGTTATTTCAAAATTTCAAATGCACATAATTATATAATTACTAGCTGTGCCCGCGACTTCGTTCGCGTGGACTACAGGATTTAACATATAAAAGTTTATCCTGCTAACTCTCGTTCCCGTAAGAATTTTTCAATATCCTGTTCCAACTAAGCTTTAAGTTTACTATGGTACCTGCATGCCAAATTTACAGCATCTAACTTGAGCGGTTTAGATTTTTCATACAAAAGGATTTTCCCGATTATTCCCGTTCCCGTGAGAATTTCGAGAATTCCTTTCTTAGTGCACCTCTACGGTACCTAAGCTACGTCCAGTCCAAATTTCAAGTGCCTACGTTTAGCCGTTTAGGCTGTGCGTCGATATGTCAGTCAGTCAGTCAGTCAGTTTCTCCTTTTATATATTTAGATAAGAACCCGGCTTGGCTCGGGTAAGATGTGATTCATAATAAACATCGAGGAGCAAAATATAGGTAAATATTTCCGTAGTCATCGGTTCTTCAAGGAATACTAAAGGATTAAACAGGACATAGATTCTTTCATTGAGTTTAATAAATCTAGTGAATAAAAATTGCAAAAGTTTTTATACAATAAATTTTTAACATTTAAAATTAAGGAACATCAATCAACAAAACAAATTGCAATGAGTACTAATCCTAGAATTTGGCAAAGGTCCTTATAAAATTATATTATCTATTCTTCATCAGTATCTGTTATCGCCCTGAAAGAGTATATCATAAAAAATGTGTCAAAAACAATGTTTCCGCGAAACGTCAATGACTGAAGAAAAATAGTTTTGATAATATTCACTCAATTCCGGCAAGATGGTGACTGTGATTCGTCTGTCAACACATTTTGAATTTAGCAAAATACTCGACAATCCGAATTTTGCGGATATATGTTGTCGACTCGAAATCATTATTTTTTGATGTTTTATTATTCATGTAAGGTTTTAATCGAGTCTACCGTACCCCTTGACGAAATTATTAATATAGAAGATTACTTTGGAGCAAACATCTAAATCATTAAAACGATTGTTATGGGTAAACTATAAAAGGTAGACATATGCTCTCGCGGACATTTTTAAAGATAATGTTAAGATGAACAATTCATCCATAGAGCATTTTTGTATAACTTTAACTATATGCTCAGCGCACGCCACGGAAGGCCTCAGAAACGATACTTTCCCCCGTTTTTGAAACATTTTCGGTTACTGCTCCACAACTATAGGACCTAGCGTGATATTATATAGCCTAGGTAACTTCTGAATAATGCAGCTTTCTAATGGTGAAAAAAATATTGCAATCGGTCCAGTAGTTTTTGAGTTTATTCATTACAAACATACAAAAATACAAATCTTTCCTCTTTATAATATTAGTATAGATTTGTCTTTTATTACCTAAAATAATTGAATTATAAAAAGAAAACGTAAAATTTCCACTCTGTATTACGCTTTTACAAGGTTACGCCGTTTGACACGTTTTCATAGTGACGTAGTGGGTAATACTCACCAGGTATTTTTTTAAATAGGATGAAGGATTTAATAAGTATTGTATTTTAAAAATAAATATATTTATAAATAAGGAACTTAAATTCAATCTTTTGGATGTGAATTAATGTTTTTAATAAAAATTTGTTATAATTAGACCTTGCTTGGTTATAAAGTGGAAATAACTGTTACTTATATACTTCGGCAATTTTACCGTTGTCCCTCACTAGTGCAGTCAGTCTGACATGTAGCAAATCGGCCAACTTAGAGCGGCTTTGGTATAATACAATTCATCAGAAAGAACGGAAAATAGGTATATCGAATATAACGAGATAAATGAAATCTACAGGTTTCTATTTCAAAATATTTATTCAAATTTAATCCAAATCACAATGTTATTTCTACTTCTAATATTTTCTATATTTCTAATTCTTCGTAAACTTTTCCAGAATGTTCTGAAATAAAGAAACAATATGATTAAAAATGATATCTTTAAAATAATGTAACGTTTAGTATTTTAATGAAACCAGATATCGCGTTTTAAATTATTACACAGTGCAAAAGCAAAAGTAATTCTAAAACAGTGATGTATTTTAATCTGAAAAGGCTAGATTACTTGGTAATTCAAATAACTGTTTGGATTGAAAACAACAACAAATAAATATCCGACCCGACATTAGCCTGATTTTGTGTTAGGTATCGTGTGTTACAGATATAAGAACCAACACCAAGGATATGTTCCTTCCTCCCACGGAACGCATACAAACACTTGTCCCGGATGGGGATCTAACCCAGAACTCTTGGATCATAAGACAGGTGCTCTACCAATGCGCCACTGATCCAGTCAAAATAATATGGATTTGCACGGCTAAAAACATTCATACAAGTCTGACATGTCATTTATCTTGATGGGTTACAGGTGGTAAAATTAGAGTTAAGTACATCATGGTGCTTTAGGCATAGCAATTTGAGTTATCACAGCCACTGTTGTGGCCTGAAGCTAGTTTAAGAGATGAAACAATTATTTACCCACCTATTCGTAAAAGACGCCAGACATAAGAGATACTTTTTTCGACCTCAGGGTCCAGTAGAACGGTCTATCAGCCAGGAACTGCTTCGTGTAGTCATCCCGCACTCGTGACGTCACGCCAACTGGTCCAGCCGCTGGAACAATTAAATTGTTTCATTAATATAGGTAATGTCGTGTAATGTTGGACGACCTCAGACCAGGAGAGACGATCTGCGAAGAAAGCTGTATGTAGCCGAGGACGAACGAGAGAAGTGAGCTAATGGGGACCTGTCCGTGAACTAATTTATGCTGACGACAATTTATATGTCTAGACGAGTTGATCAATACAGCTCCCAATATTTCGGCACTTTTGCAAGCTCTATGATTATGGGCTATTTTAATAAACCATTACTACTAAAACATTTCTACGCGGACGAAGGGGGAGGGGGACTAGTAATTAATAACTAATATACAAATGCAGACTTACCACTAGTAGCAGCCGAGGTGACGCCGTTCTCATCGATTTGGAAGAATGCCTTCTGCACAGCGCCGGTTAAGTGGACATAACGCGCCGACTTTATAAGGTAGTCGATCTTGGCTTCGTTGGTGAACAACTTCTTAATTCCCAACTGCAACAAAAGATTGATTTGTAGCGAATTCTCAAAGACATACGAACATTTGCTTAGATAAACATCTATAGATCATCATCAGGTATGAGGGAGGCCTATGTTCAGCAGTGGACAAACTTACTGCTGGACATAGGCCTCCCCACCACTTCGCCTCTCCCGTCAATTCTCGGCTACTCCAGGTCCTACCAGCCATCCTGCGCAGATCGTCACTTCATCACCCTGCCTGAGGGCGTCCTACACTACGTTTTCCGAGACGCGGTCTCCAGTTTAGTAGATACTCCTATTGTAATAGTGTTTTTATACGTTTCGGTGGTAATCAGTGCGATATGTTTATCAGGATTAATCTTAAGATTTTGACTAGGCCTATACTGGTAGGTAAAGCAGTATCTTACGGAAGTTTCTCCAAAAGCTTCTAAGTATACATTATAATCTAATGGAACTTTCAAGTTCCATTTAATAAGTAGACAGATACGATTCAAAGTTATAATGAATGTTATGAATGTTATATTTAGTGACTAATTAATAAGATCGTTACTTAATATATAATATTAAACTTTCATGGTTACACACATAAGAAAACTTAAAATGTTGGGATATTTACCATGTTGTATTATTGTAATGAGCTCCCGATATTTCGGCACTGTTGCAAGCGCCATGATCACGGGTGAACTCACCCGTGGTCATGTGTATCAAAAAAATACAATATGGTAAATATCCCGAACATTTTCAGTGTTACTTACTTTCTCCAGTAACTGTTTCAGATCCAAAGTGTAAGAGTTGGTGATTCTTGGAATGTAAACGTCCACGGGCAGTTCCTCCATCAGGTTTGCAGCCTTGTCCAGTCGTGCTATGTCCACAATCCTGTCAGCTAAAGCCGGGAACCCATCAATGCTATCCGGAAGCACGAATAAGATAGACGCCTCTCCTTGATCGAAATACATTTCTAAAAGCTGAAAACGATAAATTGCTTCTTTAATTCAACGGTTCCTCACAGGACAGGCTTAGCATAGTTTATTATGGAAATGAATGCATTAGTATTATGTACATTATCATTATTAATCAAGATATTAGACAAGAAATGGGGAAAGCGTAATTTGGTAAATCAAGATCAAAACAATGCAAATTTGACAATGCAGTACTGGCATAGAGATATTAGGCGTTTAGGTCATTATTTTTAACCGACTTCAAAGAAGGTGGTGGATGGAAGGTTACACCTGGGGTTTTTGTGCGTTCACCCATTGGTAGTTATTTTATTGGGTAGGTAGTAATCATTGAAAAAATACGCTAGTAGTCTCATTCCAATACTAAAACCTTTATGTAGTTCTGTACTTCGTAGTTTTTGGTACGTTATTATGGCCCACATTTTATACATTAACATTTTGGATCCATTCCTTTCAATACAAGAAACTAATACCAACTTTTTTTTTGTCGTTATTCGTATGCGTGCAACGGGTGGTATTCGTTTTTTGGTATTAGACAGGAACAGATCAAATTTCTGCCTCTTGGATTTTTTTCCTAACTGACTTACGATGATGGCTTGGAGTAGCCTTGGCATCATCACCGGACTTGCCGGGGAGCGGATGGCTCTACCCCTAACCGCTTTTTAATGTTACCCGTAACTTCACTGACCTTGGCGCTCAGATCCTCACTGTGGGCATACTTGAACCTTCCGTGCTGGTACATCATAGGCACGGAGATAGTTTTGCCCATTGTAACATGGAAATCCTTATATTCCGTATTGTTAATGACGAATTTGGAGTCCCAAACGCCCTGAAAATAAAATCAATATTAACCAATCCGAATTTGAATATGGCAAGATTTTATTTCTCAAAGATTCGTAAAATATTTATTTAATTATTTATAAGTACAATGAAAACTAAACAATGGTTCACTTTAATTTAGTGATAACGAAAAAGAAAACGAAAAAAAGGAAATTAATATTTTTGCAAATTAAAGTAAAAGCATCATTGCACTTTCATTGACACTGGGACATTTCCACACACGATCATCTGACTCCAAACTAAGCAAAGCTTGTAATATAGGCATCAGAGATATAGAACACCCAGACAAAGAACAAACACCAATGTTCGTCACACAAATATTTGTTCCGAGTGGGAATCGAACCCACGACTCTAGGAACCGCCAGAAAGGGTCACTAACCACTGTTCCATCGGGCCCTTCAAAGTATGTGCAATATTTAAAATATGTTAACTACGTATAAGTTCGTTAAAAAGACATGTTAAATTACCCTGTAATAAATAGCATTCAAAAGGACGACTTGGGTTTGGTCGCCGAAGTCGCTGGGTCGCACGAGGTCTGTAATGTGGTTGTCAGTGCGACTGGCCGCCTGAAAACAAGAAAAAGTTATTACTTAAATAAAAAAAAACAAAATTTGATTTTTTTTACGCCGGGGCTTCATTAGCGGACTACGGCGAATCCCATTCGTGTTAAAAATATTCGTGGGAAATATCATTAACTACGAGCAACGTTTTATTTGTTGTTTTATTTATTTTTTTATTTAAATTTGACACACCAACATTACATGCATAAACATAACATCCATAAATCACTTATTGTTTTAATGCTATTTAAAGCTCTAATGTAAATTAAACATTTTAAAAAAATTGCCACTTGGGTAGCTCAGTAGTTTGAGCGTCCGACGCGATATCGGAAGATCAGTGGTTCAAGTCCCCGTTCAGGCGAGGTCATGAATGCGATTTTTTCCAAATTTTAATTTACGAGAAACTTTATATTTATTATTTATTGAATCTTACCCAGGCATTCATTGCAGCAGCAGCATCTTTGGTTGCTGTGAAATCGATTTCCCTAACGTCCGTGTTGAAGACATCTTCGGAGATGGAAGCGAAGGTAGCGTTCAGTTGTTGGCCGATCGGTATGTACACTCGGTTTGCCAGTTTCAGAACGGATCCCTTCAGCGAACGCAGCTCGCTGTTTATGTAGCCGTAGCCATCTTCGATCTGCAATGGTAAAAATAATGTGAAAACGGATAAAAAATGTTCAAAGTTTATTGGAATCTTTCTAAAAGTTAATTGGAAGACGTCGGTTTAGTTTTAATAATAATCATAACAGGTGCGGGAAAAATTCGGCGGCTTCAAAAGCTGTTGGTTGCTGTTGCACGTCTGGGCGCGATTCCCGGAAGGATGCATGTTCAAATCCCCGGTCAACAGTGGAGCAATTGATTTTTTTTTAATATGAAGACAGCTAGTGCAAGCCTTCAAATATGTCACAATGTCTTGACGACCAAAGGACATACATAACATATTCCAGATTACAAAGCGCTTTCCCATTATTGAATATAACATAGTAAACAGTAAAAAAAATAGATCTAATAGTAAACTAGTCAAAACAATATTTTAATATCTTATTGTTATATTATCACTGGCCCATAGCCTGGTTCTAGAGTCGCGCTGCCGACACGCTGATCTTCGGCGTTGATAGATTTTGGTATCAGGATCGGCGCCGACCATTCAGCGTTACTTTAATCCCTATATCTCTATGCATACTAGACCTTCAGCGCTGACGTCAGCGAGCGGCCAGCGCGACTCTCTTAAAAAGCTCGTAGATCAAAAGAGCTGTTTGCGCTCCTGGCCATTCAGTGGCAATGAAAGACAGCAAGTTTAAAGTCAACAGTTGTTATAACGTAAGTGAACTCACATCAGCGTTGGATGGCATGCCGATGGTGCTCAGGATCTCGTCGTGGGAATCCCCGACAGAGGCGACTCCGAGGAGGGCTAGAGGGCACAGTGTGGAGTACCCGGACATCACCACGCTCTTAAGCGGATCGGCTTTTACCACCTCCTGTAAATATTAAGGAGAAACCGGTTTACTTATAGGTAGTTAAAGCCATGATAAGTATCTGACTAGATAAGTTGCTTAAGCATTTCCGAAAGAACAGTGGTATACAGAAATATATTTAAATACATGTATGAATTGTTATTCATACATGTATTTAAGTATATTTCTGTACACACCCACCCGGACTTGGGAGAAATACACATAAATATTAGTCATGAGTGCGAATCGAATTTACGACTCTCAGCGCAAAAGATGGGGTACTAAATAATACGCCATCGGGCCTATCAATTATAGGTACTACTAGATATAAATTAATACTAGATACTTACAGCAAACATACTAGCGGTGAATTTCCTACTCTGGGTCACCACCTCGACTCTTGGGTCTGCCGACAGCGACAGACCAACGACGGATAAAACTGAAACAAAAGTAGATGGTCAGATTAAAAGGAACCACGCCTTAACTAATTGAATGCAATTGCGTCCTTTCAGTACGCAGTACCCCGGTGATCGACCATGCTTTTTTTTTAGCTTAACCAGACTGACATATAAACATGACTTTGAGGAGTCCTGTTATCAGCACCGGACTTGCGGTGGAGCGAATGACTCTTAGCCAACAGTGTCCTTTTTCGTCCTTTTATTTTGCGGAGAAATGCTTGATGCACCGTCACCTTGGGCAGGGGTTTGCCCAACGTGGTGTGTAGGACTACCGGCTTGCCGGAGACTAGGACTTCCGACAAGCTGCTCCTGAGAAGGTGTTTCAGGGGTTTACCCACTAAAACTCCGCGGTGCGACGCCATTGGTGGTGCCGCGAGAACGGATAAAAATCCACACTACCGTAGCACCACCGGACCCAAGCGTGGCCTACCCTAATGCCGGCCCTGTATAATTCGGTCAAATAGATGGGGGTAAAAGCCAAGAAAAATGGCCTGAGCAACCTGAACATATGTGGAAAATTATAAGTTCGTGTGAAGTTGTCGAACTTGCAATTGGACAATTAGGACCTAGCCTTAAGCTTAGCCTTCGCCAGTCGCTGGGGAGTTCGACACACCACCCGGAGAGGTCCCCTCTCAGAGTGAAAGTGCGCAACGCATTTCACCGGGTTAAAAAAAAGGCTCAGGCGCCCCGATGGGGACGTTTATGGGACAATAAAAGGCGTTAGAAGTATGACGACAATGAATTTATAGAAGATGTGTTTAATAGAACTGTGATGAGAAGTCAAAAGCAATTATACTTACTTATGAGGAACTTCATGGTTAGGCTTAAGCTGGCTTGGGCTGTTGCTTTACTGCTTCAGGCACTTAGAAGAACTGATGCAGATTTTGATGTCCGAGAACCTTTTATACTAAAAATCCTCCATGAAGTGTCGGCTTATCACAAAAGTAGTGATAGAAATAATAGTTAAACATATACGCCACAGTATTCGATATCTCCAGAAACTTTCTAGTAGTAGATGTATTCTTGAGTAACATACATTTTATTGTTTGCAGAACTAAATTAAATCTAAATTAAAACTAAAGAACTAAATGTACTTAGTTTAAGTACTTAGTTTAATAATTTTACTGTAAAATGAACTCGCTACATGCGAGTTCACTGTAGTGTAACTTAATAGTCAAACATCTAATATTCGATCAATTTTTTTTTGAGCGTGAAATTTTCGATAAATGATGTTTTATCATTTACGTACAAGTTTATACGGAACCGACCGGGTTTTTACTATTCGATCTCGTTAGAATCAGAACCAGAGGTCGAACCCCGTTACTTGCACTCTCAGGCAAACGTCGCTTAATTTTTTTAGGGGTGAGAGCCATCCGCTCCCCCGCAAGTCCGGTGATGATGACGAGGCTACTCCAAGCCATTATCGTATGTCAGTTTGAAAAAAAAAAGGGTTTGAGTTCGATGCCGACAAAAATAAAAAAAATACATAAAAATAATAATATACATACAACTGCCGAATTGAATGCCTCCTGCAATCAATCTTGTCGGTGGAATCGGCATTGCATGTAAATCAAGTTACTGCTTAAAATTATTGTACTATTGCTTACGTTAAACGTGCTTTCCCAGTTAGAAAATTAATATCTATATCTGTAAAATCCCAAGTCTCATCTCTCTAAATATTTCCATGATTATCAACTATCCTAAGCACTTTTAATTAGTCTACTGTTAATTAGTTTCATGGTTAAATACAAACTTGGAAAATTTGTTCACGTTTCCTCTTTCTGTTTTGTTTGTCTAACATGTGAAAATGGAAATTTCATTATATACGCTAAAGTTGGAAAGTTAATTAAAAATAACTTATGTCCAAATATTGTTCATAATTATGTAGTTTGTCGCCTATACCCCGTGAAATTTTAGTGGTTGTTTTGCCATGGCAGAACGATTTGCCTTTAGCAATACTATCGAATCATGCAAATTATTCCTCGAAAAAAATGTTTTTTTTTCGATTTTTCAGAATAATAATTTTCCAACTCGATAACGAAAGAAGCTATCGTTGTTTTTGAAGATGTGACGTATTCAGGTACTGCTTGCCGCATGAAATCGATGCTTAAAGCTAAAGAAGCTCCACACCCTAAGTCATAAAGCGGTTCGAACGTGTTTTCGAGTTACGGTTAAACCTTTCGTAAAACCGGCATTTATTGATGTTACCAAAAAAGAACTGCACACATCTTTTGTACTACTAAGATAGAATCATTTTACTGCGGGAAAACAACCACTAAAATTTCACGGTGTATAATATTTTTACCTTGTACTATTATCGTGTTACGTATTTTTAAACAAACTAAAGATGTTTATTGACTATGTTAAAAGGATATTTTGTTCCGATTTCATTTCGGAATCCTCTAATGTCTTTGAAATTTCTATGCCTAGTACTACAAAATATGTACAACTCTGATTTCTCAGGAAGCATTTGGAGAGGCCTATGTCCAGCAGTGGACAGAAACGGGCTGATGATGATGATGATGATGATGATTTGCTCACATTTCTGCGTTTCAATGCATTATACAATTTTCATTCGGCTTAGCCACAATAACGAAATACAAATTGTCAAAAAACGCGATTGACTAATTGGAATTCTATCATACATTGTCCAAGTTCAAGGGCGGTAATGTAGTGAAGTGATAAATAGCTCCGATACTAGGATACTACATAATTAATTAGTACTAATGTGAGTGAAGTGTGGCTGGAAACAGAGCCGCTAGGTGCTTACATTACCTAAATAAATTCCTACAAGTAAATAGTAACTTCAATTTACGTACTAAAACCTAAAGTTATTGTCATGACGCAAAAAAAAGTCAGAGCCCAGGGAAAACCCATCAGATAATTTAATATAAATTTATTCATCATCAGCCTTTTATAATATCCCACTGCAGAGTATAGGCCTCCTCCGTAGAACGCCATGCACTTCGGTCCTGCGCCAGTCTTATCCAGAGATATAAATTTATTACTTTGTTTCTATCTTAGTTATTGTTATCGAGGACTGGCTCAGTGGAACAGTGACCGTGGCCAGGGTACCAGGAGACGTGGGTTCGATTCCCGTCCGTTGTATGTGGTGTTTTGTAATATTGATTGAAATCAAACTTAAGATGTTATATTTATAACATAGTATAAATAAAGCCTTTCCCGCTCTCTTTTTCTTTAAGGGATGAAAGCCATCCGCTCCCCCGGAAGTTAGGTGATGATGACGAGGCTACGTCAAACCATTCGTAATAGTAAGTTAGTTAGGAAAAAAAATTCTTGTTTCTCTGTTTCTTGTGTGTTCATTGCATCTTTAAAACTACTCAACGGTATTTTTGAATGGGTAGGGATTCAAGGGAGGTTTGCTAGTATTTTATAAGATGCGCTATCTTGAAGTCAAGAAGTGCATTTACTTCCGATGCCCACTGTACCTACATACCTTAATTACTTATACATTAATTACGTAAATGGGAAATCGTCTGACGTGGTTATCAATAGTATTAAATCGAACTATACTTTGTCTATGTGACCTTAGATCTTTATAATATGATAGTGTTTATATTTTGTCTCTATTAAGTGCAGACGGGTTTTACTGATAAGAACATGGAACATTATTATGACAACTCTGCCGTTTTGGATTTACCGTAATCGGGTAAAAAAACAAATGAAAATGCTAAATAAGCAATTTTGAAAATAGTGAGTGTTGGTTGTTTTTTTTTTTATATAATGAGCTAACAAGATGACCTCACTCCACCTGATGGTAAGCGGTAGTGAGATCCAAATATGAGGTCGACAGGCACAATATACCATATTGAGCCTGTCGCACTCACCCTGAAAGCCGTTTCACCCCTCCCTCCCGGAACATCGATATGAGAGGGAAAGGGGGACGTGAAAGAGGAGACCACTGCTGCGGCAACAACGAGACAAGGCGTGGAGTCTCGCATTGGTATTGAGCTGTGCGGGTCGGAGTTTTGACTAAATTGAATTTTGTATTGGGACTGGTGGTCTATGGTCCCACTTAGTGGGTTAACTATCTTTGTGGGTTTGGTCTAAGGATGAAAAGTATTATATTAAATGGATTGATGGATGTATGTATATGGATGCCGATGATTACATTACTAATGTAACTTGGTTGTGTAATTGATCGGCAAAAGAGCGGTTCCTTCTACCACAGGCGGTGTTTTACCTAATAGGGAGTTCCGACACCTAACATTTAGGATATACTAAGTTAGTGAATTAAATATTTGTATTTAATTTATTTTTAATTATTTTATAATAAAATATAACAAATACATTGCAAGTCATCACCGACCTACCCTAAACAATGCGATCAGGTCTTATACCAGAGCCGCTCTAAGTTGACTGATTTGACACATGTCAGACTGACTGCACTAGTGAGGGACAACGGTAAAATTGCCGAAGTATATAAGTAACCGTTATTTCCACTCTACAACCAAGCAAGCTAATTATAACAAATTTTTAATAAAAACATTTATTCATATAGAGAAGATTGAATTGAAGTTTCTCATTTAAAAATATATTTATTTTTAATACAATACTTATTAAATCTTTCATCCTATTTAAAAAATACCTGGTGAGTATTACCGACTACGTCACTATAAAAACGTGTCAAACGGCGTAACATTGTAAAAGCGTAATACAGAGTGGAAATTGTACGTTTTCGTTTTATAATTCAATTATTTTAAGTAATAAAAGACAAATAATTAGATAATTAGGTGCATTTGACATTTTGAAATAACGTCTTATTTTTAAAAGTTATTCTTTATGATTCGCTAATAATGTTCCTCTTAACAAGGATAAATGCAAAATGTAAAATAAAAAGTGTCAAATCAGTCATCTAAGAGCGGCTCAGGTATAGTCAACCACGCTGGCCAAGTTCAGGTTGGTCGACTACACAACCTTAGAATTTCTTCATACGTGTGCAGGATTTCCATCACCGTCAAAGCGTTGAATAATCGTATATATGAATTTCTAATGGCGGGGTTTGAACTGGCGACCTCTCGCATGGCAAGTAACGATCTTAACCACTCA
Organism: Maruca vitrata; assembly: GCA_039566165.1. Classification (NCBI taxonomy): domain Eukaryota; kingdom Metazoa; phylum Arthropoda; class Insecta; order Lepidoptera; family Crambidae; genus Maruca; species Maruca vitrata. Next base: position 11,319,244 of record CM076917.1, on the reverse strand, counting down.
GTCGTATTGCAAGTGTTTTGCCTAAAAATATTAGGCAAAATGTTTTTTTTTAAATTAACAATAACCATTCCGATTTAAAAAAAAATAGCAAGTAGATTGCAATGGATGTGAAACGGACTCAATAAAATGATCATTTGTGTCGACCTCACACTCGTATGTGGATCTCGAATAGCGAGACTGATATATTTATACCTATAAACTATAATGATTATATTTTAATGATAGCGACTACCACCTAATGTAATATTAAGGGTAATAAATAAAACACTCAGTAGTTAAGACGCATTTATTCAAATATGGCTGTTGAAAATATAATTCTACCGAAGACTGTCTGAAACAAAAAAAAAAGTTTATTCTGACCATGATGCTTTTTATATTAATGGAATATTTTATCTTGATTTTACAGTTTCAGTTGCGGAAAACATCAATTATAAGAGAAATTTGCTGCAAATTCACAGTCAATGCTTTAAAAAACATTAAATATATCTGGCACATTTCCGCTATATGAGCGTCAGAGACTGATATAAACATTTACATAGATATTAATAAGAACATACTTAATACACAATCACTTCCAGACACGGAACAAACACCGATGTTCATCATATAAATATTTGACCGAGTGGGAATCGAATCTTCTACTCTTGGCGCAAGAGACGGGGCACTATACAATGTGCCACCGTGCCATTAGTGTACATCAAAAACAAATTTCTTATACCTATCCGTAAAATATTCCAGTGAATAGAGCAATGTCTCCCGATCGTAATTGCCAGTAGAATGGTCTATCAGCGACGAACTTTTTGGTCCATCCTGGTCCAACCGCCCCGACGAGACCGAATTCTGAAAAAAATATAAACCCCTACATAATAACAAACAAAACGTTGAATGTCTTACAAAAGTAAGAGAAAATGTGCTTATAAAATATTTCTATTTATATGTTAAGTTAATATACTCCTCCTATATTAAGGAAAAATTTTGTATGTAAAATCCACACGTTTACATACGTGTGGATTTTACATACAAAATTAGGCACAGCTAGTGTATAATGTATCCGAAGCGAAGCGAAGCGAGGGTCACTATATAATAAATTCTTACCGCTGGCAGCAGCGGCTTCTACGCCCTCCTCATTGACCTCTATAAATGCCTTCTGGATCGCTCCACTGACAGACAAACCGCCTTCTGATTTTAGGACGTAGTCCAATTTTGCATTGCTGGTAAACAGACTCTCGACGCCGACCTAAAAAAAGTTCCTGTCAGTTCATCTATACACAAAAAAGTTTTAAATACCATAAGTTTTGTTAGACGGAAACTTAAAATACATCTGCGAAATCTTGGCTAATGTAACGGCTATAAATAAATGTTTGAGTAGTAAACACATACAAATTTAAGAATCTCGTTATACCGATGTCTTTGCATAGGCGTAGTCTTAAGATTTAAACATTACCTAAAATCTACTTGCAAATTGATTTCTTTATAACTAGCTGAGCCAGCGTCTTCGTCAGAGTTTCCCCTCGTTTTTCACACATTTTCCACTGTTTCTTTGCTCCTATTGGTTGCAGCATGATGTTATATAGTCTAAAGCCTTCCTCGACAAATGGTCTATACAACGCAAAAAGATTTTTCCAAATCGAACCAGTAGTTCCTGAGATTAGCGCGTTCAAACAAACAAACAAACAAACTCTTCAGCTTTATAATATTAGTATAGATATTGATTAATTGGGAGCATATGGGGAGGCTTATGTCCAGCATTAGAAATAGTTACAACTTAAACTGACGACGATTTAAAGTCATTGAAACTCACCTTTTGAAGAACGCCCTTCAGATCAATAGTAGTGCTCACTGTAAACCTGGGGATGGATATATCACACGGTAATTCCTCTAGTTTGCTCACGGCATTCTCAAGTTTCGAGGAGTCCTGTAGTTTCTCTTCTAAAGCAAGGAGTCCATCGATTTCATCCGGCAGCACGAAGACGATTGACGATCCACCTTCGTAGAACAATTGCAGAAGCTGGGAATATACAACAGGGGTTTATACAATATTTTTTTTTTACCTTCGGATAGAATTAATATTAGTCTTCATGGGTCTACACGCGATATTAGGAGTGGTAAATACTTACTGCCTAGATACTTACTGCCCGACGTTTCAACTGGGTTACACCAAACGTGGTCGCGAGCGAACTCAACAATACAATATCGCATGTAGACCCATAAAGGCTACCATTTAGTGTAATGGAACGCGAAAGTCTTCAGAAAGAATATTAGATCCCACTCCCCAACTTTATTTGTCAACTATTTCTTGTTAAATATCGACAGCAGAAATACTAGGTACGTTTACGGTTTTGTTCGTATCTGAGAGTAAAAGTATGCTGATGAAGTCATAATATTAAGTACTAGCGACCCGCCCTCGCTTCGCTTCGGGGATATCTCTATCTCTATGTAATATATTTTAACCCCGTAAGAGAAATCAATTTTTTTTTATCTAAAAACTCAGGGATAGTGTAGCTTTCCAACAGTGAAAGATTTTTTCAAATCGGTGCAGAACTTACGGAGCCTATTCGAAACAAACAAACAAACAAAAAATCAAACCTTTCTTCTTCATAATATTATATTATATTATTATATCGATACCTTAAATCTCAAATGGCGTAACCACCAAAACGCAACTTTTCAGGAGAGCAAAAAAACGAAAAAAAAAGTTTATTTTTTATATAACTTTGTCAATTTTAATGCAGTGAAAATGTTTTATACATCAAATTTCTTAGAATTTTGAGATAAAGGCATCAGTAAGAACTCTTTGCACCTAAGTCTTATATTTAACAAACTAGAAGTCGGTTACGCTTGTGAAAATATTACGAAAAGGCGTTTACGCCTCATAAAAAAACATGATTTTTAAGAGGTGAAGGTCGTATCTCCCGAAAGTAATTGTTTTTTGTGCTTTAAAATAACTTAATAATGAAAGAAAACGTAAAATGTCCATTCTGTTTTACGCTTTTTACAAAGTTACGCCATATGTCACGTTTTCATAGTGATGTAATGGGTAATACTCACCTTGTAAGTTTTATAACAGGATGAAGAATTTTTGTACATGGGAAATTTCACTTATAGTTATACGTAATTCGATTAATTTTGTCATTCGTAACCCCCGCTGCTGTATATTAAACATACATTTATCTATGTATTCAGCCATTTGCGTACTTGTGCGCATAGATTAAGTTCCTCCGTGTATTTATTATTTTTTGTGACCGTTACGTTGACTTTGGCGCGTTATTGGTCTTTGATTCTGATTTGTGTTTGGACATTGATTTAAAATGCCGAAACAAGGAAAAGCAATAAATAGCCAATGTCTCCGCAATCTTAATCCCCCCACGCATCAATACTAACAATAATAATGACAATCATGTATTCAGCGATTTTGGGTGTAAACGCCTTTTTTTTGTATTGCAATTTCGAAAAATAGCGTGTCTTACGATTTACGCCGGAAAATTATGTCCCTTACACCCTTTTTTTTTTGACACTTCTTTCACGTCACAATAATTTCTAGGGGCGTAACCACCAAGTAAATTAGACTAAGCCTTTTACGACCTGTTTACCTTATGAAAAGTGTTCAAATCTATAAAAACATTGGGTCGTAACAACCTTTTTTTGCGAATTTGAGGATTTTAAATATACAGATCGATAGAAAAAAAACTGAATAAAACTGCATTAAAAAGTAATTTTGACCAAATTGGCGGTTACGCCATTTGAGATTTAAGGTAGCGATATTACATATTACATTGACTCCCCGTACCCCAGTGACGCTTACATGGAGCCTACATCGCATGCTGGCTAGCTGAGCGCGGTGGCGGCAACCACGCGACTTTTTCTAATACTTGCATTTTGAAACTCGTGATATCTTCCGAATTAAATGTCCGAATTGAATAATTCAAAAAGTTATAAAAAGGTATTGAAGCCGTCTTGAATATAAAGTAACTTATTTTTTAAGGATTAATATCAAGGTACAAATAAAGAGCCATTTCAAGCGGCGGCATATAAATTAAATTTTTAGAATAAAAAACCGCTTCCTGTGACATAACTATAATATTTAGACATATGCTGTCGCGACACTTTTGTAGATAATGATGAGTTCTGCAAAGTCTTAGTAAATGGTTTTGTTCTATCTTCAATAGTTTTCGCAGCGCTGGCGACGTAAGGAATTTTTTCAGGTCTATTTTTTACACCTTGGGTTACATTATTGGAGTTTTAGTAAGGATCCCTAATTTTTTTAAAAACATAATATCGATACTTTACATCTCAAATGCCCTAAACCCCAAAACACTACTTTTCAGGAGAGCAGAAAAACAAAAAAAAATGTTTTTTTAATTCATAACTTTATCAATTTTAATACGATGAAAATGTTTTATACATCAAATTTCTTAGAATTTTGAGATAAAGGCTTCAGTAGGAACTCTTTGTACCTAAATCTTATATTTAAGAAACTAGAAGTCGGTTACGACTTGTGAAAATATTACAAAAAGGCGTTTACGCCCCATAAAAATCACGATTTTTAAGAGGTGAAGGTCGTATCTCCAATAAAAAAATGTTTCTTGTGCTTTAAACTCATTTAATAATAAAAGAAAACGTAAAATATTCACTCTGTATTACGCTTTTACAAAGTTACGCCGTTTGACACTTTTTCATAGTGACTCAACGCGTAATTTTTAGAATTGGATGAAAAATTTTGGAATATGTGTGACTTCACTAAGATTTTTACGTATCTAAATCGATTAATTTTGTCATTTGAAACCCCTGCTGATGTGTATTCACCATACATTTATCTATGTATTCAGCCATTTGCGTACTTGTGCGCATAGATTACGTTCCTCGGTGTATTTATTATTTTTTGTGACCGTTACGTTGACTTTGGCGCGTTATTGGTCTTTGATTCTGATTTGTGTTTGGACATTGATTTAAAATGCCGAAACAAGGAAAAGCAATAAATAGCCAATGTCTCCGCAATCTTAATCCCCCCGCATCAATACTAACAATAATAATGACAATCATGTGTTCGGCGATGTTGGGTGTAAACGCCTTTCTTTTGTATTGCAATTTCGAAAAATAGCGTGTGTTACGAGTTACACCAGAAAATGGTCCCACTTACACCGTTTTTTTGACATTTTTTTCACGTCACAATAATTTCTAGGGGCGTAAACACCAAGTAAATTAGACAAAGCCTTTTACGACCTGTTTACCTTATGAAAAGTGTTCAAATGTATAAAAAACATTGGGTCGTAATAACCTTTTTTTGCGAATTTGAGGATTTTAAATATACAGATCGATAGAGAAAAAAACTGAATAAAACTGCATTAAAAGTCATTTTGACCAAATTGGCGGTTACGCCATTTGAGATTTAAGGTAGCGATATAGCCTATGTTACTTCTGAATAATGCAGCTTTCTAATGGTGAAAAAATTATTGCAATCGGTCCAGTAGTTTTTGAGTTTATTCATTACAAACATACAAAAATACAAAAATACAAATCTTTCCTCTTTATAATATTAGTATAGATATAGACTACAAACCTTAGCCTTTAGATCATCACTGTGCGCAAACTTGAAGCGACCGTGCTGGTACATGATCGGCACTTGGATGGTTTTGTCCTTGCTCACGTGGAAATCACGGTCGTTGCTCCATAGCTTATTGAATTTCTCCACCCATTTGCCCTAAATTCAGAAACAGTTATAAAATATTACTAAAAAAAAATGTTAATAACCGAGCCCAAAAAATCCGATAACGGATCTTTTTGATGAACAAAGTAATTAATTATGATACGTGTACATTTAGGAGTGGGAGCCATCCGCACCTCCGTAAATCCGGTGATAATGACGAGGCTACTCCAAGCCATCATCGTAAGATACATGTATGTATCTTTCTTTTACTAAGGAAATTCCTAATAAAATATTGCATTTGTGGCACTTGTACAGTAATTGAGATCAGCCAAGTGCGCAGGACATATTATAGTGCACAAGTGTGCGCGCAAACATAAGTGCACTCTCTATTCCGTCATTTAGATCAATGTATGTGATGTTGTGTAATATTTATTTATTTATTTATTTATTCCCTTACTCTCATAATTCGGTGAGACGGCAATCCGACATGACCAATGAGAGATCGGGCGCAGGACCACCGGCTTAACGTGCTTTCCGAGGCACGGGCGTTCAACCGACGACTTCCTCCTGGCTGAGTAATTTCATTACAGAAACACTCACACAAATTTCGCTCGACCCCGGACTCGAACCGGGGACCTCTCGGTCGTAATGCAGCACTTGCTACCAATAGACCAACGAGGCAGTCAGTATAGGTAGGTTATAAATGTTCTGAATCAATTCAGCATACACAGTCAAGGATTTATGATTTTGCTATGTGTAAAAGTCTAGTAGGTACTTTATTTTACAAGTACTTATTAAATATTTATAAAATAAACTAGGTATAACAAAATCCAGAAATACCTAAGAATTATAATAACATATGAAGTTGAATACCTTGAAATATACGGCATTAACAAAAACAGCTTGTGTGCTGCTATCAAAATCTTCTTTCTTTACTAAGTCCTTAATACGCTTGTTAGTGTGATCTTCCACCTAAAAATAAGTTAAGTTTGTTTTTAAATAAAATAGGTAAATATCACACATCATCACACATTGTACTTATTGAAGGAAGTAGCTTAAAAATCACTTCATCATCATCATCATCAGCAACATACCTACTGCTGGGGCACGGGCCTAACCTAAACTAGGTTGACATATTTTTCAGAGACTCGTCGTTTCGAGCTCTTTACAGCGCTCATGGTCATGGTCAAGACTAGAGATGACTGTTGTCTTTATAAGAAGTTTAATCACTACCGCCATTTGGTGAGATATTTTGTGCGTTCCAGTTCATGCACACAGAACTAGCGAGAGTACACGCGAGTTTAATCCGGAAAATTAGTTTTATTTCAAACTAGCTGTGCCAGCGACTTCGTCCGCGTTTCCTCCCGTTTTTTATCCCATTTTCCATTGTTTCTTTGCTCCTATTGGTCGTAGCGTGATGCCTATAGGCCTTCCTCGATAAATGAATGGTCTATGCAACACAATTTTTTTTTCAACTCGAACCAGTAAGTCTTGAGATGAGCGCATGTAAACAAACAAACTATTCAGTTTTAGAATATTAGTATAGATATGTAGTGATCACGCAAATAATAGACAATACTTACCCAAGCATTAATTTTATCAGCAGCATCAGCGCTTTTGCTAAAGTCAATATTCTTGACGTCGGAGTCAAAGACCTCCCTGGACATCTGTGCGTAGGTCTCATTTAGCTCCTTCTTTTCTGGTATGTAGACTGCATTGGCTACCATGAGCACTGCCCCGTCAGACGAACGCAGTTCCTTGTTCACAGTTGCGAAAGATTCTTTGATCTGGAATCATATATTTTTTTTATTATTATTATAATCGATTTATCAAAAACCAACAGTGCTTTACTTGAAATTGCTACAGTAGTCCTACAAAACTATTTGCATAGGTTCTCTGTGGGATCATCAGTCTCTTACTTACAAACTGTTTTAAAAAAACTATACGAGTATTGTAAAAAGTTAAGTTAGAAGATGATTTGCGATAACTTCTTAATTATTGTGTTACAATGCATTAGTGAATAGGCTATACAAGAAGAGGAAATAAAATTTTGATATTAGATTAATCTACTTCGTAAACGAATCAAAAGGAACGACTAGGGATTTTGAAGACACGGGTGTGTTTGTAGTACCTTGCTAGCTTTAGCTTGGTACGGGCATGTTATGAGGAGGGAAGAAAGCCATGTAGCTAGAAGAGTGAAGAGTGTGAATTCCAATGGGCGTATTAGTAGAGGAAGGCCGAAGAAGACATGGAAGAATTGCGTGAGAGATGATTTGGGAGTGAAAGGAGTAGACACAGAGCTGACGAGTGGCAGGCCCGAGTGGAACAAGTATACATAATACAAGGGCAGGAAAGTGATGGTGTGCTTGTAGTACCTTATTTTATGCTACACTAGCAACTATTGTCAAAATAATTTACAGTATATACTTACAGCTTCATCATTTGGCATGCCGATGGCTTTTAGGATCTCCTCATGGGTGGTCCCGACCGATCCTAACCCCAACTGGGCTAAAGGATTGAGGGCCGAGTAACCGGACATCACAATGCTCTTACCCGGACTACTGGCAGCCACAGCCTGGGAAGAAAAAAAATGTGTATTTTAAAAAAAATAACAAATGGGAGAATTGCCAAGTCCCAGCCTTAGACACCAGTGGACTGCCTTGGAGGAAGGCCTTTGAAAAGCAATGGGAAGTTATAGGTTAAATTAATAAAATGCTGTGACAATAAGCTGTTATACCTACCTATCCGATCGTTATACAACCACATCGATTGACCTTAATGGCGTCTTTTGGTCTTTAAAATGTATATTATTTTCGTTCAATGCTATTTTAGTAAGATTCGATTTTTAAAGCCATTTTGCGTAGACATTTGAACACCAATTTATTTGAGAACATAAAGATTGATATACTTGTGCATTAGATATGACAATCATATTTTGTCAAAATATACCCACATGGAATAATTTAGAGGTAAATTGTCGGTTTCCTGCAACCAACAACTTTTTGGCAACATCGTCATCGGCTGCGGCTAGGCCGATGGTGGACAATACTGAAAAAAGAAAAAAAAATGTAAAAAAAGGTAAGTAAAGTAATTACGGCAAAATATTTAAAAAAAAAAACTTTTATTTTGGGGTCATAAAACCCCGTCCTAACAATTAGGTACTAACACAAAAAATAATGTTAAATCCATTTAGTATAGCAGAAAGACTTGGTACAGTTACCTAAATATCGGCAATTTTTTATAGACGAGTAATTTTAATAACCACGTTTTATCAACTGATACTAATAATAAGTAAATACTTAGAAAGTAAAAAACAAAAAAAATTAATAAACCTTTCCCATTAAAACGCAATCAATGAAATGTATTAACTCTTTTCACGTTAATAGTACGAAAACGTATTAGATATTATGAATTTTATGTTTCTGTCAATATTTAAGTATTTCTGGCGACGATAGCTGAGCGATACGAAGAATATGACGATATATTCTTTGTTATATGAATAGAATTTACATTACATCGGAGCTAGTAGTAAGATTTGAGTGATCTTATTATTTAACAATAATTTATTAGAATAAACACCATTAATACAAACATTCAGTGTATCCCTGACTCCGCGATATTAGTAAAAAGTCGTGGTTCAGGAGCCAGTACTCGCTTTCAATGATTACATTAATGGTCCTAACTCTTTTTAAATAAAACATATACTTATATTTTTTTAAATATCTATAAGCTAACTCCTAATGATAAATGAAAGTTCAAGGAATTATTATTTGTAAAAGAATCAGTAATCGTCAAGCTTTAACTACAGTTTATTTAATTCTTTTTGACTACTAACGAATAATTAAAACATGATAAAAAACATACATATTATATGCAATATAAATATAACATCATGGGTTTGGCTGTTGGTTTACCCTTTGGTGCGCTCTCCAGGTATATATTATACTAACTAGGTTTAGGCCATAGGCCACAACAATGTTGTATTAAAAAGGATTGTTAACTAATAATTTTGATCAAAAGTTGTTTTGTTTCCGGATGTAATCTTTATAACGCATTATATTTATTATCTTTATTTTATCGTTAATCTATGAAAATATAATTTGTAATCTAATTTCCTTATCGCCCTAGTTTAGGGTAGGCCCGTGCCCAGCAGTGGGGACGTATATGGGCTGATGATGAATGGTTAAACATTTGTACAACCAAATACCTGACCTAGGCCACTTAGTTTCCTTCCACTGGTTAAGGACAAAATGACGCGATCATTTTGTTCCGACACCAGTAATATAGTACAATACTTTAAATTTATTACAACGACCACTAGTATTTATAATGTAGCTTGAAACAAAGGCTCATTGTGTGTGTGTTGCCTTGAAGCTAAACCATCTTAATTACATATACTGACCGCGCCATGCACGATATTATTATAATGTTGCTATTTTCTTTATGAAGCACATAAAACAAAACAATAACCGGGATGGCGATACAATATAACAGCAGAAGAGCAAGTTTTAGGAGAATTTATCGATCTTTCTCAAATATCATGAAAAAAATTATAATTATTATAATAGACAGTAAAAAAAATTTAAGAAAACAGTCACATTAATCATCTCTGATATCTACTTTCAAATCAATTTGTTAATTTTTATAACATGGATACTTTTGAATTAACTCTTCAATGTGGTGTGACGATGTCGCAACAAGATCATCAAATTTATTATCTTTAGAATCGATCACTGAGAAAATAAACAAATCAGAACAAAAAGGATAATGTTATGTTGATAAAAACTTGATAACGGTCCGATATCTGATAAAACGTTCATCGCTTGTAGATGAGCAACTAAACGCCTATTGAATTGAGTTATGGGCACAGTACTTACCTAATAAGTAGCCGAAAAACCCCATAACGCTGTGTACTCGTACCTCCCACAGTTATCGCAATGACACTGACAGTAGTTATTCAACGTCAAACTTTTATACTTCCATTCTTCATGTAATTTGGACTTCACAGATGACATCATAATGCTCCGGTGTTCCGACAAATGTCAAATAAAAAACTAATGTCCCGTTTTCACTGAACATGAATGTTCATAAATTGTGTGTGTTAACACGACTTCGTCCGTGTGGAAATGATTTATTAAAATAACCGATATTGTACCTTGTAAAATTAGCTATTTATAGTGCAAGTCCCGACACTGGTGCAGCCGTTTCGGAGATTCGCGAGAACAAACAGACAGACAGACAAAAATGTTTTAAAATATGTTTATGTCACTGGTACCCGACATAGATTCATACCATTTAGTAAAAAGTCGTTGTATTGAAGTTACAAACATACACTTACATACATTTTATTTGGTAGTATAGAAGTGAAATGCATCAATTTTAACTATTAGTTTAGCCAGTGAGAATTTGTATTGATATGAATAATATGAAAAAGGAAGATTCTGTTCAATTACCTTCGCGAGGTTTCTACAAATAACACATTTGTAAAATAACTCCGAGTATTGAAACGATAAATAAATTCCAATATCTTTCAATATCCGATAATTTGTTCCAAATTTAAAATCCATAGGTACTAATTGTAAATTTAAGCGTCGCGTCGTTTAGCGTCAAACATGAAATGATAGTGAAAGATTTTTTTGTACAAGATGACCTCACTCCACCTGATGGTAAGAGGTAGTGATATCCAAATATGAGGTCGACAGGCACAATAGACCATATTGGCCATAGGTACTAAAATATTTGTGTGTTTCGATTGAGCAGGTTCTAATTTTAAAACTCCCATACAAATGAAGGACTTGAGCGTCGCTTAAATTGCCAAATATTTCATTTTCGTGTCAACATTCGACCATTGATCTATCAAATATTTAATAGTCAGTTTAGTTTGTTGCCGGCGCGTCCATGTAAAGAGCTGGACTGGTAACAGGGAAAAAAAGCAACCGATTGTTGGCTTGAGACATGGCTTCAACCGCAATCATTGAACCATGTTTACATACATCAATTGCACAACTAGTTTTAAATCAACTCAATTAACGGTCATTGCGCTAATGTTTACTCGGATTCTGAATAGATACCGTATCGAGTTCAAGACCGCCAGAGGTTCCCAAACAGTATTATCTTGGTAGACCTCTTGACCATCAGTAGGGGGTATCACTACATAGTATAAAGCATAGTCGCTTACCGCGTCTGTATGCCGTCCCTGTGTATGCTTAAATCTTTAAAACTAAACTTGGGATTTTCATGCGTTTCTTTTTAATAGATAGAGGGATTTAAGAGAAGCGCGGGCGGGTCACTAGTAACTAAAATATTACCTTTGAAGTAAAGTCCTTTAACACTGATAAGAAATGCTCCAGACAATTTGTTATTTCTCAAAAGCTGTGATGGAGTTAATATGCTTTTACCAGATTTAGAAGAATCGTACAAAATATGTGGTGTCTAATAATTGATGGATTTTAGCTACCAGTGGTTCTACCACTCTTGTCATCTCTTCCAATCACAAAAATGCGAAGATCAACGAACTATTCAGTCGAATATAAAATTTAAATTGAACTATCGTTGATCCTAACTTTTTTATTGAGCCCCTTTGCCATCACGGACCTTAAGGGGTCAGAATATACCACTTTAGGAACCACGGGTCTATGTGAAACGGTCAAAGTTCCTAAGTTAACCCGGGCGGGGTAGATGAATGACGACGTCTGAGGCAATTGTGGATAATACGGTCGGAACTTGCAATCTCGCTGGTAATTTAATAGGCGATATCTTATTTATGCTGACGTTTTATGTGCACCATGAATTTATGGCCGCGATTGCTATTTACTTCGATTATGTTTGCCTTGTTACAACTAACAGCATTTGCGAGGTATCGTATCAATGAAAGAAAGTAAAAAGTCAAAATTATTTTATTTATATAGGCATTTTACACTTATAAATCGTCGGTGCAGTAAAAAAATAGTTTTAGTTTGTGATTATACCATCGGCCCGGAACGCGAATTCTACCGAGAAGATACCGGTATGGAACTGGATAGTAACTCTTTTTAACCGATTATCACATAACATTGAAAAGAGAAAAAAATTTTTATTATTACTATTATTACTATTTACTATTATTAAAAAGTATTTAATACTTTACTATTTATTTTTACTTTAAACTACTTTAATACGGGAAACATTAGCGTTAAAGTTATGTTATTTGCCCTACCAAATAACATAACTTTATAAAACAGCTTATAATTGACACCTAAATCAGAACTACTTTTATTATTATGTGATGGATACTTTATGCATGTTTAATGTGTTTAGTGAAACATACCGACCGGTTAACGCTAGCTCCTATAAAAAAAAAACGATTTTAGCACCAGCCTAAGAAATGAGGGGTGAGAGCCATCCGCTCCCCCGCAAACCCGGTGATGATGACAAGGCTAGTCCAAGCCATCATCGTTTGTCAGTTAGGAAAAAAAAAACCAGCCTAAGAAGTATAATTAAAATATAATTAAACTAATAACAGGCATGACTTCTGTGCGACTAGTTGATTGACTTTTTAATGAAATAATCTGGATTCGATTACCGCTAAGATCATTTGAAAAAGTATTCGGGGAAGACATTTGCAGTTATCGTTATCTAGGAGGAAAATCTTTGTTAAATGAGGAAGAAGTTGGTTTGTAGTTATGTCTTTGAATAGATTCTTTGATTTTTTAATTAACTTTAGCATTAAGTTGATGAGATCAAACAGTGTAACTATCTCATTTGCAATGTTTTTTGAGAAAATTATATAGGTATCTTAAAAACTTAGTGGGTATGACATACCCCACCTCACTCACGCCGGGTTAAATGTACCTATTGAATTCAAGCAGGTGCTAAGTCAATAGTGGCCAAATAAAAGACGTACGATATTATTTATTCATTTATTCATACATTCTCTGTCTCTATGTAAGAAAGTACCTACATTTCAGAAGGAGGTAAATGTAATAAAAATATTGTTTTACAGGAAAATGCGAATGTTAAAATATTGAAATTTGATACGGTTGTCTCCCGCTTCCTTCTCGACGTCATTTGTGAAGGAAATTACAGTATGTGAAGTGACATGCGATAATGTAACGTATTTTGGTACTTTAATACGCGCTCGCACAAAAAAGCATTTTGCGAGATTGAATCGTCGAATTATTAAAATCGAACGCCGAGCTCGTATTTTTTGCTAGCGTTTGTTTACCGTCTAGTATCGATTCCGTGCTCCTCGCTTTTATGCGATAATACGGAAAAATTGGCAAAAATATGGTAATATGGAAGAATGTAAGAATGAGAGATTCCTCCGATTTGATATATGTTCAAGGAAAGATATTCTACGACTGAATACGCGATTGCACATTTCGTTATTTGGTTACGTACCGAAAAAAATATAGTTGACTAAGATTTATTATTTCCGTATGTTTCATTAGAACGAGTGCAATAAGGATAATCAAGAAGTGTGCAATAAGGATAATCAAATCAACCAGAGAAAAGAATAAGTAATAAAATCTAGTGTACTTACACACAAGCAAAAGTATGGAAGTTTGGTCTTAAATTTGTAAGTGATTTCAAACTGCGCGCGAATGTGGGTTTTCGCATTACAAAATTTGTCTGTAACAATAGTTTTGCTAAATACATATTTCAATTGTTAGGCCATTAAGCAGAATATAATGCGTCAAAGTAAATAAAAGAAGCAAACACTATCTCTACACAAATCAAAAAGCTCATCAAACACATCTGCGAGCGTAATTAATTCGACAAATAACTACAACCGGATAGAGGAAGATCCCAGAGCCGCCAGACATCACTTATTTTCTAATGGACAAAATATATACGATTGAGTAGTGGTGGGGTGTACTATCATCATATGACTAGTTGCTACCTTGACCAGACGGCCATTTTTCAGATATCAACCAATCAAGGTACATAGAAACACTGCTCACCTCACTTAAATTCTGATGGCTGATTTTAACATATATTTCACACAATATCATTAAAAATCTGGTTTTATTACTCCCAGACACATGCGGTCGGCGGTTTTACCTTACAGACGCTTTAAAGCTATGAAAAAAATTTTACTTTTACTTAATTTTACTTATTTTGTGATGCTTGATTTTTAAATATGTCATTCAAACAACTATTTTAATACGTTTTGCAAACGGACAGACCGATCCAAGGGGCCAAACATTCACCAGACCCAACTGTTTTAGATTTTTTTTTTAAATTGAATTTAGTTAAGTTTTTCTAATAAAATAGTTTGTAAGGTACAATTCTATAATTATTGCGGTCAGATGAGCACTTTTTTTGTTGTTTGAATAACATATATAAAAATCAAGCATCAGAAAATAAGTAAAAGTAAAATTTTTTTCATAGCTTTAAAGCGTCTGTAAGGTAAAACCGCCGACCGCATGTGTCTGGGAGTAATGAATCCTGATTTTTAATGATATTGTGTGAAATATATGTTAAAATCAGCCATCAGAATTTAAGTGAGGTGAGCAGTGTTTCTATGTACCTTGATTGGTTGATATCTGAAAAATGGCCGTCTGGTCAAGGTAGCAACTAGTCATATGATGATAGTACACCCCAACACTACTCAATCGTATATATTTTGTCCATTAGAAAATAAGTGATGTCTGGCAGCTCTGGGATCTTGGACCATGAGGACTGCCCGCCCCACTTTGTGTCCGAAGGGCTGATAAGGGCGTCAGGTGTCGTCGCATAAATCTCTTCATTCGCACTATTACGTTTGGGCGCCACCTAATTAATTACACAGTGTAATTCTGGATTTAGTAACGTGATATGTGATGGGTGTGTTTGTTAAGCTAGCAACAATCAAATGAAAGCTTTACAAACCTTCCTGTTAAATTCCTAAATCTACTTAATAAAAAACCGTATCAAAATCTATTGCCTAGTTTTATAGTTTTAAGCATTCATAGATCCCTATGAGAAAGCAACTTCGTTTTATACTATGTAATGATACATATATAAAATATCCTAAATACGTACGAACTGTCTTACGATTTCATTAATTTACATGTATGAATTATTTATATAATATGACGGTGTTTATAACGACAGTGTTATTTTATCATCATCATCATCATCAGCCCATTTCACAGTGTTATTTAATTGTGATTTATTTTAATATTGTTTTCATTTAATATTGAACATTTACTCATTATTGTTATTGTTTAAAGCCTATACGAATGTAATAACAATGCTCTGGGTTACCACAATGTGATAATATAAAAAAGGGTGACAAAATAAGGTTTATTTTCGGCCATTACATTTCATTTTAAATTTATTTTTTCTTTTCCTTAACCCTCTGCGCGAACCCGGCCCCACTAGACCGACTTTTATGATAACTAGGTAATATTTTGTATGTACAACATGCGACAAACTCGAAAACTGCCAAAATATGTTCAACGCAACTTACCCATTGTGTCAAACCTATGCCTTGGCCGTCGCTTTTTCCAGCTATTGTTCCCCTATTTATTTATACATATACCTATATATATACATAGTTAGCTCGTATCCAGGCTTCGGCAGAGCAGGTGCGCCATTGTACGGGCACTCGGTTTGCGGCTAATTGCTACTCTTTCAAGCTGCAGCTAACAAGAAAACGCTGTTAAGACTTCTCGGCATTGTTCCTTAATTGAACTTGTTCCAAGCCCGGTATAAGCGAGCGTCTAACGGAATATTCAATGGTAATTTATTAATTAACGGTGCAACGCGGGGAATTGATGGCATTGTATTGTGAAAAGATTGCGCGTCTAGATAGATTGTGTTGCATAAGAGACAACAGTTTCCGTGACAGATGCGATGGTTTTGTTTAGTATTAGAATAACACAGTCAGGTACACTACCTACCTTTTATAAGCCTTTTGTACTGACTGACTACGATGAAAAGCATCGATAGCCGAGTGGTTAAGGTCGTTACTGGTCATGCGAGAGGACAAAAGTTCAAACCCCACCACTGTGTTTTCAAATTTCAAATTCATATGTACGATACAACGCTTTAACGGTGAAGGAAAACCCCGTGAGGAAACTTGCACACCTACGAAAAAATGCTATGGTTGTGTAGTTGACGCACTTGCCTAGCGTGGTTGACTAAGACCTGATCTCCCTAGTTTAGGGTAGGCCATGCCCCAACAGTGGGGACGTAGCCTTGTCATCACTGGATTTTCGGGGGAGCGGGTGACTCTATTCCTGCCATTTCATTATGCTTGTAGTGTAGGTAAGTGTTAGATTTTAAACATGCTTATATATTTCTAATCGAATGACGTTCTTATAAATTTGCATTTACTAAAAATCGTTCGTTTCGTAATCGATTATCATACTTTACGTTTTTTTCTCTTAATAAATATTCACTGTATTATAATTATTAGTACCGGGTGGGAATCGAACCCATGACTCAGAGCTCCACGGTCAGTACAACCAGACTCACATCTCATTCACTCGCCAATGTCGCTATCAGCTAAATTTACTGGTCGACTGGTCCCTGAACGTCAATTCATTTAACTGGCAAAGACAATATAAATCATGACGCCGCTCAATACAAACAATGGTTTCGCCCATAAAGATAACACTGAGGTGAAAGGTGGGCGGCATTAATCTGCCTTGCAACCGTTTGTTCCTCTGAAAGCTTCATTAGAGCACAAAAGGGGGTCTATCAGCTAGTTTCCGTGGTTCCTTACAGTTATACTTTAACAAATTGGTGTAGTAACGTAGGGTGCGGAGGTAATGTTCGGACAATGCGCGCAGACTACCAGAATTGCTGAGGTCACTCATACATGACTAGGGCTGGCGAATAGGGACTTATCATCGAGTCCGTTTATGGGAGTTCTGTTGGTCTATAAATTTAAGCATATTAAGTTATATTACGGGACAGAGTTCAAGAGCAAGAGCAAAGCAAGGAGCTAAAGAAGCTCTACGCTTTAAGTAATAAAGCGGTGGTTCGAACGTGCTTTCGAGTTTCGGTTATAACTTTCGTAAAACCGGCATTTATTGATTTTAATAAAAAATAACTAAATCAAATCAAATCAAACCAAATAGTTTTTATTGCAATTGTAGGTAAGCATACAGGTACGGATCTTAAACTGAGTATTGTACTGCTATAACTTGCCAAGTGGGTGGCGTGCAATATTTATACAAACATCAAAATAATGTAAAATTGTTAGCCATTATAGCAGTCGGCATGCAATTATTTATAGTGTTCATATTAGTTTAAACATACTGTATACATTAGAAATAAAGTAAAAAAAAATACTAAGATAGAATCATTTAACTGCGGGAAAACAACTACTAAAATTTCACGGTGTATAGTATCCTTTTTGATCTAATGAATCTAGAGTTCTGTTCCTTAGTTGAAGAGGAAACTTTTCTACCCAACTGAGAATGCAGTTAAGATTGTTTTCCAAATTACAAGAAAAACACTGGTATTCCTCGTATTACGAATGTATGATTTAGTTGTTTGACTTTACATTACTGCATTCTTTTTTATTCGGGAGTAGAGCTATATTTGTAGATTGGATACCGGAAATAAGGCGTATTGCAATAGTTGCCCCTGCCTGTATGATGAGAAAAGAGTGCACTAATCATCCTAATCCTGACTAATGATTTTTTTTGTTTGAATCAGCAAACAAGATAACTCATTTGGCATTTTGCATACACTATAGTACCTGCACACCTGCTACACCTGTGCTCTATTATAAAATATACCATACCACTCTGCTTCTAATCACTCAGTCGTCTTCTCCAAGATAGATACTTATCGTTGATATAAAAAATATTAGGACCTAAATTTTTCCGAATATCAAAAAGTGTTCATACTCACTCCAATACTAACTTACCACGATCTCGTGTTACATCCTGTTGACAACCCTGCCGATGATGTTACAATCCAGTTTACGGTGACATTCTCGACCTTATGACGTGAGCAGTACGGCCACAAACTTACAATCGAGTCACGGTGGCACCATTAAATTTGGCTGTGTCGGAAGGGGTAGCCCCATAGTGTATGGGGCTATTTGGGTTAGCTAAAATACTGAAGATAGTCCGGACATGGTCTCGCATGTAAGCGATGTGTAGTGCTTGTTGTCCCCATGTATCGATAGCGTTTGTCTTTTGTTAAACTTTGTGGGTTTACTTAGAGGGTGACCCTGTTATGTTTATTGAAGGAAATAGAACATAGAATAGATAAATTCAAGAACCAGCTTTTTTAATTTAATGTGATGTATCTTTAAATAGAAATCATAAATAATGTAAAAATAAATACGATTTTTTGCGGTTAAAACGTTATTGAATACTGGTTACCTAACGAAGAAGTTGTTTAAAAATGTACCAAAGCATAGGGGTCATAAAATAACAACAACAGAAATTTATAATTACGAAATTTATTAAAAATGTTAGTTTGCGGCAGATTATTCTTGCAACAGTCTTAAAATATAGTCTTGAGTCAATTAGGCATCCTGAAAAATAAAAAATATATTAGTTTTATACTCTGTGTATACCTACTATAGAATTCAATCAGATATCTTTTCATCTCATTAGATTAGCAAAATTATTAAACGAAACAAAATTTAATGTTAAAATTAGATCTCAAAATGAAAATTGAACAAAAAGTTTAAAGCAAACACATTAAAACACAGGTCATTGATTAGCTAGTAATATTAAAATTTATAAAGAACATATTTTTTATTAGAGTTTAATTTAATATTGAAATCATTTTGATGCGTAGGAATACAAAAAAAATGTGAATGTATCATACAATACAATTTATATTTAGGAATTAAAATATGAAATACTGGCCAATCAATGACGTTATTTTGTAACGTCATACAAAAAGATGCACACCTCATGCATTTTCCTTAACCAATCATGAGGAAATCCAACACACGAAAAGTACCCACAACCTCCATGCATCAGACAAAAAATAAACAAGCGAAGTATTTGTATGTGTTATTGTTTATTTCTGTATTGCGAATTTCAGCTCGCGCGCGGATTTAGCCCGCGTAAAAACACACAGCTAGCTGTGTGTAAGATAACCATTTAGAGTTATCCGTGCGCCAATCCGCATGTAAGCAGAAATCCGCATTTAAGTAGAAGGGCATAAAAGCTTTGGAAACCACACATGATGCGACTGCATTATGATGGCTTAGTTATAATTTTTATATTATCTTGTATTAATTCATTCGGTAAAATAGCTCTAGGGTGTATTATGATTAAAAAAAACTGTATTACATCAATAATAATTATAAAACAAATACAAAGATTATTATAAGATAATAATTACTGAACATAGACGAAGAAAAGAAGAGGTGAAGTAAGCAAAATATTCATAACGTAGAAGCAAAATGTACTATATACCTAAACAAGAAGGCTGATGAAGAAGGTTTAATGGAAATGAGCGGAATATTAACATTTAACTTCCGTTAAAAATAAAAATCTCACAAGCGGCATTAAAAAAAAAGGAAAACAACATCAATTTGACCCGAAAGCGTTTGTGTTGAATCGGCGCTGGGAATATCCCCATAGAAAAGCGAACACATATTTAAATATACTCAATTTAGAAGCTCACAAAAAACTACAAGGAAAACTATTGAAAATTACAAAGCTAGTACCTATTCGTGTTAACGCGTAGGTGCTAAGTTTATAAATTAGTTTACTTTTGACATTTGGCGAACTACCTAAAACGTGACTGCGCCAGTAAATAGTTGGTTTTCCTTGTTCGCCAAGAAGAAGAGGAATGGATGGTCAGCCTTAAACGAAATGGGGTCTGCTTCTGGCAGTACCGCACTTAAGAACGCTATTCCGTAAGCTGAAAATATTAAACGATCACATAAATACTATTTATATATTTTTAAGTTTATTTGTGTAGGTATAACACAGTCGCTCCTGACATCCGTAACATAGGTGTCTTAGCAACTTTCTCGGAATCAGAACGATGTATGTGACATTGGAGGATGTTTAAATTTATTTATTAAATACGCTGTTATACTCTTACTTTAATCGTGCCCGGTTAAAATAAGATATTTACCAAGCAGCTGATCATAATATCAGGCATTTGACATGTAGGTTTTCTTTTGTAATGATACCATATTACGTGCCAAATGCTCTTGTCATCTCAGCCTATTGCACTGCTGTGCATAGGCCTATTCCAAAGAGCATTTAGTTATTATATATATTTACAGTGTGTATTCATTTCTTGTTTGCGAATGTTACTATTCGGAAAAACTTACCTACTTACAGTACGTAGGTACAGTTATTTCCAAGAACCAAATAATTACATTTTGGTATGAAAGTATTTGAACTGTTAACGGAAATTCGGAGCCAAAAACCAAAACAGCAGGAAGATAAGTGACCAGAAAAATGATAGAGCATAATGATTCATTATCAGAAATGATAAAGTAGTAGATTCCCTTGAAAGCAGTGATTGTTTTAACTAAACTATTTCAAAATAAGGTACAATATACAATGTACCTTTTTTATGAGTTAGAATTAAATTTTATAACAAAACAGTGCGAAAAAGGATTTATAGTCCCCATTTAACCATGACAAGGTAGTATTTTAAAGGTGCAATAAAAACCCGAAATAATATATGGTTCCAAGATACTTTAAATTAAGTAAGTACCGAGAAATGGACTGCTGCATTAAATAATGCACTATCTTTAGCTACGATGAATGCGACGAACGGATGGTCAGCGACAAAGCGACTTGGCGGAGGCGTCGGAATATATGCAGTCAGGGATACTACATATGCTGTAGATAGGAAACATAATACATATAAATATAATTAAATATTGATAAAACATTTGAAGATAATAAATACATCGTAAGACTATTTACATTGAAGTGTATTAAGCTTATATTAAATCTAGAATTTTAAAATTGTAAATGTCACATAATTATTTGTGCAAGGGATAGTGCTGTTTTAGATACAATTATTTGGTCTTATGCAAGCAACATGCGCCGTATGTATTTCAAGGTATTTTTTTATTAATTTAATACGAGACATTTCCGCCTGCTTGTTTACCTAGGATTTATAAGCTCCGTTGAATAATTGGGTATTATTTTGCATTAGATATAGGACGAACGGGTGATCTGCGTCGAATACTTTTCTTGGTGTTTGTGAACCGATTGAACTATACGACTCGACTAGAAAAGCTGTAAATGGGAAAGATAAAAATTACTAAAATGTGGCAGTATTAAAAATCAGATTATTTGTATTCACACGAACGTTACAGAATGGGATTAGAAGGATAAAGACTGTAAATAATGTTTAAAAATTTAATTCGCTCACTGCGAACAACCAATATTATAATGTAACCTTGATTACAATTTTATTTGACTCTTTAGACATTTCAACAAATAATAAAATAATTTCAAACTGTCATTGGTCATTCAATAGAAAACTGAAAATCACAGTTCACCCGAGAACATGCCAAAATATCGGGAGCTAATAAAAACAAAACAACATGGTAAATATCCCGGACATTTTCAGTATCCAAAATTTAATTTTTCTTTTCCAATTAGCAATTTAAAAAATAAGTTTCTTTTTAGTATGCCTACATCATCTTAATACCAATAGTTATCATAACACGTCATACATAATATTTGGAAAATATATACACAAAATAAATTATATATACCTATAGAAGTATTCAGCGTTTTTTGTGCATAAGCAACATGCATGTACCCTTCAGATGTAAGTATTATTATAATAATAAATATCATACATCCTCGTCTACCTTTGGATTATTATGCGATCCGATAAATAATGTTTCTTGGCCTCCTTTTAGTTCGAAATAGAAAGGCCTGTCAGCCTTAAACTGTTTTGGTGGTGGGCTAATTATAAGGCTGTAATTGACTATTCCGTAAGCTGTAAAAAATACAAAATAACTAATTGAATAATATTTTAGACTTTCGCGTTCCATTACACTAAATATTAGTCTTTATGGTTCTACACGGGCGGCGCCAGTTCGCTCGCGACCATGATTGGTGTAACTTAGTCGAAACGTCGGGCAGTAAGTAGCTATGTAATTGCTACTCCTAATATCGCGTGTAGACCCATAAAGACTAATATTTAATTGAATAATATTACAATATTGGCAAGACTGCCTCGTCTGTGGATTGGACAAAAGTCGTGGACTCTATTCATCATTCGGATAATACTACTGTATTATCCGAATTTACTAAGCAACTTACTTCTGAACTGTTTTCTGAATCGTAACAATTTACGTATATGATTTTGTGTGATATTTATTATTATTAAATAAACCCTACATTTATTGTGTAATAAACTAAGCTTGTTCATCATATACAAAAGAAAATACCAATACCCTGATATGTTATACAAAATGTGTATTTGGAAAAAATCAATAGAATAAATTGAATACATAATTAAATATTCACGTTTTCTTGCGACATGCATTATAGCCTGAATATATGTGAAAAATATGCAAACATCATACATAATTTCCTACCTCAGGATTGTAATGCAATCCGCTAAATAATATTTCTTTGTGTCCTTTTAGTTCGAAAAAGAAAGGTCTGTTAGCCTCAAATCGTTTCGGTTTCGGTTTAATTATAAGGCTAGCTGGCATGATTCCGTAAGCTGTAATAAATACAATATAACGTATTGAATCATTTACAATAATAAATTAAATGGGCGCATTAGACAGTGAATCTCTCTCATAGTATTGTCTATTTTTATTTGCGCGAGCACTACACATTTGAAATAAAACTAATTTTACGGATTAAACTCGCGTGTATTGGTATTCTAAACATTATTTAGAGATCCGACCCGAGCGCTGTAAAGAGCTAATTGAATCCAATCCACGACGGATTCGATTCCTAGTCGGAATAAATATTAGTGTCATGAACATCTGTATTTTGCCGGGTCTGGGTGTTATATATTTAAGCGTATTTATGCATACCACAGTTGTTTCTTAATTCCGCAACACAAGTGCTAGTTTGTTAGTTAAAAAATAATTTAGTTAGTTTATTTTGCTAGTTAGAAAATAGCATAAGCTATTTCCTTCGGAATCGGGACAATGTACTACGAACATACATAATGTTATGTTGAGTGATATTTATTATTATTAAACTTTTTCTCGACTGTAAGCGGCATGCATGTAGCTTCGAAAATATTTATGTATTTATAATAAACGTCATATTATTATCTACCTTTGGATTGTAATGCAATCCGCTAAATAATATTTCTTGGTTTCCTTTCAGTTCGAAATAGAAAGGCCTGTTAGCCTTAAATTCTGATTTAATTATAAGGCTTAAAGATGGTGGTATTCCATAAACTGTAATAAATACAATCAAATTTATTAAGGTTTATTTGACTGGCTCGATGGCGCATTAGATAGTGCTCATCTCTTTCATCCCTTGCGCAAGAATCGTGGATTCGATTCCCACTCGTGATAAATATTTGTACGATGAACATCGATGTTTTTGCCGAGTCGGGGTGTGTTTTTTATATCTTTATTATATGTATATATAGGCACCACTGTTGTTTCTGATATGCGAAATGCTCTAGCAACTTATTTCGTAATCGGGAAAATGAATCTGATGTTGATATTTATTATTATTAAATAAACCCTACACTTATATTGTGATAAATTATGTTGATAATACCATGATATGTCATAAAAATATATAGACAGAATAAATAGTACAGGAAAAGAAATGTTCAGCTTTTCTTGAGCTTAAGCAACATGCATTTAGCCTCTAGAATGTAGTCTAGATAATATTATGTAAAATTATGTATTTATAATGATCATACATCCTTTTCTGCCGTTGGATTGTAATGCAATCCGCTAAATAATATTTCTTGATTTCCCTTTAGTTGGAAATAGAAGGGCTTGTTAGCCTTAAACTGTTTAGGTTTTGATTTAATTATACGGCCGAAAGGTACTATTACTTGGTAAGCTGCAAATACAATATAACTCATTAATAAATAAAAAAAAATAGTAACGACTTTACATAACCTTTTAAATACTGACAAGTGGCCGCCCATGTCTTCATCCGCTTAGAAATGTGTAAATTGAAATCGCCTATAAGCATATAATAAAGGAACAAACTATGTGTGGGTGTGAATATGTATTTACGCGTAGATTAATAGCTCTGGTTATATGTTTTATCGTGAGAACCCCGTACAGAGACAATTTTTATTTTTACTTACACACGACACAACGGTACATGATGTTATTATGACCGATTCTTTTCTAGTATACAAAACAATACAATTTTAAGATATTTCCAGTTGCAACGAAAATGACTTAATTCAATCGACCCTCAACCTCATGGCGATGTTATAATATCAGTATAGATTTCTCAATTCATAGTAAATACTACATAGTTAAACATAAAATATTAGTTCACTCTTGTTTGAACACTCTCCGCATGCAACCACTATAAACAATCATCATACACTATCTTATGCTTTTGGGTCAACTTGGACTCCAGTGAAGAGTGTCGTCTGTTTTCCATTCAGTTCGTAATAGAAAGGTCTGTCAGCGTTAAATTGTTTAGGAGGAGGTTTCACATAACCCGCACTCGCAGCGAATCCGTAAAAGGCTGTAATAAGTGAAGATTTGATGTTGTACACATTCATAGATACAAAGACCTCCCCACAGACCTTCGCCACTCCCGCCTATTCCCCATAGTGCATTAAGCACTGTTTTTGTTATAAAAATAACAAAATTAAGAATACACAGTTTCGTGCCTAGTAATAAATCAACGAAAGTCGACACATAGACGACGGAAAATCCACTAATTCGGTGGCAAAATTGGTATTGTCTCTTACATTGTCATTCATGGGTTTGATTCCCAGCCGACACAAACAAAGTTTTTGTTTGTGATTTGAATATCCGTAACTATGTTTTGAAACGACAGGCAGGAAGTATTTATGTATTTGCATAGTATATATTGTTTTTAATGTGTATGTAAATATTTAGAACACTCACACCTAACAACGAATGTATGTACTTAAATACTTGTAATTTATAAAGCAAATAATTCTAATCTCAACAGGTTTTTATTTGTAAAATACGCATCTATACATACTTATATATAGTTTATATACCATACAGATAAAGGCAAAGATCAAACATAATTAAATAAAGAGTATTGTTCGAAATAAAAAGTTCCTAAAATCTGCGTTTGCCATGCTTTTTGCTTGAGCTAAAGCAGCATGCATGAAAATATAAGGTTCAGTTATTATAAAACTTCATACACTATCTTGGGCCAGTGGGTTGTAATGAATTCCGTTAAATAAAGTTTGCTGTTTTGCTTTCAGTTCGAAAAAGAAAGGCTTGTCGGCTATAAACTTTTTCGGTTGTGGTTTTATTACAAGGCTAGCTGCAACGATTCCATAAAATGCTAGAAAAACAAATTCACAATATTTATGAATTATTTTACAATGACGTACTTTGCTACTTTGCCGCTGTTGCTGTTATATTCTTATGTCTGTTATATGTATCTTAATTATTATCATAAGTTTCAGTTTCAGATGACTGAATAAAAATAAATCTATAAAAGGAGAAGCTGACTAACATACATATCTACGCAGGGCCTAAACGTTAAGGATTAGACACTTGAAAACTTGAGAGTACGTATACTTTAGTAGATTTATGAAATGTGACTAATTCCGAGCATAATCTCTGACTTTATTTCCTCTCTCAATACCTAGCTTCCGTGAATCTTAGCTAAACTATTAGGTAATACTTGTTTTTACGATGAATAATTGTAACTTTATTATTATTTGTTTAATTGTAACATGCTTCATGAAATGATTAACGAACGAATGAATGATGAAATTTATTCTAGTTTCAGATTTTTGATAAATATACTGAGTTAATAAAATCCTCTTTTTATGTCCGAAAGCACCATGCATGTAATAGGTATAAAAAACTTCATACACTATATTAAGGCACTGGATTGTAAGAAACTCCATTAAATAAAATTTGCCGTTTTCCTTTGAGTTCAAAATAGAAAGGCCTGTCAGCTTTAAATTTTTTCGGTAACGGGTACGCACTTATCAACGCAATTCCGAATCCTGTAATGTATAAAATAATGTATTTTATAAGCAATTTATATATGAAATCGACTAACCCGCACTTGGACAGCGGGGTCGACTAAGGCTTTATCGCCTTAGTTTAGGGTACGCCCGTGCCCCAGCAGTGGGGACGTATATGGGCGGATGATGATATATACTATTGTGATTAAGCTCTAACATTTCCTTGCTATTTCAATGAAAAAAAATACACATTATAATATACAAAATCCCGGTTTCCTACGTATTGTTCAAGAGTATTTTGTATCCGCATCCCGATAATCAAATACACAAAAAAATTATAGATAAATTTGAAACCACTCTTCTAATATTGTATTTTATATTGCTTTTAATATGAATATGAAATATAATGAATTCCAGGAGGTAAGATCGAAGAAGACCAAAACCGTGCACTATTCGCTACATGTGAAAAATTTAAAAAATATATTTATTGTTACATTTTCTGCGTAACTTCCGCTGAATAATATACCGGATCTGGTTTGCAAATGAAAAACGAATGGTCTGTCGGCATTGAATGTTTTGGACATTTCTAGGATTGCACTTTCGGCGACCACAATATATGCTGTAAAAAGTAAACAAAGCTTTTGTAATATGAAAACATGTTATATGGTAATATATGTATACACTTTAACTTAAACACATAGTTCATATCATACAAAGTTAAGTATTTGTTAGGATTTTGTATACATTTGACACTCAAAGCGTTACATGATTTTGATAGTATTTTTACTGCGATAGAAACCGATTAGTAGAATTATTTGAATATGTGACGATGCATTTATGTACTTATTATTTATTTATGTAAACGGTTAATTTGTTGTGCTTTTAAGCGATTAATGCTTTTGTGTAAGATCATTTTAAATTTTATGATGCACAGAGACTTTGAATTCATGCTATAATTTTGCAAAAAGTAGGTAATTGTCCCAAGAAGCCTGCCTCATACAGGGAGATTTGCGATGTGAAGGTAATTTTTAAGGTTACTTTTATTTTTCTATTGAACGGATTATTGGAAACGAGCAAGATTGATTGAAACATAGAAAAAAATATTGAAAGTATGAGATGTCCACACTATTTATAAATTTATTGTATTTTATTGTTATATAATACCATGTACAAGTATATAAAATTATCTATTAGGTAGGTATATTTCAGTGTTTCCTATTATCCTTCCAACGCTCTAAAAGTATAAACTAAAAAAAATATTACTTTAATCTTTAGGTTCAATTACGGCTCCACGAAATATGAATTCCTTATTTTTGTTCCTTATATCGAAATAAATTGGTTTGTTCGCTTTAAAATCGTAGAACAATCTGCCCCCGACAATTCTGTTGTAAAACCCTGGAATGTTAAATATTTGTAAGCCTTCGGATATGTATGGTTACATACCATTAATAAATGGATCATGACAAGGGTTTCTTTTAGTTCATTGACTTCCAATGTTAATATCGTTGTAAAAGAAACATGGTAACAAGTACGTATGCATCAAAGTTATTTACAACACGTTTAACATGCATTTTTTACTATAACTTATCCGTTAGGAGTTGAATCATCTGTATCATGAAGTTTTAGTAATGTATATTAGTAGTATTTATATTTTATAGCGTTTACCGTGACGAAATGTTTTGATAAAAATATTTTTTTTACATTAAATCGAACGAAGAAATCCGGTAAAGACAGCTGTGTCTTTGTCCGAGCCGTGTTTAAGTAATTCGAAGTAAAATGGCCGATTTGCAATAAATGGAGGAGCAGAGCCACCGAAGATACGATCCGTTCCGTATGCTGAAAAAAATTTCATTGAAAATAATATTCATTTTAGTACATGTATATAAATGAAGCAAGAATTTTGTGGACTTTAAAAAAAAAAATTTTTTACAATCCAATTTTCGATAACCCTGCAACAAATTATTTTTGACATTTTAATGTTAGTACGCAAACGATAGCGGATCTATGTTGGTACTAAACTTTTTGTGAAGTATATTTAGCGTTTCACGTGAAATTATTAAAATAGTCAAAATAAAAGTGAAATTGACAATATAATTTAAAGAGAAGCAATTGTTTGCTTGTAAATTAACTAGATGTAAAAGACCAGTTGCTATAATATTAATTTTATTTCTTACTTGAAATGGAAAATATGAGAAATTCAATATAAATATAAGTATCATTTTGCTTAATTAATTCGCAGCTTTTTTGTTAGTTATCTTGCGTATAGGAAAGAACTGTCAGCTTATGGCTGGCTTATGACATTTTTGGAAGATACCTAATACTCGACCTCTCCATACCGCAAATCTAATGGACCATGACAAGGGTTTCTTTTAGTTCAATGACTTCCAGTGCTTATAACGTATAAATTATAGTAAAATTTTACATGCATTTTTTTACTATAATTTATACGTTAGGAGTTGAATTAGGTATCTGTGTCATGATGTTTTAGTAATGTATATTAGTACATAGTATATTTTGTAGCGTTTACCATAACGAAATGTTTTCATAAAAATATTTTTTTTACATTAAATCGAACGAAGAAATCCGGAAAAGACCGCTATATCTTTGTCCAAGCCGTGTTTAAGTAATTCGAAGTAAAATGGCCGATTTGCATTAAAAGGGGGAGGAGTAGAGCCGCCGATGATTCGATCAGTTCCGTATGCTGAAAAACATGTAATTGAAAATGTAATATTTATTTAAGTAAGTACCTACATAAAAATGAATTATTTTTTGGATTAAAAAAAATTGACATTACCAATTTTCGACACCATGATTACAAATTAGTGTTCACATTTAAAGTTAATACGCAAATAATAGCAGAAATATGTTGGTACTAAACTTGTTGTCATGTATTTTTAGTGTTTCACGTGAAATTATTAAAATAGTTAATATAAAAGTGAAATTGACAATATATAACTTAAAGAGAAGCAGTTGTTTGCTTGTAAAATAACTAGAAGTAAAAGACCAGGTGCTATAATATTAATTAATTTCTTACTTTAAATGGAAAATATGAGAGGCATCTTCTTTATTAGTTATCTTGAATTGCTTTGTTACTCAGTGCCGATTAGATTATATAACTTTTTGAAGACTTTTTTAGACTTTGAAAACCTTTCGATGTTAATTTTTATCTACTTATTGGATAATTTATTAACTAATGGCGAGTAATTTATAAGATAAATATTACATTTTTTATCATTTGAAATAAATATACCTTATTATAGGGTTAAAGTGATAAAAGTACTTGTTAGTTAACGGTGTCTATATATTTATTTCTATGTCCAAAAAATTAACTCTTGTAAACTCCGATAAATATTATATTCTTTTTATGTATTAATGCGTAGAGGAAAGGTTTGTCAGCCATGAAAATTTTTGGACGATAATACTCGACTTCTCCATACCGAGTATCTAATGTAGTATCTGTAAGATATTAAAACATACTCATATGAACACTTATTCCTATACTTTAAATTGGCCCCTTATTATTGTTAGTCTAGTATTAGTAGCTTAATTATATGATATTAATATATTTTTATCTAATTCTCAAGTTATTTTCCATGAACTACACAATTGCATTTTTAATGTATATTTATTTATATGTGTGCATTGGAAGCTATCGAAGTTTAAAGAGATTAAGGAACATGCTTAAAATTACTGTTTCAATTTACTTATGCGTAGAATCTTCCGTTAAATAATTGCTGTGAGGATTTTAGCGAAAAATAAAAAGGTTTGTCAGCTTTGAATACTCGCGGCGGCAAGTGTATGTAATGTGCCCTTCTACTAATGCCGTAGGCTGTAAACAAAAGTTTCGTACACATTGCTTTAAAATAAAGTTAAAAAAAAAACTCGTATTGAGGGCGTATCATACTGATCTTAACTCAATTAAAAAATGTAGGTATACTTCTACTACTGTTACTGTCCTATATTTTGGAATATTATGAACACTGTTATTCGGATTTTATACTGAAAAAAAAAGGTTAGTTATCTAAGAAACAAGGTCGTGTATTATGGTTGGTCGAATAAGTTATAGCATGATTAATATAAAAAAAAAATTAACGAACTTGTTTTAAACCTGATTTGTAAAATATTAATTTACGTAAGTTTCTTTGAGTATATGTGTAAAGCGTTACACTGAATACTTATAAAGTTTCCGGCTGGTTTCGATTTCAATCGAGCTCAGTTAACTGCGCAGAACATATATTGCACAACTGTGCGCGCAAACACAAGTGCACTCTCTGTTCCCATACTCATAGAACCGCCTGCTTAACGTGCTTTCTGAGGTACGGGTGTCACTTCGCCATCTTCCATGCTAAGTAATTTCTTCACAGAAAAATATCACAATATGACACCGACCCGGACTCGAACCGGGGACCTCTCGATCTTAAGCAGCGCTTGCTACCAATAGAAGAACGAGGCAGGTACTAATTACATAGGCAGCTCTCAAAGTTGCAGCTTCTTTATAAATCAAAATTCTTGGATTAAATTAAGTCATGAAATCCTTAAAAATATACAGATAACTTACATACTTTGACTATTATAAGAAAAAAATAGAATGTATGCATTTTTACAGTGGTTTAGAAAAAAATATCGAAAATCTGCCTACCCAGAGTCAACTGACTAGGTTTCTATGATCAGATTTCGATTTTATATTAAAATATATTGGATTGCAGTAGCAATCGCTATTTTATAATTACCAGACGAAGTTACTTCAAGATTTTTGTAAGTACATATACCATTTATAGGTAAAAGTCTAAAGTACAAGATGTTATCATCAAATCTTATATGGTACTTTTTCTTCTGCAAAGATCATCTATTTGTCCGTAGATATCTCTCTGGAGGTTGGATACCACAATGGAGGATTCCGTTCCAGGAACTAAGAAGCTATATGCTTATGTCTTAACATGTTTCAATAAATGTAATAGCTTGGAGTCACTCACCAGAGGCAGCGGCAGCCTCAGTTCCCTCTTCGTTGACTTCAATGAAAGCCTTTTGGATTGCGTCACTCACATACAAGTCGCTTTCAGACTTAATAATATTGTCCAGTTGAGCTGCACCAGGGATAAATAGTTTGGTGATGCCGATCTGTAAGAGAAAAGGAGAAAATCATTCTACATCTTGTACCGATAAAAAGAAAAAAAATGTTTTATTTTTCACACTTCATATAAGTTACAGATAAAAATACACATTAAAGGAAATTTTATGTGTGAACTGTTATTTCACACTTAAAATTTCCCTTAATGTGTATTTTACACATTAAGGGGAAATGTAGCGCTACCGTGAATTTAAAAGTAACAGACTCGATATCGCCTATGTAAAAAATGTCTATGAAAAAATGTACAACGCCCTTAGCGGTAACGCTAAGAACTAAAATCGGTAGTATGAAAAAAACAATTCGATAGGTTTATAACGTACGTAAGTTTTTGATAGCTAACTCATGGTAGCGCTACAAGTCCCACCTAGTAGATCGAGGATATTAGTGATATACGATTTGGTCGTACCTGTGTATTAGAAAACCTACTTCAATGTTCATACAATTTAATATTAATTATGCCAATAAATGCACAGTTATTGTAAATAAATGTCGACGTGGCAAACATTTAGTTTCAAAAGTAGGTTTAATTTGTTTAATAAAAACATCGGTTAATTAATAAACGTGCCGAGTTATGACAGTTATACGTGATGATGTTGGTTTATGATAATTCCGGCAAATAAAACAATGCGAGGAAACTGATGAATCAATGTTTGGATTTTCCTATGAGGTAGTAAAGACTTCTGCTTACGTATCAGGGCCGATTTTTTACCTGAGTGAGTCAGAAGACTATATAGCCTTGTTCCATTAGTAAATATGAGTTTATTTCTATTTACAATGAAAAATATAAATCCGAACTTGTATGACTGGGGATTGAAACCAAAAGCTTGAAGACTGCATGCTAACTCGTTAAAAAGGTCAAAACATTTATCTATCGTTATTTCGTTTTCAGTGACAGATTGAAAAATCCTAGTACCAGTAACCACAACCACTAACCACGTGACGTTAGTTATTTTGATTTGTGGTTTTGCTATTACCTCCTCCATTTCAGGACAAGCGGCCAGAAGCGCTACCATGAGTTTAAAAGTGACATACTCGATATCGCCTATGTAAATGTAAATTAAAATCGTCAAAAGCTAAAATCGGTAGTATGAAAAAAAAACAATTCTATAGGTTTTTCACGTACGTATGTTTTCGATAGCTAACTCATGGTAGCGCTACAGAATACCAGCGCTGCAGCTGCCCTCATCAGCCCTATGTAGCACATGCTGGGGCCTGTACCTCACCACTTTTAGTCTTAATGATGTAATTATTCTTTGTTTTTCTTCTCAATGTCACGTGTGTGTGTTTTTGTTTGAGTTTTGTGTTTAGTAAGTGATATTGTAATTCGTTGTGTACTTCTTTTTGTTAATAATGTGGTCAATAAATTAATTATATTCTATTCAATTCTAAATAGAAAATAGAACAACAAACGAAACGTTTACGAATAAGTATTTGAATATGAATAAGAATATTTTATTGCTTACATGAATGAACAATCTACATAATATGGTACTATTACAAAAAGGAAAAAAATACAAGTAATGAGCAAATGGAAGTGACTCAACTTGTGCTGACATGGGACCGAGATCCTTGCCAGCGCTGATTTTCAGCCACTCCAATGTCAACAAGATGGTGGTGATGGTGAGGTGAAGCTATAAGTACCTAGGTATGACTGATGGAAACACGATATGATAGTTGGATACTTACTTTTTGGAGCACTTCCTTCAGGTCGATAGTGGTTTCGATTTTGAACTTAGGCAGGAACACATCAACCTCAACTTCGAACATCTGGGCGGAGGCGCGGGCCAGCGCGGCGGGGTCAGACAGTTTCTTCTGCAGCTCATTGATGCCGTCAACTTCATTCGGCAACACGATCAACAACGACGCTTCGTCACCCTCGTAAGGCAGCTCCAATAACTGGTGATAACAAAAAAAGAATATATTTATTTTTTTAATATTTTTTTTGAGGCCAGTATTCGGCTGATCTCATTTGAATTTGACATCCACTCTATGAGACAGTTGAAAAAGTTTCTTATGATTATTTCTTATGATTATCAATTATTTGTTCGAAATGTGTTCAAAACTTAAAACTAATGATTACTGTAAGGTATTTAAACATCAGAATCTAAATAAAAGAATTATGCATTATCTATAATTTCTAAAGCGGGCTTTATCCATGTAGATTTTATATTCATAAAAATGTTTACCCATTGGTCAATAGATGATTAAAACTCAAAATTCATCAAAATTAGAAGGCAGTGCAGCATTTCCAGCAAGCGGAAGGATGTTTCTTTGATTTTTTAAAAATAAAAGTTCACTATCCTGAAAACGTAATTTTACAAAAACAAAATCATACCTTAGCATTAAGCTCGCTGCTCTCAGCATATTTGAAGTTTCCATTCTTGAACATAGTAGGGACCTTAACAGTCTTCTCCTTGTTGACGTGGAAGTCACGATCTTGAGTCAGCTGTTTGTCAAACTGCTCACCCCATTTGCCCTACAATAAAACGTTTGGATGAGTATAATAAGGCAGCCGATCTCACTTAAGATCAACCAAGTGCGCAGTTCATATTATAGTGCACAAGTGTGCACAAGTGTACTCGGAAACACAAGTGCACTCTCTATTCCCTTACTTCCATAATTAGGTGAGACGGCAATCCGACATGACCGATGAGAGATCGGGCGCAGGACCACCGGCTTAACGTGCTTTCCGAGACACGGGCGTTCAACCGCCAACTTCCTAACTCCGGGCTGAGTAATTTAACTACAGAAAAACTCACACAAACTTTGCCCGACACCGGACTAGAACCGGGGACCTCTCGGTCCTTACGTAGCGCTTGCTGCCAATAGACCAACGAGGCAGTTGGGTATAATATAAATTATATTGGTTATATTAAAAAAAACCCGGGTCAAAGATTGACGTTCACCTCAAAAATACTTTTCTCAGGTGGTAATCGCACCTACTTCTGCGCCCATGAGACAAGAGCACTTCCAATAACTGATTTCATGAATAACATGTACAATTTAATTTAAAAAGTAAATAAGCTTTTTTTAAATCTACCGAGTGCAACCATTTTATTTGCGCTTCAAATGTATGTGGATTATTTAAAAACATACATCGTATAAATTACACAATTCATCGTATTGCGTTTGCAATATTTTGATTGAGGCTTAACTGGGCGTAGTGGAAGTTAATTACCAAAAGTAGGTTTTTTTTGTTCATGTGTTTCAGATAAACATACATAATAAAAAAATAATCTTCTTCACATTTACCTTGAAGTAGATGGCGTTAACCAGGACAGCGCGTGTGCTTTCATCCAAGGAGTCGGGGCTCACTAAATCTTTGATGCGCTTGTTGGTGTTATCTTCCACCTAAAACAGGTACAAGGTATATTTTAAAATACAGTAGAACTCCAATTATAAATTATCCGAACTCCGACTATCCGAATTGCCGATTATCCGAATCACTCTCAGAAAAAAAATTGTCCAAAAAAAGTCTAAGTGCGCTATTATTCTTCCTCCCGCGAAGCCAGTGTTTGCGCGTTCGCTCATTTTTTTCCATACTTGTACATAAGTACATTTTATTTATATTTAAAACATGTGAAAATATCATGTTATTTAATTTAAAAAAAAAAATAGTGCAATATCAAAACGTAACTTTTTTCTCTCCAATGGCAATTTTTAAAAAAAAAACTCCGATTATCCGAATGGGTCCCGGTCCCCATTAATTCGGATAATTGGAGTTCTACTGTAATATAATAATAAATATTACACAATAGCACATGCGTTGATCTGAGCCCGTGGTAAGTAGCTTAGCTTAAGCAGTTGTGTTACAGATCTCAAAATTAACAGTGGATACACAAATATGCTAAAATATATTTAAAACAAACTCGGTTGTTCGTCCCACAAAATTTGTCCCGGGTGGGAATCGAACCCGCGACTCTTAGAACCGTAGATAGTGACCATGGGTCACTAACCACTGTTCCACCGAGCTGGTCGAATCTGTTTGGTAGTTTTTGTGTAGAAGCGTGACAAACAGTCAAGTTCCTTTCGCGTTTATAATTAGGAAGGATTTAAACACGGTTTTATGTTAAAGTAAAAAGACGTGTGGCACTTGGGGACTGCCGCGGTATAGCTTTTGCATAGCATCGTCCGATTTCGGAGCAGCTCGTCTCGATTCGTGCGAGTTTCGTAGAGTTGTACAATACGTCTAACCGCACGCACACAAACACCGTGCCGAAGTCTACCGAACTGAAACGACGTTAGACGATTGTGAGGTGTTTTTCGTTACGGAATTTCTTGGTTCGGTCGCCGCGCTCAAAGCCCGCGATAAAGGCTATGCAATAGCTTAAAAAGTTTAAAAACTTTTTTAAACGGGTATCTATTATTTCGTTTACCCATAATTCCGTCGTTGAAATCTGAACGTTTTACTTCGCACACTTCAGTAGTCGGCCCTATGGTAATCGAACGAGGACAATCTCAACCGTGTACACTTAGTTAAATTGGAATCCTAGTCATTGTAAGAGTCAATGATTTTTTAAGAACAACTGCAATTGTACCACAATTTTTTTTTATTTTCCCACAAATGTAAATTCTTCAGTCCTTTTTCTTAATTATAGCTTTTTTTGCACTTTGACATTCTTAACGATTTTGCCCAATTTAAATTGTCTGTGATCTGCAGTTAGTGTCAGTAAATAAACTTTTCTTAATCTAATTCATCAGCCATTTTTTTTTCTCATGTGGGAATCGAATCCACGACTCTTGGTGACTGTGACTAATATCAAATGCGCCAACGACCCATTAAGAACTTAAAACAACAAATACAATATAGATAGTAAAAAAAAAGATTCTTACCCATCCATTGATGACGGCAGCAGCTTTCTGGCTCTGTCCAAAGTTAACCTTCTTGACGTCCGAGCTGAAGACATCCCTGGACAACTTGGCAAAGCCCTCGTTCAACTCCGCATTCTCCGGGATGAAGACGCTGTTGGCTACCTTTAACTCCAACCCTTTGACAGACCTCAGGTTTTTGTTTGTGGCTGTGAAGGCTTCTTTTGTCTGTGGAAAAAGGAGAACCGGTTATAGAGTGTTCGCTTTGCTTAAATTTAAAAAGTGTTTTATGATGCGATGAATATTCGTGCAACTTTCGTGCTCTTAGACGTAAATTGACGGTGAAAAAAAATTGAGACATACGCAGTAGCCTTACGGTGTAAGCCTTAGCCTCAGACTGTGCTGCAAGTAAGTATTTATACTTGTACCTTATACTTGTCGAAAACTCTAGGATTAAATTATGATAATTAAATGTAAACAAACAATACTTATTACTTATATAAAAAATATTAATAAAGTAGTATTCGCGCAAATAATGGCCAGAAGGCGTATTACGATCTCTTAATTCCGGTTAGTTTAAATATTTATGGTATATGGTATGGTATTTCACAAATAAAGTTGCCGTAAAATTAAAAATATTATACTTGTGTTTTTTTACATAATAAATAACGGAACCCTTCGGACTCCGACTTGCATTTGGCCGGTTTTTGTATGTTCAATACTTACAACTTCGTCGTTCGGCAGGCCGATAGTCTTGAGGATTTCATCGTGAGATTCGCCGACGGACGCCAACGCGAGCTGAGCGAGCGGCGAGAGCGCCGAAAAACCGGACATGATGACGCTCTTTCCCTCGTTTTTCTTCGCAATCTCCTGTCAAAAAAGTTTTTTTTTACTTTAAAGTTTTAGAAAGTGAAATTTTTACTTGCCAGTGACAAGATAATGACGCGATATCGGGAGGTCCGGTGGTTCAAATCCCCGTTCAGGCGGGGTCAGGAATGCGATTTTTTCAAATTTTAAATTTATGATAATGGCAGTTGTCTAGAATGAGAAACCGGACATGATGACGCTCTTTCCCTCGTTTTTCTTCGCAATCTCCTGTCAAAAAAGTTTTTTTTACTTTAAAGTTTCACAAGGTGACATTTTTGCTTGCCAGTGACAAGATAATGGCAGTAAACGGAATGTTTAGCAATGAGAAACCGGAGATGATGACGCTCTTTCCCTCGTTTTTCTTCGCAATCTCCTGTCAAAAAAGTTTTTTTTACTTTAAAGTTTCACAAGGGGACATTTTATTATATAACCCTTACAACTATATAATTATTATAAATGCGAAAGTAACTGTCTGGTACACAATCACGCATAGAGTACTGAACCGATTTCAATGAAATTTGGTACAGATATAGTCCAGGGCCTTTTTAACCGACTGCGCTATAAAGAAGTAATGTTTTACCCGTTTTGAAAGTATCACAGTTTAAATTTACAGAGTATCCTAAAAACACTGCGCCAAAGTTCGGCCTTGGTTATATGGAGTGTTTTTGTTTAAAATATTTTGCTTTCACCAGATTCCGTGCCCTTTTATTAAAATTATATGAAAACACCACGTCTTTAATTAAAAAGCTACCGGATGAAGAAATACAGCGCATTTAAAAGAAATTAATTTTTATTGTGAGCTTCTGCTGCCCTTTTTGTAAAGGTTACAAATTCTATTTACATATCTTATGAATATTCGCAACTTGTTTCTACGTATTAAGACGTTTCCTAATTATTATTTGTATTCTGAAGAGTAAGTCGTTGTATTCTTCTAATTCAAAGAGGCTATGTTTACTAATGAGCAGGAGGCGAAGCAGACTGGAAATTTAATTGACTAAATAATTTTCTCTTGTTGTAACCCTTGCTGATAATAGTAAATTACATTGATTCAAAACAAATACCTTGTGTATTATTGTATACATACAGAAAACGCTTTTTAGAGTGATATCTTTTTATAAATAAAAATGAATTGCTGTTCGTTAGTCTGACTAAAACTCGAGAACGCCCGGACCGATTTAGGTAATTTTGGTTTTAAAATGTTCGTGATAGTCAGGAAGGTTTATAGTATGGCGGTATGAAATTCGCCGGGACCACTAGTTTATTAGTATTTTAAATATGAAAATAGTAGTTTGAGACGTCTAAATGCTTTAGAAATGAAATCTTTAATAACATATAGATATAGTTACTATATTATTAAGGTTTGTGATTTAGCATATTTGTACTGTTTTATACACCAAAATCAAAATGATACATTTTTAAAGAAACGTCCTTTGAATTCCTGTGGCATGAACAATGTGTTAAGGAAAACATGAACTATTTTCCTGTCTAGGTTTATCTGTTCACTATCAGTCACTGTTATAGTGTTATACATTTACATTGATGTTGATGTTAAGGTACAAATTACTAGTTCCAGCTATGAAAATGACATAAAGTCAGTATTTCTATGCAGGAATACAATCTGCATAATATGATTTGTAGGCGAATAGCAAATTGTGATTATTCGAATACAAATGAATAGATTGAACATAATAATTTACGGAGAATTTTTGAAGTCGTTACATTAGAATTGTGGGAGAGTGGAATAATCGGAGTGTAAATGATTTTATAGCACATGATTTTCTGATAAGTTTGTAGACTAGTAAGGTATGATAAAGTTTTTTTTTTAATTAAAAGGTCAACAAGATGACCTCACTCCAGTGATGGTTAGCGGTAGTGAGATCCAAATATGAGGTCGACAGGCACAATAGACCATATAGAGCCTGTCGCACTCACCCTGAAGGCTTGCTTAAATGCCGTTTCACGCCCCGCCTGAATCATATGAGGGAGGGAAAACATGACCTAAAAGGGCATTCAAGGGTTCGTACGTACGTAAAAAATATTTAAGGAGACAAACACCATGACTTTAATTGTGAAACCGGTAAATTTGACGTGTCACCAACGCCATAAGCGGCTCAGCAGTCCCCATAAAGACACAAAATCCCCAAGTGAAAAGCTAATTCCGAATTCCCTCGCAAAATATTTCCAACCCTTTCCTTGTTCGGAAGTGGATTAGGGAATCACATTCCAATGGCTGTGAAATTAAATTTTCTCCGTGACGTAATGTTCTTTATTTGACCTTTTACTTGCCGTTTCGACACAATTACGTCTTATTTATTTTTGAAGATAGCCATTTTATTTATAGAAGGTAGTTATTTACTACCTTATTTTGAAATGATCATACAGCATGCTGATGATAATATATACGTATTTTGTTGTTGTATGAACTAGATTATCTTATAAGTGCATGGTAATTAAAGTATAGTATAAGGTATTACGATTAAATATCTTTTGACTTTTTAAAGGAGGCTTTTAAAATATATTATTACTTATGAAGGAATGTATATTTTTTTAATGAGTTATTTTCAGCTCAACTTTCATGAATATTCTTAACAATATATTTTTTTACTCCTTAGCTCAATATGATTTAAATTTACAGTAATAGGTAATATAATTAGTCTTAAAGTTAAAGACATTTTAAATAAAAGTTTTTTCAAGACAATAAGTTATCTCCTATGCCCGTGAGCATTACAGTTGTCGTCTTCTTTAAAATTACGAACATTCTTGTGATAAACATGATAATTTTAAGTGTGAAAATAGTGTTACTTCAAAAAATATTTACTAAGTCTAACTTTATATATTTATTTATTTATTTGTTTATTCAAAATCCACAGCTCTTAAATAAAAATTACAGATAATCTTCTAAATCGTAAAGCAAATGACGGATTTGATAGTGGACCCGGCAAACTTCATACCGCCTACTCGCATTTATCTATATTTTCTAAACGTTTAAACCTACCCTGGACTATTTGAACATTTCAAACCCAAAATTAGCTAAATCAGCCTTTCTTGAGTTCTAGCGAGACTAACGAACAGCAATTGATTGTTATTTTATATGTACATACATATACACCGTAGAGTAGATTGGAAATTATTTATTTAAAAATTTGAAAAAAAAAAAAAATTGTAAGGAATGATTCGTATGGGTCGATAGTATTACTAAAGGCAAATCGTTCTGCTACGGGAAAACAACCACTAAAATTGCACGGTGTAGATGAACATAACATTAATATGTACTTACGTTGAACATTTTAGATGAGAAGGCATTGTTGGCGGCGGTGAGCAGATTCTGGTTGCCTTCCTCGGCGACCTCGGGCACGGCGGCACCCATGGTCAACGCCATCATAGGAAGTACTGGAATAAAAAGAGAATTAAAAATTAATAAAACGAACCTAAAGATGCCCGGAAAATGCCGCAAAAAGCATGCTGCGTTTTCCCGGTCATTTTCGTTATCTACGGACCTTGATTAAATAAAATAAATAAATATTACACAACACGTACATTGATCTGATCCCGTGTTAAGTAGCTTAAGAACTTGTGTTACTGATCAGAATCAACAGTGGATACACAAATATACTTAAATATATTTAATAGCACACCCAGACACGGAACTGTTCCATCACCAACATAATAATTCCGATTTCGATTTCAGATTTAGATAAACACCCTGATACGGAATAATACACATAATTTAATTCATCTTTTAAGAATATAATATTTATGTCTTATTTCTTCCATTTTTAGATTTTCCCACAAGTCTGTTATATCAATGTTTGTGCCTATTCTGGGAAGTGAGCCGAAATCATTGTAAGTGGTTGGAAGTGTGCTTACTCTGACAGCAAAAAAATCTTGACTTTTTCGTGTTTGCGTATTTTTATAATAATACTTACTACTGTTGGTAATCTCCACAACAAGAGCGTTTCTCAGAATACTACTTGGAATGATTGAATAAATGTAATGTTTCTTGATATATTTATATTACTTACAAAAATAATCTTTGGAAGGCTTTTAAGAGAACCAGTTGGCTGCCATTTTGATATTTTTTTTCTGGGAATAGACCTCGATGGAACAAGAAGTTGCCGTGCAGGTTTTTTCGTCAAGAAAATGAAGTATAAGGCTTTTAGAGTCGCGCTGGCGGATCGCTGATCTGCGGCGCCAATAGATTTTTGTATTCAGCGGTCAGCGTTACTTTAAAACATCTCCCCTGGCCATCGTTATCGTTTCGATGTTCTTACTTTTAACAACATCGAAACGATAACGCTGTTCGACAAAAACAAAATGTATGGGAATGGCCACGTGATTTATCGCGTCTTATGTCAATCCCATACATTTTATTCTTTTCGAACTTCGTTATCTTTTCGATATTGTTACTTTGTCTACGGGGCCAGGATGTCGGGAGTTACGCGAGCAGATCGCGTAAAGAACTCCCGTATTCGCGGCAGCCTTCATGTCCGAGACATCGCTGATAAACTGCAAGAGTGCCGCCTACGTTGGTACGGTCATGTTTTACGGAAACCGGCAAACTACGTAGGGAACAAGTGTCTAGCCATGTCGCTACCGCCGGGTCCCGGCAGAAGGGGAAGGCCCAAGAAGGCCTGGCTTGACGTCGTAGTGGATGACATGCGTGCTAACAAACTCTCCATAAAGGATGCCGAAGACCGTGCGAAGTGGAGAGTTAGGAGTAGGAAAGCGGACCCCGGGCTCCGCAAGGATGCAACCGGGAAAACGCAAAGATGATGATGATGTCTACGGGGCCAGTCCCTATATCTATGCATACTAGACCTTCAGCGCTGACGGTCAGCGTGCAGTCAGCGCGACTTTAAAATAGAAGCTCTAGTTTAAAGTAAACTAGAAAAAAGCAGAGAAAGCCTTTGCTTTGACAGTAAATTTACTCGGAGTAAAACCTAAAACAACCTGTAATACTAGACAAACATTTTCTACAATTTATAAAATTTTGTTCTCCTTTGTCCATTCGGTTACAGAGGTCAATCGAATGTTGACGATATCGTGAATACAGTTTATAGTCGGCATTATCTGTATTTTTTTTCAAATCTTTATAATTATATTTACAGATTTGAGAAAAATACAGATAATGTCTTTCGAAAGTCACTTAATTGTTGTTTTGTTCTTTATGATTATCTCGCACACATTTGAAGCTGTAGTTTTTGATATGGAGGTCAATGTCAACTTTTATCAGCGTCTCACTATCTACCTCCTATTCCCCATATTGTGTAAGAGGTAGGAGATATAAAATACTCAAATATTTTGACTACCGTGGGAAAAACATAAGATAAACTTTTTATCATTTTAAAGAACTTATGTTATTAATTAAAAACTGAATAGGTAACCGCAAATTTTATTTACAAAATAGACATACAAAAACCTGAAAGTCGAACTGTCTGTAAAAAATCCAATAATTTCTTATATTTTTCAAAAACAGTGCATATCCAAAAGTCGCCAAAAATAACAACTGTTATACCTATCGCCTCTGACACGTAGATCTTATATAGAGGAAATAAAGAAAAATATTTATCTACATTCTATTTTGTTAAAAATTCTAGATTATATAATTAATGATTGTGTTTATATTGTCTTATCATATAAATAAATAATAACTGCCTAAAAATCCAATAATAGTGCATGTCTAAGGCTAATTTTAGAGCCGCGCTGACTTCACGCTGATCCAGTATATATGTCCAGTATGTATAAAGATATAGGGACCGTTTTTAAGTAAAGCTGAGCGGTCGGCGCCGACGCCCTATATAAAAACCTATCGGTGCCAAAGATCAGCAAGTCGTTAGCACGACTCTAAAACCAGCCTTAATATCCTCTATAAGGAACAATAGGCGAGTCTCATTCCGGGCCGCGATGTCTATGTAACATACATATACATAAACAAACAAACAGTGTATGTACGGAGAACCGGTCTCACCTTGACGGTCATTCAACGTTACGAAGCGGTTTAACACACAACACACAGGGAATCCCAACGCATTAACATTAAAGTATGCTATCTACATCTATGTATAGTATAGAATGATGTAACCAAAGTGTGAGAGTTCGGACTGAGTGACTCTGTAGTTCCTTAGAGTCCTATTATCTGACTGTCACTTGTTTTGAACTGGCAAAAAAACCCTAAGGTTTGATACCGGATTGACGGCAGTAATAAAAAACTTGGCTATAAATATCAGATCAGATAAAAACTGTGATTGGCTATTCCGTTGCTTTCCAGAATATAGGTCCTATGCCTAATCCGACAGAGGATAAGTGAGATTATAGTCTTAATTTATTTCGTGGAAGTTGATAAAAGTTTAGTCCAAAAGCAAAAAGGGCTGTAACGAAATCTGACTTTGTAAACGAAAATTTTACAGTCAACCAAGTCATTCGCAAAAATTTTAAATATTTTTTCAGTATTTGAGCGGAATGATCAGGACGTAGGCATTTCTGTTTTCTTGTTATTGCTTCAAAACCATTGGCAATTAACCTACAAGATGTCGTCGCGTAATATCAAATTAAAATATTAATCAAATAATTACTTATTCAAATGATTCACCGAAATGAGCGTCAATGTAGACATTGATTAATGAAATAAGCATTCATTTGTCGATATACGTACAATTCTAAGTTATTTGGTTATTCGGGGGTCATACGTCCGAACCTCCATTTTGTTGCCTTACCATGAGATGGCCAATTTTGAAAATGGCTAAGTGTGATTGTTGACCGGTAAAATTATAATTTAGAACAATACAGTTATCTTTTCTTGAGCTGTACTTTTACTTACTTCGTTTTAAACCACATTGAAAACCCAAATGGCTGTTTACAAGGGAGAAAAATATGTGAACATGATAGTCATATTCTGGGGCGTAGTGGCAAATACTCAAATAGAAAATTAAATGATAATAAAACCGGTTTATTTGCAATTAAATGAGGTACGACATGATGGTTAATTATTT
Source organism: Maruca vitrata (assembly GCA_039566165.1). Lineage (NCBI taxonomy): Eukaryota > Metazoa > Arthropoda > Insecta > Lepidoptera > Crambidae > Maruca > Maruca vitrata. The sequence continues at coordinate 11,274,783 of CM076917.1, read as the reverse complement.
CGACAAATGAATTGGAATCAACAATGAAACGATTTATGTATACGACGTTAGTTGTACTGTGATCAAAATAAGACATTCAAATGTTACTCACGTGCAATAATTTAAAACGAGATGACGACTCAATGCTTTCTTTCTATCTTGGCTACTGTGAACTGTGTAACTTACAAATGTAAAGTGCAAATGTTAAACTTAATATTTGCGGGTAGATACGAAACAAGTTAGTAACGGTTAAGAATTTGAAAATGTAAGCAGTAACATGATTTCAAACGCGTTCACGACAGTTAATTTGTATCATTAAGTTATCATGACATAATAATGAAGCTTGATTGGATTGAGATTCACGTATTGGGTTGGACAATGCAGTAATTACATCTAGGTAATCTCATCGTAACCTTTCGACCGGTAAACAGATTCGCATATGTAATTATTCAATCGATTATGTTACAGATAAACAGTTATACTAATTAACAACTATTAATAGGAAAAAGATTGCACTTACAGCAGATAAGTGACTTCATTTTGTGCGTGTTGTTGCTCACTCAAACACCAAACCGACACTGACAAGGTTCAATCCAACGATCTTCTTTTAAACTATTCAAAGCGTGATAAATACTCGAGCGCCACAGTACAAAGATTACCGAGTAGCTCAACTAACGAAATAAATTAAGTAAATGCACAAGTAATAAATATCCTTACTTCCTTACTAATATTATAAATCCGGAAGTAACTCTGTCTGTCTGTCTGTTACGCTTTCACGCATAGAGTACTAGACCGATTTAAATGAAATTTGGTACAGATATAGTCCACAGCCTAGGAAAGGTTATAGGCTTTTTAACCGACTGCGCTATAAGGAAGTAATTTTTTACCCCTTAAACGTCTTTACGCGGGTGAAGTCGCGGGCGGAAAGCAAGTTTGTTATGTATAAGATTTTAAACTTTCGCGTTCCATTACCTACACTAAATTATGGTCCTAGTGCAAATACATTCCTTGTGGACCATGATTGGTGTAACCCATTCGAAACCGGGCTGTAAGGAGCTATGTATTTGCTACTCCTAATATCGCGTGTAGACCCATAAGGACCAATATTTATCTGTAATATAATATTTTGTACTTTTATGACTACTAAATTTAATTGTGTGGTTGTAAAATATAAAAATACATAACATTTTACTTCCACGTAACCAAGAACTAATAAAAATCGTAGAATGCATATCAAAATAATGTTATTAATATTAGAGAATAAAGCATATTATTATACTAGAGGTCCTTTTTACTTGCACTAAATATAAAAGATTTTTAGTTTTTAACTAATTACCACATATTACAAAAATTACTTTAACAATGAGAAATATTTAAATTAAAAGCCAATTTAGAATGTTTTTACAATGACTGGACAGCATAATACATATTGGTACTTATGCAGGTAAACTACTGCATTTTATTTTTTACTGTGGCATTTTACTAATAGTCTACTACCACCTACCGTCTGATATTATTATAAGAATTAATGACAGTGGAAAATAACGTAAAATTGATAATAGTGATTATTAAAGATATTCGAAGTGCTTTTTAAAAAAACAAACCAACTAAACAACTACCGTGAATCATGTTATATTATTTTATATTTAAATCGCTGTTGACAAATTAAAAGGGCTGGTGTGTAGTTAGTTTCTAATGTACCTCCTTCATTTTAAATAGAGGAATTATTACCCACAGAGGTGCGTTATGTTCGCAGTTTGCAACGTTTCGCTTGGCGACTTGTTCTATTATGGTCTGACGTTAAGTATGGTAGACCAGGTGGTAGGTAGGTCGGATAGGTTTAAAATGTAGGAAGGCAAACTAACTGGAAGCATACTGTCAAACGCTCACGGTGAAGGGCTTGATTAAGATTTTTCGAATATGAATTATCCCAAATCATATACACCGTGAAATTAATGTGGTTGTTTTCAAATCAATAAATATAAGGCGTCCGATCGATTTCAGCCATGGCGGCCGATCACAATTGAGATCAGCCAATTGCGCAGGATATATTATAGTGCACAAGTGTGCGCGCAAACACAAGTGCACTCTCTATTCTCTTACTCTCATAATTCGGAGAGACGGCAATCTGATATGACCGATGAGAGATCAGGCGCAGGACCACCGGCTTAACGTGCTTTCCGAGGCACGGGCGTTCAACCGCCAACCGCCGTTCAAATCAATAAATACCGGTTTAACGAAAGGGATACAAAACTGAAGAAGAAGAAGAGAAGAAAGCACGCTTGACCCGCTTTATTGCTTAGTGCGTAGAGCTTTTTTAGCATTAACCATCAATTTCTTGCGGCAAGCAGTACGTCACACCTCATAAAAGAACTATAACTTCTCATATTTTCGAGTTGAAAAAATATGTTTTCGAAAAATTAGAAAAAAAATCATAAATAACTAGACTTGATTCGATAGTACTACTTAAGATTAAGGGTAAACTAGCGTTTAGTTTTCTTAAGTTGATCATGAAAGCTTACCTAACTTACATTATTTTATTAAGTCTTCATTGGCATCCTTGTGTCATGATTGCAAAGACTGATTGATCTAACATATATATTAATTATAAGGCTATCGATTTCAAGGAAGTGTACAACTTCAGTTGAACTTGAAATGCATTAGTTATCCTCACTCTGCAAACAACAGCTTTTTGCCGAGTCAAAGAGCCCATGACGTCAATGCATTTTGTATACCTCTAAAGTGCTGCATTACTTTATTAATTTTACTTACTTACATTATTGAAACCTTTTTACCTTTACAAAGCTCTACTGGCTCGGTGGAACCGTGGTTAGTGACCCAGACTCACTGCCTACGGTTCCAAGAGTCGTGGGTTCGATTCCAATTCGTGGGACTTATATTTGTGTGACGAACATCGGTGTTTGTTCCGTGTCTGGTTGTGTTTTAAAAATTTAAGTTTATTTGTGTATCCACAGCTGAATCTAGTATCTGTAATACTTGTTTTCGTAAGCACTTGTGCTTAAGCTACTTACCATGGGATCAGATCAATGTATGTGATGTTGTGTAATATTTTTATATACTTATTGAAATTTGAAAGCTTTTGCGAGACGAAATTATTATCTACTGCCACTGGCATTTTGGTCACGAAAGTACTCTAGTGTATTGATAGTGTTTTTAAAGACCACACCCTTTTAAATATATCAAATGAGAAAGACTTCTGTGTGTATTTCGCGTTTTCACAAAACAGCTGAACCGATTCTAATGAAAGTTGATATATGGATATTCCAAAGACTGACAAAAATATTGGTTTTTAACTGAATTTGCCTTTAGCGACTAATACACTCACAGGCACAATTAACCGCCCACCTTTAAAATTCGCCTCCCTGATAGTTTTGGTTTACTATGGCTTATCAAGTGTTTTGTTTTTTGTTAAGTGGGTAGTCTTGCAATAAATTAAACACCTATACCCTTATTTGGTTTCGTTAATTTGTGACAATGACGGGTTTTTGGAACTTAGTCGTTGTTTGACATTATTGCAGTTGTGTTACTGTGTGTTCATTTCCTGTTCTTTTCTGCCGTAGTGTGTGATTATTGTTTAATTCGGGTTTGTAGTGTTAGCTTGTTGTTTGTGAATGCAAAAAATGCCACCCGATGCAACTGGTATAGCCAGGGCAGTTGCCTTTGCTGACGCTGAGTACAGCCAACGTCGCATCCCTCGTGCACTCGGTGTACCACGAACTGCCATACGGGATGCCATCAGACGATTTCGGGAGACAGGTTCATACATCCTCAGGCCAGTTCAAGGTCGACAGCGATGCACTTCGGCTCGAGAAGACCGCTTCGCTGTCGACAACGTGTTAAGAAATCGCTTTTCCACCGCTACTGAAGCCCGAATTCGTCTTTTTGAAGTACGAAACCTTAGTGTTAGTGAACGTACGATAAGAAGAAGACTGGCAGAAGGATATCTGAGGGAGTTTTGTCCAGCTCGCGCCCCAGAACTGCTCCCACAACGCCGTAGAGCTAAACTTGCTTTTGCGCGAGAATATGCTGAGTGGACTGTACAAGAATGGAAGGTCATACTGTTCTCAGATAAGAGCAGAATAGCCTTAAAAGGTCCAGATGGATGCCAGCCTGTCTACAGACGCCCAAATGAAAGGTTTGCTCCTTGCGCTATATCGGAAACAGTGGGTTACAAGAAAGGGTCTATTATGGTTTGGGGAGGCATCACTTACGAGGCTCGTACCGACCTTGTATTGTTTGACAGAGGCAGTGTAAATGCTTAAAGATACGTGGAAGAAGTTCTCCAAGGACATGTCATACCGTTCGCACCATTTATTGGTGACAACTTTAGATTAATGCATAACATGCACGTTGCCATACCGCAAAATTGGTTACTGAGTACCTTAATGAGACCGGAATTCAAGTTTTGCCATGGCCAGCACGCAGTCCCGACCTCAACCCAATTAAACACATATGAGACAACTTCAAAAGACGTATTTGAGCAAGATTACCTGCCCCAACGTCTATTGGAGAGCTCAAAACGGCTGCGGTAGAGGAGTGGCACATTATTCCCCAATCAGATATCCAAGATGTCATGGATGGACTACCATACCGCCTCCTAGAAGTCGTAAGGGCCAGGGGGAGCAACACCCATTATTAAATTTTAATATTGTTTTACTTTGACCTTCTTTTTTCTCAAAATTCGAAATTTACATTTTTCGTCGATACTTCGAAAATATCGATTTTTGTAATAATGCCCTATTAAATGACTTTTTTAAATCAAACCTTTGTTTTATTTTTTGCCTTAAATAAAGTTTATAACGGATCATTCATAAAATGTGGTCTATGTTTGGTCATTTCCGAAAATTCAAGCAAATACAAGGTGGGCGGTTAATTGTGCCTGTGAGTGTATTTCAAGCAAAGAACGATTTAAGACCGAGTCGCGGGCGGTAAGCGTAATTTTAGTTGAATATTTCGTTACATTATTCTATGGCGAGCATTTCGGGAGGCCTATGTCCAGCAGTGGACGAAAGTGGGCTGACGATCATTCTATGTTGTATTCCTTTCGCTGTCATTAAATGTCGTTATCACCTCTTCATTACTTAGTCTCCCTTAAATTCTAATAAGTTAGTTGGGAGCCCCAAATGAAATGTTAACCAATAAAATGTATTTTAATATGCCAGATAATAAGTATACCCTCGTAGATCATTTTAAAATAAACTAATTAATATCTCGAACCAGATTAGGCCAAAACTCATCTGTTTTTTGTCTGCTCCGCATGTATCAAATCATGCAAAAAATTACATATATACAGGATAGATAGATACCCGTTTATGTTGTTATACCGCTGCCAACAACACGTTTATTGCAAATCTTTGTAAAAACTGGTTACCTACCTTGAATATTCGGGCATCAAAGATGATTACATGTAGCACAAGTAATTTTGTTCTGTTTTTTTCATATCCAATTATCTTGTATTTTGATCTGCATTCAAATATCATGCTAAATGTATCCTGTGGTAATTGTGTTTTACAATATATCACAAAAGATACATGTAGGTATTACTATCTGTGCCAGCATCATAGTTCGCATGGAATTTGGGCAGTATTTTTGAATACGCCGACTAACGCCCAGCAAATTCGGCGAGATTCTTGGAATTAACATAACTTTTTCATTTATCAACCGATTGACATGAATCAATTTGAAGTGAGCTTAACACAACATATTAGTGATCACAACATATATAATAAGCAACATAGATAAGCCGTTTGTGCACAAACGCACGGAAAAACAAATAAAAATTCCAAAAGTCATCGATTGGGGTACTACTGCTTGATAACAAAGGTTTTCTTTAATATTTTTTATTATATACTTATCATCCATGTTGTACAGACAGCGACCCATTATATTTTACTTGTGTGTATAGATTAAAAAAAAATTAAAAGGTTTTTGTAATCGTTCGCACGTACGTGTAAAGAGTTCATCTCGTGTGGTTTTTCCTTATCAAATAGTCATTGGAAGGTCATGTTTACAAATTTCGTTTCACGTCTAGTTTCAAGAAGAGTTTTTGTTTTGATGATCGGATCATTATCAGTTCTTAGTAATTACCTAGAAGTTGGATGCGCACGTGATTGGTATTATTTTTTTCCTTTATTTACTCGTATTCGTAAAACTGCATATATTTTGAACTGAACACTTGATGATTAATTATCAATTAAACGAAAATATCTCTGTACCTAAATTAATTACTAGTTGGTATCGTATATTATTTGGAGAAAACTATGCATTTATTATAAAATATAAATATTGTGTTTAAAAGTTTACGCATCAAGTATTTGGACTTATAAAAAAAAAACGACAGTCATCTGTAGTGTTCCCGTGACCACGAGATTGTAAAGGGCTGGAAACCGCGGCGGGTCTCTAATTATATATGTTTAGATTGGTAATATATGGGAGTTTAATCCTTAATATTAGTTTTATTTCAGTCAAGTAATTATTGGTTTTCATCGCTAATGATGAATTGCCACCTCATAGGACTATGAGAGAGGTAATACACTTTTTGAAAATAATTAAGGTTTGTAAAAATATTCAGTGTAAAGATATGTGACATAACGCGTTTCAAAATGCAGTATTAACGAAAAAGAAACTTGCATCAAGGTGCCGATATGTCACCCGTTATGTTTTGCGTCGAGCGATGACCGAAGATGCCGGCTTTTGGAGACGAATAGCTAGCGGCTACAGCGGTGTGTATTGCTCTTTAAAGCTTGGTGTCTACCGATTGGCATCGCACCCATTCGATTGGACTGCTACTCCGCAAGATATGGACAGATAAATGCTTGTGTGCATTTTCGTTCCCATTCTTCCAGGTTTCCGCGGATTTATCCTAGTTTATAAGGCCGTCCGAAGGGCGTCCGGTTGGAGCTTCATGTTACTGGTAAAAAAAATCTTGTGCCGTTTGCGACATTCATTTCGATAATACGTGTTCTAAAAGATCCATGTTGACATGTTCGGGTTCTGTACTTAAAAATTATGGGTCTTGTTCTGGTTTGCAATTATAAGTCAGGGGGTCAGTCAGGGGATACCAGTCACAACTATCTGTCCGGTGGTTGGTGAACAATATACGGATAAGCGACCCCGGTTCCTCGAGCTACTATCAACTCAGTCCGAATCATCCGAGGCGATAGTATCCTTCCTTCCCCCGTCATATATCCTTGCTTCTCGTGGGAACGTAATGACCTTGATAAAACAATGCACAAGGCAGAATGGCGGCGACGTGGTCCACAACTCGTCACGTCACGTTTCCCACAGAGGTGAAAAGTGGATCGCTGAAAGTGATCTCTGCCTACTCCTCTGGGTAAAAGGCGTGATTTTATGTATGTATGTATGCAATTATAAGAGATCACCAGGCACGCCTTTATACAAAGGATACTACGACCCGATGAGGTGCGATGCGTCTGATGCTTCGAAGATGTCCGAAGCTGGTCGGTGACGCGTTCCCTATCCGGTTGGTACAACGCGATGTTTCCGGCGGGCGGTGGACGCCCAGCCTATAGGCTGATGCTCACGCGTCAGCCATCTTGCGTCTCGTGACAAGGTAATGAGCTCACGCGGGCCGTCACCCACAGCCGCCGACGAACCAACAATTTCCGGACTCTGACGAACGCGTTTCCAATTTCAAACCTCGGTAAGCACTTTCCATCTTTTGTTTTTCCGATTTGTTCCGTTTAACAAATTCCCCCGAAAATGCTAAAGGCTAGCTGTTGTAGCGCGGGAGGTGGTTTCAATGATGTACTACTTGGAATAAGTGAGCAAGAAATTAGTAATAATTTTGTTTCAGACTAAGTTCTTTCATGCAGCTGAAGCTACCTATATACGAGTATATATATATATATATATATATATATATATAAGAAATTAGTAATAATTTTGTTTAAGACTAAGTTCTTCCGTGCAGCTGAATCTACATATATATCTAGTTTCACTTCCAAGCTTATGACATTTTGGTTTATCCCACAATAAGGCTAACCTTTTGATAACCTTCTAATATCTGGTACGCTAATATTGCGAAAATGGTTATTTTTTGGTAACGAGCTTATGAGCATAAGTGCTTAACCGTTACAAAGCCATTAGCGGTAACACGTGACTCATACATTATTAGGAATCGACAAATCAGTAATGATCGCTACTATTTATTAACAATTATTTCCATTTTATAGACCAACGAGGTAACATATCCTCCTGTACTATAAAGGCCAGCGGTGAGAGCGGCAGCTATCCTTTTATTACAGCGCAATCTTCACGCGGCGAAATGCAACGCCACAATTTCACAGCGCGTTTAAGTACATTTTTCTGTCAAGACCCGGAATTTATTGCTTTTGGAGTTTGGTGACTTATTTTGCCTCTTTATGTCTTCAGTACATTTGACCCGAATGAGAAATAAATGGGCACAGCGATATGTCACAACGTATTTCGATGTATTAAGGACTTTAGTTGAATTGCTGGTATTGTGGGTACTATTTACTTTTCTTAATTCGACGCTTTTGAATATCCTCAGAAAGAGATTTTCTTTGGCAATTATGGCTATTAAGGATGATTCACATTAAACATAGTCCAAAATTAATAATATTATCTATTAGACCTTTCATCAAACTAGTTAACTTGTGCACTATTAACACATCATTTTAGTCCTAACCCTGGACATTTATAGCATGCTCATACGGTGAAGTACTAAGAATGTGTCAACATGGCCGAAACCTGAAACGGTAATTTGATATTTATTCGCTGATTTGCAGTTTCAGTAGGATCAAAATAAAAGACAAGACATCCCATTAAAAAAAATATTTGAGCGTCGCTTTAAATTTCAAATGTAACTTGATGTCCCATATTGTCTCTGAGTATGCGGCCGTGAAGTTACAAAGAAAATGACTTCTGGGTTTAAGCTGGTACTTGCCAATAGACGACCTATTCAGTCAAAGCGAAAACGAGTCAAAACGAGGTGCAAATTCACCCCAAGCGATCCTGCATCCGACAGAGTTTAATGAATATTTATTGCCCTTTCGTATGAATATACACTCATGGAAAGATTTAAATGAATTTCGCTCGGCTTATGGGAGATACCTTGGGATGTGCTTAGCGCAATATTTTACGGCATACCGCATTTCATTAGAGGGAACACGTTAAGACAGGGAAAATGGAAAACAAAATCATGGGGCACACACTGAAGGGGATCGGTTATAATCGGGCGATAATGTGGGTTGCTACTTGTAATCCCTTGTGTTAGGATTGTTGCACCCGTCATTAATTTTCTACATGACATGTAGATCATGAACATCAAATAGGGTACACATAGGTACTTTCTATTGACGATAAGCGCGTACCTACAATTTATTCTAACATGCTTTTATGCTTTTCTGTAAATGAAATGACAGATTGTAATCACGACAGATCATAGGTACACATGGTCTATTTACGATCCGTAGCATGACGAATAAAGTTAATTTAGTATTTAAAATAACAAGTGTTAATACTGCCATTTTTTTTTTAAATTGGTACACAGACAGACCTTTGCCATTTATACATAAAAAAAAAACTTAACACTAACACATATCTAGACAGAGATCCATAATTAGCGTACACAACATGCCATTGTGAAACCGAAAGTTAAAATTGATAAGGTAGCTTCGAATTTTAACGGCAGAAAATGTAAATCGTTATAGGTATTTAAAGTATTTAAACTTTAACTAGCTTACCGTTAATCATCAGATTGAATAGTGCTTAATCCTGTACCTTTGTAGGAAGAAGTGACTGGCATAGTGATAAGGTAAATCGTTATATTGTTCGTTAAAGTTATCAAGCAGTCACGGAGAAAATTGACAATTTATTGAGATTAAAACGTTCTTCCTTTAGCAAAGCTTTGAAGGTTGCGTAAGATGTTATTAACTGTCCAAAAGTTGGTAGCAAATGATTAAATTACTTCACTTGTTGGTGTTTAGTTAGTTAGCTGTCACATAGGGTGTAGTATTAGAAATAATTTGGTTTTGTAACAGTCTTCTCTACTTATCGTATGGTTGATGAACAATCTGGTGTCAGATCTTTTAAACCGTCCGTAGGCCTCTGACATGGCTTCACACACCGTTGAAAAATTTCTCAGGTGTGCTGGTGTTTTCTCACGATGTTTTCCTTCACCGTTAAAGCGTCGAATGATGGTACATATGAAATTCAAATTCAAATGTTTGTAACAGTCAACTTTATATAATTTATTTATATACCTTAATCGCAGGCGCGTCTTCAAAAGCACTTGGTAATTTGTATTTTTTTTTAATTGCGTTAATGGATTAAGATTACTAAATATCTAACCAATAAGGTTGATTATCTTCTTAATTCATTCAAACAGCACTTTCACAAGGACCTAATTTCGTCTCTCCTCTTGTCTCGTAATGTCATTCTAAGGAGTCCTCCCACAAAATGAAGAACTGACGTAATTTATGGTCTTCGTGGGAAAACAGAGAGGTTTCCCTTTATTGTACCATTTAAATCTCATTTTTGTGCCGCTACCGGTATTTGAAGCCGTGTAACTTTTTGTGTGCGACAAAAGTATTGTATTTGCCTTACACCTTGGAACGTAATGTACTCAGTTTCTATGTAATAGCTTATGAAGTAAAGGTATTTCCTTGAATAATGCACATTGTTATAGTAAATTGTGTGAAGACTTTATAAGTACGTTATTTAAAAAGTGCTTAAAATTATAAGATTAACATTGTTTTTAGCGGTGGAGATAAGAGGTTCTAGCTAGTCACCTTAGAGGTGAGAGGCATCCACTCCCCCGAAAGTCCGTTGGTCAAGAAAAATAGTTAGTCTGGAGACTAGCCTTTTTTTTCACGACACAGCTTTTCGGTGTTGCGAGTCTATTTGGTATTTCACTTCCGCCCATTAGTAGCCGGTCATTTTCCTTCTGAACACCTGTACCTGGCCATCACACAGCGCCTTGGTTAAACCCCTGCCCAAGGTGACGTAGTATAACGGATTCTCTGAGAAAGACCACTATAAAGTTTAAAAGCATTATACGCTATAAACCAAAGTGTGATTTTAGATAATTATTAGCGTTTTGATCGAATAATTTATCGACAGTTCCAATGAATGAGTGAGTGGTATTCACTACTCGATTATTCATTTATTTGGTCATAAAAAGCTTTCTCTGATAAAAATAATGTGGTTTAACCATCAGACTTAAAACATAGTCTACGAAGCATTAAAAATCCATTGAATACAACTGGTTACTTCTATATACGAGATAGTGTGAATTAGTATATTGTAGGTAGATGTGCATTTTGGTAATTGCTTTGTTTGACTTTAATAGACTGCAGAATCGATTTGCATCATTGAGCGCTTCCTCAATTGTTACTATAAAAAAGATCATAACATGTTTTTACATTTAGTTGAGCATTAGTCATGAAAGTAAAGTTTTAAGTCGTTATGCAAGCAGGTGCCGTAGACAAAGTGCCAATATCGAATCGATAACGAAGTACGAAAAAAAAATGTATGGGTTTGACATTAGACGCGATAAATCACGTGGTCAATACATTTTGTTCTTTTCTAACTTCGTTATCGTTTCGATATTGTTACTTTGTCTAAACCCCCTGCTGTTATATTATACCTTTTCACAGTTGATAAAAATAAGAATAAGTAAAATACGTTTTTATCATTTTGGACTATAGTCAGTTAGGTACAATTTTAATAAGTGAGCGGCCGATGCCGGCGGGATTGAGATTAACAACATTCGTGAAGTCAAACAGAAGTTTTGGTGATCTCTTCGAAAACTCACGAGTCAATATTGAAACTCCATCGGATTCTAATTAAATGGGCAGTTTCCGATCAAACTTCGCCGGAGTTTTATAATATTCTTACACAGATTAACCGAAGTTTATTCTGTCGCTTCATAAATCAATCAACATTGACTTAAGATTTGGGGCAAAACGGAAATATTGATGGAAATAAATTGGACATTTTGTCAATGCTGTGTGATATCCTATTATTGGTTATGTATCTTCAATCATGTATTATCTTAATTTGTATTTATGGATTTGCTGTTGGACATCCGAATAAATAAATAGTATTTACTTATTACTAAGTACTATCGGCTAGGGTCAAACATCTACTAAAAATCGTATGAGGTTACATAAAAAAATACATAAAATCACGCCTTTTCCCAAAGGGGTAGGCAGAGATCACTTCCAACGATCCACTTTTCTCCTCTGTGGGAAACGTGACGTGACGGGTTGTGAACCACGTCGCCGCCATTTTGCATTATGCATTGTTTTAACAAGGTCATTGCGTTCCCACGAGTAGCAAGGATATATGACGGGGAAAGGAAAAGGGGAGGACGGATACTATCGCCTCGGATGATTTGGACTGAGTCGATAGTAGCTCGAGGAGCCGGGGTCGCTTACCCGTATACCGTTCGCCAACCACCGGACAGATAGTTGTGACTGGTATCCCCTGAATTTACGTATGAGGTTATTTTACTTTAAAAACATAAAAGCATGAAAAGTACAGAGTGGAATATGATACACAGAACTTGACAATAAAATGCAATCCAAATAGTTGCAATAATGATTCGGTGGAATATGTCGTGATTAATTGGTATTCACGCGATTTTGTTTTAATATTATCAATAGGTAGGTACTCGGTAAAATGTTGACATCCCATACCTATTGTTTTATTTATAGCTTTATTGTATTTTCCTAGAGCCAGCTTTGAAACGTAGATTACATTTAATTTTATAAAACAAAATAATGTTACAATTTTATGTATTACCACGCTTGTCATAAGTTCGGTTAAGGTTTATGTAGTTATAAAATTGTTCATTCCATATAATTCCATATATTACTCATAATTGTGATGATAATGATTATGAATTTACAGTTGCAATCAACTAATTGCAATTTGATACACAAATGTGAAGGTAATATTTGGATATCAATTATAGGTAATCCCCTCACTAATAACGTTAGCATGTTCTATATAGGCAACATAATTGATCGGGTACGATAACCTGTTATTTAATAGCTTTAGTAATTTGATATGTTATAAAAACGTTACTCTGAACGGGGATTCTGTTTGGGAGAATCTCTACAAAATGAGTAATTAACACTGGCATCGGACGAGGGTAAGACGGAGCCTGAAAACTTAGAAACGATGTTACGTATCGAATTCCAACATCCCGCTAATGAAATAATTAAGCTGCGATCGTTTTGCTTCCTACAAGGTGCTATTATTGTACCTACTTAGTGTGAAATCGAACAGGATGTTCTGTATTTCTACAAAACGTTTACTTGTTTATACATAGTTCGGATTTTTTTATAAATAGCTAACAGGATGAGCTCACCCCACCTGATGGTGAGCGGTAGTGAGATCCACATATGAGGTCGACTGGTACAAAAGACCATATTGAGCCTGTCGCACTCACCCTGCAGACCAGCTTAATTGCCGTTTCACCTTGCCTGAGAGCCCGGGATCATATGCCTTAACCCTTAATAAGACACGGGGAAAATAGTTCCTACCATGACATGGGGCAGAAAAGAGGAGTTGAACCTTGGAATACTGAAAGTGTCCGGGATATTTACCATGTTGTTTTGTTTTAATGAGCTCCCGATATTTTCAGTTTTCTAATGTGTGTAACCATGACAGTTTAAAATTATTTACGGAACTGAACCTCTTGGTCTGAGCCAGCAGCGCTGTCCAGCACGAGTCGTTCGCGAGTGGACTGGAAAGGTTACTATTAACCCAACTATACACAAGTAAATATTTTGTCTATAATCACTAATACGATTAATTTACGCAGTGGTACGACTGTTAAAAACATCTATAAGTAGCATCTCCTTAAACAAAGTTGAAAGTTTGGACGTCTGCCCGTGCTTTACTCTATGAATTTATTTATACCTTACCATTGAGTTTTCATAATTCTTAAAGACTTCGCTCGGTTATTTAGCACCGTACTTACTTAACCCGTGAGAAGGCGCGCTATGAGCAATTTTCTCACACAAAAATTTAACTGAACCATTTATTGTCTTACCCTCGCACTACCGTTTTAAGAACCTAGGTACCTTCCTAACTTTTCATCCCCTTTCCCTGATGCAATTTTTCGTGGCGATCAGTTCCGTTGCGACTGACCAGCCAAGCCTTATTGCAGACCGTGTACCATTGTGCGGCAATTTGCTCATTACGCGCCCATCTGTGTAAGTATTTATTTTTGTGGTTTAAATGAGAGTAGTTGTAATTTCTTCAATATTTTTACATTTGTTTCATTTATTTGCGTTGATAATCATGTAAAAACTATTTAGCAATAATTTTATTATTATTATTTTATTTCTAGCTACATCACACTTATAATATAGACGGTCGAATGCAAGTACAAATTAGTTCCTTGTTGGAAGAAGTCTCTAGTGACATTTTGGATTAGGACCTTGAAAATGGGGAACAATATTGTGTTGACACAATAGAAAGTTATAGTTCTGTCATTCGGACGAAACGGACCAAAATGATTCTCTGTGCGATATGTCCTAGACGTAAAAATAGAAGGTAAAAAAAGCATGTACTTCGCACTAGCAATTACTTTGCACCGAACATGCTAGACACATGTAATCAGCGTGTTTTGAGAAGCACATTAATAGTAATCAAATTCATGAAATTTTTTTCGAGTTATAGTAATTTGAAAAGATTTTATTGTTATTTACATGAAACCTACCAAATTTTTTTCATAATAATATGTTGTTTTGTTTTTTGGTATAGAAGTTGCATTAATGTTTAATAGTTTTGATAAAAATACTCATTTTCTTATTAACTAAACCTTGTTTTATTAATTTACATACATTATAAGCCAATAAATATAAATTCTATAAAAATATGAACATTTGCGATAGTGTGAGCACTTTGCTCACGCGCGCCTCCTCGTGTATGAAAATTAGGCGCGCCTTCTGACGGGTTAATTAACGGAGTTTGAAATTTAATTAATCCTTTTGTTAACTGAATTAGATAAGACATTATGATGAAGTTTTTGGTGGGATGACCCCTCGGTGGCTCGGCTTAGGGACGTCTGACCTTCAGAGTCTCGAAGAGATTATGAATTTGCGTTTGATTTTAGCCAAGTTTTAAGATGTTTGCTTAATGTTGAGTAACATTCAAGTTATGCCGTGAGTATAATAGACGTTTAACAAGGAACATATAAATTAGAAAACTGAAAATGTCCGGGATATTGACTATGTTGTTTTTTTTATTACGCCCGATGTGCAAAATAAACAAGTTTCCGTTCTCGAAAAAATATGTGATACCGTGAGTGTAGTGTGTCGTGATCGAGTTCGTAGTGTCAATGAGGTGGACATTGGTAGCGGTGTCGCGCGTAATAAAAGACTAAGAACTAAGACTAAGACCGATATGTCTGCTCTTGGTTCTACCGTTCACCGTTGTTCTAGTCTCACAGTTCTACAGTTGACCCATGATCATTTTATTACACAGATGGAGTGATTGAAGTGGAAGGTTTTTATGTATTATAATTTGCCCGTAGCGAAGCGAGAGCGGGTCACTAGTTAAGTATCTACTATACAAATTCTTATGACAAAAAAGTGGTAGTAAATATTCATTTTTTTAATCAAAAACGTTTAAGTAGCTGGATGCCTACATACCTTTTATTTGCACTAATGGCGCAAACATTGAATCAGCATATACCTTACGTCACATGTGTATTATAGGACTGCATTATTGGGCAATTAGCAGAATCGCCGCAAACCTACTTAGCGACAGAACATATTTACAATCAGAATCATTTGAGAACTGGCTAAACCTGCTCAGAGGTTATTGATTCCGTAGGTATATTATTACTTACATCAAATTAAAGTATGTACACGTTTTTTAAAACAGATTGCTTAAGCTTGGACACACAACTGCTAGAGTTAAAATTTCGGCAAGTTGTAGATCATATTAACATTATGATACCTACCATAGGTTACTTGGAATGTTTTTTTTAATTTTTATTTTTTTTCAAATATAAACCAATTGAACCTGCAATATCGGAACAATACCTACCTTATACCCAACTATTTAAATTGTGGTTGGCTGATTAGGTAAAAACGTTCAACAGTTTGTGTAAATGACGTAGTGTTTATTGACTGGCTCGATGGTACAGTGGTTAGTGACCCAAGTTTGCTACGGTTCCTACAGTCGGTCGATCAGGTTCGATTCCCACTCGACACTTAAATTTGTGTGACGAACATCGGTGTTTGTTCCGTGTCTGGGTGTGTTATTAAATATATTTATGTTTGTGTTTTCACTGTTGCTTCTGTCTGATATGCGTAACACAAGTGCTTAAGATACTTACCACGGGATCAGATCAATGTATGTGATGTTGTGTAATATTAAGTACATTGAGCACAATCTAAACTGTAATCAAACCGACTTATCAGCTATCCAACCCAAGTCAATTGCCTAAACAGCGCAGTGCACTGCAATATTTTATGCGCAATGTATTCTGTAAGTGAACTATTGCTCGTAGAACTATTGCAGGCAATTTAACTTGATTTATATTTGCATTCGCGGCTAGCTAATATCATATAAATCCTCATCCGGTTTGCATAGATCTTACTATTTGTCTCGTATGTTTCAGTAGTAATGAATCTAGGAGTGTCGCTTGAACAAGAGTGTATTGTTGTTCTCAAACTGTATATTTTAATTTGCGAATTGGATGCAGCTTCTTCTTTGAATGTTTAGAGATATAAATGAATTATGCTCTCGTATTGAAGATTTAGACAACACGGCAGAATTCTACTATCTCGTTTAGCTATTGGTGACATGCGCGTGTAAGGGACAAGACCTGGGTTTGCGTTCCGGTCCGGCTAATATCTAACAATAGGGTATTTGACTGTGGTTGTTATGCTTGCCATTTTTATGATAAGCAGTAAGATTTAAGTAAATTAATATTATTAATGAAATCGAAACTTAAATTGTTGGGGAAATGAGACAACTCTGAAAAGATTTAATGTTGGGTGGGAAGTCCATTTCAAAAGCGCGAAAATCATTTAAAAGTCATCCTATGCATAACAGAATTAGTAACATCTTAAATTGTGAAAGCAAACATGTGATAAACGCAAGTTTTGATGAACCTGCCGAACAAATTTCCTAGGCGCTGCATACAAAATACTGGCGTGTGACGTCACACGCCTGTAGGCTCCATACAAACGTATGGAGCGTGTTTGAGCTCGCCTAAATAATGCGCAAATAAAATTGTAAAATCTCGTCGAGACATCTTGTCTTGTCTTTGTGTTCGAGTGGTCCATCCAACTATATCAAAATAAAAAAAAAGTCAAGAACCTGTCCTATTGTGATTATGATTGTGAGATTTTTATAAATAATGTGTTAACTATAACTACAAATATTTAAAATAAAATTGTGGCACGGGCCTCAAACGCAAGTCGGTTTGCATTTGGCCGGTTTAAAAAGATGAAGTATAATATGAAGCTTATACAAACAGCCCGAGTTACACTTCTCCATTACAGTATTATATGGGAAAATGCAGTTTTGGAAACAGAGTCCACAGGCTATCGTTGGCAAACACAGTAAACTGGGGAAGTAATAACACGGACCCGTCACTTGCATATGCTAGCACCAAAATGGGCCAAATATTAGGTAACAAGACGACGTGCAATTAGGATTAAACACTACCTTGGTCACTTGCCAATTAGCTATGCCCATTGTTATTAAAATTTGGGCTGAGTTATTAGGTACTCAAAAAGAGACGTTTCATGGTCGCCATTTGTTTTTTGGTTAAAAGTTTTTATATTTTGTCAGCCAAGAATGTGGTCTACCAGTCCTAATGAAATTTTGTGTTCATGGAAACAATCGTAACATAATAATTTTATTATGGCTTTGATTTTTTATTTCGGCGTGGAAAGGGGAAATTCTTATTACAAATACGACTTTACTTCTTGTACTGTCTGTTACTTATAAAAACTGCCTTGTTGGTCTATTGGTAGCAAGCGCTGCGTAAGGACCGAGAGGTCCCCGGTTCGAGTTCAAGTAGGTAATTCTGATTTGGATTGTATACAGGTGATTTATATGTCAAGTTATTTATATCTTAAAAATTGGTATGCGTTGGACGTACTACTATTGTAAATAAAAATATGTTATATCGGTGACAGAAAACATCATTTATGAAAATTAAACTGTCGAACAGCTCGTCGACAGCTATGTCGAAGTCCCAGGGGGCTTAGACAAAGTAACAACACCAAAACGATAACGAAGATCTTAAATAATAAAATGTATGGGATTGAAATTAGAATCACCACGTGATTTATCGCGTCTAATGTCAATCCCATACATTTTATTCCTTTCGAACTTCGTTATCGTTTTGATATTGTTACTTTGTCTACGGCACCTGAGATACAATGTGGTGAAGGTGACGTTATCTGTCCGTCGTATGTCCTCCATACGGGCGGATGGATATTAAAGTCTTAGTTCTAGACAGTTTTATACCAACAAACTAGCACAGAAGTAATTATTTTCTAAAAATGATAATTAAAAATGTATAAGAAGAAGTGAATAACCTCCGATGAGGCTGTTAGATAAGTGTTTTCAAGAGTTTCCTGTTCTAGATCATTGAAATTCTTTCAATGGATATCATTATTATAAATTCAAGAGTGTAAGTCCTCTTTTTTTAAATAAAAAAAACTTGAGGTAATTAATTTGTAGACAACTTAAATTATACGGTCTGAGGCCATTTTATTGAATACTAGCGTTTGCGTTATTGCGTAATAGACAGAGTTACTTTTGCATTTATAATATTACTAAGGATTAAAGTTAATCAGGTTGAAATTTTAACGTTGAAAACGTCAAAATAATACAAATTATTACACATGAAGATTTTTAGTCAAAATATTTTTATCTTGCAGATAGTACCAACAACGGGTGATACAAACTCCCATTGAATCAGGCAGCAGATCTACCCCCTCGGTAACATTAGTCTGTGTTGGCCCCACATAGCTGTCTTGGGCAGCGTGACGTGGCAATGGACCGCATAAATTTAAAATCGACAAGTGTTTTCAGTAGAGTAGCCTCACTACTCAGAGCCAGCTAACAACGGATGACTATCAAACTACCATTGAATCAGACAGCAAAACTACCCCTCGGCAACATTAGTCTGTGTTGGCTCCACATAGCTGTCTTGGGCAGTGTGACGAGGCAATGGACCGCATCAATTTAAAATCGACAAGTGTTTTCAGTAGAGTAGCCTCACTACTCAGAGCCAGCTAACAACGGGTGACTATCAAAATACCATTGAATCAGACAGCAAAACTACCCCTCGGCAACATTAGTCTGTGTTGGCCGCACATAGCTGTCTTGGGCAGCGTGACGAGGCAATGGACCGCGATGGCTGCATCTGCGCTTTACGACTCTTCGCTCGTGTTTCGTGTTTCATGACTGAATCAAGCGGGGCTTGAAAACCGTCAAGGGGTTTGGCTAAAACTACCTCCTGGCCATCTCGGCGTTAGTTATGTCTAAACACTATTAACGGTGAGTTATAAGAGTCATCAGATAACTTGGCGTTTGCGAATGGTTATCGTATTTTAAACGCTTATTTTTTATATTGGGCTTTCAGGATCACCTTTCTGAGCACCACCAGATGAAGTTTAAAAAAAAGGAAATAATCATTTGCCATAATGAAACTATTCTATGTATAAATATTCACCACATAAAATCATACTAGACCCTACCTAGACTAGTAAATTTTACTGTTTGCTTATACCCGCAAACAGTAACATTTGGTGGCATTCAATATTTAGAATACCCGCTACCCGAGCGCTCCTAGCGGCAAATTCCCATAAATATCACGTGTTTATTTATACACAACGCATCTTAAGACTTTGGACATGTTTCAAAATGCATCGACTCATCTCTACTCTCGTCCGAAAAACGGTAATTTGATGATAACACAACGCCTTGTGTGGAGGAAAGCATGTAAGGTAAGTTATGATGGAGTGTATTCAATCTTTTATCCTGTACCTATTGGATACTTTTTGATATACTGAGTGAAGTAGCACTTCTATTTATTGGCATGTATGAGGGTATATCAAAGTACATACTTTTGCTTAAGAACTATGAGTGTTGACTAATTCGAAGAACCACATTTTTATTCTACGTCTAGCAGAAATTTTAATAACCTACTTTTACTTAAAAATGTTCTTAAGTAACTTTGAAGATGAATAGCTCAGAGAAACATTTTCAATAAGTTTCTGATCTGTATGATATCCGAAAGTTCCTAACCAAATGTCTAACATCTGATTCTAGCGAAAATTTTATCTGTTTGAGTGCATATGTTCTTAGTGTCGACTAATAAAACAATATACATGGTCTTCCTCGAATCATGAAAGAAATAAAACAGTTTCTAAAATATACATGCGAAATTTGATATTTTTATTTGAAATAATATTTTGTTCTGTTAAATCTAGAGTGATGATATTCAAATCAGATTAAGCTTTTCCCACGAAATGTTTTATTTTTTGCGGGACCTAAAAAGCGTGATAATTTCGTCACGTCTGTCGGACTTCCTACTCAACACATAGCCCGGCGTACGTGACTGCCAAGTTTCAGTGTTAAGGACAAACCCAGAATTCCCCGATTCATTACAAACTAGCCTACCACTGCGACGCGTCTGCTTTTTTTTCCTAACTGACTTACGATGATGGCTCAGAGTAGCCTTGTCCATCATCATCACCGGACTTACGGGGGCGGATGGCTCTCGCCCCTAATGCTGAGTGAGGTATTAAATGTACTCGATACTGCTATTTTTTTTTGTTCCGTAGGTACACAAAAGGTAAAAACTATTACTAAGACTTCGTTCTCCGACCGTCTTTCCGTCTGTCACCAGGTTGCCTCTTAAGAACTGCTATAGCTAGACAGTTGAAATGTACAAATACTAAAACCAAAAATTATATTATATCAGACCGGCTTCCATCCATGAAAAGTGTTTCTTTTAGTATTTTTATTAAACCTATATTCGCGTATGTTATCTGTAAGAGATCACTTATGGAAAAAGAAGTATATTGATTATAATAGAAATAATGTAATAATTCTAACTGTGTAAATTATAAATAAATTATGATTAATCTATTCTTTGCTGAATTCCTGATTTAACAAATATTATTATATTATCTTAATTAGAGAAGCTTTGCACTCGTACTTCCCACGTGAGTAAATTGAGGAGAATATTGTTGGGCGAACATTCAGTACTTATTTGAATATTGTTGATGTGATTTTACAAAAAAATATATCGCTTGGTACGAGTAGCATGTCGTTCTCTCATATAAATTGTACTCTACTCTATCTCTTTTAAATATTACTACCGTATTTAAATTCTTCTTTATTTACTTCATTTTACAAACAATATGTAAAGCAAGTATCAAATACATCATGTAAAGATCAATGCAGTTTTAAACTTCACCAATTTGCGTATTCTAGTCTAGCCAAATCATAAAACAGCTCGAAAAAGAAAGCAAAATAATGCATCGTAACCACAAAACAATATATCTTAATAATAACAAAAAACGTTCGGGCAAAAGAGAGAATGAGTATTGTATCATCAAAACGGGGGTTAAGTGCTTTAATAAAAAAAACCCGGGACCGTTTGGTTGGAAATTAGCTAATCTCGACGTCGATTTTAAACAATTCATCTTGAGTACGCGGTGGAGTGGCGCGTCCGTTCCAAAAGTCATTTTTCAACCGCTCTGACGTAATCGCTTATGAACTCTTAGCTTTTTATTTGAAAAGTGGGGAAATTTTCATATTCAACGTTTTATGAGTGCGCGGTTGCGGTGCCGCGCGGTTCATACGCCAACGTTTCCGACCACTGTGCATTGGTACGCGCTGATAGTTTTATATTTTCCCGTAGTGTTCCCCTGTGCTCTGCTAAAGGGTTAATACGCTTGAGATCTACTTTATATAAGTATATATCAAGCGTATTTAAGCGAATCCTCAGTTAAAGATTTATATTAACAAATATTTGGATTTTCTCAATTAGGCAAGAAATATGTTTACTGCGGTTAGCACTATGATGTTCGATGTTTTTATTTAGTTTTTTGAAAATACCTGTATTACTGGTAATTGAAAAAATTCTAGGTATGCCTTTCTTTCAGAACGTAGGCTTTTTATTTATAACAAAGGTTGTTAGATAGTTAAAGATAACGAGAGATAAAAGATAATTCTTTGATAAGCTTTGCTTAAGCCTTATTACGTCAAGTTTAATTCCTCTACGATTGAAATGCAAAGTCAAAAATCACGATAAAGACTTATCTTAGACTTATGAGTCTTTTATAACTACTTAACACGTAAACATTATCAATTCACACCGCAACAAGATCCTAATTATGATTCTGAGTTCGCGACTCGCGACCATGATTAGTGTAACCCAGTCGAAAGTAGCTAAGTATTTGATACTCCTAATATCACGTGTAGACCGATAAATACTAATATCTAAAGATTCTTACTACTTGTTAAGATCTAGTCTACGATCCTCTCACTTAGACCGCGGTAATAACATAACAACGATCTTTGCTTAGTTATACACGGGTCAAATGGTAAGTAACTGGTCTAGTAACTTGCAATATCCCTAGATCAAAATCATGGCGATGTGAAGTGAGTTCTACTGTCAGTCCAGGCCATTAGCCGGGCACAAATCATCAATAGATTGGACGCATTTGTCACGCCGTAATGAAGCGGAATGGTCGAGTACAATCGTAGATGTATTATACAGTTTCCATTGTATTTATATAGCTTATTAGGATTGATTAATTTAGTACGCTGATCGAATATCGATTTGACAGTGAAGACTTGTTTTCCGGTTAATAAAAAAGCTTAGGAGGTATTTATTGTGATTGTAATAAAACAACAGTGGTTGTACTTACATTTTGTAAACCGTTGGAAAACTTATTTTGGTATTGTATGGTTTAACGTTAAGTATAGGAATATTTTGTGGGCACAGTTAGGATTCAGGCTTATACATATTTGATGAGTTTTGAGAGTTGGTGTAGGTTAATGCTAGAATTAGCTTTTACAGCGTAAATAATAATAATAAAGCTTTACGATTTCAGGTAGATTCAAATTCACTTCACATTTCATGAACTTTCTCAATCGAATAAAGATTATTGTTACAAGCAATATAGGAAATTAACAGATAGAAATTCCGTGGAGAAACCAAAGTAATTACAAATGGCTAATAGAGAACATTAACATGTTTCACAAGGCTTCACAAGATGAAAGTTTTACGATACTAATATTTTATGATTAAATTTTCCGCAGCCCAGTTTAATCTACACTCTAGCTATAAACTCGCATTATATTCTTAGCACAGTAAAAAGGTCGAGGCACAGTGAGGAAAGTCAGAACTAATACCTTGGATAGCACGCAGTGCGAAATTGAGTTTAGGAAACGTACACCTAACTATTTATGTCATCATCATCATCAGCCCATATACGTCCCCACTGCTGGGCCTACCCTAAACTAGGGCGATAAGGCCTTAATCGACCACGCTGGCCAAGTGCGGGTTGGTCGACTATACATCCTTAGAATTTCTTCTTAGGATTTATGTCATAACCACACCTAACATTCAAGTTAAGCAAAATTTTCAATTCGTAATCATTAATAATCATATTTGCTAAAAGTTCAAAAATTAGGTAAACGTTTAATATACTTAATAGCATTCACAGTACTTATTACATTTACAGACCGTGTGAGAGTCTTAAAAATTAGATATTTTTTTAAATGATAAAAAAAATATAATACATTATTCCACTTACGTATTAATCCTTTTATAGCGAACACAAATCACACTTTATACACACACCTTGATACCACGAGACAGAATGACTGATTATTCGATTACACTTGTCCGTTGAAGTTAAGATAATGGATTGATAATCGATTGAAAAAAACGATTGTCAAATGATTGATACGTATTGATACAAAAATATCAATAAAAGGTAAATAATAACGCTTAGTTTGTCGATAAAATTCCATCTGCTATAAATAAATTAGTTTATCATTCGTCTCAGTTCAAAAACAACACAATTTGTATGTAAGAAGTCTATAAATGTGACCTGCCTAATTGGCAAGCATGCAAATTATAAGGTAATTGAAAACACGTACTGGTAATAGATCTGGCGTAATGAGACCGAATTTCAGTGTTCAATGAACTAAGAAGAAACCTAATTGATAAATAATTACTATGACATCATAGTTTATTCACGCATGTACTCGAATTCTATGAAGATAAGAAGAACATTGAATTATTTATAAATTATTCAATGTTCTTCTTTATAAAGTTATGTAACGTTTACTTTTTCTTTTGATTTTTTTTATACATCCTTATTTACCGATCCTACATTTATTTTTACTGAGATAAGAGATCCATTAAAGTATGTTATGTACTATGAGTGAGTATTACTATTTCTTCGGTAATCATCGCCTGTCGTTCATCTCAGTCATGTCACAATACCTACCATCACAATGGAGCTACTTTAAATTTTAGGCGCTGTTCCCTTATTTTATGTATTTTCTTATTTTTGTGTGCAGTATTTAGCCCATAACCCTGAAAGCTCCCTGAAAAGACCCTCGTAATCATTAGCGCTCTAAATAACATGTTTAGAATACCAATACGCCCGAGTTAAATCTGTAAAATTAGTTTTATTTCAAACCCTGAAAAGAGCTTGAAATGTCATATCTCTGAATAACCATGTTTAGACTTTATATTATACTCGAGTTTAATCCGTCAAATTAGTTTTACCTCATAAAGTTTAACTAACTGAAATAATATTACAAAATAGGTAAATAAAAAATCTGAACAAAATTTCTTTTCATACCTGCCTATAGGCAAATATCGATTGCAGGTACCACCGCAAAGCTGGACGCATAATGTTTGCGGCTCGGACGCTGCCAACCCGCGCGAGTGACATTAAATGCATTAATAATTACGGACAAGCACGCTCTTTGTCCCCTTCCATTAGAGGACGTCACTCTGCCATTACCGTGAGATGAATGGCCCGCCATTCAACCGCTAATGCAGTGTTTACTTTTTAAAAATATCGCGCGGTAAAATTTTCACCGGGCGTTCAGATTAAAAGATCGCGCGGAACGCAGTGCGCTTGCATTAATCTTGAAATATATCTTAAAGGAGAAAGGGGAATGGGATAATAATTCATTTCATTTTTATCAGCCTTGTTGCACCGTCTCTTTTACGGCGAGTGGGTTTAAGGACCGGATGGGCCCGAAGTTGTTGCCCGCATTTTACAAGTTGCTTAAGTTTCATTTCGTCCGATTCATTGACCCTGTATCGACATTACATAACATATTTTAAGGTGTCAATTTTGAATAAAAAATTGAGATAATTATTATTATTCACATACAGCTTAAATGAAACAAAATTTAAAATATTTTACTTTATGCGTAAAAAATGCGTAAAAGTCCACCACATTGAATTGGGACTATCTTACTTTAAATCAAAAGTAAAGTAGGTAATAGCTGTTCTGATTTGAAAATTCTTTACTAGATTTCACTAAGAACAAGTTACTCATGTTTTTCCTGGGCAGACCGCGCTCCGCACAAAAATGTATCATGGGTTTAAAAGCTTAAACAACACAATATGTTAGCTAACTGACCGCTTGAGCTAGTAAGAAAAGTGAAACAGTCTTCAAAATAAGACACAATCTATTCATTACACAATATTTTTTTAATTATAATGCAAAAGTTTTTTGTTTCTAGTTATTTCATACGGAGTAATTAAAGATCATATAATTTAGTCTACGTACTCTCAAGGTCACAAATGATCTTCCGAAAAAGCTTGCTCTGTCGCTGTTACTTAACAGAAACTTTCGTTTCGCACGAAATTGTTCGTTTTTGAAAAAAACAGTCGCAATAAAAACCCTGAAATTACAATACTGTTGTTACACCAGTGCTTCAGAGCGCATTAGAAGCATAACATTACGAGAGTTTTTTCTGTCTCTTTAAAAAATAAAGAACCGCAGCTGAAATAAAACAACGATTTAAATAGACGTTCTTCTTGCGCATTAAAAACAGTTGCATTCCCGGCTATGCGAAAGATAATAATTTGAATTGTATCCGACTGAGTTGAGAGCGGAGAGTACGATTTCAAAGGGAAGGGAAGTAGTCGATTTGAAAAAAGCCGTTGGTTTTACGCCGGTGCGGCTAAACTGTATTGTCACTTATAAAAAGAGCTTTTTTCACAAGTTTTATTTTTTATTTTTCAACGCACTGTTGGTACAACTAGGTTGATGTATAATGACTATTTATTTATTTTACTACATCAAAGTATAAAACAAATTCGCTTTTTCTGTCTCTATATGCTTAATTCTTTAAAACCACACAACGGATTTTGTTTCGGTTTTTTAATAGATAGAAATAGGTTTTTATTTAAAATTTACCCGAAGAGAAGCGAGAGTGGGTCGCTAGTAAATAATAAGTATAGAAGGTATTTAATTTAATTGCGTCATTAAAATGAGTGAGGATAATTTTATGAAAATAAAAAAAAACATTCACCTGCTGTATTCGTAGAAATATTAAATTCGATTTGGTAAAATGGACTTTTTAGTATTATTATAATATTGTTTTATTTGTGGTAACGTGTGGTGAAAATGTCAACTGTTTCATTATTATTCCAATACTAAGAAGCATTAATTTAAACCTTTTACCATTTCATTTCATTAATGTACCTATTAATGATACTAATAATATTTCTAACAATTTTTAGGACATTTCTAGGGTTCCGTACTCAATGGTTAAGCTTAAAACTCGAGTCGCACTTGGTTGGTTTTTTGACTGTACTCAAATGCTTTTGCGCTTTGAGCGTTTACATTTGAAAGAAAGAAAAAAAGGAAGAAATAAATTATTTATTTGGTATAAAATTAAATTGAAATAAACAACTGAGTGAACTTAAATTAAAATAGAGATTTAAACAAAACATGAGAGAGAGAGACAACAAATTTGAGTATACTTGCTAACTTTTATTAGTTCAGGAACGATCCTAGTTCATTACAAATCTACTGAGCCCGTCCTAACGTTTCATTACAACATAAACTAAGCAATTGATGAGGACTCATCGATCCGAGTCTAAAACGTATTCGGAATGCCTGCTGAAATCGAAGGAGCGATAATAAAATCCTCACCATTCGTTTGAGCCGTCGTAAAGTCGGAACAATCGATCATCATTACCGGCCAAATTATCATCGGCCGAATCGAGATATTGCCAGGCGGATGTTGCGAGTTCGAATGATTTATAAGTTCTTACTTTGACAGTTGCTAACAACATTATTGAACGGCATTGTTCTACGCTTTTCATTCTTGAAATATTCTGACATTACATTAAGTGAAATGATATCGATTGAGTGGTTTATTAAATTGTTTGTTTTGACTATATTTAGATTGATTGATTACAATAATCACCTCATTATACCGATTATAAAATAAAAGCTCAAACATAAAAAGACACAAACAAAAAAAGTTGCAACCTTACTAAGCAATGATAAATTTATGTATGCAGTTTATCAATTTTCGTCCATCCCCCATATATGATCTACATATATTGTAACAAGAGTTTAATCTTGAAATCAGTCAAATCTCGATAAAAATCCTATATATACATAATTTTAAACTGTCATGGTTACACAAATTAGAAAACTGTAACGGGTGAACTCGTGATCATGGCGCTTGCAACAGTGCCGAAATATCGGGAGCTCATTAAAACAAAACAACATGGTAAATATCCCGGACAGTTACAGTTTTCTATAAATCCTATTCCTACTGTTACCCTTGACTGGCATAATATTTTTTTTTTGGTACAAAATCCGAATCCTGAGTTCAGTTAAACTTACCGCAAATAGTTTTTACTTGTGTACCGTATTCAAAACAGATACGGGCGCCTATAAAGACTCTCAAACCTAATTACAACTCCCATGCGGGCTATCCCAGGTTACTTTCACCATTATCTAGCCGAATCATGGCCAGAAGTATTCCGGGACGGATGGGAATTACCCCTCCCCTGTACAGTTGGATTAAGCTAGGTCATTTTGGACGCACTTAAAACCAACGACTGGTGTAAGAGCCTTGGAAATACCGCACCTATTATTTACTACAACTGAAATATATACTTTGAACACTCTTTAGGAAGGTGAAGATCTTTGTGAATACAAAAATTTTTACTTCTAACTTCTCAAGACGGAGGAGTAGAAAGACTCGTCGTCACGAAGATATTCTTTCGAATCCTTACTGTCTTGTTCTTGGAGTCGAGGCTACGATTTCCACTCGGGACAAATATTTGTGTGATGAACATCGGTGTTTTTTCCGTGTGATTATGTGTTTAAATATGTATTTATAAATGTATGTATATCAGTATCTGACGCCCATTGTACAAGCACTGATTTTTTGGGGTCAGATGATCGTGTGTGGAAATGCCCCAGACATTTATTCACACATATTTATTTACACTGACGAATGCAAGTTTGGGTAATGCTATTTAACTGTAAACTAAAGTTTAAGAAATGCGCCAAAAACCACAACTGAAGATCTTATGAAGTTAATTGCAAGAGTAAAGTATCAATTTGTTGACTATTATCTAATTTTGTAGTTTACAATCTTATAAATTGTATCTAAACATGGATTCAGAAACGGAATAACTTGTACAATCCATTCTCTTGGTTTCGAACCTACCAAATAACTTTCATCATAGACAGTATTTGCCTTTTATGCCTGGATACATGTATGATACGCTGGAATATGTACGTCTACTGCACTCCTCATCAAATCTGTCTTTAAGTTCAAGAACGCACAATTACAAGAAACAAACAAATAATAAAACTCAGCATGATCCAAAGAGATAACAAACTTTGAGATCGGTTGAATAGCCAATGCTTTTTAAAATTTGCGTAACAATACTTTAAGCCTTTTGAGATAAAGCGAATAAAAAGCATTAAAAATGCAATAAGCGAGGCAACCGGCAAGGATTTGTAAATATGCAAAGTGTTCGAGGGAAACTAATTTGTTTTCCTTGGGATAAAATTAAAAAGTATGACAGGAGATACAAATTGCTGGCCTCAATTTGCTCCTGTGTCCCGGCCGGCGTTTGTTTGTTTTTATAAAAGCTCATTTATTAGGAAAACCACGGGATATTACGCTTTATGAAATTTTACGATTCGACCGCGATAAAACTGATGAACCGTTTTCTTGATAATTTTGAGGATAAAAGCAAATGGTGCTAGAAGCGTTTGCTGGTTTTTAATAATCCGGAGTGAACCGGTGAGGATTAATGAGTCGTATATTTAACGTAATGGGACTTAACACCATAAAATGATAATACTGTATCATTGGAAACACACGGAAATTTACTGCATGATTTGCGTAACCCAGACGTCGGGAAGTAAGAAACTATGCATTAGTACCTACTGTTTAATTTTATCCTGTCGAGTTCCAGTCTTCTTCTTCTTATCGTATGTATCGTAATCGCTACCTTAAATCTCAAATGGCGTAACCGCCAATTTGGTCAAAATGACTTTTTAATGCAGTTTTATTCAGTTTTTTTTTCTCTATCGATCTGTATATTTAAAATCCTCAAATTCGCAAAAAAAAAGGTTATTACGACCCAATGTTTTTTATAGATTTGAACACTTTTCATAAGGTAAACAGGTCGTAAAAGGCTTAGTCTAATTTACTTGGTGTTTACGCCCCTAGAAATTATTGTGACGTGAAAAAAATGTCAAAAAAAAAAGGGTGTAAGTGACATAATTTTCTGGCGTAACTCGTAAGACACGCTATTTTTCGAAATTGCAATACAAAAGAAAGGCGTTTACACCCAACATCGCTGAACACATGATTGTCATTATTATTGTTAGTATTGATGCCCGGGGGGATTAAGATTGCGGAGACATTGGCTATTTATTGCTTTTCCTTGTTTCGGCATTTTAAATCAATATCCAAACACAAATCAG
Source organism: Maruca vitrata (assembly GCA_039566165.1). Classification (NCBI taxonomy): domain Eukaryota; kingdom Metazoa; phylum Arthropoda; class Insecta; order Lepidoptera; family Crambidae; genus Maruca; species Maruca vitrata. The sequence goes on along the minus strand of CM076917.1, from coordinate 11,244,775 downwards.
AATCAAAGACCAATAACGCGCCAAAGTCAACGTAACGGTCACAAAAAATAATAAATACACCGAGGAACGTAATCTATGCGCACAAGTACGCAAATGGCTGAATACATAGATAAATGTATGGTGAATACACATCAGCGGGGGTTTCAAATGACAAAATTAATCGATTTAGATACGTAAAATCTTAGAGAAGTTTCCCATATTCCAAAATTTTTCATCCAATTCTAGAAATTACGCGTTGAGTCACTATGAAAAAGTGTCAAACGCGGCGTAACTTTGTAAAAGCGTAATACAGAGTGAATATTTTACGTTTTCTTTTATTATTAAATGAATTTAAAGCACAAAAACATTTTTTTATTGGAGATACGACCTTCACCTCTTAAAAATCGTGATTTTTATGGGGCGTAAACGCCTTTTTGTAATATTTTCACAAGTCGTAACCGACTTCTAGTTTCTTAAATATAAGATTTAGGTACAAAGAGTTCCTACTGAAGCCTTTATCTCAAAATTCTAAGAAATTTGATGTATAAAACATTTTCATTGTATTAAAATTGATAAAGTTATGAATTAAAAAACAATTTTTTTTGTTTTTCTTCTCTCCTGAAAAGTAGTGTTTTGGTGGTTACGCCATTTGAGATTTAAAGTATCGGTATGGTTGATGAACAACCTGGTGTCAGAGTTTTTAAGCCGCCCGTAGGCCTCTGACATGGCTTAGAGTTCCAGTGCACGCACATTATTAAATCCAATGAAATGCGAAAGTTGTATATGACTTTTATATAGGTATTTAACTGTAGTAACGGAACTAGAAATTAAGCTTTTGATTTCGTGTTAGTCACATTATAAGTTCGATTTTTTCAAACGAAACATACGGGAGCATACTATATACTTAAAAAGAAAATCAAATAGGTTAAAACATAGAGACTACGAACGGATTGATATTCGGCTGACCTGCACACATTTTTATTTATATATTAACCAAGGTTGAAAGCTTATTATTATTGTGTGCTGTGAGCGATATTTCTAATGCGGCACGACCCACCCGACAGAAATGTAGTTGTGTTCTACCTATTTGAGTTATCCTTACATATTCTTGATAATAACTTGCCGTCAAAATAGAAGCACGTTTCATTTCAAAATAAGCGACCTCGCCAAATTCCTGCTTTAAGCACATTCAACATTTTCCCTAATGGAATATTTGTTAAAACATACTTGCAATACTGCATTGTACAAGTAAAAATGGGCAAGCGAGGTTGCTTAGATATTTATACGTCCCCTAACACCCAGCTCCACTATAAATCTGTGCCGCTTTGAATATAGTTTGCATTATTATGCAAAGTCAAGTGTCTGAAACCGTGTTGTGAGTAAAGAGCGTCAGAGGTTTTTTTTTTTCCATCGATCGCAGTGTCACCAAACTCGATAACTGACGGGCCCTTTGTGAGTGGAAGGCGTATTCAAAGGTTTTGTTATGCAACTTGCGGAACAAACAAACCAGGACAATGGTACATTGTTCGAGGAAGAACGTGCCTGAGTAAGCACAGATATAGGTCTGTGATACCCGTTTCTTTGCCGCGGAATTGTAGAGTAGCAGGATCACATGTAAATTTGAAAAAAAGAATACGGCCGAGTGCTGGTCGGACGCACACAAAGTATTCCGTACAAATATTGTAATAATATATTTAATATTTTTGTATTACTTTTACAGCATAGAGACTGACGGACGGACGTCAACGAAGTCTTCGTATAGGGTCTGGGTTATGTTTTTATCAAAGCCCCATTAAAAAACCTATTGAACCAAATTCAATCATAAAATAATCAGTTGAAGTGGCAAATTGTCAGTGATTGTACCAAGAAAACACCTAGGTAATCATTATTATATTCCACTTCATCAATCAGTCGCATTGAAAAAGAGCTATCTACGGAACAAGACTAACTTTTCAAATCCGGCTTACTGATGCCTCGTGTAGCATTCCTCTAAACAAGCCACAAATGGTCGGCGTAACTTCGGATTTAAACGAGGAACTTTTAAGTCTTAACCACGCTTTCCAATAGAACAATATGTTGGTGTTCTTGCGTGTGATGTAACCATTTCAGTTCAAGTATTCTAACACCAAAGTTACTTTCAGAATTATTTCGCTATATATTGAAAAGGTTTTGATTAAAATAACTATGCGTGTAAATTTAGTGATAAGGTCAGCATTTAAACGTACACATTTTGACAAGTATCTAGTCAAGTCTGAAGAATTTTCCATAGAATTCTAACTCCACTGCTAAATTTAGACACTGGTACCTCTTGGAATCTTCCGAAGAATTTCAGCTTTATCCGTCTAATCGACAAAATAACCGGAACACTTTCGGAGAGAACACTCAAATTAATTAGGACCAATCGCTCTGGAACGTTTCAATAAACATCAAAATTGTTCCTAATAAGTGAAACAAACTTTCCGATTAGTCAGTAATTGGATATTTTGTAATGTGTCACTGTAAATAACAAATAATGCCATAAAATTAACACGAGCGCCATTGTGTTGGCACGCGACAAGCCAATTAGTCGTTTATTAAACGCATGCTTAATGCATAATCGATAACTGTCGATCGCGATGATTAATGAAGAGAAAACACGAGACTTTTGGATTATTTTAATTCTTCACCAAAAGATTAAATCTTGGAGAAATTAACTTGAGAAAGGTATACTATAAAAGGCCCTTAACTTTGTTAACGTACGTACGTTGTTACTAACATCATTAATTTAATCGATACTATCTATAGTGATATTTTTTTCAAATATAATCATAATTATATCAGCTTTTTTTTGCCTTGAGTTTGTCTTTAAACCACGAAAATTTACTATTAAATTATAAATATTGACAGTTCATGAAGCAAATCTTGTTACAACTCTTAACAAAATACTTGAGCAATTTTATATCAGATCGCAACCATTGACTTGGTTCATAACTTTTCCTTGTCATCTCAAACTCTTAACTCTAGTTGATTTAATAAAACTCAATGGTTCAAGAAGCTTCAACAAGGCCATTGGACGAGTTCCCAAACAATCCAACTTATATTTTAATTTACAAACGACAAGTCGGATCAGAATATAATCTCGACGTAATGGTCTGAACAGAATCGAGGGTTCCAATTGGGTTTTATTAATATTTAGAAATACAGCACCAAGAATACAGGACTTGTCGACTTTACGTTTTGTATTTTCAACGTAACCTAATTATACTTACTTTCGGCAGAAAGTCGAGTAATGTGTTTACTGCTTTACTCCCTCTGCCTAAAATTGTATTTGCTTACATTTAAGTAGCACTTTAGATTTCTTTAACAGTTAAATCATTGCTTTTACATACAAAACGCCTTTTTCCCATAGGAGTAGACACAGATTTCTTCCTGCCATGTGCTACTATTGCTAATAGTAAATAAGAAAATACAAGTAATAAAAAAGACAGGTGTTATTACAAACTTATAGGATCAATAATTTCATTCTCCCATCTGATATAATTATGCCACTGATGGAACTGCCCACTATTAGACTCTGCTATTTCCGGGGGGCTGTGAAGGAGAGTACATAAAAGAAATATATAAGAAACAGTCTTTGTAACAGTGAGGGACCACAATGTTATCTAATCATCTATAACGACAGAATCAGACATCTTGCTTTACGTAGCTCCAACTGCTATACTCGTATCGTATAAAAATACTGAGCACATTCCTTCGGAAAATGTCTCAATTTCATGCCAAATTAAATTGCCCCTGTCCCCAAATTGCTTTTCAGCTGCATTTATTTTTGCGAGTACTCTCTAAATGTTGAGTTTGATTGTTCGAGATAATGAGCTTTACTATCATTCTTTTGTTTTTATTTCTATTCATAAAAGGCGGTCGCCTGCGCTGAGATACGGCGTAGTTAAATTTGATCATGCAATTACCTGTTGTTTCCACAACCAACAGTATTATAGACTTACATAGATGCATAAGAGGATTGCCAGAATAGAGTAGTGACAAGTGAATTGTATTGTTTCTGTCTTGTCCAGCGGTAAATATATGCCGATATGTTATTTTATTATTTTTCTACCTACTTTGTGATGATATAAGTAAAAGATATTTTTTAAGATGACCTCATTCCATCTAATGGTAAGCGGTGGTGAGATCCACGTATAAGGTCGACAGGCACAATAGACCATATTCAGCCAGTCGCTACCTGCCTGCTTAAATGCCGTTTCACGCCTCGCCTGAAGAGCTTGGGATCATAGGAGGGAGGGAAAACATGAGCTGGACTACCTGAAATAGCTCTTCAGAGCATTCCCCATTCTAGGGACGGTAGAGAACTTAGACAGATCTTAGACACAGACTTAGATATGTGGGTTTTTCGCCCGTAGCCGCATATTAATTTCTTTATACCGTGGTGTCTTTCAAGAAATGTGGAAGGCTAAATAAAGTATTACAGGTGTGCTATGCACATTTGAAATGAAAATTCACGCATCACAGCCCAACAAAAATGACACAACATTTCGTTGCGCTCAACTGCCGGCCGATTCGGCAGTATCGTTTTTCATTAACGCATCTGCCGCCGCCATAATCCAACTACGAAATTTTTCATTTGGCCGGAAACTGACAATAAAACAATACACCTGATCACGACATAAACATCCATGACCTGTTGATAACAGATGCGCCTTCCGATCCCATTGCTCCCGAAGGGGAATTTATTTAAATAAAAACGAACGAATGTATGTGTGCAAACAAAATAGTCCAATTTCAGCGTTATTTATGCGGTGTGAACGCTTGATTGATTAGATAGGAAGAGAGATTTGTGCGCCTGGCGGGCAATATTTCACTCAAATGCGGGCAATGAAAAGTGGGCTCGTATTATGTGGACCGCCGACGCATGGTAATTATGCGGATTAATGGGCAGAATATTGCGACCCGGGGGGATATCAATCATTCACTTATTTAATTCCGCGACGGAGTGGCGATGCAGTCTAGGGACAGACGTTGGGTAAGAATCTCCACAAGTTTTGAGTAAGTTTCTTATATAATTTTCACTTAAGATCCGACCTGATCAGGAATTCTTTCCAGTTAGGAATAGTTTAATCAAACAAATATAATTTTTTTTCACTAGTAAAGATATACATCGAGAAAACAAAAATATCACATGCTCTTTTGTTTCATTTGAGAAGCGTTACACTATATTAAATTTTGTTAAAAATATAGAAATGTAAGTGGAATGTAAGTCCTAGATTAGTTTAGCCCTCTTCAATGTCTCTCTCTTTCTTGTTAATCTATGAAAGCGTTTTTACCATATTGGAAGAAATCAGTACTAGGTTAACTAAGTGATTAAAATTCAGTGTGTTTTAAATATTTTTTGGCGTGTCCACTGGAGTAAACGCGGTGATATCATTATTTTATTAAATTCAACTGGCTGGTCTTAGATCGTAATGAAAAAAATTGTAAACAAAAAAAAAAACCGCCTTCAAAAACCCGACTCACTAAAAATTACAAAATAATATAATACGAACATTAATCTGGGTATGAATTTGATATGTTGTTGAAGGCGGTGCCGTTTATATTTCATGCAGTTTTCCTCAAAAATTAAATTGGCACCGCCTTCAACAACATATCAAATTCATACCCAGATTAATGTTCGTATTATATTATTTTGTAATTTTTAGTGAGTCGGGTTTTTGAAGGCGGTTTTTTTTTTGTTTACAATTTTTTTTCATCCTTTTTAGTGTTACATTTTTTAGCACCCTATTAGTTCAGCTCACCTACAATTCTAATGATATTATAATTAGTAGTCTTAATATGTATACAGTATTGAAAGAATTATCCTTTTACTCCAAACAATTAAGGAGTTGACCTTCCATCATCAGCTCAACATTATAACATTATGATTACAAGAAGCAATGCCAATATAACTTCAGAAAATATGTGAAACGTGGTACATGTGCCTATAAAATTTAAGGGTTGCCCTCGATTTCTCCTGGATCCCATAATCAGATCCTAGATTGGACCCTATTAGTTCAGCTCACCTATAATTCTAGTGGTATTATAACTAGTAGTATTAATATGTACACAGATTTGAAATCCCTTTACTCCCAACTATTAAGGAGTTGACCTTCCATCATCAGCTCAGCATCATAAGATTATGATAGCCAGAAGCAAATACCAATATATCTTCAGAAAATATGTAAAACGCGGTACATGTGCCTATAAAATTTGAGGGTTGCCCTCGATTTCTCCTGGATCCCATCATCAGATCCTAGACTGGTCAACCTAATAGTTTAGCTCACCTGTAATGCTACTGATATTATAATTAGTAGTCTTAATATGTATTCAGTATTGAAATAATTATTCTTTTACTCATAACTATTAAGGAGTTGACCTTCCATCATCAGCTCAGCATCATAAGATTATGATAGCCAGAAGCAAATGCCAATATGACTTCAGATAATATGCAAAACGCGGTACATGTCCCTATAAAATTTGAAGGTTGCCCTCGATTTCTCCTGGATCCCATCATCAGATCCGCGACTGGTGAAAATGGAACCCCCCCGGAAGGGAACTCTTTCCAACAAAAAAAATTTTTTTGAAATCCGTTTATAATTGACGAAAATATCGGTGAACATACATAAAAAAAAAAAAAAAAAAAAAAAAAAAAAAAAATTATACATACAGACGAATTGAGAACCTCCTCCTTTTTTTGAAGTCGGTTAAAAATAAACTTATTAGGGAAAACGAAAGAAAGACAAAAATTGTATACGATGGTATTAACTTTGATTTTAAAATACAACATGCTCTGAGGTATTAGCAATTATCGTTTGAGTTACCCCACAGAAGTCGGTGGAGGCTTATACAAAATTAAGAGCGAAAAGCGCTAAAAACGGAAATTCAAATAAAGATTATTTACATTACAGTGGGAACGAGGTTCCCCCCATTTCCTTTGATACAATGAAACAAGGAAATTCAAACGTGAAATTTTGACGTTGTGTTGTTTGAACGAGTATAAAAAATGCTTAGATGGTCTGTAAAACGTAAGAAAAAAGTTTTCCCGCGAAGAATAGGAAGAGTAAGAACAATAAAAGTAAATTGAAGTTGGATAGAATTTTCGCTTCACGAGTTTTAGTGGGCGATTTGGCGTAACGAGTTTTTACCGCCTTAGCAACTTCGCAGGTTCCGAAGTTTACTTGGCACAACAATTTTTGCAGCAACTTGTCCGATTGCATGCCTTGAAATAAACACACACGATACTTATACCACATATAGAGTACATTAAAGTAGTATTTAATATTCCATTTAAAAAATAAAAAAGTAAAAATAAATATTACACAACATCACATACATTGATCTGATCCCGTGGTTAGTAGCTTAAGCACTTGTGTTACGAAAATCAGGATCAACAGTGGATACACAAATAAACTTAAATATATTTAATAATACACCCAGACACGGAACAAATACCGATGTTCGTCACACAAATATTTGTCCCGAGTGGGAATCGAACCCACGACTCTTGGAACTGTAGGTTTTGAGTCACTAACCACTGTTCCACCGAGCCAGTCAAAGTTATTTATTTATTTGTATCGAGAATCATGTCATGCTTTAAAATCTGGATATTCTGTTATTTTAAAGTAAATTGACTTAAGTATTGATTAATTCAACGAAAAATGAATTGTAGTTTATAATTAATTTGCCATTATTTTAGTATTTAACTTTTACATATTGGGCCAGCAGAATTACTGAAATTCTTATGAAGTTCTTTAACCAGATAATTTTTCACATTTTAATTATTTGCAGGCGCGTACACTGTTGGTTTTGTATCTTCACAAATATATCTTTCACTGAAAAAGGGATTTTCGATAATGAATTCCAATAACTCCAATTTGTCTGTGAAATAATAATTATATTTAGCATACAATGAAACATTTTAAGCCTCTTTTATAAGCTAAATTACAACAATACGCCTCACAAATTAACTAAGAGCTACTTGAAAGGGTATTATTATTTATTTGTTTCAAACTCAAAAGATATGGCTCTTTTCTACGGCATCTTAAGTATATCTGAGCAATAAGCCTGTCTCAAGGTTCCACGAGTGGTTAAAACAAACAAAAGAGTACTCGCAAATAAACAAAGTAGGTGGGCACTTGAGTAAGACAATGATAGCAATATTTACAGTGAGTCAACTAATGTGTTTGCGCAAACACGATGAGGGCAGTCTGTGGTAGTGATGTTACCACATATTGTGTTCTCAATTTGAAACACAATTACAGTTGATTCGAGTTCATATCTTTATATCTTGAGCTCATTACGTAGTTCTTATTTTATAATTAAAATATTGAATTTACTGAATGGAAAACATGCTAAAAATATATAAGCTTGGTTTCATAAAAATAATTAAAATTTGCAGATAACTTGTTTTCTATTAAATTTAATCGTATGTTTACATTAATGTAATCGTTATATTGACTGAGCAAAACAGGAAATATACTTTGCAACACACTCGTCACTTTTGTGAGCTTTTTGCCATCGCCCAACGTCACGGTAACGATACGGTGAAGCAACGCACTGTATGCGTAGGAGTTTACTTATCGCTTTTTAGTAATCCATACATATATACATAGAACTACGCCTTTTCGCAGGGGCAGGGAGAGATCACTTCTTGCCATGTGCGGTACTGGCACACGACTTTCACTTCATCCACATCCAGCAACCTCTTCATGCACGCTCGAAGATTACGGGTACTTTTGATTTGACCTTTAACTTGAGTGAATATCAGAGTTAGTCACTTGACCGTCTCTATTCGTAGGGTGAGCGGTCAGTGGGACACGGCACTGGAGTGCCTAGCGGATTTTTAATTGGCTTTGAGCTGTGTAACAGAGTTTTATTGGCTACAACGTTGGCATATTGGGCACGAGCTACGTTAGAGTTCGCGTTTTTTCAAAATATAAAAGAACGTGCACTTGTGTTTTCGCATACTTGTGCTCTATAGAAGTATTCCTATCCAATCAAAAACATAAATGTGAAATGAGAGCCAAGTTCAATATTATGATAATTGCCTTGGTTGTTGACTTCAACGACAAAAGAAGTGAGATCTAAATGGTTGCCAAGTTCGATGGTCAACCCAGAAATTTATTTATAAATAACACTATAACATACCTATCATATCTTCTTATAACATAAGATAATGTATGGTGGTAGCCTAGGAAGGTCTGTCTTGGCTAGTTTCTATAAACCTACCAACGTATTATTATGTTCGCTCGGTAGTTTCTACCAACAATCCAAATTTTCGGAATTATAAAATAAAAACCGACAAATACTTGTAGGCTTAGAACTTGCAACGACTATAATTCATATATGAAAACTAGCCAAGACAGACCTTCATAGGCTACCACCATACATTATCTTATGTTATAAGAAGATATGATAGGTATGTTATAGTGTTACTTATAAATAAATTTGAGGGTTGACCATTGAACTTGGCACCCATTTAGATCTCACTTATTTTGCCGTTGAAGTCAATAACCAAGGCAATTATCATAATATTGAACTTGGCTCTCATTTCACATTTATGTTTTTGATTGGATATCATTACTTTTTGTAGAAAAGTATATATCATCGTAACGCCGTGAGTCCTTTGAAAAGGACAAATTCAAAACTAAAACCAGTTAATAAAGTAGGTACCTACCCTAAGTAATAAATATGAAAACCGACTATAAGTACCTACTCTTAATTGTAAATAAGTAAGTATACCTAAATATATACTTAGTGCTCTGCCTTCCCCGGTATACAGGCGTGATTAGGCACTAATTAGGTATTTCATAATAGAACCTAACCTAATTATTAAAAAATTGCCAGTTTTTTATTTATTCCTTTGTATTCATGTAATTACCTATCTGCATACCAAATTTTAACTCTCTTGGTCATTTGGAACTGGGTTAGAATTTTGATCTGTCAGTCAGTCAATGATAAAAATGAGGATTTTTGGACATTAATATCTAAATAACTGTTTGAGATAAGCTTATGAAATTTAGAACACATATTTATCTTGCAAGTCACAATATATGAGCCAAATTTGATACGTTTATAAGAAATAGTTTTTGATTTATGAGGGGTTCAAAAGTGGTTCCAAATGGTTCGTGTAATATTACACACGGTGCGGCTCGCCAGTTCTGAACTTGGCTTGACACGCTACCGCGTGTCTAGATACTTACTGCACTATTGGCTGGTCACCTTTCAGATTGACAGCCATTAATATTTTTTTTTTACTTTTATTTTGATGTATTCTAGTTAAACAACATTCACGATACCATACAACATATCACATTATGATATAAAGCTCGTATTATAATTTTAAGATATACCAAAATGCTTTGAGAAAGTAAGAAAAGGTAGAAACTATACAGTTCTAGATTATAATGCAGTTTTCTTTAAACGATCATATCTGAATGTAATGTAGTATTGTTAGTAATATAAAACTGCTTTTAAGCACTTTATCTCAGGGACTACACGACTGCCACTTACTTGAGTTTGACACTACTATTGTTTTCATCCTGTTGTTTTTTTCCCCGCCGAGCGCATTGGCGGCCATCTTTCCATTGTGGTAAAAGTTTGCCTACACGAGTGGCCCTGTTCAGTCGAAGACGTCAATATGTTTTCATTCACTTCTGCCTTCACCGCTTTCTTAAAGGGATCATAAATTGAATTTACCGAGCCGGCTCGAATTACATTCTGCGGAGTCTCGCGGTCACTTCGTTATCCGATCAAAGAATTCTCTTCGGTGGATGCAAATGTATTTCATTTGCTAACAGGTTCATTGAATAAACGAATATTTACAGAGTCCTTTAGTGCTTTGAAACGAAATGTTTTATTTCGCGTACAGTTGACGGTGTAGTTGAATTTGGAATAGAACGAAATTTTATGCGTTTATTGACTTGAAATTAAAAATGTGCGCCTTTTTATCAATACGCTGAGTATGTTTTATTTTTAAAGGCATTGTATTGCTGTTATATTGCTTATTTTTTTTAAAAAACTGATTGAAATAAATAAAATTAAGTTATTTTTACATGTTTCATTTTAATTATTATATACTATTTACGACCACCTAGAGAAATTTGATCTTTTGATTGAGGAGTAAGCCGTCATTGGTTTAGTAGCCAGTCCAACCGTTGTCATATTTGAAATTTATATGTGCGCTTACAGTAAAGGGAACCATTATAACGAAACCTCACAAAACTTAAAAAAAAAATAAAAAATTCACAGACGTGCTCGCACAGAAGTCAACTCGACCGCATTGGCTAGTTTGTTTAACTAAAAAATCACATACAGTTGCCAATTTTCATAACGTTACTATCATTTGCGGATGGTAAAATGAATTTTCTTAGATTTGATTACACAGTTACATACTTACACACTGGTTGACCTAATAAAAGCTTGTTAAAAACTGATTCGTTTGATGGTTACTAAGTAATGAACTAGCCCATATTCGGCCAAAACTACTCTACCCTACTACTAGTATACAGTTTGGATAGTAATCCAAACTGTATACTATATAGCCCTAATTTTGGATAGTAGTAGTTTTGGCCGAATATAGGCTAAATCATATCAAATCATAACTTAGTAAGCATCAAACGAGTTCGCATTAACAAGAAAACGCACAACTCCCGACGAGATTTGTTGTTTGATAACATCGGAAAGCAATATCCGAGCGCAATGTTCCCAATTATCGCGTTTTGCGGTCGCGTTCACTCGGCGTCGGGTCGCGCGCCCTGCGCGAACATTCCGCCAATTCCGTTTTACATAATCTGTTCGTTTGCAGCGAGACTAGTACATCATATGTATAATACGTAGTTGACCACTTCGTTACGTAGAAAGTGCACTCAATGTTGGTTTATTTTTATGTAAATAGAGCCGATATACATACATAAAATCACGCCTTTTTCCCAGAGGGGTAGGCAGAGATCACTTCCTGATATGTGCTACGGTCCGGGCACACCAATAGAGCCGATGTATAATCTCTATTCTATATAATTACTGATATAACTAATAACAAAATTATAATTATAAAGCTAAAGAGCTCGTTTCTTCGTTTGTTTGAACGCACTAATCTCAGGAACTACTGGTTCGAATTTAAAAATTGATTTGTCTTAGGTAGACCATTAATCGAGAAAGGCCTTAAGCTAAATAACATCACGCTGCGGGATGAAGAAACTATTAGGAAAAGTGTGAAAAACGGGATAAGACGCGGAGGAAGTCGCTGGCATACAATAAGTATATAAAATATCCCGATTGATTATTTGACGGCGGGTTAGTACGATAACATCGGAAACCAATTCAGTAAAAAGTTCTACCTATACTTAGTATCTTCCAGATATGTTCTAAAATTCAATGTGTCAAGGAAATTATTTACCTACACCTTCAATTAAAGGCTCAGTTGAACATAACATCGACTAGTTAAATAATACATTCGCATGCTACCCAAACATTATTCGGATACACAGCCCGAAGTTTCTTTATAAATCACGCTAACCGCACGTTGTACAGATAGACGGTGCGGGAAACCCGCTGCTAGACACATCTCCTCCCGTCCAATTACGCCTCGGATTTACTTCCCTGCCTATCCGCTAATTTATTATCATTCCAAAGTGAATATTTAGAAGTCACTCTTGAAGATTAAAGCGAATAAAACATTACTTCCTCGAGCTACGCTAAAGATATTCGCCTGACGTACGCACAGTTCATGTGCTCAGAATTTGTTATTCAACGCTCTTGTTTCGCCTACGGTAATTTTCATATCATCAAGGGATATATTTAGTAGATTATTAATTTCGCGTTTTCTTTCACAAAGGAAATATTATATGCCTTACAGGCCTTTTTAATATCCGTGCTTTCGTGAACTGGAAGCATACGTAGGTGGTATGATCAAGAAGTTCAATGAAACTTAGTAAGACAATGTGTACAGTTTATACCAATAATTATTTAGATTTTTTGAATGGGATACGTCGATCTAATCCTGCAGTAAGTAGCTTTAGCAAGTGCTTAACACAAGTATGTTACGGATAACAGAATCAAAAGGATTACTTGGACACACAAATACACATGTATTTAAAACGAGTAACACGAGACACGGAACAAACACCGATGTTCGTCAAACAAATATTAATCCCGGGTGGGAATCGAACCCATTCCCACCCGGGACAAATTCTTGGAAAAGTAGGTAGTGAACCTGGGTCACAGCTCCACGAAGCCAGTCGAGATGAAGTTGGGAATGGTTAGTTGTTCTCACAATTTAAAACGAACATTTCGTTGGGTTCTTATAGAAGCCTAAGGATAAGATTCCCATGCAATAATTTAGAACTTTTTATAAACAATTAAGTCGCAGAACAAGCCATCTTAATGACCGACAAAAGTTCATTCCCCTTAAAATTGCCACATTGTGTATTCCCCTTAAAATTGCCGAAAGGTAGACAAATTAGCATACGAAAGGGACCGAGGTGAAAGGAGATGCTACGGAGTCTGCGGTTAAGCGGCTCATTGCTACGGTTTGTTACGGTGCTACAATACTACGAGTGCTACGATCCTCGTAGTTACAAACACGTAATACCACGTCTACTGTTTCTGTTTCTGTACCTACTACCCAATTAGTTTGATCTTTGTTTCATGTATTATTTAGAGTCATTTAATATGGCAACTAAAAATAACATACCGAATATGATATGACTATAAATATGATATTGAAGTAAATAAGAATTGGAAAAGTGAAAACTTTTTTACTGTATATTTTACTGAAGTGACTTAGTTTTTTATGCTCATTAATCAGGGTCATTATTTTATCATGGGGACTCTAGTTTCAATCACAAAAGTATAATAGTTCAAAAAGTGGAAATACTGATTACTTTAAAATAATTCATTACTTTTTTACTCTAAACTCTATCATCAATTTGTTAAAGTATACTATGCCAAGTAGCAGCTTTGAAGAATATGCCATGAGGTTGTACCGTACACCTCACCGGCAAGTATTAATGTGTTTTAGGCTGTAATGTAGATTTATACCCGCAGAGCGACATGAGTGAGAAATATTTTGTGGTGGGTAAGTAGGGGCGCGTGATACGAGAGGTTTGCCGTGTTTTGTAATGTAATTATCCCCTCTATGAAAAGGGGAGTAAAAATAATGTATTATGTTAAGGGACTACCTAATACTGTCCATTACTAATGGTAAATTATATTATTATTAATTCCAATTATTAATAAATTAAAACCACGTTGTTTGCATGGGAACCCCTTTTGAATATTTGTTCATTTTTGTATTTTTTGTTAAAGTGGCATATTACATTATCTGTGAAAGTTACACATTTTTTGCTAGCTATCACTGTTATTGAGATAAAGCCCGGGAACAGTTTGTTCCGTGTCTGGGTGTGTTACTGAATATGTTTGAAATATCCACTGTTGATTCTGATATCTATAACACAAGTGCTTAAGCTACTTACCACAGGATCAGATCAATGTATGTGATGTTGTGAAATATTGCTTTTATTTATCCTATATGGATGACAACTATCTGTTTGATAAAATATATAAAATACATCTAACTTATACAGATAAGTTGGGCATCCACCTTTGGAACTCAAGGCGTAAGGCACTTCATTCTAGCGCAATGCAAACGTCTTAAATCTTTTAACTACTTTCAGTTTTGCAAGTTGACACTTATAGCTCTTGTTGACCAGATGAATTACCGGGGGTGTTCATTATTCTACCTGCAACGAGGAGTTCACTGAGACGAAAGTTTATGTCTGCACAGAACTCTGGATCTGAACTAAAACTGCTTGCTAAACGGCAATTATATAACTAAGTTCCCCATGGAATGAAATTACTACTATAGAGCTACGAGCTGGAATATCGATGATTCGAATTTAGAATGCGATAGGCATTTAATTCGCTGCCAATTGGTAGAGTCTATATACATTAGTACTTACATTACCGAATTACTGTTTACTTTAAAAATACTGGCAGAAATTAAAAAACAAATGATGTCAAAAATACGATGTTTACAAAACACTTTGAAATTCGTAAAAGTAGTGACATCAGCAAGCCAATCAAGTCACATATTGAGTTGAGGGACCAAAATAATCATAAATATTGGCGTATAAAACTTTGATCTGTGGTTAATGTGAATGTACACGATTGTTTTCCACAATATTAGATATATAGTTGATTACTTAATAGAAAGTAAATCAAATTTACAGTTCGATAAGTGTCATGAACTTATAAAAAATAGGAGTCATAGGTGATTATTATCACAAACAGGGATCGATGGATATTACGATAGCTGAAAATCCTTTAAAAAGATAAATAAATACACCCAGACAACCTACCGTAGCAAGTATACTCTACAAAGGCTGACAGGACGAACGTAGCTCGTAGCATCGAGTGTATTTGTGCTACGAAAAAGGGAAAATGTGTTGCGTTCAAATATAGATTACGGCGGAGCGTACTGGTTGACAGGTTACCAGTCCAGCTCTCGCCTCCTTTGTTAAGTTGTCATCGTCAATGCCCGAGCTGAGTGCCCGTGGCGTATTTGACTTTTTTTTATTTTACTGTCAACACCGGAGCGGCTCTCTAGAAAAAATTAAACAATTTTATGTCTGGAAAATTAATTAATTGCTCAATACACACCATTCATATTCATAGATATCCGTCCTAGATGGGTTAAGAACCCATCCATTCCATTAAGAACTTTGAGAAGTAGTTCGCTGAAGTACTTTCATGCAAAATCGTTGGCTCCAACAAAGGTAAGAAAAAATAAAAAAGTACTGTATATGTGCAAACACGACGAATGTTAAGAATTTAATTAAAATTTACTGTGAAATATTTGTGATGTTTATTATTATCAATCACGTAAACATGAAAAATTATAATAAGCAAAACCTCAACGCAAGGACTAACTTAGTTAAAGTATACGATTTTAGCCTTTGCGGACTCATGACCATCGCTCGCAAACATGACTGCAATTCAGTCCAAACGTCGGGCAGTAAGTAGCTTTGTATTTGCTACGTACTGCCCGACGTACTGATCTTTTTATCGCGTGTAGACCCATAATATATAAATAATAATAATAAAACCGTAACCCCGTTTTTATTAGTTGAAGTATGTTCAATTAGAATAGTTTTATCTTCGCGTTTTCAGTTCAATACATTTGTTTGATTTTCTGCAATTATTACATACCAAGAAAAAACTTGCAAAATTGGCCATATAAATGTAATTAATCCTTACTAATATTATAAATGCAAAAGTAACTCTGTCTGTCTGTCTGTTACGCTTTCACGCATAGAGTACTGAACCGATTTAAACGGAATTTGGTACAGATATAGTCCAGAGCCTAGGAAAGGATATAGGCTACTTTTTAACCGACTGCGCTAAAAGGAAGCAATGTTTTACCCGTTAAACGTCTCTAAGCGGACGAAAACGCGGGCGGAAAGCTAGTCACTTAAATGCCCAATTTACTTTACATTATCATACTTGTAGCTTTACGAAACCGAATTTCAAAACGAACTTCGATATTGAAATTGATAAACGCTTAATTAAAAAAGCGGTCACAAAGGCTTAGAACAAGGAGTTTTTATTGGCTATCCTATTAAGGAGCAGCCAATCAAAAGCCAATGTTTTGCGTTGGCGTTCTAATATAAAACATCCTCTTAGCACGGTTGACTAAGCGTGTCTAATGAAATTGTGGTATTACGAGTTACTTAATACTAACGAATGATACGGGCGACACTTTTTATGTCCTCTTGAAGGTATTCTTTTATTACTAAATACTTTTTATGGTTTTAACTCGTTTCTTGTTTCGCTGCGGTAAACGTTTTTATGACGGTAATAATACGAGTTATTCTAATTATTCCTACCTGCAGAAGTTTATGTGGAGCTTCCGTTACATTTATGAACGTAAATCTAAATTCTTGAAACGTATGGCAAGAGGCGACTAATAGGCATTTTTTAGTAGGTAGATCAAAAGACTAATCGTGATTTTAAATCTTAAAATATCATATTCGGGCAAATACCTACTACAGATAGTGTTAACTTCAGTTTCTCGTAAAAAAAAGTTCAGAATCTTACTTAATGTTCTTTGAAACGTTTTATGACACTTTGATGTACCTAGCTGAAATACATGTAAAATTACACTTACATCGACTATATAACTTAATTTTTTAGCCCTTCTTGATAACGGGAAGGAATTGAAGTAAATGCATATGAGATATATGGAATGGGGTCAGCCGATTGTGCACGGAGCGATAACGAACAACGTCCGACTCCGAATGCAATGAAAGCGTTGCACTCCGGATTCGGTAGTTTCAATTCATTTATAAGGAATCCCCACATTTGGGAACAAACGATTGGGATGGATACCGAAGATGTGCATGGAACGTTACCAAAGACGTGCATGCCTCTTTGGAGTTATTCCCAACATATTTAATTACAACAACATGGATCATTTTAACGTTCAATTACACCAAAAAAAATTTGGTAGTTAAATCTAAATATGATATAATTTCCGAAAAATTTGCAAAGTT
The DNA here is from genome assembly GCA_039566165.1 of Maruca vitrata. Lineage (NCBI taxonomy): Eukaryota > Metazoa > Arthropoda > Insecta > Lepidoptera > Crambidae > Maruca > Maruca vitrata. Next base: position 11,227,220 of record CM076917.1, on the reverse strand, counting down.
AACACCCACATCTCCTTATGCCTACTCTATAAGGAACGGGAACAATGTTTATTTATAACTAGCTGTGTCCGCGACTTCGTTCGCGTGGTCTACAGGATTTTACATTCAAAAGTTTTTTCCCAATAACTCTCTTTCCCGAAGGAATTATGCAATATCCTGTGTTGCAATTAAGTTTTAAGTTTACAAAGGTACCTGCATGTCAAATTTCTAGCGTCTAACTTAAGCGGTTTAGATTTTTCATACAAATGTTTTTCCCGCTAACTTCTGTTTCCGTGGGAATTTCGGGAATTCCTTTCTTAGTGCACCTCTAAAGTACCTAAGCTACGTCCCTTCCAAATTTCAAGTGACCGCGTTTTGCTGTTTAGGCAGTCAGTCAGTCTAAAATAATGTGATCACTTAGTTTGAATGGATCTATACATGCACACTAGGCGTTGTTTTATTGATTTATGAACGTTTAAGTAATACTTTCAAACAACTGCGCTTTAAAAGAATATTAAATAACTTTTACCTTTTTTCCTGGTCAAATTACCATTTTCTTAATTGGATATAAAATTTTCGGTGAAGCTAATATATAAAAGTAATGTATAATTTTGCTAGACATAACTATAACGTAAAATAGTGTTTAGATTTTTATGAAAGAAAATACCGTTAGTTTATACCCGTACTTACATTTTCACGTCTGAGTTATTAAGATAAATGGGTGAGCTTTCATAGTAAGTGACTAGGGAATATTTTGTCAGTTAAAAGGAATACTTTGGACTGTAAATTTAATAGGAAAAATACTAATTTAAATAGAAATAGTCTAAAGACCTGCTTTAAACCCACAAAACTTACTTAGGTATATCCACTAATGCTTATTCACTAAATCTGCGATTTTTCTGAGGCAGTATGTAAGAGACCACATTGTGTACTTACTTCCTTATCCTTACTAATATTATAAATCCGAAAGTAACTCTGTCCATCTGTCTGTCTGTGACGCATAGAGTACTGAACCGATTTAAATGAAATATGGTAAAGATATAGTCCAGAGCCTGAGAAAGGACAAATGCTAGTTTTTAACCGACTGCACTATAAAGAAGTAATGTTTTACCTGTTAAACGACTCTACGCGGACGAAGTCGCGGGCGTAAAGCTAGTATAAATATAATGCTACTTAAGCAAATACTAGAAAACAGTATTTTAAAGGGAACAGCCGCAATGCTGATATCTTCATCTGAACCTTACCCAAAAGTAGGTAGTATATTCAAGGTTCCGTACTGTCTGCGTCCGATAAAAGGATTAATGCTATATATGTATGTAGTTATTTGGACACTCACTTAATCTAAGCGACATAAATTTCGCATGTTTGGGTAAACAGGATAAAAGTAGTGGCCGAATGGTTTTTTTGATTTGACTTTGAGCTGTAAAGTTACAAAAACTTATATTTTCCATCGCTTTATAGTACACAAAAAATGAATCATCAGAATGTATGTACACGTATAACAACCCCCGGGGTAACTACTCCACTAAATTGGGCGATATTATATTTTGTTATATTCAGAATCCAGTTTGTATGTCTAACAATATTTTTTTGATTTGAAAAACATAAAGCGGTACGAGGTTCATCGGGTCGGCTATTATTTATAAACATAGGGGTTGAATACACATTGGTAAGCAGGTAATCATCATCATCATCATCAGCGAAATCAAAAATTTATATGTGGTGCGGTTTGAACTGGCGACCTCTCGCATCGCAAGCAATGACCTTTAACCACTCGGCCATCGACGCTAGCTAAGCAGATAAGTAATAACAATCTCAATACCTCATGAGAGGAACTAAAGCCATTGGGCCAACCTCATGAGAGGAACTAAAGCCATTGGGCCAACGAACTGGCATAAATCAAAACTTAATCCGCTGCCCAGCGGCTTGCGTTAGCTAACAGTATAATCTATCTGAATACAGTGGTAATTTAATTCTCTCTTAAGTCATACCTCTCAGTCAATTAGGGTAAGTGATGCCTGGTTGCGGAGAGATGGGTTGGGATGCATTATTGCGCGTCGATTTACTAACGATGCGTAACGATTTGATCGACTGACGGAAAATTAAAAGGATCTTTTCATGTAGAATGGAATATTTATCCAATATGGTATTTTTTATGAAGAATGGAATATTTATCTATATATCCTTACTTCCTTACTATATAATATTATAAATCCGAAAGTAACTCTGTCTGTCTGTTACGCTTTCACGCATAGAGTACTGGACCGATTTAAATGAAATTTGGTACAGATTTAGTCCAGAGCCTAGGAAAGGTTATAGGCTACTTTTTAACCGACTGCGCTATAAGGAAGTAATGTTTTACCCGTTAAACGTCTCTACGCGGACGGAGTCGCGGGCGGAAAGCTAGTATTGTATAAATTAATAAAAAAACTTCTTAGAACCACCTATAACTAAACATAAATAAAATAACAATACCGTATCAGATATGAGTAACATCTTTTCATGTATGTCGACTTCTAGCTATTAGTTAATAACTCAAAATGTAACCTATTCTACAAAAAATATTGGCGACCTTTGTCAGCGCAATTATATCTAAAACAATCAGTTTTGGATTTTCGTCTGATTTTGTCTCTGATCTCAGAAACGTCTTAACTGATCTATATGTGATTTCCAGTAATATATTATGGTAAGCTGTACTTAAAATTGCATGCTTGGATCTTGCCTATCAAATAATTAAGAGAAGCACTTGAACTTGCTTGCGACGCTCTACGCGTACGAAGTTACGCACGGCCGCTAGTTGTTGAATACAAACCTACTATGTATGTATTTACGGATGCACTAGCATCAGCCACTGATCTCCATAGGGGTATGTAGAGGGAAGCAATCCAATTTGAATGCATTCGCTAATTGATGGCTAATCCACCTAAGCCGCGGATCAAAGGGCAGAGGTTTTAAAACGCGGCCGGACAATGTTGCAAATGAGTACGCTTTTAAAATATTAAACCGATATCCATTGTGGATTTGTGGCGGTGTCCATCTGGGAGAGTAATTAATCTATTTATAATTGCGAATTGCACTTACTGCGGGATATATCCTGTACGTGAAGTAAACCATGTATTGTTGCACAATAAATATAGTCATTACATGATAATATTTATGTATTTACCCTTTTTATTTGCATATAAAGAATTTTGTATTTTGTTTTATCTACATTGAAATTTAACTAGCTCAGTGGAACAGTGGTTATTGACCCAGATTCACTACCTATCGTTTCAAAAGTCAAAGGTTCGATTCCCAACCGGTAAAAATATTTGTGAGACGAACATCGATGTTTGTTCCTTGTCTGGGTGTGTTATTTAATATATTTAAGCATCTTTGTGTATCTGTTGATTCTGATATTCGTAACACAAGTGCTTAAGCTACTTACCACGGGTTCGGGTAATTGTATGTGATGTTGTGTAATATATTATTTTTTCCGTTCAATAGTTATAAGCTTCATACTTACATTAATCAAAAAATATATGTAATCCCCAAAAATGTTAATATATACTATTTTATTTAGGTATGTCGCTTTAGGCATATGGATTTCGCGATAATTTTATCTATCGTAATGGCGGACCAACGGAAATACGGTTGTTTATTACCATTGTCTTTAAAACACTGATTTGTTGTGTTTATCTGATACATAGGTATCAGATTATTACTTGACCTGCATCGGGGCAAGATTTCACATAAACAACCTATGTTTAAATACTGAAGTCGTTGGCCATTGGCAAAACGAACGCAGAGGTGACTTGCATTTGGGTGCAAACAAATATTGTAATAAATAAAGCAGAAAAAAAATATACAAATAGTTCTGTAAATTTTATATAGACTTTTTATGTTTTTTCGCCATAAATGATAAAATCAAGCAGTAATACAACGTAAACTTTTTATTATTGGGCGCGACAGAATATAAAATATCAGATGAAACTCAAATTTATACGGGCTTTCGCATACGCAAAGTCAGCTTTGGGGTAAATAATCGTATATCTCGTTCAAATACGTGTATTAAACGCATCCTTTATATTCAGCTGATCTCCACGAAATTCTTTTTCTTATTTGGATGATCTCCGGTAATATTTGAGAGTTAAAGTATTCGAGTGACTTAACTTGAAATGTTTTGTAATAGGATTTTTTAAGGTACCTAGAAAAAGGTTGGTGGTATTACATATTGTAGATCGACATCTACTGGCTCGATGGTGTTTAGGATATAGTGCCCCTGTCTCATATGCCAAGAGTAGAAGATTCGATTCCCATCCTGTATAAATATTCATGTAATGAATATTTTGTCTATATTCAATACCCATGTGTGTTTTTAAAATATTTACGTTTTTAAAATAAATCTATTAATATTACTACTAATACTTCTAACTTCACTCACGGCAATCTGACCCCGTACTACGGTCTTAAATATTCACAAACACAATAAACACAAATTAGATATTAATCATATTAATGTTTGTTCCGGTGGGAATAGAACTCATGACTCTTGGAACCGTAGCCAGGATCACTAACCACTGTTTCACCGAGCCAATCATTTGTGTCAGTTTATTTGTGTATAAAAATGTTGTTTCTGATGTCTGTAACATAGTCCTTAAGCTACTAACCTAGTGATCAGATTAATTTATGTGATAAATAAATATAAATAAATATTATACAATATCACATACATTGATCTGATCCCGTTGTAAGTTGCTTATACACTTCGCCGTCCCCGGAGAATAAAATGATAACTACAGAAACGCAACTTTTCAGGAAAAATAAAAAACATATTTTTGTCTTTTGCTCCGTAAATACTGGACATAGGCTTATGATTGATAACTTTAAATAAAGCTAATTTTTAGTACTATAGAAATAATTAAGTGGTATATACCTAAATATTAAAATATGGATAATATTCGAGAAATAAAATATTAGTGAAATTAAGTAATTATTTGAAGTCAGTAATATCCATTATCATTTTATTCTCCGTTTCACCAGACTCAAGTCAAATATGGCACACGTAACTTGTCATTTTATTCTACTGAGTTTTAGAGTACACATGATTATGATAACACTTTTATATCATTTTATTCTCGTACATATTGTATTCTTTTTTTTCTATAAAATACTTTAATTTGTTGTCTTAACAAACCTGTTACATGTTAATCAACATTAGTTTTATTTAATGAAGTTAAATTATTTGTATTTAAAATTTACTTTGGAACCTATGTATTGATTTTCAATCCTGAATCGCTGCAAATACAAAAAAAATAGGTTCTCAGTGTTAGAACTAAGTCTTAGAAATCATATTTTGTCATTTAAAAGCAAAATCCTTTTAATAACTTGTATGTTAATGTTATGTGGCATCAGCCGACGATTACCCCTGTATACACTATTCTGCCTCGTTGGTCTATTTGGTAGCAAGTGCTTCGTTAGGATCGAGAGGACCCCGGTTCGAGTCCGGGGTCGGGCAAACTTTGTGTGAGTTTTTTTGTAATGATAATATTCAGCCCGGAGTTACGAAGTTGGCGGTTGAACGCCCGTGCCTCGGAAAGCACGTTAAGCCGGTGGTCCTGCGCCCGATCTCTCATCGGTCATGTCGGATTGCCGTCTCATCGAATTATGAGTGTAAGGGAATAGAGAGTGCACTTGTGCACTATAATAATATGTCCTGCGCCCTTGGCTGATCTCAATTGAGACCGGCCGCCGTGGCTGAAATCGGTCGGACGCCTTATTATATATACACTATAAAATGTAGCCAAGGACAACCCCCAGTCAGTGTAAGACTATGGAATGGCGTGGAAGAACAAATAATCTGGGCTGTTTGGTTGAGTGTTAGTGGACTGGGTAACCGAGACTATGTAAACATAGATCGGGAAGGACTATGGTACTTGCCCCGATCTATGTTCATAAACACGATTAAAATGGGCTGGTGGTAACACGCCATTCACTGTCGTGGGTCCCCCATTGGTCGCACATGCAAGGCACGAAGCAGGAGCGACGGGGAGAATCATTAGTGTGAGCGGCTCTTAGTGGCGAAAGGTGTACACCGCTTTTTACCCAGTGGCGCAACGCCACTGTGCCAACTCGTGACGTATGCATCTTTCACTTCCACCCTGCAAGCATGTAGCTCTGACGCCCAACTCTTTCCGGCCGGCTAAGGCAAGCCAGAGGTGAGAGGGGCCTGGTCGACTCTTAGAGGCACGGGTCCCAAGGGGTGTCAATCCCATTCAGCCCGCCACAAGCTGCCCTGGGGATACTGGTTGCACTGGTAGAGTGTCGTTACCTTTCATGGTGCGAAAATCAGCGACTCCCACCAGGGGGCGGTGGGGTTGTCTCATCCTTACGCTTTTATTTTATCATTATTATCATACCGAAGAAATGAAAAATGTTATGTAAATCGCGTAATATAATTTTAATTTCTTCTTCAACTTGTTGCTCTCTAAAAATCAATAAATCAGTCCTTTGTTTACTGGCTGATACCCCGCCTACTTCTTATACTACTAAATTTGGAATCAAAGTTTTCATCATCAGCTCATATACCTCCCCACTGCTGGGGCACGGCCTACCCTATGTGGGCGATAAGGCCTTAGTCCACCACACTGGCCAAAACCAAGTTGGTTGACTACACAACCTAAGAATTTCTTCGTAGGTGTGCAGATTTCCTTCACCGTTAAAGCGTCGAATAATCGGACAATGAATTTCAAATTCGAAAAATACAGTGGCACGTGACGGGATTTGAACTGGCGACCTCTCGCATGGCAAGCTACAACGAATGTGAAACATTTACTTCCATAATTTTAGTCCACGATAATTTTTGGCCATCCTCATTTTTGAACCAGTTCTTATTATATATTAACCCCATTATATTGTAAAACTCTATTTGCGAAACACTCTCACAAACTCTCTATTTTATCATGTTTTTTTATATCCAACTCAACAACTTTCTCCTCTCCAACTTGCTCCTCTCCGACTTGCTCTTCTCCAACTTACTCCTCTCCAATTTGCTTCCCTACAACTTGCTTCTCTCCTACTTGCTCCTCTCCAATTTGCTCTTCTCCAACTTGCTCCTCTCCAACTTGCTCCTCTCCAACTTGCTCCTCTCTAACTTGCTCTTCTCCAACTTGCTCTTCTCCAACTTGTTTCCTTCCAACTTGCTCCCCTCCAACTTGCTCCTATCCGACTTGCTCTTCTTCTACTTGCACCTCTCCAACTTGCTACTATCCAACTTGCACCTCTCCAACTTACTCCCCTCCAACTTGATCCTTTCCAACTTGCTCCTCTTTAACTTGCTCTTCTCCAACTTGTTCCTCTCCATCTTGTTCTTTCTAACCGACTTGAAAAAAGGAGGAGGTTCTCAATTCGTCTGTATTTTTTTTATGCTTGTTACCTCATAACTTTCACCTGGGTGAACCGATTTGGATGATTATTTTTTTATTTGAAAGCTGGGGCTTTCCGTTTGATCCCCTAGCAATTTGGTCAACTCCTTAAAAGAAAGAAGTAAAAGGATAATTATTTCAAATCTGTATCCACATTCAGACTACTAGTTATAATATGAGTAGTATTTCAGGTGAGCTGAACAAAAAAAATTAGGGTGCAAAAAAATTTTACACTCAAAAGTATGAAAAAAATAAACCTTTGTTCAAAAAATCCGACACACTAAAAATTACAAAATAATAGTTAATAATACGAACATACAAATATAATTATCTGGGTAGGAATATGATATGTTTAAGAAGGATTTTTTTTCCAACTTGTTCTTTCCAACCAACTTGTTCCTCTCCCACTTGATGATATTAAGTCTTATCCTTCTAACTATAAAAGTCATTTTGCTTACTCAACTATATACTTAGCGATCGGTGCGTTTTGAACGAGAATAAAAATGATAACTGCGTTTATCATTATCTAGTTGAAATATTTTTACGAGAATATAATTATATGACTGTTTGTCATACTAACAAGTAAGAGTACATTTCGATAATGTTATATTAAAATTTTATTCTCGTAATTTATGGCATGTGTTAAATCTATGAATACTATTATAACATTTTGTGACTTCGTGAAATAACTCCATAAAAATCCCAAAAAATTTAGCACATGTATTAGCACCCACAGATCCAGAAAATGGCATAACACTAAAACTAAGATACTGGCTGTTATCATTTTATTCTGCGGGGACGGCGTTGTGTTACAGATATCAGAATCAACAGTGGATACACAAATATACTTAAATATACTTAATACACACCGAGACACACAAATATTTGTCCCGAGTGGGAATCGAACCCAAGACTCTTGGAACCGTAGGTAGTAAACCTGGGTCACTAACTACTGTTCCACCGAGCCAGTGATGTTGTATTATCATTTTAAAATTTATTTCTAGTTTAATTAACTTGCAAAGGACGGTAACACTGATGCAAGTTACTACTACAGCATAAAACTCCTGCAGGTAGTAATCTGTTTTCTAGTTAAAATAGTTGTATTCCTGGATGTATACTAGCAAACAACTAGAGCGGGCTAATAAAATAAATTTAAAAAGTCCGCGGCGGGTTTTATCCGCCATGTGCGGACCGGGGTGTTATACGCGAACCGATAGAAAATCAACACTATTAAAAATAGTAAAAAAGTACCATTATTGTTTATGGCAATTTTGTTTGCTTTCGTTGGTAATGATTAACATATTGGTTATTTAGAAAGAAAGAAAGAAAAGAACATGTATTTGGTATTTTAAACACATAATATTACAAAACAATGAGATCAAATAAAATATGAATTAATAACTAAACCAAAATTACACTAATCAAATTAAATTAGATATCAAAAGCCTCTTCACTCAGAATGAGGTCGTGAAGGCAAGGCCACTGGTCATCTGTGGCGTTTTCTTTGGTTAGATCTGTAATTCATCATATTTAACCAGAACCAAGCTTCAAAGTGCATTTCGCTAGCTATTACTTATATAACCGTATTCAATGCATGTACTCTACATATTCTACGTACGTACATCATATTATGTTTGTTTATCCATAGATGCTCTAAAATCTATCCATGTTCATGCTCTGCTGGGTTGTATGTTGCTAACATTTGTATTTGTTTGGTATCTAGATATGACATTATATCAAACAAACTATTCCACTTCTAAATACTTAACAAATAGTAGTAGTGAGTGCGACAGGTTCAATACGATCTATTGTGCCTGTCGACCTCATATTTGGATCTCACTACCGCTTACCATCAGGTGGAGTGAGGTCATCTTGTTAGTCAAATTAAAAAATAATAATAATAATAGTAGTCCAGATATTATGATATCGTATGCATGCATATTGCTGATTGGATTGAATACTGTACAATACCTTGATACCTGTATTAATGTTAACTAGAATAGCGTTTCTAAAAATTCCCACATTTTAATTTGTGTAACGTTGCGTTGGCTATTTAAAATTAAGTACCATAAGCAAGCATGGTTCCATTTTAACGTTTAATATCGTTTTCCATGATACAATCAGTTGTAAAAAACATACTTTACTTTCAGCGTGTTCACACCTAGCGATTTTTGGGTGATTTCGATCGCGGCGATATAGCCGCGATTTCGCCGCGAGCTCGCCGCGTGCACTCCGCGATATCGCCGCGATTAAATAATCGCCGCGATCACACCGAATCGAAATCGCTAGGTGTGAACAGGCACTTACTGCTCGATTTTCAAATTTAAAGAAACGAGAAGTCATTGTACATGTTCTTCTATTTAAAAATGTTATGCGTATAAGATAATACTCTGAAACAAATTTTCGTTTGAAAATGCTAAAGCAAACAAAATCCTATATCCCAACTATATCCCTCTCAGGCTGCGCCTAGAACAGTGTCGTTTACGGCTCCACAACTAATTGCATTAAATAAAAGGAATGGGATTTAGAGGTTTACATTTTCTGCAATAAATAAGTTGTGCCGGGTAAAATAAATTTGAAAATTGGGTCGTAACACGCACGGAAACATCCGGGGTACCAATTCTAAGATCACTCGACTAAATGCATTATTTTCATATGTAATAGTTTGGTATTATGAAACCTAAACAGCCAACTCAACAGAAACTTCTAATATTAGTAATATTGAGTTTTATGATTCAAAATGCATTATTGGTAAATATAGTTCAGGTATGTCTACATGTCTGCTAAAAACATAAATGATGATCGCAACAATCTAGCACGTAATGTCGTTTTGATTTTAAATCATTATTTAAATAGAGCTATTACAAACTTGCTTTCTTTCTGCAACACAACAGATGCACAGTGCACATTCATGCTTCATCATACTATTGAATGTGTGAGTATATTTCCATGGCCAGTTACAGAGTCTAACAAAACTCTCCATATCATGGTAATCGGCCCATCTGCATCAAGGCAAAAGCGCCAACGGACAGTACAAGAGTGAAATTCGCGTACACGGTGCAGAATCTCCATGCATGCGAATTTCACGAGCATTCCGATAGAAATATTGTCGAGCGGTGTATGTTTTGCACAGATAGGTGTCCGCATACACATTCGCTCGTAAAAGCGCTCGGACAGATCCTGTTATAAAGAACGTTTTCAATTGCAAATGGTCGCTCGCACACAGAAACGCCGAATTTATGACCCTGGATGGCAAACGAACGCGTTATTTGGACTCCGATGGAGAAAAACTCGGATAAAGGAATTGAGCCATTCATTTTTCATAGTTTTATTTATGTAAGTCCATTCGTCGGGTTACGATTCAATAAAATGTTAAGGACCATTTTGCGCGTGTCGTCTTTTAAAGTTGTTTTTTTTTCTGGATAGAATTTGATAAATGTGAGGAGACTATTTTGCAACCAGCTGAGACACTGTTTAATGTATTTGTCTTTTTTTCATTTGTGTTGTCGAGTTTACGTTTGAGAGCCTGCACAAAAAAGCGTCACGTTATAAAATTGGAACGATAATTAAATTCTTTTGCGTACAGTCCTGCTATTGATTTTGTATAGCAATTGTAGGTTTTCATTGTTTTTGTATTTTGAAGCTGTGAATAGCTTTTAAATGTTTTTCATTGATTATTGTCACTACCTACGTTGTCAATTAATCAGGACCTGACCTGTACGTTGCTGAAAGAACAGAAATTGTGTTAGTGTAAAAGATTAAGAGATGTTTCTACTGTTTGATAGATTTTGTAAGTTCACTTATGTAGATGTTTTGTCATTTTAATTTATAATTGGATGTATCTTTAAACTGAAATTCCTAAGATATTTTGGTAAACGTTTTCGTATTTTATCCGGTTAAATTTTCACCCGTGAAGTACATTTTGTCGAAGTTCTTTATTACGATGTTTTAAAGTGTTATACTTTTTACTCTTTACTCACCATTTTCAAACCTTTTTCTGTTTTCTATACATTTAGAAATCATAATTATTTTAAGCTTTTAAGCTGTGTTATTGTAATATTAAACCACAGTGCATTTGCGGTTTACAGTTCAATATGATTTATTATATTTCCTTATTAGAGGTAAAATAATGATGTTGACCGATAGGAAGGCATGATTCGAACATCTCTCACTAATTGGATGCCAACGAGGCTCGGAGTGCTTTCCATAACCCTCTATTTTGCCATATTTACTTGTGCATTTAAATCCTGTCTATTTTGCATCTGTTCAATGAGTTGTTATCATTCTAATTCATTGTTAACTCCTGTTTGTTAATTATACCTGCTGAGCAGACCTCTTTTCAATTACATTGGTGTGTTTCGTATTAATTGTTTTTTACGCCTCTTTTGTGTTAATTAAGTGTGTAAAAGTTTTTTTTTTATTCTATAATAATAACTAATATTATTTTCAATAGTTAAAATTTTAAAATTAATGATTTTCATCACACTATTATTTTGCATGTATACATGCTGAGGCGGAACGTTCTAATCACGCCAATTGTATGTGTGTTTTCTTTTTAAATTTCTTAATGTGATCAATACATACTTATTTTTTTATTTTTCAAGAAACTTTCTCGTTGAGCGTGCTGCTGGACCTCAGTACCGCGATAAGTGTGGCCGAATACATGGCCGATAACGTTTGATTTTGCCATCGACTCAATATTCTTAATATTCGTAAGAAGATCGTGTTAATTTAAAAGCAAAGTACTGTACTGTCGCCGTAACATAAGTGTCGCGTAATCACCCCGGACTGCCTGTCCGTCCATGGAAATGTTTAAAGCGGTGTTAGATTTTCGTTAGGCAACTCATTAATCTCGGGTAATGGCGGCGCGACGTATCTCTAATGGACAGCGACAAAAATACGCCGTAATTAATGGACCCACCTCTCCAAAACGAAAACACATCGGAAATCTCCACGATTAATGGATAGTTTGGTGAACGCTGAGGCAGATTGTGCTTGCTACCGAAATTCGACTATCATCGCTCTTTGATCGCGTATATTTCGGATCTTAAGTAATTTTCTGAGATAGTCTCCACGCTCTAACTCTACGTCCTCTATTCCTTATAGAGGACGTAGAGTTAGAGCGTGGATATATTTTTAAGTGACCCTACTTACATATTATTGCACTTTTATTGATTGAATGCTCTCTTTACTTATTAGTAGTCTCCGCGTAAATAACTATAGTTTAAAGTACAGATTGGGTGAAATTATGCATGGTTTTATGTAAATTCAGCTCTGGAGTTATAAAATTGAAGATTTCGAGTAAACCGTACTTGTTCCCCGAAAATGAGAAACAATATTGAAGAAATTAACCGACTCAATTGCTCCGAATGTGTAACCACCCAAATGAGGATTTCAAAGTGACAAATAAAATAAATTCCTTACACTCCAATTATCGCTTGTACTACACAATTGTTAAAGACTGTTTTTAAATGGCATCGTTTCTCCGCAAATCCATAAGAGTGTTCCCGAACGAACATTAATTACGTTTGAATTAACTGCTTATTAATACAGAACAATAAATTGGTTGGTTAATTAATCATGGCAGCACCTGGTCACAATGAAGCGGCGACACATTGCATGCTCTAGATTAATGTCCGCACAGTAATGTAGGCTTCGAAGGAAGTAGGTACATGAAGGATTTCCATGAGTCGATGGCGCATTGGATAGTGCCAATGTCTCATGCGCCAAGAGCCGTGGGTTTGATTCCCGCTCGAGACCGTCATTTGTTGATGTGTTTTTTATTTATTGCATAGCTTTTATCGCGGGTTTGAGCGCGGTGACCGAGCCAAGAAATTCCGTAACGAAAAAACCTCACAATCGTCTAACGTCGTTTCAGTTCGGTAGACTTCGGCACGGTGTTTGTGTGCGTGCGGTTAGACGTATTGTACGACTCTACGAAACTCGCACGAATCGAGACGAGCTGATCCGAAATCGGACGATGCTATGCAATAGCTATACCGCGGCAGTGCCCGTGTGCCACACGTTTTTGATATATTTACGTTTATTTGTTCATACCTGTACAGTCCACTTGTTTTTGTGTTTTACTTTTTGTCAATAGATGGAATTATCGTCGACGCTAGCGTTTGCGACGCGTTTGAATCTCGCAAGCTTTTTGTTTTCTTAATTATATAAAACTAGAAGGAATTTTAAAATAAAAATCATACGGAAACAAGATACAACCAGTGTTTTATTTAATACCATTGTTGTTGCTTATATTCGTAACACAAGTGCTTGAGCTACTTACCACGGATCCAAAACAATGTGTGTGATGTGTGATATTTTTGATTCCAATAGCCAGTAAGTACCTAAATAGTGCTGTCTTGTATTTACTTGAATTTGTCTTACATAAAGTTTTGATTGTAACATCAGTATAAAGAAAGTTCTAAAAGCTGAAGATACGTAGTATATTACTAGTCTTGAGACGAAGACGGGCGGCGCCAGTTCGCTCGCGACCACGATTGGTGTAACCCAGTTGAAACGTCGGGCAGTAAGTAGCTATGTAATTTGCTACTCCTAATATCGCGTGTAGACCAATAAAGACTAATTTTAATATTACTTGTCCTCGTAATATCTACCGCTTCGACCTCATATGTGAACCTCACTTTCTATCAAGTAGAGTGAGGTCAACCTGGACGTCTTTTATAAAAAAAAAACATGTAGATTGTGAAATCCAATTCGTTACCGTCATATAGTGATCCTCAACATACCGATTCCAACCATTTAAATAAAAAATACACGTCAGTATTGAAAGACGGAAGATTTATTAAACATGAAATTACCGCCAGTTATATCATCAGTGCCCGTCATGGATGATTGAAAAATTGCTGTATTTATTTTTTAAATTACGCTGCATTTGTATTGGATGGCTCAACAACTTGTTTCGTGCCGTGTAGGTAAACCTGTGAATGATCCAGCCTTTGAAATTATATGACTCATTCAGGATTATCTGTATACTAATTAAGTCGTATTTAAACCTGAAGGTATTCAATGTAAGTCCTGTAATTGATATGCTATTTGATGATAATCCGCTTTAAATTTGCGCAGTGGTGAGAACCGATAAAGTGATTTATATTTATTATAATTTCTTTATTGATTTGTAAAATTCGGAAAGTGGCTCCTGTGGCGCTCAAGTAAAGTCAGAAGATCGCATCAATAACTAAATTTCAAGCTTTATTGGGAGAGCGGTGTGACTACTATAATCTAGGGCCCCCGTTTACTTATACAGTGTGTATTTTCCCAATTTAAATGCTTTGTATTTGTATATGGTGCCGCCGCGCTAAAGTTATACAAAACTTGCCACTTCATCGAAGGTAGGGGAAATATAATGATGTTTACAACTAAACGTTTGCTTGTTTACACACATACTCAAATTTCGTTTAAGAACATAAATGTGAAATGTTTCAAAACCATTTTAATTTAGGTTTTCAGGAAATAATAACAATGAGCACCTGATGATTGACATTCAAACAAAATATGACTCCCAATTTCAATGTTTGAATAATCCATCTGAGGAAAAGATAGACTTTACAAAGAGGATTACTTGAAATCACCGGCTCTTAATCCGAATTACCATACACCCAACGAGATAAAACGGACCTGTCGTTAAGAAATGAGCGGATCCAATCTAATAACGCTTAATTAAATTTTATTAAAACAAAGATGCTAGCCACATTGCGTTACGAAATTATTGTTCGACTTATTTCATCACATTGTGAGATGGTCTCCTTTGTTGTAAAATACGCTTTCCGCGGAATCTTATTAAAATTTTAATTAATGCCTACTATAAATTGCTCGCAATTGTTTTGGATGTATACGGACGGAAATATTACGTTTTTTGGCAACAATTTTAAGCGTCCAATTGTGCCGTCATTTTTATGTGTTTTGTTGCTCTCAAAGCTTTTATATTATCATGAATGCGGAGTGATTTATTAACGAGGATAAATTTGAAAACAGTGACGTTATTTTACTGTGTTTGTACGAAAACGGATGACACAATTTCGTACGCCAGCTGCAGTTTTGATTCGAATAAGCGAGACTGACTAATGGATCTCTCTGTTAGGTGTTTTAAACATTTTATGGGCAATTAAAAAAAATGCTTGGCGGATCTTAAACTAAAAAAAAACGCAACTTAAATGTCAAAGCTTAAATTGTATACCTACGTGTAGCAGTCTAATCCTAATATGAAACTGGAAAAGAAAATTAGATAACTACATACACTAAAAAGGAGTACCCTAGACTAGACCCTAGCCAGGAGTACTTACCCTAGACTTTCATTTAAACTAGTTAATTATAATGATTATCCTTTTTCAGATCATTGGGAAATTATTTATATATATTATATTATATACGTTACTCGCAATTTTAATGGAACTTGTGAAGAAATCATAAGATCCGAATGACGAATTATCGAATTGAGCGAATCATTCTCAAAGGGTACTTTTTTTTTGTCAGTCATGAAATACAAATTTTTAAATGCTAATACTATACACCGTGAAATTTCAGTGGTTGTTTTCCCGTGGCAGAACGACTTGCCTTTAGTAATACTATCGAATCGTGCCAATTATTCATCGAAAAAAAAAATTTTTTTTCGTTTTTTTCAGAATTATAATTTTTCCAACTCGAAAACGAGAGAAGCTATCGTTGTTTTTGAAGATGTGACGTATTCAGGTACTGCTTGTGTCATGAAATCGATGCTTAAAGCTAAAGAAGCTCAGGTAGCAAGCGCTGCTTAAGGGCCGAGAGGTCTCCGGTTCCAGTCCGGGGTCGGGCAATATTTCTGTGAGTTTTTCCGTAAAGAAATGGTTCAGCCCGGAGTTAGGAAGTTGGTGGTTGCACGCCCGTGCCTCGGAAAGCACGTTAAGCCGGCGGTCCTGCGCCCGTTTTCATCGGTCATGTCGGATTAACTATGAGAGTAAGGGAACAGAGGGTGCACACGAGTGCAAACACAAGTTTGAGCGTACATTTGTGCATTATAATATGTCCTGCGCAGCTGGCTGATCTCCATCAAAATCTGTCGGACGCTTTATATTATATATAGTATCCGACATTTATTGTCCTCGCAGTAAATTGTATTAAGCTAACTTTTACAAAAACGCATCGTTCGAAACTTCACCGGTCTTACTCTAAGAAATTTCCTCTTTAACGAGATGCTTCTAACAAAACTTCTTTGTTTCCAGTTTTGTTTACAAAATATTTCTTTACTCTACTTTATCTGTTGTTTTTCACTCGAGGTTTTAAAGAACAATAAAAGTAAACATTTCGGAACTGGTTGTAAATGTTCGTTGAAAACGTAAACTTATGTTTGTTGTCTACGGGTCGCTGTGACGGAAGCTACTTGAATCTTATTTAAAGTATTTAAATGTGAATCAAGCGTTAAATATGTTTATTTATTCTACTATTAATTGTTTCATTTTATGTTGGAGTGTGAAACGGCATTTAAGCAGGTCTTCAGGGTGAGTGCGACTGGCACAATATAGTCTATTGTGTCTGTAGACCTCATATGTGGATCTTACTACCGCTTACCCTCAGATGGAGTGAGGTTATCTTGGTAGCGTTTTCTGAATGAATATGTTTAAATACACTTGAATATGAAAATTTTAATATTATCTTGTTGCGATGACTGGGGATCATTTTATTAAGATTTATGACTAAGTATTTGTAATTTAATTTTGCAATAGCAAAGTATTTCAATGAATGGATTTGCCTGTAATCATGTCTTAAATTTTTCTATTCCTGGAAAAATAATTTTAATACAAAGCTAGATGAGAATTTAATTTCATACTTTTGTTAAATAAGATAATTAAGTTTATTAAGAGTTAAAATTATGTAAAAAGTGGAATACACATTGTGTACAGACAGTATTCATCTATTTTAGCATTTTCAGATATTACTCTAGTATGAAGGTAAAATTAATCGTAATTATTATTGCGGCACGGGTATCTAAAGGGTAAAAACGGGACCCTGTTACTGAGACTTCGTTCGTCCGTGCGTCTATCTGTTTACCAGGCTGTATCCCTAGAATGTCAGCTAGACTACTAAAAATAAATTAAATCCCATACAATAAGGTGATTTTTTGTATTTGATTTTACGATTATGGTTACAATATTGGTACGGAAACCTACGTGCGCAAGTCCGACTCACATTTTAATAGTTCTTTATAACTTATTTGCGAAATAAGGTCAAAGTATCTTCTTGATGGACTTGTTTGAAAATAATATTTGGCCTATCATTTTGGGCTCGACAACAATTAGAGGTACTTATTTACGATTAATATTATTGGTAAAATACCAAACGTAAAAAGTCTCAAGTCTCACATTAAATATATCGCAAAGTAGTAGAAATCTGAAACTCTACGTGAAGTAGAAAACGAATGGAGACTTACTCTTGATTTCGACTTTATGTAGAAAAATTGCGCGTAGTTTTTGCCCCGTACTAAATGCCCGTGGGCACGAGTGATGGATATATCGCTTCGATTCTGTATCAGATACGTGACGCTCTACCAGGGTTGCCTTTTACGTGAAAGCAAAACAAGTAAGAACCAGTCAGATTGGGTTTTTCTGAACCCGAGCGTACACTCTCGTCAGATTCCCCGGACAAGGCTGCGTACTTCTTTACTTACTACTTACTAGACTATCCCAGCGTCCCAAAACGAGTCTTCGCCTCCGATAATAAGGACCTCCACCTAGGCCGATCCTGTGTCACGATAATTCTTTAGATAAAATTTATAGACTCAAGCCAATACATTTCCAGGTCAATTTCAGGACTTATCATTCCTTTTGCGCCACTTACAACTTACTGTATTTAAAATCTACATCGTAGATAAATAAAACCTCAATGACAGCAATCGATAAATATAATATAATCTATATTTTAGTTGTGAGTAGAACAATTAGGATCGTTAATTAAAAACTGATCTCTAACCACAAAACAATATTATTATTTGACAAAGGGAATCGAAAAGTATATCAGCTTGGCAAATAAGGTATTCGAATAGAGATATGGACATCTGGGACAATAGTTTGTGTTTGCACCGTATAGAATATATCTGGGTATTTCATTATATAAATTTGTGTATGTATATTATATATCTTAATTAATATATTTTGTTGTCAGCCCTATGAAGTGCGCGGTAACTCTAACATACATCCGGTATGGGCGACACCGTGCGTTGCATACATCAATCAGCGACCGAAGAGATGTATTCGTTCCTAGTAACTCCATCAATGTGGTCGGTATTGCCGAAAAATTTTTTTTTATTGTTAATAAACTTACACAGTAACAAGAAACTGTCAAAGGCAGTTCTGTAAAAAGAAAGTCATATTGCAACCACCCGCCGACCAGCAAGCGCATAAACTGCCGTGCGTACCTTTAAAAATGTACATCATCATCATCATCAGCCCATTACGGTTCACTACTAGACAAAGGCCTCCCGAATTTGTACAATTCTATGGAACCGTACTGGATATTTATATAATAAAATATATAGAAATGACAACAATAAATATAATATTTTCATTTGGTACCTACTATCATAAAGTATTGAGATCAAAATTTAGAGAAACGGTCACACCGTTTCCTTGAATTGTGATCTCAATATTTTGTATTTTTAGTAATAGTATAACAAGCCACCTAACATATTAAATACCAAGGGGTTAAATATTACTGATGCTTGCGATACAGGCCTAGAGTCTAGTGCAGTGGCCGCTGCCTAAATGTGTTCTATTATTCATTTCTTAAGTAATTGAGACAAACCTTCAATGTTCAGTAACACTTAAAGTAAATATTTGAATGTTATATTTTAGTTCATAAGTCTGTTAATGTATATCAGTAACTTTTTACCTAAAATAAATATGAAAAAGAGACACAAAAATGAAACCATCATGGTAAAGTCGGCTAAAAAGTAGCCTTTGTGCGTTTCAAGAATCGGTGCATAAAAATGTGTCAAAATCGGTTCAGCGGTTTATTCGTAAAAGCGCAAAATACAGAGTAACATTCGCTCTTATACAAATAAACATCCCCGGCGAACTAAATAAAATTGAAGTGTCTGTTAGTAATATTAATATAACAACTTTTAACTAAATGGGTATAAATTTATGTCGGGTACCATCAACAAAAACACAATAAAATTTTTAATCTGTCTGTATGTTCTCGCTAATCTACGAAACGACTGCATCAGTTTTGACGGGACTTTCACTAGTAAATAGCTAATTTTACAAAGGTACAATGTTAAAGGCTATTTTAAAGTGTATTTTTTTTATTCTTTTAGTACATCACATCATAAACATTTATCTTTGTAACCTAACAATGTGGAGTTTTCGATTTTAGTATCTACCGCTCGCAATAAATAATACAGTAAGCTATTTTAATACAGCATTTCCACACGGACGAAAGTCGTGGGCGGCCGGTGGTAGCAAATATAGAAGTAAGGGTTACCTTTATCAATATAGAAGCATTCGTAACATAGGAAGGCGGTGAGAGCATTAAGATATAAGGTATCATCACCTTTTTATAGAGAAAACAAATGCAAAATAATCCACAATTCAAATGAAACTCTAAGTGCAAACGTACGCTTCGAGTTAGTGCGGTCTTTATAGAAAAGAACAATACGAACCCGGCTGAAATGAAAAACGTGAACTCCCAACGTTTTCGATTCATATAACTTTTCTATACGGAGTTGTTGTGTTGACTTCGTTCGTTGCAACAGCAAACTAAACCGTGACATTCAATGGATATGATTATAAGCGAGAATGTACGCAGTGTTTATGTAGTAACATAAATACGGCAGCTTTTTTATTATCAGTAAAAGATAAAACTAAATTGCATAGATAACACATGAGCTCAAACATTTTAAACATTTAAAATTGAGCAGAAATTGAAACACAATTAATCTTTTGACTATTATTTGATTTTGTGCCCAAGACAATATTCTAAATAAATCATATTTAATTATTATAAAACAAGCGTAAAAGGAAGCATAATAAAAAATACTATCAAAAAGTTTTTTTTAACTGACATACGATGATGGCTTGGAGTAGCTTCATCATGGCGGATAGCTCATAGATCTACGCAAAGAACCGTTTTAGGGTCTTAATCGTCTGAATTACGAGACTAATCTTGTAAAGAGAAAAATCATACAAAAATCTTGCATTTATTCGCCATTTGTAAGGTTAACATAATGTTCTACCTATATTGTTTTCCAAACCCGTCAGTATCCAGCCTCGTACGCCAGTATTTACGGCCTCCACAGGTCTCGCAATGGAATTTCCGTTCAACAGAGCGATTGCAATGAGATTTTTCCAGAGTTACGCGAAACTGTTATATCAGGGAAACGAGATATTGTGTAATCAACATGGGCCAGGGTAATTATGTGTCGCAGGGGACGTTGGACAGTGAAGCTTGCGTAATCGGGAATGTAAATGCAGATCGGATTCCAATTTGTTTATACAGCGGGAGTCCTCTGAAGGGGCTTTTAGCGTTCGGGCTAGCGTATTTTGTTACGGGCCCAGTTCGCCGGATTGACTTGGCTGGTTGGACACTACGATTAGTTAAAGACAACGCTTAGAATGATTCACGGTCAAGTTTTTTTATAGCCGTAACATGGGGAGTCGTTGGTACTGCTTCTTAATTGACATGTCAGGGCGACTTTCGTAGAGACAACTTAACTCACTTTTGTTTTCGTATAGTGCACGCACGAAATGCTTGATGATTAAGTTTTATAGTAAATAATAAATATTACACAACATCACAATAAATATTGATCAGATCCCGTGGTAAGTACCTTAAATATGTGTGATACGGATTAGAAGCAACAGTGGATATACAAATATACATAAATATATTTATTAACACACCCAGACACGGAGCAAACACCGATGTTCGTCACAGAAATATTTCCCGGATGGGAATCGAGCCAACGACTCTTGGAACCGTAGGGTTGAACCAGGGTCACTAACCACTATTCCACCGAACCAGTCTAAATAAATGTAAAGTAAATCATAATAAAAATCATATACATTTTTACATTGTGCGACTAAAACCGTTGCAAAATAAAACCTAGAAATAGTTATGTACATATAGTTATCTGTCGCATTATTCTCAAAAATTCTATTCATGCTTCTTCCAAGCCTTATATAAAAAGCTCCCTAGTTGGTTTATGAATAGACATGGCTTCTCTATGAATAGACGAAGCTTCTTCAAATTAATTGCTACCTTTCAAAGGACCATACACATCAGATACTGATCAATTTATTAATAATCTCTTAATTAATGCTTTTGGTGAATGGTTATTACTTTCAAGCCTGATTACTAAATCGTCAAGCCAAAGGCCTTTGATAATGATCCCAGTTAGCTTAGATCAAAACTAATGATGGATTAAAATAAAACCGTTTGAAAATCAAACAAATAAAGGACATCAGGCAATTTCCATACAATGTTGGTCTAAAAAAACTGCGCGGCCATACCTAGGATTATTTATAATAGATAGGCCATACTAAGAACTTAGGCTTAACCTTGTACTGTATATTCTGAGTAGTTATTTATTTAAGAAATAAATATTAAATGTCTTAATCAATGTTGGTCTACTAATAAAAACTGCGCGGCCAGACCCAGGATTATTTTTAATAGCTAGGCCATACTAAGAACTGTTAAAAAATATATGGGCTTAACCCTGTTACTGCATATTCGGAGTAGTTTTATTGATTTAAGAAAAAAATATTAAATGTCTTAATGCATGGGAAAGGGGTGTTAAATTCATAAAATTACTTTAAAGTCTATGTACCTAGCTATTGAAAATATTCTTAGTTCTGGCCGCTCATTTTTATTTTTTTTAGACCAGAATGCCTGATGTCCTTTTAAGAGGCAGACCACATAAACAATTTTCTTTAGAAGATAGTTTCAAGGAAGAAGATTTAAGATCTTCTACAAAATAATATATACTTTATTCACTTTTGAAATTTAAATGCTTGCTAAATGCAAGTGAATTAATGAAGCAGTAGCAGGTATCAGAACAATCTAAATCTGAAATGCCAGTTTCAATTCCATATCGCAGAGCGGTCCTGACTCGAACTTCATTAAAATTCCCATATCGAGGCGGATAAGCCGCATTTTGTCGAATTAATTGCTCCAAGGGACACGAGAAACGACTACGTAAACAGATAAATAGAATAGGTATATGAGGATAGTTGACGTACCACTGTGTTTTTTTCAAATTCGAAATACATATGTACGGTTTTTCGATGATTTAACGGTGAAGGAAAACATCGTGAGGAAACCTGCACACATTCGAAGAAATTCTTAGCTTGTGTAGACTACCAACCCGCACATTCGTGGTTGACTAAGGCCTTATCGCTCTAGTTTAGGATAGGCCCGCGCTCCAGAAGTGGCGATGTATATGGACTGATGATGATGATGATGATGGGATAGTTCACCTATGCAGGAGCCTAGATTCATTTGGATGTTTTCACACTGGCTTTGGAAATTACCCTAGCGCCCAAATTTGCTTTAAGCCCGGTATTGGGTAGTGACAAATATATCTCTGGATAGTTGATCAGCGTCACATCGTGATCCAATCAAAGGGGATCAGCAAGACACGGGATCCGACGTGTGGGGACTTAACGTGTGAGTTATATGTGCATGGAAGAGACTATTGTGAACGAGAAGATAAATACGATTCGTGATAAGAAATGTTGAAGACTTAAATAACATTTTGTAATTTAACGTTTGTCAACACGAAATAATCGGTTTTGGAGTGATGATTATAGCATACCTTCTATTAAATTGTAATGATGCTTTGTTTGTCTCGGCAAAACAGGAGTCAATAACGGTATACTGTAAATTAACAAAAAAAGAAAAACCGCCTTCAAAAACCCGACACACTAAAGTTACAAAATAATACAATGCGAACATTTATTCGCCTTTGCGCCTTCAAAAACATATCAAATTCCTACCTAGACAATTATAAATGAACATTATATTATTTTGTAATTTTTAATGTCAGGTTTGAAGGCGGTTTTTAAAATAGTTTTGTTGAAAAAGAAAATGTCTCATGCTTTTGATACAACAGTACAGAGTTGACATACCGTCATTCCATTCCGTGGATGCCATTTTCAGAACTAGACCAAATTGTTATGGGACCAAACGGGAAGCACCAGCTTTCAAATAAAAAAAATACCATCTAAATCAGTTCACCCAGGCGAAAGTTCTGAGGTAACAAACATAAAAAAAAAATACAGACGCATTGAGAACTTACTCATTTTCTTGAAGTCGGTTAAAAATTTGATCCATACGCAAATATTTTGTTAGATATTAGTAATTTGAGACACGTTTAAATCGTCATAACATTGTCAAACTGAAAGTTATGGCAAGTTATTGTTACATTTGTATGGCAACACTCTAAGAAATTAAAAGTAAGTATAACAAGTAAAAACCACATTTAGAATAGATTTCGACATTTCAAATTGGGCACTTCCAGACAAACTTTACGCGTGTGGTTGTGGATTTTCGACAGCGATTTCTAAGCGATTACGTGCCTACGTATCCATTCCCATAAAATGGAACGCCACGTCGATATTCCTCTCAGGACACGATCGGAAACTAAACATGTAGGAATATTAAGAGTAAAATAATAAATAAGTGATTCTGTAGTTGTTCAACTACAATCTCACTATTTAACTAAAAATAAAAATATTAAATATCTGGCACATTTTCACAAACAGTCATCTGTACCCAAACCAGAAACAGAAACTGTCCGGGATATTTACCATGTTGTTTTGTTATAATGAACATGTTCACCCGTGATCATGGCGCTTGCAACAGTGCCGAAATATCGGGAGCTCATTAAAACAAAACAACATGGTAAATATCCCGGACAGTTTCAGTTTTCTGGTGTGTGTAACCACGACAGTTTAAAATTATTTATATCTGTACCCAATCTAAGCAAACAACAAAGAGACTGATACTTACACATACATATTCACACCCAGACACGAAACAAACACCGATGTTCATCACAAAAATATTTGTCCTGAGTGGGAATCGAACCCATTTGTTACCCCGAGACAGTCAACACTACAATTTAATCTGTCGTGCAATAAAACTAAACTTGCAAACTTCAGTTTTTTATCAAATGTAAAAGCGATCACAGTTAAGATTTGAATCCTAAAAATGTAAAGTGGCATTATCCTCTTTGGAACTCTTCTCCAATGAGATTTGAAACTGTTAACTCAACTTACATCTGCAAAACGTATTTTACCAAAATCCAACGTGAAACTTTCCAACGAATTCAACTTTTTTGTCTCAGGAGACACGCTCCCTATTCAAAGAGCTATGTAGTATTTATCAGATTCTAATTTTTGCTGAGTTACAGTAGAAAAGGTTTTATTTTAAGACCGCATCTGATTTTTTGGTCAGCGTCTCCATCTCGATAAAAATCCTTATCACTTTTACATTTACTTCATTATTCATGTGTAAGTTTTTTTTTCAAAAGTGATGTGTACTCATTTCATCATGATTTCCGAGTGTCGAGTGTCAATAGCACCTCTGTTGATATTTTTACATTACCTAACTAAATGTTTTACCTTACTACCTAAATGTTTGTGTCATCCAAATAAATGTTTACTTAAGTACGTAAACTTAAATTCATTTTCATCTATGACTTTTTTGTCATTAGAGTATTATCCCAATAAAGTCATGTAAAACTGAACTGTAAAACTATAGCTATTACGGTCTGTTAAATTGTTGGACGTTTGAGCTACTTGAAACCGTATGAATTAAACGAAATGCCTAATAAAAGTATGGAAGAAAATAATTGTTGATTCATGCATTGAGGAAAAAATATGGAAGAAAAGAAAGAAAGGAAGAAAGAAACTTTTGAATATCAAACATCTGATGCTTTTTTTTTCAATTATGGCTTGGAGTAGCCTTATCATCATCACCGGACGGTACGCATCGCACTCACCCTTGAAAACATCTGATGCATTGAAAATTATGAAAAGTAAGGTTCTCCCCGCTCCATCCATATTTTCCACTGCGCGTGAATCAACAAATATTTTGTTGCACATCAATTTTCAGTTTTAACGGTCTCCATAATAATTCCGTCGAACGGCTTCATTTTATAGTTTCTCGATTAAAGCCCTCCTTAAACTCGGATAGGCCCTCGTTACGATCGATGGCTGGGCATCGTGGCTTGGAGTGTAGATTAAAAACATAAACACCATTTAACGACGCTAACTGCGGGCACAGTTTCTTATCGACTGGGCAGAGCACAGCGCGGCCACACGCGAACTCGCTATTAAACTGCTCAAATCTAAAGTAGCCCTTTATAATTTGCTTATGTTTTCAAAATTGAAAACTTGGTGTTTTGCTTTGATAAAAAGTTTGAACACTAGTTGCGGACTTTTCGACCATTTGTTACTTTTGAACTACAGAACGTGTTTTTTTATAATAGGCTATGACCTCACTCCACCTAATGGTAAGCGCTGGTGAGATCGAAATATGAGGTCGACAGGCATAATAGATCATATTGAGCCTGTCGCACTCACCCTGAAGATTAAAGAGACGGTAGAGAACACTTAGACCGACAATTTTTCTACGTAGTTGTTGAAGCTCTAGAGTTTTTGATACTGGTAAAGGACATTATTATGAAACAGGGAGAGGGATATAAAGACATAAGTTTCGTTCAAAAACTTATTGCATTGTTTTCATCTAGCTTAAAAATCCATCTCGTCCAATGTCAAATAATTGCATATCGTGAAAAATTCCATCAAACAAGTAACTCAATATTTATCGAAATTCCCAATTTCAAAACATCCATTATTCGAGTCAAAATGTCTGACACACTCGGAAGTGCCTCATATACATACTTAAAATTAAGTTATCGAACTTCCAAAGCATCTGAAAGTTAAATTGAAAACCATTAAAGGCCAATCATTGGCGAACTTTTTGGGTTGCCATCAAATTACTTTGAATCCACGACTATCCATTACGGGAATGGTGTTTTCAAAAAAAACGTCAAGGAGGTAAAACTCGGCCAATATATCAGGAGACCGTGCGGAGAGGCCCGGCCACGTCGCCAGTGACTGATATGCCCCACTCATTTATAAATTGACCCCACTTTACTTGGGCCCCAGTTAAAGATCGAAAGCTGTAAGCCAACATTTTCCGTCTTGCCACTGACAGAACAAAATGAGTTGTTTACCCCCGAAGCAGCGAGTGTGAAATAAAAATGTTCGGAAATAAAAACACTTTCGATGGCACGCCGGGCGGGTAAATATTTTTTTGTGTTTTGCGTTCGCTATGAAAGCTTATGTAAGCGTACTGTCAACAAATGCCTTTTGCGGATATTGTGTTTTTTGCTTCAATTTTTTTTAAGTAAATATCATTACATCAATTAATACCTATAACACAGAAAAGAATAGAAACATTTATTGATCATGTTTTGTACAACAGATACCGATAATGTTGAATATCAATTGCTCGAATGTGTGCGTGTAACAATAAAACGGTTACCAAACACAAATAGTATACGCATGATTGTAATAAGCGTGTGATATTGGCTCTATAAACGCCGTTGCTGTTCGCAAATTACCCTCCTATTGAAATGTTGGAGCTCATCATTTGCCTCAGAAACTCGCACCAAATCGTGCGTGTCGAACGCTTATAAATTGCCATTACATCGTAGACGAGAAAGCATTGAAATTCCACCAATAAAGTTGACTGAACGGGATCTCCTGCCAAGTCCCCTGTCGATATGTCGATAGATCCCAAGGGAGAGAGGGATGTGTTCCACTTATTCGAGAATCGACTACGTTTTATTTCACTCCTCTCTGTTTCTAGAGCAGTATCTATAATGGTGATGTTATACGGAACGCGGCCCACTTTTGTAATTTAAAATTTAAATATTGTCACATTTTTGTCTCGGTGTGAATTTACGGCCACAATATTTCTATGAGTGATGTTTGCCCTGGATCTTAAGATTGGAAGCTTTATCACGGTTACTTGGAAGCGTGAGGAGTAATATTGTTACTTTTTTTGAGGATTTTTAACGCTACATCGGAATGAAATGGCGCCAAACGAATAAAAATTATGCGGGTCTTTCTCTATATTTTGTTCTTACTTTCGTACTTGCCCCCTCTGTGGCACCTTGCAGGTATTTATGGGTAAAATATTTGTTGATTGTTACAGGCGCATATAACAAAAAAAACTATTGATTATAATTAAAACATTAACATAGTTTATTTATTGTCACTTAAAATTACCTAAATAACACCGATATCATTTTACATTCTTCTAAATTTACCTACAGATTCAGTATAATTTTGGTTCCATTATATTAAACATAAGTAACCTTTTTCTCCTACCATATCAAACAAGGTAGTCCTCTCATTTTCCTATTAATTAACGGACCAGTATGAAACAAAATACAATGAAACACATCAATTTAGCTTCCATCCGTTCATAACCTGCAGTATCTATTACAAAGGTCTGTGAGTACAATGCTTTTAAGAACAACTATCATCGATGAAAGGGCCGGTTTCCGCGAATTATGGTATTCGATATCAATCGACTGTCACTATCTCGGTATACATCGGTATGACAAGGGATAATGGGTAACCATTTCGATGAAAACCTCGTAAATGTTACGCCATAAATAATTGGCAACAAAGGATTATATCCGAAATAATTACAGGAAAATTATGGTGAGGTAAGGGATTAACTTCTGACGGAGAAACCTTAGTTTTTGAGCCGTTGTTGGAAATTACTCAATAAAAATAATTATTCAATAAAGAATTTGAAAATCGAACTGTACAAATACTTTCCATAAGGTGTTCCGACCGATTTTGGCCATGTCGGCCGATCTTAATGGACAGTTAACTGCGCAATGTATAATTATCCGCGCAAGTGCAATCTTTGTTGGTGTGGAGAACCGCTGCCTGCATTGCATCGGTCCTCGTTGATGATCGGGGTGACTCAGTGTATCGAGTTTCCCCGTCGCCCTCCGTAAAGTGGGGGTTTGTGAGGATCCCGCTGAGCTAGCCACGGGTGGCGTTGTGGGTTAAGGGCTCAGCCAGAGAACCACGACTCCGTCTAGGCGATGAGGTATACCATGGTGTTTAAGTCGGTAGACCCCCTGGGCATTGCACTCTGCCAAGGAGCAACGGCTGGCATTTAGCATCTTTTCGCCAGTCACCCCCTCTCCCGGTGATGGAGCGTAAAGCGTTTCACAACGACAAAAATAAAAAAGTGCAATGTCTTCCCAAACTCTCTAAAAGTCTTAAATTTCCTGCTTCTGTTAACTTTCTTAGTAATTTCTTACAAGATAAGCTCGTACAAATTTGGCCTCACTTCGGAATCTTAACCAACAAAACAGACAACTTTATTAAGAAATCGGTAAAACATCTGTAATTGTCCAGTCATTTAAGCTTAAATTAGGTAAGAATCTCGGAATTCGAGATACCCAGCTGTAAGTCTGTAAATACTTAGATATTGACACCCTAAAGGTGGTCTCAAAACCTACATATGGTAGGGTGTACGCAACTATTAAATTTTCAATGTCAAATGTCACAAATAGCAGTTTTAAGCACTTTTGAGCGAAACGGGAAGTTTTATCATAAAAGTGTGTAGGAGGAAATTACTTATCATCTATTTATCTATAAAAATTGTCTGTACGCTTTATTCCTAAGATTCACCATTTCAGAGATAAAGCGATGCAAATAGTTGAAAATGTTGTATTTTCAAAAGCTTCCAGGCCCACGTGCGATTGTGTTAGACAGTTAAAATTTTCACGAATGATGTATTTCAATAGCTTCTATAACATCTAATACTAGAAAAAGCTTAAAACCAATGTTTAAGTGGGTTCTCATACAAAAATTATGGTTTTTTTTTCTCACACTTGGCCGATTTTTAATGTGGTTACCTCAGTAAAACTATTCCAGTCAACACCATTTCTACATGAAGTACACGTTCTTCTTATGGGAGCCCCTTAAATAATCGTTTTATGTTGTTTTTAGTATTATAAGTCTTTCGCGTTTCAGTGCATTAAAACTGCTTATTATGGGTCAAAAAGTACGAAATAACCAATTATTAGAAGTATAACTGAAAAAAAGAAACATTTTACAAATGTTAACAGTCCATCTAACTCTATTATGAACGTGAAGTTCATATTAACCAAATTTCAATGTAATGTAACGCAGAAATCTTAAATCTTCTGAATACTGAATACAACACAAAACAATTATTTAACTAGGCTTCCTTATAAACAACATGTTCTTCGTGTATAAAAGGTGTCGTCTGGAATAGGTTTACTGGGGTAACCACGTTAAAAACCGGCAAGTGTAAGAGAAAAAAAAACATAATTTTTGTATGAGAACCTACTTAAACATTGGTTTTAAGCTTTTTCTAGTATAAGGTGTTATAGAGGCTACTAAAATACATCATTCGTGAAAATTTTAACTGTCTAGCACCATCGCACGCGGGCCTGGCCCCTTTTGAAAATACAACATTTCCAACTAGTTGCATCGCTGTATCTCTGAAATGGTGAATCTTAGAAATAAAACGTACAGACAATTTTTATAGATAAATAGAAGATAAGTAATTTTCTCCTACACACTTTTATGATAAAACTTCCCGTTTCGCTCAAAAGTTCATAAAACTGATATTTGTGACATTTGACCTTGAAAATTTAATAGTTGCGTACACCCTACAATATGTAGGATTTGAGACAACTAGGACGTCAATATACAAGTATTTACAGACTTACAGCTGGGTATCTCGAATTCCGAGATTTTTTCCTAATTTGACTGGACTATAAGATGAAACGAGTAGATGTAATGTAAAAACCTATGTTTTTTTTTTATATCCGACACCATTTTACTGCACCCGGTCGTGAGGTACATAATATTTAATTTCTTTTATTTAATTAAAGCTAACGTTTCTGTAATAAACCAATTTCCCTTTCAATCTATTACTTAATGCCGTAACAATATCGCTCTTCACTAAACCAGTCTTCATTTAAATACTGCGAGGCTCTATTATATCTCTTTCGTGCTTAATAGTAATTAGCGCTTGTTTGGTTTCATTTAAGAGTCGAGTGCTAAGATAATACGAAACCCTACTAAAAATTAAGACCGTTCCGGAAGTCTGTCAAAGCGACTCCATTAAAAGACTCCTTGTACAGTCGCCATCAGAAGTACGAATTAACTAGTTTTGAAATTAACTTTCAATAGTACTTCTGTCAGTGAGCTTTATTGGTTGGTAATTGATGTATTTTTATTGACAGTGGAAGAAGTATTTTTAAAAGTGGATATTATTGATACAGAAGTAACTATTTATTGTAAAAAAGGCTTGATGTTGCTGTCGCGCTGAATGCAAATTATCTGAAAAATATTTTTAAATCATACACAATGAATAAAATTAATATTATAATTAAAATTTAACACAAAGTTTGGTACCGCTAAGGAATACCTAAGCCATAACAAACTATTTTGTTCTCAAAAATTGTTTTGTTAAAATAATAATATGATATATACCTATACTTCAATATTTGGAAAAATAAACTTAAATTAATAAAAAGTGTAAGAGATTTGTGTGGCGAATTGTACCTGTTTGTTCGGCTATATTGCTTCGTTTATTCATTGCAGCCGAATCATGCGATGTTTTCTAACAGAACAGTAATTTTTTTAGGTAGATTTTTTTAAAATGTTGATTTATATTTAAGTGAAAACTGTAGGTACTATCAGCAACGCTGGCGGTCGACCACCTATAAGGTGAAAATCCCTTGGCGCTTACGCGTCTGTCAGAACAAGCCCCGCCCCATTGTGGTCAAGGAGCTGGCAAGAATTTTTGGGTAGATATTTGAAGCAAGCTGAAAAGTTGTCCTGTACCTCTCCTATTATATCCCAACACAAAACCGCAGACAGAGACTCAGCCAGCTGAGTAACGGGGCTAAACCAAACCCCGAATTTAGTTTATTTAAAAATATATTTTATAATCCTAAAAAATATAATTTGTCAGTTCACCTGACAGGTAGAAGTTCCATCGAAATGATTTGTCTATGTTAGTCTTATTTTTTTAGTTATAAATAAAAAGATGAAAAATATTCTTGGCGGTTTGCTTTAGCCCCGCTACTCACCAGCCAGGTCTGCAGTTTCGTGCTGGGATATAATAGGAGAGGTACAGGATAAGTTTTCAGCTTGCCTCAAATACCTACCAAAAATTCTTGCTAGCTCTCCTACTATTGGAACGTATTCGTAAACAAAGTTTCGAAGTGCTATTCTATTGGCTAGTGGGCGGAGCTAATGGCGTTTAAAGAAATCTGTTTGAAAAGTGTACTACCGCTAAAATTCCCGACTGTACTTCGGTATTACATTGCATGTTTTCTCCTTCTCTACGTTGAATTCTACCGAGTAAAGAGTTTGTAACCGTGCGACCAACCCGCACTTGACCAGCGTATTTGTCTAAAGCCTTATCGCCTTAGTTTAGGGTAGGCCCGTGCCTTAGTTAGGTAAGGTTTAAAGTAGTAGTTAGTTTAGGGGACGTATGGGCTGATGATGATGATGATGAAATAGTTTAGATCGGTCGAGGTCATAGGTGAGACAAACATTGATCTGATCATCCATTCAAAAATAATGTTTATTTCGATTATAACTTTCGACATTGTTATGAGTAAATAATTATAGCAATGAAACTTACTTAAAAGCCCACACTTCGTATTACGCAATATCTCCACAATCCATCGCTATTAGAACGGGTCCAATTATTTTGTGTAAATTACACACTCCAAACGCTCCAATACAAGACGATAACGCTTGGCAACAATTTAAAATAAGTGAGTCATTCCCCACGAAACTTGTATTACCTTCACGCGAAGTGACTTCCGTTCCCGTCTAAGGCCCTCGTGTATCCTACTAATATTATAATGCGAAAGTTTGTATGTGTGTATGTAAGTTTGTTACACCTTCACGCAAATACTGCGGATTTTGTTGGAAATACGCAATGATATAGCTTACACATCAGAGTAATATATAGGCTAAAAATATTATAATGCGAATGTTTGAATGGGTTTTGACTAAGGCCTTATCGCCCTAGTTTAGGGCAGGCCTGTGCCCCAGCATTGGATATGTTTGTGGCCTGATGTTTGTGTGGGTGGATGTATGTTAGTTTGTTACTCTTTCAAGCAATAACTAGATTCTGAATAGATTTGATGAAACTTTATAATAATATAGGTATCATAAATATAAGAATAAACTTTAGGCTATAATTCATTAAGATTGTATTGTATGAGGTTTTACAAGTAACTTATTCCTCAAATACGTAGTCGCGTAGTACCTTGTTAAAACAATGCACAAGGCAGAATGGCGGCGACGTGGTTCACAGCCCGTCACGTCACGTTTCCCACAGAGGTGAAAAGTGGATTGCTGGATGTGATCTCTGCCTACCCCTTTGGGAAAAAGGCGTGATTTTATGTATGTATGTACGTAGTCGCGGGAGGCCACTAGTTACACATACAACACTGAGTTTGCCAAACACAATTGTACAAGTTGAATATTTGTGAAGGTCGTTACGTCGGAGGAAATTACTGAATAAATTCGATTGACTCCACCCGTGACGGTGCGGGCTGATCGACGAATTGCGTGATCGCTGTAAGGCCGCGTTCCCGCTAAGCAGATCGCGAATGAGAATTGTTTTTTTTAAAGTTCAAATCCTGTTAACGAATCTTGAAAACTCTTTCGTTACATATGATTTAAGAGTTCCGCGTTCCATTACACTAAATATTAGTCTTTATGGGTCAACACGCGTTATCTAGTAGTAGCAAATACATAGCTACTTACTGCCCGATGTTTCTACTGGGTTACACTAATCATGGGCGCGAGCGAACTGGCGTCTTTTGTTACAGTTATCCATCCCGCCAAATTCAATTTTAAATGCTCAAATTCGATTACCTTAGAAGTAGATATTATAAAAGTAATAACAAACCTTACAGTTTTCTGATAACACGACATGTTCTTTATATTAGCAAGCAATTATTAAATTTCGGTTATGATTGCACAAATTATGGTTGTTTGGACATATAAATAAGTGATAAAATTATTAACACCACACACATGTTCTTATTGATTAGTCAAATATTTCTTCATGCTTTAAAATTGCAGAACTTAAGGAGGGGAGTCACATACTACGGTAGCTGTTTGTTGTTTAGTTAGGATACGGCCTATTATGACCTCGTGTTCGGTTTGATAATTCCTTGCGTATTTAAAATATCTGATAGGCTAACTGTTTAAGTGTGTTTACGTGTTGGCATGACACTTTTCATGCGATTATTATTACTGTAATGTGACATAAATCATCTATTATAGATGTACAGGCCTGTATACAGGGTGTAACAGGGGGGGTGGATCATCGTAAGTCAATCGATGGGGGACTTCAATACCTATCGATATAACCCCCATGTATGTTCAGCGATTTTCAATAGTTCCAAAGTTATTGAGATTTTTGTGAAACTTTTGTAAGAAGCCGGAATTCAGTATAAAAGTCTTCACTGTAGCTTAACTACTGGACCTGCTTGTATGATTTTTTTTCTAGAAGTAGTTCAATAGTGGGTCTTTATAATTACGATACCGATTTCAGTCATAACCCTATCATATTGCAGTAAAAAAATAATTCTTCACAAAAATTTTACGAATCGAATTGTGTCTACCAACTTTCAAAGCCTCCAGTGAAAAAAAAGTGCCCGTGTTTTTTTTCTAGAACTTATTTTAAAAACTACCTACATTTATGGATAGTATACCCTGAAAATTTCATACCGCTACTACCAGAGTATCAAAACGAAAATTGAACGCAAATGGCACAGGTGCCATAAAACAGTGTTTTTATTTTTCATGAAAAACTTTAATTTTAAAAACAAATCGATATGTTTCAGCAAATTTATGCTATGTTAGTAATATTAGTAGCAGTAATTTTATAGAATTGCAAATTAAAGGGGTGAAAATCAAACAAAGAAAATTTACATAATTTTTGTTAATTATTATTTTTTACAGTAAGTGTTCATAATGGGCTCCATTATTGGCTATGCATAAACGAGTACGACACCTTTTTACAAAGTTTTTTCGGATGTTGCAAAATGCTACTACTACATTTTGCCTTGTCACAATTTGGGCCCCTGAAAAATTTTACAAAAAAAAAAGCATTCCACAACCTTAAAAAAGCATTTTAAGAAGGTCTAAGCTATGCATAGACAATAATAATATATAATGCCCATTATGAACACTTACTATAAAAAAAATATTAACAAAAATTATGTAAATTTTCTTTGTTTGATTTTCACCCCTTCAATTTGCAATTTTGTAAAATTACTGCTACTAATGTTACTAACATAGCATAATTTTGCTGAAACATATTGATTTATTTTTTAAATTAAAGTTTTACATGAAAAATAAAAACACTGATTTATGGCACCTGTGCCATTCGCGTGCATTTTTCGTTTTGATGCTCTGGCAGTAGCGGTATGAAATTTTCAGGGTATACTATCCATGAATGTAGGAATTTTTTAAAATAAGTTCTAGAAAAAAAACACAGGCACTTTTTTTTCACTGGAGGCTTTGAAAGTTGGTAGACACAATTCGATTCGTAAAACTTTTGAGGAGAATTATATTTTTACTCCAATATGATAGGGTTATGGCTGAAATCGGTATCGTAATTATAAAGACCCACTATTGAACTATTTCTAGAAAAAAAATCATGCAAGCAGGTCCAGTAGTTAAGCTACAGTGAAGACTTTTATACTGAATTCCGGCTTCTTACAAAGATTTCACAAAAATCTCAATAACTTTGGAACTATTGAAAATCGATGAACATACATGGGGTTATATCGATAGGTATTGAAGCCCCCATCGATTGACTTACGATGATCCACCCCTCCTGTTACACCCTGTATTTAATGTGACATGCAATAAAGATTGGGTGAAACAGAAAAGTGTGCTTTTTAAATATAAAGTTGTACAGTTTTAAATGTACGTTTAGGATTTTTCTTCACAAGTGTCAATTGTTTTTGTATTATCGTGTAAAAGACGGTGTAAAGCTACTCATTCCATAATATTTTTTTTTCACAAGGTATATTCAAAAGGCGTATTAAAACAATAAAAATAACAGTACCAAAAAAAAAAACATTAAATACCCGGGTAAAAAAGGCTTTTCAAACAATTCCTGGATAATTTTTATTGTATTAAATTGTCGAGGATTTAAATGATAGTTTTACGCAATGATCAATATAACATGCTTACTCCTATATTTTAATAAAGCTTATTTCAAAATATTAACAAACAAAAGCATAACGTGCAAAACGCGTGAGATAACGGAAAAATAAGGAAATAAAACGGTGGTTTATGTAAATGCATTCGCTTAACGCCGTCGCGCACCCACGACTGGCGACCGCTTTTATTAAAAAAATTAACAGCGCAAAAAGTTCAATGTACCAATCCTTCGATCTAATTTTCAATTATAACCCGGACCGCCGGCGTAAAATTGAGGGTGCCTTTTAAAAATGCAAAAGTATCCGTGAAAAGATGAGACGACGGTGATGAAGCGATACATTCAGTTAGCGTGGTAATTATGTAGAGCGCGGCCATTTTGCTGGGAAATTAAATGAAAACACCGGCCGTTGCCTCCTTCTTCGTTGTGAGTGTGGTGGTTACATTTTTCGATGCAATTACCTCGCTCGGCTTTGTGAGCTTAGCGTTTTATTTGAAAGACAGCTTGAAGTCTCATTTACTCGTGCTTCTTCGATAGATCCGATAGGCGTTAAAATTTTCACGGAAAAGCGCTGCTTATTTCAAAACGTGGGTACTTTCAGTCGGTTGTTGTGAGTTATCTTTGATAATACCTATCTTAACTCGTGCAGGTAAAATCTCAAACTATTTTTTCATATGTGACTCTGTCCGTATGAGTCGAGTCGAGTCCTTAATAGAAGGCCTTAACACCCTAGTTTAGGGTAGGCCTGTGCCCCAGCAGTGTATATGGGCTGATGATGAAGGAAGTTGGTTAAAAAGTAGCCTTTCTCATTCTCGAAACTAAAGTAAGAGCCAAATTGCATTTGAAGCGATTTCGTTCTTTAGGCGTGAAAATGCGACAGTCAGAAAAACAGACTCAGGTACTTTCGCATTTATATTTTTAGCAAGGATTAGACGTGAAAGAATAATTGCTTAAACAAAACCAAATATTCTTAATAAAACCTCAACAAAAACATTCCAAGTATAAGTTCCCAATACAAAAGCACCTCTAGCGAATTAATCATCGTAAGTATTTTGCAACTTCAACTTAGTCGATTACTTTCCAGTGTTCGTGGTCGCGTGTAACTTGAAAAGGCATAAATAATCGACTCGACAGGTGAATATTTGAAAATTATGCTAACTACCTCCAAACCCAGTCTTAATCTCCTTCCAATGTTAAAATACCTTGAAACTGCGCTAGATGAGCACACTTTCAGGGTTATTAGCGTTTTATTAATTAAGTCAGCTGTTATTAGCGTACTTAGGCACATAATGAGTATTTATTATTTAGATGCTCACCCTTTGGGGCGAGTTTAATTAAATAAGCAATACTCATTCTCGATTTCATCTAAAGTTAAATTAGAAGAGTAGAAAATTGCCTTGAGCACAAACTAAAAGGATTCGCCTAGACGTGTCTGCGAAATGTTCATAATTGATTAATTAATATTGCTAGTACAAAATAATAACCTAGTCTCTAAATAATACTAAGTTTAAAGAATAAACCTGTTTTTTATTGAGAAAATTTGTCTAAATAGATAATTTATTGGGGCAGTCAACACACCTAAAATTTGTTCTTAATTATGTATTTTTTTAAACACAAGTGAAGAGTACAAAAATATTTTTTTTTTATATTTTGGTTAACAGGATGGCCCCACTCCACCTGATAGGTAGTGTGAGATCCAAAAAAAAAAGAATCCTGTGTGTAACAAAAATAAACCCACCATTTATTATTATTATTGATTTTTAACAATGTTTATTGATTTGTAATTGAACAGTAATTTTACGGCTAGATTCCATACCATATTAAATTTTTTATAATAAACAAAACAATTTTAAAAATTAAGTTTACTGCCAATTGTTCATGCTTATGTTTCAAAACAGAAAACTGATATTTATTCATATACAAAATTAGTTCAAACTATATTGCCAACCACAAGCAATAAATGCCACAGGATAAAATGCGCAGAAACTTCCCGAACAAAGTCCAAGTAACTTTTTGACTAGAAATCATTCGACCAAATGTACAAGTAAGAGAAAAAGTGTAACAGGTAAGTAAACGTTTTAATTAAAACGGACTTATGTTTCAATAACGTAACACAGAAGACTTTAATGGACACGAATCGGGTGTTGTATTATAGCACAAAAGGGTGCGGCCCAATGGAAAAGCGCTTGAGATTTACATAGGAAACTCAAATTGTTACGATTTTAGACTTTTGCTTTTGTTCGACAATAAAAAAGCGTCGATAGCCGTGTGTTTAATGTCGTTGCTTACCATGCGTGAGGTCGCTTATTCAAACCCAGCCATTTACCACCGTGTATTGAAATTCATATGCACGATTATTCGGCACTTTAACAGTGAAGGAAAACATGAATGAAAGCTACACACGCACACCTACGAAGAAATTCTTGAGTTGTGTAGTCGACCAACATGCACTTCTTGGCCAGCGTGGTTGACTAAGGCCTTACGGCCCCAGTTTAGGGGGGGCCTGTGCTCCAGCAGTGGCGACATGTATGGGATGATGTTTATACATATATAATGATTATGATGATGTTCGACATTAAAAACTATAAACTATGGTTCTACACGCGGTCTACAAATATACGGAAAACAAGTTAACCTTACTGAATAAAATTTAATAACTAAATTATTACACAAACGACGTAAGAAACGCCTAGAGAAATTGGCTGGAAATTATGACGTCAGACTTAATGGCAATAATCAAAGATTTCATTTCATTACACCCTAATCCCCTTTAAGACTGGAATAAAACGTTCATTAATAAAATTGAATTAAGTGAATTTTAAAGTCAACGGAATCTGTAGCTTTAAAATTCTTAATAAAGTAAAGTACCGCCTATCACTTGCATTTATGCAAAGAATGGGGCGCGCGATATAAATTAAAAGAAGACCATTGGAAGCCCGCCCTCCATTTTATGAACTGGGGTTCATTTAAAAACTTCATTATAACTTCACGGACGGGTACCTCCGTACACCGGCTTGATATTTCAGAGTTTCGCATTATAAATGTTTTGGCGGATCACTGTTATTCTTTTAATGTTTTTTTTATAAAAAAAAATATGGTTCTATTGATAAAAAATAATAATATTTTTTTTGTAAATTTTCATAAAACAAGGATAATAATAAATAATGATTCATTAATGTATTTATTAATAAGTATAATAATAAATAATCTTTGATCACTTTTTACTAAATAAGAACAATTAAGTGTATCAGTCTAGCTGAAGTAAATCCTAAGTTTCTATTCGGGTATAGATTAAGGCAGAAAAAAGTGAAATCAGCTTTAGAGCTATTACTTTTATAAAATTTGTATTATTTTAAAACATTAAGAGCCTTTGTAATAGTGTTTGTGCTCATTTAGAAATAGAAAACTAATGACGAGTGCCGTTGAATCATCTTGAAAGTCAAAAGGAAGCACCTCACTCACACATTAAACTAAAAGTCTCAGACTTTGTGTTTTGACGTCGATATCTTATACAATTAATTTATTTTTTTAGGTTACTCACTATTAAAGCAGCTGAAAATCTACGGAACCAAGTTGCGAAAGTCCTCACAGTTTCGCTTTTTTGTTTGTTCCTCGTCCCGTCAGCTACATTTAGAATGTTTTTCCAATCCAATTACTAATGTGAGTGTAATCCAATTTATCTGTTGCGTTTGCTGAACAAATTACATTGGCTGCGTCGACCATTCAAACTGTAGCATGAGTGCATTCATTCAGAACCATCCATTGTATTGTTCTAGCCAAAGTGACGATAAATAAAGGCAATTATTTTACATGAGATGTGCATAGGCATATGTACGTGTTGTTGCTGAAAACGGTTTTTAGGTTATTTACACACATA
Organism: Maruca vitrata; assembly: GCA_039566165.1. Lineage (NCBI taxonomy): Eukaryota > Metazoa > Arthropoda > Insecta > Lepidoptera > Crambidae > Maruca > Maruca vitrata. The sequence goes on along the minus strand of CM076917.1, from coordinate 11,187,680 downwards.
ACGAAATACTTTTTAAGCTAATTGTGAAAATCAAAAATTAAATATTTTTTATGCTTACAAAGAGTAGGAAAATCATGATGTAATTCATAGCTTAAAATTGTGTTTTGCACTCATTATAAACGCCTTAATTTCTCACTTTTGTGTCATTGCCTCTGTTATATCCTCCTTTTATAACCATCCAACCATCTAACCCTTAAAAGTACTAGAAATTAACATAATGTGTACATAGACCTAAAAAATTTAAAGTACCGTATCGAGTTTCGAACATCAAATAGAAATCCGTTCACTCTGTGATCTTAGTCTGGTTACTAAATATTTAATAATATTATTAGTAATTACATAGGATAATGGTTAACTTGCACTTACACATCTTAAAACCATCAGATGAAGAAAATAAGCTAAAATAAATCCTCAAGGGAATTCATCGATGAAATCTAAAAGTATAATTGATATCAATATTCGTTTGCCAAGCGTTTTCCCGTCAATGTGCAATGAGGGTTTTGACCCAGATTAAATTGATGGCGTGATGGAGTCATCGCGTTTGAAACTATTATTGTTCGACAATTAAGTTTTATACTGCTTACTTAGACTTGGCTGTTTCAGAACTTTATAAAATAAGTTTAAGTCGAAATTAGAACATGTTTCTTTTGAAAAATCCATAAAAAGGCAATTAATCAGTGGGAGTTTAGTTTAAACATCTTGTCAATGGAGCATGCCATGTGTGTCTATCTAGTTATTAGGCATAACCTACTTTATCTTACCAATTTTGTTTAACCCTATTTGTAGCAAATAGGCACATACAGGTTATTATTATTATTATTATATTTTTTTTATTATTATTTATCAACTATTGATACAATGCTTCTTAGGTCTAATGATACAAGTTTATGGGATCTGAAAATATATCACAATAGATTTACTGATAAACACAGCATGCACAGTTATTCGCACGAGTGCAGAAATTAAAATTGAAAAAGAACCACTTACACACTATACAAAACATTATTTTTTTGAAACTCACCACTATGAGAAATCGGAAGGAGAAGTCTATTTGACTATACGTAAATCAATTGTATTTCAAACGAAATCTATAATATAAAAATGAATCGCAAAATGTGTTGGTAAGCGCATGACTCAACAACGCCTGAACCAATTTGGTCCATTCTTTTTTTAAATGTTCGTTGAAGTCCAAGGATGGTTTTTACGGCGAGAATAAATCGAATAATTGCCGGGAAAACCCTTAAAACAGCCCTTTTCTTTTCACATTTTCCGACAAGACGAAGTCTGTCGGGTCAGCTAGTTATTAATATACTTCATTAAAATTTATTATAAATTTATTATTCTAGCCCCGCCACATACAACTAAGTTTTTCAAATTTGAAAATCATATGTACAATCTTCTTCTTATCGTGTGGTTGATGAACAACCTGGTGTCAGAGTTTAAGCCGCCCGTAGGCCTCTGTAATGGCTTCACACACCGTTGAAAAATCTCTCAGGTGTGCTGGTTTCCTCACGATGTTTTCCTTCACCGTTTAAGCGTCGAATGATGGTAATATGAATTTCAAATTTGAAAATAACTTTGGTACCTGGCGGGGTTTGAACTGGTGACCTCTCGTATGCCAAGCAACGATCTTAACCACTCGGCCATCGACGCTTTTTTATATGAACGATTATTCGACGCTTTAACGGTGAAGGAAAAAATCGTAATTTAACCTGCACACCTACAAAGAAATTCTAAGGTTGTGGTTGACTAAGGCCTTATCGCCCTAGTTTAGGGTAGGCCCGTGCCCCAGCAATGGGGACGTATATGGGCTGATGATGAAAATCTGACAACCAAGGTATTACTAGCTTTTGCTTTAAACGTTTTCAATTCGCATCTAGTAAGCAATCCAAATAGAACTGAAGCTATATATATTCGGGTATACAGTCTGGTTCATTGCCCTGCTAGGCTAGAGCCCAGCGCGAAACGAATCAGTTTTGGATAGTAACCAATTTCACGGTTTGGCGATCCTCACGGCATTTATGATGAAAGCCAATTGTCATTACCATATGACTGTATTTTCAGTTTTTAAAAACATTATTATGTTACGCGTGACATGTGATAATCCTTATTTCTTACTTCACTACATAGTATAAAGCAAAGTCTTTTCCCGCGTCTGTCTGTATGTATGTATGCTTAAATTTTAGGATTTTACAGCGGATATTAATGGTTTTTAATACACGGGGGAATTCAAGAGGAAGGTTTCTATGTATGATATACCCAAAGTGAAGCGAGGGCGGGTATCTATTACTTATATTATAAATGTGAGAGTAATTGTGTCTGTTCGCTTGTCTGTCGCTCTTTAACGCCTTTACTACTGTACCAATATAATTGAAATTTGGTACATGGTTAGTTTAAAGCCTGAAAAAGACGTAAACTACTATTTGATTGACTGCACTATAAGAAAGTTATGTTTTTCGTAATAAAGGACGTGTGTGTGTTTCAATGGTACATACCAGATATATACTGAGACATATAGACATCATTACTTAAAAACGGTCCCTATATCTCTATGCATATTGGACCTTCAGCGCTGATGGTCAGCGTGCGGTCAGCGCGCCTCTAAAAGCAGCCTAAGATTATTGTGTTTAAATATAATATGCAACAATGGGATTATATCTGGTCCACATAAGTATAAAGTCCACGGTATTTGAAAGAGGCAACTGATAGTGCACTATTGGTTTTTACGCTGCCCGCCCACGTCTTGACTTTTTGTAGGACCGATAGCCGACAAAAATTACTTTTGTAAGGTTTAACATATATACGATGGTAATACGAATGTATTATATATTCTGCCATTTGTACCAAGTTATTTGGAATGACAGTGCTAGAGTAGATAAAGAATAACTGCCCGCCAAACTAAACAAAACATGTGTGGTAAAGTCCATAAATCTACAGCTGCATTGTCGCGGATTTAATATTCAACTTTAAGTCACTCCATTGTGACAAATGGGGTAAAAGCAATATTTGCTCGGGAAACTTCTTATAGGAGTCTCAAGTAAAATGCTGAATACAGAATTTGTTATTATTCATATGAACATAAAGGGGAATTCGATATGCGCGAAACGTCTGAAGGGTCCCACTCATCTTTATTTGTTTTAGATTACTTTGGGTTTGGTAAAGTTGCCGAGTACCGCCGAGAACACACCCGCGGATTTATAAGGGATTTGCAAATAACAAACTTAGACGACGCACGCACAAAAAATAATCACTAAGTTTTTCAATTCGAATTTGGAAGTTTTCAGACGGTGTCTTCAGGAGATAGATTTGCGCGAGATTTCGTGTATTCAGTTTTGGCTGCTTGGTAAACTTTGCAAGTTGTCACGTCCGCCAGTTTTAGAGATGCAATTGATATTTAATGTCATTTCGCGTTTTTTGTACCTTTGTAGTCTAGACTTAATGGTGGGTTTTAGAATTAATATTATAAGTTCGCAAATAAAATACACCTTCTATACATTTCTAGGATTTATCTACTTGATTTTTTTGACGTGCTTTACATAGTTCAATCATATGACTGAGGTATTTAAATCATAATAATATATACGTCGAAAACATTTATTTTACAATTCAATTAGAGCTCTGCGAGATAAATGCAAATTTCTAGATAAAAAGCTTACTTTTTTAAAACAAAACTGAAGCCCACTGATTATTTTGAAGCCATTCAATTTCATCGAACATAATGCTAAATCGTTTATGGTAATTGAAGATATGCGAGCTTACTGATAAAATAGATAGATTGTAATGCAATATTGTTGTTTTTTATTGTTCAAAAGCGCGATTGCGAGGTAAATCGCGTAATGTGATAGCCAGTGCCTCTGGCACAGTTGATTTGAATATTTCATAGGCCCGCGGCGGCGGAGTGTGGTTCAAATGTAAGCGATACATGGCGTACGCATTAAGTGAGGTAGTAAAGTTTTTGGACTTTCGCAATCCATTACACTAAATATGAGTCTACTAAGCAATTACATAGCTACTTACTGCAGTAAGAAGCTATGTGATTGCTTGTCCTAATATCGTGTGTAGACCCATAAAGACTAATATTTAGGTAATAAAGTTACTAAGGAGTACCATACAATTCTGAAGTTATAAATAGTAGTTCTTAGACTGTGGTTCCGTGCCCGTTACTGGCCTTTATCAGTTTCGCAGTTGTAACCATATATAATAGCGTTTCTTTACTTACACATGAATTATCATCAGCCCATATACGTCCCCACTGTTGGGCCACGGGCCTTCACTTAACTAGAGCGATCAGGCCTTAGGTACACATGAGTTTTTCTATTAAATAGTAAAGTAAAATAATTAAGGAAATCTAGTTTAGGTAAGCTTTACCTGTAATTTATGAATGTAATTTGGAATTATATGTAAATATTTTTAATTCACGTATAGATAACGTATATTTATTTAAGACATTAATCTTTATTCAAGAAAATATTTTGAGTTGACGTCTGTTTATTCAATATAATGCATCTATAAAACCTTATACCTCATAAAAGTAACAAAATTGGCCATTCACCGACAGAAGTTTCAATTGAATTGCACCAATATGAGGCTTAGTATACAAAAAGCTCTAAAATCCAACACAACTACAAAATCAAATTGAAACATAAACGTACATATTTCACAGAATAGTAGCAAACTTAACTTCCTCCGTTGTTACTTTTAACATGGTTGTGTCATTTATTTATCTATTTATTTGTACTAGTTCTCGTGCAATGAAATATTCTTTTTTATTTCATTCTCATGTTTTTATTTAATTTTTCTCCGTTGTTACTTTCAACATGGTTGTATATGTTTATCTATTTATTTGAACGAGTTCTTGTTTAATAGTACATTTGTTTTTCTGACACCCATATCACAACAACATTTTTTCAGAAGGATTGGATTGCTATTAATTTAGAAAAAAGAACGAATAGCTGTAGTACCAGTAATGATGAAAACTGTTTAAAATCTTTTAGCCAAAAACATTACAGTAGTGTTCTATTGAAATGTATTTCATATTATATGACGTTAACAAGTTACCATTTTCCTATAATTAACTTGATCCTATTTATGTTGCAAGTGCCATTAACTAGAGTTGAGGCCACTGCAATTAATTTTAATATTTCATAACCTTGTGGAGAGAGTGTGGTCCAAACAAAAGAAACAGCGTTCAGAACTGTTTGCGAATAAAATAAAAAAAATTAAGAAGTTCAAAATACCACGATTTAGAGAAATAATAAGTATAACTTAAAAAAATTATATAATTTGGTTTGTAGTTAACATTTTTGGTTGTATAACTTTTTGGATACAAACTTTGGACCCCTTTTTGTTTCTCGTGGCGACTAAAAAACATAAAAAAGAAATATGAATAAATTCATATTTTATAGTCTATGTAAGTATATTTGTGTATACCACCGTTGTTTCTGGTATCCGTAAAACAAGTGTCATGGTGGCTCCTATGGCTCCTACGCTATATTTAAGGAACGGTCAATAATTTCATAATAGAATTTATTATCTGTCAACATAATAATATGTAGTAGTAGCAACATAACAGTTGGCAATATTAGAAATGAGGATCCATATCCTCTTCAGTACGGAAACCAATGTCCAGATCTCATCGTCTACAGTTGAGAACTCCTAATCGCATTATATTTCTATGGACAAACTTCCAACGGGACCAAATCTGAATTCCTCATATGAAAGAATGAATCCCAGATTATATTCGATTCAGCGCACAAATCTGTTGGTATTTCAGTGGCCGCTCCAACCAACGCTTTAAAAATACATCTATCTCCCTACCGCAAAATACGGCTGGATATTGCCGTTCTACTAGTATTAAATCTAAAAACGTAGAAATGCCTTCATAATATTGACTTGTGGTATTTCCGGCGACGTAAAAATGTTTCGAACCGTTTTCATTCAACCGACGATAAACGGCAGTTGGACGCCATGTTTAAGTGTGTATATTTCGGAAAGATTGTTTCCGTATCAGGAAAGCTGTCCAACTTGATTGCCTTAAAATTATATTCAACATTTCTGCATTTCTGTCGAGGAATGTTAGTAATAGTAAACTGGTTGTCGGCTTGAAAAATATCTGCTTTTTCATTTAAATGCGGAATGGTTGGGCTACAATGGCGTACGACTAATTGTATGTAATTGTAATCAGTACTGTCGAATTAAATTAGGATTCAGATGAGTAGCACAACTGAAAAAACTGATCGAATACCTGCTAGATCGCACACTGAGACTTTTGTACAAACTTGAATACAAATAAGTGATTAAAAATTTCATCTTTTCGTTATTATACACTCAATAAAACACTACAGTATAAAATTTTACCTAACTGAAAATATATATTTTAAGCCACCTCCAAAAATTAGTTATAAGCTTGCTTAAGAAACTGCTTGATTACAATGATATGATTCCGATGAAATAAATGAGTGCTTGGGTTCCACTGAAAAATAAAACTTAAACTGAAAACAAAATGCAGTTAAATCATAACAAGAAACAGACATGCATAATTCAATAGTGAGAGAAGTCGAGCGTCTCAAAAATAAACCACTCATCTCCATTTGAAGAGTTTTCATCACCGCCAACGGCTGCCCATGACCCCCCTGAACTTAGATGTAGGTGGAGGTCTGAAACGTTGTGTTGAAATTGAAACTCATTGAGTTGACTCATTTTATTGTTTGATATATGTTATTAATTTAGTGGTGGTGTGCCAGGACCGTAACGCATGACAGGAGTGATGTCTGCCTCCCCTCTGGGAAAAAGGTGTGATTTTATGTATGTATGTATTTTAAAAATACATACACAATGCTTAGACGCATCAAAAACTACATAATTGTATACCTAATGCAATTTTGAAAATAAATTATGTTTTTTTTTATGCTACGAGTATATCAATCTTAAGACCTCACTTGGCCACTCACAAAATAAATCTAGTTGCTTCGCCTGGGTATTGAGAAGCGCCGTACACACATCCGCGCCGACATTTTTAAATATATACCGTGACCGTGTGTGGAAATTACCCAGATATTTATTTATTTATCTTTCACACCCACCGAATAAGAAAGGGTGAAATTTCAGTTAACGCAAACGTTATAGCGAGCTAACTCAATAATCAAACGCAACCCACTGCGCACGAGTTACTAAGTTATCCCACGAACGACCGTAACGTTGCCACATCTCTATCTGTATGCACCTAAACACCAAGCTCATCCTAACTCAAGATGCCTCTTCACAAGATGAAGCTTGACGGAGTGTGCACTCGGCTGCAACTCTAGAGTCACCTGGTGCAAGCATCGCTTAGATTCGCTTACGGGTTAGAACAATTCGTACGGAAAACGTACTTTTAACTTAAGGTATCATTTGGAAGCTTTGGTGATTCTTGGGAAGGAATGGTTGTTATTGGTAATAATGTTTGTGTAAGGTTACAGTTTTTGAAGATGTTTTTATAGTATAAAATAATAAACCCATTTTTTTGAAATAGTCTTTTAACACATACCTACAGTATTAAGATCCACAAGCTAGATTGCAGCAATTAAAAATACCTAAATGTATATAACTCAAAGGTGACTGACTGAAATAGTGATCTGTTAACGCACAGCCCAAAATATTATAATTAACACAGATGTGAATACGTCACGACAAACAAGTTTCTGCTTTTCTACTTTCATTTCTGCCCGCTAACCCTCAAAAAACCGTTGCACCGAATCTTAAATTCCCGATACCACCTCAAGAGCATCCCTCAGAAAGGGAATACATTTATGTAAATAGACACAGACCGCACCTAGGCCGGCCGGGCCCTGCTTAATCTTGCAAATTTATGCAACTCGACGACAACACGTCAAACTGTCTTCGCTGGAGGACGTGATCCAAATCCGATTCAGGGCGTCATTTCGGCCGTAAAACGCTTAGCAGTTGGCACATTTGCCGCATAATTCCAGCCTCCTCGGAGGCCAATTGGGCTCCTTAATATTCACAGCCGTTACGACTTGGATATGTGCACCTCCGTGCGTGCCGCCCGATTGAGGTTGTAATGTTGTATCAATGTTCTTGCTCCCAAAGTCCCAGTGAAATGTACCTGGAATAATTTCCCCTTGCGGGTTGGATGGAGTTCGCTTATGGTGTTCGAGATTGTCGAAACTTATGAGGGTATCATGTGACTTGCAAGAGATACTTCAGCTCAAGAGATTATTTGGATTACTTTACTCTACGCTATTATTTCCTTGAAATGTGGCACAAATTATTTAATTGTCAACTGATTGTATTCTTATACTTTCTGGGAGGCTGTTTTCGTACTTGCCAATAACTCACATTCACTTAGCAAATGTTGAAAGTTATGTTCTATCAGACTGTTCATTTGATAAAAGTTCATATTTTAATCATATTTTTAGTTGTTAAAACTACATTAAGACTCGCTTACATCAAATAAGCTGTGTTTTAAAAAAAAGCTTCTCGTATTTTTTTCGAATGAACCGTACCTATCCTTTTCCCTTTTTATAATTTTTTTGGCAAATTTTGTTTCCTATCAACTTTTACAACAAACGGAGTGACGATGATCATATAAACGAAGAAATTGCATAACCATTTCAAGACGCATGTACCTAAAGTGGTACGAGTATTGTAAATAACATGTCAAACAATTGCATCTGCCAATTTCCCAGCGTTTGCCCGTCCCGTCTACATCACTGATCGACGTAGATTCCTAGAAGCCCCTTCCTGCTTATTATTCAAACCCGTCACACATTGTGTTCGTGTATCCCGTGCGTACCACAAGATGCTGTTATGTACGCAATCTGGAGAAGATCCTCTCGTAACCTTGTACCTAGTATCGATACCCGCCGCTTACAGTCCTCGTACATTGAAGCTTAGCCACTTAACTGGCACATTTACGAGTCTCCAGAGTTGAATGGCTTTAAGGAAACTGGCCAGTCAATGGAATTGTGGCTAGCTGCCTAGCTGAGACTTTGGATAATCACTTCAATGCGTCTGTGTTCCACTAAATATTTGTCTTTATGGGTTAACATGCGATTTAAGGAGAAGCGGATACATAGCTACTTACTGCCCGACCTTTCGACTGGGTATCACTAATCATGGTCGTGAGCGAATCGATTGAGCAAACCAAATATTAGTCTTTATGGGTCGCTCAAACTATTGACTACTATTGAGCTTTATGGGTTAAAGCCTAATATTCAGTGTGATGTAACGCCTTGGTGACGTATTATCGTCCCGATTGAACGATTGACTACTAAAAAATAAAGAGTTTTGTCAATGGAAGATCTATGATAGCATTTTTGAATCGAACTAATCGATTTAATGCTTCAAAAAATATTGGCAATATGTAGTTTATGCCTGCAGCACTCCCTCATTGACTAAAAACCATGTATTAAAATACAATTAAATGTCTATGTTATGACAAATGAAAATTAAATTTTAACTTAACTTTGCCAGTTAATCTTACGACTCGCTGCATTGAGAAACCGTGACGGTGGTTAATTACTATTTCGACGTTTCGACTCTAATGCACCGGTAACAGCAGCGTGATCCTTTATCCTCGGTAACAGCATTTCTAACTAGCTCCGCTAACGTCATTAAACTGGCCAAATAAATCGGACCGCGGATTAAATGCGAGTCAAAACGGGATAAATCAGCGCAAACATCTAACGCACGTAACGTGATGACGTTTATTTGCTAGTGTTTACCAAACAAACAGGAGATGAATGTAACCAATAAATCGTTTCGAATGCTAATGCAGCTGTCACCAATCGTAGCTAGCGAGCTGAATACATTTTCATACCTACAACGTGGCTTAAGTTACGAGATTAAAGTAGCAAAGCGTCCAACTATTGAAAACGAATCCGCGACGCGGGATTTATTTGTTTGCACAGTTGATGGGCGATGGAAAAAAAAATGTAAATCGGAACGTATGATAGCGATGAAAATTGCCGATCTAATATTGGAATATGAACATGAAAATAACAAACGAATTTTGGCGCTGTTTCAAAAACAATTTAACAAAGCGATTAAACATAACTATTTGTAACGTTGATTTTATGCTCATTAAAACAAAAACAACATGACTGTTCAACTTCATAATCATTTAACACGATAACATTACGTTGTTAACAAAATCTTGGAATTACTATGATTAACGTGAAACGTGAGAACAGTTCCATAGACGCCTTTTTAATACCCGTTTCGTGGTAGACTTAGAAAATTGAATCAAAATATTTATGTTATAATAGCTCAAGATATTCAAAGATGTGACGATTTGTAGCTACTTGCCATCATTTCTCATAAGTTTCATAATATCAAAGAAACCAATTTATTTAAATAATCTCATAACATACACGAAATTCCATGAAAAAATATTTTCATAATTTTGATTACAGATACTCGATTCTAGACCAAAAGGATCGTTCGTTATGTTACATTACTTGCAAAGGAATAACCAGAATCACACATGTAAGAGAAATATCTAAGTAGGTACTTTTAAAAATTAAATAAATTTCGTGGTAATCATGGAATCGTTATTGTAAAGTGATTGAGTAGGTAATTAAACCATAAATAGCTACATTCGTTTTTTCGTTGGACTTGATTTTCGTTTAATTGTAGGTATAAACAATCACTTGTATAAATCTTGAATGCTGTTTAAAAGTGCCTAGGTATTGTCTATTACTTCTAGGAACGCTTCACATATGAAACAAAACAAATGTTACGGATGGATTACTCGCGTGTAAAGACATGTAAAATGGATAACAAAATTATTACGAGAACCGAAGTTGCGAGCTTTTTCAGAGCTCGTGGTCACAGGACTGCCGAGTAGGGCTGTAAATAACTCGAAACTTCGGTTCTAGAAATAATTTTGTAGGCACTTTAAACATTCAAGATTTTCATCATTAAATATAAGTGATTATATTGATGGAATCCGATACCAAAACGAATATAGCTTTTTGAGGTTTAAGTACTCACTCTCTTTTGCATAATAACGATTTCATGACTGCCACGAAATTTATTTTATTTTAAAAGTGCCTAGTTGCATGATTTCCTTACAAACGTGGTACTGATTGTCTTGAAATACACCCATGAAACGTTAGCGGTAAATCTATGCATGAAAAACAAGAATCTTTAGCTTAACAAGACTGACAAAAATTTGATGTTAGTTACGTACGTATGTGTATATATCCAAAAAAATTACGTCCATCTGAGTGAAGCCGGGAAGGGTTGCTAGTGTAATTTATTTTCGCTGATCCGCGTCTATTGCACCAATGCCCAGCCCCGGGCGGCGTCACTCCTTAAAGCGCCATAATTGGGTACATTCCGATCACGTATCAAAAGCCGTGTCGCTCGCAGACACAGTCGAATAAAACGACTTTCGTGATGCGATTCATATTTCATAGGGAATACTCGTTTTTATTTATTTTTTTAACAACTACAACCGAGTCCGAAAAAAGAGGTTTCTTTTCTATTAAGACAATCACGACAAACATTATAAATTATAAATTATTTTATTTATTATTTTTTTGAAAAATCTAATATTCAGTTTTTTTTGTTCTTAATACCATCTAGACACGCGGTAGCGTGTCAAGCCAAGGTTCAAGAAACAGAACTGGCGAGCCGCACCGTGTGTAATATTACACGAACCATTTGGAACCACTTTTGAACCCCTCATAAATCAAAAACTATTTCACATAAACATATCAAATTTGGCTCATATATTGTGACTTGCGAGATAAATATGTGTTCTAAATTTCATAAGCTTATCTCAAACAGTTATTTAGATATTAATGTCCAAAAATCCTCATTTTTATCATTGACTGACTGACAGATCAAAATTCTAACCCAGTTCCAAATGACCTAGAGAGTTAAAATTTGGTATGCAGATAGGTAATTACATGAATACAAAGGAATAAATAAAAAACTGGCAATTTTTTAATAATTAGGTTAGGTTCTAGTATGAACGCTTAACATAAATACCTAATTAGTGCCTAATCACGCCTATATACCGGGGAAGGCAGAGTACTAAGTATTTATTTAGATATATGTACTTACTTATTTACAATTAAGAGTAGGTACTTATAGTCGGTTTTCATATGTATTACTTAGGGTAGGTACCTACTTTATTAACTGGGATTAATTATTATTTCTAGACACGCGGTCGCGTGTCAAGCCAAGTTCAAGAAACAGAACTGGCGAGCCGCACCGTGTGTAATATTACGCGAACCATTTGGAACCACTTTTGAACCCCTCATAAATCAAAAACTATTTCACATAAACGAATCAAATTTGGCTCATTTATTGTGACTTGCGAGATCAATATGTGTTTTAAATTTCATAAGCTTATCTCAAACAGTTATTTAGATATTAATGTCCAAAAATCCTCATTTTTATCATTGACTGACTGACAGATCAAAATTCTAACCCAGTTCCAAATGACCTAGAGAGTTAAAATTTGGTATGCAGATAGGTAATTACATGAATACAAAGGAATAAATATAAAACTGGCAATTTTTTAATAACTAGCTGTGCCAGCGACTTCGTTCGCGTTTTCCCCCGTTTTTTACACATTTTCCATTGTATCTTTGCTCCTATTGGTCGCAGCGTGATGTTATATAGCCTAAAGCCTTCCTCGATAAATGGTCTATACAACGCAAAAAGATTTTTTCAAATCGAACCAGTAGTTCCTGAGATTAGCGCGTTTAAACAAACAAACAAACAAACTCTTCAGCTTTATAATATTAGTATAGATTAGGTTAGGTTCTATTATGAACGCTTAACATAAATACCTAATTTGTGCCTAATCACGCCTATATACCGGGGAAGGCAGAGCACTAAGTATATATTTTGGTATACTTACTTATTTACAAATAAGAGTAGGTACTTATAGTCGGTTTTCATATTTATTACTTAGGGTAGGTACCTACTTTATTAACTGGGATTATTTATTATTTTTATACACCGTGAAATTGTAGTGGTTGTTTTCCCGTGGCAGAACGATTTGCCTTTAGTAGTACTATCCAATCATGCAAATTATTCCGCGAAAAAAAAAAAAATTTTTTTTAATTTTCTAAATAATATTTTCCAACTCGAAAACGAGAGAAGCTATCGTTCTTTTATAAGATGTGACGTAATCTGGTACAGCTTGCCTCATGAAATTGATGCTTAAAGCTACAGAAGCTCGACGCCCTAAGTCATAAAGCGGCTCGAACGTGCTTTCGAGTTTCGGTTAAACCTTTCGTAAAACCGGCATTTATTGATTATAACAAAAAAGAACTCCACAAATCTATTGTACTACTAAGATAGAATCATTTTACTGCGGGAAAACAACCACTAAAATTTCACGGTGTATTTAGCGCCCATCAATAGTATAAAATTAGGACCCACGGCGTTACGATGATATATACTTTTCTACAAAAAGTAATGATATCCAATCAAAAACATAAATGTGAAATGAGAGCCAAGTTCAATATTATGATAATTGCCTTGGTTGTTGACTTCAACGACAAAAGAAGTGAGATCTAAATGGGTGCCAAGTTCAATGGTCAACCCTGAAATTTATTTATAAGTAACACTATAACATACCTATCACATCTTCTTATAACATAAGATAATGTATGGTGGTAGCCTATGAAGGTCTGTCTTGGCTAGTTTCTATAAACCTACCAACGTATTATTATGTTCGCTCGCTAGTTTCTACCAACAATCCAAATTTTCGGAATTATAAAATAAAAACCGACAAATACTTGTAGGCTTAGAACTTGCGGCGGCTATAATTCATATATGAAAACTAGCCAAGACAGACCTTCATAGGCTACCACCATACATTATCTTATGTTATAAGAAGATGTGATAGGTATGTTATAGTGTTACTTATAAATAAATTTCAGGGTTGACCATTGAACTTGGCACCCATTTAGATCTCACTTCTTTTGTCGTTGAAGTCAACAACCAAGGCAATTATCATAATATTGAACTTGGCTCTCATTTCACATTTATGTTTTTGATTGGATCGGTTTAAACGATTTTTATTAGGAGAGTCATTTTTAATTTTTCCTCATTTTACATGCTTGTTGCTGTCGTAAGCTTTGAACACCGACAGTGACTAATTCCGCAAACCGCATTTTATTTCCGAGGAAAATGAAGATTTTACACATAAAAAGGATGTCTATATTTCACCTTTCAACCTTCCCCATTACCAATAACGAGCCAGATATCAGTTGAATAGCATCGACAACAAAGCGTATGTCGCTGACTCAATATTTACGTGGCCGCGCCACGAAACTGTTTGCCTAGGAAAATGAAAAATGCGCAAAAACCTTTTGTACCAACCGGTGCAATTGAATGTACAATTCATACCTCCGAGACATGCGATATTCAACCTTCCCCCACCGCAATAAAGCAACAAACACCCCCAAATGATGGAGTGGATTAATTATCGTGGATTTGTCGTAGGCATGTTAATATGGAACCAAAGTGCCCATTATCCGGTGCGTGTGTAAGCGTGTTTCGTGCAAAAATATTGTGTTGTTAGCTGAGAGTGGTGTTTTTTTCATTATTACCATAACGCCAATTATCAAAAGTGAATGCAACAACAACGTCAACGATTGTTTATATCGTAGTTAAGCACATTCTTTCCCTCTCCAATTCCCAATTTTACATTAACTGTGTGAAATTAATGCAACCACAGTTGATAGATAACGGAAAAACCACAGTTAATAGATAATGGAAAAGACCGTACTTAAGTTAATATTTTGAATAAGTTAGTTAAGACCTAAATTTATTTGACTGTTGTGACTTTTGGGAGGCCCTTTTTCCAGCAGTGGACAAAAGTGTGCTGATGATGTAAAAGAAACCAGCATCAAAGAAGCAAGCGGACATACCTGAGAAAAGCTCAATCATTCTTAAAATATTAAGCACTTAATCGAACGAAATAGTAATTAACTTCACGTCCTATAATAGTTTTCAACTTCGTGATAAGCTTCACTGTATCGCGAAGTAATGGTCCGTATAATTGCAACGCCACATCACAATGTACTTATAAGTGACAGGCCTCATTTACGGGCAGAAAATTGAATTTTTGCGGTCACCGCCTACTCACACGGTCGCTACTATCGTAGGCCGATGTTCGTCATTCAATTTGGTGAAGTTATTACAACACGCAAGTATGTATGTATTTCAGAGCTAAGTTTTCCTGAGAGGAAAGCAGTGTGTTGATGGCCCCATGTTGTTTATTCAATCGACTCAGCCAAAAACACATGTCGTTATTGTGTAGTGCTTTTCAATCGATTTCGAAAAGATTACAGAAACTAGAGTAGGCGTCCATAAAAATTGTATTAAGACGTATAATATTTAATTCATTATCCTATCCATCAACTTTTGACTGGCTTATAAGAGGTTTTATTTAGTTTGTGCTGTTTGTTTGCCTATTTTTTCTAATAATTATAATGAATCTCTTCGAAAAAATAGATAAATAACTTTTTCGATATCTGATTGATCATGTTTGTGTTTAACCTATGCGTGGGTTACTAAAGCGTTTCAAACAATAAACAAAATGAACGCTAAACCTAACCTTTGAAGTTCTTAATAATATCCTCCGGAGACCCAGTCGAAACATTTTCGGAAATTTCAAGAACGAAAAAGGTCAATCTGATTAGGTAATTTGAAATATTGGACGTACTGAAATAACTAACAAATACGAATTATTCATAACGGCTCCGAATATATGGAAATATCCATGGAGTTATTTTAAGTAGGTAAGTTGTACAATGGTCATTAACAGTAAAGTATTTAAGTTATGCAATTATCGCGTGTCCAGACAAATTCATAGGTATTTATCTAAGCTTTGGGCGCTAGATTTTATGTTTGGGCGACTGTGATGCTTATCATAATGAATTTTAATACTTGATTCACGCAACTTAATACAATATGGGCGTGCTTCAAAGCTCTATTTCATGATAAGCTATTAGTCATACGAATTTCACTAATTTTGTGTAATTTATGAGTAATATATTCATTTTCCAGTTTTAACGATTTAAGTTATACGTTCATAGCTTTAAGTGGTACTGTATTTTCAGATATATTGAATTTTCATTCTATTTTACTTTGAAATATAATAACAAGAAAAAAATATTCTTTCTGAAATAGATCTCATAAGATATATTGAGATCACAATCTTAGAAAACTGAAATTTTCCGGGATATTCACCATATTGTTTCGTTTTAATGAGCTGCCGATATTTCGGCACTGTTTCTAGTGCCATGATCACGGGTGTGTATAACCATGACAGTTTAAAATTATGTTTATATAGGTAGATAAAAATATTTTTTTATAAAAAGAGAGTTGTAGTGTTTTTGTACTCAATCATCACGTACTAAAAATCTAAGACACTCGTAAGATTCTATTGAATTTACAGAAACTATTAAATATACTACGCTTATATTGCTACTACATAATAATGTGTTTCAAAATGATTAACGAAGTTTGTATCCAATGACGATTCTTGCGCAATTACTCTGACAGACAGAGTTTGGTTTAAACAAGATAATTTGATAGCATGCTCCCAAGGCAATTATCCAGATAAAACTTTGTTATGAAGTCAAACTCATCGACCAACTAGTCTTAATAATTAGTGCTTACCGAAAAGTTAGCCAGATTAACTCAGACGGCTGAAGGCTAGACACAGGCTGTTCAATGAGAAGACATTAAGTGTGTATTTTTGTATGGACAATAGTTGTGAAAGAATTTTTTTTTTATATATATAAAAGGCTAACAACATGACCTCACTCCACCCGATGGTAAGCGTTAGTGAGATCCACATATGAGGCCAACAGGTACAATAGACCATATTGAGCCTGTCACACATACCCTGAAGGCCTGCTTAAATGCCGTGTCACGCCCCGCCTGAAGAGTCCGGGATCATAGGAGGGAGGGAAAACATGAGCTGGAAGGGCACTCCATGCTTTAATGAGATTTTAGACTTTTGCGTCCCATCACACTAAATATTAGTCTTTATGGGTATACACGCGTTATTAGGAGTAGAAAATTACATAGCTACTTACTGCCCGACGTTTCAACTGGGTTACACCAAGCGTCGCGAGCGACCACGATTGGTGCACAATAAAGAGTAGAGTAAATACAATAAATATTACACAATATTAATCTACTTCCATGATAAGCAGCTTTTAATCACTTGTATTACAGACATTAGAATGAACAGTGGATACACAAATATACTAAAATATATTATTTAATAACACACCCAGACACGGAACAAACTGCACCGATGTTCACACAAATATTTGTCCCGGGTGGGAATCGAACCAACGTCTCAAAGAACCGTAGTGAACCTGTGTCAATAACCACCGAGCCAGTCAAAAGCTAGTTACAATTAATTATTTTTAGGAGACATATCTTTAATTGCATCAAATACATAAAAACAATTTATTACAACTAAAGAAAAAGCTAACTATATTGGCGCAGCAACCCAAAACTCTTGGGTCTCATCTCTACTTAATTGAAGTAATATGGCAAGTGGAACACTCAGTCATGGAATATGTATACTATTATATACTAATACTATATACAAACTCAATACTTATTTGGAAAACTGAAAATCTTCGGAATTTTGACCATGTATCCTTATTTTATCGAATTCCCTGGCCAATAATATTTCAGCCCTGACCAAGCGTCATGACTCTCTTTAATACTTGAAGAACATTTTTCTGGTCTCTGATGCATATTGACCATCCTCGCTGTAACTTAAGCTAAAAGAGAATCCCTACTCACAATGGTAATTGTCAAAAGACTCCAGTCGATCGTCAGTTAACATGGTAATGCTGGCCCGCAAATTGCTTCTTCACGCTTCGTTTGAGAGATTCCAAATTAAAGGAAGGAGAAAACAAAAGTGCCGGTGACATGCTATCCTTTTTTATGGCGGGTACGGTGTGTTTTGTATTTTTACTTGGAGTCTTAATAAATTGTGTAAAAGTAATAAATTATTTTCTGACTCCGGCCTGAGTAATTTTCTCAACAGAAAAACGTATACAAATTTTGCTCACTCGGGGTTTAAACTTGATATATCTTGTTTTTTTTCGCGAAGCTCTACATCTATTGAACAACAAAACAGACGATTTTGAAGCCTATATAATATGTGAATATGTAGGGAGGCAGTAAATTATCTTATAATATAAAAATGAATCGCAAAATGTGTTGGTAAGCGCATAACTCAACAACGTCTGAACCAATTTGGCCAATTCTTTTTTTTTAATTTTCGTTGAAGTCCAAGGATGGTTCTTACGGAAAAGAACTAAAAAACTAATAATTGCCGGGAAAACCCTAAAAACAGCCCTTTTCTTTTTCACATTTTTTTGACAGGACGATGTCTGTCGGGTCAACTATAAATGATAAATATTTGTAAACTTTGTTACCAAGATCGTTTACTTTTGCCAAGAAATATTTTAATGGGCTATGTAAACTACCTAACAGTAAAACAATTGACAATTTATTTTAATCTACGTAGTTTATCGACGACAGTCGATGGTCTTGTTGCATGTCGATTGTCAACAATCCGCCATTAGGTACTGTAAAATTGTATACGCCTGGCAAAGAATTCATTAAATCATGTTTGAAATAATATAATTTGAGTAGCATTCACATCTTGCATTGTGCCGTGCAAATTTCCACACTATGCCCGTTGCAATTTCAGTGCTCACGTGAGAATACCTTGCGCATTTGTTGGATATTGTGTCGAGAGTTGTGCGGACCTCCATAATACGTCACGTCTCGGTACCTACAGGCTTGCAGAGAAAGGAGGGCCCCAATATTACACCCATAGGAATATCATGCAGCTGGAAATGACTTGTGTGCGAATATTGCACGGAGCCCCGAGCATCTAACATTAACGCCGACGGATGACGTTTCGTAAAGCTGATATAAGGTAATAGTTGCAGAGTTGTTAGGGTATTATGTTCAGTCATTGTATATGCTTACTAGAACATAAGCAAAGGCCTTAGCCTATAGGAGTATGGGTCGGCAGAGGCCACAGGACCATGGGACCGTTTTTTTTTACATAATAAGCAAACATGGTAAGCGGTAGTGAGATCCAAATATGAGGTCGACAGTCACAATATACCATATTGAGCCTGTCGCACTCACACTGAAAGCCCGCTTAAATGCCGTTTCACCCCTCCCCCACCCAGATCATCGATATTAGAGGAAAAAGGGGATGTGAAAGAGGAGACCACTGCTGCGGCAACAACGATACAAGGCGTGGAGTCTTGCTTTAGTATTGAGCTGTGCGGGTCTGAGTTGGCCAGTCCGACGAACAGAAGGTATCACCGTTTCTACGGGTCTCCCTGGCCGGCGGGCTGACCCGCTCCGCCCACACAATACCGCCGCTAAGACTCCACTGGTCCGGCACTTGCCGCAACAATGGTCCTCCCTGGGTCCGGTTCGTACAGTGCTGATCCCGGAACGAGACCTGACCGAGAGAGCTTAGAGTCACTTGGCGGCTTTTACGCAACTGTATGGTGGTAACAGCAACCGGTCGACAAAATGTCTCCCACCTGGACCATGACCTGTCTTTCCTGTGTTTCAGATTAAAGATATTTGGAAATTGTGTATTGTAGGGCCATAGAAAGAAGCCCCCCCCCCCACTCCCCTGCGTTAGAAAGTATTCTATGAGAAACTAGTATTTTCAACAAGAAAGGTTTTTTCTCCTAACTGACCTACGATGATGGCTGTATGGAGTAGCCGCGTCGTCATCACCGGACTTGTGGGGAAGCGGGAAGCTCTCACCCCTATTTTACGCTTTAAAACAGCTTTGCCCGAACAGTGGCCTAATAAACAAAATGGCATTAACTGGTGATAATTTGTATGGATACACGCTAGATATGATTCATCAAAGTTTGTTTAAAATTATTACTTTAACAAGTAGTAGGAAGTACAATATAGGTGTACTAGGGAGCATATTGAAGAAAGTTGTAATTTATTCTTTAATCCGAATTTGAACGAAGTTAGAAAGATTAGAATTGAGAAGTTAATGAGGGTAAAAGAGGTCAACGGTGTTAAGGAGAAAGCTTTGTTTGAAAATAAATGTCACGCAGCTAAATCAAATCAAAAATACTGACTTAAAAATAATTATATTTATATTAATAAAAGTGACTGCCTGTCTGTCGCGCTTTCACGCTAAAAGGATGATAATGAATGATGAAATGATGATAAAATCATTCGTTGATTTTATAAACCGTAGTCACGGTCAGAAAACAAGTTAAATATATTTTTGATTGCTGAAATACACGAAAATATAATAATATTTGAAATAAAACTAATTTTACTTTCGAGCTCTTTACAGCGCTCGTGTATGTGTAAAATGTGTATTTTTCGCGCAAATAATAGACAATACAATATAATAATAATAAAAAACCGAAATATAATTCCGAGGATTACAAATTATGATAAATCGCTTTTAAGTATCAGTGTGGTACTTGATACATTTAGATTAATTATGAAGAGCCATTTAAACATAGTACAATATATCAAAATTGTTTCCACTCAGTGGTCAATATTTAACATTTGCCGATTGTAGTAGAATATCGATTTAATTTATTGGGAACGTTGCAATATTTTATGAACTAAATTGTATGATTTCATAAAACTACATTAACGTAGTAAATTATATTATTTTATTTTGTCTAATGTCAATGTTCTAGGGAGAAAAAGTGAATTTTTGCCAAATTATGCATATCAAATTCATCTGCCTAAGTGTTTTTGTATGGCTGTAGTGTGATCAACATTCTTGTTTGTTCCGTGTCTGGGGGTGATGATGTATTTAAGTATGTATCTACAAATATCTATGTATTTATATCAGTCTCCGACGCCTATAATAGTACAAGCTCTGCTTAGTTTGGAGTCGGTCAGATGACCGTGTGTGGTAATGTCCCTGATATTAATTTTTTTATTTATTTATTAAGCACTTTTTATAGCGTTTTTAGTAAGTACCCTGATCTTTAGAGCCAGGAGGCGTGGGTTCAATCTTTATTCAGGGCTAGCTGTGCCTTAATGAACTGGTTGACGTGAACAGACACTAAAACCAAAGTAAAAAAACTACCACAATATATTACTGAAAACCACATCTAGATTGGATAAACCGTTTCTGAGATAAGCGTGAACAGATAAATAGACAAAAAATAAAAAAAATTAAATATTGTGCCCATAAAATTCTACTATTTTTGTTATACCTATTTATTTTACAGATAGCGTAGCCGTACAATAACATATTATAAAACACTATTTCCAGAAAAACTGCTAAGACCCAGCAGTGAATGATTCAGCTTGAAGCCTGCCACCTACTTAGAACAGCTGCACATTAAAAGTACATTAAAAACCCTACTCCTCATAATTGATTCCTGACAATCAACAATAGAACATAACCATACCGGCTTCGCTTGCTTTATTTCCACGTTAGCAACTGCAGGCGACTCGTCGGCCGCACGTGCCGCCAAGCGAATGTTTATTGCATTGAGATTGCAGCACAACTTGCCCCGCTTATAATAAGACCGAGTTTGAACCTATATGATCCGAGATACAGACAGGAACTTTAGACATACCCCCAAACTCAGGCTATTAGATATCGCCATAAGCAAGTTTCGGGACTAAACTGATCAAGTATGTGATCGTTCTAAGTCATACCTGTCTCATCCAATAAATACTTGACGTGTTTCAACATACGTAATACGAATTCTATAGTGCCAACTCAGCTTTGTCTTGTACTTTATGTAGTTCAGGATCTAGTGGTAAGTCTGGTCTGAAGGTCACATTTATTGGAAATTTGATAGTATGAGAAACATGTCCTACTATCAAATTGGTTATGGCATTTTGTGACATGACTTATTAGTAGGTAGGTAAATCAATAATTCTTATTATTCATCCCATTTAATGCATGGCCTCATAAGTGGTTGGTCCTGATACTAAAACATAACGATTTTGATTCATACCAACGAAAGAAAACGAATACACTAACCAATAGGTACCAAAAGAAATTTGTATCTGCACCTATTAATTTACGTCGGGAAATTCTAGCCGCAATTCGCTTGATTTTCTCTTACAAGTTGCTCGAACATTTTTTCTTTGCCTTCTTTGCACAACAAAGAAGTGGGGGGGGGGGGTTCCTACGGCACTGGGACACGAGAGAGGTCCGATTAATTCCAGATGTCGGGTTTTATAGATGTTATGTAAATATTATCAAACAGACAGACATGCACATGTTTATTGGTGGAGGCAATTCGATAATAAATGTCGTGTTGTATGTGATGTAGGTATTTACGGAGTCGACGATATTCTTCATTTGGTACGATGAGCACTTTTTTTTTAAATCTCAAAATATGACAGGAACCTCATATTGAATATGGGTTTTTATTCGATGAAAACAGTAGCGCAGCTACTCTCCCCGACGATTCGACTGGGTTACATTTTATTACGTATGAGCAGCAGACGCTATATCTGAAGAAAGACCGGTGGTTCAAGTCCCGGTCCAGGCGGGTTCATCAATGCAATGCAAATTTTCAAAAATATTTTTTCAAACGACATGAAATTACATCATCTCGTTTCAGCTTACATTTTGCTTTTTAAATTTTGATTTACAACATGCAGCCTTTGTAGCATAGCAAATTAGTTAAGCCGCGAACGAAGCTTTGGTTTCCTTGTTTAAACGAACGCCGTAAATAGGATCTAATAGAAAATAACAAACCAGAACGATTCTAAAAGTGACGCTTTTACCTGTCAAATTTCCCCGCGCCAATATTAAAATCGGGGAAACTTAAATTCTCCCTCATTTCGTATTCTCTTGTTGCTGTCCAAAAATAACCGGATTTTGTTTCCGCTTTGTCCACTAAAATATACGTAACTAATGAATTCATCACATCCCCTTAAAACGAATTTTTACCGGTAGGATTTGTCTAACGTTACTGTGAATTAAACACAAAATAACACATTCCTTTTGAACAAATGTGCCTCGGCAAGGAAAGCACGTTAAGCCTATGTATCTGCGCCTAATATCTCTTCACTTATGTTGGAGTGCTGTGTCACAAAACCATGAGCGGGAAGGAACATAGAGTTCACTTGTGATTGCGCACACGCGTGTGCACTCTCTGTTCCCTCCCGCGCAGTTATTTGAGATCGGCCGCCATGGCCAAATTGGTCGGATACTATGAATGTTAACGTAGCTAATGTCATGTTGCTGCTAAAAATGAATTTATTTATTTTAATATCATTACAAAGAAAACTAAACTATATAGGCCAACAACATTGACATATACTCGTATACTCGCACGAGTATCTAAATAATTTACGGAACAATCAAAACCATTTCCTTTGAAAATACTCACGTGCCTTTGGATACACCTACAAAGTAATTTTTAAGGTATCCTACAAAGTCCACGTTTATACCTTTGGAAATGTTAATTAATACAGTTGCTTTGTCGATAATTTTTTAATACTTTTAGTATGTTATTTAATATATTTTACTCGTATACCGAGAAGGATGGGCGTGTAGGACTTCCGTTCAGAAATGATAATTATAAAAAAGTACTTGCTCCCTACAAACCAGTAATTTGTGACATACAAAATGGTAATTCAGTAATTTGACAATAGACTGTATTATTAAATAAATAAAAATAAATAAATATTACACAACATCACATACATTGATCTGATTCCGTGGTAAGTAGCCTAAGCACTTGTGTTACGGAAATCAGGATCAACAGTGGTTGTGTATCCATATAAACTTGAATATATTTAATAATACACCCAGACACGGAACGAACACCGATGTTCGTCACACAAATATTTGTCGTCCCGAGTGGGAAACGAACCTACGACACTTGGAACCGTAGGTATTGAAACTGAGTCACTAACCACTGTTCCACCGAGACAGTCACTAAGTCAATAATTATTATATTATTTAAAATCATCAGCCCATATACGTCCCCACTGCTGGGGCACGGGCCTACCCTAAACAAGGGCGACAAGCCCGTATTCAACCACGCTGGCCAAGTGCGGCTTGGTTGACTACACACACAACCTAAGAATTTTTTTTGTGGGTGTTTAGGTTTCCTTATGATTTTTTCCTTCGCCGTTAAATCGTCGAATAATCGTACATCTGAATTTAAAATTTGAAAAACACATTGGTACGTGGCGGGATTCCAACTAGCGACCTCTCTGGCATGGTAAGCAATGACCTTAACCACTGGGCCATCGACGCATTTTATTATATTTAAATTATATTACTAGTAAGTTATTATGAAAATGAATGCGTTAGTATGTAGATCCACAAATTAATATAGTATTACATATTAATAGCCAATCTGACCTGAATATACAGGGAATTTACAATGTTTGAAAACAAACAAATTTGTTGGGTGCGGGTCGCGAATGTACGGCACAAAACTTTGTATTTGCCTAATTAACTACATTCAGGGGACCCTTCGTTGATTAGATCACGTATCGGGCGGATCAAAACGGATCTTCGTAAATAGAAACTTTCTTTTATTGTTGTTTCACAGATAAACTGCTGACGGACGAACGGATGACAATTGATTTGAAATTCTTCAATGTATTCAGACTTCGGGGAAGTGGACTTTTTTGGGTCAAGGGTCTCACGATCGTTCGAAGATTGAATTGTTTTTTATTCAACTTTTTAACGATTACTGAGTCATTCCTATCAAGCCAGGACTGACGACAGGTAGGATGAGTACCAGAATAACAGGGATGGCGAATTCACGTGTTGGATACCAAGACCCACTTCAGCTGCTGAACCAGTAGTAAGTACCCACCTACTAGTAACCTACTATTGATAAAAACTAATCTTCTGAACCTGCACACCGACGAAGAAATTCTTAGGCTGTGTAGTCAACCAACCCGCACTTGGCCAGCGTGGTTGACTACGGCCTTATCGCCCTATTTTAGGGTAGGTCCGTGCCCCAGCAGTGTGGACGTATATGGGCTGATGATGATGATGGTGAATCTACTGAAACCTAATCTCCTTATAAATGGTCTCTGGTATATCCTATGTTAGATGACTTATACATTTCCCCAAAAGCCAACTCAACAAACAATTTGAATAAAATAATGAAAAGCGCTCGATTGCCGTCCACAGATAACTACGCTCGCTGGTTTATAGGTTAAATTTAGGTCAAATGTAAGCGAATTGCCGCGTTGTAGGTACCTACGTACCGACGCCCTGAATGCCCGCTAATGAACCGATGCCACATGTAGCAACTTTTCAACTAAGCTTCAAATACATTTTTGGGGATACACATCCCATGCCGTACGAGCGTTAGAAAGAGCTGCAATTACGCATTTATGGAGATGAGGCTTTGTAGTCGCAGCTCTACGATATATTTCGTGAAATTTTGGGTGACGTTAGGTGTAGATGTTGCGTCTTGATTTTCTTTGTAGCTTTGCTTTTTATACTTCTAGAATCAACCAAAATATTTTTTAAAGAACATCAATTTTGTTGAATTAATATTTTCGCGATTAAATCAAATCTACGGAATAAAAAGCAGCAGTCCTTGAGGGTGAGAGCGACTATCTCTATAGGATTTATTGTGCCTGTCGACCTCATAATATGTGGACCTCACCATCGTGTGGAGTGGTCATTTTTATAAAAAAAAAATCAAAGTATAATAAGGATATATCAGTCCACTCGTGTGTAGTAATTTTAAAAAGTATATTGATTAACTAGATACCCAAATTACGACAAAGAATGCTTACTTTAACTAAGAACGATTTCGTATTTTCATAACACTCATTTCTGTTCAACTGATAAATGATTTTCACTGCACGATAAAATTTGACTGATTGCAATCAAAAGTCTAAACCGCAATACTAAAAAGTTCGAATGTTCCGTCGATTTATCTGACAGTTCATCGCCAAATGGGCGTTTACAGTTCAAAAGTTACTGATACACGTTTATGCTGAAACTCATTGCAACGAACGCACTTTTTATGGCGCTCGTAAAAAAACCATACAGCTCACTTTAAAGCCCACGTAAATTCCAATTGGATTTTTTCTGCTAGAGCTAAATTTAAATGCCATTAAAGCCAGACACACGCGAAGTCAGCGCATCTGCATAAAACTGCGGTAACCGGAGTGGCAACGAGTTCACTCGTATGTTAAATTTCTACTAATGAAACTACGTTGGTACGTTTGGGCGTAGTTAAGATACGAACTGTATAGTTCCTACACTGATAAAGGCAGTGTGGGTCGGCGGTAGTACAGCCCATGGTAAAACCATAAGGTACTGTAAAATAAGTTTAAATACTGAAATTACTGGGATAATAAAGAAAACTGATTAAGTGCCTGTCGGATTTGTACACAATGGATTGTACCCTACCATAATGAGACAGAAGTCGAGCTTTCGACGTTATGAAAGAAAAAAAAGGCTTAATTTATGCCATTTGTTGGGTGAGGAACCCTAAAAACAATCTTTAGCTTAAATGAGCTCGAAATTTATCTACCCCATACTCGTAAGAAATGCAAGATGGGGTACAATTATATTTTTTATTAAAAGTATTTGAACGCAATTGCTTTGTGCTGTATGTCGGACAAATGAGGGTAGCTAAACAAATGACATTAGTGCTGATTCGGGGGTGGATTTAGAAATTCACAACCGCTATGATCGGTGTGACCCATATGTATTTGCTTACCCATAATATCGCGTGTAAACCCACAAACACTAATATTTAGTGATTTGTACTACAAAAAAAGTCAAAAATAATTTTAGTTATTTTTTTAGAATGTTATTAGATATTAAGTTACTGAACAATATCTGTTACAGGTATACCTACATAGAAAGATAGAATTTTAATGGGAGAAAAGATACGACAGTCAGAAATCTTATACTAGCACTAATTGCTCCGGCTTTCCTGTTTTAAGACTTAATAGCCGGTCGGATTTTCCAAACATCTGCGAAAAGGCATCGGGCCAAATACTCCGCTTCAATTCACGCTAATGATGCTAACTTCTATAACTTTATTCAGTGGAATTCCGTGCTGCGTCGGTATTACTTATAACTTAAGTATCTACTTTATGATTCAAATGAAGCACGTTATAATCATAAGCGGTGGTGTTAAATGAGGGTTAACGCGTATGAGAAATACACAAGATGGCAATACTTAGGCGCGAGGTCCAACTGGCATGATTGGTGAATATTGACATGTCTGTTAACCAATCATGCTGCAGTAGGACCTTACGCTTACGTATTGCCATATAAGTGAATTTCTCACCCGATACCCCCCATTGTTATCATATGCGATATGTAGACTATAAAGTCCTTAAATTTAAAATTGGAAGAATAAAGAACGAAGAATTACTGTGGGTGTGAACGAGGTGAGATCCAGAGTGTTACCGCTCTCAAACCTGCGATTTTTGGGTAATCGCGCCCACAAAAAGTTCTTATCTAATTGAGCTACCCATCCACGCGCAAAAAGCGCTTTTATTCATTCATACTATCACTGACGCTTAAAGCCAGAGATTGAATGTGTTTCAAATAATGTGTAAGAATTATGTTAATATTATGTTTAGTTTTAACCGCGGCAACAGGTCATGAGATGCATAGTCCATGTATTCGAACAGTGGCCAATGACCCAGGCTCAGTACCTACGATTACAAGAGTCAGTTCGATTCCCATCTGGAACAAATATTTGTGGGATGAACATCGGTGTTTGTTTAAGTATATTATTTGTGTATCCACTGTTGATTCTGATATTTGTAACACAAATATTTAAGCTACTTACCACCGGATCAGATCAATGTATGATATTGTGTTACATTTAAAAAAGTCTACGAAAATAGTTTTATTTCAAAAAGTCTTACAAGTTTCTTTAACTCATTACCTTTTACTGCAAAGCAACAGAAGAAATTCGGCAAAAAGAAATCAAGCGCGAACGGATATCGCGCGCATTTGTATCTGGGGAGCTTTACCCTGGCAAATAATACATTAAGCACGTAGTTTTTGTCAGCATACGCTGTAGGTTTGATTAAAGCAATAAATCGGACCGGGCCTGTTATCTGGAGGTGGTTATCCGGGTGGAATTAAACCGAAGACCGGGTGCCAGATTCAACCGTAAATTGTCTCTAAATAGGCATCTCCTTATGCTTTGTTGAAAAAGGGTTATAATTACCATTTGTGATGCAAAATTGGGTTTTGGGAGTTAACAAACGGATATTTTGTTTTCTGATTTATTTATGAAGTTCATGTTTGTTTGGGTAATTTTACCATGTTTATTTATTAAACGGTTTTCTTATAATACTGATATATAAGGATGACAAAATTTATGTAGAGTTCGTTTATTTAATTAAAAATTAAAATGTCAAATACAAAATAATATCCTTGTATGTTTCCTCGATCCGTGATCAATATAAATAAAATATTTAAAAAATATGCCGAAAATGAACTTGATTATAAAATAAAAGCTTTACCATTACCTTTATAACCGGCTATGTTTCAAAGATCATCTATTCTCTTGCCAAAGTAATAGTCCAGTCAAATTAGCATCTAAATTATGGGTAAGGTCGCATTAATTCCCACCAAGCTGGATTTTTGTGCAGGCCTTGAATACGTCATTACAAATGATATGTCAAAAGTCCCCATCGATCCGACGTGTGCAAAAAAAATATTCATGGTCAAATGTCACAAATATCAGTTTTATGCACTTTTGAGCGAAACGGTAAGTTTTATCATAAAAGTATGTATGACAAAATTACTTATCACCTAATTATCTACAAAAATTGTCTTACACTTTATTCCTAAGATTCACCATTTCAGAGATAAAGCGATGCACAAAGTTGAAAAGTTGTATTTTCAATGCTGCCAGGCCCCGTGCGTTTGTGCTAGACAGTTAAAATTGTCACGAATGATGTATTTCAGTTGGCTCTATAACATCTAATACTAAATACAACATTAAACTATCACTCAAGGTGGGCGCTTTTTCTTTTCTCTACGAAAGCTTTTTTTTATTTGCTCGCACTAGGCCGGTTTTTAACGAGGTAACCACGTTAAGACATGGTCACCACGCTAATGTGGAATAGGTTTACTAGGGTAACCACGATAAAAACCGTCCAAGTGAGAGCAAATAAAAAAAGCGTTAGTATGAGAGCCCACCTTAAGTGATGGTTTTATGTTGTATTTAGTATTAGCGATAATAGAGGCAACTGAAATCCATCATTCGTAAAAAATTATCTGTCTAGCACAATAGCACGGGGCCTGGAAGCATTTGAAAATACAACATTTCAACTTTGTGCATCGCTGTATCTCTGAAATGGTGAATCTTAGGAACAAAGTGTAAAGACAATATTTATAGATAATTAGATGATAAGTAATTTTGTCATACATATTTTTATGATAAAACTTACCGTTTTGCTAAAAATCATTTTTTTTACCTTTGACCTTGAATAACATTTTTTCCTTACAGGGGAAAGATGGGGAACTATCAAATTTTGTTTTTAATGATATTTTAAGCAATCTTATCGATTTTCAGCTTGGTGGGAATTTATGTAACTTCGAATGTCTAAATTGACCGGACTATAATGTTATCTCAAGAAATTCAATCAAGTACTTCTAAAAGTAAATCAAACCAATTCTATTTAGCTAAACAGTATTCAGCAGCAGGTTATAGCAAGTGAAAAGATAGAAACAACCCCAGTTATCTTATCTACAACTGATGTCGGGTTTGATATAATAAAATTGTTGATTTTCGTCTCAAATTCTCAGTCTCCTCGTAAAATTTATGTACGCTTCCAGGATTTGGGCTGAAATCAGTTATTTAATATAACGTCGGTAGATATTAGCTCATTTTACCCAGTTCGTTAAATAGGGCTTTATCTTTGAACTTCACTTGGGTTCGTGTTTGTTATTAAATAACTGCGATATCATTTGACATGATCTGTTTGATATTGAGGTGAGTAAGACATATTCGGTCGTTGGAACGGCGAGGAATATTTTTGTTAGTGAATATAAATAAAATAAAAATAAAAAATCATTTATTTCTATAACCATAGTTACAAACTGTGGCCGAGACTACCCAGTAAGTTGTCTAAGACACTTGTGTTGGGTATGACTCGCAACTTCCCTCACGGCTATCTTCGATTACAGACTTAATATCTAGTTAAAATACAAGAAGAATATATGATAGTAAGTTAGTGTGTGTTAGTAAATATAACTTTTTATTTAAGTGAATTATTGTTTTAATTTTAAATGTGTGTATTATTATTATTTATGATAGTACATATTATTATTATTTTTTTTTTATTTAGTATATTATGTCACTCGGGGTACGGCCAGAATACCAGCGCTGCAGCTGCCCTCAGGCTGATGTAGCACATGCTGAGGCCTGTACCTCGTTGACCACATCCTGTCCTTATCTGTTCGTGTTAATTCTTTGTACTTCTTTTGTCTGTCATAAATGTGTGTTTTTGCTTAAGTTCTGTGTTTTGTTTTCATATAATCTGTTGTATACCTATTTGTGTATGTTATGTGGTCAATAAACGTTAAAAAATATATATCATATTCATCGTCAAACCATATACGCCCCCACTGCTGGGGCATAGGCCTACCTAAAACTAGGGCGAAGATTAATGACACATTGATTGCTTTTACTTCAATAAATTGTAACCTTTATGTTCAGTAGGTAATTAAATAGATTCAAAAAGTTTCTTTTCAGGTAAAAAGTATATTTCTTATAAAATTAAAGAAAAAAATTAAGTTAAACAGACCAAATGTCCGAAACAAAAGTAAGAACTTTAAAAAGGAAAGCGGATGAAATTTAATTTTTCGGCCAAATTGCTTGACTTCGTTTGCGAACACGAAAAGGCTGTGAAACTTCATACAGTAATTACGGCACCGTAAGTACTTAGTAACGAAGCTTGTACTAGACGAACGTAGGGCTAGCAAAATAAAAAGCAAATAGATAAGAGTTTGAAAACTAAAACATAGTTTAATTTTAGCAAATCATTCGAGGTCAGTAACTTTCAAATACCAATTTAATGTATAGTTTCTCATTAATTATTAGAAAACTGAAACTGTCCGGGATGTTTATCATGTTGTTTTAATAACTTAACCAAGACAGCTAAAAAAAAATCTCATTCACTAAATCATTCATTCTTAATATTGGCTATTAATTTTGTAAAATAGGGCTCCCTCCATAGCTTAGTGGCAAGCAAAAGACCCAATCTGGAGTTCCAGTCCCGATTCGGACATACCCTTCGCTTTATGCTTAGACATAACAGAAGCTCGAGTCACAATCGCCATCAATTGACAAAAGATTTCAGTCGATCGTTGTTAAAGCACAACCCCTTAGTTCTGAGTACGTAGTTGACAGAGTTGTCAAGAGATGTCGTTATCCTTTTTAAATCGCGGTATATTCGGTAAGGCAGATCATAAACTTTGCTTTTGTAAGGAATTTGCCGAACTGAGTTATGATCAAAGGAAAGATTTCGTGATAAAAAATAAAATGTGTATTAATTGTTTAGGCGGCAATCATTCTGTATACAATTGCAATAAGGTCACGACTTGTAGAATCTGCAGGCGACGTCATCACTCTTTGCTGCACACAACTTTCACAAACCAGAACAACATCAACTCATCTTCTAAATCTCATTCACCTAGAGCAAGTACATCCTACACTAATGATACTCACGCCGTTACATGTCTATCAACGGATAGAGTACAGAGATCAAAACAAGTTCTGCTAGCCACAGCGCTGGTAATTGCTGAGTCTAGAACGGGAGACCGACAAACAGTACGAGCTTTATTAGATCAAGGCTCCCAAGGCTGCTTTATTACAGAAGCTGCAGTACAATTCTTAAAATTGAAAAAGGAATTAGTTCAAGAAGTGGTATCTGGTCTAGGCGGTAATAAACCTTTGATTACAAGGGGCCAAGTTCAACTTGTCATACAGTCACGGACGAATCCCCTGTGCAAGATACCTGTCAAAGCATTTGTAGTCCAAAATATAACTTCGTCACTACCGGAAAAATCAGTACAACCGGTCAACTGGGCGGAACTGATTTACTTACCATTAGCGGATCCACAGTTCAACACTTCCAATAAAATAGATATTTTGTTAGGAGCGGAAGTCTATAGCTACATCCTGACAGAAGGTGTAAAACGCAGCCCATCTGGGACATTAGTTGCTCAGAACACATCACTAGGATGGATTCTTTCAGGTGTAGTTGGATCTGAAGGATATAATAATAATAAGAAGGTCATCGCAATGCATAACAAGGTTAAAGAGGACGATTCACTAAAGAAATTCTGGGAGATAGAAGAACAATCACCATCGGAAAGAATATTACCGGTAGAAGAACCACGTTGTAAAACTCCTTTTGATGCCACTACGAAACCAACATCCGATCGTCGATATCAAGTCACGTTACCTTTCGGTAAAGATAAACCGCAGTGCATGAATTTCGGCTCAAGAGTAATAGCTGAAACCAGATTCCGTTCCCCAGAAAAAAGGTTATCGAAAAACCAAGATCTGAAACGAAGATACACAGAAGTTATCAAAGAGTATTTTGAGTTAGGAAATATGAGCACAAAAAAAGACATAAACACTAAAGAAGCGGTATACTTACCCCACTACGCCAAATCTAAGAGATGGAACAGAAATAACCATTAAAAGCCCTAGAACAGAAGGTAGAACAATCAGTAGATCACGAAGTACACGACGAACCTGAAACTAAAATGGACAATAAATTAGATCATATCACAAAAATATTAGGACTTACCTCGAACCACGACGAAGATGTCTTCCAGAACTTCGTGACTCTGCGATCGATGACAGCACCTGTAAAAGTAAGAGCAATTATATCTGACATAGCTAAATTTGATCCCTTAGGAGAGACAGCGCCTACCAATGTAACAGCAAAGCAATTCAATAACAGTTATGACTAGCTACAGTAAGCTAGGATTAAAGGCTATCTCAAGAATTGATATTTGATCAGAAGACTTACCGGCAGTCATTACCTGAACTCTCGGAGATTCGAATTCCTCGTTGGTTGAATACCAAATCAAGCGAAAATACTGAAGAATTTTAAAGATTTTCTGATGAGTCGAAAGCTGCTTATACGATTAACGCTGAAAGTCAAATTAACTCCTAGCATTTTTTTTATAGGGAAACCGTTTTTTAAGTGTTTTTGATGCTAGTTCTATTAAACTTCGACATTGAGCTGTCTGACGAGTTTGGCAACTCGTCCAAAGAACTTTACAGGCTTTTAGGAAACGATGGTCTCAGGAATGGATAACATAATTCGTGTAGTCACGTAGCGCACATAAAGTTCTTTATGTTTCAAAGTTATGTATATTACCTATAGCAGATCTAAGGAGATCTTATATTATTATTGTTTAGTACAAGTTGTAACTGTTTAATTTAGGTCAGAAGCTGTTTTTTAATTCGTTTTTTTTTGTATTTCTCTATAATATTTACCTAGTTCAAATTTAGTACCTTTTGTTTGTTTATTGTATTGAATCTTGTCAGTAAGATTCAACGGGGGCGGCATGTTAAAGCACAACCCCTTAGTTCTGAGTACGTAGTTGACGGAGTTGTCAAGAGATGTCGTTATCCTTTTTTAAATCGCGGTATCAATATTTTTCTCCGGCTCCATAAGTACAGGAGCCTTTCTTTCAATAAATGTGTCCACTAACCAACCGGTGTTTCAGTTCAATTTGGGTCATACCCCAAACAATCGTCATTTAACAAAGCCATGATGGCCCCTAAAATTTTACTTCGGAACTCTTACTTCCGAAGAAACAATAGGTAGGCAATAGATAAATATTTTACTTTCTGTAAAGGTATTCCGCCGAGCGAGTCAGTTTGTGTATACTGCTGCCCATAAATCGGATTCACCGTGGCTCTATCACTCAAAGTCAATTTGTGTAGGACGACAATTTTATTATTAACTAGTGACCCGGCTTCGTTTCGCTTCGGATATATTATACATGAAAACCTTCCTTTTGAATCCCTATTAGCCCTATGAACAGATATCTGCCTCGTTGGTCTATTGGTAGCAAGTGCTGCGTTAGGACCGAGAGGTCTCACCAAATTATGAGAGTAAGGGAATAGAGAGTTCACTTGTGTTTGCGCGCTTACTTGTGCTCTATAATATATCCTGCGCACTTGGCTGATCTCAAATGAGATCGACATTCATGGCTGAAATCGGTCGGACGCCTTATTATTAGCCCTATAAACATTTTATGAAAATAAATTGCATTAAAATCCATTGCATAGTTTTAAAGATTTAAGCGGGTATGCTTAGGGAAGGTACAGTCAAGGACAGAAGCGGTAAGTGAGTTAGTTTTATACTAAGTAGTGATATCGATGTGAATTTGCCAGCCCTAGTTGTGTAACTAGTACGATATAATTTGCCCTAACTCACGTGCATGTATAGAAACACAATTTGCATGTTAGCGAGCATGATAAAGTCTAAGTTTCAAGTCGCATTATTAGATGGTGTAGACTTATTGTTATGTTGTTACGATACTACGCTTTGAATGACACAAAAGCGGCGAAGAAAAAGTTAAAAGGTGAACTATGTAATTGTCCTCAACGTTTATTAGTTTGCCAATCTGTAGTCAGG
Organism: Maruca vitrata; assembly: GCA_039566165.1. Taxonomy (NCBI): domain Eukaryota; kingdom Metazoa; phylum Arthropoda; class Insecta; order Lepidoptera; family Crambidae; genus Maruca; species Maruca vitrata. The sequence goes on along the minus strand of CM076917.1, from coordinate 11,153,027 downwards.
CTACCAGCGTGGTTGTTGGGGTGTTTGTTACATCACTAGATTATAATATGTATTACAGAGTGCGGCCTTTTTCGTGTCACACCAGAATATGTAATGTTGCATTTATTTTATTGAAATCTATAATTAAATGTCTGTTTGTGTTATTCTTAGTGTGTATTTAATTTCTGTATATCAAGGAGTTGTAGAGCAGTAGTATTTCTTCAAGACATTCAAAAGGACGTCATAGAAAATGGAATATTCATAATTTAGCTTTTTTCACAGCATAATAAACTGATAACTGAAAATCCAACTGAAAACTGAATTACGAAATAACAAATTGAATATCACTAATACAATATGCCACAGCGTACTTTTGTAATGGCATCGTATTTCTCACACACGCTTTTCTCCGAGGATTTGAGCAGCGCAGTCGGACTGTTATCATGTCTCCAGAATAAACGGCTCTAGGCCTTCCTCTCCAATAAATTACCAGCCTGATCCCGATCTGGATAAATCAAACGAATGGGAAACCGATGATGGTCTTGTTTACTATCTTGGCGCGACGATTTGTTATGAAATACTCGCAAGAAATGCAAATCGGCGTAAAGGCTCACGTTTTAAGGCTGAATTTTTGGTAGAACGTGTCTCGGTTCTTGATTCACGCACGTTACGTGGTTCAGAACTGCTTGGTTTGTTTCGAATGTGCCTTCTTGATACTTTCGCATTGTTTCCAACCGGTTGAAAATTCTTATTTTGCTGAAGTTTCAGGTATAAACTCTATGTTTGCGTAGATGTAGACTTGTAAACGAAAGAGAGATACTTAGTATTTGAAAGTGAATGATGAGCATTGAATGTAATAACAAAGTACAAGAACGATATAATAGATTGGACGAGAAGATTAGTTTGTGTCAATTAAATAAATATGAGAATTGCAACGGTGGTATAGACTAATAAACTGCAATATATAAATAACACTCCCAGAGCTTCTCGGAGCAAACATCGATGTTCATCGCACAAATATTTATCCCGCGTGGAATCGAACTAACGACTATTGTCGCAATAGACAGGGTCACTATCCAATGCGCAATACCAGTTAAACTTTATTAAATACCATATATCACTACAACATCGCGAGCAAACCTGCACACCTACGAAGGAATTCTAAGGTTGTGTAGCAATTGGCCAACGAGGTCGACGAAGGCCTTGTCACCTCAATTTAGGGTAGGCCCGTGCCCCAGGAGCGGGGACGTATATGGGCTGATGATGATGATGATGATATCACTACTATGGTATAAAGCAAAGTCGCTTCCCGCGTCTGTCTCGTATGTATGCTTAAATCTTTAAAACTACGCAACGGATTCCGATGGTTTTGTTCTAATAGATAGAGGAATTCACGAGTAAGGTTTTAATGTATAACGTACCCGTTGCGAAGCGAGTGGGGGTCACTAGTTTTATACATCGAAGCAATGTTCACTCGTATAGTAATCTAATGATGTACTCTTTATTTCTATTTAGCCGGCCATGTTTTGTGGCGGGCGGTGTGAGCGGCGTTTCTGACGTTTCTTGTTAGCGCGCATGAATAGACTTCAGGTGGAAATTTTACTTAAATTGGCTCTAGCCTCGCGTGCACGACCCGATTTGTAAACGCTCTTTTATTTGAATTTAATATTTCACGTGCAATAGCGTGAAAAAGTTGTTATATTCGCTTATATAACTATCCTCAAATAGTTCTACAGTGTGCTACGTTTGTTTTGTGGGCACACTTTTGAAATTTATAAAGTAGAACGCCCTGCATTTGTTTTTTTTTGTTATTGTTGTACTAGTTACATAATAATGAACCTTCTTAACAAATTTCCGGTCGTGTCAGCCAAATTCAACGGAGTTAACCGACTAGGCAGATATTATAGTGCAGACGGTAAAGGCCAAAATAATGTAGCTCTGACTTTTTACGTTAACATGATCAGTATTTGCATACGTGAACTATTTTTTACTTCATTTAATAATACAAATAAATATCATGCATTACCAAATACTTATTATTACATACTATTAGCTACGTAGGTTATAATTTGGCACTTTTAAGCGCAATACACACTGAGCCCGCCGGACCGCCGACACAGCCCGCCGACACAACCCGGCGGCATATTATAAAAATAATTATGAGTAAATCAGAAGTTTCTGTGTCTGTGTCGGCGGCCCGGCGGGCTCAGTGTGTAATGTGTATTGCGCTTTAGGACTAATACGTCAACTTGAGGGGTGTTATCTATGAATATCATGAGGTAAACGTAGTATGGGAGAACGTTCACTAATAAATAACGAATTTTACAAGGCATGTACGCTATTTTAATACATCATTGCTACTAAAACCCATTAATACGCGGACAAAGTTGCGGGCGGCCGCTAGTTCAATAATATTTTATTTCGGATTGAGGTCTATTAATTTTTTGCATCCTATTCTTCTTTTTACAGTGACACGACAGTTTATGAACAAAGTAAACAATAACATTACATTGAAATATGAATGGACAAATTATGGCCGTTACATAATTATGGACAGGGTTTGAATTAACGCGCTATCAAATTGGACGGTGACTTGTGACACCATATTATTGTCAGGAGGGTAAATTAGCGCATGTCATTTGGGGCGTAATTATCACAGCCAGGATAATCATAAGGCAACCACCTGCTAATAGGAGAGATAAATATTAATTACTGTTTAACTGGCTGCTGTTCACAATATACGAGTCATTTTCTAGTACGCATACGTATATTGTAGTATGCCTATCATTAAGGGCGAAAGCTATCCGCTCCTCCGTTTATCCTGGCTTGGAGTCTCATCATAATCACCATTCGGTGATGACGACGAGACTACTCCAAGCCATAATCGTATGTCAGTTAGGAAAAAAAGCCCATCCTTCTATTATGTCTATTATTTTTTAATTATAAAGGTTCTGCCAGAATATCAGTGCTGTAGCGGCCTAGCAGCCGCTGCAGCACATGCTGAGGCAGAACCTATTGATCACATCTACTGTATGTGTGTTTGTTAAACTTTGTAAATGGATGTAATCAATAAATGTTTTCTTTCTTTCTTTTTCTTTCTATTATGAATACGAAAATAAATGTCTATGAAAAAAAAAATACCGATTTAGTAAATTTGGAACACAAATAGTTTAGGGTCGACAAGTAGTTTTAGGTGATGTTCGGTAACGATAACAAAATTTAACAAGATCCATACAATTATTATTATGTCACTTTTGCTTCTCCAGCGCACCCCGCGAAGATAGAAATATTAAGCTAGATTCTTTGTAATTGTTATATCGTATATTAATTAACATTTATTACAATAATAGGTATACACCTAGGTCTACGAAGATTCTAAGGTTGTGTAGTCAACCATACCGCAGAGGCCTGGACGCCCTAGTTTAGGATAGGCCTGCCCCAGCAGTGGGGACGCATATCGGATGAAGCTACGTTTAAATTTCACTCCTGCAAAGATACTTCTACGACGGCGCCGGTATTAAAAAGTCAGCATACCGTTCGAAATGGCGATTCGATGTGTTCCCCATTCTCGAAGTCCGAACAGGCGATGTTCGAAAAGCTTTAAAATGATAAGTGGCCAGTACGTATAAAAGGATGCCAATGATTTCCTGCCTTGAATAACCGGTCGCCTTTATACTCCGCAGTTGCTTCTATCCCGAACATTATTTACAACGTCCGATGGACGGCCCGCCGGGAATCGGTATACGGCGGAGGAGACAAACGCAGAAAGATATGGGTACAATACACCGGCCCACACATCTCTGGCAGTACAACTAGAAGTTTTCACATAAATCAGCGGCCTAACTTTATTCAAACGACTCTCTGGCGACATTCGTTCGGATTTCACGTCAAGTAAAACTTTGTACCGAGTGGCTTCTTTGTAAAAGTGCCGCGAGTTACTTAGACGGAGTTGGTTTGTCTCATGAACACGTATGTTACGGATGCCGTTAAGTTTCGCATTAAATTTAACAAGCTGACATCGAGACAGGTGTTGGACTTTCTCGTTTTTAGGGTTCCGTAGGAAGAGGGTGAAAATTAGACCCTGTTGTTAAGAGTTTAGACCCTATGGTTATGTGTCCGCATGTCTGTCAGTATCTAAGCGCGAAAGGTTGAGATTTTCACCAAATAAGGTATTTCCGCTGCCACTGTAATAACAAAAAAAAAATAAGTGGGGCTCTCATAAAACAACGTTTTATGTAAATGATACACTCACTCTTCGTGCGACAGTTCGACTCGCACTTGGCCGGTTTTTGGGCATTTGAGAATATCGGTTCTTAGCATTCGAGATTTTCGTTTCAGAGAATTCGAGATTTCCAGTTTACTTTTGCTGGAGCCATTATTAGGGTCTGTTCAAACAATTCGACATTAAATATTTTGTCTTACCATTTAAATTCTATTAGCACTAATGAAGGCTATCTAATCTAGCACATGATATACTTACTTCTGAAAATAATTTGAAATGGAGAGTCGAAATTCTGAAACAGATGTTAACCCGTATTTGCAATGAACGAAGATGAAGAGAAAAAAAACCAAATTAATTAGTATAAGAAAACCTAGTCGCCTCGTTATTGTCTTTATGTGCTTAATGTTAACAAACACATAAAAACCATTGCTTCCAAGTGATTTGTGCCGATTGCGTGTTTGTGGTTCGCCGGTGGTTCGGGATTATGGTCGAAGCGTGAAAAGGGCCGGTTTAATGTCCTTTGTCTTTCATTTGGGTTTTTTTTTAAGTGAAGAATCCTCCTACATTTATACAGCTGTGCTAGTTTTGTGTGATTTTATGTAACGCATATGTTACCTAGTACATAAAAGGATATGTTTGAAATTTTTTTGTTTAGATTTAGCCCTCATAATTATTGCATTACCCGACAAGGGTAAATAAGCATTAAGATCCTGTTTTTACGTTAACACCTGTAACAACAGTTGGTTCAAATCTTTGACTTTTTTTATAAATGTAGGCGTACCCAGGTTCTTTGATAGGGTGTCCGATTTTGGATTCTAGACCAGGGAGGAGGGGGAATTATTTTCCTAAAAGACTACCGATAATAGTATGAGATAAGAGCCTTACCGATAACATTATCAAAGGGGATACAATTACCCCCCATCCTGCCCCCTGTCGGTCCGGACAAGCAGTCGGCGAGGTAAATATTCGAAATTCTCTGCGTTTGAATGCATTCCATACGCAACGAACGACAATTCAAAAAATTAATTATTAATTGATTATAGGGTAGACCGGCATCCAGCTTATTTGCCATATGTAAAAGGAGTGACAGATAAGATCTCGAACATACTTAAGAAATTCTCCGTAAAAACTATCTTCACTCCTCTTAAAAAGGTATCGCAGTTTCTACGCTCACCGAAGGATAGTTTTCCTTTGGAAAAACCAGGCGTTTATAAAATTGACTGCAGCTGTGGGAGCTCGTACATAGGGCAAACGAAACGGACGATTTCGTGCCGGGTGAAAGAGCATATCAGGGCAGTCAAAAACAACGAAGCACAAAAATCGGCAATCGCTCAACATCTTTTAGAATCGGGAACGAACCACTGGATTGAGTTACATAACCCTAAGATACTTTCGACAGAACGCCATTACATACCACGACTGGTCAGAGAAGCTATTGAAATTAAGAAATTCAAAAACTTCAATCGTGAAGATGGGTTTCAACTGTCGAATGTATGGCATCCAGTAATACGTTTATGTAAAAACAAAAATGTGTCCGTTTTCGAGGAAGAAAGAAGTGATACCGTGAGTGTAGTGTGTCGTGATCGAATTCGGAGTGACAATATTGTGAACGAGGGTAGTGGTGTCGTGCGTAAAAAAGACTTAGAAAGAAGGTAGACCGATATGTCTGCCCTTAGACCTACCGTCATTCTCGCAGTCCTACAGTTCACCCGTGATCATGGCGCTTGCAACAGTGCCGAAATATCGGGAGCTCATTAAAACAAAACAACATGGTAAATATCCCGGACATTTTCAGTTTTCTAATGTGTGTAACCATGACAGTTTAAAATTTTATATTTCAAAAAAAGTATTAAAGTTGACCAATGAGGTCAAACGAGCTTAGGTAAAAGGCTTTATTTTTATATTATAAATAGACACTTCAATTTTATTTAGTTGCGTTGATGCTGTATTAGTGTTAAGGAGACTTATTGGTAAAATACCTGTTAATATTATTTGTCAAGTAGAAAACTCATACATACGTTATTGTTGGTGGAACATTTCCCACTCTTCTCTGAACTTCCACCACCAATTCCTTTTAAGCCATAATACTACTACTGCATTCCAGCATTTTATGAAACATGCAAAATTATTAATGACGCAGTTCAAAGACTGGAAGCCATTAGCGTTCTCTACAGCTTTCATCTCACGCAGGTATTCCTAGAATTTTTCAATGCACCGTAGACGTACTTATAAGTTTCCTATCAGTCTGCACTTTAGCTAGTCATTAAAATTCATTTACTAGTCCCCGAGTCAAAGCGCCAACCGGTTATCTGGGAAGGCCAAACCGGTTATGCCCGCTGAAAACCGGTACGAACCGGTGGGAATCGGTGCACATGTTCAATTAAATTTTATCTGCTTCCATTCTGGTTTAGAGGGGCTAATGAAGATAGAAAATGTATGCATGGCCTGGTTGATATCATGGATCTAAGCGTTCCGGTAAGTAAGATAATTAGAATAAAATATAGAAAGCGATTATTCACCACGACACACAAAAGATAATTAGGTACTAGACAATGAATTGTCAAATAAATCGACGCATTTTAATAAATTTCATTTATATTCGTATTTTACGCTGCTTCACATTTGGTTACCAGTTTTATTTTAACTTGAATACAACAGTGTATTAATACCTAATTGAAATAAAACTTGCATGTTCCATCAAACTAACATTTATTTGTATCTTTATTTATTTATTTGTTTGTTCAAAATCGATGGCTCTTAAATAAAAAATACAGATAATCTTATAAATCTTAGTCTATTGTGACCATAGAATCAAAAATATTTCCTATTACCACGGTAATATTAGTAATGTTACTGTCTACTACATTAACGGTGAAGGAAATCACCATGAGGAAACCTGAAGAAAGGAAACCAAAGAAGTTCTTAGGTTGTGTAGTCGAACAACCTGTACTTGGCTAGGGTGGTTTACGTAGGCCTTATCGCCCTAATTTAGGGTGAACCCATACCCTAGCAGTGGGGACGTATATGGGCTGATGATAATGATGACTGCATACTAATTTTGTTACTTTTAACCCCAATAGGAAATATGCATAAATCTGCAATCTTGAATTTTTCAACAATTTATGAAAAAAGGCTTAAACATATACTAAAATGTGAAATAAAAATGAAAATCTGTTCACAAACGAAAGATTTATAAGGAATTAAAGTTAATTTTCTATCTCTTTCTTACAAAACGGAGTTTTTTATGGATCGCGTATGGCCGTAGTGTAATTGTGACGTCATCTGCCATATCGGATCTCTCTGTCCACCCGGGAACTTTAAACAGCTATATCTCGCTTGTCGTTAAAGTAAATTGAAAAAATTGTAAACAAAAAAAAAACCGCCTTCAAAAAACCCGACTCACTAAAAATTACAAAATAATATAAAACGAACATTTATAATCATCTGGGTATTAATTTTATATGTTTTTGAAGGCGGTGCCAATCAAAATTTTGAGCAAAACGAAGCACTCTGTGCTTGTCTGTATGAATTATAAACGGCACCGCCTTCAACAACATATACAATTCATACCCAGATGATTATAAATGTTCGTTTTATATTATTTTGTAATTTTTAGTGAGTCGGGTTTTTGAAGGCGGTTTTTTTTTGTTTACAATTTTTTTCATACTTTTTAGTGTTACATTTTTTTTCACCCTATTAGTTCAGCTCACCTGTAATACTACTGATATTATAACTAGTTGTCTTAATATGTATACAGTATTGAAAGAATTATCCTTTTACTCCAAACAATTAAGGAGTTGACCTTCCATCATCAGCTCAGCATCATAACATTATGATTGCAAGAAGCAATGCCAATATAACTTCAGAAAATATGTAAAACGCGGTACATGTGCCTATAAAATTTGAGGGTTGCCCTCGATTTCTCCTAGATCCCATCATCAGATCCTAGACTGGTCAACCTATTAGTTTAGCTCACCTGTAATGCTACTGATATTATAACTAGTAGTCTTAATATGTATACAGTATTGAAAGAATTATCCTTTTACTCCTAACTATTAAGGAGTTGACCTTCCATCATCAGCTCAGCATCATAAGATTATGATTTCCAGAAGCAAATGCCAATATAACTTCAGATAATATGCAAAACGCGGTACATGTCCCTATAAAATTTGAGGGTTGCCCTCGATTTCTCCTGGATCCCATCATCAGATCCGGGACTGATGAAAATGGGACCACCTCTGAAGTAAACTTTATCCAACCAAAAAAAAAATTTGAAATCCGTCTATAATTGACGAAAATATCGGTGAACATACAAAAAAAAAAAATTACACATACAGACGAATTGAGAACCTCCTCCTTTTTTTGAAGTCGGTTAAAAAATAGAATTACATTCATATTTGTTAGATATTAAAGATTGATTTCTATAATAAAAAAAATGTGTGCATATTCCCCATTACATACGTATGTGTTTGTATAATAGCAGGTGATTTTAACAAAACTTCCTTAAGGATTTCGGTACCTCAATATTTACTATGTTAATATACAAGTAAATGGTTAAATTACTATGTTTAATAAATTATTTTCCATTCTATTTAGGAACCGTGAATAAGAACCTATTATTAGCCCTGAGGTGTTCTAGAGTGCACTCTTGTGTTAGGTACCTTTAATGCGCTTTGCTGCCATTAGGTAGTGGCTGAATAAGGAAACTATATACTAGGTACTACTTAGTAATTTGACATTAATGGTGTACTAGGGTTTGTAATGTAATCAGAAAATTTGTTTTATTTTTTTTAATAAGTATAATGTACGGATATAAATACCGAAGGCTAGGCGATTCTTATTACGGATTCTTCTTTAGTGTTCTATCTTGAAGAGTTATCTCCTACAATACAAAATTTTTTGTGTTACAAAGAATCATTTTGTGAGAAAGTTGTAGAAAACCAGGTAAAACTATCAACTTAGTTAAGATGACGATAATTTTGACGCCATTTAGGCCACTTCAAAGCGAAATAATTAGATTGCTCTTAAAAAAGGGAACAAAATAGGCTTGATGTGCAAAGAGTTTTATGTCTGGTAAAAAATAATCAACTTGGGACAAGCTTAACAAGTATTCTTTTGATTTATAGCAGTCATGCAGTTGTGAGACAAAACCACAGTGTGATTCTCACTACCGGTATTGACTAGCAGCTCTCAAGCTATCACTACATGCAATAGTATACAAACATACAGCGTGCAATTCTCGATTAACAAAGGTCATAATTGGAAACATGTCAGTGTTCTCATTGCGAAATAATAGAGCGTGTTTATTGGTCAATTGCGTTTTGAAATGAAATGACATCGTCCAATGATATCGGCTCTGTATTAGTGCGAGATTACGGATGACATGTATAACGCTTATGTTGTTGACATGTTACCGATTTTCCTTCAACTGTTGCATATTACGGATATCCGATAATGAAAATTGGAATCGTTGATTACATAGGAGCAAGTTATATCAAATAACTTTCGAGTACAATATCAGTGATGATACCAATTAAGCAATAAAATTGTTTGAAGATTTGTATATTTGCATAGTTGGTATTTTATATTCCTTAAAAGTACAGATGTCTGTTAAAAAAATATTGTAAAGAACTACGTAGGTGATTCTTATTAGGGTAAGTAGAAAAATTTAAAAGTAGTTCAAACAAATCAAACATCATGTTAAACTACTTTTTAATTTTAACACTCAAACATATCTGTATTGTTTTTATTTTATTTTTTGAAACAAAAATGGAAGTAATAATTGAATCCATCTATACCTTCCAGTTCAAATTGTACAATTAACCTGCATAAAACAGACGTGAACTTAAGACAATCTTCAACTTAGCTTCGTTTAATACTTTTACTTTAAATCCTCTCTGTGTAGGCTAATAGAAATTGCAATCTGGCTCGCACACCCAGCCCGCTGCACTGAGATACATCACTGTCAACATCTACGAATTAATTTGGATGCAGTCGAACAAAATTAGACCCACAACTAATTGCTTTTAGGTTTAATTTCAGTAATTCCCGTGCACGTTTCTATGTTTATTACCGAGCACGGAAACATCGAAGGCGGTTTTGCTTTGCGAGGAATTATTACTTAGCTTTTTCCTGTATGTATAATATGTATTACATGGGTTTAATATAACATGATTTTAATATTATGGCGTATGATGTTTTTTTAAATTGCGTATATGTGTAACAGGATATGAATACACTCACTTCCCTTTCCTTACTATCCTATCTTAATCGGAAAAAATCGTGTATTACAGCAGATAATATGACATTGGGTATTATATACCAGATATAAAGGGAACAAAAGTAAATAATGAGGAATTCACTGCAAAAAATATTAGATAAGCAATAAGAACTGATAGTGTTTGTGTTGTGTGTGTTGATTTGGCTGGCTCGGTGGAACAGTGGCTAGAGACTCAGGTTCGATTCCCACTCGTGACAAATATTTGTGTGACGAAAATCGGTGTTTGTTTCGATGATTGGGCACAACATCACATACATTCATCTGATCCCGTGGTAAGTAGCTTAAGCACTTGTGTTACAGATATTCGTAACACAAGTGCATAAGCTACTTACCACGGGATCAGATCAATGTATTTAATAATACGGGTGTATTATTGAATATATTTAAGTTTGTTTGGTGTCTACCAGATATTAAGTGTATTTGTATTTTTCAAAGAGATCTTAATGATAAAGTAGTAAAATTACGTTTTATCCAGTAATATACCAACGTTCTTCAACTAAAGTCACAATTAGGTTGTTAAAGCCTAACTACCGGTAACTGGCCTTTTATTATCGCCATCCGCGCTCTTTCAATTGTCATCTCATTTTCTTAACTAAATAAAGTACATTGTTTGTTAGCTTCCCCTATGAAGCTGCTATAAGAAACTTATTGTGTAGTATTATGGGGTAAAAACAATATAGAAAAAAAAAGTATTGGACTTAAATTATTTCAAATAAGGTCTTGAAGAATGAGAAATGTCATCATACTGTGGCCGTTAAGGGGTAAAACAATCGTATGTAACCACATATATGAATTTTGTGACATGAAGGGAGAGCGTTTTACACAAAAAAATGAACTCTGTACTTATCGGCACGGGCCTACCCTACATTAGGGCGATAGGCTTTAGTAATCCACCTTGGAAAAGTGCGAGTTGGTCGGCTACGCAACCTTACAATTTCTTCGTAGGTGTGTTCCATCACGATGTTTTTCTTTTACCGTTAAATCGTCGAATAATCGTTCATATGAATTTCAAATTTGAAAAAACACAGTGGTTGGTACGTGACGGTGTTTGAACTGGCGACCTCTCGCATGGCAAGCATCGACCTTAGCCACTCGGCCATCGACGCTTTTACTCAGTATGAACTAAGTATAGAAAGTTGGAACAGTAAAAGCTACCTCTGTATATGATCGAAAAAAACCTATCGTGTGAGCTAAGTCCTCTCGCTAATAATGGAGAATGTTACTGTGTTTCAATTTCACAATGGGACATTATATATCGGCACATTGAACGTATTTGTAAAACGAATTTATATTCTGGAACGTAAAGTTACGAAAAATTATTTTGCAATGTACTGGATGTGGTGTGACGTCATATCACAACGTTCATTTCGTATGAAAAGTGCAAACGATCAGAACTTTAAACACGCATAACTTTTAAAATGTTGGTCTTTTGTCGAAACTAATTACACATGTCGATTCAGATTATCAAACACTTCAAAGATACCTAATTATCTAAAATCATGAACATTCTTCATTGAACAGCAGAGTTTCTATTTGATATCGTCGGCATCCAAATAGCCCAAGGCCCTTTCCCAGTCTGCAATTGAATAATAACGATAAAGATTCACCATAGAATATTCCCTACAATACTAGTACTGCCATATCTGTTCCCATGGCGACCGACTCATAAATACAACACAAAAATAGTATTTTGCTATTACGTAATTATCTGTGGCGGTAAAGGAAATATTCTGTTCATATAAAAGATACCTAATTTCAAATTGAGGCTCGTATTTTGGGGTCTTCAGTAGGATCATATTTACCTCTTACTTTATCAGCAATCATAATGATTAATAAGATTTTGAAGATGGTTTTCGTAGAGAAATGGAGTAGTTTGGTAAGATGTAATGAGATATAATTATCATTGTTTACTTAAGTTAACTTTAATAGTACCTTAGGGAAAAAAACAAGTCAAAAAATATCGTACTATAGTCAAACTGCCTTTTTTGTAGAGTTAAGAGTTTATTAATATTCACAAAACTCAACATTATCAAAGTCATAATGCTTTTATTTAACCATTCCAAAAGTATACACTCGGAAACGCGGTACCGCAAAGAATAAGGATGATGTCAATTAAAATTACATTACGACTGTTAACAAGCACGTATTCCGAATACCCTGATTGATTGCACAGCCCTGTTCAAGTTAATACCACGAGTCAATAGGCCTCAATAACAAAGCGGCATTATTAGGCCCTGCGTACATTGACAGCACTCTTGGCAGCGCAGACCTCTTATTCGCTTGTGTAATCTCAGCCCACAGGCAGGGGGTAAACCGCCCGCAACAAACAGGATTTTAATAAAAGTTAATTTATTCAATAAGAGATCAGAGAGCCCGCCCGTTTTCTGTATTGAAATGGATTTAGCATCCGTATTGATCGCGATGACAATTGCGGAGGTAAAATTAAACGCGCCCGAGGTATTTCCATCCGCCGGTGTAGACGAGGGTTTTCTTTGTTTTTTATCTTCCTATTGAATGGTATACGGTTTCTTGACTGTCTTGTTAGGCTGCAGAATTTCAACGATTATGACTCTTTTGTTACAGGTGATGGGATTTTGATGAATAATGGTCTGGTCACTGCGTACAATATGGCATAATTTATCTTGTTGAGCATGTTTGAGTCTTTACTAGAAATTTTCTACCTTCATCCCAATTTTAAACCTGGAATTTGAAGCAAGCAAATTCATAAAAATTACTATAGTCTTCGGTAAAATTTCATAAAATGCTTCATTCCCAATAAATAATTCATAAACGGTATAATGGATTCCGAGAAAGCGGATGTTTTGAGATACATGAGGAACAAAATCACCATGAACGTAAAGAGGAAGTGATGTTGATTACAATGTTCCATGAAATTGGTTTCTAAAACATAGATTATAACAATCTTGCTTTTTTTTCATAAAAAACGAGCTGCTAAAAAGCATCAAACAAAAGTTACATAAAAACTAAGGCCGATGTAGGCAAGTTAACGGTTCATTTACAGCTAACTTTCCAACAAGAATCCGCATTAGAATTTCGCCCGTTTTTATACAATGTAAATTTGCGCCCCGTGGAAACTTTAAATAAGGTCAGAATATAATTTGAAAAGTAAATGGAGGCCGAAGAGTTGAGCTGTGCGCAAAACATATGGAATTTTAAATAACTCAGACCAAGTTGGGCGTTTGCTAGCTAGATAACAAAGAGTGTTCGCGCGCTTCCACAAGCACTCTGCAATGCCTACTGATTTATTTGAAAAGTTACCTCTTAAAAGTCTCTTGAATAAAGAACCTCCCATATTTGGACAGTCACAGAAGGAATACCACCCGTTTGGATATCGCGAAAGTTTGCTTAGGACTGCCGATTTTTGCAAATGATAGCTACTTATTGTTATAAAACTGTTCAGCGAGGGTAGAACTTGGGAAGTGCCAACCCTTATGATAGGAGAAATCAAACAAAACGAAGCTAATGCCCCTACGTTTTGGATGATGGGAAGTCGGTATTATTATCCTATTTAGTATCGGGAAAAAGGTTCTTATACGGATGCCAAAAATTGAGATATCTAATTGTACGTAAAAGACGGCCTTCTATATAAATGAACAATAATCTTTTATGAACGACGAGTTCATTGAACGTAACCTTACATTATCCATGAAATTTTGGATATAAAGCAAATATGGTTAATAGAAAATGGATAATTTTTTTCATAGATGCAATTCAATCCATCGCCTTTATTTTTTGTAGGTATTTATGACAACAAAGTGTAGATTAATTAATCGAAAAAAGCACGAAAGCAATGATGAATGAAGCACCATGTGTTTTATTGATAGGCACTACATCCGATAGTGTCACAGAACCCATATCACCCTTTACTCACGTCTGAAGATAAATCAAAACCATCGAAATGGAATGACAACATACAAAGTACTTATAATACATGATGACGTGATGTCGTGCAAGCAAATGGTTCATGATAGAGACAGTTTAATGTATAAATTAAAGAGAACAATACCCAAAACTTGTATCGAGCACGTAGGAGTACGTTCAAAGCAATTTCAGCTGAGCAGAACGGGTATTATGGCTGTGATACTTATCAAAACTTGGTGAAACAATACGAGCTTCGAACTTGTGCCTGCACTCAAGACAAGCGCTTAGGTTAAGCGTAGACTTAATTACACTTATCTTGACGGCGTTTTTCCTGGCGCGAGGGGGTTGTTCTATTATTTGACACATACACTCAGACGGGCTCAATGATGCTTAGGTTTTTAATGGCAGGCGTTAAGTGGTTAACCAGGAGCGAAAGTAATATATCTAAATACTATAGTGTATAGTTTCTAACAGTTTCCAAGCGTGTCACACCTTAATTAGTGAAGTTGCTTTCTAAATGTAACACGTTTTAATGTAGAGGTAAATAGATGGCATATAAACGGCACAACTTTTTTCAAGGTAAATTGTGATTTGAATAACTAAGCAGGTCATTAAAAACTCTATAAGCAGAAGAGCAAGTTATCTCTTGCTCTTTTTAAATATGTGAATCACTAGCTTCATAGTTGCGTTCGCTGTATTGTTCCCAGATATCAAGTATCTGTTTCGTCAAGTGCCACCTACGTATGCATTGTGAAATTCCATCGTTTGATATGTAAGGTATCTCTACAGTTTTAGAGCAATTGCAGTGAGAAAATATTTTTTTTTATCTGCTATGTTCCAGTTTGGGTCTTGGGTCAAAAATCTAAGTGAAAGTGATTTTGTAATAAGCTTTATTTCCATGTATATGGCTACAAGTTCTATAAACTAATTTAATATAGCAATTATTAATACTGATAATAATAAAGTGTATCTTGAACTTAAATTCATACCATCATTAATATTTTTTTTGATTTTTCACACATTTTATAAAAAAATATCTGAAAGATGTTAATTACACAAGTTTCTTCAACTGATCTTGTTAAAGGTTGAAATTGATTCTATATTTTGCGACTGCACTCAAACCAGCCTTTGTACAGATACGTGTGCGAGAAACTCGGAATAAGTCATTTTTATTTCAGTGTAAACAGTGTACTAACTCAAAATTGCCTTACCGCTGTTTGTTTGATTGCAACGTCACGGCTCAAGTGGCAGGTGCATCCACTTATATACTTCATGGAAGAAGAAGAAGAATGCCAGTGGAATATGCCAGTATGCGGCTAAACCAACCATGTTTATGATTCTCGTGACGGTCTTCGTACCACAAAGACCGACTACATTATCATATAATTTAATATTGAAATATGATTAAAGGCTAGAATTCAGACGGTCTCGGATCGAAATCAAAAGGGATGGTGTCCGTTTCGTAACTGGACTTCTTAATAATGAAGGCACAGTTAAGAAAACAGTAATTTTTAAAACTAAAAGTGTGACTTAGTTTTTGTTCAATTTTGAAAAGTAAAAACCCTTAAAAAAGACAGTCACCATACCCATTCATCATTAGGCCATATACGATCTCACTGCTGGGACACGGGCCTACCCTAAACTAAGGCCTAACTAGACCTAACTAGAGCCGATAAGGCTCTATAAGCGATAAGGTCGACCACTCTGGCCAAGTGCGGGTTGGTCGAATTCACAACCTTAGAATTTCTTCGCAGGTGTGCAGGTTTCCTCACGACGTTTTCCTTCACCGACAAAGCGTCAAATAATCGTACTTATGAATTTCAAATTTGGAAAACACAGTGGTACGTGGCGGGGTTGAACTGGCAACCGGTCGCAACGACCTAAACTACTCGGCTATCGACGCTTTCAGTCACCATATCCGTATGCGCTCAAATACAAGAAAATCGGGGCCCAATTAAACTTTAAAGGTAATTATAAAAAAGAAAGTAAACAGTCCATTTTATTTTTTGTTATTCCTGACGTCCGGGCCCAACCACTTAAGCTACTTAGCCCGCAGTTAGATTAATGTATCAGTGTTATTTCTTTATTAAATTTTAACACAGTGTACTGCTCTATTGTGTCCATCACTGTACAATTTAATGTCACGATCTTCTTATCGCCTCTCAATGAACATCACTAATTGAAGTCAACAGGCTTAATAGTCTTTTACTAAGTCGATTTAATTTTAAAACATTCTGAAGTAAGATTAACAAAGCTATCTGTTTTAATTAACTGAATAAACTTGAAGGGGTTCATTTGTGTTTTGTATTTAGTGAACTGATTGATGTTTACAATGATCTTTTAGTTTTATTCATATTTTAATGTTTAAACCTCGATGCTACTTAAATAGGTAATCAACAAAAATAAAACTAAAATAGATTTGAAATAAAACTAATTTTACGGATTAAACTCGCGTGTATTGGTATTCTAAACATTATTTAGAGATCCGACGTTTCGAGCTCTTTACAGTGCTCGTGGTCACGGTTAAGACTAAAGTTGACAGGTGTCTTCATAAGTGAGTTTAATTACTACCGTCATTTGGTGTGATATTTTGTGTGTTCCGATTCACGCATACAGAACTCACAACATTGTTAGGTCTTGCAATATGTTGTTGCTAAAATAGATACTCACCTATTAAATACAATATAAACATTAAAATGCTATTTTGTCCCCATAACATCTGTCGTCACGCGTCATTAGTTTTTTTCACACACGGTGGTTGTACCAAACACCATAGTGATTTCATAACTTTATATAGATACTTTTTAATTTATATTGGACTCACAACTCGAGGTTATTCTCATACGTTACCAAAATTATCTTGCTATTTTTTCTTTTAATATCAAAAGTACTGTAGAATTACATTATGCATACGACTGACTTCTATGTAACCAGGTCTTCAATATTATTATTTTTAGGATCATAAACCATAAATTAAATCGAACTTACACATGTCCACTGCGTTTATCCTAATTTCGTCAACTTTTGCCATACCCAAATTTCGCTTCCGTACATTATTGCCGGGATCTACACTCTCCCCTAACACCGAACTTAAAAAAACCCGACTCACTAAAAATTACAAAATAATATAATACAAACACTTATAATTATCTGGGTATGAATTTGATTCGTTTTTGAAAGTTTATATGGAAACTATATCCTTTCAGACAAAAAAAGAATTTTCCAAATCGGTCCAGGCGTCTTCGAGTAATCAGCGAACACACATAAAAAAAAGATACCAACGATTGAGAAGCTTTTTTGAAGTCGGTTTAAAAGGCTAAATTCGTATTAAGTAGGTATACAAAAAACGATCTTATTGGCGCATAAAATAGAATAGTAGCGTTTGAAGCTTCGGACAAGCGTTACGTTTATTTCAATACACCGGCACTGTTCCACAAAATGTATTGCGCAAATGCTCGCTAATTGTTTCAAAGTGCATTCAGATGAATAGGTTTTGCCGACGAATCCATTTTCATTCGCCACTTGGGTATTAGACAATTTAGACATGCATACGTACTTGTGACGTCAGCTACGGCCATGATTAAACTATAATTACTGTGTCTGTGGTAGCGTCGACCTGTGTGCCACTGTGAATGATTAGGTACCTATCATGCGGTGATTTTGTAGATGAACACACAAAGGAAATGTTGCTATTCCTATTCGAAAGTTTGATTCGTGTACACTGTATAAACTTTCAATGTACACTGTAGTACACAGTGTTAAAAAAAAGATTTAATACTTTTTTTAAAGTCTGATTGACTTTAGAGCGATTGAGCGTTGGAATAAGATTAACACATTTCATCTTTGTAATAAAAATGGTTACAGGATTTTTTTTTTCTATTCAACAACTAATGCACTTTACTCTACACATTCATTTTATTACTAAATATTTTTGTGTGAAAACCTTTGCTATATTGACGATAATAATATAACGAGCATAATATTGAAATTATATCGTTTTACAAATATTTGTTCAATACTACTAATACTATAATACGTAATCACAGATAACTTTTACAGGTGTTTTTCTCCTTAAAACAATATTTTACTAAGAAACCGAGATGCTCCAAAACTTTTTTTTGCAAGAACTATTCCACGTTCTTATTACAAGCGGCTTTCCAATTTTCTAATACGTTCAGATCTTTCTATTAAGCGTATTTTCATTACTGTTCTAAATCCAGCCGGATATTCAATTATTCACACGGGCATTAGAAATGCATACCAGCCTCGCCAGTTTCCGCCACAGATTAAACAATGTTAGTAAGTCCGCAGTGATATTAGCGAGCCGTCCGTCTGTGTGTGACTGATTACAGTTTCAACTTTGTATTGTGTAAATGATTTTCTGATTTCTCTTTGATCACTTTGCTGTCCATCTCTCCGGTTTGGTAGCAAGCCTACAATCGGGAGATGGGAACGTTTATTTGTGTCTGGTATTTGGGAGAAGGTATCAAATTGAATAAAAATATCTTCTCTTTCATCTTCTACTAGCTTTCCGGCCGCGACTCCGTAGGCGTAGAGACGTTTAACGGGTAAATCATTACTTCTTTATACCGCAGTCGGTTAAAAAGTAGCCTATATCCTTTCAAAATCAAAATCAAAATTTATTTATTTTGTGGGCTCCGGACTATACCTTTCCTAGGCTCCGGACTATATCTGTAACAAATTTTGTTTAAATCGGTTCAGTACTCTCTCGCATGAAAGCGTAACAGACAGACAGACAGAGTTACTTTCGCATTTATAATATTAGTAAGGATTCAATCATGTTGGATTAATGAATGAGCGAAAAAAATACTAAACAAACTAATAAAATTATAAAAAATGTCTCAGTTAACCGTCAGAGTGAGTGATAAAAACGAATACACATAATATTATGTTTGAATGATTTTCTTTCTGGTTAGTCAAAGTATTTCTGAAAGAAAGAACATTATTGTTCGTCACTCAAACATTTGGTCCCGGATGGGAATCGAGCCCATGACTCTTCGAACCGTAGGTAGTGAACCTGGGTCACTAACCACTGTTCTACAGAGCCAGTCAAAATGGATAACAAGTTCTACGACAAATGCTGTTATTTTAAAAAAATTCGACTATTTCAAGTAGGTTGGACTCTACGTGGCTAATTTATAAATTACCTACAAAACCTGGACAGTGGTAAATATAATGTGAATGCTCCATATAATAAGTACATAGTGCGCAGGGAGGTTACTGAATTTCAGGATTAGATTTCGGTACCGAATTTTTTGAACTACACACCTTCCTTTTTACAGTATTATACCACTCATAATCGGCCTAGAAACTACCACTAGCAAACATTTCAAACTGCATTATATTGTCTCACTGCATATCATGGCTAAGAGATTACGTTCATTACCATAACGTAATCTAAATAATATTCATTTGGCCGAAGCGCGCGTGGTGAATTCTGCCGCTCTAGTATGTTATATAAATTACAGTTTCAACGGCGGAAAATAAACTAACCGATGAATATTTGCGATAAGGCCGGTATTACTTTGCAAGTACATTTCTTTATTTTTCATACTTCATGTTTGGATTAAGGTTTTAGGACGGAGTATGAGCGAAAGAGTAGTTTTTAAATATCAAAATATCGTTTTAGCTGCATTTTTTACTAACTTTTACCAAAGGGCAAAGGTTTTTTTAATCCAAAGCTTGATATAATAAGTTAAAACTATGAAACCCTCGAAACTCCCTCGAAACGATACTACTATCGTTGATAAAAATATTTCGTCGCGAAGCCGCCAAAAGAAAAACCTTTCGTATTACCGAAAACGTCTACGTAAAATAATATATTAACTTTAAATACACGTACATTTTTGAACTGTTATACTGGCCTGTTGATATTAAAACAATATCCAAAGTTTCCGATGATGACAAAGGATCCCTTTGAAGTTTGAAACTTTTATTATAAAGGCATTTTTACTTGTTAACGTAAACAGCGAATACCACGTACATTAATAAAAGATTCGATCACCAATATCAGGTGAAAAAATATTTTGTCAATGTTGGTAAATTAATTCGCAATGGAGCTCTTTTGAAACCATTGCGTAGGTAATAAAGAATTGGAATAGTAAAAGTAGTATTTAAAGAAGATAAAAAAAACAGACAAGAAAGAATCCCACTAAACACATAAATGTAAATAAGGTGAGCAAAGTTCAATACATTTTTTTTAAGTTCAATAAATAATGGATACCTAAATGATGCCAAGTTCAATCAGAATCGTTCAAGGAACAAAATAACATATTGTAACTGTATTTATTCATTTGAGAAAACTGAAGCTGTCCTAGTCCAGTGATTTAAGCTTAAATTAGGTAAGAACCTCGGAATTCGAGATACCCAGCTTTAAGTCTGTAAATAATTAGATATTGACACCCTAAAAGTGGTCTCAAAACCTACATATGGTAGGGTGTACGCAACTATAAAATTATCAAGGTCAAATGTCACAAATATCAGTTTTATAAACTTTTGAGCGAAACGGGAAGTTTTATCATAAAAGTGTGTAGGAGAAAATTGCTTATCATCTAATTATCTATAAAAATTGTCTGTACGTTTTATTCCTAAGATTCACCATTTCAGAGATACAGCGATGCAAATAATTGAAAAAGTTGTATTTTAAAAAGCTTTCAGACCCCCGTGCGATTGTGCTAGACAGCTAAAATTTTCACAACTGATGTATTTCAGTAGCCTCTATAACATCTAATACTAGAAAAAGCTTAAAACCAATGTTTAAGTGGGTTCTCATACAAAAACTATGGATTTTTTTTTCTCACACTTGGCCGGTTTTTAACGTTGTTACCCCAGTAAACCCATTCCAGACGACACCTTTTATACGTGAAGAACACGTTGTTTATATGGAAGCCTAGTTAAATAATTGTTTTATGTTGTTTTTAGTACTTTACATATACGTTTCAGTACATTTAAACTGCTTATTATGGGTCAAAAAGTACGAAATAACCAATTATTAGAATTTCTGTTTGAAGTATAACTGAAAAAAAAATACATTTTAAAAATGTTAACTGTCCATCTAACTCGATTATGAACGAGAAGATCCATATTACCAAATTTAATTTAGTGAAACGCAGAAATCTTAAATCTTCTGAATACTGAAAACAACACAAAATAATTATTTAACTAGGCTTCCTCATAAACAACGTGTTCTTCATGTATAAAAGGTGTCGTCTGGAATAGGTTTACTGG
Source organism: Maruca vitrata (assembly GCA_039566165.1). Taxonomy (NCBI): domain Eukaryota; kingdom Metazoa; phylum Arthropoda; class Insecta; order Lepidoptera; family Crambidae; genus Maruca; species Maruca vitrata. Next base: position 11,131,416 of record CM076917.1, on the reverse strand, counting down.
GGTAACCACGTTAAAAACCGGCCAAGTGTAAGAAAAAAAAAACACAATTTTTGTATGAGAACCCACTTAAACATTGGTTTTAAGCTTTTTCTAGTATAAGATGTTATAGAGGCTACTAAAATACATCATTCGTGAAAATTTTAACTGTCTAGCACAATCGCACGTGGGCCTGGAAGCTTTTGAAAATACAACTTTTTCAACTATTTGCATCGCTGTATCTCTGAAATGGTGAATCTTAGGAATAAAACGTATTGTCAATTTTTATAGATAAATAGAAGATAAGTAATTTTCTCCTACACACTTTTATGATAAAACGTCCCGTTTCGCTCAAAAGTTCATAAAACTGATATTTGTGACATTTGACATTGAAAATTTTATAGTTGCGTACACCCTACAATATGTAGGTTTTGAGACAACTTTTAGGGTGTCAATATCTAAGTATTTACAGACTTACAGCTGGGTATCTCGAATTCCGAGATTTTTTCCTAATTTGACTGGATTATCGGGGATATTTACCATGTTGTTTTAATGAGCTCCCGATATTTCGGCACTGATGCAAGCGCCATGATCACGGGTGAAATGTAGGACTGCGAGAATGACGGTAGGTCTAAGGGCAGACATATCGGTCTACCCTCTTTCTAACTACTACCCTCGTTCACATAAGTGCCGAAATATCGGGAGCTCATTAAAACAAAACAACATGGTAAATATTTCAGCTTTCTAATGTGTGTAACCATGACAGTTTAAAAAAAAATTGGATACCTATAACAATTACTGTCATTTAACAAAATATGAGATTTTTAAGTAGGATAAATTTGACTTGGCTGCCGCGTGTTCAGAAAAAGATCGTACAAATATTACCCCTTCCCGTTTTCACTCAAGTTCTTTTGTAAAAACACTCTAGTTAAATAGCGTTTTCAAGGCATCCAACAACAGGATGTTTAGTTTACAGCCACGAATGGCAGCGGTCGATGGTACCCGCTGGGAAATTATGCAATCGCGGCCCGGACACCCGCTGTCAACCCTAGCGGTCGGTCGCCGGAACTAACTGAACCGTAAGACAAAAAGTTAATACAGTAGTTTACGTTGAAGTAATTGGTTTTCGAAGGAGAATAAACAGACGTCTGTCGGCGGGAAGTGCACTTTTTCTTGCGAAATTGCAAGTACACGATGCCGTGTTTGTCGTAAGACACGGTCGTCAAGTTGTATAATGCTAAATATATAAAGTATATTTTAAAGAAAACTTTATTGTTTTTAAAATGTTGTTTATACAGAAATTAAGTGTGGATGTACTATCCTTACTAATATTATAAATGCGAAAGTAACTCTGTCTGTCTGTCTGTCTGTCTGTCTGTCTGTCTGTCTGTTACGCTTTCACGCATAAAGTACTGAACCGATTTAAACGAAATTTGGTACAGATATAGTCCAGAGCCTAGAAACGGTTATAGGCTACTTTTTAACCGACTACGCTATAAGGAAGTAATGTTTTACCTGTTAAACGTCTCTCTGCGGACGAAGTCGTCACAGCCACTGGACGGATCGAGATGAAATTTAGCATGCAGGTAGATGTTATGACGTAGGACAGGATTTCCCGAAATTCCCACGGGAACGGGAAATAACGGGAAAATCCTTTTGTATGAAAATACTAACCGCATAAGTTAGACGCTTGAAATTTGACATCCAGGTACCTTAATAAATTAAAAGCTTAGTTGCAACAGGATATTGTAAAATTCCCACGGGAACTGCAGTAATAGGAAAAAAACTTATGTGTGAAAAAATCTAAACCGCGATATATATAGACGATTGAGATTTGGCATGCAGGTACCCCAATGAACGTAAAGCTTACTTCCAACGCGATATTACAAAATCCCCATGGGAACGGGAGTTATTGGGAAATAACTTCTGTATGTAAAATCCCTTACGGGGTTGAAATATATTATATAGAGATAAAGATATACCCGAAGCGAAGCGAGGGCGGGTCGCTAGTTTATTCATAAGTTATTACATAGTATAAAATAACAAAGTATTTTTTTAATATATATTTCATTTAAACAAGATGATCGTCTCCAAAAAAAAAATAAGAACGATTTTTTTTTATTTTTGAAAAAATAAAATAATTATTTTATAAACTGATCCTGTCTTAAATGTGTATTTCCAAATTGAACTGTAAAAAAGCCTTTAGATTCAAATATAAATCAACCCAATCTGCTTCATTAGTTACGAATCAATATTCATATTGCGGGCATTGGTAACTGATTTTCATCAATAGGAAACAACTCTACAAAGTGTGTCTCTACATCCGAATCAAATAAAAGCGATAGCGAGGTTTAACAAACAACTATTATTTATTTATTGTGGCACAATCGAGTTAGTTGGTGGAATGGATTTCCGCAATTCCGAATGACGCGAAAACTTTTATGAATTTCCCTTGCTCTGAAACAATTATTGGTACTTGCGCTAGACTACTTGTAAAAAGAGGAGATATTGTTATACATACATTTATTATGTGCAAATAACAAGGGAAGCATTGATATTGCGAATTGATATATGATTGTGGATGTTTTGTTTTATCATATGGCAGATACGAAGTTTTTTCACTTTCATACAATTTTATTTTAATATTTTACCGATGTATAAGGTTTAAAAACGAAATTAAAAGAATTCAGTTTAGTACTAAACGTGTCAATAGCACACTACCTGCATTTAATACTCCTAGTCCAGTAAGATAATTCCGTATGACAGGATAGAGATCAAGTGTGGGATCAACGGCTTAACGTGCCTTCCAAGACACGGAGACGTAACGTTATCCCACCAAGGCATGAACTGAGAAATTTCTTGACATTACAGTAATTAATTAGTGTTAGTACTTTATTTCATAAGTCCAGCTTTAATCTCAAGAAAGTTTTAGGGCCGTTAAATAAGCTTCATTACCTTTATTACCTGCACAATTAATTTAGGGAACAATTAGGTGACACTTTGAAAGAAGATTAATCGTTGCCCTAAGTTAATCGAATTTTGCAGTAAATTAAAGGCGCAGGTTTACAGCCTTAAAAGGGTTATTTACTTGAGGGATTGGATCTTACTGTGACACTTTAATATGGAATAAATGTTTTTATTTTATTTTATTTATTTATTATTAAAACAACTATTTTGACTTATAAACTAAATTATGTCCCGCAAAGCCGTCTAACAGTTTGACTGCAGGATCAGCGAGTTATATAATTTTAAAATCTTCATAATACATACTTATATATACTTATAACTAAATATATGTATTTATATTTATATAAATTATAAATTAATATTCAGGCAATATACACATATAATGCCTTTTAAGCATATTTTTAAACTTGCATTTATTGTAAGGCAATTTATTCATTTAAACAAAAAGTTCTAACTAGTCGTTCACACTACTCGTGAACTACTAGTTCACTAGTACTACATTTAATTACCTAACAATATAAATTGCCTAGTAAGTTATTTGGTGAATATTTTTTTTTTTAGTCAAACATAATTTTTGTGCCAAAAAGTGGTTCAAGAAACAAATTACAATTACCTCGTTAGCGATTGCATGCAAAATAATGAGAATGGTCCTTCCACAGATATAAGTCACAAGAAATAATTGGAGCAAACAGTATCTGTCTCTGACCCATAGCTAGTTAGCTTGGGGTTTGAGATATTTATTTACTTATACATTCGCTAAGGCCCATAGCATACGACGTATTTTATACGCCCAGGCGACGCGCAAATGACGCGCTTCATGCGAGAATTGAACGCAACCTTGTAACCTAAGCACACAATGCGGTCGTGAAACGCGCTTCCACTGCGCGTATAAAGACTTTTACTGCACGTGTCCAAGCTGTAGTCGCTCGTAGCCTTTTCGTTTTGATCAGAGACACCTCTCTCCAGTGTAAAATGGCTCTACTGCGCTCATTTGTACGCGCGTATACGTGCTTCAATTGTGCGTATACGCACTTCATGCACGCGCTTGTAACATCAATGCAAACGCAACAATCGGCGTCTACGGCACCGATAACGGACGTTTAAAATACGCCGTGTGGTATGGGCCTAATATAAATATTTCACTACATCACATACATTGATCTGATCCCGTGGTAAGTAGCTTAAGCACTTGTGTTACGGGCATCAGAATCAACAGTGGATACACAAATATACTTAAGTAAATATATTTAATAATACACCCAGACACGGAACAAAAACACCGATGTTCGTCACACAAATATTTGTCCCGAGTGGGAATCGAACCCACGACTCTTGGAACCGTAGGTAGTAAACCTGGGTCACTAGCCACTGTTCCACCGAGCCAGTCAAAATAATAACTTTACAAGTCAAGTCAAGAGCAATTTCAGCTAGTTCCTCCCTGCTCTTTGGAACGACACGTGCTGGGCAGCGCTGCCATCCACATACAATGCAGGCGCTGCTGGCTCGGACTAAGAGGTTTAGTTCCTCTTTTCTGCCACGTGTCATTAAGGCATGGAATGCTCTTCTAGCTCATGTTTTCCCTCCCTCCTATGCGACAGGCTCAATATGGTTTATTGTGCCTGTCGACCTCATATTTGGATCTCACTACCGCTTACCATCAGGTGGAGTGAGGTCATCTTGTTAGCCTGTTATGACAAAAAAATTACCAATATAGAGTCCTAGTGAAGTAAAACACAAGGGCCTCTTTACGAGGTCACTGTCGTGCCCTCGTCACATTTTACTACAGTGTAGTTACTAGTTTAATATCACTGTCTAGGTTAGATCATACGTCCGTCTAAGAAGGCGTTTGCCTTACTAGTCTCATAAACCCCAAAAAGCCTGGCTTAATATACTTGAATTTTAAAATTTACTGTTAAAACAAAAACGTTTCTTTATACGTATTAATAGGATGGTTTTAATGCATAATATACCCGAGGGGAAGCGAGGGCGCGTCACTAGTTACTAATAAAGTGTATGTAACAATTAAATTTCAGTGACGTACATGAGCCGTGGAAAGAAGATATGTAATTGTGTTACAAGTATCAGAAAGAAGTATGAAATACTTGACTAAATAAACAACTCACCTCTAGGTGAGTGCACGGGCCATACACAAATTTTATCATAGAAGTAAAAAAAAATGTGATTAAACATGAAGTTAGGTACAAGAGAGCATTTTATTAGGAAATATCAACTAATCATTCGTTCTTTACCACTGCACCACTGAAATTTAATAATGCACTTTTAATAAGCTTCGAATGTCCACAAAAAATGGGCTTCCTGTTTAATCTGAATATTTTAATTTTTCAGTGGAAAAGCCTTAATATTGTTATATTAACAGGAAAATTTACGATAGAATTTGACCGCTTAATATAGCCGACCTCGCACAACATGACCTACTAATTTGGATGAAAATTTATTCTCATTTGAATTAAAAACATAATTTATATTAACTTCGGAAAATATGATTATTTTTCGAAGTTTTCATTTCACTGAAAGCAATACGAATTCAGTATCATCAAAAGTTGCTTTTAAACATTACCATCTGGATATAATGAAAAACCTGTTTGCGTTCATTATCAAATAGTAACAGACACGATAAGTCATAAGTACCATCCCTAATCTACTTGTTGGTGGTGTTACTATGAAACATTAGCCCTATACGCCCCACTGCTGGGGCATGGGCCTAGCCCAAACTAGGGCGATAAGGCCTTAGTCAACTACGCTAGCCAAGTGCGGGTTGGTCGACTATACAACCTTAGAATTTTTTCGTAGGTGTTCATGTTTCCTTACGATGTTTTCCTTCACCGTTAAAGCGTCGAATAATCGTACATATAATTAAATTTAAATTTTCAAAAACACAGTACGGGGCGGGTTTTGCAATGCATGGGAAGCAACGAGCTTAACCACTCGGCCATCGACGCATTGAAACAGTAAATGACCTGTTCCTGAAAACGTTGTTAACTAAATGTGGGCTGATCTTCGATGTTAATATTAGTATTATTTGTAAAACGAAAACTAACTTTATTACAACCCTTCAATTATTAGCAGCACATACCAAAACTATATGTAGGTACTATGTATACGACACTTTTTTATTACCTCTTAATCGAAAATAAATCTGGAATTTCTGCTCCAAAAAGGAACCAATAATAGCAGAGTTTGCGAATGACATAATTAATTAAGAAGTAACCGTCTGTGTTAATGGGTTGATCTATCTCTTTCTGACCTACACGTGTATATATGCTATCTCTGTCGGCCGACAGGAAATAGCCTCTTGTTATGATAATAGTTCAGTCAATAACGGGAACAATTGCCTTGTAAACATAATCGATAATGATAAAGTTGTGATTGTGTAAGCATTATTATTGGCATTACCAGATGAGAGCTCAGTCAAGTTGAAACAATTTAACATGAAAGCGTTTTTTAAATACTTAGGTAAATAAATGATTTAATAGTTTAAAATGCAAATAGACGACGCTATCACCAGACTGAAATAAACTGTTCGAAGTATTACGTTAAAAAAATAACATAAACATCTTAATTAACGCAGATCTAAGCAAACACACAAAAAGTTGTATTTGAAATGTTGAGACGATCATAATAATAAAAACTATAATATTTCACAACAACATCACATACATCGATCTGATTCCGTGGCAAGTAGCTTAAGCACTTGTGTTACAGATATCAGAATCAACAGTGAATACACAAATAAACTTAAATATATTTAATAACACACCCAGACACGGAACAAACACCGATGTTCGTCACACAAATATTTGTCCCGAGTGAGAATCGAACCCACGACTCTTGGAACCGTAGGTAGTAAACCTGGGTCACTAACCACTGTTCCACCGAGCCAGTCACTAATATACACTAGACGTAATAATTTCCTTGGACACTGGAGTCAAATTTTCTAACTAATGTTGCTTAATACAATTACAGAGTAAATTTTAAACTCTTTGTTCTTGCGCAAACCTCAAAAGGTAGTAAAATATGTAACAAGATACTCGAAGTCTCATTACTCTAGACTACCTGACACTAGTCTTAAGTGGTTGTTAACCCGACACCATTGCCATGGCAGCTATAAAGCGAACGGTAAACATGGATTTGCAGTGCGGGCTTGCTATAAGTAATAATAACTCTAGGTTCGTATATACTTCGTATTTCTCTGTAAAAAAAAATCGATAAAAAAAACATTGAAGTTAAACGGTTTAAATTTATATGCACTGTAAACTAGAAAATAAATAAATAGTTACGCACCTATCAACCTACATAGATTCTAGTTCAGAATTATTGGAGTACTAGGCAGAATAGCTTTTAGGCATATTAGTCTATTATAAAAACGTGCATACCATGACAATCGAAAGTAATAAACTTTCAACTGTCATGGTTACACACATTAGAAAACCGAATACCATGCCACACAATTAACTTCCTAATTTTCTCGTTCTAGCCTTAGTTAATTTTAATGGCATTTAAATTAGTAATTTTACGGATTAAACTCGCGTGTATTGTTATCCTAAACATTATTTAGAGACTCGACGTTTCGAGCTCTTTACAGCGCTCGTGGTCACGGTCAATGTGTAGTACTCGCGCAATTAATAGACAATACATTTAAGGTATCTGCAATTTCATATCAAGCATCGTCCTTATCTTATGTTTGCTACCTAGCCAAACATTATACCTGTTTCATACAATATAATTACTTTCATAAGAAAAACAGTCTACAGGAAAATACAGTACGATAAACATCCAACTAATGCGATACCTCGCCGTAACGCCCACTTGATGAATAAAATAATAAGCTCTCACTGAGAAAAGGTGTATTTCACACAATCTTACTCGACTAACAGAACATTACATACTGATAAACCGGTCTTAGAAGCTTTAGAATTGCCTTGGGTATTAGAATAAACCTTATTTATTTTATTTGGGTTGGCTTTTTACAGCTTATTTTTATGGCTACCAAACTTGTGGATTTACCTCGTAATGGCGGTGCAGGTTTGTAAATGAGAATAACGACGCACCTCTGTCGGATAGTTTAATGGAAACGAATTGGCAGCACTCTAGTCGGAAAACGAATTGGTGCGTTACGAAGCTCTTAGCATGGTTACAGGCGTAACTCAAATTATAATAATGTTTGGTTAAAATAATACATTTATTATGTCTCGCTAATGGTTATGACGTATCGTGGTAAAATTTGTACATGCTTTATGTTTTAGTTGTCACGAATAACTAATGTTGAGGAGTAAGAAGGTATAATTCTTGAAAAAGAAAGTTCTACGGACAGATTTTTGGATTTCATTAGCAGGACTAGCGACCAGTTTTTATTGTATAACTAAATTATAATAAAAATAAAGTTTCCGCCTGCTGATTAATTAATTTGATAAAAAAGCGTCGATGGCCGAGTGGTTAAGGTCGTTGCTTGCCATGTGTTTTTCAAAATTTGAAATTCATATGTACCATCATTCGACGCTTGAACGGTGAAGGAAAACATCGTGTGGAAACCAGCAGACCTGAGAGATTTTTCAACGGTGTGTGAAGCCATGTCAGAGGCCTACGGGCGGTTTAAAACTCTGACACCAGGTTGTTCATCATTCGTAAAATACACCGTGAAAGTTAAGTGGTTGTATTCCCGTGGCAGAACGATTTGCGTTTAGTAATACTATCGAATCATGAAAATTATTCCTTAAAAAAAAAAAATGTTCTTGTCAAATTTTCAAAATAATAATTTTCCAACTCGAAAAAGAGCGTAGCTATCGTTCTTTTATAAGATGTGACGTAATCAGGTATTGTTTGCCGCATGAAATCGATGCTTAAAGCTAAATAAGCTCTACGCGCTAAGTAATAAAGCGGTTCGAACGTGCTTTCGAGTTTCGGTTAATAGTCCAGTCATTTAAGCTTAAATTAGGTAAGGATCTCGGAATTCGAGATAGCTGTAAGTCTGTAAATACTTAGATATTGACACCCTAAAGGTGGTCTCTGTGGTGGTGTACTAAAACGTATTTGTATAGTACTAAAAACAACACAAAACAATTATTTAACTAGGCTTCCTTATAAACAACGTGTTCTTCATGTATTAAAGGTGTCGTCTGGAATAGGTTTACTGGGGTAACCACGTTAAAAACCGGCCAAGTGTGAGAAAAATAAAACCATAGTTTTTGTATGAGAACCCACTTAAACATTAGTTTTAAGCTTTTTCTAGTATTAGATGTTATAGAGGCTACTAAAATACATCATTCGTGAAAATTTTAACTGTCTAGCGCAATCGCACGTGGGCCTGGAAGCTTTTGAAAATACAACTTTTTCAACTATTTGCATCGCTGTATCTCTGAAATGGTGAATCTTAGGAATAAAAACGTACAGACAATTTTTATGGATAAATAGAAGATAAGTAATTTTCTCCTTCACACTTTTATGATAAAACTTCCCGTTTCGCTCAAAAGTTCATAAAACTGATATTTGTGACATTTGACCTTGAAAATTTAATAGTTGCGTACACCCTACAATATGTAGGTTTTGAGACCACCTTTAGGGTGTCAATATCTAAGTATTTACAGACTTACAGCTGGGTATCTCGAATTCCGAGATTTTTACCTAATTTGACTGGACTATAAACCTTTCATTAAACGGGCAATTATTGATTTTAATAAAAAAGAATTACTGCACAAATCTATTGTGCTACTAAGATAGAATCATTTTACTGCGGGAAAACAATCACTAAAATTTCACGGTGTATAATAGTTTCCGTTATACATCATCATTGCACAGACAGCGACCAGTTACAGTTACATTCCCTTACGTACGTTTTAGCCCAATATATCCCGTTCAATTGGATATCGAGAACTCATTCGCAAAAACAAGATTTATCAATCGACTACATACATACACGTGAGACGCAAATAGCCAGAAGGATCAGGCTTCAAACGAGACTGTCTCTTTTAATCTTGTTGTTCCCTGCTCTAAAGTGCTAAGAGACGTAAAAACGAAAAATGGGTGACATTATTCCGACGTTACTGATGTCAACTAATGCACTCAACGGAGGCACTCTTAAGTATTCGGGGCGCATTCTGAGACGTAAATTTAACTGCAAGTCGTAAGCGGCTCACACTGCAAACAAGGAACAATATAAAACCTGTTAACGTGTACTGCGAAAGGTATTTTCACTTAGCATCACTATTCTATCGCCGGCAAGAAGTAGTAAAGTTGCTCGTAAAGCAATACTTTGTCAGCATACAATGAGTGAATAAGATAAAACCGAAAGAAAACTTACACGTAGGTACAGTTTGGAGCAAGCATTTTGCGTGGTTAATGGGTTTTTGATAGGTCAGAACAAGTACATATTATGTATAAATGTGTACCTACACAACATGTAGTACTGCATACCTTTAAAATATAACAAGTAACTACCGATATTATACGTACCACGTATCAAATTCATAAACATGTCTCAACGTAGTAAGGACTTATATGTATAAGTCCATACTACGTTGAGACATGTTGTATAACGAGGACGCATCATTATTATGTAATAATGATGCGTCCTCGTTATTGGATACTCACTTTAGTCCAGTGAGAAGATAGCACAGATGTGGGATGAAATTACATAACATTCACAAGCACCCTTTAATTGAAGCGCTATTCAAATTTCTAACGGAGTTCATAACTCTGTTCTCAGGATTGGCATAAAAATGTCATTAAGAATCATTAAAAGATATCGACGGTAGATAATAAATTTGAGAAAAAACGAATTGCATAATTGAAAGGGAGGAAATTAAAACCAATTCCAAAGGCATCAATATTCCATTTTCCGTTCGTTATGATGGTTTGCGAATAAAGAGATTTTATTGAATATATTACCTTTTATTAAAATAATATGTTTATAAATCGAAAAAGTGGTTAAGCGCTTACCTAAAGACGAGATAAAGTTTTGCTTGAGTGTTTAATATAACTAAGAGACGAAATTCCATATCGAAGAGATAAAATATGAAGTGTAACATGATTTCAGTTTTATCATTAATGAACCAATGATCGATTCATTTATAGTCTTTTGTTTTATTCATTTTTCATGTTTAAAAGGTATTCATAATCAATTTTAACATAAAATTAAAGCTTAAAAAATAGTACATTTAAATAAGTATTGCACAATTTTCTTTATACTAATTAATACATGTAATTCTGGTTCTAAGGATTTGATGACTTTGTTAAACGTTGTGTAAGATTTTAGACTTTCGCGTTCCATTAGACTAAATATTAGTCTTTATGGGTCTACAAGCGTTATTAGGAGTAGCAAATTTCATAGCTACTTACTGCCCGACGTTTCGACTGGGTTACACCAATCGTGGTCGCGAGCTAACTGGCGCCGCCCGTCTTCTGCCACAGCGGTTGTGAATTTCTTGATCCACTCTCGAACCAGCACTAATGGCATTTGTACAGCTACCCACATTCGTCTGACACACCATGATTGGTGCAACCCAGTCGAAACGTCGGGCAATAAGTAGCCATGTAATTTGCTACTCCTAATAACGCGTGTAGACCCACAAAGAATAATATTTGTTAAACGTTATTTCAACAAATTCCCAATAGTGATTTTCCCTTTAAATGTTCTAAGAAGCTCACATTTTATAAGTAAATTAATAAGACAGATTAGTAAATTTTGACAGTATTCGTGTTAACATTATATGAGAGTAAAAGTTTACTCACGGCCGTTACCTTTCCCGGTAATATTCATTAGCAAATATGACGCACGCATACCTAACTGAGGCAGGATGGAACCTCCTCTGTATGAATAAAATTTACATCTGCTTTTTCTCTTTGGAGTTAGGTTAAGGTAGCTATTGTAATTAGGCAAATATTTGTGTAGGTGCGTATAAACGGATATACAGAGAACATTTTTGCTAGGCGTTAAAGCCTGCTTTTCTTTTTCAATTTAATTAAAAGGTTTTTACGTTTGAACTTGAATTATTTAAAATGTTCAGCTGGAGTATTTATAGCCACGGTAATACTAACGTTTTTATTGGCTAAAATAATCATCCACAGATACCTTACTAAGTAATTCGTTTTGTAATTAATTACAGAGCTTACTTGAAACAGATCTGTGTTCTTAATGATTTATTTACAGCAATATATACATATGTGACGTATGTACTCAAATGATGATCGGCTATCATAAATGTTCTATTGAAATTTTACGAAGAGCACTGCAACTAATTTGAAGATGCCCATTTTCGCGTAAGAATCACAGTAGTAAAATACACGTCAATTAATTCAAAACCAAGGCCGAGATCGAGTTAAATCTTACTTTGAGAATTGTTGATGTACGCAAACGAAGCTCCAGGCGCGGCCTAAGTCACCCGTTTAAGTCAACAGATTTCAATATTGCAAGATCTAGGTCAGAAAACGACGGTCGGGCCATTTCTTGGTACGTCTCCGCAGTGATGTTTTGCCTTTTCAGCTAAAGTGACGAAACATGTCCCCCCTAGCACGATTGTTTGCATTACTCTCACGTTTCGCGGGACCGCGACTCGTCGTCTACGATATTCCATAGTAATATGTGATTCTAAGAATAAAATATTCCGAAAGAGTTGGGAATAAAACCAATAGTCGTGTTCATCGACACCTGAAAGCTTTGATGGACTTGTCTCGAAATATTTTAACGGAATTTCTTGGTGTATTTTCTATTTGTTTTTTCCTTTAAATGTGATGCCATTTTATCCGCTGAGTAAAGCTATATACACCATTTCATATGTTTTAAAGAATATTTGTCTCTGAGTTAGTTGTTTGGGAATAATCAATTCATTGTAACTTTGTGGTTCCTTTCATTATTCTCAATCTATCATTTTGGACCTCTGTCATCCATTTTCATGTACCTAATTCATTATAGGACAATTTATGCGAGCCCAACCAACCAAACCTCGGTAAATGTTCCCTTAACAAAATTATCGCAAACCTTAGTTAGAATATTCAGATGGATTGGATTGAGTTTTTCATGTCGACGCAATTTGTTTGATGCAATGTACTGGTCGAGTCGTCCAATTAATTTCCAATCAATATCCATATCACAATTTGGTTTTTGTGCGACATAGTTTGCGTTGGATTTGTTCATGCTGTTATTTTTTGTTTAATAACTAAAATTCAACATATTTTTGAAACTATCAGTAGCTGCAATTATATATTAAATCCTGCATACCGATTTTATCATTAATACGTGTGCTTTTTAAATGCCAAAGCATTGGTACGACCTAAATACCATGATTTAAACCCAAATCGATACGACCAACGATTTTATTTATACTTCCACCTCCAAATTTACAATCTAACAAGGTCTAAGTAGAGTAAATGAATATTGGGCTAAAATTTCAAGCTAAGTTATGTAACTGCTCTCTTGAACTCTCATATTTATTCTTAAGAGAAGGTATCTTCATGGAACTACACTTCATGGTACATATTATAAATCATATATTGGAACCAATTATCGACTAGCTATTGCCAACACGATTGTATCTCGATGTTAAGGCCAATCCTATATGTCTGTCACCAATAGGTAGCGTTACTATAAATACAGACGTTCCTAGCATGTGACTTCGTGGTTTCTACTGATTGCTGCCTCCAATCTCTGTCAATGAATCAACCGGACATTAATTGGAGTTAACTTGTATAGCACCAACACGAATGCCGTATCTTGTCTACGAGAACAGCTCTATATTGCCACTATCGGAATGAGAATCTTGGAATTCAGCCATTATAATATTGCGTTGCATATAAAGAAATATTAAGTTATTTTCGATGTATCTGTATCATTCCTGAAATATTTTATTCAACTACGTATGTATATGTCGCAGTTATCTGGTTAAATCAGCCATTTGATTGGATCGGTATACCCCCACTTGCCATAATTTCATTTGCCCGAATTTTATTTGCCATAATATTCATATGCCCGAATTTCATTTGCCATAATTTCATTTGCCCGAATGTTATGTTTGCCATAAAATACAAATGACATAATTTTAATTGCCCGAACATCAGATTCCATAATGATTCGAATGCCATACGTATTGTTATCCATATTTTAAGTGCAATAATATTATGCTCATTGTTTACTATATTAGTTACGTGTTAGAAACTTTGTTTCCGTGCCATTACATCATTTCCCACCGAAAAAGCTTGTAAAATAGGTTAAAAGAATGATAAAAAAATAGGTTAGGTTAGGTTAGAAACATGAAAGACAAATTAAAAATATGGATAACAATACGTATGGCATTCGAATCATTATGGAATCTGAAGTTCGGGCAGTTAAAATTATGTCATTTGTATTTTATGGCAAACATAACATTCGGGCAAATGAAATTATGGCAAATGAAATTCGGGCATATGAATATTATGGCATATATCTTTCGGGCAAACAATAGATAACCGATTGGATCACTAGCGCGTTCATTGAATGACGACGTTTAATTGAATGACTAAAGGACAACTCGTGAAGTTGTTGAATATAATGTTCAACATCTTGACTGAACGTCATTTAGCGATGTCGTTGAATGGGATATAGCTGACTTTGTAATGATAAAAGATAACAACTAACTTAAGATTAAAAAATGAGGACATGACATAACACACCTTAATAACCAGCCAGTTTTGCCAGATTTTTTTCTTTTAAAGTAGCCAGCGACAGCGTATTAATCGGTACATCCATGCTGTCTCAATTATTTTACTAATAAGTCACTTTAAATCTCAATTTCACTCAAAAAAATATCAACACAGTGCCATTCGATTAGCTGTTTGACGCCATATTTGTTTTGATGAGCACTAACGCCACAGTGGAAAAAAAATGAACTAAATTACAATCACCTGACTGATTTTACGTCCATTATGTTCAAAGGGCTATGTTTCATTCAGCTAACTTGTTGGACGTTGAGTGACGATTGTTCATTCAACGTTCGACCTAGTCATTCAATTGAACGTCGTCATTTAATGAACGCGCTAGTGATACAATCAAATCGCTGATTCAACCAGATGACTGCGATATATACATTTATTCAGAACTTAAAAAATGGTTCACTTATATACAGATAAACTAAAAAAAAACTTTTTATGTTAAATAATATCGTATCTTCTTAGATACGTTATTCAAAGCCGCATCATAATCATCATCATCAGCCCAGATACATCGCACTGCTGGGGCATGGACCCGCAAACCCGCATAGGTAACCTATGTATTTCCTAATATTACTATTAATTTAATGCAGATTAACCAGTATTATGTACCGAATCATAGTTGCACTCCTCTTCTTCAAAGTCATAGACTGTTGAGGCCTAGAGGGATAAGGTATGATATTGGGAAGACCCATTGACAATTATAGCCCTATCTATTACTGGACGCCAAGCAGCCACACAACGCGTCACCAAAACCACAAAATCATTCTTAAGAATATACACAAATCACTGGTCAATCAGTCTCTTCCTCATATTGGTTTATACGATTCCAACGCTCAGATATAGGTGACGCAATTCCACACTGCCGGTTCCACATTGCGCTTGCCTTTGACAAATGCGGTGTATAACTTGAGGTTTCGTGGGTTGCACTGGGGCCTGCATCCAATCTCTGTTAACTAACCAAAAAAAGCCTAGAACGATAGCTAAAAAACTGTTTGAACTATACAATGCCATTGCCGTGTTCAGCTATGATCGGGGCGCAAATTTAACTGATTCCTTACCTAAAATATTTTTTGTATAAGCCTGGATTTGTGTGCTGTACCAAATAAATAAATAAATAAATAAATAGCATAGATTGCTGAGAAAACTGAAAGCGTCCGGGATATTTACCATGTTGTTTTGTTTTAATGAGTTCCCGATATTTCGGCAATGTTGCAAGCGCCATGATCACGGGTGAACTCAAAAGTAGTATATAGTAGTAGTTAAAGTAGTATTAAAACAAAACAACATGGTACATATCCCGGACACTTTCAGTTTTCTAATGTGTGTAACCATGACAGTTTAAAATTATATATAGATTGCTGAGAGTTTAGTGTGTTAACGAAGTTAAGAGTTTTAGGCTGTTTTGGGGGAACAGTCGGCTATCATATAGGTAAGTACTAAGAGTTGACATAGAACTTCAAGGAGGGCTAGAACTGAATATCCAATTCTGATTTGCAATTGTTTACAAGACAGTCTTAGTACGGCGAGAATATTTAAAGATTTAGACACCATTGTACATGAAAAAAAACATATGAAAGTGCTTTTCGCTTATTTATTTTATCTTTTTGGTAATAAGGCCGTTTGGTAACGAGGGAAATTTAATAAAATTGTTGATGTCCAGAAATATTTCTCAAGTTATAGAAAGTAATAAGCGTTTGATTTGGCCAATACTGATAGGAATCTATGAAGCCTGAGCTATCTTATATCGAATACTTAAAAGGATCTAAAAATATATTACCAAAAAGTAGAAACATATTTTTATTCTATTATAAGATTATTTTTGAGAATAATGCCATTGTTTTTTGGATAGAAATGTTGTTCGTTTTTTATTAATGTCGTAGACTGAAATATTTATGGCATTTTCAGATTTTTTCTGAAAAAGTTATCAATTCAGTTGAATCTGTCATGCTTTCCTATCTTTCTGTCAAAAACTATTTCTCGAGACCTAGAAAATAAAATTCTTAGCTTTAGCAGTTAAAACATCGTCCATTAATACAAAAAAAATCATGAAATATGGCTTAAATAATCATCTTCGCATTTGACAACATGAGACAATGTCAAAAAAAAATCTCATACAATATTATACGGGTTTCCCTTTGACGTCCGAGTTGAACCCTCACTTCTCCCAGTTTTTAATAGCCAAAACTAACCTACATTTCCTCCAGTTAAGGATAAACCAGAACACGATTGCACCGTTTCCATCATGCGATAACGTAATAAAATCCAGTAATCCTCGTCGTAATAAAATTCGGTGCACCTTGCAAGATTGTTTATCTCTGGACAGTCTGAGCTTTATTATTCGAGGTCATACGTGACCAGGACTTAGACAATTACAAAGAGCTGTAGAAAGGTTATCTTTAATGCACATTAAAACTACACAAAGTTAGCGCTAAAGAAACTGGGTCAGGTAAAGTTAAACAGATTTTTATACAATCGTATTTTATTAAAGTAAACCTGTCTGAGATAACGAAATAAATAAATTTATTATTTATTGTAATTTAGAAGGGTTAATCTTATACTGGTAGTCTTCTAAACGTCTTCAATATTTAAAAGGAGATACCTAGTAATAGTTTAAAGTTATGTTACGTAAATACACTCTTCTTTTTTAAGCGACATCAAAAAGGAGAAGTTTTCTCAATACGACCGTATGTACGCTTTTTATGATATTATTTTTATTTTACGAAAATGGACAGCAATACTACTGCCTATAAAAGCGTCGATGGCCGAGTGGTTAAGGTCGCTGCTTGCCATGCGAGAGGTCGCCGGTTCAAACCCCGCCAGGTACCAATGTGTTTTTCAAATTTGAAATTCATATGTACCATCATTCGACGCTTTAACGGTGAAGGAAAACATCGTGAGGAAACCTGCACTCCTAAGAAGAAATTCTTAGGTTGTGTAGTCGACCAACCCGCACTTGGCCAGCGTGGTCGACTAAGGCCTTATCGCCCTAGTTTAGGGTAGGCTCGTGCCCCAGCAGTGGGGACGTATATGGGCTGATGATGATACTACTGCCGAGTAATCATTACGACCGGGGCCCTAAATTTCTTTAACTTGCATTTCTGGATTTTTATCTGATGATTTCGTCTTTCAAAATTGAAAAAGGACTAAAGCCGGATCTCCCTTAGGCTTAGGGTAGGCCGAGCTGGGCCTAAAAATATTACCCTCAATAGAGGGGTTAGGCTTATTGAGACTCAAGGTATTTTTACTTTTATAGTTTTAATTTTTTTTTATTCCCGTTCCACAAAAGGAGTTTGATAGCTAAAATATTAAACATTACCTCTGTCCATTAATCATGGGTGTCTCGTTAGCCGAGGCCCGGCTACGTGTCTGCTGCGGCCCGGAAATGGGAGACGGCGTTGAGTCGGCCCTCGGTCCGTCCTGGTCCGACAATGCAAATTAATCCATGAATCGAACGCGCCGTCTTACCTTGAGCACTAACGATAGTGTTCAAGGTAAGACAGCGCATTCGATAAGCTATGTAAAATACGAATTCTACATGGCTTATTCAGTTGTTAGGTGAAATAAAATAAAATCGCTTTTATGATCCTGCCTGAACGGGGACATGAAACTTTAAATTTACATGAGAGCTTTAAATAGCATTATAACAACAAATATAAAAAAAATATTTTGTTGTCTTTTCTTGGTTCATCATTATCATCATCATCTCAGCCTATTGCTGCCCACTGCTGAGCGTAGACTGACTCTTCTAAAACATTCCAGCGCGACCGGTATACGGCCACCTGCATCCAACAAAACCCAGCAATTTTCATCTGGTTGTCGGTCTATCTGGTAGGTAGCCGTACACACTGCTTAATCAGTTGTGGGTATGGTGAGATACCCGTTATGACGTATGGAGCCAAAATGTGGACACTGACGGTACGACTGGTCCAGAAGTTTGATGTTGCTCAGCGGGCTATGGAAAAAACTATGTCCGGTATTTCTCTGCGGGATTGAATCAGAAATGAGGCGATCTGGCAGAGAACCAAAGTCATCAGCAATAACATAGCTCATCGCATTAGTAACCTGAAGCGCAGAACGGACAACAACAGGGACAGACGAGTTCTAGCGTGGAGACCGCGTCTCAGAATTGCTATGCTCGAAGTATAATCAGCCCGGCGGCCAGGAGACCCGTAGAAACGGGGGCCCTTCCGTCCGGCGGACTGGCCAACTCCGACCCGCACAGCTCAATACCAATGCGAGACTCCACGCCTTGTCTCGTTGTTGCCGCAGCAGTGGTCTCCTTTTTTACGGCTTTCAGGGTGAGTGCGACAGGCTCAACATGGTATATTGTGCCTGTCGACCTCATATGTGGATCTCACTACCGCTTACCATCAGGTGGAGTGAGGTCATCTTGTTAGCCTCTTATATAAAAAAAAGAATAATAATTTTATTTGGTACCAATGACTAAATATACATAACGGGCTACTGTAAGACAAGGATGTAAATGATTTACATAATTTCCATTTCCATT
Source organism: Maruca vitrata (assembly GCA_039566165.1). Taxonomy (NCBI): domain Eukaryota; kingdom Metazoa; phylum Arthropoda; class Insecta; order Lepidoptera; family Crambidae; genus Maruca; species Maruca vitrata. Next base: position 11,112,266 of record CM076917.1, on the reverse strand, counting down.
AGTGTAGGATGCCTTCAGGCCAGGTGGAGTGACGATCTGCGCAGGACGGCTGGTGGAAGCTGTTCACTTTGTTCTTATGAGAAGTACAAATGGTCTAAACTTTAAATACCTATAACGATTAAAATTTTGACTGAAAACATAATAACATAAAATTATGAACATTCTCCATTATCAATAACTTAACATGAAGGCTAGGCATTTATATTACATAGGATTGACATGCTTACTATTTATCCTGGATGGGTGTGATAAACGAAATATGGTAAAAAATCCTGACCATCCAATTTCAGGTTTAAAAATATGCGAAATCAAAAGTATCATTTGCATTCCGAATCATTTATGCATCGTTTCTCGCTTCGCTCTTTAAAAATTCACATTGCAAATAAATCAGCGATTGGAATACACAAAAAACTAATTGGATAAGCTACCAGCTCATTTTTCAATCGACTACGAAATTAATGCACTCTGTTGAGAGTTCCGCCATTGCTAACCGTATTGTGTCTGGTTATTGTTGTGAAAAAATTGTAAAGAAATAATGGTATTATTTCTTCACAATCTTTATTACAAATATAGGATTTTGAATAAGGCCAGTCTGAATACACATGAGAACTGCAAGCAAAGAACATGACTTCGAAACTTTTGTTATACTACATGCAATGTATGCTAAAACATAAGTGCACTCTGTTTCATATTTTGGGGAATTTACCCAAATCCGAAAGACACAGCAATCTAATATGACCGATTAGATACAGGACTCAACACCGTGAAATGCTTTTCTAAGCCCGAGCTTACATCTGCTAACTTACTGACTCAGGACTGAATTTATTCACAGAAAATTCTCGGGAGTTAAAAACAGGACTAAAACGCGCGATTGCCAGCAAAAGATGAGCTAGTCATCACATTATTATGATTGTAATTTATAATAACGGAAGTACGTGTTTTTATAAAGAAACAAACGGTAAATGAATCGCAAACGACGGAATATTTCGAAGGATAAATCATTCCCCGCGGTGCTCCGACACATAAAACTGTTTATAGCTTATTTCTTCTGTGCATGTTGAGTAAATGAAGCAAAGCACCTCTTGAAACAGCATTAAAGAGATTAGTGATCATAGTATTTTCTATTATATGCGCGAACACTACATATTTGAAATAAAACTAAGTTTACGGAAAAACTCGCGTGTATTGCTAATATAATTCTTAACATATTTTTATTTTGAGCTTTGTATAAAGCTCGAAACGTCAATTCTCCAAATTATAGTTAAGAATAGCAATACACGCGAGTTTAATCCGTAAACTTTGTTTTATTTCAAATGATTAGTGATCGACGAGCGTGCATGAAGAGGTTGATGAATGTGGATGAGCCGAAAGTGGTGTGCCAGGACCGTAGCACAAGCCAGGAAGTGATCTCTGCCTACCCCTCTGAGAAAAAGGCGATCAGTTAAAAGTCCCATTCAAATAAAAACATTTTAGATATCAAAGTGCACATTTTTCACATAATTTTTGTCGAGTTTCACCGAGTTTCAATTGCGCACCCTTGTACCAGTACCAGCTGTACTCTTGATACAAAATGCATTTGATCCCATCAATTTTTTTGGGCCGCTCGCCGAGCGCCCGTGCCTACATAGTGAAAATTGGAAACAAATCAAATATGCATCGTTCCGCCGACCGTGAGATGGAATACTCGCATTAGCAGTACACAGATCTATTCCGATTCCACAGGCAGAATCGACAAGTTATTCCACTTTTTAACGGGAATACCGATCTCGTTTATATCGAAAAGGGAAATTTTTGGCGGATTCCACGAAGGGTGTAGTTGATGCCATCAGGATTTTGTTCGTAAAGTGCACGAAATAACTGTGCGTTATATTTTTTTAAACTGACAAATATATTCGACTGTTCATTACCCTTTAAATAAGATATTTTTGCACTATAATGATGTTTTAAGTAAGTATTTAATGTTTACTAACTTAAAATGCAAAAGTTAGTAAAAGTTTCACGTTAAAAGTCACCTTACCTACCTTACCTTACCTTCTTATTTCGATTCTTACTAAGAAAACTTCCTGTCACTTGTATTGACTGTCGATTCATCAGACCCGCGCCGTATCGTTGCAAATAAAATAACGCATTGCGAAAGCTTATATTTCATTGTTTGATGCGCAGGCAATTACCTACTATCCGCGCTCTCCGCTGATAGTTTTGTAGTTATTCCTCTTTTTGGTTCGATACGCTTTTCAATTCGGGTAACCACGATAAGTTTTTGCAATATTCCGCCACAGGATGGTTTTTGCGTGGTATTGTGCGCAATTTCACAATAGTGCATTTTCGATGACCCATTTGGCTTTAACTACCTAGTAGAGCTCTGCGGTTGGTCGGGTTGATCAGCGGAATAACTCTTTTGTACGGCTAAAATAGTTTGGACGCAGGATTTCGAGGTAGAGCATAATAGACATAGGCATCAAAAAGTTTTTGTATTGGTTATTATTACTGGTAATAAATAATATTCAGTATATAACTTACTGGTCAGGTAGAAAATAGTTACGGGTGGGTGGACTAACAATTTATATATGTATATATTTATATATGTATGTACAGTCAGGGGATACCAGTCACAACTCTCTGTCCGGTGTTTGGTGAACGGTATACGGGTAAGCGACCCCGGCTCCTCGACCTACTATCGAATCAGCCCAAATCATCCGAGGCGATAGTATCTTTCCTCCCCTTTTCCTTCCCCCGTCATATATCCTTGCTACTCGTGGGAACACAATGACCTTGTTACAACAATGCACAAGGCAGAATGGCGGCGACGTGGTCCACAACCCGTCGCGTCACGTTTCCCACAGAGATGAAAAGTGGATCGCTGGAAGTGATCTCTGCCTACCCCTCTGGGAAAAAGGCGTGATTTTATGTATGTATGTATGTATATGTATATATGCAATCTTAAAATCATCTCAGTCCATTCTTTATTCGAGCCCGTGTGCCGAAGACGTCAAAGTAAGAACCAACTCGAGTATAAGCACTTTACTCCCTCAGTTTCATCAGACTCGCGACGTGTAGATGGCGTATCTATGTATCAATGTTTTGGTCCAAGATCCCAGAGCTACAGACACTTATTTTCTAATGGACAAAATATATACGATTGAGTAGTGGTGGGGTGTACTATCATCATATGATATATGATGATAGTACACCCCAACACTAGTCAATCGTATATATTTTGTCCATTAGAAAATAAGTGATGTCTGGCGGGTCTGGGATCTTCCTCTATTTGTTCTAAGTTGAAGTAGTGCTCACAGCAGTATCGTTTCATTAACGCCGCCGAAATTAAAGCACGGTATACAAAGGTACGTGCGACCGTATACAGCGATTAATTTTTTAAGCTATTAAAGTTATTATTCATTAAAAAGTTGATTTAGGGCTCCGAACCGAAAAGGTAAAAAAGGGACCATATAACAAAGAATTTACTGTCCGTCCGTCTATCTATCAACAGGTTGTATTTAAAGAACTGATTGATAACTAAACAGCCAAAACTGACACAAATTCATTAATCAATCAATCAATCCAAGAATTTCTGTTACCGCTTTGCAATATACTGGAAGTAGAAAAAATATTAAAGGCTCTCTACCCCATACTTAAACGTGATTGATTAGAATAAGAATATAATGGACGTTTATTTAGCACAAATTATTATACACAAAATGGAGAAAACTTTAATTAGTGTTGCCCTTTTGGTCAATATCAATAAAAGCAACATTTAGGCTTGGAGATAACAATTGAATGTAATGTTGTTTGCCTAGTCAATCGTACGGAACCCACGGAGAGCGAATCGAGTCGAGCGATATCAGAAATCAATACTTTATTTCAAACATATCACTGAAAGTATTATGGTCAGTTGACATTATAACAGTATTTTCGTCACATGAAATAATAGCGAAACCCACGCTACAATTCATAGTTTCGTGGCCGTAGCAGGAAATGGGTCTTAAATGAAAAATGTCAGAGCATTTAGAGCAGAGGAAATTCAACAGAAGACATCTTTAGAAATAACCGACCGCACTGGTTCCTGTGAGTAGTGCACTCACTGTGATTGTGTTCTATTTGCTACTTCTTATATTTGTTACTCTACCCGCTAGCCTGGAATGCCAGGTTTATTTTGTTAAGACTAACTAACGACTAGCGCGAGACTGGACTGGACTGAACCCTATCTAACTATATTATTATAGCGTATTAATTTTGATTTTTTTGGTATTTTGGTGGAAAACACCGCATGAACACGATTGGTCCTCCCATGTCGGTCCCGGTCATAATTATATAAATTAAGTACTCAAACCGGAATCAGAAATTAATCGGTTTTAACCTATATACCTCAGAAAGTACGTGAAGTTGCTAGTTCTGCGCCTGATCTTTCATCGGTCATGTTAAATTAGGATAGAGGAGCATCAAGATCTAATAGTTCTGAGAGTGACGAAACAGGGACTACAGAGAGTGCACTGGTATTTACGCACGCCCTTGTGAACTACAATGTGAGCTGATGTTGTAAATTAAAAAAAAATATGTGCTAAAGATTGCACTAGCTGTTTAAATCTTTGTTTATTCAGAAAAACGGAAAAGATTTAACTGCCTCACTGCGATCCGGGGACTCTAACACCCATCGTTCTGGGATTCCAATATGAAATATTACCTGATGTTGTTAGGAAGTTTACAGTTTTATTATTAGTCAACACTTCACTGTTGTTTTGAGTTAAAACTTTCATACTGTAATAATATTTTTCATAACATCACATACATTGATCTGATCCCGTGGTAAGTAGTTTTAAGCATTTGTGTTACAGGTATCAGAATCAACAGTGGTTACACAAATAAACTTAAATATATTTAATAATACCCCCAAACACGGAATAAACACCGATGTTCGTCACACAAATATTTGTCCCGAGTGGGAATCGAACCCACGGCTCTTGGAACCGTAGGTAGTAAACCTGGGTCACTAACCACTGTTCCACCAAGCCAGTCGTAATGCTACTCATCTGTCTATTCGTATTTACTAGTATACTAATAGATACGATTTATAGCCGTATAAAACGCTGTATATTAGACGCTTCAACACGTCGCCACCGTCACACCATTTCGCCTCCCATTTTGCCACTTGCACACTAGCTGGCCACACTAAATTCATTCATTAATCAGTCCATGCTGTGGAAGCAAACTGATCGTTTATAAAGCCGACGTATTTTGGCCCCGGACCGTTGGGTGGATTTATATCTTATCTGCTGTTACTCTCACGCCGATGCGTTGACATACCTAACCTACGGGCAAAGGCTTAAATTGAACGCAATATTCTCTGCACTAGAATAAAATCAAATAAGTCGTTCCGATAGATATTTATTTTTTTTATTTTTGTGTTAAGTGCTAGTAGCTAGTGTAGCTTTTCAAAAATTACTAGCCATATCATTCTTAATGAGCGAATAAGTTAAAAATTTCAAAAATAATAATAAAACTTATCACCCCTTAAGTTATTTGAAAATTAAAACATAATTAACTATTAGTTTTTGATATTGTTTCAAATAGTTACTAACCACTTATCGAAGTATGCAGTTGGAATTAAATTAATTCATCGTATTAAAAGATGAAAAGATTTTCGTAAAAAATTGCGTTTTAAAGTTTCAAGTCGTTTATATCAGACAACCCTATCACGTTAATTATGTTTTCAGCAGGACCTTTATGAAACTTCTGAAGACAAGCGGTTTATCGCCTTTTAGCGCCAATCCAGGTTAATCCGATAGATTTATACTGAAGATCTTCGTGTAGATGCTGAAAGGACCTCTCAACACTTGTTTAATCCTTCAGCGGAATTTGCATCCGATTGCAATTAATCTCGTCCTTAGCTATTCAAATTTTAATGATAGGATAAATGTATTTGCATGATAATGGAAATATATTGTTTTTAACCAGTGTTACTTCAGCTTTGCAAGATAAAAACACATGAAACGTTACCTTTTAGCCTTTTGGTTTAGTAGCTGAGTAGTAGATAGATGATTCGAATGTAAGGTATGAGACTTAAAAGAACTTTTAGCTATTTACCATGTAATTAACTTCATTTTAACTAGCATTACTACAGCTTAGTATAAAACTATGTCTCTCCCTAGATATGCTTAGACCTTTAAAATATTCAACGGGTTTTGGTGCGGTCTTTTTGATACAAATTGTAATATAAGAAAATGGTTTAATGCATGCATAATAATAATGTAAGAGAGACACTCAATAATCAAATTACAACCGTACGAAGCCGGAGCGGGTCGCTTGTATTGGTATAAAGTACAACACAAACTTATTTCGATCGAAACTTTTCGCATTCAGCTTTACACACCGATTTTTAATCATCACCGATATTCATCATTCATAATCAGCCCATAAACGTCCCCACTGCTAGGGCACGGGCCTACCCTATACTAAGACTATAAGGCCTTAGTCAACCAAGCTGGTCAAGTGCGGGTTGGTCGACTATAACACCTTAGAATTTCTTCATAATTGTGCAGGTTTCCTCAAAATGTTTTTTGTCGACCGTTAAAGCGTCGAATAATCGCGTACATATGAATTTGAAACACAGTAGTACATGGCGGGATTTGACCTACCAACCTCTAGCACGGCAAGCAACGACCTTAACCACTCGGCCATCGGGGCTTTCTATTTTTTATTTATTTTATTACTTCCGTATAATTCAATTTCGATGCGATCGCCTAGAGATGTCCTTGGCATTAATTAATCATGACATATAAGTTTGTCGCCTTGTCGTGGCTGGATTATCCATTTTGTTAATTGAAGCGTCAGGTTGGGTCACGCGAGAACCCGATTAGAGAATAGCAAGCTGTCCCACGACCGCAGGATTGAGTGGGAGTAATCACGAATTCGTAATGATGGATAACTGTTGCCAGATAGATAGGTAGATAGAGATTCTTAGCGAAAGGAAACTGGATGATGATTTGACGTCACATACAAGGAACAGAAAAGTGGACTATAGTAGTCTTTTTATTCTAAAAAAAGGATAGTCAACTTGAGAACCTCCGCTTTTTTGTAGTCGGTTAATTAAATGGCAAAACGTTTACTCGTATGGACATCACGTGAAAATGTTCGATACCTTATTTTTTTGATTCGGTTTTAATAAGTCTTTACACTTTGCCATCTTTTACAATATACGTACGTATATAATTTAAAAGTACTTTGCCCAGCTGCAGTGGGATGATACAGGTTAATAAAAATTAAAATTAAAAATGTGTACTGTCATAGTTCCTCATTAGAAGCGCCATGATCAAGGGCTTGCAGCAGTGCCGAAATATCGAGAGCTCATCAAAACAAAACAACATGGTAAATATCTCGGGCATTTTAGTTTTCTTATATACGGATAATACTTATACGTAATAGTAAACCCATAAATGAATTTTGTATTGATAAAAAAAAATATTATTTTTGTTGGCAATGAAGAAGCTTCTGAACAAGACTTTCCTCATTATGTCTATAATCAAAGTAATAAACCAATTGCAGTGTCCTTTTACCGAATCACAGAAGCAAAGGATTGTACATTCAAAGTAGTCGCAATTTAGTTTCGCTAACTTTAGCGTGCCCAATTCCCATCTTTCCTTCTATATGGTCGATAAATCGGAGCGATCTATGTTTTTTCTTTAGTTATAATAGACATGTGTACTCTGTAAAACAGACTTAAGAAGAGGAGGATTAAAAAAAATACCTTTGAAAAGTCTTCAACTATTAAAGAATGAACAGGCGTGAATTACTTAAGAAATGTTTGTTAAATATTTATCAAATATTCGAGTTTTAACCCTAAACGATGGCTCTGTTATCATGTCATTGACGTTCAAATGACAAAAGGCCTAATGAAGAGAATTTACGTTGGCGTACGCCTTTGTACAGAAAATACTTCAAAGGTAGAAATATTTCACTTACAGATAATAAATCATTCACAGTAAAATTTGGTTAATTTGAGATGATAAATAAATAAAATACTTATAAACGAATTGTTTGTGTTACTAACATTTTGAAGGGCGATAAGCTTTGATTGTTTCGTTATCCTGTCGATAAGTGTATGTCATTATTTTTTGTGTTTTAATCTTCTTCTTCTTATCGTATGGTTGATGAACAACCTGGTGTCAGAGTTTAAACCGCCCGTAGGCCTCTGACATGGCTTCACACACCAATGAAAAATCTCTCAGGTGTGCTGCTTTCCTCACGATGTTTTCCTTCACCGTGTATTTTAATAAAAATATTTGTTTGTTAAATTGAGTTCCATAGTTTGTGCTTTCTTCAAGGTGTTTATGTATTAAAAATATACTAATATTAAAAGTATTTGAAGTAATGGGGTTACTTTTGACCCAAAAATAACCCCATAACTTAAAATACTATTTTGATAACTGTTATCGAGCCGCAACCAACCCAAACCAGTTTTACATGTAGTCACGAACAAGCAAGATATGTTCGGTAATAAAAATGATTAATTCAATATTTTTATGACTTTATAGCATGAGAAGATTTTGTTTGTTTACTTGATAGGTACTTCGTTAGATAGAAACCTTTTCGTAACTTTGTCGTTTTCCAGGAGATCGGAGCAAAATTGAATATTTTTTTTAAATATGCGTGTGAATTGGCCGCTAGAGGCGCTTGTGTCGAGTGAGGTCCTCTAAAGGTCAAATGCCACTGTTTGCGGATCGCTTTTAGGAGTTTAATCCTATTAAGAGTAAGATTTGAACATAAGTGTAATAGCGTAATATAATTTAAACCAGTGTATATAAAATCCGTCATTTGCTGTATGATTAAGACGAATCTGTGATTTTGAATAAACAAAATGAAATAAAATAAAAATTAAACATTTAATATTTCTAGGTCATTAAAACAATTCTCGGATTTAGACTGGCTCGGTGGAACAGTGGTTAGTGATTCAAGTTCATAACCTATGGTTCCAAGAGTCGTGGGTTCGATTCCCACTCAGGACCAATATTGGTGTGAAGAACATCGGTGTTTGTTCCGTGTCTGGGTGTATTATTAAATCTATTTAAGTTTATTTGTGTTACCACTGTTGATCCTGACTTCAGTAACACAAGTGCTTAAGTACTACCACGGGATCAGATCAATGTATGTGATGTTGTGTAATATTTATTTTATTTATTTATTTAATTATTAATGAATTTGAGTGATTAAAAAGAAAAGCACTTTTTTAGGCAAAATGCTACTGAAAAACACTGTTATTTTCAATGCAGGAATGATTGGACAATAACGTCACAAAAATAAACTTACCGGTTTTATACCTTTTAAATAGCTAGATTTCCACAAAATACATATTAGCTGTCGTATTCAATATAGTACTCATATATAAACACTTGACTCTGATCTTTCGTGTAAGAAGGCGGAACGTGGGTGCGCTATATGATATAAAATGTCACGGATCTTTAGAATTTAATCACCCAATATTGGTATTGTTATGTATAGTCACAACAATGGGTTCTCAAAATAAGACCTTTGACATTATTCAAAATCATATTATTCTAATTTGTTTATGTATGCAAAAAAAATCAAAGAAGATGAATAAATTTTTCGTCAGTCTAATTATACGATTTCGGTGGTGGAAACAGAAACGCATAATCTGTTAAAATCTCTACTATCTAGCTTGTAAGCTAAACTAAGCCAACCCCGTCCCATGTAATATGGACAGTGTTATTGGTGACATAGATACCGCGGAGTCTTTCATTTCAGCTTTGACCTTTAGGGTATGGAACTCTTAATCCTAAAAACAGTGGAACTTAAGATCCTTAGGTCAGAGATTACTAGATTAATATAGCCAAGTAATATATGATAAACTAGCTTTCCGCCCGCGACTTCGTCCGCGTAGAGACGTTTAACGGGTAAAACATTACTTCCTTATAGCGCAGTCGGTCTAAAAGTAGCCTATATAAAAAGTTACTTTCCCAGGCTCTGGACTATATCTGTACCAAATTTCGTTAAAATCAGTCCAGTACTCTATGCGTGAAAGCGTAACAGACAGACATACAGAGTTACTTTCGGATTTATAATATTAGTAAGGATTACAATCTCCTGATATTAAATAAGTAACTCATTCATTGTTATGATTCCGCAATTTCATACAAAGCAATTTTGTGTTGCGGATATCACAAACAAGAGTGGCATACACGAATACTCCTAGGGTCACTAACTACTATCCCACCGAGCTAATCAAAATCTCTATTGCTCGTTCGTTACAAACAAAAATTTTCTTCTGGCTTCCTTGAACTGCACTCCCGCTTCAAATATTCCCTAAAATAGCTAGCTTAGACGCGAAACGAGTTGTACTGCACTTCACTGCAACATGCGGTGTCACACTACAAGTTGGTGTTAGTAATTAAATCCTAGTTTGTGTTCGCCTAACATAAACCATATCGTATTATTACTAGGTTTAACGCCGCTGTGTGGTAGGTTTCTTGGTAATTTACATGCGTAAGCTGATTGAAATAGACCATTTAATGTTGAATTAGTAGCATGAGTAATTAGATATGTTTCGCTAATTCGTCGATATCGATATGCTGGTTTGAGTGATGAGTTAACAATTGTAGCTGACATTTAGCGTTTGTATTTGAATTACTTAATTATTTTAGCATTACAAGGATAATTATTAAATACAATTAGTTGATTGTTTTTGGTCTTATAAAAAACAAAAAGCTGATGTTTTCGTTTGACATCAGAAAGTAAAATAAACGAGATCTTAAAAGATTAAAAACTTTCTCCAGTTTTTCCAAAAGTACAAAGAACTCTATATCAAAGTGCTTCTAAAAACTTCAAAGAGATGACTACAAAAAAAAACATCTTTGTCTTGGTGAACACGCTAAAATATTTATGATTTCATTTTTCAACGACAATTACGTACTAATAACCATTTGTCACGTCGAATCTAATAAACGCTCTGTAAAAACGGTCCGAGGCCATCCAAGAGTGATGTCTTGTACAAAAATTACTTGCGCGGCGAATCACGTTTTTATAGAAAACAAGAACGTGTCCAGAGACCAAAGTATGAGTGACATTATAGGAGTTAGGCCGCAGTCGAGATCACAGTAAGAAAACTTTTTAATTTTTTTTCAAGCCTCTAGTTCAGAGGGCATACCATGAGTTGGCTATCGAAAACTTACTTACGTTAAAAACCTATCGAGTGGTTTTTTTCATACGGTCGATTTTAGTTCTTCGCGTAACCACCAGCGGCGCTGTACAAGTTTTTCATAGACATATTTACGTAGGCGATATCGAGTGCGTAAGTTTTAAACTCATGGTAGCCCCACTGCAATGCGCATCGGACAAATATTGAACACCTCGATACTTTTTAGGCGTGAAGTCAAACGGCAATGCAAGCCGTCAGGGTAAGGCTGCCCGCCCACGTCTGACTTTTATAGGGCTAAAGTCAAAGTCAAGGTCAAAGTCAAAGTTAAGGTCAAGGTCAAAGTCAAAGTATTCGTATTAATTCTTAAATTTGACCCATAGTGAGGACGATTTTCCTTCTGATCATTTTGTATGATATTCGACTGCATTTTTGAGGGACGTTCCATTTTTCTCCGTCAAAGAGTCGGTTTAACATACATGTATACACATCACAATTTTATTTAGTACTTCTATAGATCTTCTATTGATGTGAAATATTCGTTTTATATATTATGTTGTGTTAATAAGTATTATTTTATGTTAAATTTATTTTTCTTATGTGTATGTGTGACCAATAAATTCTATTATAATATAGCATTAGAAATTGTTTGAATTAGTTTGCTTTGTCAGATACAGTTAGTTAACAATTATTTTTTATACTGTGACAGTGTGCTGACGATGACACCCTAAACTGTAGTTATGTTTTTATTGTAAAGGTCATCAGAAAATGTATTTTAGGTATTTGGAGGCGCAAATCGATAACTGTCTAGTGTATATTAGAAAAAGTGATATTACTTACGTTTTCGATTGGAGTAGTATATTTTTGTAACGACAAACAAACGCGCATTGTTTACGGTAATTTTATTGTTACTTGTAGAGTTACATTCAAAAGGCTTACCATTAAATTGTTCTAATATATTTTTTAAAATAAATAAAATCTTTATTTTAATTGTATAAAAAGCATACGTTTCGGTAGTATAAGCTTTTTTCATGCTATTCAAAGCTCTAATGTAAATTATAATTTGAAAAATTCTGACCTGATATCGGAAGACCGTTGGTTCAAGTATTTTTTTTAAAAATTTAGCCATATTATGTTAAATCTCCTTCAGTAGGAAGTTCCGTTAAAATTCATAATCGGGCACTAAAGATAGGTAGATACGTTGACCAAACGCCGTAAATCGAAAAAAAAGTAATTAGAAAACAAAAGAGGAATCATGACCGCGTTATCGCGCAGGCAAATTATAAAAATGCGGGGTTATTGGCTGAGAAGTTTTTTTGTGAAACCGCCGACGTTAAAGTTTTTATATCCCATTCGCTCTGAGCGCAGTGCGTAATCCTTGCAATTTATTTTACTGCTCAGGAGGGCACGTGTCCCTAATAATACGTGACATCATTATCTTAGGATTACAAAGGGATTGTCGTCACATTCGGGGAAACTTTTTTAATTAGGATTGCGTTCCACTTGCGATTTTCGTTATTTTTTTGCGGAAAGCGGTTTTTGGCACGGCTGCTATCATTTTGCTCAAGACGTCGCACTATTATGGCCGTTGAAGGCTAAAATGCTTTTGTTGAAATTAGGCTCATGTATTTGAAAGATGTACGTATTTGCCTTATATAAGATTAAAGCTTTTAATATAATGATTAATTTATTTAGCTGTCATGCGTGTAAACATCTTATTGACTATTTGGTAGGCCGTACTCGTACTATGCCTGATTAGACTGACAAAAATATGACTCATAGGTAAAAAGACAAAAATAATACTTTTAATAAGGAGTTGTACCAGAAATTCAATAATGAAAAGAATTGCGCTGAGAAATATCAAATTTTGACGAAGCTATTTGCTGTGAAATATCAAATTTTGACGGAGCAATTGTTTATTTTGTAAAATATGACTCAAATGATGGGATTTTAAAGTTCTTTATAAATTTAATATCATGAGTGCAGTAAAAAATAAACATATAATTTACATGTTAACCTATCTTTGAGATGTGAAATTATAAATCTGGAAGTAATATCTGTTAAAATTAAAAACGTGGCTGCCTTATTTTTCATAACATTTTAATCCTTTGAAGAGTTCAAGCCTTTGATTTTATACTTGTAATATTGTATCAATACTATTTTTAAGGTTTCATCTTCAAAGCTGAAATTTAGCTCAGCAGTTTTTGCGGTATTCTAAAATATGCTTATAAAACGAAATATGCTTCACGCAACAATTTGTTTTGTCGAGAAATTCGTGCATTTTCTTTTCTGAAAACTCTTTTACGAGCTAATAACATGTTCGCCAAACTTGTTTTATTTGGAAAAGTTTATATATGAACGAGCGTGTGTCGTGTTAGTAAAATACTTTTCATTATTTTCATACTTAACCATAAGTAATTTATGAACTGTAATAAAATATATTTTTTAAGTCTTTTTTCTGGAGCAATAATTTTTATTTTGTGCAAGCATTTTTATTTTGATACGTAATTTCGCTTTGAGATGTGCCTGTTAAAAGTAATAACGTATATGACGTATTATAATTGCATTTCCACTCGAATAAAATGAAATTAACTTTAGACGAATGTGAGTATTCTAATAATACTTATAAGTGTCACCTTTTTTTCCTATCTGACATACGATGATGGCTTGAAGTAGCCACGTCATCATCACCGGACTTGCGGGGGAACGGATGGCTCACACCCCTAAATAAGTGTCACCATAAATCAAGTGAGTGTAGAAAAAATTCAAGAAGATTTAATTATTCGGAAGAAATAATTTTATCACTTTCATATCAAGAAGTGTACCGGTTGTTTTTGTGCAAAGTCACGTCATCTTCGGAGATAGATAATGTGCAAACTTATTTTAATGATAGTAGAGTCTTGACGAGTATATTTAGTCTTAGTGTACTTTATTATTTTATGTAAAAAAATTATGAAAGAAATCAAATTATAAATTTGTTGATTAAATTAATCAAACCAAGATAATATAACGCAGCATACTGCGCCAGGAACAGTACATCTCAAACGAGGATCAAACTGATATTCCCATCTTATGACGAATTTAACTCGCATATAAGACACAATTGACATTTGGGAGCGTTCCCCGTTAGATCCCAACCTCCGTAATACAATTTCATTGGCAGTACCGACAAATTTGCGGTCTACTGAGCCTCCTCTACTATCGGCGGATGGGTACCAATGCCTTCTAACCGACGATGGATTATCCACCCTCCCACTCACATCCATCACGATAGAGAGGGACCGCACTAATGATAGGAGATTTTCAGTGCCGCATTTAGGCCTGTCCACCGAAATTGTTGTTAATCTGCTTACTTAGCGTATCCAAAAAAGGTTTTATATGCCAACAGATTGGAAGGGTGTGATTTTAGTGATTTCATTGTAGCAAGTGCTTTATTCATGAGGGGATAAGTTGTTTTACACTTAGTAATCCGATTTGGCAGTTTCCAGTTAGACGTGTTGGGAAAATTCGATTTGTATAACGAACCTGCATGCCGACGTAATTAATTTTCTGCCTTTGTAAATAATGTAAAGTTACCTCTTTAGCTTGTCAACAATGGACCCATGAAAGTCGATAATTATTCCGAACTGTTTCTGGGAAAATGCAAATGTTGTATGATTGGCAAGGATTGAATTTTACACTTTTTAAATGACTTCGATACCGTCACTGTGGGAAAATAATATCGAAATAAAATCCACATTTTTTAAAATAAAACAAGTTTATGGAATAAACTTGCTTGTACTGCTATTGTAAACATATTATTTGTGTTGTGTTCACGCAAATAATACATAGATACAATGCACATTTTTTTTTCACTAACCCAGTTTGTATAATTTTTGAAAAAGATACTATCCCTCAGCCAACAAACTGTATTCAACAGAAAAACTTTTTAAGTTTTAACCTTCGAATGAACTCAAAACCATGCATTAATTTATAAGCCACGGTTAAAATGCCTTAAAAATTAATGCCTTGGGGTTCTTCATTTGAAAAAGGGATATCGATTTTGACTAATAGAAAACCAAAGTTACCCGTTCAAGCCTAGATTAGCGATGGCTTTGTTTTGAGAGTAAGTTAATCTCGCGGAGTTACAAGTTTGTAACTGGATGATTCTCGGTCGGTAGCGCCTACCCATAGTTTATAACGCAGGTAATAAAATATGGTTAATATCTTTTAATCTTTTGACTGTCTGTAAATAAAGGTGTCCGACCGATTGCGGTCATGGCCGATCTCGGATCGGCCAACAGCGCAAGGAGACATATTAAAGTGCACAACTGTGCCCGCAGACACAAGTGCACTCTCTGTTATCTTACTCTCAGAGTTCGGTGAGACGGCAATCTAACATAACCGATGAGAGATTGGGCGTAGAACCACCTGCTTAGCGTGCTTACCAAGGCACGGGTATGAAACTCAAAATTTTGCCCGACCCCGGACTCGAACCGGGGACCTCTTAGTCCTATCGCAGCACTTGCCACCACTAGACTAACGAGGCAGATTAAGACAGAGGTGTAAATGTAAATACGTATTTAATGAATGTATTTGTTTTGGCTGAAAATACGTAAATATTTTGCGTTATTAGTATGATTTTGCGAAATTTGATTGATTTTTTGAAAGCGTCGATGGCCGAGTGGTTAAGGTCGTTGCTTGCCATGCGAGAGGTCGCCAGTTCAAACCCCGCCAGGTACCAATGTGTTTTTCAAATTTGAAATTCATATGTACCATCATTCGACGCTTTAACGGTGAAGGAAAACATCGTGAGGAAACCTGCACACCTAAGAGATTCTAAGGTTGTGTAGTCGACCAACCCGCACTTGGCCAGCGTGGTCGACTAAGGCCTTATCTCCCTAGTTTAGGGTAGGCCCGTGCCCCAGCAGTGGGGACGTATATGGGCTGTTGATGATGATGAGTATGATTTTGCAAATTTTCTAAGTTGACAAATAATTTATGCACTTATGCAATACGTGTCAAGATACGAGTACCTATAGCTCAGAGTTTTGAATTCATTTCCGGTCATCCCGGAAGCGGAAATGCTCTGGATCACAGACGGAAGCTGTGCTGGCCTATAACAAACAGGCTTAGAATACATTTACCTTCTCTGATAAACACGTACCTATAGTAAAATACCTTACACGTTCTTACACGTAGGTATAGTAAACTACTTTACTTTTCAACAACGCCCTACTACTACATATTATTATGATAACTCATTACAGCTGTTATAATGAAACAATAAGCAAAATAATCGCCTAGATGAGTCCTGTCTGTAAGTAAGTAAGTGAATTTGATTTTATTTGTCCCCTAAATATGGTAAAAATGTTTAATCATTTCCTCAAATTGGGAACATTTAGTGGCAAGACAACAATCTTTATTTTTATGTGATGAAAAGTAACTTGTTCAACAAGTTCTCTTATTCTCAAGTCCTTTTTTTGAGCGCTTTCCAAATTGACGATATCTGTGATCAACAGGCCACTTCAACTTTGCTCCTCAAATTCTAACCCTAACTCAAAAGAGAAATTAATTATTTTATTTTGGCTATAATCCCTTGTTTATGTTTTCAGTTAAGAGTTTTACAGCTCGAAAGTTGGACGATAAATTCAAGCAATAAACAGCCGGTGATATTATTCATGACGTTTGTTAAGTTTGTTTTAACGGTCCCACCTTTTATAATTAGTTGATTAAGAATTCTTTTATTGTTGACGGTTGGAGGCGTGAGAAATAGCCTCGAAAGCTGGAAGTTTCTCGCGGCGCAAATTTGTTCCACTTTATCTTTGAACAGCGATTGTTTTTTTTTCGCGTTTGTTTTGAGAGCACTGTTCAATATTTTGCCTGAAGGGTTGGACTTTAAATGTTTAACTCACTTTTATTTTGACGTCAAACTTTTTTGCACTTTTAAACAATTAACTGTTAAGGATCAGTTACAGAACTTAGCCACTTGATGTCTGTTTTTTTAACAAAAATAAATTTCAGAACTTTTTCAATGTTTATGAATGTTTGACATACTCAAGTCGTGGATGTTGACTGCCTTGTTTGTTTATTGGTAGCAAGTGCCGCGTTAGGACCGAGAGGTCTTTGACTCCAGAGCCGGGAAAGAAAGCTTTTCTTTACAGAAAAAATCTCACAAATTTTGTCGTGTGTTTTCACAAACATTTATTTTGTGCACTATATCTATTGAGATCGGCCGCCCTGGCTGAAATCGGTTGGACGCCTTAGTATTATGTTTGAAATCAAATCTATTAGTTACGTAATTGTGAAATTGAAAATTTTGTAAGGCTTTTTAGGATAACTAGAAAGATTTACATTTAAAATATTTTAATACTATCTCTTAATATGAATTTAAATTCCATGAGTTAACTATTTCCTAGTATCATATCAAAATATAACAAACCCCTACTAAAAACCATTTAGCATGAAGATGTTCATATAACACAACTAACTTATCAGTTTACACAATCTACTTTCGCTTGACATAGTCATTCTCCAGCCTATAAATATAACTGTAGCTTCAATCTCATCAACTTTGATGTATACTGCTGTTGATATATAGTGATTGTGTTCAAAACATGAATATACTCTCCCTCTTTCATAGAAACCGTTGTAGCGTAAGTACGTACAATTTGTTGACATAAGAAAATCCATTACGGGAACGCATCAGATTTACGACTGTTTACTCCCCAAGGTTCTTTAGTACTAGAGATGGGACCTGATTGTTCAAACATATTGATATATATTTTTTTATATTACAGTAAAAATATAAACCATGGATTTGTGGATAAGGCAAAAATGTTGTGGAATTTGTATGTTCAATAGAGCAACTAGTGAATATACTAGTGTAGTAGTATACTCGTGTATGAATAAAACACATATTGTATTTTTAGAGCGTTTTTTTAGTAAAATTAAATACATAAACTAAAGGTTCAGTATCCACTTAACCTTCAGTTTATGTATCTCGGGTATCGCCTGGAGTTGTCTTGTTGGACATAATTACCCAATATTATTATAAACGTATGTATTATCTTATATTTTAGGTAAGTGTTGTCTTAGATAGATGTTTTGTATTATTAGATAGGTCTTGTATTCAGAAATTGGAAACTTATATAATAATGGTACAATTATATTAAACTGCGTTGATCTACATACAGGTAGGACAATAAAAATAACTTATAACGATAAATTCCATTTATGTATTAATCTATTAAGAAAAGAATCGATAATTTGTAAGCAATCAAATTTTTTAAACTGGCTAACGATGATGGCTTAGAGTAGCATTGTTATCATCGCCGGACTTAAGGGAGAGCGGATGGAACTCACCCCTAAAAGTAATCAACACCTACACTAACTATTGAATAAAACTGATATAATAATAGACTGAAATAATGCATTATTCAAAATGACCGAATAAATAATGAAACTCAAGTAACAAATGTATTAAGTGAGCAAACAACACTTGCCGAAGGGACCCTAATAAATCGAAGGCGATTGCGTGTTAAAATAATATAAAATGTAACACCTCACTGAGACATTTATTTTCGTTAGTAACAGTAGCTCTTATTAGTGAAGATAGGGGGCAGACACGCCACGCAATAAAATGTTAATAGAGAAATACTGTTCCTTGATTAATAAACAAAATTTGGTTTCATCATGAAAACACGCCTTTGTTTTTACAAGCTTCTATTGTTTGTTTAGGCTGTATTTAATAGCTCGGTAAGGCAGGTCACTCATTATAAGCTAATTTTTGTGTTTGCCGATAGGAAAGGTCGAGGAAAATTATATAGATGCGTTTTGTACACAACTTTTATGGTTAATCTGTTTGGTCGGGGACAGTAAAATGCAAATTGTTTGACACTGAAGTATCAAAGAGTTGGGTTGTCCGTTACCTCTATCGATTTTTTTATGCTAGGCTAACATAATAACCTAACTCCACCTTATGGTAAGCGGTAGACAGATCCACATATGAGGTCGACAGGCACAATAGACTACATTGAGCCTGTCGCACTCACACTGAAGGCCTGCTTAAATGCCGTATCACGCACCGCCTGAGGAGCCCGTGATCGTAGGAGGGAGGTAAATCATGGGCTGGAAGGGCATTCTATACCTTAATGACACGGGGCAGAAACGAGGAACTAAACCTCTTAGTCCGAGCCACCAGCGCCTGCATTGTATGTAGATGGCAGTGCTGTCCAGCACGTGTCGTTCAAGATTGGAAAGGGGAGTGAGATACTTGTTGGAACAGGTATTCAGAGCATTCCCTGTTAAAGAGACGGTAGAGAAAATTTAGACTGGCAATGTCTCCACGTAATTTCAGAGGTTTAAGCGTTCTGGACACCACTAGATCATCAACAATACGGATAGCTCGTCGCTGCAACCTTCGTGGGCATCGAGCATATTGTATTTTGCGCAGCCATCCCAGGGGTGGGAGCAATATTACACACATGGGCCAACTTGTGCCTGATGAGGTGCTCTCAAAGAGAAGAATGGGAAAAGAAAGGAGATACTTTACCAGAAAATATACACACCTGTATCTTCTTGGCATTGAATTTGACAAGATTGAATGCACCCCAAATGCTATCCAAGACCCCGTCAAGTTCGGTGACAAGAAGGTTCCTCTTTTCCTCGGTTCCGGTCTGCTTTGCCCTAGGTCTTCCAAAATAGCATGCGTGAACAGTGCTGTTCTCCGCATAGCTATGGATATTGCCTAGTGACAACATGTCTTGATATGCAGCAGAAACAAAGTCGGAGACAGGGCGGAACCTTAAGGTACATTGGAATTTATAAGGTGGAAACGAGAAGTGCATCGGCCACAAAGGACACGAAACCTGCGCCCTTCCAGAAATCCCGCAATGCAATCGCATAAACGAGGCGGTAGACTACGGTCAAAGGCTTTAGCGATGTCGAGGCGATAGATATTCTATTTAATGAAATGCAAGATGAAACATTAAAAATAATTTTACTATACTGTTCTATTTAATTTGACAATAACACAGTACTTGTAGCTTTTTTGCGTTGATTTTTGACGTTACATCAATATTTGCAACTACCATACTTAGCACTATCTAAAATAATAACTTAATTTTATAGATTACAGTTTTGATGTTACGGTAGGTTGTTACCAAAATATAAATGCAATTTTGTATAGTTAGGTACTTTTAATATTATAAACATATCCCTATATTAAACCACGAGTTTCACTTTGAGGCAAACTGCATCGCTTAAACTGCACATAATCGCATACCTTCATGTTTAATTTAAATGCAAGTTAAGCGAAAACATCAAAGGATTTAACTTTAAAGGCGACCCTTTACAGGGGTGAGCTAAAAGAAAGTGAACCATTATACTTTGCCCCAACCTATGTTAAATAGTGGACTATGCACACTTTGGTCTATGTAGGAAAATGTATGAAGTCACGGAGTGGTTAAGTAAATTTACCTTAGTTGATTACCGTCCTGGAAGAACTTTGAGGCAAGAACTATTTTTATAATTACACTGAAATAATATTGCAACGTTTTTCATGACTTATGTATGTAACTGTTACGAATACTAAACATGTAAATGCACCATTTTAGTTTAGAAAGTACGAAGACAATACAATTATTCGTGTTTTCAGCCCCAAAACGAAAACAGGTACGTGTACCGATTTACTCATAAGCATATCTATATAATTCCAAAACCATTTCCTTTGAGATTCTAAGGTGTAGGACTATGCCTTCCCAAGCCGTTAGCACAGAATTTAAGCCACACAGAAACAGTTTAGTCAGAAATAAACCTAGAAATCGATATTTGTACTCCAGACCACCGCTGACCAAAACGGCTCAAATGGGATTTTGGACTTTATCGTCTTAGAGTAAAGGTGTGTTTGTAAGTGCGGCTCCAAGTTATTTGCGAGACTACACCAAATACGTTTAAATACGCTCCGAAGGTATGCATTCTCAATTAGTGGGGGGTATCGTGTGATGGTTGGCGTTTGATACATTGCACGTTAACAAGAGGCGAGTTCCAATTATTTGCAACGGAGTCCACTTCAGGATGATCCTGCGTTTGTTATACTGATTGTTAGCCGTACGGCTCTTGGATTGCAAATTGGATACAAAACCAATGTTATTTCAATGTGAAGTGTTATAGAGATGTTCGCAGCGAGATGTTATTTTCTCGGTGGTACTGTAAATAACGAACGGTGGATTTAATGACGGCCTCGGTGTAGCGACTGAGTATTCCGTGCATTAATATTGACAGATAACATTATTTTGATTTGATATCGGGCGCTTAAAAATATGGATATTATTTCCACCCAGCTTAAGACTCTTAATACAAAATAAGAGTAGCATGAGTGGCAATGACAATAGAATTATTAACATCTTGTGTAGGCCTTCATGGTTAGTGCGACTGGCTCAATATGGTATATTGTGCCAGTCTACCTCATTTGTGTATCTCAATACCGCTTACCATCAGGTGGAGGTAGGTCAACTCGTTAGTCTTTCAGCGAAAAAAAAATTATGACTGTACCAAGAGTTTTATAAACCAAGAACAAAATTTGATAAATCTTCAAACTACACCATTCCCGAAAAGTTGTTTATCTCTTTGCAGTCGTAAAGCGTCCCATGTTCTACCTTGCAGCTGTACATGACAGTTTGGCAAAAAAACAAAACATATCGTTATGTCTACAGTTAGCAAATAAATCCGCAGCACAGGAGCCAAATTTCAAAAGTTTGTGATTTATCATAATCCGGATTTCCATTTGGCGAGCTGGTGGTCCATTATTCTACGTCAGAGACACGGCAAGGGTGCGTGCCTCGTAAAAAATGCCGTTTTTGCTCTATACGAGTTGAATTCGTAAACATCAATATACTCGTTGGATTGCAAAGCGAAAACTATGGCTAGCACGTTAAGAATCAATAGGTGCCCCGTTTTTGTGGAATAGAACTTTTTGAGTTGGAAGACTTTATTGAGTCAAATTTTTATTTACCTCATAGTTATACTTTTTTTCTTAGCTAGTCAGCTGGCCTTAGGGCCAAAAATATTAATTTATTGTATTTAAAGGTTTAAGTGGTCTCTGCTAAACGGTTCGTACTGTATGATTATACTTTTAATACTTTATGATCATAATATCACATTATAAGTGATATTGGTGATCTTTGATTAAATATCCTTACTCATATCATGTCTTTAATCAACTATGCTTACATTTTTTTGATAATTCTAACAACTTATTTCGCGATAAAGAGATAATCTTCCTTTTGTTCGTAGTTGATCAAAAAGAGTCGTAATCTAAAAAAAACTTTTTGTAACTTCAATAAATGAAAACTAGGTCTTGTTTCTATTTACGACTACTTGACAACTGGATTCAGGGTAAACAATAAATATGTCATGCTGTACGAGAAATCATTTGCCATTACATAGCTTTTGCCATTCAATATATGTAGATAAAATTATATATTCGTACAAATAAAATGCGTTTAAGTTACGTTAAATACTCGTACAATTAAAATGTATACTTTTTATAACGTACTGAAGTGACATGTTAAGCTGTATTATTCATTTATAGATTGTAAATAGGTTGTAACTAGCTGTGCCCGCAACTTCGTCTGCGTGGAATGGTAACATTCGCCAGCATTTCGTTTAAAAAGGAAGCATTTTTAAAGAAATTACTGGTAAAATAAATAAGCCAAAACGTAGTGATTGATTAGATTAATGTCCAGGAAAGAATCTGAAATTATTTACAGATTAGTAGGTGATAAACAACATGTTACATTTTCATTAGAAATCGGCCAACTAAAAGCCGATTCACTCGCCCAATTATAAAAAGAATAAGGCATATTGCAAAGGCTCTCTTTACGGTATTTCCCTGAAGTAGTTAAGCAATGAATTTTCGATGGCATGAGTACACATCCACAATTCCTGACTGAAGGCTTTCATTTTACTACCCGGAACAGTACAAAACAATTCTCTATAAGAAAGTCGGTTATCTCTGCCTACAAAAAGTAGTTGCATAAACAGACATAAACGTACGATGTAGCGAGTCCTCCCTGACAAAATAAAATGGCGGCACATCTCTTGGGGTGTTGGTTACTTGATGGTTTTACGAGACGGTTGCACCCGGCGCGGAAGATTTCCCGGAGGTAACGCATATCTTATACGCGTTGTAATTTAAGTGGCTGCTTTTATTATGACATCTATGCTGCTAACGCGATACATCTGTTACAATGACGGAGTATTGCTGCGTAGTTTGCGGAAAAATGGTTGTATGTCAAAGTTAAGACAGGAGATTCAACTTATGGTAAGGTTATTATAATGTAGGGTAGGTATGATGTGTGGAGGAAGTGATGTGTCAAGAAATATAAAACGTCATTATTTATTGAGAAAAAGCATTGTGCTTGCAAAAACTTGTTTTTAATATCAATATATAAATACGAAATTTTTGCAAGGTTTTATTAAACCTGCGATGTACGTATACACTTTTATAAGATTTATATGTATCTTTTGAAACAATTAATATTTTAATACCATAGAGACATAGAGATAAAAACCTGCTAAGTATAAGTAGGACTCGCGTATGAAGTGTACCGTACCAATATTGTAAAAAATCAAGTTTGTTGCATGGAAACCCCTTAAACATTTATTTTACATTATTGTTTTAACAAAAAGAAATTCATCATGTGAAATTTCAACTGTCCACTCTATCACCATTCTTGAGATGGTGATATACGGAGGGGCGGACGGTAAGCGTCTTTGTAATAGTATCCCGATCTATCTTTGGTTACTGAACCCTACAAAAAGACAACTACACTTGCATTGAGTAAATTAAGGAACATTAAATTCGTAGTCGCTTTATTGTCCATGTGAGACATCACCGTTAACCCATTAGAAGGAACAATATTGTAATGGCAGCTTAAAATTCACTTTCAGTATACAAAACGAAGGTCGAATTATTACAAACAATGTAGCATGCTAGATTTTAGACTTTCGCGTTCCATTACACTAAATATTAGTCTCTATGGGTCTACTACACGCGTTATTAGGAGTAGCAAATTACATAGCTACTTACTGCCCGACGTTTCGACTGGGTTACACCAATCGTGGTCGCGAGCGACCACGATTGGTGTAAGCCCAGTAGTAGTTGGGTAAGCCCAGTGTAATTTACTACTCCTAATAACGCGTGTAGACCCATAAAGACAAATATTTAATATAACATGCTTATCAGATCTCCATAGACGGAACTGCGTAATGTGATAAATTATGGAAAAATATTAATCATTCACATGGTCACTTGACACAGTTGGCTAGAGAAGGTGACCTACAAAATATTAATAGACCAGTTCAACTCAATTTATAGTTATAATGCTTCTCAGTAGTTACAAAGCGGGACGTAACTGGCTTAAACTTGATTTAATGAGGTAAGACTTAATAATAATTTCGTCGTAGTTGAATGTTTGAGGTTTGTTTGTTGGGTTTTATTTGAAAGTTGAACCTGCAAGTCCCATTGTATATTAATTATAAGTAATTGAAATAAAAACTATTTGTTACTGGGGAAAATAATTTTATTTACTTCATATCTGGGTATGTATTTTGTATCACATCATCAGACCATAACGTCCCCACTGCTGGTGCACAGGCCTATCTTCAACTAGGGCAATCATGCCTTAGTCAACCTGCCTGGCCAAGTGCGGGTTGATCAACAACACAACCTTATAATTTCTTAACAGGTACCAGAATCAACAGTGGATTTTAGTTTAGTTTAGTTAGTTGTATATATGTAATATACTTTGTAATATGTAAATTATGAATTAAAAGCTTACAGTGGATACACAAATATACTTAAATATACTTAATACATACCCGGACGCGAAACGAACACCGATGTTCGTCACACAAATATTTGTCCCGGGTGGAAATCGAACCCACAATTCTTGGAACCGTAGGTAGTGAACCTGGGTCACTAACCACTGTTTCGCCGAGTCAGTCAGGTTTGTAATCACATATTAAAACAGCTGAAGCTAGTCGTAATGCAAGCAGACTATTAAATTTTGGCAAAAGGATATGACTAACAACAGTTTAAAACATAATACACCATATTATAAACCTTTCAAATCAAATCAAAGCCATAATTATAAAGTTATCATTCATTCAAGTAATATAATGTTACACACGACGTTCTTAGCTTAAACGCCATACTTCACCGCGGCATACAGAACTTTGCTAGCGCGATGCAGTTAATAAGGCGACGTCAAGCGCATCAGTGCCGCCATCTGTTATTTCGCGCAGTAAATCTTCTCGTTCATCATGTTGCGAACTATGAACTACATATATTTAACCTGAACTGTATGCGCTACCCGTGAGCTATCCGCCATGTTTGTTAATCTCATGTAAGAACAGCTGTAAGTTGAACAATGTGAATTTACGTCAAAACTTATTAAATAAAGTTCACGTAGATAGAACTTTTATCCAAACTAATACAATCTGCAAGCACAATAAAATTATCTGCTAACGTACTTGAAAGTTTTTTGTAAGTCAATACTTACATGTGAAGTATTTATTTTATCAATGAATTAAAATGAATCGTTAAAATCTGCGTTTGAATAATCTCGTAACTTTTGTTACTAGAACTAATTTTCTAGTTTTCAGTGCACAAATAATAATGCAATCGTTTAACTTAAATGTTTTTTTACCAATTATTTATTTTCAGTTTTTAGTGCATTTCAATTATTTTGTAACAGCTTGCCATCTTGGATTTGAAAATTTGACATAATGACAGTATTCTACTAGTGTAGCCCTATCATCTGATATAGTCCAGTCAAAATAGACATTCAACCTAGGAAAAATTCGCATAGAGCTGAAAATTGGCATGAATGTTGGAAACACAATTACAAATAATCTGTCAAAAGTCCCGATCGATCCCACGTCTGCAAAAAAAAATAATTAAGGTCAAATGTCACAAATATCAGTTTTATGCACTTTTGAGCGAAACGGTAAGTTTAATCATAAAAGTATGTATGAGAAAATTACTTATCACGTAATTATCTATAAAAAATGTCTTAACACTTTGTTCCTAAGATTCACCATTTCAGAGATATAGCGATGCACAAAGTTGAAAAGTTGTATTTTTAAACGCTTCCAGGCCCCCATGCGATTGTGCTAGACAGTTAAAATTTTAACGAATGATGTATCTCAGTTGCCTCTATAACATCTAATACTAGAACAACATGAAACCAACGTGTAAAGTGGGTTCTCATACAAAACCTATGTTTTTTTTTCTCACACTTGGGCGGTTTTTAACGTGGTTACCCTAGTGAACCTATTCCAGGTCATATATCAATCAAAAACGATATCAACAGATGAATGCATATTATGTAAAATATGAATTTTCTAATGATTAAAACCACGATATCTCGCGAATGGTGAGTCGGAAAAGAAAAAGTGACTGGACCATTTTTGTAGAAAATTGTATGATCTACAACTTTTGTTTGACCTATTTTTACGATAATACTTACTGTTTTCGAGAAAAATGGAAAAATCCTTAATTTTATACTTTTGACCTTGAATAATTTTTTTTTGCAGAAGTAGGATTGGTAGGGATTTGTGATATGTCGTTTATTATGATGTTTTTAACGTCTCTGGCAATTTTCAGCTCTATGCGAATTTTGTCTAAGTTAGCACTTATTTTTGTCTATTTTGACTGGACTAATACCCATATTGACGGGGTTGTAAAAAATATGTATGGATATACAGATGTTTGGAACGGCGGCCATCTTAGATTTAAAATTTTAACAAAGTCATCGTATTCTACTTGTGTAGCCCTTTGATTTGGTACCCATATTGAGATTGTGGAAAAATATGTAATCCGCCATTTTGTATTGTATAATTGTCATCGGAATTCAAAGTTTATTCCAAATTTCAGATCAATCTGACAACAGGAACTTACTTATATTTCAATAAGCAAAATGCACTTTACTTCAAAAATATCGCGATCATAATCAAGCAGCTACTCGGACAAAGTATCGATGGATTCGTAGTACGTAGTAGTATCTTCGTAGCATATAAACGCAGTGTGCTACGCATGCTACGGAGTAGAACTCCTACGAATATGTAGCATAATCGTAGAAATACTACACTACGAATCCATCGTGCTTCGAGCAAATTATGGGCTATAATTATTAGGCTTCAGTACTTTAAATGTATTTTCTTACTGTTCCATCTGCAAATAATACAATAATTTACATAGATAGGACTAAGATTCAAAGATAGATCTTCCATAACCTGTGATTTTGAACAAAAATATTTACATGAAGTCTTGTATGCAGCAACTTAGCTCAGTAAGTTGAACGTGTTCAATATTTCACACGTTATATTGGCTATCGTAACAAAAGCATTTCACTGTCAATTGAAGTGACAACCGTATGCACTCGCTTTCCATTAATTTAGCTCATAATAAACAGATACGGCATATTTGCAGCTATAGACGCTGTGACAAATAGACGTGTATTTATTTTTGCTCACTGTTAATTAGGTCAGTTCACCGGGCAGAGTTAATTTAAAATACAAACTGTTTGTCGTATACATTAAGGTCGGGGTAAGTGAATCCGATATATTATTCTCGTTCAATCCAAATTGGTATTACAATTGACAGTTTATTTTTTCACTGGAGACTGGGAGTTAAAATTGTATGCAAAAATATTTCGTTTGAATTTATATTAATATATAACATAATTATTGACTGTTTATGAAATGTCTTTTTAAAATATTTTACTATAGTGACCCACTCTTGCTTTGCTACCGGGAAATTTTACACAAAAACCTTCCTCTTCAAATGAATCCTCTTGAATCCCCTCGTCCGTTAAAAATCCGAATCAAAATCCGTTGCGTTGTTTTAAAGATTTAAGCATAGGTACATAGTAAAGGATTATAGAGACGGAGTGACTCTGTTTCATACTACGTAGTGATAATTATATATTTTTAAAATCACTTAACACTTAGAAATAAAGCTTTAGCACTTAAACATTATGATTTAATAAAAAAAAACACAATTCTTATTTACTTTAACTATCAAAAATGCAAAAATTGCTCTGTCGCCTGTCCATCTGGGAAAAATGACACAGATACACCACCGTATGTAGGCCGGAAAGACTGAAGTATTTTTTGGTTTCGGTGAGTAATGATCTGCCACGTTCAAAGGGGGTCATGAAAAGTTGAAAAGTGATTTTTGTTTTCTTTCATAAAATACGAAAGGGGATAAGTGATATTATCCCCTTTTGTATTCAATAAGCAGTGAGTAACATCAAGTAGTTTCTATTTTGATATAAAATAATAAACAAGTTAATAGTTTTTCATTTAATAAAATTTACTTGTTCTGCTACTTGATTAAGTAGTTATAATGATTTTTAGGGCAAAGCAGATTCTTGTTTCTTATATTTGTTCGCTTCAGATATTTTTAACAATAGTATCTCTAAGTTAACATAAATGCGGCTTGGTATTTGGTTTAATCAAAAATAAGTTTGAATTAGTGAGAGTAAGCTTTAAGTATTAAAAACGTGTGCTACTAATTTTATTAAATCTAGGCTTTCTAAACTATTAATCACTTCAAGAGCTCAAACTACTATCAAAGTAGTTAGTGTTTCTTCACAGAAATCCATAATTAAAATACAACTTTAGTAAATTGTTTTGAAGCCGAGTTTATTATTTACCATTTTTGGTTGGGCCAATTATCTAGTCATTTTGTTAATGACATAAATTACTTGCGAGTTGTTTTCGATAGTTTTATACTATTGAATGAAATTATTAAGAGTCTTGGTTAGCTTATTCATTTTTCAAAGAATAGGTATGTGAGTTTAATAACTTGGGTATTAGAATTGTATATGGAATTTTACCCTTAGAAAAACTACCCAAATTAGTCCATAGATATCTTCATGAAACTATTTATCGTCTATTACTGGGTAAGGCCCTTTAATGCCTGTATTACTACTTGTCCTTCTAATTTATTGCCTGGCCTTCCTTATAAAAAAACATACTGTGAAATAAATACAATTTAAATTGAAATATATGCAATTTCACGTTTACTACACATTTGATAAAACGCCCAAACAAGTTGGTTTTGGTGATTTAAACATATGAGTAATATGTTTCCCTAAAATATGTTAATAGTATAATCCCTCGATTATGGTTGCTAAAGCCTAATTTCAATGATTGAAAATTCTTTCTCCACATATTGTATTAAAATTTAGAAACTTTTACTAATTTAATTTATTTGAGTTGCTCAAATAGTTTGTTTTTATAAAGAGGCTAACCAGATGACCTCACTCCACCTGATGGTAAGCGGTAGTGAGATCCAAATATGAGGTCGACAGGTACAATAGACCATATTGAGCCTGTCGCACTCACCCTCAAAAGCCGTGAAAGAGGAGACCACTGTTGCGGCAATAACGAGACAAGGCGTGGAGTCTCGCATTGGTATTGACCTGTGCGGGTCCGAGTTGGCCAGTCCGCTGGACGGAAGGGCCCCCGTTTCTACGGGTATTCCTGGCCGGCGGGCTGACCCGCTCCGCTCGCACAATACTGCCGCTAAGACTCCACTGGTCCGGCGCTTGCCGCAACAATGGTCCCCCCTGGTTCCGGTTCGTACAGTGCTGATCACGGAACGCGACCTGACCGAGAGAGGCCAGAGTCACTTGGCGGGTTTTACGCAACTGTATGGTGGTCAGCAACCGGTCGACAAAACGTCTCCCACCTGTTTCAGGTTATAACAGTTATCGTTATCGTACTGTTTTCCATACCGAAGAATTTTGTTTGAGAGAAAAAATAAATTTAGTGTTTATAATGTGTATACAAAAATAAAGAAGGATCTTTTCATTACTATTTAACAAACTTCTTTTTAACACGCTTTAAGCTAAAATCTATCCACTACATGAACTATTTTCTAGGCACGTTAAAAATTGAGACAAATTTTGTAATAACCTAGACCGCCAACAAATTAAAAATATTCAAAATGAAACGTTTTACGTCCCCTCGTAAAACTTAACAAAGACGGACAGCTGTCTCCGGCAGGGCGTTTAAAGAGGTTAAACTTAGTCCTCTAGAAGTACCAAAACAACGACTGGAGCAACTGCTAAGCAGTCACTTGACGTTCTCGAGCCATCTTATGTCGATAAGACGATAAAGAAATAAACTGAAAAATGCGAGAAAACAGTACAAGCGCCCTTGAGCCCTTCAAAATGGCACTTGCGTCTCTCGTCACGTGAGGGCCACTTGTGCCGCCCTTGCGTTGCCGTGTCATATAAAAGTACAACATAGGAAATGGAGAACAGTTGTGAAATTGTACGCGTATTATGCGAGAGAGATTTTTGGTTGAGATTTTGTGCGTAAGGTTTATTATGGGGCGCGATTTCTTACTTATGTTACAACTGTGGAAGTAAATCTGACTCTGTTTTACGCAATCACGCCTTAACTACAGAACTAATTTCTATGAAATTCGGTACAGACATGCGTGAGGGATTAATGTTTTACGCGATTTTACGGTACTTCATGCGAACAGAGCCGCGGGCGGATGCTGGTATGGGATATAATAGGTACCTACCTATTATATGTACCGACATAAGAATTGTATAAACCTCATAAGGAAGAGTCGAAATGACTTATCTGTTTAAAAGATTTCCAAATATACTTTAGCGTCCGTTTCAGTGTAAAATTTAGATAAACAAAAATATTGTAGTATAGTTAAAGAAGAGAGGGACATAAAATTTAAATAATAGTAGTAAAAAGAACACAATCACAGTCCCAGCCTTTATGATTAAGCTGAGAATCATAGTCTTACCTACCGTTCATCAAAAACAATCGCGGCATTCAGAAAGTGCCCTTGAACGCTAACATATTATGTCATAACACCATGTCCACTATCGTATTCTCATTGTATGTCACAACTTCGAGTATTTTCCTAACTAATTCATAAAATATGGCCGCAGTGTCCAAAAACAGTAGTTGGACATAATTATTTATAATTATTACGTATTCGATTGCCAGCATGCGTTCGAAATTTAATTTCTAATAATAATACGATTCAGTGATCACTATTTGGTCAACATTATCGTATTAGTTAATTAGCTCACTGAATAAGCTTTATTGCACAATTATTCACAATGCAGAATAAAAGAACATCAAAATATTTAGCCCGATTATTGTCCAATTTCTTTGTCCTGGTATATTTGGAACGCATCCAGTAGTTGCATCCATAAACGCTTAGCATTAATAGGCACATTTTGTTTTGTAAAATGAAATAAATGGTACAAAGGTTGTTCGTTTTAAAGCCGAATCTGCGTAGGCATTAATTGTTCTATATTAATATTATTTTGTTTTGTTCGGCCATTTTTGGAACTAAATATTATTATTAAACCGATTTTATGTAGAATTATGTTACAATGAATTATCAGATTATATCCGTGCATATTATTATGTTATCTCCGCGGATTTTATTGTAGTATATAAAATAAATAACGAAGGCATAAATAATGTAATTTCAAAT
The DNA here is from genome assembly GCA_039566165.1 of Maruca vitrata. Taxonomy (NCBI): domain Eukaryota; kingdom Metazoa; phylum Arthropoda; class Insecta; order Lepidoptera; family Crambidae; genus Maruca; species Maruca vitrata. Next base: position 11,080,590 of record CM076917.1, on the reverse strand, counting down.
ATTATTTCAAGCGTGTTGCGGTCATTAAAAAGTTTTCAATCCATTCAAATAAAGCACCTGTTTTAATCAAAATTCAATAAAAACCATTGTTTTTTTAAGAAACCCAAATTTAAATGCCTTGTTTTATCAAAGTTATCTACTAACGCGATTATGTCCGTGGAATCACTTGATCAGTCAAGTAAATTTTTTAGGCTATCCTGTCGCCGTTGTGAAAATATAACACGTTTATCGTTCTTCAACGAGGCATACCCAGTTATTTAGACCCTCGGTATAAAATAAATAAAATAAATAATAAATATCTGGGACATTTCCACACACGGTCATCTGACCCCAAACTAAGCAGAGCTTGTACTATGGGCGTCAGAGACAGATATACATACATATATATTTTTAAATAGATACTTAAATACATAATCACACCCAGACACGGAACAAACACCGATGTTCATCACACAAATATTTGTCCCGAGTGGGAATCGAACCCACGACTCTTGGAACCGCCAGCCAGGGTAACTAAACACTGTTCCACCGAGCCAGTCACATAAGTCAGATAAAACGATCTTCTTATAGATTCCATTCCTAATACCCTTAATGTAATCATCAGACTCATTATAATACTTGAAAGGTATCACTTCGGTTACTTAACTAAATACTTACTGTAATAATCCGAGGCGTTCGATCATATAACAATAGAGTACTTACAGTAGAATGGGGATGAGAATAACTTGAGATGGTACCTCTTGACAGATTCTACAATTATGTCGACTGCCTACTCCAGTTGTAAAGCTCTATGTTCATAGGCACTTGAATGACAGCCATTTTCTCAAGCCCATACATAGAAAGGCCAGTAAATAGATTTCATATCTAATTTGCAACTGTCATGGTTACATACATTAAAAAACAAAGAATGTCCGGGATATTTAGTTGTTGTTCAGTTGACCCGTGATCATGGCGCTTGCAACAGTGCCGAAACATCGACAGCTCATTAAATCATAACAACATGGTAAATATCCCGGACATTTTCAGATTCCTAAGATTACATAATTATAATTTGTATACTATGTATAAAACGCTTTTCGCACACAAAGACGATGTTTTTGTCTCTTAAATTAAGTATTAAGTAGTCTTATATCAAATATAAATTATTTGTCAGTTTGAAAAATATTGAACCGGTATTTAACGATAATTATAACATCTAAAATAAAATTAATCCTGATTAAGTCGCAACAACATAATTATTATTATGACTATGCGTACTTCAAATACTTACTGAAATGCGCATTAAATGTAAAAGCTACCTCTTAATTCTTTTGTTCCGTTCCTGTTTTTCATATTTAATCTGCCATTCATGTCTTACTTCAAACACACCACGTAAACTTTTCATTTATTTACTCATCCAATTACGTACATGCACGGCACCTAACCAGTCAATAGTAGCCTTCATAACCGGGCTTATCCTTGGCTGGACACAATTCTGCGCTCGTCCATTAATACACTAGTGAACCAGCTAAGTGCTTGGTTAGCTTATGTACTGCTCATCTATCTATAGTCACTCTATCAAATACTTGATTAGCTGAAGCCAGTGGTGTGATGTGATTTAATCTATACTAATATTATAAAGCTGAAGAGTTTGTTTGTTTGTTTGTTTGAATGCGCTAATCTCAGAAACTACTGGTTCGAATTGAAAAAAAAATTATGTGTTAGATTGATCATTTATTGAGGAAGGCTTTAGGCTATATAACATCGAGCTGCGACCAATAGGAGCAAAGAAACAATGGAAAATATGTAAAAAACGGGTGGAAACGCGGACGAAGTCGCCGACACAGCTAGTTTAGTATAAATGGCAGCAACAGTTAGGCTTAGGCCGCACTACGGCTAAACCGCTGCGGATTTTAACCGCCTGATTTTATGAGTAAAAAAAAACTAATGGAAGCGGCCGCACTGGCGGTATTTTTCCGTGACTGATTTTAATACCGCGTTTTGTTACAGAATTGTTAGCGGGAAAAAACCGCGCCAAAATTTGTAGTGAAAATTGTGGCTAGTTTCGCGGTTTTTAACCGTAGTGTGTGCGTCTCGGGCGTTTTTGCGGTTTCACGATTTAATAATTATTTTATTCAAATAGCTAATACATATTTGTAATGACTATGTGACATTTAACTTAAGCAATGTATTACACCATTAACTTTCTCAACCGAAAATAGAACCATAATTTTACTAGCGTCAGATTCCACTTGTTCCTACAATTATCGATCAAATGATCGAATTTAAGAAAATTTCTTCGTTAATGTGCAGGTTTGCTCACCAAGTGTTTCCTCTTCCTTTACCACGTGAGTCGCGTAGAAAAAAAGACAAATGACATAACGCTAGCGTCAAACCTAAAAAAAAATCTGTCGCCCAAGCACTCCGAAACAAATGATCAGCGATGATAATTGTCTCCCCCTGATTTCTATTTTCGTTTCAATTAGGCAAAGTGCAAAACGCACCATTTGCTCGTAAACACGAAGCATTGTTGTCACGGCTATATATCACCGAAGCTTCGCCCATTGGGTCTGTATTTTAACATGCTCGTCGCGAAATAACTTCCCCATTACACAAGTAAATATTTTAGCGCCTACAAGTGCTGTTTGTAATGCGTAAACTATATTTACGGCGCCTGAAAAAGTGCGTTGAGAGGGAAAAATATTGTCATGGAAAACTTACGAAGATAAAAAAGGCTTTGCAACGTACCCACGTCCTTTCGGCCTATGCCTAACAAGGAAGTTTGTTGAAGTAAATTAAATACTTTGAATAATGACTGGCTCGGTAGAACAGTGGTTGTTGACCCTGGCAAGCGGTTTCAAGAGTCATGGGTTCGATTCTCACGCCGGACAAAGGTTTTTGTGATGACCATCGGTGTTTTTTCTTTGTTGGGTGTGATTATGTGTATATTTATAAATGTATGTATATAGTCTCTGATGTAGATATAGTATCTACAAGCTTTGCCTACTTCGGGGTCAGATAATCGTGTGTGGAAATGTTCCAAATATTTTTTTTTATATTATAAAGTTACCGATATATAAGTAACATAATAAAGACATACGATGAGCAGGCATGTTATGGTCGTCGCTTGGCATGCAAAAGGTCGCCAGTTCAACCCCGCCACGTACCACTGTGTTTTCATATTCAAAATTCATATTTACGATTATTCGACGCTTTGACGGTGAAGGAAAAACATGGTGAGGAAACCTGCACACTTCGAAGAAATGTTTTTTCTGTCTAGTCGACCAACCCGCACTTGGGCAACGTGGTTGTTGAGTAAGGCCTGATCGCTCTAGTTTAGGGAAGGCAACAGGGTGGACTTAGACGAACTGATGATAATGATGGTTTGATTTTCTTTTTTGGACCGTTTTAACATGTGAACTGTAAAGTGTTTTATAAAACTAAATGTAGTTTAAATTATACAAAGATAATCGCTTTGAAAACACAATTAAGATCAAATGTTTTATCTTAATAAAACATTGAACAAACTCGAACATATTATATTAAGTTAATTATGCCGTAGTTTATAATAGTTATTAACGTTAAAGTGTTTTTTTTAAGCAACAAAACTTCATCAAATGCTAGAACAATGAATAACTTTCATGCCAGCTGCCATTATGAAAATTACAATTTGCCTTCAATTAACTAACACAATTAGCTACCAAATATCAAAAGGATGCACAAAGCTTATTTGCTGTTTATTTTCCTTTACTTTGCTACACAAGTCCTTGATTATGTAGATAGGTCAAAACAACTTTGAGGACGAGGTGAATAGAAGAATTCTGTTGGGTTGGGCAGTAGTGTAGGACGCCCGCCAGGCCAGGTGGTGTGACGATCTGCGCAGTACGGCTGGTAGGAGCTGGATGCGAGTGGCCGAGGATAGAGAGAAGTGGCGTACATTTGGAGAGGCATATGTCCAGCAGTGGACAGGAATGGGCTGATGATGATGATTATGATGATGAATGACAAGTCCTTGTGGCAATCTGACAAGTGAAATAGTACTTTCACCTGACATACAAGGACTTTAACTTAAATGCCAACGTTACATTTTCAGATAATGAAATAAAATTAAATGTTCGAGAAACCTCTAGTAATTACATAAAGTGAAGGTCGTGAATAAATGTCACACGGTGGTCGATGATAAAAATGTAATTACTTGAAAAGTCGGTTGATATTACAAAATGATACGGTGTGCGATCGTATTGGTGACAGACCAACACAATAGTGAAAGATTTCTATTAATATCCTACTACAATTACTTACCTAAAACCATGTACCTTTGTGTTATAATTAAAAAGCGTCGCCAGTTCAAACCCCGCCAGGTACCAATGTGTTTTTCAAATTTAAAATTCATATGTACCATCATTCGACGCTTTAACGGTGAAGGAAAACATCGTGAGGAAACCTGTACACCAAAGAAGAAATTCTAAGGTTGTATAGTCGACCAACCTGCACTTGGCCAGCGTGGTTGACTAAGGCCTTATCGCCATAGTTTAGGGTAGGCCCGTGCCCCAGCAGTGGGGACCTATATGGGCCGATGATGATGATGATGATGATGATGTGATATAATAAGAAAAGCTTACATTTTTTTAATGATAAAAACAACGCACTTAAAAAAATTATCATCAAGTTTTTCGTGTATTCAAAACAAGATTTCTCGTGGAATTCTATTCCGTATTTTCGTAAACCAACTTTTTGCCCCAAGGGATCACAAATGTTAGCAATAAAACATTTCAACTGAGCACATTTAAACTACTAGCCATGTTTTTTATTTTTTTCTCTCAGCTTATTTTATTTTCCTTCTCTTCAAACAAAAAACTTAAATGTAAACGATGGAGCAATAAACTGTAGGTACTGTACTGTTTGAAAAATGATTTCAATAGTGGTAGTGGCTGCTTGCTGTATTACTAACTGATTTTCATTTTATTTCATATACATACAAGTACTGCCCAAAAAAGAAAAGGATTTTCATCAAATCAAAATATTTAGATTAAGGATTAGATAGCAATTATTACGATAAAATATTTAGAGTATTAATGCTAAGAAAAAAATATAGTATTGCGTCCTAACATCTTATCAGAGGCGATGAAAAAGTTAAAGGTCAAGCAAGCAGCTACATAGTTTATCAATGTTACAAAGATAAACGCGAAAAAACAAATTTGTCACAATAATAAATCCATATTTGTCTCCTTAATTCCTCAATAGGGATAGAGTTCGGCCTCATTACAGGTAATTCATCGCTTTTCGAGTCAACGAAATACGCGTAGTAATAAATTACAAATGTTCCCCGCCCCTTGGTATGTAAATCGGCCTCACGGCGACACCTGGTGAGGCTATAAATTATTTAGATATCGCCTTAGATTGTATACTTACGCCTTCATTAATATACAGAAAGAAAAACTCGCCTTGCCTCACACTGCTGTCCTTTGTAATTTATTTACAGTTGGATGTTGTGTAACAAGCGATGGAGTGAATGCGAATGCTGTTTGTCATTTGTAGTTTTTTCTGTCTTTATAATAGACGTATGATAACATAGTATAAAATAAAGTCGCTTTCCTCTGTCTCCCTTTATTCCTATGTATGCCTTACTTTTGTAAAGTACGCAACGAATTTTCATGCGATTTTTTTTTTCAATAGGAATTGAACAGGTTAAAGACTTGCATGTGAAATTCACGAGGGTCACTAGTAAAGTATAAAAAAAATATTGATATAAAATTAATTTTATTTAGAAATAGCATGGAGGTGTTAAAATTTACGTCCATCATTCTTGGTTATGAAGAGTTTTTTTAGATCTCCACTCTATGTTATTTCTGATTGATTTTTTTTACCCCATCGCCGTTAATTTATATTTTTATCAACATAAAAAGTTCGAACGTTAATGGCATGTAACTTTTTCACCGATACTGTATAAATGAAAATTGTTTAACTGTATGCTAGACCAGTACGAAGTTTTGTAATATTATAGCATCTAATTATGAATGGAAAAGTCGATACGTAACTCCATATCTGTTTGATGAACCAGGTTGTTAAATATATTTTTTTATATAACATCACATAGGAAATTACAACTAATTCTACGAAAGCTGGCACGAGGAAAATTCCAGGAAATGGATTAATTACTTTCTTCATCACTGACCGAGGATGTAGTGTAGTATGGCTTTATCGAGTCTGATGTTTGTACATACGAATATGCTTGGGTGGAGGATTTATTGATTCATGTTCATTACTTCAAGTAATGAACGTTAAACGCAATATTTTTATTCGTAAATTTAATTTTTTTTTGTGTTAAGAAAAAAAAAACTTTTTCGTGCTTGGCTAAATGGTGTCTGATTAAGTCAAATATCTATGCACTTTCCAGTTATCGTCTCGGTCATGTAAGATTTTATGAATAAAGTATTAAAATGGCTTAAATTTAGAATCTGAAGTACATTTTGGATAATGATTTTAATTTGTCCATGTGCTAACGAAAAAAAAGGTCTTGAAAGACAGGCAAACGGAAAAAGCTTACGATTTCTCATGTTGGAGTACCGAACTCCATAAAATAGCTGTAAAAAGAACAAATTAATGATGAAATTATCTAATGATGTAATTATTCTTTGCAAGTAACGTAATAATAAGTAACATTGATGAGAAGATTAACAGGAATAAGGAAAAGTCTATTAATACTGAGGTATTAATGTCTCATTAACTTTGTTTCCCCTTACAGTTTCCCCGTTTCAACACAGTACGTATGTTCTTCAACATGAAAACATAGGAGGGTAAAATGAAAAAAAAATGTTTTCTTAGAATACCTCGAGTGAAGCCGGTGATGACAATTTTGATACGTGTTTGAAATAATTATACTTTATACTAATCTTGGTGAGAGCCATCCGCTCCCCCGCTAGTCCGGTGATGATGACGAGGCTACTCCAAGCCATCATCGTATGTCAGTTCGGACTGCTTGCCTCGTGCTTCGCCCTCCTGCAAGACCTCACTTGGAGTCGCCGGCATCGCGGAGACCTACAGCGGAGTTGCCAATCTCAAGAAATATTTTTTGCGACACCGGCCGGATTCGAACCACGGACCCTTAGCGTAAGTGCCCGTACCTCAACAAACAGAGCCACGCACGCTGGGCGCGTTGCGGTCGAAATTACCTACGCTACTGTGAGCCCGCGCCGAGGAATCCGCTGATTCACAGCGCTTACATCTACTGTCCTTGTCTCGCTCCGCTGTGCCTTGCCGCGAACTGTCAACGAGCCTACTTGCTTACATCATACACATTGCGCTTGGATATTTTTGTTGCTTATCTACAGTTGGAGAGATGAATCATTGTAATGCATGTAAAAAGCTTTTGGACGCTAAGGAGTATATGAAATGCCGACTTTGTGTAGGTAAATTCCACATACAGTGTCTTAACATCGACAAAAAGCAATTCATTACGCTTAACAGGGAATATAAATCGACATGGTTATGCCCATCATGTAGCAATGCCAGTCGTCGAGCGCGCTCAAACGACAACACTCCGGTGCGTCAGAGCACCTCTACGATGCCCCCTGAGGACTGCATGAACATGTCCTGCGATTTGACCGAGCCTACCAAGACTCCTCCTTCCGCTTCACCGGCCTCTTCCGATAACACAAAAGCGGAGGTTACCATGGAAAAAATAAGTGCACTCTTAGATCAAAAACTCAGTGCGTCACTCACAGTTTTCATGGATAATTTTCGGAAAGCTATTAGGGAGGATGTCTTGGATATGGTTAGGAGCGAAATAAACTTGGCAATCTCTACAGTCAGAGAAGAGTTCACGGCTACCACTGATTTTATATGCGCAGAACAGAAGTCACTCCAATCGGAAATCAGCAAAACAGCTACAAACTTTCAGCACCTTCAAAAGGATAACGTTCGGCTTCAGGCAGAGATAGTCAAACTTAACGCCCGCCTGGCAGGAATAGAAAAGATCTCCCGCAGCTGCAACCTGGAACTGCAGGCCGTTCCCGAACATAAAAATGAAAACGTCGTTACGCATTTTAAAAAACTCTGCGAAGTGGTGAAGATTCCCATAGATGACGGGCAAATCAGTGCCTGTCGTAGAGTTGCCAAATTCGACGTCAACTCCAAGAGGCCGCGTAATATTGTGGTGACGCTCTCTTCGCCGCGGATCAGGGACTCTGTCCTGTCGGCCACGCACAGACACATAAAAGCTCAATCTGGCCGCGGCTTAGTAGCTTCAGACCTCGGCATGCCTGGCCAAACTTGCAGAATTTTCGTCACAGAGCACCTCTCCCCTGAACAAAAATCATTGCATGCTGCGACAAGAATGGCGGCAAAAGAACGTGGTTTTAAGTACGTATGGATAAGGTACGGACAAATCTACGTACGTAAGGATGACTCAGCGGGCGCTATTCTGGTGAAAAACTTGGACTCACTCAGTAAATTGAACTAATTTGTAGTTTAATTATAGTTTTAATTTGTTATATATAGCTTTGTAATTGGTATATTATTTTAATTTATAATGTATAGTGTGTTTTATCAAAACTTGGGGCGTGCTAGGTCTAAAATTAATGATATATATTTGAATATCCTAATTAATGATTATGATTTAATTTGTTTAACTGAAACTAACTTTGATGGCGGCATATATGATTATGAATTTATTGACGATCGCTACACTGTATTTAGAAGAGATCGCGAAACCTCTCACTCTGCTAAGCAGAGCGGCGGCGGTGTCCTCATAGCGGTCAAAAATCATATAAGTGTTTTAAGAAAATCCTGTTGGGAGGGTGGGGTCGAGGACATCTGGTTATCCCTGCCGTCGTCTTCGTCTTCTCAACCCGCGATTCACATATGTCTGTGCTACCTACCTCCCGATCTGCCACTTTCTGATCTCTTTAACTTTTATAAGGGTTGTCAAAGTGTAATGCTTAATTCCAATTCAGAAGATACGTTTTTACTTCTTGGTGACTTTAATACACCTAACATCACCTGGGAAAGACGGCTTAATACTTTATTACCAACCAACCCCCAAGATCATAAAGCTGTTTTACTCTTGGAAACTATTCATATGTGCAATCTAACTCAATTTAATACTATTCCTAATCTACACAACCGTTTTTTGGATTTAGTTTTCGCTACTCTTCCAATTACCTCCATCTCTATAACCGAAACGGAACCTCTTTGCAGTGTAGATCACCATCACTTAGCATATCATATAGTAATATCTAATCTAATTAAGGACAAACCTATGAAACCAAACAAGAAAGTAAAATTTAACTTTAGGAAATGCGACTACTCAAGCTTAAAGTGTGATTTAAAAGGTATCGATTGGGTGAGCCTACTTTCTAGTAACGATGTCGATGAATGTGTTAATTTGTTTTACTCCAAAATCAATGAAATTATACCTAAACACACGCCAATAGCTAAAGGTAACACCTCACTATACCCTAGTTGGTACAATCAATCATTGATACGTAGCATTAAGGAAAAGAACCGGTTTCACAAACGCTACAAAAAATATAACAACCCTCGCGACTATGACACTTTTGCTTTACTTCGTACACGATGTAAAAAACTTATAAACCACTGCCATAGTCTATATTTAAACACTATAGAGGTTTCCCTTAAAGATAATCCCAAAGTATTTTGGAGGTACGTCAATGGTAAGAAAGGCAATGTCACGATTCCCCAAAGAATGACGCACAACGATCACTCGGCCTCAGATGGTCAGAGTATTTGCGAGCTTTTTTCCGAATATTTTGGGTCAGTCTATACACCTGTTACTTCTCCTTCTAAAAATTTTTCTGACGCTTTGGACCTACCACCTTTAAACCACTCCACGCTCCATAACTTCTTATTTAAAGAAGCTGCAATTGTTAGCAAACTAAAAAGCTTAGATGGGCGCAAGGGATCTGGACCTGATGATGTTCCTCCCATTTTCTTAAAGAACTGTTGCGAGGTTCTCTCATTACCCTTAACGCTACTGTTTAACAAATCTCTGAGCTGTGGGGTTTTCCCTTCTCAATGGAAGATTGCCAATATAATTCCTATTCATAAGTCAGGAAAAAACATCCGTCTCCAATTATCGGCCGATTAGTATTTTGTCATGCATTGCCAAAATTTTCGAATCGCTAGTTTACGATCCTCTTTATCAACATTTAAGCAAACACATATCCTTTAAACAGCACGGTTTTGTTAAAAAGAGGTCAACTTTAACCAACCTATTAGAGTACAAGAACTACTTATGTCACGTTTTTGCTTCTGGAGGCCAAGTGGACTCCATATACCTGGACTTCAGCAAAGCTTTCGACAAGGTTGACCACTCTTTACTCTGTCATAAACTTGCGTACTACGGTATACATGGAAGCCTCTTGCGATGGTTAATATCCTACCTATGCAACAGAACTCAGCTGGTAACAGTTAAAGGTTTCTCATCTTCTTCTATATCGGTAACATCCGGAGTTCCACAGGGATCCCACTTAGGGCCGCTTCTATTTGTAGTTTTTATAGATGATTTAGTTGATCGTCTGTCTTGTCCTTCTTTACTGTATGCTGATGACCTCAAGCTGTTCACGAACGTTACTGAAACGTCACAATCCTCAAAACTTCAAAACGATCTTGACACAATCTCTGACTGGTGCACTTCCAATAAAATGTGTCTCAATGTAAGTAAATGCTGTATCATCTCCTTCACCAGAAAGAAAAGCAGACTTAATTACCGGTACCACATTAAAAATGAGACACTTGGCAGGAAAGACTTGGTGCGTGACCTAGGGGTATATTTTGATGAACAGCTAACCTTTCGTCCACATTATGACCACATACTGGGTAAGAGTCGCAGGCTGCTCGGGTTCATAATGAGATCGACAAAAGCTTTCCGTAACCCAAAGAGTATCTTGTACCTTTTTATAGTCTTGTTCGAAGCGTTCTGGAGTATTGCTGCCCAATCTGGTCTCCTTTCTTTAATATACATATTAATAACATAGAAAGAATACAGAAAAAAATCTTGAAGTTCATCTCTTTTAAATTCAATCTTGGCCGGTCTTTTAGTCAATACCGCGACTTATTGAAAAAATTTGACTTAGTCAGCCTCAAGGCGCGGCGTAAAAGATACGACTTACTCTATCTGCACAAAATCGTGCACTCTGCCGTTGACGCTCCAGACCTGGTCTCATTTTTGAGCATAAACACCTGGTACAGATCCCGACACCCAAAAGCTTTCGCAATTCAGGTTTGTAAAAATAACACCTCCTTTTACAATCCGTTGGTGAGAATGTGCCGCGAATATAACGACATGGTTCAACAATATGGTGGATACGTAGACATAGACATTTTCAACGCAAATTTTCTACGTTTTAAAAAAACTATTTCAAATGTAATTATGACGGACATGTCCTCTTCACTCACTCAACCCACAGGATAAAAATTAATCATGATGAAATGTATGCCTCTAATTGTTTCTGTTTTACATGTACATATTATAATGTATGTATTTATATATATATATATATATATTTTTTTTAGTGATATCTATTTGATTTTTGGTCTTTTTTTTTTTTTGTGTTCTGCACCTTAAAACTAATATATTGTATTTGTAAGTTTATTTAATAATAAGTTCTTTTTCGTAACCATACTGAAACATGTTGTGTATGCAATCTATGGTTTACTGTCTAGCATATTTCATTTATTAAGATTTAAGTTAACATGTATCCGACTGTAATCTGTCTGCGTACCTATTATAAATAAATAAATAAATAAATAAATAAATAGATAAAACAAAGGAGAACACCCGATTCCATACAAACTTGGGCCCAACGTTACAAAGCTGAAAGTTGGCCATCAGACAAAGCATATAAAAGGTTTCCATGAGACGAATTTTCATGTTGATCCGCAATGGCCAAATCACTAAAAAATACAGTGAATATTTTTGAGGTTATCTGTTTTTCTATTATGAAAGAAAGCTTGTAGGGTGTTTATTTTTTAAGTTTTGCATTACAGATTGTGTACAGTACAGATAAAGTGGTAAAATGGTATCAAGACATAGGCTATATGTCATCTATATTGGTCAGGTAACCTTGCAGGTGTCCGTGAAATATGATTTTGTGATATGTTAGGTTGCTGGGGAATTCTGAAAATTAATAACAGAAGATTAACAACATATATTCCCAAGCGTCGTTGACGGCGCAAATGCCCGGTCAACCCTGCGCCCCACTGCACCGCGCACACACGCAAGCACGCTACATAGTAGGTAATGAGAATAAATCTATGGATATTGCAATCATTCGTCAAAGTCTTATATCTTAGACATTCTCCTGGGTGTCAGTCTCCTCCTCATTTATCCTGGGTGGGATTCGAACCCATGACCCTTGGTTTAGAAGCCAGAATTCACTAGCAACTGCTCCATCGAGCCAGTCAACTATAAAACCAATTTATTAGATATTTCATTAAAGTGAATAATGAACTAGGTAACTCTAAATGCATATTTGCTTATGGCTGGACAGAGCAGTTCAGTATAAAAAAATAAATGTAACAAAAGCAGGTCATTACAAAATAATAATAAATAATTTTATTCATCCTTATCATCATAATACATCTAAAAAAAAATAGCATCTAAAAACTGTGCGTCTTCTTCTTCTTCTTCAGCCCTGTATCACCCATTGTTGGGTATAGGCCTCTTAATGTGCTTTCCATTTGACCCGGTCTTTTGCTGCTCGCATCCAGGTCTTGCCCAATATTTTTGTGGTATCGTCGGCCCAGCGCATAGGTGGTTTCCCAACGTTTCTCCGTCCGAGTCTAGGTCTCCATTCGGCAATTCTGCGTGCCTATCTGCCATCCTCTCTTCTGCACATATGTCCGGCCCGTCTCCACTTCAACTTCGTCACAATCGATGTAATGTCCGTGACTCCGGTACGTCTCCGAATGATAGTATTTCGGATACGATCTAAATAAATATGATAAATAATAAAACATTTTAATTATTTAACGGCGTCGGGGAGGCCGGCGGCGACATCAGAGGGTCATTATCGTTAGGTTCACTACTCTTCATTCTGTGGGCTGCGTAGGGTCTTCAGGCAATGAATAACACCACATACAATAGTTACAGTTTTATTCTTGTTCGGCGATCGTAAGTTCACATCAACGAAATAACATTATGGTCAATATAATCACGATAACTAATACTGCCCGGTCACCAGACAAGTCCCGGAGACGACCTATCGAATCTGAATCCAAATCGTAACCGTCCTCTCAACTCCATTAATTCATGAGCTCCAACATAATCCAAATCATAAAACAAAATACGTCGGGCCATGTCCAAACGAATTCGACTGTCACTTTTGACAGTCGCGTTTGAGTGACCGGCCAGTATTATTCGAAAGCAACAAACAGTGTTTCATAAATCAAGCTAAGCTAAACTCCTTGTTACATAGCACCGTATAGTGAACTTCACTCGCTCGCTCGGGCTCCCGCTATCCTACACGGCCATTCTGACGTTTCACCCGTCCTCGGGTGTTGTACCTGAGAACAAAATGAAACCAAAAGAGTAAACCGTTCGGCTATCCCGGCTAAAACTTATTCAAGAGCTTCTGCTTGCAAAATTTCACTTTACTTAACATTGAAATGTTTGACCGACAAGTTCCCAAGTTCAAATCTGCAACTAAGGCATTACTCATCATATCCAATTCAATAATAACACAAGTCTAGACACACACCACCCTTGACGATTACAATACTCTATTCCATGTCTCAATCTCATATCTCTCTATTCAAAGTCCGGACAAATGTTTTAGTTCGATCAGCATGCAGTGATCAATTAAGACCAGCTTACTGCATCGAGCAACACCGTCCCTCCCACTTTGAAATAAGTCTCATAGATTCCAACCAAGTGCGTCCCTTCGACCAGTCATGTAAGTAACTCACAGACTAGACCGGACAACACCAGTGCGTCCCTTCGACCAGTCTGGACCGGACAACAACAGTGCGTCCCTTCGACCAGACTGGACCGGACAACACCTCTGCGTCCCTTCGACCAGACTGGACCGGACAACATCTCTGCGTCCCTTCGACCAGTCTGGACCGGACAACATCTGTGCGTCCCTTCGACCAGGCTGGACCGGACAACATCTCTGCGTCCCTTCGACCAACCCGGACCGGACAACACATACACAACTACTATCCAGTCCATCGGATACCCGTACCATCAACATGTGTCATTAAATGAACCAACAATCATCATCATCGTCAACAAAGTCATTATCATCAGCATTGTCAAACTATTTGGGAACCTATCGTTCTATTAGAATTCAATTTCAAAAATTATCAATCCCATTTTATGGGGAAATCCAAAACCAAAACTTCAATTACTTTAAAAGGGTCTTTAAACTTAGGGTTTAACTTGGTCTGATTTCTTTCCTCATTTTCATATTGTACGTACATAAAATCACGCCTTTTTCCCAGAGGGGTAGGCAGAGATCACTTCCTGCCATGTGTTACGGTCCTGGCACACCACTTTCGCTTCATCCACATTCATCAACCTCTTCATGCACGCTCGTCGATTACGGGTACTTTGATTTGACCTTTCTTTAAGATTTGACCTATTTGGTCATGAAAGGTCTTTCTTGGTCTTCCCCTGTCGACATTTCCCATTACACCCTCATATACCCTTCGTTAATCATCTTTCACTCATCCTCTCAACATGACCAAACCATCTAAGCATACCTTAGTCACTACATCTTCTTTCACACCACAACGTTCTCTAATTATTTCGTTTCTTATTCTATCACTTAGTTTTACTCCTAGCATACTTCTAAGTACCCGCATCTCCACTGCATTTATCCTACTCGTGCTGCTTCTGCCATACCTATCTTTCGCTTCCGTACATTAGTGTCGGGACCAACACCCCCCCTATGAACCGCCAGACGTGCCTTTTTGGACACTTTCTGACTGCTCACACAGGTGTGCAGCGCTCCGTTCACCATGTTACCAGCATTAACTCTGCTTTCAATATCGCTATCACACTTACCATCTCTTGTGAGCTTGGATCCCAAATATACAAATTCTTTCACTAGTTCTACTTTTTCACTTCCAACCATAACATCGCAAACTGTCATATCATCACCTTTTTCGAAAACCATGACTTTCGTCTTACTGACATTCGCATTTATTCCTTTCCCTTTTAAAGATTCATATAGAACAGTCATCATATCCTGCAACTCCGCAGCCGATGAAGCAAGAAGGACTTGATCATCAGCGTAACGGAGACACTGGACGATTGACTCATTCATTCTCAAACCTTTCTCAGACTCTCTCAGACTAGTCAAGCAACTATCTAAGAATAGGTCGAACAGCCATGGTGACGCTACACATCCCTGTCAAACACCTTTTTCGATGTTTAACCAATCAGTGCATGCCCCATTCATTCTCCTCGTTTATCCCCGTTTATATTCCTTTCTTGCTTCACTCATATCATCATTCGTCGATTTTTGCATTCGGAGATTAGCTTTGATTGCTAACCAGTCCTGCCAAGCCTTTCTTTCTATTTACAACATCTTATCCTACACGGCTTATCCTACACGGATCACATCTTGTACGCTTTTATCCATCCATACCTTTCTATCACTCTTTCCATTTCTCCTTTTAGATTTCCCACATGCTTCTGTGGCAACATTGTCTCATTTTCAAGGACAAACATAACGTTCAGAGACCACTACATACTGTGTCTCAACATCATCATCATCATCAGCCCATATACGTCCCCACTGCTGGGGCACGGGCCTACCCTAAACTAGGGCGATATCTCAGGGTCTCAACATCACACTACCGTTAATTGACCACAATGAATGTCTGAAGTCCAAATATAAAAACAATGCACCTGAAGTAAGATATCCTCTCAGCATCTGTCTTGCGTTCATGGTATAAGAAGTTTGTTGCTCCCCTTGCGGCTTAGTAGCCGCCTGTTGTCCTGCAGCTCAATTCCCAGCTGTTTCCACAGATATCTGGAGTACAAGGCATGGCATCTGAAACAAAGATTTCTCACAGTAGACAACTGACTGGTAAAGCGTTAAGAATCACCGTTCAATTACCTATCTTAATTGAAGTGAAACCAACAATTAATCATTATTAATTGCTTTCTAACGACAAGCGAGCTTTTTTTTTTTGCTGTGACATTTTTATTGTCTCATATTGGTTTAACGGCCTTGACAAAAATCATACAGCCAAATCTTCAGTTTAATGTTTTTTTTTTTTTTTTACTAATTTTAACTAGCACACACACACACACACACAGATTCACACTCCCTGTTTTTCTAAGCTGTCAGTAGCCACCACAAGTTGCCTGAGGTCTAAAACTTCAGCACTTAGTGGCATCAGGCACATAATAGGTAGCTAGGCATTTCACATAATCTTTCACACGTTTCATGTGGCTACTAGTAATTTACCAAAACACTATTTTGACCGTTACTATAATGAGAGATATCTGCATTGAAACCGACTATAAGGCGTCTGACTGATTTCAGCCATAGCGGCCGATCTCAAATTGAGATCAGCCAAGTGCGCAGGACATATTATAGTGCACAAGTGTGCGCGCAAACACAAGTGCACTCTCTATTCCCTTATTCTCATAATTCGGTGAGACAGCAATCCGACATGACCGATGCGAGATCGGGCGCAGGACCACCGGCCCAACGTGCCCTCCGAGGCACGTGCCTTCAACCGCCAACTTCCCAACTCCGGGCTGAGCAATTTCTTTACAGAAAAGCTCATACAAATTCTACCCGACCCTGGACTCAAACCGGGGTCCTCTTGGACCTAATGCAGAACTTGCTTCCAATAGACCAACGAGGCAGTTGAAACCGGCTATATTGACTCTTCAATAAAATCACAACAGTATGAAAAAGACTCACAATTATTCAGCGAATGATCCCATGGTTTGCTTACAAAGCAATATCCACTCGACGCTGGCTGGGCACGTTGGTTGAGGCACCGTAGTTTGCCAATCCCTGGCCGCCGTTGGTTGCACGACGACGACTTGATGCGTAGTGTCCCTTGCCACCACATTTGAAGCATGTCACATCCTGCTTTTCACGTCTGGTGGTAGTTGCAGGCACCGTCGAGGGGCCGCGGTTGGTACGCTTCTTATCAGGTCACTTGCCAATTCGCCGATAGTGAAGTCATCAGACAGGAAGCGCAAACGGCGAATATTCGCCCTCCTTTAGACGGTCATTTTGCAGGTTAATAAGTGTAGCAGCTGACGTCTCAATGCAGCGATACAGAAGTCAACGGTGTCATACTAAGCACGCAGGTGGTTGTTAGACTTGTCCGGGTCAAATTCGGGCAGTGAAATCTCATCCACCGATGCAGTAGGCTTGATTGCATCGATTAGGCTCATCATATTGTAATTCTGCGACTCCAAGCACACGCAGGAAAGATTCATCTAATCCGGGTACACTCGTGGTGTTTCTTCTAGCCCGAAGTGAATCCCACTTCTGATAACGGCGTCGGGGAGGCCGGCGGCGACATCAGAGGGTCATTGCTATCGTTAGGTTCACTACTCTTCATTCTGTGGGCTGCGTAGGGTCTTCAGGCAATGAATAACACCACATACAATAGTTACAGTTTTATTCTTGTTCAGCGATCGTAAGTTAACATCAACGAAATAACATTATGGTCGATATAATCACGATAACCAATACTGCCCGGTCACCAGACAAGTCCCGGAGACGACCTATCGAATCTGAATCCAAATCGTAACCGTCCTCTCAACTCCATTATTTCATGAGGTCCAACATAATCCAAATCATAAAACAAAATACGTCGGGCCATGTCCAAACGAATTCGACTGTCACTTTTGACAGTTGCGTTTGAGTGACCGGCCAGTATTATTCGAATGCAACAAACAGTGTTTCATAAATCAAGCTAAGTTAAACTCCTTGTTACATAGCACCGTATAGTGAACTTCACTCGCTCGCTCGGGCTCCCGCTATCCTACATATTAATCGACATCAATCAAATCGATCAATGTCATAAGTAGATTCTGTTTACTATACACTCTGGATAGATTTCTGTATCACGTTTGCGAAGATAGCTACGTTGTTAATAAATAATATAAATGAACGTTTACAAAACCAGTAACATAAGGAGAATAAAAAAATCTGCTTTTTTCCCTGTTGGCCATTGCTGTTTTGGCTAAGATTTCTATAAGTTAACTTACAAAAATAGACCGATTTTTTTTATATAATTTAATCCTGTAACGTTGGGCCCAAAATGGTGGTTCTCCTTTAGGTAAGGTAAGTTAAGTTAAGAGTATTTGTTCGTTCTTTTTCGTTCTCTCTTCCTTACTAAAATGGGTCCTTTTGCGAGAATATCCGCAGATAATAATCCAAAGTAAGTATATAATTCACTCCAAGTACCGTTTAAAGGTCAAATGCCAAAGTGAATCAAACGATCACACGCTTCGGCCGGGGATGGCCGCTCCGACCTAGTTCACAACAACCACCACAAGTATGCCTGTGGTTTGCTACTTCAAAACTTTCTGCAAATCAACTGTGGAAAGGTCCTTTCGATTTGTCCTTGATTGAGTTTTTTTTTTCCATATTTGATGGGTGTCAGAATTATGTACGTATATCAGTTGTTTTAGTTAATGTCAGAATTCGTCTCAACTAGTGATAAAATTTAAAAGTTATTTGGATACTGTATTGTGTTGAAAATTATTTCAGATTGACTTTCTGCACTCGACTCCGTCATCCAAAGTAAGTTAAGAAGTAGGTGTAAGTTTTTTTCAAACTCTAGACTAACTACATGATGAATAAAATTTTAATCGGTTCAGTGGCATGAGGACGCGCAGACAGTGAATTTCACATTTATAATATTAGTAAGGATCTGTGTATGTGTATCATGAAATTATTCGAATGAAATATTATTGTCAAATATTTCTCATAACGATGAAAGTAGGATTTACTCAATACAGATAGGGTAAAAAGCACAAGGATTTGCTGTGAGATTTAAAAAGGCTTTTTTTTAATACGATACAGAAATAAATTTTAGGAAAATATAAAACATCGGTTAAGTTCACATTTCAAACGATTGCTAATACAAGAAATAACAAATCATAAAACAAAACAATAGAAATGGAAAACTTAAGGGGAGTTGGATTTGTACTTAATTTTACATTTTTAAGATAATATAAAAGAAATCATATGAGCTACACGCATATTACTTTTGACCTTATCAGATATTACGCATATATTATTATAGGTAAAATGAATCAAACTAAAAGTTGATGTCAAGGTACAGGCCGAGTCCGGCGAATAATGGAAATCTCCATCGATAACACAAAAGCTCTCAAATGAGATAGATGGATAGAAATATAGAATCGCGACTGGATAAAATATTTCGTAACCGAACGTAAAGACTATCTGCGAGCCCTCTAATCAAAGAAGAACGCAGAAAATGTGGGTTCTTACTCTAGTATTTTTATTCGGTAAATTTGCCCTGTCTTACACAAAAGGAAGTTTCTCTAAAGCACTTACTTAATTGAACGTTTTGAATCGTCTAAGAAACAATGGCGAGCACAAATTTTAAAAGCTCATTGTATTGGCTTGTGCGCGACAAAGATTGTATTGGGAGCTGGATTTTCATTTTTATTTCGACTTATCTTCTAAGATAGGTATTATACATTAAAAATCCTCTTGCCCCTCGGGTCTTGTACAGAGTGGACGTGTGTAGTTTTGCTTCAAATGTTATTTAACTGAATTAGTTGTTTTCTCGGCCTGCGTCGAGTGATTGTCGATTGGGTGGGTGCTGCGCCCCTGAGTCTCCGGAGTCCCCTGGCGTCGCGTCGCGGATTGCTGTTGGTGTCTGTGGTGACTTTTTGTGTTCTACTTGGATTTGAACCGGGTGCCGCCCGCCGGCCGCGGTTTGGTTCCGCGTCTGTTGCGACTGAGCTACGAGAGCAGTGAAGCGGCGCGGCGAAATTACTTACCTTGTTCATCCCAAGTGCCGATTTCATCGAAATCACTAACATATGGCTTATTTCGCAAGTTCTCCTAAGTACTGAGCTGGCATAGTGTGCGGAGGCTTGAGTTACGCACGCTTAATAACGAGAAGTTGGAGGTTCAATCCTGGCCAGGAAAACTTTTTGCATTTTTTTTTTTTTTTTTGCTTTTATAATTGTTGGCACAAGTGATTATGGCGTCTCATGGTGTAGAATGTGGTGGATGCAAAAGAGAAATTCGAGTAAATGATTTTTATTTACAATGCTCTATGTGCACAGATAAATATCACAATGAGTGCCTAAATATAACTGCCCAGGATTACTCTCGCCTCAAGGATAAACACAAGGCTGTTTGGAAATGTCCCTCCTGTAGCAATATCACGAACAGGAAGAAATCAAATGCTAACACACCTGTACGCCAAACACAGCTGCCTATCTATAATAAGGAATCCCTGGATATGTCCTTTGACAGCGAAATCCAACAGGATGTTGCTAAACCTGGTAGTTGCAGTTGCTCAACGCCGCCTATGCATGTACCCTTTGCTTCATCTACTAATAAGGAACGGCAGAACTTCATAACACAAAATGATATGTTTAATTTTACCCAAGATCTAAAAAGCACTCTTGATTCGTGGCGTATCAGCATGGAAGCAAGTATGTCCAAAATAAGTGATGACATCAAGAATACGCTGTCTAATATTCAAAAGGATGTGAACTCTCTCCGTATGGAACAAATAAACCTGAAGCAAGACATTGCCGGTCTGACGAACGATGTTTCAGAATTGAAAATCTCTGCACAATTTCATGCCGGGGAAAGTGAGGATCTCAAAAAACATGTTGCCCAACTTTCGAGCAAAGTACAAGTGGCGGATAATTTCCATAATAGAGTTCATTCTTTAGAAAATAAAATAGATACACTTGAACAACAGGCCAGACAATGTAATCTAGAGATCAGCAATGTTCCTGAAAAAAGAAATGAAAATCTGGTGTTGATTCTAGAGTCTATTGGAAAGTGTATCAATTATCCAATACCGCAAAATGACATCGTGTCTATTCATCGCGTCCCTCATGCCAATAAGGAAAATAATAACCCAAAAAACATTGTTGCGAAAGTCACCTCAAGATTTAGTCGTGATAATATCCTGAGCGCCTTCCGCAAGT
Organism: Maruca vitrata; assembly: GCA_039566165.1. NCBI lineage: Eukaryota > Metazoa > Arthropoda > Insecta > Lepidoptera > Crambidae > Maruca > Maruca vitrata. The sequence goes on along the minus strand of CM076917.1, from coordinate 11,059,451 downwards.
GCAAGGAACTTAAATCGGATCGTGTGGGAATCTCAGGCGCACCCCAGCGCATTTATATGAATGAGCACCTTACACTTAATAGGAAACATTTATTTCGTCAATGCAGAGAAGCCGCTCGTAAAAACAACTTTAAATATGTCTGGGTCAAGAATGCCACAATCCTTGTACGCGAGTCTGACGCAGCACCGGCGATTGCAATTAGGTCCACTGAGGATATTGACAAAATTATATCAAAACGCCGTCAAACTACTTCCACGCTCAATTAGTAACTGCAACTTACAGGGCCTTATTTTTTACTATAAAAATGTAAATTCATTAAATGATAATCTGAAGCTTGTTGAATTCGTGGATTGTGGGGCCGTACGCGAGGTGGCATTGTCATTAAATTATGAAAATAACTTTTTACCGGTTATACCAATTTCTTTCATTGATATGTATCAAGAATTAAAATACAATATTTTTTCTTTGTATTCTTTAGTTGTGAAGTTATCGTGCCGAAGGAATATTAATGTGACTCATTTTCTTTTTACAACTTGTTTTAAATCAATATGTATTTATTATTTACTCGGAATCTCTTATGGATAAAAATATATCAATATATTATCAGAATTGTCGCGGAATCCGTACAAAAATCCATACCTTATACATGAACATTCTTTCTGCATCTTATGATATCATAGTTTTGACTGAGACCTGGCTGGTTCCAGAAATTATTGACACTGAATTGGCTGACAGCCGTTATCTAGTGTTCAGATGTGACCGCGATCGCCTTGCTACGAAAAAAGGGAGGGTGGTGGAGTTTTAATAGCAGTTCGTAAAGAACTAAAGCCCATTAGAATGGTTTCTAATTTCGACCCTTCTACATTTGAACAAGTTTTACTAACACTGATGGCTTCTACCCCCGCGAAAAAACATATTATCAGTGCCACAGATACACTTTTATCGGACCTTGCCGCTCAAGAAGCGGTTGACGTTTTCTACAATAATATAAATAAAATCATTAATAAACATGTTCCAATAAGGCGCGCTAGATCATCCCACTTCCCGACCTGGTTTAACTCCTCCCTAATCCATATATTTAAAAATAAGGAACGTTCTTGGTGCAAATGGAAGAAATACAAAAACATATCTGACTATGAAACCTTTTCTATATATCGTAGCAGGTTTAAAGCTCAATGTGCTAAATTGTATAAAGAATACATTAATACTGTAGAAGATAGTATCACTCATAATGTAAAATATTTTTGGTCTTACATAAAAAATCGCAACAAACAAGGAAATATACCTTCCAACATGTATTATTTAAGTACACATTCAGATAATCCCACAGATATATGCAACCTTTTTCTGATTTCTTTTATTCTGTATATGAACAAAGCTCATTCGACCCCAAAAAATGGCACCAAGAACCACGACATGATTACCATCATAATAGCAATATTCTTTCAAACATTCATATATCCTGCAACGCCATTCTTAGAGCCTTAAAAGCTCTCGACATCACTAAAGGATCCGGTCCTGATGGTATTCCCCCAGTATTCTTTAAGTCGTCTCCGGCACTTTGCAGGCCTCTTTATATTATTTATAATAAATGCCTACAAGAAGGCGTCTTCCCTCTTATATGGAAACGTGCCAACATTGCACCAATTTTCAAGTCAGGGAATAACCATAATATCGAGAACTATCGACCAATCTCTATACTTCCTGTACTCTCGAAGACCTTTGAACGGCTTATACACGGGGAAGTTTATCCGACTCTCCATAGACTCCTGCTCCAAGAACAACATGGCTTTGTTAAATTGCGCTCAACTACTACTAACCTTACTTTGTTTACCAATTATGTATTTCGCAATATGGATGCTCAAATTCAAGTTGATGCCGTGTACACAGACTTCCAAAAGCCTTCGATAAGGTTGATCACAGACTTCTAATGGAAAAGCTAGCATTCAATGGAATTCGGGGTAACTTATTGCGCTGGTTTGGATCGTATATTAGTAACAGAACTCAACTCGTTGTTTTGAATGGATATCAGTCGGAACTAGTCACCGTAACATCAGGCGTGCCACAGGGTTCTATTCTTGGACCCTTACTTTTTCTACTGTACGTTAACGATATCTCCAAATGTTTTTCACATTCTAAATTTCTACTGTATGCAGATGATTTGAAAATATATAGGAGCATCCATTCCTTAGATGACTGTATCCTGTTGCAAGCAGACCTTAATAGGCTTGCTGAATATTGTGCACATAATAAGCTGTTCCTTAGCCTACCTAAATGTGCCTGTATTAGCTTCACTAAAAAGACAAACACGGCATGTTTTGATTATTCTCTTAACAATGTAAAGCTTTGCAGAGTCCAACAAATAAAAGACTTGGGAACTATACTCGACTCAAAAACTCCATTTGGATGTCCATGTAAATGCAATAGTTAACAAAGCCTTCAAAATGTACGGTTTTGTCACTAGGTCCACCATTATGTTCCGTAAACAAAAAACATTTCTTGCACTATATAGGTCACTAGTCAGGTCACAGTTGGAGTATGCTATCCCAGTCTGGAATCCACACTATAAGAAATATAACGCAATGATCGAAAGGATTCAACGGAAATTTCTTCTTAAAACGAATTACTGCTGCCGCCGCTCGCGTCTGCCCTACGATCAACTACTACAAAAGTACAACCTAATGAGTCTCGAATCACGGCGTCTCCTTCTCTCAGTAATGTTCTTGTACAACGTGATGAATAACAGGATAGATTGTATGGAGATTTTTAACCAGTTATTGTTTACGGTACCCAGAAATTGTGTTAATAGGCGTCCCTGCCATACCTTCTTCACGGATAGGTGCAGGACGCGCGCTGGTGAACGAGCCCCTTTTACAAGATTGTTACAAATATACAACAAACACTTTAATAATTTAGACTTCTCTATAAGCCCTGGTGTTTTCAAAAAACGAGCCATAGATATTTTACAGCATAGAAACAACTGATTTGCCACAGCCATAGTCAACTATAATTATGTATTTTGATTTGTATTTATTGTTTATATATTGACTTTCTTTGTAAGCTACACTGATCTTTTCTATATTAATCTGTGAACATCGCCGTTGGTTATGCATTTAATTTATTTGTATGTAACTATAATTATTTGTTTCTTATGTAATGTGTAACTGTTTGTTGTTCCTAATAAAATAAAATAAAAATAAAAATAAAATAAAAACTTTATTTAGATTTATTATTTTATTTTGATCACTTTACTGCAACACATAACTTTTTGATGATTATTGATTATCATTACCGATGAAGTTTAATGTATAGATTTGTTTCAAACAAAATACCTGAAATTTACAATACGAGGTCTTCATAACTTAAGTTAGGAGACTTGTGAATAGTTTTTTTTATAAAGGCTATAAGCTTAAGTATCTATATAATGGACCCCCTTTGATTAGTAGTAAGCAAACATATTTGGAAAATCCAAGACACTGTATTAGCTTACAAAAGATTCGAGTCAATCAACATAACCATAACTACGCCAGCCCTCAAAACACTCCTCTACGGGCCACTTCCGTTCAATAAAGATATCCAACTACCTTTTGATCCCGCGAAAATCCGCTACAACGTATCAATCATGCCCCCAGTTACCGGGTAATACCAATCGGAAGGCGGTTAGTGCCGCGGCCGGTATTGCCTCCCAGCAAACACAGTTGCAATAAACCCGAGACACAACCCTCCACTGTCTTAATAGTGCTTTATCCGTTACACATGTCGCTTTGTGGCCCCGACTCTTTGCTCGTTCAACTGCATTTTATTTAGACTCGGATATTGGGAGTTTACGTCTTTGAAGGAGTCGCTAAAGATCGGTACGAGAATCTGATGTATATTGCTGTTTGGCGAAAGGTTACGCTCGGTTTCGCGTTGTCTACTACCAATTTGAAAGTGCATTGGATTCTTAGTACTTAGTACAAAAACACATTTTCATGTAAATTGTTGCCAAAACGAGATAATATGACGCGCAATGCTAAAAGTTCAAAGTGTTCGTTCATCAGACTTTATGCTTACTATTTTACACTAAGTATACTTAATACTCATAGTACATGGATGTTCACAGTCAGAATATGTAACTCGGCTATTTCGCTATATAAACGAGCAGTTACATTAGCGTAAGGTGAAAAAATCTGAAATGAAAATAAATCCACTGTTAATCACATTTCTGTTACAAAAGTTCTTGTGGTAAACGAGCTTTTCATAAGAATTCGTTCAAAAGTGTTCCTCGTGATTTTTTTTTCAGAACAGAATATAAGTGTTTAAGAAATAGTTACCAGTAGATGAAAAACGTTCAAAAACCATATGATACCTTTTTCAACATTCCTGGACTCAAATAAAGCCGTTATAATAGTATTGATCTTTGGAGCATTGTATATTTCCATCGTAATTCTAATCTGCTAAAAACTTTTGAATGGAGGTGGTTACATTTAAAATAATGCAGTGCTTATCAATAATCAATCAATCAAATCAATCAATCAATCTTAAATCCCTCTATCTATTAAAAATAACCACATCGAAATCTGTTGCGTTGTTAAAAATATTTAAGCATACGTAGAGATATAGGAATAGAGAAAGCGACTTTGTTTTATACTACATATTACGTAGTGATGTGATAACTGTAATGATACAATTTATAACAAACGATAACTGTACTGCAATTACATATATCAATTAACAGACACAATTCTGATACTGACATCAATTCAGATTACAGATATCAATTCTGAATTAATAACTCGATCATCGACAAATAACATTCTTAACCATAGATAACACATTATATTTTAATAAAAGATAGACATTTAAGACTGCCTTTAAATTGTATATGATTAAAGAATCAAAGACGAAACATCTGTTCAATAAAGTTCTATTCTACATGACTATTTCAAATGTTATTTTCAATTGACGTGAACGAATGAATACTTAGACATTTTCAACATCCATCGCCAATATTCCCATGATAGTAAGCAAATTTTTATTCGGCAAAAATAAAAGATTTTATCCATTGTAAAGTATCGAGAAAGCGAAAATATCAAAGTTGAATGCTTGGCTGCTTGCCAGTTAGCTAGTACTCTAGATCCTAGTAGCTATTCGCATAATTTAACAAAATTATCGGTCTATTTGAAGATATTTATTCGCGTGCAACCCTACAATTGCTACGGACATTTCTCTCTTCATTTATTCATAAGCAAAAGCGGACTGGCGTTTCTCGAAAAATACGTGACTACGTTATATCTAAATAATACATGAGAGAAGGTTGCAAAACTAGCCTATGAATGGTAGTGGCATCATACCGTTGCTTCGTTGGTAAGGTTTATTTTCCCTACAAGAATTCAAGGCATTTGATCTCCGGCAAGGAGCGAGGAACTTAGAGTACGTTGAAAATTGTATGGTAAAGTATGTAGGCAAAGACATTATTTAACTATTTTATTTTAAAGTGCTATTGGCTGGACGCATTTGGTAGTCGTGGGCTCAATGCTCACCCGGATAATACAAATATTTTTGTAATAAACCGTGTACGTCTCGTGTCTGGGTTTTGATATATATTGAGTAAATTTTTCACTTATGAATTTCCGTAATACAAATGCAAAAGTTACTTACAATGATATGATGTTGTCTAATTTTTATATGTCCAATCTTAAAGTGCTTATGATTTATTTATCGTATGCTCTCATCACGTGTAGATCGATTATAATTGGGTTCGAATGAAATGGCACGCGTAAATCTAAAATCGTTTATTCCATTAAATAACTTTGTTTTCGTTTGTGCAACATTATGTGCCTTAGCAAAGCCTCAACAGTTGTTCAAAGATCTAATCTGACAAGTACTACCATGAAACCTTAGCAAAATTAAAGTTCAAAGTGGATCCTGTTGATACCCTAGATAGTTATCAAGCGCTCTAACTTTTGATTGCTCCATGCAGACTGCCTATCCGCGTTTTAATTCGCTTTTTATCTTATCAGGACATCTGTCACAGGGGTTCTGTTGCGTGACGATTTGGACATCACTCTGATACGACCGCTTTAGTTTTATGGCATTTTAGATAAAGCGCCTGAAGAAAAGATAAGGCGATTTTGGAGGTTTGAAAGCTACTAGTTCTTTTAGGGATAAAGTACATCCGCTTTTACGTTCTTCCGTTTTAAATCTTCTTTATTCTTTTTCGTCGAATAACAACCTTCACCGTGAAGGAAAACATCGCGAGGAAACCTGAAGAAATTCTAAGGCTGTGTAGTCGACCAACCCGCAATTGGTCAGGTGGTTGACTAAGGCCTTTTTGCTTTAGTTCAGGTTAGGCTCGTGCCCCAGCAGTGGGGACGTATATTATGGGCTGATGATGATGATGAAAATAACAACTTTTATGTACTGCAGGCTAGATTTTTTAATAAAAATTATAAACAAAAAATATCATTGTTGAATGTCATGATGCAAATAAAACGCATCCAACATTAAAAAGCTTTGTTTTTTTACTAAACATAAAATAAACTGACTTCTATAACTTTACAAAGCCATATATAGCTTAGCTAATCTCGTCTGTTCAGATTAAATATTATGATTTCAAACACTAGTTGTTTATACATCCCTCTTATTTACAAGTCAAAATATAGCCAGACTTATAAACCACGATAATGTTCCTGAATATTAATAAGAGCGGTGCTGAAAATAATCACAATAAATCAATTCAAAGTGAGGGGCCTTGGCGAAATTAACATCAGCACACAAATATTACTTGGTTTAAATGTTAAAGACAGTGGATTGTTGTAAGAACTTTGTTTCAAACTGTGTATTGAAACTGTCTAGCGAGGGTTTATAACTAGTATAGATTAAGTTTGAATAGGTTGGTAATGAACAGTATTTCATGTATTATTTTAAAACTTTATAGAAGAAATCCTGTAAGTTAATAGGTTATTAAATTAGGCGCTAAAAGGGTCGATGGCCGAGTAGTCGCTAGTTCAAACTGCGCCACGTAGGTACCACTGTGTTTTTCAAGTTTGAAGTTCATGCGCTTTATTACGCTTTAACGGTGAAGGAAAAAATCTTAAGGTTGTGTAGTCGACCTACCCGCACTTGACCAGCGTGGTTGACTAAGGCCTAATCGCCTAGTTTATAGTACGCCCGTGCCTCAGCAGTGGGGACGAATTGTATGGGGCCTCGTATGTCAAACTATGGAATTCCATATACTTATGTATTCTATTTTGCTCTCTAATTTTACATCGACTTTAAATCCACGCTCATAAACTACTTATTCTGTTATGGCAGGATGCATGATAACCAATTTGAGTATTTTACTTACTGTCATATCAAAACTGTTTTTGAATAAAAAATAAAATCTATTTTAATGGTATTCTTAGTGAATATCATACATACGTGTCCCTTAGCTCTTAATACTCCGTACCTAGGCGCACATCGTTTGACATTTCACAGTGGGACCGCACAAAAAGTGACGTACGAGTGAATGGGAAACAAACAAAAGGCTCAGCAATCCCGCACTCTGTGACGTGATTACTAGCTAATGACGTCACGGCACATGTTCATTGTACAAAAGACATTTTAATGAGAACGGGGGTGAATACACTTGGTTGTTAGTTGTAAATGTTATGTGGATTTCATCTCGACTCGTTCGGTAGACTGCTTTGCATGGTTCGGAGGTTGCGTTTGTGAATTTACGCGAAAGACGATTTACGAAGAATTTCGTGCAGTCATGAAGCAGGCTGAAATAGCTTTCTAGGTAAGAATTTCAATTTCCCTTTGGTAAAAAACTGTACAAGACTCCTTTTTTACTAACCGACTTATTTATATCGAAGGCAAGTAAGATAAAATAACATTAAAGCCAATCATATACTCGCGACCATGATTGGTGTGACCCAGTTGAAATGTCTGGCAGTAAGTAGCTATTTTTTTATCGTGTGACGACACATTTATATATTTTTTTTAAATCTGCTGAAACGCACAAATCTCAAATCACATATGATTGAGTCAGCATAATGATAAGTCGTGATAAATGAAGTTGCATGCTGTAATTATCTATTCATAAGCTCAATAAGAGCTTATGACATGGCTTAGTGAATTCCATAAAGGTAATTGTGGAGTTAATTGCCGGGCACTAATTGGACCACACAACGCGTATCGCTTCGGCTAATTTGACGACAAAGCAAATTCGGCTAAAAGATCACGCAATCATTAAGATTTTGAGCAGCCAGTGAATGGTTTTATACAGAGAGTGCATATTCACCATCGGCCCATATACGTCCCGACTGCTGGGGCACGGGCCTACCCTAAACTAGGGCGATAAGGCCTCTGTCGACCACGCTGGCCAAGTGCGGGTTGGTCGAAAGTGCATATGTATGGTGGTAATACGCAACATTTCATGTTGTAAAATATTAATTTTTGACATAAAATCTACAAATGAAACGTTATTTTTGAATTCATAAAAATACTATATTTTTTGACTATTGTTGTACAGCACATACACAATTTGAGAGGTTTTTAAAAAATTGTATTGAATATTTCTCTATTTACAAATATTATTTGTGATTTAACAAATATCACGTCTCTTAATTGCTATGTAGGGAATTTGCATTTAACTGCCTTGTTGATCTATTGGTAGCAAGCGCTGCGTAAGGACAGCACGTTAAGCCGGTGGTCCAGCGCCTGATCTCTCATCGGTCTTGTCGGATTGCCGTCTCACCGAATTATGAGAGTGAGTGAATAGAGAGTGCACTTGTGTTTGCGTGCACACTTGTGCACTATAATATGTCCTGTGCACTTGGCTGATCTCAATTGAGATTCGCCGCCATGACTGAAATCGGTCGGACGCCCTATTTTATTTTGCATTCCAAAAAAAATTGATCAAACGTTAAATTTCCTATGTTGCCCACTGATTATGCAATAAGATGATGCATTCAAAATTGTTGTAATACTAAAATTTCTTACAACGATTACATTTCTTATTTATTCTTATTCTTTAATGCTGAAAAACTGCCTTCTGTATTTTTTCTCAGCTCCCGTAGACTGCTTACTCCGCTCGGCTTTTGTGATCTCCTATAATTAATAGGCTTATTCGTCATACACTCGGTATGGATTTTCACTAATTTTCTAAGACGATACGCAGGTATTCACGAAGATTACTCGCGGCTTAGCCCGGGACCATCAGTCAAGATTAAGAAGCAGAAATAGACGGCCCCGTTAAAAGCTTCACCATGTTTCAGTCGGCTCATTAAGACCAACTTCGTTAACATAGAAGTTATTTCGAACGTTAACTACGTTTTGTTTAAGCCCATACCCGCTTTTTGAATACCGAACATCCACTGTTCCTTTTTTTTCTAGAGAATATTTTAATTTTGCATCGCATGATTTTTACTAATTCTATTGTTATGAGAAAACAATATAATGTAGTGATCAAAACCAAAGTGAATATTTTTCCTCATTATTGATGTTTAAAGCCTTGTAGCAATACAAATACTGTGTTCTACTATTTAATTAAATATTGTGTTTGAAAATCAATTGAGAAAAACACCCCGCCTGTTATAATCATATTGCTCAGATAATAATATGTGCAAAGCTTTTGCTGGTATGCAATTTTTAATATTGAAGTTACGGGATTATCTCTTTTCGTTTCCACAGAAAAACTATCTTCAACGGTATTATAATAATGGAAAAGCGTGCGCGGATTGAAAAAAAAACCATTTCAGATTATCCCCATATCGAATTTCGTGTAACAACTTTGGAGATGGAAAAAATCGCGTTGCCAACATTATCCACTATTGTCTGGTTTATTCTACTTGGCATATTTCGGGTTTCAAAGCCAATATTACGAATAGTTTGTAAATCCTATCGGTGATATTTATTTTGTAATCCAATTGCAAATGTTGTTTGCATTTACGTGTGCAAATTTTGCTTTTTCTATAATTATTATACATTTTCGTTATTTATTTATTTATCAACGAGTTACATTATGTATGAATGAGAACTGATTGAAATGTTAAATCATTTATGTAACAAAAAAAAACATGATTGTTTTTGTTTGAAAGCTCGTACGAACTTGATGATTTAAGCTTTATTTTAAATTTTAACTCAAAGTTATTTCTTAATGATTTTCATTTAACCTACATACTTATTATAATTATTATGCGAGTCTTAATCTTAGCATTAGAAAAACATACTTTTCGGTACAACATCTAGAATTAGCCGCAAACACGAGTAATGAACAAGATTTGCGAATTCCACCTGAAAGCTTCTTTCCACTATATCTTCATTTAACAGCGACCATTGTTCTTTATTACTAACATTCTTACGTAACAGTAGCCCACATTCTAGTGCTAACAATTAAAGCAATGAAGGTTAAACGGTGCTAGGTATAATTCAACCACTAAGTGCTGTTAAGACGCTGAAGTGCGATGCAGTGAAACTTGGACCTCACCAGGAATCTCGCTTTTACAACGTGCATTAATGAACTACACGATTGTAAACTACGATCTTTAACTGTTATGGTACACTTGTGGTGTTTACATCTTTAGTAGTAGATCTTTACAATTTGATACTATTGTTAATCAAACTAAGATTGTTTCAGTACCTGGTTATTTTAGCAGAACATCTGGACTGGTTCCATGTTATACTATAAAATGAGATTTGAGTAAGCACCCAAACGGTTCGATTTTAAAAGTGTTCGTTCATAGTTACCAAAAATGTATCTATGTGTATAGAAACGAGGACCTGAAAAATTATCTGACATACTTTTTTAGTTTTTATCAGTTGTTTTTACCTAACTGACATACGATGATTGTTATGGTCATCATCACCGGACTAGCGGGGAAGCGGATGGCTCTCACCCGTAATATTTGATCAGTATATTCTAAACATTATTATCAGAGGTAATGCTTATTTAGGTATTTGAATACTAAAATACTTTTTTCTCAAAGACTCTATTCACATCACCGTAATTAATTGTCCCGCACCAACAAAAAGTCTAGTTCTAATTCTTCCTTATAAAATCCCCTGTAAGTGTCAAACGGCGCGTAGTAAATCCCGCATTTTATTACAGACTGTTCGTGCGAAAAAATGTCCAGCCCAGTATCTCTTAAGACCATGATCAATGGCCATTGGTCACGCAGAGTGGAACACGCGAGACCAATACCGACCTCCGACACTCAGCTTGTTGATCGCAGACATAAAACATGGCCGTACCTTAGAGGTGATCGTTTATTTTATTTCATTGGCCGCGTTCAGAGATGTTCATTTCATTAATGCGATTCATATCGAAGTGGGTATAACGGAATTATTTCGACAGTGACTATTAACAATGTCGGATCTGCAAAATCTCACTTTTTCGTTTATTTCAGAAAACATGCCCTAATAACTAGATCTACCATCGGGTGAAATAAAAAAAATGTTTCCATGCATAGTTTTTGAAATAATCACATTAAGAAAGTCGGATCTTACCTAGAGAGGCCGTTAAAAACGTCGGAAAATAACTTCCGACGTTGTTAGCGGGACGCGGGGCCGGGTGTGCGTGCGCGATCTCCCAGATCTGTCATTGTTAACGGGATGAGTCGACGTCGCGTGGCAACTTTGTTTTTAAGAGAGTTTATTTCTTATCCCATAATTTATTACACTATTCACGATGAAACCTACAAGATCAGCACATTTAATGAGACTAGCCACGAGAAAAGATGATGAGAACCTATCTACCTCGAGTATGCCTGCCAATAATAACTCTCAAACCAAAGCAAAACCTACAGTGAAAACAGCTATATGTTATTATTTATTACTTTTATCCTAATATTACTCTTAAAATTTTGACAATTTGTTTATTATTTAACTTTGAGGCAAAATTTATAAATTATGAGTATTTCCTAGTACGGCATTTAACAATGTCAGTTGTACCACATCGGACGTTGTTAATTGGTTTTTCAAATGGCTTAAATGTCGGTAGTACCACATCCGACATTGTTAATTTACTTTTGAAAAAAGTGAAATGTCGGTAGTACCACATCTGACTTTATTAATTGCTTTCTAAAAGGGTCTTATGACGGTAGTACCACTTCCGTCATTGTTAATTTTTTTTATTTAGAAATCAAATGCCGGTAGTGCCACATCCCATTTTATTTAACGCGTTTAAGATTTATAAATAAGTCGGTAGTACCATGACAGCAGAGAGGGGGCTCTCCAGGTGGTGTGTTGGACTCCCCGACGGCTGGCGAGAAGGCGGTAAATGCCAGCCGCGGCTCCTGGGCGGAGTGTAATGCCCAGGGGGTTTATCGACTAAAATACCGGGGTGTACCTCATCGCCTATTGGCAGTGTCATAGTACCTGGCAGAGCTTTCACTCACAACACCGCCGGCGGACAAGCCTCCATGTCTCCCTCAAGCGTCCCCAGAGGGGGGCAACGGGGCGACCCCGTGCACAGGGTCGCTCCCGTCCCTCAACGATGGCCGTTGGTGTAATGCCGATGGGAGTGTCCCCACACCCGCCGCCGGCCGTCCGTCGTAGGACTGCGGCATGTGACGCGCATAATCACGCCTTCTGCGCCCAGTCGCTTAAGTAGTCGGGTCGTCTTCACGCTCCCTCTCTACCGCCTCCTTTTGAGTCATCACTGACTCGGAGAAGGAGGCAGTCGCCGCCCACACATCTACGTCCTCTACCATTCCTCGCAGAAATTGGGCGAGAGGTCAGCGGGCCGGCCACAGATATTAGGGCCGACCTCTCTTCGGACCACGACGGACACTGGAAGAGAGTGTGGTCCGCCGTGTCCTCCTGTGCGCCGCACTCGTGACAAACGGGCGCGTCCTCCCGCTGAATGCGGTGCAGATAGTGGCCGAAGCAACCATGCCCGGTCAGCACCTGCACCAGACGGAACGACAAGAAACCGCCCGTCCGTTCGAGCCAGCTGTTGAGCACTGGTCCGAGCGCATCCAACAGATGACGCCCTGCCACCTACTTGGCTAAGCTATCTGCCCACACCAAAAACTCGCGCTCTCTCCTCACTGGACTAAGACCCAGATCTCGTTGCTACTTAAGCCACTCATACTTCGCGGCCAGCAGCTATGCCTCTAGCTTCCAAGGTAGGCTTTTCGGCCTGCCAAGGTGCAGACCGCTGAAAAGCCCACAGTGCGGTAGGCACGCGTCACGCGACACGCTATCGCCCGCTGAGGTCTACGGAGTAGGATGGAGTTTTCGCTGACATGGAGGGAATCCGCACAGATGAGAGCTCCGTAAAGGGCTATCCGTAAGGGGCTCCGTAGAGTTGCCGGTATGACTGGCCCTAGGCCCTCTTATATTCGAAAAGAACCACCCCAACGTGTCCGCTGCCTTGAGGCACGGCGACAGCCCTCTGAAGTGTGGGACAAACTACCTCCGCGCATCCAAGACTAGTCCTTCTTACTTACTAACTACTACGGTACTTCATTTGGCACTGGATTGCCACCCGAACTCCCCCAATCAAGATGTACGAGTTGGGGAGAGGTCCTTTCCGAGGCCTATGGAAATAGACGGCCTCGGTCTTCTCCAGCGCCAAACGCAGGACCAAAGTACTGATACGCGGCGCCAACAGCGCGCTCGCCTCCGTCGCTCTTCGCGCTGCCTCCTCAAGGTTCTTCAATCGGGACAGGGCGTCTAAGGTAGATCGCCCTGTCCTGAATCCGAACTGGTTCTCTGAGCGTTCCAGCCCCACGCTCCGCCGATGGTCGTTTAATCGCACTCCGCAATCGACCGATACGCGGAAGGTGACTCTGAGGGGCGGCCCCCGGCGGGCAGACCCCGGAAAGACTGCTCCAGTTCTGAGTAGGCCTGAGCGATGTCTCGGGCCGGGACACCACCCGGACCTGGGGCCGTCTTCTTCGCCCAGAGAAGGAGGACAGCCGACTCAAACTCCTCTGGAGTAAGCGGCGTTATGGTCACTAATTCTAAGATAGGTCTCAGATGTGAGGGCATCCGTGGCGACACATAGTCTGGGTCTATAGGTGGAAAGAGACTACTTGGCCTGCAACACTACAGATCCCATGTCCGTCCGCATAGGCGAAGACACGGTCGAGCGCACGGACCGGTTCAAGTATCTGGGATCTGTACTCCACGCGAACGGCGACATCGACTCCGACGTCAAGGCACGCATTGCTGCTGCGTGGGATAAATGGCGGGAGGTGAGCGGCGTCACTTGCGACCCTAAAATGCCGGTTAAGCTGAAGGGACAGGTCTATAAATCCATCATTAGGCCTGTTCTCTTATATGGCAGTGAAGCATGGCCATTACTTGAGCGGCACAAGCAGGAACTGCGGGTCACGGAGATGAAGATGCTGCGCTGGATGTCGGGAGTTACGCGAGCAGATCGCGTAAAGAACTCCCGTATTCGCGGCAGCCTTCATGTCCGAGACATCGCTGATAAACTGCAAGAGTGCCGCCTACGTTGGTACGGTCATGTTTTACGGAAACCGGCAAACTACGTAGGGAACAAGTGTCTAGCCATGTCGCTACCGCCGGGTCCCGGCAGAAGGGGAAGGCCCAAGAAGGCCTGGCTTGACGTCGTAGTGGATGACATGCGTGCTAACAAACTCTCCATAAAGGATGCCGAAGACCGTGCGAAGTGGAGAGTTAGGAGTAGGAAAGCGGACCCCGGGCTCCGCAAGGATGCAACCGGGAAAACGCAAAGATGATGATGATGATGATGATATAGGTGGAATGAAACCTCGAACTGATTTTTGTTAGTTTAATGTGATTTTAATTAATATTTCGTCCACTACTTGTCACATACGACCTAATATTTTTTTTATATAATCACTAAACAATGTCATAAGTACCAGTTCCGGCAAACAATAATTAATTTTATACAAGCAAAAATGTCGGTTCTGGTACTTCTGACAATTTAACATTAGTTTAGAGCCGTTAAAAAAGTCGCAACTGACTTTTCTCATATTTACACATTTAATAACGGCGTCCCATAATATTGGCCTGAACAAACATTATTTGTATAGCATAACCCTAAAATTTTGTAATCCTGCCTCAAATAAGTAAAAAGATACATCCAAATTAAACTTTGATTAGCTCTCCTGTAAAGTTGCTGTTTTGCACATCCGACATTGTTAATAGTCACTGTCGATTTAATACTTCGTAGCTGTGTTTTTATTGAACGATATTTATTGTACGTAGTTTTTTTGTGACCTTGACCGGTGTTGCGGTGAATGAAACTTTTAAAATTACAGTTACATGATAACATAATTATTAACGTTGTATGAAATTACGGCACATTTAATGTTTTGTACATAATAGTATCTACCTTCTTCATAGTTCAAGAAGATTTGTAGAATTAGAATAATTTATCGTATAATATTTCTTATAACATACTTTTTATGGATAAATACGCATTTAGAATTACAATCAAAGAATGTATGTGTAATTTAAGCTTCTAAAATAATAGTCACTACCATTATTTTATTTTAATATCAAAATGATCACCAAAAATGTTTTTGACATTTAACGATAAAACTACGCAACCTAAATCTGATACAAGGTACCTTTCGAAAAAAAAAACGTATTGTCAAAACATATATCACCCGCATTCTCTATGCCCGAACGTGACTTATTGGCGTGTTGCTTCAATACACTACACAAACACTTCAATTTTGTGAAATATTTCAACTGAAACCGAAAAGTTATGGGTCAAATACTTTTACTTTGTGACCACACTTTTCTTTTTTTGTTGTTTCAATTGGTAAAGCTCTCAATTTGTAGCTGCATCGTCGGATCAAATAATTCGATAGCGTTGGATTGTACAACTACAATGGGAAATGGAAGATAGATCCGGACAACTAACTAGAAATCTGAGAGAACCAGATAACGAGGAACATCAACAGTGGTCTCTGTATTTACATTGAATATCAAAGTAAAAATAAGTTACGAAAAACGTTTAAATAAGTTAAAATAAATTCATGGATCCTAACTATGAGTCTATGATTCTCATCATCAATCAAAAAAAAAATAAAATCTAATCTATTCAGTAAAAAAGTTAAATAAACCAATGCAGTACTTGATCTAGTATGCCACCTGAGTTTATTCATCAAAGTCGAAAACGGCTCCAACCAAAATTCTCATTTCCATCGTTCATTCATGAATGCTTTCAATTTTCACACCCGCGTATGAAGAAATGGTTGATATTCAACAGCTATGTCCCACAATATAAAAGAGCCTGCACAAAGAAGGTAATTCGCCACAGATGCCGCCTACAAAGAACTGAATATCATCCGATGTTTGAGGTTAGCTAGAATTACAATATGTTACCCACGTTCATAGCTCTATCTAAGTAATCATCGATGGATATAAGCGACGTTTAGGTGTATTTAATTGTACAAAAGACTGCCGAAAAGTAAATACGTGCTCTCAAATTTAATGATACTGATAATAAAATTGCCCGCCGATCACTTTTTCTTTAATTAAAATTTACCCCGGATGATTTGGACCGATAGTAGCCAGGGTCGCATACCCATATGCCGTTCACCAACTACTATTAATTAAAATTTAAATTATTGATTTCGCAGAAATCATTATTTCAAGTAAGTTGCAACGTGATCCATTATCTATTTGTTTATTGTGAGGGAAAATTTGCTGTAAAGTGCGAATTTTAAATAACTTCATTCAGATATGTAAACTGCATATCTTATTTATACTAATATTATAAAGCTGAAGATTTTCTTCCTTTATACGCGCTTATCTCAGGTACTACTTGTTTGAATTTAAAAAATATTAATATTTGGATAGAACATATATCGAGGAAGGTTTTAGATTCACATATTTTATGGAGTAATATCATTACTATTGCAATCGATAGAAGCTAAGGGAAAAAACAGGGAAAATTATTCATCTTTGAGGGCTTCCGTTACGTGGGCTGCGAAAACGGTTCAAGGTTCACAAAAATTATGTATTAAGGAATTATTTTATCTTTAATTAAGGGTGTATTCAAAATGCTACCTCCACGCGGCACAGCTATTAGAGATATAAACTAGTACACCTTGAAATAATGAATCAGGTCAAAGCATTACCATGTGACAACATTCTTATCATAATTGTTTTTATCCACTTCATGAGGAAAAAAAAAGAAAATCGCGTGACGAAAGCTTACCCACTAATCAGTACTATCTGACCAACGTTACTATCGCCGTGCTTACTACGGACCTACTAAACTTGCTATCAGTTTTACGCGCCACAGCTCGTGTCAATTTAAATAAAGAAGGAATAAAAAGTGTGGCGGAAGACGGTCGTACCGTCCCCGATCTTATCAGTGGGAAAGAAATTTAATGCATCCTTTTACGCCCGAACGGACACAAAGAACCGTCCAGATTGTCGAAAAAGTTTTAGCTTAATATTGTGATGTCCGTTTGTAATGTCTTGTTTGCAGTTGTTTGTAAGCCTTTAATAAAGTGTTGGGATCCTTTCATGTTGACTTGTCACGCGAGTGGTACGGTGTTTACTAACACTTTTGGGTTGGATGAAGAACCACGTCTGGCTAAACATTTAACTAATTACTATTTACCTAACAAATAATATCGATAAGTGGAATGTATTGCTACCCGAAGGTGAATGCTCTAAAGCGTTCTATTACTATCCTTTCAATATTAAGACCTAAAAAGTATTGGCTGGATAAAAATATGATTTCGAGAAACAACTTCAAAAACTTCGAACATTCTCTTATGGTCCAAGATCCCAGAGCTGCCAGACATCACTTATTTTCTAATGGACAAAATATATACGATTGAGTAGTGTTGGGGTGTACTATCATCATATGACTAGTTGCTACCTTGACCAGACGGCCATTTTTCAGATATCAACCAATCAAGGTACATAGAAACACTGCTCACCTCACTTAATTCTGATGGCTGATTTTAACATATATTTCACACAATATCATTAAAAATCAGGATTCATTACTCCCAGACACATGCGGTCGGCGGTTTTACCTTACAGACGCTTTAAAGCTATGAAAAAATTTTACTTTTTCTTATTTTCTGATGCTTGATTTTTATATATGTTATTCAAACAACTAAAAAGTGCTCATCTGACCGCAATAATTATAGAATTGTACCTTACAAACTATTTTATTAGAAAAACTTAACTAAATTCAATTTTAAAAAAAAATCTAAAACAGTTGGGTCTGGTGAATGTTTGGCACCTTGGATCGGTCTGTCCGTTTGCAAAACGTTTTAAAATAGTTGTTTGAATAACATATATAAAAATCAAGCATCACAAAATAAGTAAAATTAAGTAAAAGTAAAATTTTTTTCATAGCTTTAAAGCGTCTGTAAGGTAAAACCGCCGACCGCATGTGTCTGGGAGTAATAAAACCTGATTTTTAATGATATTGTGTGAAATATATGTTAAAATCAGCCATCAGAATTTAAGTGAGGTGAGCAGTGTTTCTATGTACCTTGATTGGTTGATATCTGAAAAATGGCCGTCTGGTCAAGGTAGCAACTAGTCATATGATGATAGTACACCCCACCACTACTCAATCGTATATATTTTGTCCATTAGAAAATAAGTGATGTCTGGCGGCTCTGGGATCTTCCTCTATTAAGACGATAATGAAAATATTACATAGCACTGTACGTATAATGTATGGTAAAACAATCTCCTGGCAAGAAATTCACAATAAAGTTACACTACAATTTTATTTATTTTGCCTATAAACGGATTTCCGTTGTCGCAAATATTCCCTTTGACGAGACGAAATTCCCTGACGTCTTGTGACGGAGACATTTTCATTAAAGTGTTGTCTTCAATTCAGTTGACGGGAAATCATAAGCCATTGTTGCGTTAACTCCGTCGTCGCTTTGAAATGCTAAAGGGAAGCGTTCTCCACTGTTTCAAACTGTCTGACACTCATCTCTCTCATTGTAAGTAGCTCTCGTAATTATACGAAACATTTATTCGTACAGCGTTCGCATTTTAAGTTTTAACACACAATAAATGCGTGTTATGAACTTGGGATGATGTTGTACGACCGTTTAACGGGAAGCCTGCGTTTTTCATTTGAATTTAATGTTATTGCGGCAGCGCGTATGAGGTAGTTCAAGTTGAACAAGTTACGGTGGTTTTGTCAAGATTATTTTCTGGTGAACCTGTATATCTAACCCGGACATTTTCAGCTATGTAATGATGTTATTTTCTTGAAATCTTTTATTTGCTTGTATAATAGTTTTTAAGGTTGCGTTTTCTATTTGAATATAATGATTTACGGTAGCGCGTTTGAGGTGGTTCAAGTTTCGGTTGTTTTGATAAGACCATTCTTATGAGTCTGTATACCTACACAATCATTTTGGGACAACAAAATGCTGTTCTTTTCTTTTTATTTCATTTTGCTGGTGTAAAGCTTTTGAACTTAAAAAAATGTATATCCAAATGTTAGTTGAAGTAATTTCACGCCTCTTAAACTTTGCCCGCCTAACCGTAGTTTCAAATGTTTAATGTATGTTGTAAATTAAATTTACTAAACGTAGAATGGTTTTTATCTGGCACACAAAGTCTACGTTGTGCACGAAAAAGTCGTGCAAAATGTCGCGACAACGCCGTCACGACACGAAAATGTAAATAGTTCTTAAAAGTTTGTTCTCCCGTATTTGCCCTGCATTTGTAACTGTGGATTTTTTAAGCTTTACACTTTGTGTTGGGTATCCTTTTTACTTTTTTAAATTTTTTTTTATAGTAATTGCTGTTCCTGTTTATCGAACACTGTTCTTGTAAAAGTAAAACTAACTTAAATTTCTTACTTTGTAAAAATAAAATGATTGTTCTATTCAATCTTCATTGCTTCAGTTGTTTTTTTTTGAGACGAGTGTGTGTTTTAAGTTTTGATGCCTCAAATCCATATTATATTATGCCAAATCCATATTTTACTCTTCCTTGACGTTTTAAGTGTGTGAATTCATTATACCCATTCATTCTAACACTCAATTTATGTAAAGCATTTTAAGAACTTAAAATTTTATTTATTAAGTAAATTTCAATTTAAACATAAGAGATTATAGTTCTATAATCACTTATGTTATTGAAATCAGATACAAAATTAAAATTTACTTAATAGATAAATGGGTGAAAGCCCCAGACATCGATGTTCGTTCATCTGGCAATATATTGGTGGATTTGCTCCAAGTGGGGATTGAACCCACAACTTCTGGCGCTATAAACAGGCACTACCAAAGTTTTCCACCGAGCCAGCCACTTCCTTTTAACCACGTTTGTTTTTTAATTTCAATCCCACCTAAAACATAAATGTGAAAAAGGAGAGCCAAGTTCAGTACAAAAACAAGTATGTTAATGATGCGTGGCTGAAAAAATTATGGAGTTCTAAAGGAGTGCCAAGTCTTAGGACAATTGCTGTTATTTTTAAAAATGTGAGATCGTAAACTAGGTTAGACTTGACTTCGCCAGCTTTTATCAGGATTAAGAAGTTGCGGGCACAGCTAGTATTTTAATAATTATGTGATGAAAGCTAGCCACGTCAAGTAGACTTGAATTTGCCCCCTAATTTCGAATTTAATCTTGTTTTATTCTTCTAGGTCATCTGGAAGTAGGTAAACATTAACTATAAGTCAGTCAGTTAATACTAAAATTTACGACTTCAAGAAAGGTCTAAGCCTTTACATCTTTAAAACCATTCGAATTAGCTTCATAATATTTCGGCTTCTAGGTGTCCTTATGGATGTCATTAAACATACGTGGATGGATTTTTGTACTAGATTGATTATTAGTTTTTGAGTTACAGAAGAGTCAAGTCAAGGCACTAAGTAGTTTGTTTAATGATACATTTGGCGCTAGCTAGCCAGTTCCTTTGCTTAAACTTTGCTCGACACGCTGCCGCGTGTCTAGATCTCTATATCCTAACATGATTTCGTCTAACAATACCGTGCCCCTTTAGAACATGGCTCTTTGTGACATGTCGTCCCCTGTTCCGTGCAAATCGCGCACTCGTATCTGCCTGGTTCTTTTGTCAGCTCCCCGCACTTGTCCAGAGCCCTTTGTAACAATCCAGCCGTGAACTCAACTCGGTAATAGTATCATGTTCGTATCATTGGCAAAGATTTGCCGGGAAAATTGTCTCTTTTGTGTCAACCCGCGCGTTTCTATTCGGAAATGATGAGTTGTCTAATTTCGTAAATAGGTTTCAGTGCCGATGAACAGATTTTTCTTGAAAAAAAATACAACTCTAAAAGATGTCATTTCATTTCAGAGATTTTTTTGTACTAAATGAGCAATGAAAATTTAATGTGGGAAACGCTACAATTAGCGTAGTATTGTAGCGTTTCCCACAATATAATGATTTTAAATGGTATATTGGTGCCAAATGATTAAACTGTGCAATGCATTCATCTGTATGATTCTGTGGTTTACTTGACTAAAGGTGAAATGAATATGTTACGTACTTCCAGGAAATACCTAACTATTAGCCCTAAATATATTTAAATATATTTTAACTTTGTATAAACTCCTTGAATATAAGGTCGAAATGGAGATTGGTGAGTTCTTCTAAGAGATTGTTGACTTCTCTAATTAGTTTGGCGTATCTTTATACGCCCTGTCAATCTACCTACGTGTACGTAGGTAAAAGATGTTCTTGAGTGTAACTGCATAATAAAAGTGTTGTGAATGTGATGTGATTTATATAATGAAGTGTGTTAAAACATGTTTACTTGCATAAGTTCATGTACGCCAATTACAACGAGTAGCCTAAAATAGATTTAAGTATTAAAATTTTAATCTCATGTAAGTGAATGTAAAATTCTTATGAGAAATAAAGGTCTTTAACCCCAAACGGGAATTCAACCCATTAATTTACAATGTTTGGAATCGATAAATAAGCATTGACATTACGAGTACAGACTTGGGTTGGGTTGGGACATAATAATATGAGGGTCGGGTTCAGAGGAAAAAAAAGACGTTTTGTAATAAATTGTCATATATTTCAACAAAATCATGCCAGGTTAGACTAATTACAGTACACGTTAACAACAAAAGCAAACGGCAAGTACAGATGTGCTTCTAGTTCATTTGTATTTACATTGGAATACCCTTGAGATTGGAAATAGAAACATTTATTTCTTAGAATCACTTGTGATAAACGAATACAAAGCAATAACAAAAAAAAACTTAAGATAAATAACCAATCAGATGGAATTAAAATGGCGCGACATAATCTGAAAGTACTTATTATTTGTTTACTTTAAAGATAAAAACTATGTCGTTTGTATAACAATAAAATAGGTTAAGGTAGCGTCCGACCGATTTCGGTCATGGCGGCCGACCTCAATGGATCTTAACCAACTGCGCAGGACATTATGTACGCGCAAACACAAGTATACTCTCTGTTCTCTTACCCTCATAGTTCGGTGAAACGGCAATCCGACATGACCGATGCGAGATCAGATCAGACAGACCCTGGCCTCGAACCGGGGAGCTCCCGGCTCTAACGCAGCACTTGCTACAAATAGACCAATGAGGCAGTCAACACAAGACAATAATTAGTGACCAACGAAATTGTATTTATTATCGTTACATTTCTAGCATCCAATCGTATAACTACATATTTTGAATTTTGCTTGAAGTAGAGGAATCTATTATAGCAAGCTCTGATTTCAATAATTGTTAGTTATAAGGATGGCTAATTTTAATCTTTAGTTAACTTTTAAATTTACGCAGTGTAGTAAAGATACCCATATCAAACAAGTTAGTTAAGCCCAATATCCTTTGTTTTTAGAAATGCTCCCGAAAAAATTCCCAAAGGCCTGTTGCAAGCTTTCATATTTAGAAATATTTTCACAAATTCTTAATTAAAATTTGTTCTAAGTAATCATTGAAATTTAGTTCAGATTTACCAAAAGCGCGGGTCCTAACAGAATGTTAAAGTATAAACTGATTATTATCGTATTTTATGGTAAAGGTATCAATTTAACCATTCTGTTACTTTATGTGTTGTTACTCTATTGGGTACTTCAAACTAATAGGACTCTGTATGTAAGATTGGATTTACAATTTTATGTTCTCAACACGGTAACTTTTGGAGTAATTAATGTATTAGAACATTTCCGAAAGATTAACATACAAAACTGGATTCTTAATAACACAATACTATTGATACAGCAATATTTTAAATATTATTCTCCAGGGTTTTTAAGTTATGTAATGTGAACACAAGAAACAAAAGATTACGAAAAATCACAAACAATTATTAAGATTTTATAGCAAACAATGTTCTTACAATTTACAATTGGGTTAGATTTATGACGTCGATAATTGACTTAAGCTGTTTCAACTGAAATGGTTCAATAGAGTTTTCGTCACATTAGTTAATAATTATATTTACTTACGTGTTACATAATAAAAACTTGTATGAAAGCAGTTATGGACTTGACAAAGAAAAAAATTTGATCGTTAAACGAATAATCTATAATTTACATTTTACATTAACTATTAATTTACAGAAACAAATTAGGTGTCTAATTTGTAATTCAATATCATGTATTTACACCTGAAACATTATCATCTAAGAAGGCGTTTCTAAATGTTATGTACAAGTCACAAAATTGTGAAACAAAACATGTTAACGGAAAATCAGCTTTTGCGAAAATATAAATTCTATATATCTTTGTAACAATTACACTTTTATCAGGATTCAAATGAGCGAAACAATTTAAATATCCTTAAACATTTACTAGCTTTAACTATTCCGTTACAGATATGTATCGAAGACTTAATAATTTTATTTAAAAAATTAATGTACTTAACCTTAATTTCATCTAACTACTATAAAACGGATTTTCTTGAAAAAATAGAATCGTTACATTAAAACACAGGCTTAGTAAAAGCAATTTACTTAGACATGATTATAATTACAGCTTTGAACTATCAAAAGAAAATGTGTCTCAGAAATGCAAATGTTACCCAAAAAGAAACAGGTTCAAATTCATATTCATCTAATAATGTAAATAAAAGTCTTCTACAAATCTGTAAATAATTCAGAAAGATTTCTATGACAAAGCCCATTGGAAACACTTGAAATTCATATTTCTTTCGCGAACATTATTCGCTTTGACATTCAAATATAAAACTGTCTTTGCTCTCACCTGTTTCAAAATCAGCCTGTATTTCTCTTGATGCGTAAGAAGAAAGAAAGAAAAAAAAACAGGAATGATCGTAGAAAATCTTCGCAGCAGTCCACATAATATGAATTAACACGTAGTCGTTTGCTTCTAAATCACGTTTAGTTAATAAAATAGAGGAGATAATTTATCACGTTTCTAATTGTATTAGGGAACTGAGGAATAAGGCGAGGGAAAGTGTTAACAGTATTACGTGTAGCGTAGACGCCCCGCCCGCGCTCCTCACTGAAACAAACACACAGTTAGACAACTCGAAGTGACTTGAGTTCTTCCCACTCAGCTGGGTGATGGAAGATGCTTCTTATAGGGGGAATAAACGCGGAATTCATCATTGTAGTTTTTTATTAAGTTTCTCAAGTCTCGCCGCTGGAAAAGGATCATTGAATGAACAAATCTTTTTGTAATAGCGGAATTTTATTAGATGATTCAGGAGGCTTTTAATTATAAATTAGACTGTATTATTACTCCTTTCAAAACGCATAAGATTATTATACGATTTGTACTCTAAATCAATTTGCAGGCCTTCAGGGTGAGTGTGACAGACTAAAAAGACCTTCTTTGTGCATGTCGTCCTCATATTATGTGGATCTCATTACCGCTTACATCCGGTGAAGTAAGGTCAAGCGTAAGATTTCAATAAAAAAGAAATCCGATTGTGCAAGTATTTCTCAAATTTACAAATCAAAATGATATAGGTAACGATCAGTAATTAGCATTTTGATTCAGGCAAAATTATGTATGACGGTGACCTTTTACACAGATTACAATATTACGAGATAAGAACACAATGTATGTTATCGTAAACAAGGATCGACCCAACATAAACACAGGGCATGGGATTGTCAAACCTGCACATTATATTCTGTACAACTCACAATTCGCAGACTTTGTTTGGTCGGTTCCAAATCGCATTTTTTGCTAAAACAATGTTTATTCACATTCAGAGCGGCCGTTTTTTGTTCGAAGTTTCGTGAATTCAAGTTGCGACCTTTTGCTTTTACTCCCGCAGAAAGTTGGGAAATTTGAGAATGAAGCGGATTTCACTGGTTGCGCGATTCAATGTTCAAAATAAGGCTGATGCTCCGTTTTACAGCTCCAGAAACGGTATGGATGTTTTTGGCGTGTTTTTTCTAACTGTTATGATGGCTTTGTTATTGTCACTTGACTTGCGGAGGATCGGGAGGTATCCCCTTTTTATGATGTTAAATAATAGGGCACAGATGGTGGGTTAGTATCTGGACCGATTGAAGATCTTTGAACTCGGTTTACTTTATTTTTTAACAAGCTTTATCGTCAAAATAAAAATATTTAATATTTATTTTCCAATCATCACAACATTTAAATTTTAATACGTATAAAACTAAAATTGTTTTATCTTCGAATTGTTATATATAATAGTGATACCACTATTACCATGTTATCATTACCATTCACCAGATCTGTAATATTAATGTAATACATATATCTACTCACAAATCACGGATACATGCATGATTCCATCTCCCTTAAATGGACTCCATATATAAACAGCTAAGATCGAATACGAAATTGAAACACGGTATGTTAACTTTGACTAAATTACAGAGGCACGTATGAGTATTAAACGTACTGAACCAGTATTTGGTACATAACCGTAGTATCTACAGATAAGTTCCACATAACTAACTGGCAGGTAACTATTCTCAAAGTTAATGGTCTAAGATATCTCTATCGACATCCGTTTGTAACATTGTTATGATAGCGAACACTTGGAATCGTGCTATTAAATTATTCTATACGTTAGATAGAACTCGGTTTTAGAACGGTATACGGTTAAATACCGATGTTCCGAATTGAACACCGTTATTGAATAATGTTTGATGCGGTGTTTTGATAAGATGTGGGCTTTACACATTTATTGGTTAATAAATTATGAAACGTTATCGCTAACAATTTTGTATTTGAAACACAGTAATAATTTGATTGTAATAATTAAAAAATATTTAATAATATACGTCACGTTAAGTATACACTGTGAAATTTTAGTGGTTGTTTTCCCGCAGTAAAATGATTCTATCTTAGTAGTACAAAAGATGTGTGCAGTTCTTTTTTGGTAAAATTAATAAATGCCGGTTTTACGAAAGGTTTAACCGTAACTCGAAAGCACGTTCGAACCGCTTTATGACTTAGGGTGTAGAGCTTCTTTAGCTTTAATCATCGCTTTGATGCGGCAAGCAGTACCGGATAACGTCACATCTTCTAAAAGAACGATCGCTTTTCACATTTTCGATTTGGAAAATTATTATTAATATTATATTATTCAGAAAAATCGAAAAACAAAAATTTTTTTTTCGTGGAATAATTTGCATGATTCGATAGTATTACTAAAGGCAAATCGTTCTGCCACGGGAAAACAACCACTAAAATTTCACGGTGTATACCTTCCTAATTAAAATATACCCACACTGGTTCGTGGAAAGCAATTTCACACATAAATATGAGAACACGAACAATGTAAAAGCAGTATTTGTCAAACTTCAAATTCGATATAGGTATAAATCAATCATACAAAGATTATTAAAATGACAAATACTTGCAAAGCCCTCAACAAAATTCACATCGATAAAGAAAATGCGAGCTTCTAAAAGCTATTATCTTTAATTTTGTCATTACGTGTAGTCTATGTCATATTATTGACAATATGATTACCCAGTGGAGCTATTTAAAAGCCTTTCAAGGAGCGCAAACTCAATAAAACGGTCCCACTTATATAATAAAATATTTATAACCGCAATGACAAAGTAGTTGAAGCGAAATGCTTAAAAAAGTTAAGTTAAAGTGAGAAGTACTTTTAGATTATCTGAACTGAAAAGTTCAGGGGATACATTTTAATATTTATCAGTTTTCATACTTGGCTTTCTATATAGCCAAGTTTTGTGCAATTAAACAACACAAAAGTAATGGTCGTAGCACACATATCATCTCGGAAACGAAACGTAAACGTGTGAACTCTGGTTTTTGACTAAACTAAACTTTATATGTATGTAACTCCCCACTTTGACATACACTAATCAGAATCGTACCGTAATCGATAACCGATTCAGTGATGAACCCTATCTGAACACAAATATGAACTCGATATGTGTTTTTTTGTTGCAATTCTACAACTACGTTTTAGAGTTGGGTCCACTTTTCAACAGTTTTTATTTTTGAAAATCTTAATAGGTCCATTACTTTTCTGCCTAAACCTTAAAGAACTCTTGCAGGTTATTTTTTTTAATTTTACACTGAAATGTGTCAATTTCTCTGAACCATAAGAGTCAAAGCTGCGTTACGGGACGCGGAAATATACAAAATTAACTCATTGACTCATCGACGAAAAAAAGTATGTATCCGCGGCTGCGTAACGCCACTTTGTCCTTTAAGATTAAAAAAACTCACCGAGCAACATGGCCTCTTTACTGTCAGCGAGCTGACTGTTCCCGACCACAGCCTCGCTGCCTTCCCTCCATGCAGGCGCCACCCTGGCCGTGCATCGAACCTGCATCGTCCGGCCTACGGGCACCCTCAGCCCTAATGCGGTGGACAGCAGTCCATGGGCATGTTGGGTGGGCGGGTAATCCACTAGTAGCTCTGGGTCTGTCACCTTGAACAAGAATAGCTGGTTAGGGAGTTGTTGCAGAGTAAGATGTTAAACTTTCGCGTTCCATTACACTAAATATTAGTCTTTATGGGTGTACAGCCATTATCGTGTGTAGACCAATAAAGACTAATATTTTGTGTTAGAAAGTAGGTAGTTGGATAATGTTTTATTCAAATAGATAGAGTGTAATGGGCCTTTCAGATCCAGGTCCGCAATTCGCGTGGCAAATAAGTAGGATGAACCTATTTGATTTGGATTTTGACTAGAAGAGATATACTTTATAGAACATGAAATGAATTCACAGACATAGCGTTACAATCCAAAAGAAGAAAATGTAGTTGATCGTATTGTGATCTTTTCTAGATAACTTACAGGTGAAGGAAAATGTAATAAATCATTTAAAAAAATAAATGTCAAAAGGCCACATCTATGCGATCTGTGCAAGCACGTTATTAATTATCAAAGGTTTAAAATATTGGTTTCTTAAATAAAAAAGTTAAAATAGTTCCAAACCTCAATCATAAGTCTAGACAACTAATAATTACAACAGTTGACAATAGGAGGAGGCTAGCTCTCGTGAGAAAGAAAACACCTACTACTTTTAAATAGTAATAATAAATATCTGGGACATTTTCACACACGGTCATCTGACCCCAAACTAAGCAGAGCTTATAAATACATACTTAAACACATTATCACACCCAGACATGGAACATACACCGATGTTCATCACACAAATATTTGTCCCGAGTGGGAATCGAACCCACGACTCCCGGAACCGCCAGCCAGGGTCACTAACCACTGTTCCACCGAGCCAGTCAAGTCAGTCAGTCATTAAATACTAATTGAAAACAATTAAAGCCAATATTCAAGTGACTACTGTGCCAAAATACTGTAAAACAATATTAACCATAGTTTAATTAGTGTAGAACTTTACCAATGTATTTCAGACTGCCATTAGTAATTCTAGGAGTTTAGGTGGGGCTTTTGGCTAGCTCTGCGGCTTTGTATATATTGCCTACATGCGAATATATTCGACTCGTACATAGTAATTAAATCGCAGGAGCACTGCTGCAATCACTATATGTAACCGTACTGAACTATTCTGAGCTGGGATAAGATTAAAACTATTAATTATGGTTTACTTGATAATTGTACATACAAACATAAAACATAATAAATAATTGTCTATATGAATAAAGTATGATTAATTATGATGTTATTAACGAGATTACTTCTATGCTTACAAAAAAGCTTATTTGTTAATAATAACATTAACAACCCATTCCCTTCATTAACTTGAAAATTAAACGTTTCTACTTTGTGTGGCTTCAAAACACAGTTACCACAGAATAAACAAAATAAGAAATAATATCAATAACCTATGTTTATCTTCTTAACTTTTCAACAAACCTAAATGCAATAAAATTGTCAAACAAACAAAGACAACATAGTTTTAATGATGATCTAATAACATTGTACGTAGGCACGAGAGGTATTGTGCCACAAAAGCCTTTGTAAGTTTTCTACAACTCTTATTAAGTTTTCAAAGCGAAATTTTCCGGGATTGCCAAGATGTTGTCTTATTACAAAATGTTGAACGTAATAAAGTCTTGTTATGCTGAAAAATCAAGACTTGTTGATAAAAGTAATTGGTTTGTTTTTTTATGGTTGGAACTTACGAAA
This sequence comes from Maruca vitrata, assembly GCA_039566165.1. NCBI lineage: Eukaryota > Metazoa > Arthropoda > Insecta > Lepidoptera > Crambidae > Maruca > Maruca vitrata. Next base: position 11,029,973 of record CM076917.1, on the reverse strand, counting down.
ACTCCGAACCGAATGAATTGTATACGTATTTTTGAAAAAAGCGTCGATATCTGTGTGGTTATTGTCATTTCTTTCCATGCGAGAGGCTGCCAGTTCATACCCCGCCAAGTACCTCTGTGTTTTTCAAATTTGAAATTCATAATTTGTACGATTATTTGACACTTTAACAGTGAAGGCAAACATCGTGAAGAAACCTGCACTTCCACGAGAAAAATTCTAAGGTTGTGTAGTAGGCCAACTCGCACTTGGCCAGCGTGGTTGACTGAGGCCTTATATCCTTTGTTTAGGGTAGGCCCGTGCCCCAGCAGTGAGGACGTATATGATGATGATGATGTATACGTATTTTATCCTCATATTAACTTTAAGCCTTTGAGAGCGCGTTTCATCGGTGCTTTATGTCTTTTGTTAATTTAAATGTCATAACAAGTATTATCTGGCTTACGAACAGTGTCAATATGTCATTAAAGCAAAGGTATTCACCGATATTAACAGACCCTTTTATATTTTATTATTATTCAATAATCAGTGAATAATTATGTTGAAGTTGATAAGTACTTTTTATAAAGAGCCCATTGACTCTTTAAACCGTCAGACAAAAGAGTCATTTTACTTTGACACAGGTTATATTTAAAGTTCAATGAACAAAGAAAACATGTCTGTATCTGTGACACGTATCGAATATAACTTTCAAACAAGTTTGTAGACGGTGTAATCCCAGAGAGATTGCATAATGTAATTCGTAACTCTTAACTTTCATTGCAATTGGATGAGCTTTCAAGTTGTTAGAGACTTCTATTTATTATAATTGCCTGTTTATTGGTCGACTAGTGAGTACTATTTGAAAAGAGTATTACTCATCGTAATGCTACTACTGGTAACTAATGTTTACTAACATTGCAAATTAAATCATCACTGGCCTTTTTATTGATTGATTATAAACATGGAATTTCATGTGTTTTTCAAATTTCAAATTCATATGTACCATCATTCGACGCTTTAACGGTGAAGGAAAACATCGTGAGGAAACCTGCACACCTAAGAAGAAATTCTAAGGTTGTGTAGTCGACCAACCCGCACTTGGCCAGCGTGGTCGACTAAGGCCTTATCGCCCTAGTTTAGGGTAGGCCCGTGCCCCAGCAGTGGGGACGTATATGGGCTGATGATGATGATGATGAAACATGGAATTATTAGTTTCCCGTCCTCGCTTCGCTTCGGTTACATTATACATAAAAACCTTCCTCTTGAAAACCTTCTTATATTAATAAAAAACAGTAATTTTAATATTTAAGCATCCATTGGGACAGACAGACGCGGGAAGTGACTTTGCTTTATACTACGTAGTGATATAGCGTAGGTACACACACTGCGTCTAGACAGATAAATCTTCAGATGAATAGATATTATTTAGCGTATAAAATCAAAGCGAGTCACATAGTTGGCTTTAAAATAAAAAAAAAAACACCTAAAATAGAATAACATTATTATGACATTTTAGTTCTGTAATAAGATATATTTGAAGTAAGTCGCGGACGGAAACGTAGACGTCACTGATATTTTAAAATCAAAACTAACTCCGCTGTCTATCGCGCTTCCACGTCAAAACGATATTCATAGAATATGTCAGCAAAAACTTTATAATTATAATAAAGTACTATTAAAATGCATGAGTTTTCCTGTGAATATTGGATGATAAAATATACTTATAAGGTATATACATGCAAGTATCGTGTATCCTTATTCTTGCTCTCCATTTCCACTGGTCCCCAAAGATAAGAAATCCTAATCTGGAAATCGCTCAACGAGTTAGGTAAAGAGCTACCGACGTAAGCCAGAGAGACAGGATTCGAACGATATAATCCGACTTAAAACCACTGTCGTTGAGATATATACAAAAGTTGGCGAGCTGAAACGGCTGAAATGGCGGTGACTGGGCCACATCTGTCGAAGAACCGATAACCATTGGATTAAACGAGTTGCGAAGTGGCGATGTATGTATATATATATATATATATGTATGTATCTTGGTGTCAGGGAGATTAGTCAGGTAGCTCGGTGGGACTTTGGTGGATTAACGAATCAAGCGGGGTTGCCCCGAAATTATGAATATTTTTGCTGTTTTAGATAAACTTCTGGCATTAGAGTGGTTTGCTTTGAGTATATGTTCTTGTTCATTGCATTTATGATGCTGGTTGTTAAAATTTATAGTTATTGCCTACTTTCGTGCTAAGACACTAGACAACGTTATCCTTTATAATATTTTAACTACACAATTTATTTATACACAACATTATCCAAATATATTATACCTTTAAAAAACCTAATGACACTTTGCGTAATATCTAAATATAGAAATGTACGTACCAAAAAAGTATTACACACAATATGCTCTCCAAAATCTTAAACCTCTTTTTACAGTTTGGTGAGAATCTACTAACCTTCTCTCCGTCTATGTCCCAACTGAGTACGGCGGCGGGGTACGACCGACCCGACGTGCAGTTGAGGAACATGGAGTCCCCTCGTCTGTTCTCTTGCTCGTTGCCTGTTATCCGAGGCCCTTCCCTCGGGAGATCTAGAAAAAAAAACTCCATTGTAACAATTTCATCACCATACAACATACAAAATTTTAGTATTTATGGGTCTACACGCGATATTAGGAGTAGCAATTACAAAGCTACTTTCTGCCGGCGCTTCGACTGGGTTACACCAATCATGGTCGCGAGCGACCCATAAATACTAATATTTAGTGTAAAGTTACGCGAAAGTCTAAAATCTTACAAATAACATACGTCCGGCCATGGCTGCCGATCTTAATTGAGATCAGAAAATAAGACATATTGTGTGCACAAGTGAGCTCGCAAACACGAGTGCGCTCCCTGTTCCCGTACTCTCATAGTTCAATGAGATGGAAATCCAACATGACCAATGAGTGATAGGGCGCAGGACCACCGGCTTAATCACTACTGGGGGGTAGTGATTTCTTAACTCTGGGCAGAGTTTTGTATTCAATAACTGATTAACTCATAATTTTTTTCCTGACTACGGACTCGAACCGGGGATTCTTACGCAGCCCTTACCACCAAATAGACAACAGACAGATACTAGACAGTCAACATAATATGTTATGTGTGCATGTATCTAACAATTCTCTATATAGTTCAACCCGATCGTAAACATTTTCAAGGGCACAGATGAAAAGTTTTTTTTTTAACTGAAATACGATGACGGCGTGGAGTAGGCTCGTCATCATCACTGGACTTTCGGGGGAGCGGATGGCTCTCACCCCTAAATAGATGAAGAGCGAATAACACCTGTTATTAAAACCTAAAGAGCAAATACAAATGCGTATCTCACGCATGGGGATCAAACTTAGGACACTTATTGATGTAAAGGTTATTTATTATTTATTTCTATTATTTATTATAGAGTTAGAGTGGCAATGCCATATAAAGCAGAGGCAACCATATAAAATACAATAAAAACACGTCTAATCTACGAAAACCATTTTCACCCAGGAAATCAGGTGTTACTATTACTCCCGGGTAAAAAACGATCTGAAAATTACAGGCCCTTTTCAGGACTTCCAATAATAGGTTGCAATAACCAAGTCACCAAGCGTAGTATCTTAAATGTTTCCTTATTAAAGGCATTACCTACAGGGTCCCATAGAACAGCACATTAGAATTCAGTCAAGAACAAAGATATCCCGCGACCCGATAGCATTACCTTGATAAGGGATAAAGGATCTCCGTATATATTGGCTGGGGCCCGGCCATCCGAGCCAGTATTTTTGAAAGCAAATAGACAAAAATGGCGTTTCATTTTCTGGGGATTTAAACTGTTCATGAATTGTGCACTTTACGATTTCAGAGAAATAGATTCGGGGGAACGTGAAATACTTCAATTAATACAAAAGAGTTTTTATTGGGCGTATTGTATTTTTCTTTCTCTCTTTGACTTTTAACGTTATATTTTGTTATTTTAACTGTACAGTTAGTTTTTTCAGATATTTTTAATGCTATACACGGTAAATGTAAGTGGTTATTTTCCCGTAGCAGAACGATTTACCTTAATCTGTACTATCGAATCATAATAGATATTATAAAAAAAAAAATTTTGAGAAATTCTCAAATGCGTGAGAAGCGATATTTTTTTCAGTGAAGTGACGTAATAAGGTAAGTACTGCTTGCCGCATGAAATTTATGATTTAAACTAAATAAGCTCTACGCCCTTAGTAATAAAGCGACGTAACATTATTATGTTGTACTATTATGGTATAATATAATACATATTGTATTATTAATATAATATATATTGTATTATTATGGTATAATATAAATAATTTGAATTTTGTGTACACCTATTATTGCCTTATATACTAGATTAGTACCATACAATGTATCTTCTGTCAAGTTGTGTATATTATATACTGTTGGTGTACCTTTTACCAAATAAATAAATAAATAATATAATCTCGGACTTACATATAACTTCCATCCTCCCCTCCCCTGCCGCGGATTCGAAGCTGGGAGCTTCCGCTGAGACCTCGCACCGGTACAGCCCTGAAGACTTCAGCATCACAGGGTGGAGCACCACTTTCCTGTCGTCTGACCTTTGTAACTGCACAAACAAATAAAATAAATAAATATTTCAGAACATCACATACATTGATTTGTTTCGTGGTAAGTAACTGAAGCACCTGTGTTACGGATCTCAGAAACGACAGGGGATACGCAAAACAAACTTAATTATATAAATAACTCATACATTGATCTGACACCGTGGTAAGAAGCTTAAGCACTTGTGTTACGGATCTCAGAAACGACAACGGATACACTAATAAACATGATTATATGAATAACACATCCAGACAGGAAACAAACGATGTTCATTACACAAATATTTCTCCCGAGCGGGAATCGAACCCACGGCTCTTGGAACCGTAGCCAGGTTCACTAATCAGTGTTCCATCGAGCCAGTTAAAATAAATAATAAAAAAAATATACTCGAAACGGAGTATGAACGAATGCTATATATATTGCTATACTAACTTATTTTTACCCAACTGCCGAAAAAAGTATGTTAATATAATTTTATGGTAATCTACGTATTCCTGTTATGAATTATTAAAATTTTTGTTAAAGAGTGTCTAGGGAAATTTATTACAGTACCTAATGAAGTAAGGGAGTCAAAAATAACATACCTAACTACTAACAATCACCATAATTGCTTAACATTTTACAGGCTGATAACTTTTAACTTTAACAGGCTTGCGATCCTATGAATCACGTATGATCAATGACAATAAATATTTTATCGTGTTTTTGCGTTGGACGGACAGGCCATTATTCCCACAAGCGTCAGGTAGGAGTTTAAAAATACTTCATTACATTATACCTACAAAAACATTCGCTAACAAACACTTAGTTTAAAAATAATAAAAGGCGTCCGACCGATTTTGGCCATGGCGGCCAATCTCAATGAGATCAGCCAAGCGCGCAGGACATATTATAGAGCCCAAGTGTGCGCGCAAACATAAGTGCACTCTCTGTTTCCTTACTCTCATAGTTCGCTGCGACGGTAATCCAACATCACCAATGAATGATCCGGCGCAAGACCACAAGCTTAACGTGCTTTTCGAAACACAGGCGTGCACCCGCCAACTTCTTGACAGAAAACTCACACAAATTTTGCCCAATCCGGACTCGAACCGGGGACCATTCAGTCCTTACGCAGCGAATACAACCAAAAGACCAACGAGGCAGTCAAGTTTAAAAATTAAACTATGTAGAATCCCTTCGTTTTGGGCAGTAACTGTTACAATACATGGGTGGTAAAATATTTTCAAAGTATTGTTTGACTTCCACAAACTTTCAGTTCACGTCCTAAATAAAATTAATTTTAAAAATCACTAACATACCCCAACATGTTACACGTAATTTTGTTGAGCACATTCTCAATATAGTAGTTTAGTGGACAGCAGTTCTGAGCTGCGAGTACTCGTGTGGATTGTCTGGCTTTCCGCTCATTTTCCATCCGATCTTTTGTCAGTATTTCTCGAACGACATCCCCTATTGTGCTCAGAATAGATAACTGAACCATGCAACCTCTTTGGGAAACGAATTTTCAAGAAAACCTTTAGAATTATTCTATAATACTGTGCAGTGCTATCAGATCGCATGCCAGTAGACTGTTTGTATGCTATCAATATTTAAAAACAAAGTTTAAAGCTTTTGTTTTTTAAAAACAGTTCCATGGACGTCAATTTCAAATGGAATGCTTTTTTTAGAAACAAAAATAGAATCATAAGAAATTTGAATTTACTACACTCCGGCGCTTTTTGTCGTCGATTGAACAATTGAAAATATAGAATCCGATGTGAATAATTATTTTTAATGGATGAATTTGAGCAAGCTTTACTTGATCATGATAAAAGACACATTATACAATCGAACATGTTCGAGTCTCATCAATATGTAATGTTGTTTACAAAGTTCAAATAACATCGTCTGATGATTTTATTATACAAGTTCGTTAGATTAATGGCATGGAATAATTAATGCAGTGAGAAAACAAATTGAATTAGAATACCTCAGACCACATTTAAGCTTCATAAAGATATTATGGATTACGATTGCACCCATACAGCTTTGGTTTAAAATCCTAAGTTTGTGCGTGCATGATAAATACTAAAGAAATATGACACTAAAATACCGACTGCGTTTAAAAAATGGTAGTATATTCTCCACCAAATCTGTTTACTTACTATATCTATATGATTATAATACATAACTCCTTATGTTTACTATTTATTTGAAATAAAACTTATTTTTAATAGTATATGTAAAATGTATTTTTTTTGATAATGTCAATAATTTTGTTTAGGAGAGCAGTCTTCCATTTCCTCCAAAAAACTAGTAAATACATTACAATTTTTCTTTACCGACTATGATGATGGCTACTCCACCTTGTAATAATCACCGTGCTCAACGAGGGAGCGTAAAACAAACCTAACATAGCTCAAATTACAAAGTACACTAATACTTACGTCGACTTTGATCCCGTCTAACTTGTAGGCGTGTTTCGGCGAGTCGTACTTGGGTATGTAGCGGTAAAACTCTTCGTTATCTCGGTACCATTTCACCGAGTAAAGTGTATCTGAGCCGACGTCGTAGTCGCATTCCAGCTGTGCTGGTTGCCCTCTCACCCTGTATGTGGGCACAGACACTCGGACTATCCTAAGCAGCAAGGATTCTGGAACAACGATACGAATTGGTTAGATGGCTCTTGGTGGTCAGTGATCTGCATGCACGTCAAAGTTTATTGTGACTACTTCTTTGGTACAAGCATATTGACCTGTTTTGTCTGATTTTTAATTACAGTAGTATTCTTCATAATGAAGAAATATAGGAGAGTCGATATTTAAATATGCACTATAAGACTCGATGTTGCTTAGAAAATACGACTTTATAATCAGTTTTGAGCGACCTTAGATAGACGATCGCGTATCGAACACGATATATGAAAAGAACAACAAAAGGAGCTTGATTTCTATAGTCACATTTGTACTGAGATCCAAGATAACGATGTAAGATTATATTTTCATAAGGATATCCGGGAATAGTCACTGGGATGGATCACGAAGAGCCAGTATAAAAATAAAGTTTGAACCTTTTGCGCTTTTCAGAACATTATTGTGACATCACATCTCAAAAGCAGATCATTATTCGTATAAAACCCAACATTGTGTAAAATAAAAAAAGGTATTTAGGTAAAACGTTCATTTTTGATTCCTTTGTACGTAATTAGGATAAATATTTAATTTATTTAACATCTAGACTAAACCCAGATTTAATCACAAAACAAACATCCGGCGTTATAAGGATTAGTAGATATAATCTAATAAACTGAGTTTCTCATAAAATTCCCAGCTGTCAAATAGACGTCTCGAGCTCATTACAAAGCTCGTAGTTACAGGGAAGACAGTCTTCCGGGTCTCTTAGCAATAAATGTAGTAAAAAACGTAATAAAAGCTTAATCGGTAAAATTTGTTTCAGGTAAGATTTTAGACTTTCGCGTTCCATTACACTAAATATTTAAATGTCTTAATGGGTCTACACGCGATATTAGTATCGCGTGTAGACCCATAAAGACAAATTTGTTTCAATTTTACAATAGCATTGGCTTCACCGCAACTAAGGAATCCTACACTCCCCTTTCCGCCTGATTGCAACTTTTTTTTTGCTTACTGACATACTATGATAGCTTTGATTAGCCTCGTCATCATCACTGGACCTGCGGGAGAGCTGCTGGCTCTCCCCGGACTTGCCGGGAATATTTAAACAAATGTTTGTACTAGTTTAAAAACAATACTATCTATAGCAAGGCACATTTCACAAATTTCCTCTTCACATTTTAAAATAAATGAGTTAATTTTTCTCACTTTTCGTACCTTTCCCGTAGAACTGGCATTGGACAAAGACGAATGGTCGGACACAGGAAGATTCAAGTACGTCAGTTAAACCCATTTGACTCGACTCGGGTCGTCGCAAGAACTAAGCTTTTGATCCATATTTCACTTTAAACGGGAAGGATAAAATGTATTAAGGTGGAATATCCGCTTTGTAGAATAAAATGTTAGTTACGACAAACATCTTTTTAATTTCATTTCAGTGCACAATGTAAAATGCCGGGTAATTTATTGGATTGCAGAGTAAGGTATTGTTTAAAACAAATGTTTTAGTTTAAAAGGTGAAAATGTTATATTCAGCCTTACAAAATAGGTCAGAAAAGTATTTTGTAACAGTATCCGTTATATCATTATCAAAAGCAACGAATGTGCGTTTTGAAATTTGCGAATATTATGGAACTGAAATTTTGAATTCATAAGATTCAGAGACATTACAACTCTAAGATTCATAAGTTTTCTTAAAATACAAAAAGTCTTTTGCATTATTTTGACTTATTGTATGTGAAACGGAACGCAATAAAGCAGTGCTTAATGGAATGAAAAAAAAGGAAAAACTCTCGGCAATAGGGTACTTAGATGTCTATTTTTTTAATAAAGCTGAGTGGGTTGTCCACACAGTTTACGAAGACACTTTTGAAAGAATTGATATGATATCTGGAAAGCCCCCCGAGATATTACAGTTTCAATAGCACATCAAGTTGAACGCTCCATACAAACGTTGCAGAACGCTTTTACGTTACGGCCTAACTTTGCCAGCGACTTTGTCCACAAAAAAATCACTTCGAACCAGTACTTATTGAGATTAGCGCGTTCAAACAAACAAACAAACCATATAGATATATAACCATAGCAGATAGTATTAAGTATAGTTTAGCCACTAAGTTTGTTTGTTCGGATTATTTAAATGGTTCGACCCCCACAAGACAGGCTTTTCCTAGTGTGGGCGTCACAGATATATTGTTATGTGTTAGCTGTGTTTTTGGTAATAAAGACTTATAAGTATTATTATCAGTCATTACCAACGTTTCGGGACTACATACAGAGTATAAGAATAGATCGCGTTTACGAATATAATGTTTTCATTATGACAGTCACTACTAACTCTGTAATTTATAAGATGACATAGAGTTTTACATGACTTTCGCTCTGTTGCAACTTCCACACCCAACTCGAAATGTCTTTTGACTGCCTCGTTGGTCTATTGGTAGCAAGTGCTGCGTTAGGACTAAAGGTTTGAGTCCAGTGTCGGGCAAAATTAATGTGAGTTTTTCTGTTAAGAAATTACTTAGCCTGTGTGGCTACCATGATCATTCAATTTTACTTACCTACGTTATAAACGTACCTGCATGCATCATACTGTTAATATGAAATAACTAAGTAAAATTAAACTAACTAAATAAATTACATTGCTATAAATAAAAAATATGCCCCAGATCGCTGTCCATAGGCATAGTGCCCAAGAGCCTGGTCGAGTTTAGTCTTTGGATGGCGCGGCTTATCCGTTAATATGAAATGGCATCTAAAATAAGAGTTAGGAAACTAAGTTATTCAGTCATGTTTGTGCAATCATTTCTTGTTCAGACTTTACCATACACGTGCCCACTTAGTCAACAAACCCACATACCAGAACATAACTACACTCAGTCAAATGGAACTTACAGTTGTTTACGAGTGAGGGTAAACTTCACTAACCAAGTTTCAGTTAAGGTGCGACCCCAACATTAGTTAACTCACATCACATGCCTTTAGCCACCATAAGGGCTTTGTTCCAGTTATCTGTATCACCACATAGTATATATTAAAAAAAAACTCTGTCTGAGTTGAAATAGCTCTTCATAGATGTGAGGTCTCTCGCCATTTTATTCATTTTTCCACACACGGTCATCTGACCCCAAACTAAGCAGAGCTTGTACTATGGGCGTCAGAGACTGATATACATACATATATATTTGTAAATACATACTTAAATACATAATCACACCCAGACACGGAACAAACACCGATGTTCATCACACAAATATTTGTCCCGAGTGGGAATCGAACCCACGACTCTTGGAACCGCCAGCCAGGGTCACTAACCACTGTTCCACCGAGCCAGTCAAACTTATAGGTAAAGTTGTATGACAACACACACACGCACTACGTATTTTCATTTATCGTTTTAATTTACCTGCCCTAATGGGACAACAATACAGTTGACAACAAATGAAATATGACCGCTATTAGCACTTAAATAGCTGTTAAAGAACCATTTAATATTGATAAATGTGCTTTCGTAATTGTCTGTGAGGGAAGACACTTATTTTCGACCCCATTTTGTGACGAATACCTGTTCGGATTATTATTATAAGTACTGTCATTTATTAATCATAAGTTTAAATTATGATTGTGGTGATTTAAGGAAGTTGAATTTCAAAAACAACAGAGTATTTTAATAAACAATGCAAATTTTTAATGCAAGGTCAAAATTAGTATACATTTTTTTTTCATTTTAGTCAATGGCTTCCAGTAAGAGTTTATTTTATTTAGTTATAGAGCTTTATCAAGATAACTAAAAAAAAACATTAGATGAAGTTTGTGGTTAGAATGCGTGCGTTAAAAAATATATTATTAACTCACTACTTTGGGAAAAAGGCGTGATTTTATGTATGAATGTACTCATTGTGTTTCACCTATGAGTGTACGAAACGTTGTTTAGTCGTAATCTATCTAACTTAAAGACAATGTCCCCAATGTATTTCTTTGACAAGTATTTTCTCCTAAAATGACAAACATAATAAAAATAATTATAAACTCAGTCCAACCGTTTTCGCGTGATGATATAACTAAGAGAAATATGGATTCATTTATATATATGTTTTATTGTCATAGGTCAACTCACATAGTACATTACTTTGGTACAGCAACTACTTTAATACTTTGAAACGTAAGTGGATACTAATGTGTCGGATGCAGTACTTCCATAATTAACCAACTTTAAAGCAGTTAGAGCTACCTTCATGACGTCTCAGTAGCATCAAGTTAAAGTTGAGACTTTCAGAGATTAAACAGTACAAGTTTGGGTCTAACAAGGTTTCGTGCCTCTGTTACTTGCAAATGATTGTTCTGGAGTCCGGTCGCTATATGTAACCGCTAGCTAGGTACATAACGCAACATAGTTACCTTTGTCAGTATTTCGGAATAGCTGTTGTAAATTGTTAAAAAGCTTGTTAGGCTTTTGTTTTTTTTATTTGTGCGAATGGTACACTTGAAATGCAAACACATTTTACACAAACAAACACTCGTATAGCACTTAGTTTGTACTTACAAAATTACCTTAATAAGACCCGAAGTCGAGATTTGTTATTTTCAATCTGTTTTATTTATTTCTATTTTAGTGTTACATTACCTCTTAGAGATAATTGATGGTTAAACAAACTTACCTAAAGTGAAGTTTGACCGTAATTGTACGAGACGTTGCATCCGAAGAGATTTTGATTCGATGCCTAATACATTGAAGAGTGGACTACAAGTGTTATCATAAATCTCGAGGATGCAACGTCGAAGTACAATTTATATTTTAGTGTTACATTACCTCTTAGAGATACTTAATACCTTATGTTTATTAACCAAAGTTATCTTTGGAAAATGTATTAGTGCTAACATAAGAGACTAGGCATACTTAGAACGCTTAATATTGAACAACTCGGCCCTCTCAAGTGAAGATTTTTCTATTTTTATCAGACTGTCTTGCCAGAATAAGAATATATCGACTGTTTCCGTGGCCGTATGTCGTAAGAGCCGTGTAATGGTATATTGGGTTTGTGATTGTGTAGGCGATGGTCCATTTACCGATTCAATTGTATCTTCGGCTAAATGTAGTTAATGGAGTTTATTGCTCCATGGGATGGGAGACAGGCTTAACCTTACGAGTCCGACATGTACGTGATTTCTTACCTTAATGAAATCGTATTTATAACCACATTAATTTAAAATAAGTACCTAATGAAATTTAACAGTTGAATTCATTTAGAAGTAAAAAATATTTTAGCTCGATAGGACAAGAAATTGTTTCAGTAACTTTTTACAATTTTCTGACAAGGAAAGGAACTGTTTTATTAAATATATTTTTCAACAGCTTATTTTGTTTCTCATAAAGATTTAATTTTTCATTTAAAATAGGTTCAAATTGCAACACTCATACAACACACACACAAACTTACACAACTCTCGCAGTCTTTTTAATTCTGATTAATTATCAGAAAATGATCTAATCTAATTAATTTTCAGATAGACCTTGTATGCTTTGGTGAATAATATTAAGATTTTAAAAGTTTCTCCTTTATTACAGAATGGCTAGAGATGTCATGTATTCTCTTACAATTAAAATTAATATAATTGAAAATTATTGTGTTGCGCCGACCCCACTTAGCGTGGGATAAGGGCAGGAGAATGATGATGATGATGATGATAATTGAAAATTATTCCAAAATCTTAATAAAAACGTTATTTATATTAAATGCTTACAATGCAGTTTTCTCTTATCTTTATTATTGTAGGCAAATAAAAGGTTTTGCCAATCAAGTAAGTCATTTTTTGACATCTAGTGGTAGAAGTTTTGAATATACATAGTATTTATATGTTGATCATGACCTAGTATTTTTGTTTCTAACTCTGTGAGAGTATAAAAGTAAACTTTTATAATATATTTTAAAACTGGCAAAAACTTGGTTCAAATGTAACCCTATTTCGAAATTTCTGTTTTGAATAGAAACTTTATGTTACATTATTATGAAACTCGTGTGTATTTAAGAAGAATGTTATCTATACATCATCAGCTCATATACGCCCCACTGCTTGGGCACGGGCCTACCCTAAACTAGGGCGATAAGGCCTCCTTCAACCACTAATTTGTAGGTGTGCAGGTTTCCTCACGATGTTTTCCTTCACCGTTAAAGCGCCTTATAATCGTACATATCAATTTTAAACTTGGTACAAACAAAACACAGTGGTACGTGGGTTTGAACTAGTGACCTGTCGCATAGCAAGCAACGACATTAACCACTCGGCCAACGACGCATTTCTATCGTAGAACGTGTTATAACTGAATAAAATTATAAAATATTAAAATTACTTTTTACTAAATGGGTAAGTCCTGATCCTTATCAGGTACCAATAACAAAAACACAATTAAAAAAATATTGTCAGTCTGTCTGTTTATTCCCGCTCACCTCCGAATCGGCCGGTCCAAGTTTTACGGGACTTTAACTGATGTAATAGTATATCTACTTTTACAAGCTACATTATAGGATATTTGATTAAATCAGTGATGCCAAATACATTTCCACGCGGACATAGTCGTGGGCGGCCGCTAGTAAACAATATATTCTGCAAATTAACCTAATCGAATTAAATTTCACCTGTATTCGATACTAAACTCGGATCGGTAGGACTAGGCGAGAAAATTATCAAAACATTTCGTTCAAACTATGTAGTTGCGGGTATTCTATTCAATCTAAACAGATTTTGTTTGAAGATAACCGCTCCGGTGTAATCATGGGTGAACAGAGTTTAACCAATTATTACTAATTGTAGGTGATACAATCGCTGTTATTAATACCACTATCGTTTTGTAAGCGGGCGTCATATTCAACGAACGTAATTAATTATTAAATAGGTTAAAGATATTTTAAGCCCACAATACAGGTGCCGTAGACAAAGTAATATTATTAAAACGATAACGAAGTTCGAAAGGAACAAAATGTATGGGATTGACATTAGACACTATAAATCACGGTCAATCTAATATCAATCCCATACATTTTATTCTTTTCGAACTTCGTTATCGTTTTGATATTGTTACTTTGTTAAAGCCCCCCGTTTAGATTATTGAATATATTCACCGCATAAGATGATTATTAATCCTTATCATTCGACTCTCTGAAGAATGACGAAGTTCACGGTTGTTAATGTCAATAATTGCATAATTATTGACATTATCAACAATGATTGTTATAACAAATTTTGATATGCATCAAAATTTAAATGTTACACAGGTCAGTTATTAAAATGATACTAGGAGTAATAATATGATTCTGACTTAACTTTGAGCAGGATAGGGCAGTTATACTAACTACCTATATTATTTTATTAAAATGACAAAGGTATTAAAGTATAAAAAGTCAAGTCAAGTTACTTTCGGTAAACCACATTGAAATCGGTTAGTCCTAATTCGAAACAAACATTCTATACATACATGCATACATACATACAGGCCTGACTGTGAACCTCCTTCATTTTATACCCAAAAGTGCTTCAATACAAATACTTAGTATTTTATGAACACGCATTACACAATATTACTGTTTTATTTTTTAAAGGTACCTAACATCTCTCCACACACGGCCATTTGACCCCAAACTAAGTCGAGCTTGTACTATGGGCATCAGAAACTGATATACTTACATTACATAGATATTATAAATACATACTTAAATAATTTTTCACAATACGTAGTGGGTATTAGTACCCAAACTATCATAACATGACTGCCTCGTTGGTCTATTGGTAGCAAGCGCTGCGTAAGGACCGAGAGGTCCCCGGTTCGAGTCTGGGGTTGGGCGAAATTTGTGTTAGTTTTTCTGTACAGAAATTACTCAGCCCGGAGTCAGTATGTTGACGGTAGCACGCCTGTGCCTGGGGAAGCACGTTGAGCCGGTGGTCATGCGCCCGATCTCTCATCGGTCATGACGGATTGAAGCCTCACCGAACTATTAGAGGAGGGAAACAGAGAGTGCACTTGTGTTTGCGCGCAAACTTGCGGACTATAATAATTATATCTTGCGCACTTGGCTGATCTTAATAGTTATCGGCCGCCAAGGCCGAAATCGGTCGGACGCTTTATACTTATATCATAACATGGCAGGGAGTGTATGTCATAGACTGATGATGCTATGATAGCTAGGGTACTAATACCCGCCGGCGGTGTTGTGAGTGGAGGCTATGCCAGGTACCACGACACCGCCAATAGGCGACGAGGTACACCCCGGTGTTTTAGTCGGTATACCCCCTGGGCATTGCAGTCCGTCCAGGAGTCGCGGCTGGCATTTACCATCTCTTCGCCAGTCGCTGGGGAGTCCGACACACCACCCGGAGAGAACCCTCTCTCAGGGTGAAGGTGCACGACGCATTTCACCGGGTTAAAAAAAAAGGGTACTAATACCCACTACATATTGACCTATGGTTGGCTAAATTCTTAATTTAAAATATTCCAACTTTATCTTAAGCCCATTAAAACGTGAAATTGCTTGTAGTTTGTTAGGTTAGGGGACGCCTGGGAACTTTCTCATTCGAAGAATCAAACAAACATTAGCAACTTCGTCGTTTACACATTAAAACTATTTACGTAATGGTTGTGTCAACAGGAATAGGCTTTTATGATAGAAAATATCCATCGGGTCTAATTGAAGAACATTAAAAGGATAGTTTTAGTTGATTTCCATTTGTGACTCCATGTGTCATTGTGATTAAATCTATCAATGACAGGTTCTGACGTAACGATAAAAACTATTCGGCCCTACACACGATATACTTACTTGCTAGTACTCAGACATGCTATAACAACAACAATACTAAATAGTTTTGTTGGTTATAAAATTACGGGCTAATCTTATAAAACAAACTTGATTAAAAACCATTGTAATTTAAATTTATATTATGAATCTAACCCTCCGATTAACGTACTTATACCTACACTGTATCCAGTTAAACTTCATACAACTATATTTTTTATGTGTTTATGTCAACTTATTAATAATGTAACCTACCATTCTATTATGTAACCTTATATTTATATTTGGCATGTATTCTCTACTCTACATGTTTCCAAAAATCCGTATTCGGGACAAATGTGTTCAAATTGCGAAACACGTTTTGGCACTACACCAAAACTGACAACTTACAAAAAAAAATCTTATTTAACCATTGCTTTTTTGAAAATCTTCTAATAACAGAAGAGGACATTTTTTTTAAACTTAGACGTTTTTTAACTTCCTGCTTTTGATTCTTAATGCATTAATTACAATATACATCTGCAAGTTCACATGCTCTGATCATTACACAGAGATTTCTTAAACACTCATTCACTAGTATATTTCCAGTTCGATGATAAAGTACTCCAATGAAATTAAACATTCCTTAAATCCGTTCAATTATTAAATAACTGTTAACGTACCGCAATGTGCATTTCGCATTGATTAAATACTATGGAATGCAGTATTGAAACAGCGGAAGCATTCTCGCTCTGTTATATTCCGTATACAAAATGTAATTTAATTTTGATATCTCCTTTTCGCTTCGTATGTAGTCTCAGCGGGAACTACGGAGCTGATATTGGCGCCCAACGTGGGGCCCTACTCAAAATGCATTCCACGTAAATGTTTCGCCGACAGCCCAGTCATTTCCTCTAAATTCCCAATTCACAGTACAATAATAAAGTCACATCTCTCCCTCCACCGAATTGCAGTCTGATAAAAATTACCTTTTATAAGTAAGCTGAATATCGCCAGTGTGACATACATCCTCATAAGTTTCAAACAAACAGTTCCATCACTTATCACAGACTTTCCGGTCGGGGGTAATCCCAAACACAGTCACGCACTTACATACTTCGCATGAGAGTTCGGAACGCACTGATACACACGTAATGTTCTAGGCGGATTTTAGCGCGGGGACGTCCATCGTCGTCGGCGGTTCACGCGAGACTGAGGCAAGTCTGCTCGGAATCGCGATCGCTCGCCCGCGCCCACTCCGGGGTCACAGGAACCGTTTATATTTTCATGACCTTATGAGACAAGTCGATAATCGCTGTTATTAGTTGTTGTTAAATTTGTCGCGGTGTCGACTGTCCAATTGTTACGTAACAATGCGTCATTCGTTAGCACTTTTTAATTGTAGCAGGGAATACGGCAGCTTTTTGCTGCGAGCCATTGTTATTGCGCGGAGCTCGCTAATTTATTCATTCTCAATGTTTTGTACCTTATTTATTGGCACAATTAGAGATATTATATAACAAAAGTTTGCCATTTCACAAGGGACGTGACAAGGCGTAATGCAAGGTGGTACTTGTTAATTTTCCAAGAAGTTCCACTTCAGAAACTCTGTATCATTTAATTAATTTGGCTTATTTGATGGGTTCTGAAAATCAGACCCGGTTCGGTCATAATTTCTCAGTAAAATACAAAAATTATTTCCAGCGTAACTTATATGTTACATAAGTCATGCAATAAGTAGTATGTAAAGTCAAATATATTTGAGCTTTGATATTAAAGTGATGAGGGATAAAAAATATCACAACTATGTTTATTGCATGTTTTGAGAGTGACTTATGGTTTATTAGGTGTGCAAGTTAATTACATAAGCAACAGGCTCGTCACTGCCAAATAAATCTTGTTTGAATAGAAATTATAAAGAGTTGATGCCACTTTAGGAATGAATTAATTATAATGTCCTATTTTATGACGTAATTTTCTCATCGTCATAAACTAACGTAGTTTGTAACTTTTAGTACTAAAGTAGATATAGTTTGTAGAAAATTAACAAGTTGTGTACGCTAATTATGGATCTCTGTCTAGTTATGTATTAGTGTTATGTTTTTATTTGAAATGTAAAAATGGCAAAGATCTGTCTGTGTACCAATCTAAATAAATAAATAAATTGTGTTAGAGTGTAAAAATTGTGTGATGTGTTCTAGAGACCGAATGAATGATAGATACGTAAATGCTGATAGGTATTTTGACTTTCCATACTATTTGAGCTCCAAATATGATATTTTGTTGTAATTAAATTATAAGGTCGCAGACCACAAATTCAAAATTGCGTTGTATACGGTGATTCGAAAGATACTTGATAATAGGGTTAAACAAAGTCAGTTGAACTTTTCAAAGCATTGCTCAGGTTTCGTGATCTCTAACAAGTTAGATCGGGTGTTTTAATTGCGTCTCACGGTACTAATGAACTTTGAACAAGTTGCTTTTACACTCGTGATATCTAATGGAAGATGACGTTAACATTTAGTCACTTACTTTTGAGATCTGTACAGTTGCATTAAGAGGTTTGATTTGAGACTTGAAACTTAACTTGTATAGTTGAGTGTGAAGGAAAGTAAAGTACGTATTATTAGAAGAAAAATTATAAAAATAAGGTTTGACTTATTATTATTTAGATTCTTTCATTGCTTGAAAAAAATTAGAAACCGTTCCTGACCTATAGACGAAAAGGCAACAATATTCTAAAAGAGTATAATTTTTCTTTGTTGTTTAGTAAGGTTTAAAAACTGAAAACATTACACTGAACGACAATGAAAAAAAAATTTTCAACCGTTCTTTTACTATCAGCAAACAATACAAAAGTCATATACTGTGCAACGGCTACTTTCATTGCCAATTCGGATTTTCCCCGCCTGCAGTGAACGGAGAAACTAAGGCTGTTGTTCTATTGCAAGCGATAAGCGATTGTTTTAAAACTATAAATTAGTTGGCGAGCGAAACGCGAGTTTGATATACGCACACTCATTTAGATTTATAAATAAAGGACTTAGTATTCACAACGAGATCAAAGTCCTTTTTTTGACTGACTATGATGATGACTTGAAGTAGTCCTGTCATCATCGGCGGACTTGCGCGAGAAAGGATGACTCTCCCCCTTAGATAACAAAGCGTGCAATTGTTAGTAGCTTAAGAAGGCTTTTCCTGTTCAACACTTACACTCTACGCTCATGTCCATTTCGATCAATTTAATTATTTATTTTTATTCAAAAATCACACTACCAGTTGCAATACCGACCCATGCTTCGAAAGTCATTAAGTCGATCGTCCTAAATGGGACTTCAGTACTCATGACAAATAACTGTCTATATCTAACCGATTAATGAGAGTTAAGGAAAAGTAAAGATACAATGGGTAATGTTCATTGATTTACCACAACGTAGACCACATGTGGTGCAGCTGAAAGCGATTCTGTTAATTATCAACCCAATCTATACAACTAAATAAAATTGAAGTCATCATCATCATCATCATCATCAACAGCCCAGTTCTGTCCACTGCTGGACATAGGCCACGCCACTTCTCTCTATCCTCGGCCACTCGCATCCAGCTCCTACCAGCCGTCCTGCGCAGATCGTCACACCACCTGGCCTGCGGGCGTCCTACACTACGTTTGCCGAGACGCGGTATCCACTCCAGAACTCGTCTACCCCAACGGTTGTCGGTTCTACGGCTGATGTGGCCAGCCCACTGCCACTTCAGCTTGCTAATGCAATGAGCTAAATTGAAGTGTTTGTTTGTAATAATCAATAACGACTTTTACTAAATGAGTATGAATTTACATCGTAAAATCGTGGGGTGCTGCTAGTTAATAATACAATTTTACTGTTTTTAACTGAAAACGGCCGATAGCTTCGTCACTCACCTGGGTACTGGTAGAGCAACCGCCTAAAACGTTTATTACAACAGCCAACACTCAACTTAAAACACACATTTCACAATGCGAGTGACGTGCACCGGCACAGAGCATTTTTTACGTCGGAACCTCTTTTATGTTCCGCCCTGGAGTTGCAGAACCATGTTCCACGGTTTGTTCGTGTGTTGTTGCATTTTGTTTTCTCGAAATAATGTCCACGTAGTTTCTCTCTCAGTCATGTACTACATGTTTCCTAGATTTGACATGCTGAATTTGAAATGGATTCAAAAAGAGGTGACGACATGCAATATTGTACTCACATTTTATTGTCTGCTCTTTGTTTTGATTTCAATTGGATCTACATGTCGCTGCTTGTTGTAGAGCATAAAATATGAGGTAAACGTAAATAATAAACCAAATAGGAATAATAAATTCAAAATACAATAGATACAATATTTGACATGGCACATAAAACGGATACAAGCAAAGGGAACCGAACTTCATAACTTCCTAACTTACGTAGCATGTAATTTCCTTACAATTTTCCTTCATATTGAGGCAATGATTGCGACCAATATACCAACGAGGCGGCCGATACAAACTATACGCGTATAAGTGTAGGAAAGATTCCGACCCCTTCGGATTCGATAAACGATAAACACCGATTAGGGCAACTCCATATCAACAAGTTCTAAATGCCCCAATGAAATAACATCAAATCATAGCAAAACGATCACGTAGTCAGCACCAAATTCATAATCGGGGGCCAAGGGGAAATTTGTAAGGGATAACGCGAAGTCTGGAGGTGTTTATGATTTTATGATCCTCTTCCATTCTCGAATATAGCATCGTACAATAAAGATAAAGTGTTACAGCCTATGTGTAGGGAAAAATTGTCGCCAACATGTCCGTAGGGGATGTGGGCTAATGATATTTTTACCTTAATATCGGAGCATATGCTGTTGACGTGCCCTTAAAGAAATGCTAGGAGAATTTCTGTGAATAGGAATGTTAGTGACTGTAACTATTTGTTATTGACATTTGATTTGTGTTTACTGACTTGGACCGGAGTGAGATGGTTTGCTTTGATATGAGCCTATAGTGGAATTATAATTACGCCTACTGCTGTCGCTTCAGAAACTGATAGTAAACTTACCTTAAACACAATCAAGAAAGTGTTTTATAAACAATATTTTGAACTTATCGAGTAATTAAATTCTTATCTACCTGATTGCAGTATGTAGGTATGTTTTAAATATATTATATTATTATAAATATTATCTGGGACATTTCCACACACGGTCACCTGGCCCCAAACTGAGCAAAGCTTGTACTATAGGCGTCAGAGACTGATATACATACGTAGATTAGATAAATACATACTTAAATACATATTCACACCCAGACACGGAAAAAGCACCGATATTCGTCACACAGATATTTGTCCAAGGTGGGAATCGAACCCACGACTCTTGGAACCGCCAGGCAGGGTCACTAACCACTGTTCCACCGAGCCAGTCAATATCATTCTACGATCGATCTCTATCAATAGAAATCAAAATTATATCTTTGAACAATTGTTATTTTTGTACGTTACGATCAGCACAAACCAATAACACCTATGTATTGCGGTTGAATTAAAAAAAAAAGTTTTTAAGTAAATCAATTAACGACCTCACGGGTGCAAAACTATGTAAATATGTATTATAATTTTGAAAGCGGTAACACAACGACGTTAAACCTTTATTCGCAAACAACACGGCACTAGGAAAAACAATTTAAAAAGCGCCACCGACAAAATAAAACGCGGCGTAAACAGAAAAATCCGCTCATCACAACAAGCGTATAAGATATCTCATGGATATTTTTCTAGCGAGTAGCGCTCAATACTATTTACTCCACGATATCTTCCCTTGTGAAAATCTCTTAGATGCGATCATAAATCGCTCCGGTTGACATAATAGCGTAAAGGGAACGGTCTGGATTTATGCATGTTTGATTTAGAGGGAGGTAAGGGTTGTCATACCGCAACGCCCTTACTAAAAATATAAAATGCTCACTTTGCCGCACATTATTTTAAGGGCGGAGAGACATTCGCGCGTGCGAAATCAAATTGGAGCGATGTGATTGGGAGCTGTATGACTCGCGAATGCAATGGTTTGTTGTGGAATTATTAGATTTTTCAGGTAATTTAATATAAATTACCAGCCAGGGGTCAGGTAATTTAAAATAAAAAAACTTCAAATAAAAAAAAATTTTGGTGAAAATCTACTTTAATCAATAAAAAATTTGATGAGTAAAGTTATTCCTTAGAACTATGTATAAGAAAATATTATTTTCAAAATAGAATTTTGTAAAACTTTATAAGTTATATAAAAAGTATTTAAAATATTTCAGTCGATGTCATCAAATTATGTTACAAAAAATTGTAAACAAAAAAAACCGTCTTCAAAAACCCGGTTCACTAAAAATTACAAAATAATATAATCCGAACATTTATAATCATCTGGGTATGAATTTCATATGTTGTTGAAGGCGCTGCCGTTTATATTTCATGCAGACAAGCACAAAGTGCTTCGTTTTCCTCAAAATTTTGATTGGCACCGCCTTCAAAAACATATCAAACTCATACCCAGATGATTATAAATGTTCGGATTATATTATTTTGTAGTTTTTAGTGAATCGGGTTTTTGAGGGCGGTTTTTTATTGTTTACAATTTTTTTTCATGCTTTTTAGTGTAAAATTTTTTGTTACCCTATTAGTTCAGCTCACCTGTAATACTACTGATATTATAACTAGTAGTCTTAATATGTATCCAATCCAAACATAAATGTGAAATGAGAGCCAAGTTCAATATTATGATAATTGCCTTGGTTGTTGACTTCAACGACAAAGAAGTGAGATCTAAATGGGTGCCAAGTTCAATGGTCAACTCTGAAATTTATTTATAAGTAACACTATAACATACCTATCATATCTTCTTATAACATAAGATAATGTATGGTGGTAGCCTATGAAGGTCTGTCTTGGCTAGTTTCTATAAACCTACCTACGTATTATTATGTTCGCTCGCTAGTTTCTACCAACAATCCAAATTTTCGGAATTATAAAATAAAAACCGACAAATACTTGTAGGCTTAGAACTTGCAACGGCTATAATTCATATATGAAAACTAGCCAAGACAGACCTTCATAGGCTACCACCATACATTATCTTATGTTATAAGAAGATATGATAGGTATGTTATAGTGTTACTTATAAATAAATTTCAGGGTTGACCATTGAACTTGGCACCCATTTAGATCTCACTTCTTTTGTCGTTGAAGTCAACAACCAAGGCAATTATCATAATATTGAACTTGGCTCTCATTTCACATTCATGTTTGGATTGGATATCATTACTTTTTGTAGAAAAGTATATATAAATATATACTTAGTGCTCTGCCTTCCCGGTATATAGGCGTGATTAGGCACTAATTAGGTATTTATGTTAAGCGTTCATAATAGAACCTAACCTAATTATTAAAAAAATTTTTATTTATGCCTTTTTTTATTTATTCCTTTGTATTCATGTAATTACCTATCTGCATACCAAATTTCAACTCTCTAGGTCATTTGGAACTGGGTTAGAATTTTGATCTGTCAGTCAGTCAATGATAAAAATGAGGATTTTTGGACATTAATATCTAAATAACTGTATGAGATAAGCTTATGAAATTTAGAACACATATTTATCTTGCAAGTCACAATATATGAGCCAAATTTGATACGTTTATGTGAAATAGTTTTTGATTTATGAGGGGGTCCAAATGGTTCGTGTAATATTACACACGGTGCGGCTCGCCAGTTCTGTTTCTTGAACCTTGGCTTGACACGCTACCGCGTGTCTAGATACAGTATTGAAAGAATTATCCTTTTACTCCAAACAATTAAGGAGTTGACCTTCCATCATCAGCTCAGCATCATAACATTATGATTGCAAGAAGCAATGCCAATATCACTTCAGAAAATATATAAAACGCGGTACATTTGCCTATAAAATTTGAGGGTTGCCCTCGATTTCTCCTGGATCCCATCATCAGATCCTAGACTGGTCACCCTATTAGTTCAGCTCACCTAAATGCTACTGATATTATAACTAGTAGTCTTAATATGTACAGTATTGAAAGAATTATCCTTTTACTCCTAAGTATTAAGGAGTTGACCTTCCATCATCAGCTCAGCATCATAAAATTATGATTTCCGGAAGCAAATGCCAATATAACTTCAGATAATATGAAAAACGCGGTACATGTCCCTATAAAATTTGAGGGTTGCCCTCGATTTCTCCTGGATCCCATCATCAGATCCTAGACTGGTCACCCTATTAGTTCAGCTCACCTATAATGCTACTGATATTATAACTAGTAGTCTTAATATGTACAGTATTAAAAGAATTATCCTTTTACTCCTAAGTATTAAGGAGTTGACCTTCCATCATCAGCTCAGCATCATAAGATTATGATTTCCAAAAGCAAATGCCAATATAACTTCAGATAATATGCAAAACGCGGTACATGTCCCTATAAAATTTGAGGGTTGCCCTCGATTTCTCCTGGATCCCATCATCAGATCCTAGACTGGTCACCCTATTAGTTCAGCTCACCTATAATGCTACTGATATTATAACTAGTAGTCTTAATATGTACAGTATTAAAAGAATTATCCTTTTACTCCTAAGTATTAAGGAGTTGACCTTCCATCATCAGCTCAGCATCATAAGATTATGATTTCCAGAAGCAAATGCCAATATAACTTCAGATAATATGCAAAACGCGGTAGATGTCCCTATAAAATTTGAGGGTTGCCCTCGATTTCTCCTGGATCCCATCATCAGCTCCGGGAGTGGTGAAAATGAGACCACCTCGAGAGTGAACTGTATCCAACCAAAAAAAAATTTTTGAAATCCGTCTATAATTGACGAAAATATCGGTGAACATACATAAAAAAAAAAAAAAAAAAAAAAAAAAAAAAAAAAAATAAAAAAAAAAAAGAAATGAAAACCTCCTCCTTTTTTTTGAGTCGGTTAAAAAATGACTTCAAATAACATTTGATTTGCCATAAAATTAGACATTAATAAACTTGTAATGCCAACTTAATAAATTTGATTTTGTGCAAGTAAGAATATTTTTTACTCAATGAGTCGTGCACGACAGCGCATGATAAAATTCACTTGCAAAATTCACCATCAAACTTTTTCTTACTAATTTTGTTTAGAAATATGACATAACGTAACTTTAAATATGAACATATTATAGAAAAGCCATCATTTATGTAAAATTAGTTACTTTTAACTTTGAATTTAATGATTTCATATTATTTTTATCTCACAATAAATATAAAAAGGTTCAGTTTCTACTCTACTACAAATTTCGACAGAGTCCTAAAATTTTACCTTTCACCCTAATCCCCTAACGTTATTATTAAAACTATCTTCATTTTCATAACACCGTCTTCTATGATCAGTATATCTGGAATTAGCAATTTCTGTTGGTAAAGACAGGCTGTGTACCAAATTCGGGGCACGATTCAAATTAAGTGATAAAGCGGCCGAACCCACTGTTCGGTTGTCAACCGGTAATGTCTATTTGAGACGTGCCTGGGCTGCTACACTACAACCACCTAGATGGTGGAAGGAGTTGCAGCAATGAGGCTTTACGAATGAAATATTAGATAATTCCAACGATGTGATTGGATGAACAGGTCAAGGTTTCATGATGATCTTAATGGATATTAAATACTTACTGCGTCAACTTGCAACGGTGTTCACCCGTGATCATGGCGCTTGCAACAGTGTCAAAATATCGGGAGCTCATTAAAACAAATCAACATGGTAAATATCCCGGACAGTTACAGTTTTGTTATTACAACGATTGCGTTCAGTTTTAAACATCCACAACAATCATAAAAGTATAAGATAGAAAACATTGTTATGTGAAATACCGAAACCTAGAATTGACTACTTAGTTCATTATTAATAGAGTACGTAATGACTATTATGACCAAGTGCAATCGAAATCATGATTGTGAAGCAAAAATAAATTCATACATAATTAAAGTTTACTTAAATTAAACGCAACAATGTTATCTTGGCAATGAGAAATTCACTTTTTAACTAGAACTCTTAACAAAAGTCCAAAACTTCTAGTTAATGCTGCGCGCTAAATCAAGAAAAGAACTTTGAGAATCACGCCTAAGGAACTACTGAGAGTTACGCTTTTTATGTGAGTTTAAATGAACTAAGGAGGAATTCTTGTGGACTGTGTGATACAGTCGGAACGTTTATCTAACTGTAGCTAAGTTAATCGAATGAACTCGCGGTTTGTAAGAGTGGAAGCCTTTAAGATTTGTTGGATTGATGAATTTATATTCTCACTCCAAATTTTTTTTTCGAAGCTTTCCTTTTAAAGGCTTACCTTTACGTTATCTATGCATAAAAATATTTGTAAATACATAATTTAAATAATTTAAGGTGTTTCACATAAATAATGAAACAAAATTTTAAAAATATGCAAATCTTATCTAATACAGAAATAATGATTGAAAAATAATATTTTTTCTTTGACGATTAAGAAGCTGTTGGAATTAAAGTATGGTAGTTAAATAAGGTTTCCATATTTATTTATTTATTTATTTATCTGGACATCCAGTAGCTTTTACATTTCAATTATATATCTAAGTAACATGAACAATTAAAATAATGTGGTACATTGCAAAGCTTTTAAAGGTGTCACATCATGCGCACAAAAGTTTTACTGACAACACTTACAGGAAGAATTCACATGTATTTTTCATATTTATGTCTATTCAGCTAAAAAGAAAAATCCCATATCGCCAACATACCACAAATCAGTTTCCCTTTTAACTAATGTTTAAAAGTGATTTCATATTCAACAGTGGGTATTGAAGCATATTTTAGCTGAAAGTGATTTATACGACGATATTACGCACCCCGAGCTACCTTGAATAGCATTACGTTGACAGCTTATGAGGTCCTTTATTTATGTATGATTTATGTAGTGAGCAGAGATATAACATTCTAGGCTCGCTTAAAGAACATTTTTCGCTACTAAAACGTCAGTTTTCGAGTCATGATTCGTGTCGCCTATTCGTTAACTCACGGTCCGCGCCATTACATTTCAGGCTTTACTAATAACTCTTGGGTCGGCCATTCAAGTGTACTCAGGACACTAAGTGGATAACGTTCATACATAAAATTACGACTGTCCAAAGGCCAAATTCGCTCAGGCATTCACAAAAACAAATCGCGTTCGGTGTTAGGCAATGTCATGCAAATTTTTAGTCGGACTCCCGAATCCGGTGTACAAAACAGCCATTGTTATAAAAATAATTGGGGTCACGATGTCATTAGTCCTCTCAAGCTATTATTCTGCTTCGGTCCGGGTAAATTTGAAATGTGATAATTTGCTTCTTTTTTTTTTGACGGAATTGCTCTTTCTCGTGACGGTTGCCCCGATTTGGTGACGTCACATTCCATCTTCTCGGCATTCGTCACTGAAAATGCTAAAATAAATTTGAAATCAATGTTTGATAAAGATAATTTTATTTACATAAACATGTGTGTCACAAAACATTTACATGCATGTAGAGGTGGTACATTATTATTGAATCAACATGTTTGACCGTACGAGTACGATATGTAAAATATGTAATTAGTGTAATTCAGTCAGTCAAGCATATTAATTATAACAAAAACACTCAAATACAATTTCATAGATCTAGGGTTATAAATTTCATTCAAAAGTGATCAATAGAGTATAAACATTTTTCCATTAGTATTTTCTTCAATTTTGATTTAAACTGGTTTAAAAGCAATTTTTTTAATGTCTTTATGTTGTTGTGAATCTAAATCAACTTTAGTGTCACCAATGCCAATGTGTTATCAGATCTCTATGAACTATCTAGAGCTTTTATTTTTTCATTTGTACAAAAAATAACAGCAAAGCAAAACTACCCACTTTTAATCACACCTTTTATTAGGGAACCCTATTAATTTATATTCGTATGAAACAAATAAAAAAATGTTCTTAAAGAATCAAGGATCTTATTCATCAATCAAAAATTATACTGAGTTTGAATGTACATTCTAATGTTAATAAATTCCCAGGTTTTTACCATCATACATACAAAATTACATAAAATTTAATATTTAAATTCAAATACTCTATTACATCACCAATAAATATTCTGAATACCTCTGAATATGACAGTTTCGTGACCGCCCGTTATTATTCGACCATAATGAAATCCAAAAAATCTCAACCACCGGGAATTTGTATCGGGAAAAATAGCAGTGGTTGAAGTTAACCAGCCCAGTTAAAATATGCGGTGAAGTAAAAATATTCCGATATCGTACGAATGATATGTTTTATATATCGATAATAATATATATAGATATATAAACATATTATCATTCGTACTATAATATTATGGTTTATGTACGTACAGTTGCTAAACCTACCAGCAAATGGTCACTACATTTTAAGAGAAATAATATTATCTAAGATCTAGTCTGCCTGTACACACCGTGAAATTTTAGTGGTTGTTTTCCCGTGGCAGAACGATTTGCCTTTAGTAATACTATCGAATCATGCAAATAATTCCTTGACAAAAAAAATGTTTTTTTCGAATTTTCAAAATAATAATTTTCCAACTCGAAAACGAGAGAAGCTATCGTTGTTTTTTAAGATGTGACGTATTCAGGTACTGCTTGCCGCATGAAATCGATGCTTAAAGCTAAAGAAGCTCTACGCCCTAAGTAATAAAGTGGTTCGAACGTACTTTAAAGTTTCGTTTATACCTTTCGTAAAACCGGCATTTATTGATTTTAATAAAAAATAACTGCACAAATCTATTGTGCTACTAAGGTAGAATCATTTTGCTGCGGGAAAACAACCACTCAAATTTCACGGTGTATACATTGACTGGCTCGTCGGAACAGTGGTTAGTGATCCAGACTCACTAACTATGGGTCCAAGAGTCGTGGGTTCGATTGCCACTCGGGACAAATATTTGTGTGACGAACATCGGTGTTTGTTCCGTATCTGGGTGTGTTATTAAATACGTAAATATTTAAGTTTATTTGTGTAACCACTGTTGATTCTGATATCCGTAATACGAGTGCTTAAGCTACTTACCACGGGATCAGATCAATGTGGGTGATGTTAAGTAAAATAAAAAAAAACAAACATTTACGCAAATAAATATTAATTAAAGTATGAAGAAATAAGACATTGTCAGATATACAATTTCTTTAAAGTATGCCTGCCAAATAGTAATATGCATTTTTTCTTCGTAGAATATGTTTTCTTACTGTATATTTTCCATTTGGGGCTGAAACGTTTTTATTTAAATCAATATGGAGTATTAAAATGGGTGGTGTTTATTTACGAGGCTCAAGGGACGAGCTCGACGGTGCGAAGTTAACCAGATTATTGTTTTACACTTCCCACCGCATTTTATTACTACCCACAAAAGGGTCAAGGGAAAAATTGATCCTTGTTGGTGTAATAATAGAGCCGTATTCATGACTTTTGTCATCGTTTTTCACAAAGATGGCAGTAGGAATATCGGGGCCATTTTCATTTTTTGTAGCGCTTTTTCCTGCTTGCTTAAGGGGCACGCTATTATGCGAATCATTTAAGGTTCGTAAATTTTTCGGGTTATTATTCTATTGTCATCTGACTGTTCAGTCTCCTGATAGAAAGTTTATTCTAAAATTGTCTGTATTGTCTCCTAAGTGGTACATTTTAATTAAAGATTGGAGTAATTAAAACTTTTAAAGTTTTATTATTTTGTTTTGAAACTACTGAGAATTACTACACAAAACTGTGGGATTAGAAGTTAGGCTGACAATATTTTTTCTCCGGATTCATAAAATTGTTTAAATACTGCAGTATAATGAGTATGACAGAAATTCTGGAAATTATTATAAAAATTCTGCAAATACATTGAAAAACGGTGGTATTTCACATATGTTCAATATTTATCAATAAAAAGTTTAGCAATGGAATGTTTCTCTTTTCAATTAATCAACAAACTATGCAACGACTCTCACTGGCATGCAGTATAAAATATTTAAAAACGATATCAACGTTGTATTGAAAAAGCCACTTTTTAACACTGTGCACGAAATAATTCAAAAAGTTCTTAATCCGTTACTTACGTGATTCATTTTGCATTTTTACAACAACAAAAAACCATTAGTGAGTTCGGAACACGATTGCAAGCGAACTTTTAACAACTGGGAGGTACACTTACCGATTTTAAAAAGCGTCCAAGCCTTTTACCCCACTCTAATTATAGTTCCAAAGGCGTCACAAAACGCCACCTAAGTCATTATAGCTGATGCCGTGAGCCGGGCCATAAACCAGGCAAATGCTTTATGCAAATTATTTGCCTATGCTAGTGTAAGTCATATACGGTTAAGGTAAACGTTACCTTTATTTTTACGGCGGCGACGGAGCGTAATTAACTTAAAAGTTATGGAAAACAACCTCGGGAAAGGTAAAACGTAGATTTTTTTTTGTTTTCAATCACAAAAAGGAATTGCTAAGTTTAATGTTTAGTGGCCAAGGTACTTTAGTGCCTGAGAGTTATGTTCAAAACATGCATTTGCCGTGAAAACTTTGAAGGGGTATCCGTTTTATGAAAATAACTGATTGGCTAGTTACGAATAAGTACATAATGTAGGTATTTATTTTTAAATTAGTACTTAACAAGTCTCTACATAATACTTTTAGAATAAAAATACACGCGAGTTTAATCTGTAAAATTATTTCAAAGTAGTGTTCGCGCATATGATAGACAATACTAATACTTAACTCTCAAACAATTCTAGCCAAATTCGACTTTAATGTTTGACAAAAAGTATTGTAAAATATCAAAAAGGTTTTACGAGTATAGTAGAGTCCGTCCATTTATTCATGATGTCACACACATTTTATTCATTTAAGACCTTTAGATTTGAATATTAAATTTACTGAGTGGATGTAATTTTACACGAGTTAATTACAGCGCATAAAAATTTGCATAAGAAAAAAACGTGGAACCAGTTTACGGCTAATTAATTGACCGCCCTCATTATCACATTAGCCGGGAAATTCCCCGATGAAAAAAAAAATACCCGGTAAAATTAGAGTCACGTCGTTTCACAAGTCGTCAGGAATTTTTAAAGCCCCATGAAACCGTAACAAGTTTATCTGGTGAGTTAAATTGCATGACGGATTTTGCTGACTTTTTTACTGTTCATTGCCGCGGGGTGCGGAAGGGAGGATATTCGCCTAAATATTTCACGTACATAACTGAACTACATCAGGATGTTACTAGTAATTTATGTCCTGGTAATTGGATTTGCTCTCATCGATATTTGCGAAATTTTCACTAAATAATAATTGAAAAATAAAGAGGACGTAATCTTTGGGCTAAACCCAATCGAGAATTTTGATTCTGATTGATTTTGATAATACATAATTTATAGCTACGCTGCGCTCTTTCAGGGACCATAAAATCAAAGCAATGATTCTTACTCAGGATTCAGACATAATCTTCTATAGTAAAATATTCTTAGGAATACTCAAATACCACTTGTAGGTATTTATCATAAATGTTATTTGTTTTCCCTTACTGACATACGATACGACATACGATGATGGCGGAGTTGCCTCATCATCATCACCGGACTTGCCGGGGGACTTGCTCTCACTCCTGAAGTTATTATTCAACAATTTATAAGGTCCATATAGGAAAGTAATTATAGGTTAATACCCTAAAGGCTGTAAACCAATCACCGTCCTCTATTTTAGAATTAATAATGAGATGGCATTTCGACGTCATTTAGTAATTTAATAGCTCTGCAAATATCATTACATTAATGAGATTGATTAACGTATTATATGTTAAGCATTCATAGTTATAGTTTAGTGACCTATAGATTTCACTAATTGACGATCAGTTATTTGATAGCGTTGTGACGTATGCAATTAATATTTCACTTTAAAGCCAATCCCCAAAATCTGTGACAATAACAAAGATCTAGTTCAGGAGTCCAAAACAACTCTCAGTTAATTGCCTGATTGGAAGTGCCTAAGAACGTTATTAGTTATTCAAATGTCAGATATTTTCATAATGTGGTAACCGAAACAAAAGATAGCCTCTAATATTTAGGACTAAGAGCTTGTTGCATCAAACGCATTGAATGCATGGCATTACATGGTGTTCCTTGCATAGAGTCGTACAAGTGCGTCCACCAATCCGCACTATTAAGATATTGATAGTGCCGATATTACATGAACTCTGACGCATACAATACTACCCGGTGGACGTCTAGCTTTCAACTCAACTCAACTCGACTCAAAATATTCATTGCTTTTCCATAATGTACAAAAGTTTTCGCTTAAAAAGTAAGTTTCAACTACGGACCCGGTCGGGCACAGCAAAAGTATTAGGAGAGAGGAAGGACATTATCTTAATGTCCATAGAAATATATAATCTCCAGGTAGACTGTGGTGTATGTGTATTTGTGTGTGTGAGCGCGCATGTATGTAAGATTGTATAGCTTTAATGATGCCTTTCCACTCATGCGAACCACATGACTGCAGAAAAAAGGTATGTGTGACGGTATCAGAATTACAAATTAAAAAGAAAAATCAAGGCTTTCGGGTTCCATAAGGCTTGATACTGTACACTGGGACGCAGTCGAAACGCTGGAAAATTATAAAAGTAGATACCCATTTCAGCAACTGCATCATTAATCGTATTTAGTACGAGTCATTACATTGGCGGTCAAAGCCAGTAGCCGTTCCAAAACAAAATAATCGCAGCGAAAACACTACCAATATTGACTGACACGCGCTTCCTTGGCTTGTCCTCGACTCAATCAACTCTAGCGTCGAACTCTAGACGAGATAATTTACCATGTGTTCCCACTTCACCAATGATAAATGACTTGTTCACCGCGCGACTACAAACATGCCCATATTGAAATATTTTGAGGCCCTCGTTAAAATCAAATGCGCGGGTTTGACTGTGGGGTGTTGGCAAATTCATTATCGCGGTCGGGCAGTCGTTAGTGGTTTACGACCTTGTTCACAAACTCTTTGAAATAATGCTCCCTGTGGTGCCTTCGCGTTACGGCCGTCATGTGTTAACACTGTCACTGAAAGGGGAGGTCCCTTTCTACCGTCTACTTTCACCACGTTTTCTACTCTATCTGTACATACATCATAAAAGTTTGGAAATGTACACTTTGTTTTTAGGGTTCCGTGTTTAAAACGCCGTTATGTGACATGGGACCTTGCTCCTGCGATTCCGCTGTATTCTTGTGTTAGTAGAATACTTTGAACCGTAGCAAAAATATGTTTGAATAACAAATAAAATATGTATTTCTAGCGCTATAACATAAAATAAAGTAATTTTAAATTAAACGAAAGAATATTTTATATTGTTATTATTTTGTTCTACAAACTCGCTGCGTAAAAAGCTTCTAAAAGGTTTAGTTCTTAACTAAGATCTAATGCTTAGTAATCAAGGGTAAGTAAATGTTACAAATAAATTAACTTATATTTGTCTTTTAGTACCAATTTGCAAAAATCCATAATTATACCGTTCCTTACATACTTTTAAATGCATGAGAAAACATAAAACAATTTTGTCTTTTGGTAAAATGTGACCATGTTAACGATTCATAATGTCCACTGACGTCAGAATCGTGGACGACCTACATTGAAATTAATAACTTATAATCGTATGATCCATTTCAATGCGTATCTGCAACCTACATAAGCCAGCCGACCTGTACCGCGCGGCCTCATTCCATCTATTCGATTCGCGTATCGGCCCGTGCATACATGTTCGCGTAAACTTTATCACATTTATTTAGAGGGCGCTGCACATTTACCGCGCATAATTCCGCTGACGTTTCACACAATTTGTTTCTGGCAGCGCGTCACCCGGTCCACTTGCCTCCACTTCCACACGCCTGCATTTTGATATTTCGGAACAAAAGTGCCGCTCGCATCATAGAGGTAATTTAATATTTTTACAATGCGATGCAGCGTTTTATTACGTTCACGATGCAGAGCTATTGAATGGTAATCAGTTGACGCGGCAGTGGTAGGAATCTCTTTCGGATAAAGCTTTTTCTTTAGTCTGTCCTAGCGTACATGTTTTTGGACTTTCGCGTCCCATTTCAGTACAACACGTACAAACGTCGGAAGTAGCTATATTTTTGCTACTGTATCCTTTACTGGCTTGTCTGAAAGTGCCAATTGCCATATAGCCTGCAAAGGCAACTGCTGGGGCATTTTGATCATTGCTAAACTAGGGCTATAAGGCCTTAGTCAACCACGCTGGCCAAGTGTAATTGGTCGTCTACACAACCTTAGAATTTCATCGTAGGTGTTCAGTTTTAGCGTCGAATAATCGTACATATGAATTTCAAATTTTGAAAAACACAGTGTTACGTTGCGGGGTTTCAACTGGCAACCTCTCGCATGGCAAGCGACGACCTAACCACTCGGCCATCGACGCTTTTCCTAATGCTCGCCACTCCCGTCTATTTTCGGCTACTCGCATTCAGCTCCGATGAACATTTTTGGATACTGCTTAAAAATTCATATGCATTTGTGCTGCATAGTGCACGGTTGAGCGAAGACACAGGTGCATTCTCTGTTCCTTGAGTTCCGTAGTCCGGTGAGCGTGTAGGTAATCCAACGTGACCTAAGAGGGCACAGGTGTGGAACAAACAATTTCGACTACGATGGAAATTTGCATGTTAAATACATGAGTTCTAATCATTTTTTAATGTCGACTAAATTATCCAAGAAACAACATTTTATTTATTCAGAACATCGTTATCCTAAGGGTTTTTAATAGTAACATTGTAATTATAGACGATTTTAAACAAAACTATGAGACCGAGGAAACAAAGAGTTCACCTGTTTTGTCGCTTACTCTTGACGTGCATTATTGTAAATATCGTGCCTTTTTATTCGTAATACTATAGTATTTTATTTTTTATTGTATGAAATATAATAAAATATAAATATTGTATTAAATTTGATACATACATACACATATTTACATAAAATCACGCTTTTTTCCTAGCGGGGTAGGAATAGATCACTTCCTACCATGTGCTACGATCCTGGCACAGCATTTTCGCTTCTTTCACATCCATCAATCTCTTCATGCATTCATTGTCTCTTCGATTACAGGTACGTTTGACCTTTGACCCTTGATCAAAATTACCTTATTGATAGCAAGCCCCTACTGATTTCGACCTTAAAACTGAAACCTGAAAGCCAATTGACTTACAGGATTATGTAAAACCTCATCAACAAACTTGATACATGAACACCTACCCGTCCCTTACTTACCTTACTTATATTCGATTATCGGTAGGTAATTGCCTAACTTATTAATTTTTGTCCATGGGTATAATTCCCTGGAGCCATTTAAAGGTCAACGAACAGGTAATCTGCTTACCTCGGCTTTGCTTTTTCAGCGCAAAAATAATCGCTTCTTGTTCAGCATTATTCACGGAAATCGCGTTAATTTTAAGGTATGGCATAATAGGGCTTTAGACAAAATAAGAATAGCCTATTTTTGAGATTTTTTTTACTATTAAAAATAATAGTTTTTTTAAACAAATTTTAGTGTCATTTTAGAAGCTATTCTTTCTTATTATACAATCCATTCAATTAAATGAACTAAGAATTCGAAGAAACCTTTTTTACTGTTTAATTTTGTTCAATTCTAAGGTTGTATAACTGGGCTACAAACCAACACTTGGCCAACGTGATTGACTAAGGCCTGATTGACCTAGATTATAGGCTCGTGTCTGGGTGGTGGGCGGATGACCTCACTATACTTAATGGTAAGCGATCGGGAGGTCCCATTTGAGGTCGAAAGGCACAATAGACCCTATTGAGCCTGTCCACCTTACCTTGAAGGCCTTTTTAGATTTAGTTTCAATTCACGGTCTGACTGAGGTTCCCGGGATTATATGAGGGGGGGGAAACCATGAGGAGGGAGGGTGTTCCAAGACTTAAATGGCACGGGGCAGAAAAGAGGAACTGAACCTCTTCTTACAGGCCACCAGTGCCAAATGGTATGCAACCATGACCATCACTGGTTGGAGGTCATAGTCATAAAATGGGGAGGCAGGGACTTGTTAAAACAGGTCTTCAGATCATTCTCCATTAATATATTTTCATATATTAATTTTAAGTTAGATTAAAGTTAAATTGGTCGACTACACAACCTTAGAATTTCTTCTTAGGTGTGCAGGTTTCCTCACGATGTTTTCCTTCACCGTTAAAGCGTCGAATGATGGTACATATGAATGGTGGTCGACTAAGGCCTTATCCCCCTGGTTTAGGGTAGGCCCGTGCCCCAGCAGTGGGGACGTATATGGGCTGATGATAATGATGATGAAAGTTAAATAGAGACACAATCAAACATTACGGACTCAGTCCTGTGGTTTTCTCAACATTATAACGTCCCTATAAATCCATCTCATAGTAGCCTCATATTAGCATATCAAATCATGTCCGACATCAATGATGTTAATGTTATCTTGCAAATACCACTTCAAAAGTTTTTTTTTTATATTTAAGAAGTCGCTAACAAGGATTCACCATTGTGTTTATTGGTCCACAGTCCAAAATTCTTGTATCAAAAGTTTGCAAGAAATTTTGGGACACGAATACATACAAAGTGTCGGACGGGGCTGTAATGAAATTTCCGTTTTTCACAATATTTTTTCCTCTACTTTCTCTAATGAAGCCCCTTTTTCCAATACAGAGCCGAAGTTTTTCCTCTCTGAATCGTGATTCTCATTCTACTTAAGTTGCCCTATCGTATTAAGTATGTAATACCCCATAACATCTATTAATACCTACTTATCACATTATATGTGAGTGTAGGTACAATAGATATTATTATTAACTAATACCAAAAGGAAGTCCTTAGTTATAATTATAAATATCCAATCAAAAACATAAATGTGAAATGAGAGCCATGTTCAATATTATGATAATTGCCTTGGTTGTTGACTTCAACGACAAAAGAAGTGAGATCTAAATGGGTGCCAAGTTCAATGGTCAACCCTGAAATTTATTTATAAGTAACACTATAACATACCTATCATATCTTCTTATAACATTTAAGATAATGTATGGTGGTAGCCTATGAAGGTCTGTCTTGGCTAGTTTCTATAAACCTACCAACGTATTATTATGTTCGCTCGCTAGTTTCTACCAACAATCCAAATTTTCGGAATTATAAAATAAATACCGACAAATACCAAACTAGACAACTAACTAGACTACTAACTAACTAACTAAAGAAAACTAGCCAAGACAGACCTTCATAGGCTACCACCATACATTATCTTAAATGTTATAAGAAGATATGATAGGTATGTTATAGTGTTACTTATAAATAAATTTCAGGGTTGACCATTGAACTTGGCACCCATTTAGATCTCACTTCTTTGTGGTTGAAGTCAACAACCAAGGCAATTATCATAATATTGAACGTGGCTCTCATTTCACATTTATGTTTTTGATTGGATATCATTACTTTTTGTAGAAAAGTATATATCATCGTAACGCCGTAGGTCCTTTGAAAAGGACAAATTCAAAACTACAACTAGACTTTATAAATATAAAACAATTGAATCAGTTACTGTATTTTCCTACGTTTACGGGGTATAACCCTAAGTAATAAATATGAAAACCGACTATAAGTACCTACTCTTAATTGTAAATAAGTAAGTATGTATACCTAAATATATACTTAGTGCTCTGTCTTCCGGGTATATAGGCGTGATTAGGCACTAATAAGGTATTTATGTTAAGCGTTCATAATAGAACCTAACCGCAGCAGTGGTCTCCTTTTTCACGGCTTTCAGGGTGAGTGCGACAGGCTCAACATGGTCTATTGTGCCTGTCGACCTCATATGTGGATCTCACTACCGCTTACCATCAGGTGGAGTGAGGTCATCTTGTTAGCCTCTTATAAAAATAAAAAAATAAAATAAAAAAAAACCTAATTATTAAAAAAAAAACAGTTTTTTATTTTTTCCTTTGTATTCATGTAATTACCTATCTGCATACCAAATTTTAACTCTCTAGGTCATTTGGAACTGGGTTAGAATTTTGATCTGTCAGTCAGTCAATGATAAAAATGAGGATTTTTGGACATTAATATCTAAATAACTGTTTGAGATAAGCTTATGAAATTTAGAACACATATTTATCTCGCAAGTCACAATATATGAGCCAAATTTGATACGTTTATGTGAAATAGTTTTTGATTTATGAGGGGTTCAAAAGTGGTTCCAAATGGTTCGTGTAATATTACACACGGTGCGGCTCGCCAGTTCTGTTTCTTGAACTTGGCTTGACACGCTACCGCGTGTCTAGATAATAAACATCACACAATATATCGCATACATTGTTCTGATTGGAAGTAAGTTGCTTATGGTATACACAAATATACTTAAAATATGATTGATATTAAAGACAATAGGTATATAAAAAAAATTAGATAAAATACAGAGTGGACAAGTGAAAAAAAAATGTTCTTATTACTATCATCAAAATGTTTAGGCACGGTTTTGCTTTAAGTGTATTTTATTCCCAAGTAAATTACATTTTCCAATATCAACCAATTATATGTGGATATAGTTTTAAATGCTCATTACAATTAGCAGCGTAATTGTGCATACCAACTCCAGTAACACCATTAAATAGAGCTTGAAAACAGAAACATTAAATTCAATACAATAGATATCAGTAAAATAATCAATGGCTTACTGAATTTCCATATTTTAAATAATACTTAAATAAATTTGTTGCATTCGGTTGATTGTAATAAAGTTGAACTGAAATTCCAACAATCATTAGAAATAAATGTAAGTAAAATATGAAATTTGTTTTATTTTTAATGTTTAGTGTTTGCGAAAATAATGGACAAAACTGCCTACAATCCTTTTTTTATATATTACTAATGACCCTCGCTACGCTTCGAGTGAATTTAAAATAAAAAACCTTTTATTCTATGCGTTTATCTATAAAAGCATCCGCATTATTATTTAAGCCTATGAACAGAGAAAGTGACTTTGTTTTAATTAATGTTTCCGATTGGTCTGATGCTACTTAATGATTAAATCCAAAATCATCTACACCAATTTCAAACTTGAACACATCAATTTTTTGATTATTTTACGAGAAAATACAGAAATCAGACTAAATATATTACTAGCTTTACTGAAGGATCGACTAAAACGTATATTCGTAATACCTTTGAACAATAAAAAGGGAGCAAGTTACGCCGTGCGTGACCGTTGGCCCATGCAAATTATACTTCCATCCATTTCATACAATAAACCCAAATGAGACCTTTTAACGCGACACGGGAAATCGATAAAAATACACGTCTAAGCTTTCTTTGCAATAACTCAAAATGTTGCGGTCTTATTGAGGCCATTTTGTGTGCATTTTGTTTCCGACTAAAAGCCGGGCAATGATACGGGTTATTGTTACGATTTTTCTATTTTACCCTGTACCGGAGGTTGGGTAAACCAAACGAAAACATTTTTGGGAACTAAGAATGCCCTTGAGGGAGAGATTTCTTGTTTTTGTGTTGTTTCAGATAAGAGACATAAAATGTTCGTCGGGATTTATATAATTCTTGCAAATCATATGTCATCTGTTCGTGTACCTAAATTTCCTACCCAAATAAAATTCGTCTTACCTTCATAAAAAGCAAAAAAAATACACATGATAATCCTGAAACAAAATATTTCCTCTAATAATATTTCACAATCGCAAAAGTAGGCATAACAAATCAAGATGAAAGGATTGCTGAAATAATCTTTCTGTGTATAAGAAGATCCTTTTTTAACCATACAGTGTAACAAAATTAAAGATTAAGTTGTAGCACAGTATAAAATAACAAACCTGAATAATTTCCAATAATATTAACAAGTAATCTCTGCCTATCCCTCTCGGAAACCGGCGTGATTTTATGTATTTTTCTCACAAGGAAATATTTTGTACTTATCATCAAATCATATAGTGAAATCTCCACAAACCAGCTAATCCACTCAGTCATTTTTCAATCCCGGCAAAATTCATCGGGCCAGTCCTACCGTCCCTCAGCGGGCGTG
Organism: Maruca vitrata; assembly: GCA_039566165.1. NCBI lineage: Eukaryota > Metazoa > Arthropoda > Insecta > Lepidoptera > Crambidae > Maruca > Maruca vitrata. Next base: position 10,989,826 of record CM076917.1, on the reverse strand, counting down.
ATATCTCCAAGGGTCGCTAATGAAAATTGCACCGATTCGTATTGAAGGCAAAGTGCAAACGCCAACAAATGAGACGGAACGAAGGCAAGGTGCCGATAATTCAGCTTTGAGCACTGGAGCTGACTCGACAAAATCCATTCTCTCGACTCAGTCAGATTTAGGTCATAGATATTCGTGTTATAATGAACGATGATATCGGCGGAAGCAATGCTTGTATAAAGCAAATTGGCGGCGTCTTTTGTTTGTTTTTGCATTGCGGCTTGGGAATTTTTGTGATCTATATTTCTGTATACCTGTTTAAATTTCCTGAAAGAAGACTAGGTAAATAGGAAATATGCTGTAGTATTTCTATGCTAATAAATATACCCGAATATAATATGATGCACAAAATTTAAAGCACAAAAGAACTCTCGTAATCTGCGCACGACTACGGCACGACTTTTTCTTGGTGATTTTTGGTACTGGGATGGTAATATTGTCTTTCTCATTTTATCACGTCAGCAAATTTCAAAGCCAATTTCATCCTTAGAGAACTTCCTTGATAAAAATAACAACTAGAAAACTCACTGTCCTTTCGCGACGCTTTTAAAAAAACAGCCAACGAAGCAATCAAATCAAAAAAGATTTTATATAAAACAAAAACGAATCTGTATTCCATTCGAAATTCGGTTGTCCCTTCCATCCTTTTCACAATACTGGCATGCGAGCTCTCAACTATCCGTTACAATTAAAAAATAGCACGAAACCTCGCCGTAGGCACAGTGGAGGGTCACTCAACGGCCGGATCGTGTCGTATCTTGTTTATGTGAGTCCCCGGTGCATCCAGTACCTTGCACTTTACAGTGTCTGCACACGGCTTAATAGAACAATCGTGCTTGCTTTTAGTTTAAAAAAAAAGCTGAGAGGTTCGGCGGCCGCGCTCTGAGCCGCTTTTTTTTAAATCAAAGTGTTGGCAAAGGCAGCAGCCTGTATTAAAGTTGGACTTTTTTCGTTGGAAAACAGCAATATTTGAGCGCTTTTTTAAGTTTAAGATATTTCGTCTGTGTATAATTTTACTAAGGAAAAAGCTATAGCAATACGACTATCGGTTTTACATAGATTTACTTCATATATCACTGGACTTTGAAAAAAACATTAATGAGCAAAATGATCAACACACATTGATAATTGGAATGAAATCCATCAAAGCGATTAACTTAATTATGCAAATCTGCTCCTCCTTTCTCGAGTTAAATTTATATTTTTTTAGTAGTGAAAATAAATCTTCGAGGTGAAGTTGACCTATATTATTTGTGTTGATGGCTTAATTAAAAGGTGTATGAACAAACTGCGTTTTTCGACTCTGTTACCTACAAAGAGCCGATTATAAAGTCGTTATTGTGGCAATGACTCCTTTTTAATAACATGGCTTACGCTTTAATAACGTGGTTGTTGCTTTACATCAAAACGTGTAATAACAGGACTTTCAAATGGGTTGTGACATAAAATAATATACTTCAACAACTCTTTTCGGTGGGCACAATATTTAAAGTTCAAATTTCGGTGCATTGAAAATTTGTGTATGGCTAAATTACAATTAAAAATAAATCTGTTTTTTTTTTTATAAATGGAACGCACTGGATAGCCTCACTCCAACTGATGGTAAGCGGTCGTAAGGTCCACGTATATGGTCAAAAAGCACAATATACCCTATTGAGCCTGTCGCACTCATCCTGAAGGCCTGCTTACATGCCGTTTCGCGCCCCGCCTGAAGAGCCCGGGATTGTAGGTTGGAGTGATAACATGAGCTGAAAGGGCATTCCATGACTTACTGGTATGGAGCAGAAAAAAGATACTGAACCTATTGATCCGAGTCACTAGCGCTTGTATGGTATACTCATTGTAGTGCTAGCCAGCACGTGTTGTTCGGGAGTGGAAAACGTTTTATACAAGAACATAATTGTTCCTAGAGACTTGTCCTTACTTCCTTACTAATATTATAAATCCGAAAGTAGCTCTGTCTGTCTGTCTGTTACTCTCTCACGCATAGAGTACTGGACCGATTTAAATGAAATTTGGTACAGATATAGTCAAGACCCTAGAAAAGGTTATAGGCTACTTTTTAACCGAATGCGCTATAAGGAAGTAATGTTTTACCCGTTAAACGTCTCTACGCGGACGTTGTCACGGGAAAAAGCTAGTTAAAAATAAATAAGTCTCTACATCTATCTAAAATGAAATTCCTACTTAGTAGGTTAATAATGGCACCTTGGTCAGAATTCAAAGAGTAAGCACAAAACTGACTGTTGTTTTTTTTTATAAAAAGGCTAACAAGATGACCTCACTCCACCTGATGGTAAGCGGTAGTGAGATCCAAATATGAGGTCGACAGGCACAATAGATCGTATTGAGCCTGTCGCACTCACCCTGAAGGCCTGCTTAAATGCCGTTTCACGCCCCGCCTGAAGAGCCCGGGATCATAGGAGGGAGGGAAAACATGAGCTGGAAGGGCATTCCATGCCTTAATGGCACGGGGCAGAAATGAGGAGCTAAACCTCTTTGTCCGAGCCACCAGCGCCTGCATTGTATGTGGATGGCAGCGCTGTCCAGCACGTGTCGTTCACATTCCCCATTATAGAGACGGTAGAGAACACTTAGACCGGCAATGTCTCTACGTAGCTGGAGAGGCTCTAAGATCTCGGACACCTCTACATCACCGACAATACGGATAGCACGTCGCTGCAACCTATCGAGGGCGTCGAGCAAGTATTTTGCGGAGCCATCCCAGAGGTGACAGCAATATTCCACACATGGGCGAACTTGTGCCTTATAAAGAAGGCAGAGTTGCACCGGTGTGAAAAATCGCCGCACTCTGTTCAGGATCCCCAGTTTGCGGGAGGCTGTTCTAATGACGCTCTCGATGTAATCCCGCTGGTTTAGGTCGCGGCGAACATCCATGCCAAGGATGCTAAGGCTATCCTGCATTGGTAAGGGGTGCTCTGAAGAGTAGGATGGGAAAGGAAAGGAGACACTTTACTAGAAAACACACACACCTGTGTCTTCTTGGCATTGAACTCGACAAGATTGCATGAGCCCCATTCGGAAATGCGGTCCAAGACCCCGTCAAGCTCGGCGACAAGAAGGTTCCTCTTTTCCTCGGTTTCGGTCTGCTTTACCCCAGGTCTTCCGAAATAACGTGCGTGGACAGTGCTGTCATCCGCATAGCAATGAATGTTGCCTAGTGACAACATGTCATTGATATGCAGCAGAAACAATGTCGGCGACAAAACGGAACCTTGAGGTACACCGGAATTTATTGGGTGGAAACAAGAAGTGCGTCCGTCACAAAGGACACGAATCCTGCGCCCCTCCAAAATCCCGCAACCCATTCGCACAAGCGAGGTGGCAGACCGTATGCCGGGAGCTTGGAGAGAAGCGAACGATGCCATACACGGTCAAACGCTTTAGCGATATCAAGGCTAACTGCCATAGATTCGCCATGCTTCTCCATAGCCTCCCCCAGAGGTGCGAAACGTACGCTAGAAGATCACCCGTGGACCGTTTTGGTCTAAAACCGTATTGACGGTCATGCAGCAGCGAGTGATCCTCTAGGTAGCGGATGAGCTGGGCGTTAATTATCCGCTCAAACACCTTACCCAGTACTGAGGTTATAGCTATGGGCCGGTAGTTGGCAGGATCGGACCTGTCCCCTTTTTGGGTACAGGTTGAACATTCGCCTCCTTCCAAGCCCGGGGCACGATGCCCGAGGTATAAGAGAGGCGGTACAGGCGTGTGAGTACTGGAGACAACTCCGCTGCGCAAATTTGGAGTACTAACGCTGGAATACCGTCCGGGCCACTAGCTTTCCTTACATCAAGTGACTGCAACTCAGCACGTACATCACATTGCCTGATTCGGATCTCAGGCATATGTGCACCGCAATGTGGAATTTTAGGCGGCTGTGCTCCACCGTCATCGATGCAGGAATTGGCCGCAAAAGATTGGCAAGCAGATCTGCCTTCTCCTGCGGTTGATGAGCTAGCGAACCGTCAGGATATTTCAGCGGGGGCAGCGAAGGCAGACAGAAGTTGGATTGCACATGTTTAGCCAGGCGCCAAAAGGAGCGGCTACCCGTGGGATGCCTAATAAGGTCCTGGCCAACACGTGCAACTCGCTGGGCATCTGCTCTGTTGTATGCCCTTTTGGTGGCCTTGGTGGCTTTGTTGTAGGCTGCTTTAATCGAGGCAATATTAGGATCCCCAAGTGCATGAGCCCTGGCCCAGTTGCGGTACGCCGTCCGTTTCAGTTCAACGGCTGCGGCGCACTCACGACTGAACCAGAGATCATCTTTGCGACCGCAGGTGACATCAGTAAATGGAATGTAATACTCCATTCCAAGACTGATCTCACCCGCAATAGCCGCTGCACACTCCGTGGGATCACTTCCTCCAAAGCAGCACTGCCCCCAAGGGATGGATGCGAAGTATTCACGCATACCATCCCAATCTGCCGACGAGTAGCGCCACAGTCTCCGCGTCACCTCCACGGGTTGTGGGGAGCGGTGCATGGCACTGTTGCACCCACCAGGCAGTGGTCGGAGGACCCCAGCGGGGCACAAACCGACACTAGGTACCCGGATGGGTGGCTCGTCAGCAGAAGGTCCAACAAGGAGGGCGCTTGACCGACAATATCAGGCATCCGGGTGGGCTGGAGTACCAATTGCGTCAGGTCATGCGTGAGAGCAAATGCGTGGGCGGTCCGGCCAGCATGGTCTGTTTTAGGGGAGCCTAACCAGGTGTCATGGTGGGCATTAAAGTCCCCTAAAAACACCAGCTCGCTATTGGGGAACCGCGCCTGAGCGATGTCTGCCGCCTGACTCAGATGGTCGAAGAGTCGAGTTGTCTCAGTGTCACCTTTATGGGACCGGTATATGCACACGTAGACTCTGCTCACAGAGCCTAAATCCACGTGCACACCAAGGATGGAGAGGGATGGGTCTTCGAGGCAGTGAAGACGGACACAACAGACGTCCGCCCTGACGAAAAGGCACACACCCGCCTTGGGCTGGAAGGACTCTTCCAGCTCATAGCCCGGATAGCGAAGGTATGCCGTATCGGCAGGGCAGCCAATCTGAGTCTCCGTCAGAAACAACATCGCAGGCCTCGCCGTCTCGAGGTGTTGGTGGACGGCGTTGAGGTTTGCATGGAGTCCACGGATGTTAGTGAACTCCACCTCAAACAGCGAGGGGTGGGGAGTTGGGGTGCCGCTGTAGGACGATGTTGCGTTTGTTGTACTGCCATCGAGATTAGAGGGAAAGGGGACGTGAAAGAGGAAACCATTGCTGCGGCAACAACGAGACAAGGCGCGGAGTCTCGCATTGGTATTGAGCTGTACGGGTCGGAGTTGGCCAGTCCGCCGGACGGAAGGGCCCCCCGGAGGCGGACACGCCGGGTCCCACTCCGGGCACCACCCGGCACGACGAGCCGCTCCGGGATTATGCGCGACCTGGTGGGGCAGCCTTCGGAGGTGGTTAGTCTCCGTCGGGCCCCTGTACTATGCCGCGGGCGGCCAGCGGCACCACCGTTTCTACGGGTCTCCCTGGCCGGCGGGCTGACCCGCTCCGCCCGCACAATACCGCCGCTAAGACACCACTGGTCCGGCGCTTGCCGCAGCAATGGTCCATGTTGTGTTTTCGTATATCTATAATTTTCTCAATCCTAATCGGGCAAATCAAATCGACTTCTTCCTTATCCATGCCGTAATCAACTATACTCTTTGAAAATGATATCAAGCGATGTTGTTCTACTTAACTAAGTACATTCCGCGGTGTATCGTCTTCTACGTAGTTTATTTTCTGGTTAGCTCCAACTTGGCGTGGGATGAAGCTGTTTTCGTTTTTCCTTCAACTAAAAGAGTAAATTGGCTTAGCATCTTGGATTAATTTAATCTCAGTGTACTGTTTGGCATCGTAACTTCTCAAACAAATGGTTTCAGAAGTTTCAAATTAAGATGATGAACGTATTGCCACTTTTTCATATTGATCTATTTGTGATAATACTTTTTTCTTCTTTTCACTGTCACCATGTGTGTGCGTTTGTTTGAGTTTTGTAATAATATTGTAATTCCTTGTATACTTGTTAATGTTAAAAATCAATAAACTAATAAATGAATTCTATTTTATTCTATTCATTGTTTTGCATTTTCATGTGCCTATAATCGAGAAATATTCTGGTTTACTTAAAACTAGCTCTCCTGTCAGTATGGAATTGAAGTCGCTTCGGCAATTATTTCTATTAGATCGATCAAGTTCGTTGATCAATTGTGGAATTAAACACTGAACGGTTCGACCACGTCAATTTCACTTCATCAGAATAAATAAGAAGTTATGAGCTAGTAGGTATGTACAGTAAACAAGAAATCGAAATGTTTGTCTCCTCACAAAGCGCAGCAGCTAATCTAAAACCACTTTGAAATTCAATATCGTATATTACACAATGATAAGTCGTTCATACGAAAATTTGAAAGGCAAAAAATATCAAGTAAGCACTGAAAGTAAGCGAGAAACTGGAAGATAAAAGAGGCATGCTTATTCACTCATTGCAAATGGGAGCGTGTAAATCGCAAAACAACGTCGTCATCATGAAAGATTAGACAGAAAGACAAATGGTGGGTACCTACAGGCGATACACACATTGTGCCTCTCGTATTGTTTGCAAAGAGGCGGGCGACTCTTTTTAGGGTCCCTCCGGAAACCAAACATAGTGGAGACCCAAACATAATTAATTGTAAGCGGTATTGCATTAGTGCGGACTGGACCGTTAGGCGGTATTATTGTTTCATTTAGCCCGGTCACAGTACAATTGCAGGAAAGGAGTAATTACATTTTTCCACGTGTATATTTTTTGCAGACGAGGACGGTGTCTTTTTAAAATTGAACATGCTTGATTTGATTAAAATAGTCTTAATGAATTATATCCTAAAGTGATAAAGGCATCAAATTTATCTTTTTTTATTCTATCTTTATTTGGTTTATCACAATCAGCCATTGATACATAATGTGTATATTTTATTATATAAAAATATGAAATTAAAAACTAACTTACCGTTCACAACCGTCATTTATCATTTGACAAAGTAATCAAATAATTTATTGATCACTTCTAAATATTAGATACCTAAGATTTTTTCCTTCTTTTTAAATAAATAAACGTAGCTATCTTACTATTCTCAAATACACTATGTTCTAAATAACACATGTCGTTTATCTCGCAATTAAAGTTTAGCTAGTATTAAGAGGAAGGCACCTATTTACCTTCTAACATTAAAGTAATTTATTAGATTCAGTGTAGAATCTGCATTTTCCAGCTTGTTACAGAACTCAATTATATAAATAAATTACACTTGTTAAACTTGGTAATTTTAATGCACTGTCGAGGTAATTATGAATGTGTTTGATGATTGACTATTAACTAACTTTAAGTAACGTTAATACTAAGAATAAAAAAGAAACTAAATATTTAACGTTCAGTAAATGAATACTAACTTTTTTACGTTGATTGCAAATATTACACATCACGTAAGTCCGTTGATGATGACAAGGCGGCTAGCCTTCGTCGTCATCATCGTAGATATACAATTTTGGTAAACTTTTAGTTATTATAAAGAGCGTTTCATGTTTTAATCTATTAGTGAGGCCTGATGCCTGTTTGGGAGCGGACTCTGTGCTACATATCTAGTTAGGAAAATAATCAAGTAACTCTTTTACTCAATTACTGAATAACAAATGAAACTTAGTTAATTACTGAAAAATATACTGAACCCTATCATATCCGGACCGTACGGGCCTACCGAGCTTTTCTTTTCACATTTTATTGCTCCATTTGCCTGCTCGGCTTGTCTCTGCACCCGGCTCTGCCCGCCCGTAATTAGGGTCCTCCATGAGACTAATTGAATAAAAACACTGCTTAATTAATGAAGACAGAGTGGGGACTTGCGAAATTCAGATTTTCACTTGTCACGCGTGAAAGTGCCTAATATGGTAATTTAAGAGTATTTTTTGGTTACTCAGGCACTGTTTACAGTGTAACTTTTATTTCTTACAGGTTTTTTTATATATTGATACTAGGTAAGTATGTAAAATGAGAGGGGTACCTAATTGTTCCGAAAATTAAACAAAAAAAGATGCAAACACTTACTATGTTTATACAGAATATACTGCAGACGGCAGTTAGACATGACAGGTAAAAGATCGGGCGCAGAACCACCGGACTTACGTGCTTTCCGAGACGCGAGCGCGCAACTTCTTAACTCCAGGCTGAGTAATTCTTCACAGAAAAACCCACACAAATTTTGCCTGGCCCCGGACTCAAACCGGGTCTTTCCGCAGAATCGGCAGCGCACTCAAGTCGGACTGCCGTCTCACCGATCTTTGATGGAAATTAAACAGATAATGCACTTGTGTTTGCGCGCACACTTGTGCACTATAAAATCGGTCGGACGCCTTAATTTACAGAATATAAGTCATCATTAGTATTGAAAGGTACAAAAATTCTTAAAACACATATTTTTGTTGCTGTTAACAAATCATTACCAGTGCTTTGTATGGGGCACAATTAGATAAAGCAATTTAAACTGTTTTCTCATCAATCAAGTAGTCGGCGAACGCTAAACCATCTTTAATGGAAACGGACAGCTGTAAAAGCCCTGGTCTAGAAGCCTGCGGAATACTAAACGCTAAGATTCTAAAGATTTTGTTACTTCACATGGTTGTGTTGGTGATTTAAAAAATCTTGTTTTTAGTTAAAAGGAGAAATAGAGGATATTAGAAATAACAAAAACGACTCGGTGAAACAGTGGTTAGTGACCCAGGTTCAACTCTACGGTTCCAAGAGTCGCGGGTTTGATTCCCACCCGGGACAAATATTTGTGTGACGAACATCGATGTTTGATCCGTGTCTGGGTGTGTTAATACTTAAGCAAATTTGTGTATCCACTGGTGCTTCTGATATCCTTAAGTGCTTAAGCTTCTTACCATGGGATCAGATCAATGTCTATGTGCTATTGTGTAATATTTCTTATTTATTTATTTAAATATACTTTTTTAGTAACCCAGACACGTGTAACATATACAAATGCTTACCGACGTTTGCCACGGTTAGGAATGGAACCATCGACCTCTGGCGCAAGAAACAAGATCACTACCCAATATAAACAACAGGATAACCAACTTAGGATATTGGTATGACCGCACTACAAATATATATATACACCGTGAAATTTTAGTGGTTGTTTTCCCGTGACAGAACAATTTGCCTTAAGTAATACTATCGAATAATACAAATTAATTTTTTTTTTTAATTTTCAAAATTATAATAATTTTCCAACTCGAAAACGAGAGAAACTAACGTTTTTTTTAAGATCTGACGTAATCAGGTACTGCTTGCCGCATGAAATCGATGCTTAAAGCTAAAGAATCTCTACACTCTAAGTAATAAAGCGGTTCGAACGTGCTTTCGAGTTTCGGTTATACCTTTTGTAAAACCGGCATTTATTGATTTTAATAAAAAAAGATCTGCACAAATCTATTGTGCTACTAAGATAGAATCATTTACTGCGGGAAAATGACCACTAAAATTTCACGGTGTATAGACGTACCAGTTCCAACCACGTAGTTATAACAGAAAAACCTGTCCTAATAACTTGAAAATAATTAAGCTCCTTACTCACTAACAAACAATTAAGTAAAATCATTTCATCCAACTTAGTACAATATTACAATAGCACTAACTATAACTTCTAGACTAAAGAACAACAAAAAACAAATTCCGCGTAAAAGGTTCACTAATATACGTGTATTGTGGCGGTTAATAAAAATGTTGGAACTGACATTAATAAATAAGCTCTTTCAACATTGTAGATTGGCAATTCATTTTGTGGGTGGCTTCTCATTTAAACTTTTGTTCGCACATAACAGAGAGCTTACTGCAGTAGAAATTAAAAAGTTAATTAAAAAAATAAACTGAGCTGATTAATAAGTTACATATGAAACTGGTACACATTTGCAAAATAATTATGATATTGCTTTACGTTACTAATAAGTAAATGCGAAATGATTTTACACTAAGTATCAAAGACTTTGACTGGCTCGGTGGAACAGTGGTTAGTGACCCTGGCTGGCGGTTCAAAGAGTCGTGGGTTCGATTCCCAATCGGGACAAATATTTGTGTGATGAACATCGGTGTTTGTTCCGTGTCTGGGTGTGATTATGTATTTAAGTATGTATTTAAAAATACGCTGACGCCCATAGTACAAGCTCTGCTTAGTTTGGGGTCAGATGACCGTGTGTGGAAATGTCCCAGATATGTAAACAAAAAAAAAGAAATCATGAATTTCGTGTAAAATAATATAAAAAATCTGATTGGTTGGTTTTTTATGTATACCAGAATAAAAAAAAACAGATAAAAGGCTATAACCATTTCAATCATTCACATCCTTTCCCACTGATTGCACATGCAAATGTTTTTATATTCCCAAGTTAATCAAGGTGATTCAGTACGCAATAAAGCAACCGCCAAAGTTCATTTTATGAACTAATAAAATACCCAGTGCGTTGTTTAAAGTTCAGGATGCCGTAATGAATTAAAATACTTCTGGGCACTGGTCGTTTACCAAAAGTTGATGTGCTTAAACAAATGCCGAAACCAGGACCCCTGTAATCATACATTTAATGGTTCCCATAATGACCTCGTAAAGTAGTAACTGCCATGAACCCGACCATAAATAAACAACTTCGTATCGCCATTTGGAATTTTCATTTTTACCAAACCGGAATTTATTGGGGCGAATGAAAAATTATAATTCGGCCGCACTGAAAGAGGTGAATTGTGTTTATTGTGGACAACGCATAGCGCTTTCAAATCAATAAAATAAACATACAAAAACGGGGTTGCATTAATGCTTTATTTCTATCTAAAACAAACATTGTTTTGAGTTATAACCCCAAATGAATATTGTTCACAGTAAAAACTATTGTTCATTTTATCATTGTAGTACTTGTTATATTTACTGTTGTTTCAATCCCACATTGAGTTAGAATTTATTTTTTAAAATTTTTGACAATTGAGTATTATGTTTAAAAGTATAAAATATGTTGTACTACGTTACTGTATGAACATAAATTAGATCTTCAAAATATTGCAAATGAAATGAGATTTACGAAACAAAAAAGGTGTTGGATAACGATCATGAACAAATGGAATAAACAACAAGATGCGCTTGTGTATTAGTTATGCAAGTTATAAACCTATATTAACTTTTTATTTCAATTATATTTTTCTTATGTAGATGATGTATAAAAATAAAGACGATATACGGTATCCGGGTTTATATCGGTGATGTCAAAGTCAAAGTCAAAATTAGGACATTGCCATGACACAGTTAACTCGACTGCAGCAATAATGAGATAATAGTAAAAAGTTATTTAGATGAATTAGAACATCGTGGCAATCACAAAACCAACCAATCTTCTTATTGTGACGAAAATTTTGAGATGCACCATACTGATTTTAAATGGTACTTATTGATTGATATAATGTCATGCTTTGTGTTAAGTAATCAGTTATCGTCCACTGTATGTAGAAGACCACGGAACGTTTCAAATCGTATAAATTTATTAATCTATATCAGTCTCTGACGCCAATAATACAAGCTCTGCTTAATTTGGGGTCATATGACCGTGTGTGGAAATGTCCCAGATATTTATTTATTACTAGTGGACCCGGCAATTTTTATACCGCAAATTACTTATTTTTACTAAATAAGAACATACAGAATGCGTTGCTACTACATGTACGTTACAACCATGGAAACGAACCAATAATGGCAACCATCAAAATATGTCAATACATTGACAATACTTCATGTCTGACAAAAGAGAAGTTATAAGGTAGGAAATTAAAGAAGTTGTTTTTACTATCTTCCTCGCAATTTTATTATATTTTCTTACCGTTTTAACCTTCCCTGGACTACGAAGAACATTTCAAAGCCAAAATTAGCCAAATCGGTCAAGCCGTTTTTGAGTTTTAGTGAGGCTAACGAACAGCAATTCATTTTTATATTTTACTAGCTGTGCCAGCCACTTCGTTCGCGTTTTCCCCGTTTTTTACACATTTTCCATTGTATCTTTGCTCCTATTGGTCGCAGCGTGATGTTATATAGCCTAAAGCCTTCCTCGATAAATGGTCTATACAACGCAAAAAGATTTTTTCAAATCGAACCAGTAGTTCCTGAGATTAGCGCGTTCAAACAAACAAACAAACAAACAAACTCTTCAGCTTTATAATTAGTATAGATATAATATACACCGTGAAATTTTAGTGGTTGTTTTCCCGCAGTAAAATGATTATATCTTAGTAGCACAATAGATTTGTGCAGTTCGTTTTATCAAAATCAAAATGCCGGTTTTACGAAAGGTTCAACCGAAACTCGAAAGCACGTTCGAACCACTTTATCACTTAGGGCGTAGAGATTTTTTAGCTTTTAGCATCGCCTAATCAGACACGATGTGACGAAATCGATCTTCGGACGACAAGACACGATGCATGTGACATAATCACGTCACATCTTATAAAAGAACGGTAGCTTCTCTCGTTTTCGAGTTGGAAAGTTGTTATTTTGAAAATTTGAAAAAAAAATATTTCAAGGAATAATTTGCATGATTTGATAGTATTACTAAAGGCAAATCGGCCACGAGAAAATAACACAAAAATTTCACGGTGTATAGATTTATTTACTCCCAACACTAGACAATACTCCTATACTTTCTGTCATTTTCTTTTCTTGGCGCGTTGGTAGTTCACTGTACCGTTGTCTGTGCCGGAGATGGCGTATCAACTAGTTAAGATTTACCGGACGGTTAACAACGTTTGCGCATTTACCGCAGCGGCCGTGATTAAACAGACAATCGGACCGGCCTCTGGTTAATCCGTTTATCCTGCAAAACCACCTCCTGTGGGCCCGGCTCATTTTAAAACCCATTTTAATCCCGCTAATCAACCGGTTTTTTCGGTCCGCTTATTTGAGGATTCAGGTTAAAGGCAACATCGAGGTATTAAAATGATTAGGTGCTAAGCACGTAACGATCGCTACAAATCAGTGTCGTTTTACTGTTTATTAAAGCTTTTAAAGGGTAAAATAAGGTGGGTAATCTTTTTTTACACGATTTTAAACACTCAGTATCATTAGGAGCATTATATAGGTCGGCTCTTTTGTGATACTACTATTTGTGGGTATCTCTTATCAAAGGCTAATGTTACATGTAAAAATTTAGAGTTACACCTACAAACCTTTGCACGATTTTTTAATCAAGTCACGAATACAATAATTATCCTCGGCCTAACTAACTGCCTCGTTGGTCTATTGGTAGCAAGCTCTGCGTAAGGACCGAGAAGTCCCCTGTTCGAATCCAGGGTCAGTAAAAATTTGTGTGAGTTTTTCTGTAATTATATTACTCAGTCCGGAGTAAGGAAGTTGGCTGTTGAACGCCCGTGGAAAGCACGTTAAGCCGGTGGTCCTGCGCTCGACCTCTCATCGGTCAATTCGGATTGCCGTCTCACCAAAATATGAGAATTAGGGAATAGAGAGTGTACTTCTGTTTGCGCGCACACTTGTGCACTATAATTATGTCCTGCGCACTTGGCTGATCTCGATTGAGATCGGCCGCCATATTTTCCCGGCCGGTCGGACGCCTTATTTTTACAATAATTATCGCTATGTTAAATAAATAAATAGACGATCGGTTTCTTAGAAAAGCAAGCACTAGTACGATACATATATACGCACAAATGTCTATTTACAATCCGAATGAAAAGCCGAATTGTAGATTCAGCATAGCCGATGGGTCTGTAAGGCGATTATAAATGAATTGCTCATAGTACGCAAAAGGCTTACAGAGCTATGCCTAAAAGCCTCTGTGACGGGTATCCATTGACTGTTGACTGACTAAAATTACTTTGCTGTAAGGTCGAATACGAACAAGATTTTTTCTATTCTTAAGTTGTACCAACAATAATGGTATTTAAGTGCCTAAGCGTTATTTTTATTTATTTTTTTAATCTTTGATTTTAATTGGTTTATAAGTAAAATATTGGTTTTACAATTGTTTTCTAGAACATTTAGGTGCTTAATTATTGTCATATTTTTAAAATTTGAAAAAAATCGCATTTGATTTTCGATGACCTTTACAAATTTTAAATTTACATTGAACTATAATAGCATTAAAAACAAGAAATAAAAATGTTATATTTTTATGTATTTTAATTAAATTGCACACTTTAGTCTGTTATTAATTTTTACTACGACAGAAATACTAGATGATGTGGTTAAATATATTATACTGATTGTCCGTCGTATATCTCATGTATTTTTTACGAAAGGACATAATATTTAGAAAATTGTACATTTTGGTATAATAATACTTTCATGCAATGTTAAAATCAACTTACAATGACTCGTAGTGAGCATCAAACTGCAGTTAAACTCGATAGGGACCCTAAGACGAGCAGGCATCAAAGTAATAGACATTACTTTTGTTCGATACTTACTGTTTTCCTCAATAAAAGGGTAACCGGCAAATCACGGCACTCGTTCGTGAGGCCATAGCAATAAGAGTAGGCAGTTAGATGAGCCACAGTGAATAAAAGTACTTGAAAAGATGCATCATAGATATTTTTTTAACTAAAAAAAAAATTACCTAGTGATAAATCTTGAAAAGTTGGGCAAGTAACATAAAAAAAAATATTTTAGTAGTTTTTTTTACCATTTCGAGGTTTCGTAATTTTTAAAAGTTTTTACCCATAAAAACAGAATGTTCTGGCAATTTGAATGCTAGAAGTTACACTGACCGTTTTTAAATTTTAAGAATAATATTCAAAAAGTTTCAAGTAACACTGTTCGAAATATATTATCACACTGCATTGTTCTTGAAACGCTTGGAAAAACAATACTGTTAGAAATACACGGTAAGTAGCAAGCTACCGATTCACTTTGACGTGTGATATTACAGAATCCTTTAGAATTAAGAACAATCCTCTACCACAAGTCCGGTGATAATGACGAGGCTATTCCAAGCCATTAAAGTATGTCAGTGTAGGGAAAAAAAAAGAATAGGTATCCTTATTATCCTTAAATTCTTTTTTGTGATTATTTGTTGATGTGATGTGAAATAAGAAACTCAAGAAATACAAAGAGGTATATTAGTGTTGCAACTGGTTGCCTCTAAAAGATACAGCACTGATTGAAGCTTGAGTAACCAGTAAAGTGACGGATTGTTACCTATTGTTATTACAACATGTTGCTCAATAAAAAGTCTTACCATACGAAGGTGCTAGATATAAAAGAAACAAAAAAGGAGTAACTTAACTCACTGTTATTTACATTGTTGCAAGGCGAATCCGCATTGATCCGCTCGCAGAGGAACTTACCTCGAACTTTTATACAAATGGTTGTTCGTATTTTGCTTATGAGCTCAATTTGAAAACAGTCTTTCAACTAACTCTCTTTTACGTAAGTAGTCAAGACTATTTTTTAATAAAATAGGGGTTTGGGGAATTCAATAATTCTTTTTATGCAATGCTAGTGACCCGCTCTCGATTCATTTCGGGTGAATTTTCCATATGAACCTTTCTCTTGAATCCCTCTATGTATCGGGAATAAAGCTAATTCTACGGATTGAATTTGCGTGTATTGTTATTCTTGACATATTATTTAGAGACTCGACGTTTCGAGGTGTTTACAGCTCTTGTGGTCACAGGTAAGACTCAGTCTGTGTGTATTAATGTTAGAGTTCGCGCAAATAATAGACAGTACTATCCCTCTATGCATTAAAAACAGCATGAAAATCCGTTGCGTAGTTTTAAGGATTTAGGCATACGTAGGGATGTACGGACATATAAAGCTACTTTGTTTAATACTGTATAGTGATGTTCATTACCAAATTTACTCGCAAAATAAATAAAAAGCACGTTTAATCGTCTTCGTACAAAATTATTGCTATCTTGACTTTACATTAGTGTGATGCAATTGAATAGAACAAGTATTTCATCTATATCATAACAACAATAGCGGCATTACATAATACGATCGTTCTGTAGTTACTTATTTCCGTATTTCAATATACTCCCTTAAAAATAATACTGTAAGAAAATAACAGCATGGCACGTTGTTACTTCATTTTCCGTTAAATTTTACATTCAAATTAACAGTCATTCAGTAAGGTAAATCGCGTATGTTTTTATTGCCTCAACTTATGGTTCTTCCTTGCCATATAGAAACATTTTGGAAAGTTGCCGAATGTTTCCCGTCAGGAATGCATGCATCCAGGGATGCATGAAGTTAGCTTTCGGTCAGCAACGCTTTATACCTAAAGAGCTAGAAATGAGAGTGTTTCAGTTCAAACTTAACACCAGATGGCGCGTCAGGAGCGTCCGGTCAGGCTAAATTAATATTGGTCAATTTTTAACCGACTTCAAAAAGGAGGAGGTTATCAGTTCGTACTGAATGTCGCTTTATTTTTTTATGTATGTACGCGATTGGTCCGTATGTTGTAAACCGAATTTTATAATTATTTTTTACCTACCCAGATAACTATTTATGCTCTTATTGTATTATTTTGCAATTTTTAGTGGGTTGGGTTCTTGAATTTGTAAATTTTTGACGTCCATGCTGACCTATGAGGTTTGTTGTTAAAATAAAACTATGACAGTTTATAAAAGGCTGCGTCACGCTCTCTGGTGGATGGTGCGATCTGGAACACTCATTGTAATAAATCTAAGCTAAGGTCAAGTCCACTTCCAAGACGGACGCTTCCGTAATTATCCTGCCCAATAGAGCAACAAACTCGTATTACAGCCCGAAATCTGTTAGGATAAGACACGTCTAATACAATAACCCGGTTCACGCTTGAGCGAAAGGACGATCTTTTCGCGATTTCACAATAGAAAGTTTCACTGAACGCTCTCGAGCCATTGACTCAGAAATCTGTTTTGCTAAGCTGGACGCGTGTGAGGCGTGACTGGCTGTTGCAATCTCGACTCGTTTTCTAGTAAGAAAAAGAAAACACTTGTTAGCTTGGTTTTAACTGTGTGAAATCTTAGATGGTTCGAAGGTTTCTTTTCCTGATTAGACACGATTGTTGTGTGCTATTGAATGTCTTAAGAATTTTATACTTGACCTGCCCTCGTTTCACTTCGGATATATTATACATAAAAAAGATGTGTGGCACTCGGGGACTACCTCGGTAAAGCTATTGTATAGCATCGTCCGATTTCGGAGCAGCTCGTCTCGATTCGTGCGAGTTTCGTAGAGTCGTACAATACGTCATATCGCACGCACACAAACACTGTGCCGAAGTCTACCGAACTGAAACGACGTTAGACGATTGTGAGGTTTTTTTCGTTACGGAATTTCTTGGTTCGGTCGCCGCGCTCAAAGCCCGCGATAAAAGCTATGCAATAGCTTAAAAACTTTCCCGGTGAAACCCTCTATCAATTAAAAACCCCATTAAATTTCGTTGTTTTCTTTAAAGGGTTAATAATACATAATATAGACAGACGCGGGAAGCGACTTTGCTTTATAGTATGTAGTGATGCTAATGATCTGGCTGTTTTAGTGTCAATAATTATAATCGTTCTACTAATCATCATCATCATCAGCCCATATGCGGCCCCACTCCTTGAGCATGGGCCTACCCTAAAATTGGGCAATATTGTCACGTAACTCAACCACCCTGGCCAAGTGCGGGTTGGTTAAATACACAACCTTGCTTTCATATTTTACTTGCAAACATTATGTGAAAGAAAATACAGACAGTAAAATTGCACTCCTCTCGATACCAAGAAATGTGAAAACACAAAATATGCACTTAAGATAGCAGTATGCTAACTACTATGCTATAGACTAAATTCAAGCTTAAAAATCAGCCCTGACGCGGGCTGGTTTCCCGATACAAGTCACGTGACAAAACTGTACTGGTAGTCACTGACTCACACAAATTTACTTTGATTACATTCAAGTATTGCCGCTTCGATCGATCAATTTCGGTCGTGCCTTTAACAAGGCACGATCCTCCATTAAGCCCCACAGTTGATGAGAGCAACTCTTCCATCGTACCGAAATTGCCTGTGCATTAACGGATGCCATGCAATATTACCCATCGAATATCTTCCTGCGCCAAAACGATAGGAATGCTTCTATAAACTCTACCAAGTACGCTGACCGGATGTAATGAATGGATGTTCGGATGAAACCGGAGGTAAATGCAGTGAGATTCAAATAGGATTTTTGCTGTTGGAAACGAGTCGACATTCAATTGTAAGTCAAGCGATAGGTGAAGTCCAAGCTTTGAATTTGTGATGTTAAGATATCGATTTGGGATGTATGAGATTTATGTTTCAGCTGAGTAAGTATTTATTCTAAATTGGATGAATGCATATTCATACTAATGTAGGTGCAATTTGATGAAGCGTCAATCGCTGGGTGGTTAAGGTCGTGGCCTGCCATGCGGGAGGTCGCGAGTTCAAACCCCGCCTCACATACCACTGTGTTTTCAGATTTGAAACTCAAATGTACGATTATTCGACCCTTTAATGGTGAGGGAAAAACATCGTGAGGAAACCTGCACACCTATGAAAAAATTCTAAGATGGTGTAGTCGACCAACCCGCACTTGGTCAGCGTAATTGACTAAGGCTTTATCGCCCTAGATTAGGGTATGCTCGTGCCCCATCAGTATGAGCTGATGATGATAACCGAATACAGGTCCTCTCAAAGTTCGGTAATATGAGATTTAGACAAAGTGCATAGGGTCAGGGCCAAAGTCATGCAAATATGTTTACAAAACAACACTATAAAATCGTAATCTCTAGTAAAGTTTGACAAATAACCTAACTACATGTTTCAGTGAGTATAAGCATATCGACTTTTAGTACTAATGAACTAACTAAAAAGTAAAATTATGCAAGTTTTGTTCGAAAAGAAAACGGCTTTCATACGTAGAACTTTCTAGATGCTAATAATGTTGACCTGCTCATCTCCAAGCTTTACCAGTTCTACAGAGGTCAAAATAAACCAACCCACTGAGATGGAGCCGCAAACTACGACAAAGTTAGTGTAAACAAAATTCGGCCTTGTTATCCTTCCAATAAGTACCAGTACGCCATAAACTTCATAGGATCGCACTAAAATACTGACAGATTTTAATGAAGCCGTATCTACGAAGTTGAAACTAGAACTTGTATTAACGGACCGACTTTACAATATACAGAATTAGGTCAGCCAACTAATTATCAGTTTTTAACTATATAATTCATGGGGCCACGTTTCGTACAAAGACTTTGGAGTAAGTTTTAAAGTAAGTTGGAAAATGTTTTGCTTCCCAGCTCCTGATTACTTCGCAACTAGCGATAGTAGGGAAGTCCGTAATGTACACCCCTAAGTTTTAGCGTGTTACTGTCATGTAAGAGCAGTTCACAAACTCCTTTCAACATATTGCCTAACCCGATGTATCTTCAGGGTCGGGAATTTCGTCTACCAAAAGATACACTGAGCATTGGCTCAGTGTTGTTCACCCCGATCTTTTGGTATTCGGAGATTTAAGTATTATTCATGATACTTCGAATTCATGATACTCGAAGTTTTAAAACGATTCATATACATGTTGTTGGATATTGAGATAATAATTAAATGATAATCTATCTGTTTCAAGAATATAGTTCTCTTAAATTAACATCATCATCATCATCATCATCATCATCAGCCGATATACGTCCCCACTGCTGGGGCCCGGGCCTACCCTAAACTAGAGCGATAACGCTTTAGTCAACACATATTTCCAAAGCGCAGCGCACGAAAATATGTTTTTTAGTAATTTTCTTTTGTTCAATACATTGAGTTTTTTTTATATATTTTAAAATTATACTAATGTGTTAGCCACTGTAGA
Source organism: Maruca vitrata (assembly GCA_039566165.1). Taxonomy (NCBI): domain Eukaryota; kingdom Metazoa; phylum Arthropoda; class Insecta; order Lepidoptera; family Crambidae; genus Maruca; species Maruca vitrata. Next base: position 10,969,855 of record CM076917.1, on the reverse strand, counting down.
TACACTCTTGTAACTACTCGACTAAAAAGGTCGACTCTAAGCAGTTCAATTCGGAAATTATAAAACAAAAGATCCAAAAAGTTTGCCTCTCATATCCGCAAATTTGCCCGTCGATTCTGATCGATACTGCCTTTGACTTAAGGCCGTTGTTTGCGGTCACGCATCGCCCAAGGGAAATTAGGGCCGTGCCGGGTCATAGACCGGTCATCGCGTATTAAGTGCTCTTTCCTGCGGATGTATTTTATTTGCCGCCACCATATAAAGTGATCCGGGATGAAATTTGCTTATGGTGTAACGGAAATTGACTTTTAGGAGGTGCGGAGTGAAAATGGTTTGAAGTATGCCCTTGTGATACATCGGTGAGAATGTTGATAGCAAATCCGAAAATCTTTAAATGAAACAGAACAATAAATTAAATTAAAATTAATTACCTATTTATTATTATTTATTTATTTATTATGCACAACATCATATACATTGATCTGATCCCGTGGTAAGTAGCTTAAGCACTTGTGTTACGGATATCAGAATCAACAGTGGAAACACAAATAAACTTAAATATATTTAATAATACACCCAGACACGGAACAAACACCGATGTTCGTCACACAAATATTTGTCCCGAGTGGGAATCGAACCTATGAAACCTTTAACCTAGATTTATGAAATACTCAAAAAAAATACAATTTCACAACTTTAACATTCAATCATACGTTAGGTAACTTTAGAAAGTTACGTAATTATACTTATACACTTATGCTTATGTCTTCAAACACTTATAATGGGATGGATAATAATGTCCTTTTGTAGTAGAAGCTGTTGACAATTTTTTACCGATAGACGACTGAAATCACCGTTCACCTTATAACACCTCCTAAACTTTAATCTACAACAGACTTTTTGTCCCAAAGTCCTTCTCCTCCTATCCCCCGAGACAGCTAACTGCCGTCCTATGAAGGATATTGGGTGTTCTCCAAGGCACGAACAATTACGTTACCGGCTGATCTGACTTACCCTCAATCTATTTGGCCGACGTGATAGGTTAATGATCCGAATTCCCTTTGTGATTGCGCACACTGCTGGCTTTGAAATGGTTATAGACGAGACAAGTTGCTATTGTGTATGGGAAGTGTATGGTATGGGTGGGTACGTCAAATTTTACATTATATCCTGTAAAAGGTTAAAAAAAAGAAATTTATTCCAAAAATTTCATTTTAAGATAACCAAACCTCTGTTTTAATACTGCTAATAATATTATGTATTTATCAAGCTTTGAATTTTTTTTACATCTACGTCTATACAATTTTATATCTAATTATTCATTAGAAAACTTTCTATTACATTCAACTTTATATTTTTAAGTGGCAAATAAAGGACAAGAGAAAAAGAAACTACTAACTGCGCCCTCGAGTCAGTCTAGTTGTATTTCTAAATCTACTCAATACTTACATCACAAAAACCACCCCCTCCTTCATGGGTTTGAGTGAATCAAATACACGAGCGAAGATGGTATCAAAGGCGGTCGTTGGAAAAAAAAAACATGGCGCTAGGCACTTGGGCTAGAAAGGAACTTCCAAAAAGTCCTTATTGCGTGCTTACGATTTCCCGGGCTTAATGGGCAAGCGCGATTTCGCTGACAAATAAATATGTACTGCCCTTCTTGGTCAGAGTAATTGTAGGGTGGAGCCATGAAAATGGATGGAATTGCTTGTTGTTGAGGCGTAAAAATGTTAGAGATAAAGAATATTTAAAGGTTCCCTATTCCTTTTTCCTTTCTGAGTGTTAGTTTTTTATAGTGCAAAATCCATAGATCTTTTGGATTTAATATATTATTTCAAACTAGAAGATTTTAGACTTTCGCGTTCCATTACACTAAATATTAGTCTATGTAATTTGGTACTCCTAATTACGCGTGTAGACCCATAAAGACTAGTATTTAGTGTTTTTTTATTTTAGGTTATGAATATAAAATTTTTCATTACGTTATTTACGTAGAGTTATTTCATTAATTTGAAATACATAATAAACATAAGATGTTTATAAACGAAGCTCCTAAATGAAGTTGAATATTTACTGAATTGAATATTTAATAGACTAATTACTAATTAACATTGTTTATATCATAAGTCCGAATTGTTAATAGGTTTTATTAATCAAACGATGATTTTGACTAAAGGTTGTGAGACATATTTTGGACACACCCTTTTCCATACAAACCTAACAATATAATCCAGTCCAAAACAATCGCCCTTTATTTACTAACGGAATAGCTGTTTTCATGGCCCCACGGGTGGGTTCACTGGCATGCAACACGATAAAGCACCAGTTAACATAAAAGGAACAGGAATTTCTTGAGCAATAAAAAGGAACGCCCAAAACCGGTGCGTGACCACTACGCCGCATGAAAATTCATATTTATTATGTTAAACTAACGTGAATGCGAGGGGAAGGCTTTCATAGCACTTCAGCTCAGAAATATTGCCTACTTTCATATATTTGAACAGCGATTCAGACTTTTCTCCATTGACTTCAAAACAAACAGTTTGTTTTGAACTGTCGTGACACACAGTTTATACGTGACCTGAAAAGATTTTCTTCAACAGTTCTAATATAATTCCATTCCAAAAATTAAAGGTTTATTTTACTGTTCAAAGTTTTTTTCTTATGAAGTGAACGTAGCAATATTGTACGATTCAATAGCTTAGCCTATTTTACCATAAGACGAGGTGGCAATGATACATATTTTTTCAATGTGATGTTATGAAATATCCACTTTTGTGGGGTTTACTTCTTCCCTTAACATAATCCATAAGCTCTACATATATTCATTCAGTAATATACAAGATACAAAGGGTGTATTGTATACAATGACATATACAATGATAAGGATACCAAAATTGATTTATCATAAGCCATTACCACTCCAATTCTCGAGCACCCTTGACACTTAATACTTACGAGAAAGTATTATTGGATGTATAACGCACACATCAAAAGAGGAAATAATCTTTGCCTCTACTCCAATACCGTCATAATAATGTAACGAAATACTTTATTCTGAGTACAATGCGGGTAACAATAATATAGTTTCTTTATTGTAGCGGCAGGTAACCTCCTGGGAAATTAAGGATAGATTGCAACGTCAAAATCTTGATCACATATTGTGTTCGATCTTTCAAGAACTTGTACGTGTTTTGTAGAGTGTAAATGTAATGATATTTAATATTTGTATTCTGAAAAATTAATACTCGGAATTGCAATGTTACGTATAAAATGTAAACAAATTAAATAAATAATTAAAAGTCCGTTTCATCACGGAGAGTATTTTATAGTATGTATTGTTTATTATAAAAACTTGCAATTTATATTCTCAGAATCCGACAAATCTTTTATTTCTATCCCATTATGACTAATGGGCTTGAAAAGAGGTTTTGAACATACATAAATTACCATATGTGTAGGCATTGACAGGAATACTGCAATTGTGAATGTACATTTTGTTTAAAAAATATTTAACAAATCGAAATTTTACCTTACAATGGAACGCCATGGAAAATATATCTTAGTTACCTTGTCTTATAAAACCACTTAGCATCAAAATTGTGCACTACACTCCCGAAATTAACTTGAGGTATTTTTAATTACTGTTACAACGCGCTGCCGAGACTTCTCAAGCTAATATATTTTGTGTAACCAAGTATACAGAATTACTTCAGGGAATACCTACCATAAACTTCAGCTAGTCTCAGCAAACTTTACGCTTAACTAGGGCTTTTAAAGAGACGAGGAAACACAATTACCTTCACACTAGGTAATTGTAATTACCGACTGCTTTCCACTTCACTCCACCGTCGCATCGCATGGCCTGTTTATTTCATTATTCAATTTACACATACTTTATTGCTAAAGCTACGATGCTAGAATAGTGTTTACTTTAAAGCAATTACTAAAGATCGCTAGTTATAAAATCTAGTCCCTTAATAACGATTGAAACTTAGGGAAAATTAGATTGGATTGCAATTTGATCACATTTGATTAAGTGTTTTTTATTCAATATATTTGTAGTTTTTGTAGTGAAGTTAGAACAAATACCACAAACCATATCACCATCATTGTTATTACATACTCGTAGAGTGGTCAGAAATAAAACCTGACTATGACTACATTATGTTTATGAATGAAATAATAAAAAAAACAGCTCTACCTACCGAATTCTAAGCTCAAGGCTTTTATATCTTGACGTAACGTTTCGCAAGGATCTATTTACGGTATTCAACTGTTTACCTTATACAGTAGTCACTTAGGACCGGTAGTGGAAGTGGTAAAGTTGTAACGAGTTCATACCAGCGGTTGAGTTGTAATTCGGTTATGATCGCGCAGTGGCCAAGGGACGCCCGTGGGACGGCCTTTTATTGCTTGTTTTTCACACCCATAGCACTTACGTAACAATGGCTTTTTTATAGTTTTTCTATTTCACATTGCTAATTAGCCCCCTTGCAAGCGATGCTATGATAAAAACTTCAAAGCAATTTACCTTTTTTACTAGCCCATTTATTTTTAATATTTTTTATAGCGCATGCGTATTCATATCGAAAATGAACAAATAAATTTTTTTTTTTTTTCAAAATTACCCTGTGAACCATTAGAAACCCTCCGTCTACGTCAAAATAAAAAATACGTTTGCTCACACAATAATACTAAGATCTATCTAATAATCACTACAACGGCAATGTAAATATTAAATGAATGCAAGATCGAACAAAAGAGTCGATTTCATAGTAAACATTATTTAAGACGATTCTATTATTGAAAAGCCATTGAACATTCGATACAAATGTTGTATGTAAGTACACGAAAAGAAGGTTCATTTAACGCATTTACCTAAAGAAACGATAACATTACAATACGCTCCACATCCACGTATTACCGTATTACGTGTAATGTAGTTCGTGGCATTTAGACACAAAAATAAAAATTCCCGTGCAAAATCTTTTATTATCATGTAAACTCATCCGGTTGGCCTGAAGCACGCAAATTTTATGTGTGGAAGTCACGTGATCCCTAAAAATGTTAACAACAAGAATACGTGCACATAAATAAGCACTACTTAAGTTGTACCGTCTCTATCTTAAGCGCTTTGCTTTACTAGATAGCTAAATTAAATTATGTAACTCATTTTATACGCTTGACTTCCTACTCCTGGGGGTAGCGAAGTGATTGCTATAGTGGTTACATTATCAATTTACGAGAACACATGAAAATAATTGAAAACATTTCGGTGGGTTTGCTTTAAGCTTTTTTTTTGCTTTATAAACGATTAAAGTACGTGCTGCTTGCAAGGGGATTGCACTTTTGATCAGTTGCGGTAACATGAGTTAGCTATCGAAAACTTACGTACGTTGAATTGTTTTTTTTCGATTGTAGTTCTTATCGTAACCGCTAGGGGCGCTGTACAAGTTTTTCATAGACATATTTACATAGGCGATAGGCGAGTCTGTCACTTTTAAACTCATGGTAGTGCTACAGACCCGGTAGAATATTTAAGTAGTCTTCATGAGGTGAATATTGTGTTCTTATAGCAAGTATCAGGACAGCCAAATTAATAAAAAAAATGGGACACATCTGTCCCCCGTGACCAAATTCTTGAATGCTTAAATTTTTTTTTCATAAAATGAGGTTCTATAGTCATATTCATTATCTATCTATCTATTGTTATGTACCAGACAGGCAGGCTTATCGTAGTGACTGTTGCAAGCGTCGATAGGATTACGTACGGTTGGCACAGCGCCTGCCGCCGAGACATCAGCTTATCTGAGACATTTTCAACTGCATGCCGGCACTGATTGAGCATTGCCATGCACTCCGCTGCACTGATTTCTGTTGCACTTCCCGTATGCCAAGAGATATGAAAAGCACTTGTTTAGATGCCAATTGGTACTTTTTGCCGTGCGGCGAGTATAAAATGACAAGTTATGTAATCTTATTGGAGGTTCGATTAAATTATTTTGTTTCACCGTTGCGATAGGATAAACCAAGCAATAAACTTGACTAAATTACATCAACTCAAGTCATACTCTATAGATTTATTTTTGGGGCAACACTTACACAAAAAATTGCAAAATTGGTAGGTAGTACTTTATATCTAGGAGGTCCTTTATCATTACAGTAACAAAATATTAAACATAACTAACAAGTTGTTAGTAGAGATAAAAGGAGAAAACAATGATATATTTAAACGACGTGGTCCACAACCCGTCACGTCACGTTTCCTACAGAGGTGAAAAGTGGATCGCTGGAAGTGATCTCTGCCTACCCCTCTGGGAAAAAGGCGTGATTTTATGTATGTACTAGCGGCCGCCCGCGACTTTGTCCGCGTATTAATGGGTTTTAGTAGAAATGATGTATTATAATAGCCAGCTTCGTCCATGCCAAGTTTTATAAAAATCTATAAACGTAAAAGTTCTCCCATACTAATTTTCACCCCCCCAATGACCGCCATGGGGGTTGAATTAAAAAAAATAGCGCTGGTGTCTCTCCGGAGTGCCAGCTACCTCCATACCAAGTTTTATAAAAATCGATAAACACGTAAAAATTCTCCCATACTAATTTTCACCCCCCCAATGAACCACATGGGGGTTGAATTAAAAAAAAAATAGCCTATATGTTATTCCAGAGTACCAGCTACCATCATACCAAATTTCATGAAAATCGGTTCAGAAGTTTGAGCGTGAAAGAGTGTTACTCTTTCACGCTCAAACATCCATACATACACATACATCCATACATCCATACTTACAAACTTTCACATTTATAATATTAGTAAGGATATGTATTTATGTACAATGATATCATACAATAGGATACGAGTACATCCACATATAACCCCAAAACTTGTCTTTTCGCGGACAATAAAAGTAGGTTACAATATTGTATTACCTACTCATTCGTACATCGGATACCTACTCGTAACTAAAGTTAACTATGAACAACGACAAGCGTTGTAAATTGTTGTCCATAAAATATTCCGATATTTTCACAACATCAGGATTTCACAAAGCTTTACTTTGTTACTCGTACTAGCCAAAAAAGGGTCGATCGCAAAGGTACAGTGGCTCTCGTAATTTGTGGTAAGTAGTTCGAGAGCTTCGACCTTGCTTTCCTAAGGTGTCCCTTGATGCAATATTGAGTGCCTCGAGACATTTTCCCATAGAAAATCGAGTATTAACTATTTTGAAAGAATTCCATATGAAAATAAATAACCATTTATAACTATCCAGTGAAATGATAAAGGTTTTTCAGAACTTAATAGAGTTTCTGCCAAACATCAATATATTATAACAGGACAGACAACTTGGCAATTAAATAAGTCTCGATTCCATTAAATTAGATTATTAATATTATCCGACAAAGACAATTGGAATTCGGAACCTACTTAAACGGCAAATCAGGACTCCACTAAGTATGTAATAATCGATTAAGTATTCAATTGTAAGCTTTATTCAAAAGTATGACTGTTGATGTAATTTGTGTATTATCATCATCATCATCATCAGCCCATATACGTCCCCATTGCTTGGGCCCGGGCCTACCCTGAACTAGGGCGATAAGGCCACGCTGGCCAAGTGCGGGTTGTTGACACAACCTAAGGATTTCTTCGTAGGTGTGCAGGTTTTCTCACGATGTTTTCCTTCCGTTTAAGCGTCGAATAATCGTACATATGAATTTCAATTTTGAAAACACCGCGGTACGTCACGGGGTTTGAACTGGTGACCTCTTGCATGGCAAGCAACGACCTAAACCACATGGCCATTGAAGCTTTTGTGTATCATACTATGCGTAAATTTTGTTATGTTGCTGACTATACATGAGATGCACACACATCGTTAAAAGTATTCGTGAGTGAATCCAACCGAGTCCAGACAAAGGTTATATTAATTGTCAAAGTCTCTGTACATGTTAAAGTTTCGTTTGTAAAATTTTCGGTTTTTTTGGGTTTAAATGATTTCATCGTCCTGCGTATGAAGTAACGCGTAAAGAAAACAGTCCGAATTTTTGCTGACTTTTGGGAAAAAAAAGCAGCAACAATGTTTTTTTTCTCAAAAGAATATCGGATACGGTAATATCTGTTTTCGAGGTCGACTTTCTGAATGTAATTGAATAAATAAATTAAATCCAACACAGAAAACAGTTCTAACAAACATGCAACATAAAATAAAGATTTGTGAAATGTTTTTTTTAATTAATCTCTCGAGCCTATCCTAAGCTAGGGCGTACCTACAATTTTTGTCGACCGTATAGGTTGACTAAGGTTTGTAGGTACGCCTTAGTTTGGTGATTATGACAACGTTACTTTTAATAATAAAAAAAAAATAACTTTTAGCCATCACCATAGTAAGTAAGGACCGTTTCTATAACTCTAGACGCAAGAGATGATAGCTTGGGTCCTCTGTCAAGTCTTAAGACTTGTCAGATCCAGAATCATTGTGGAATAACAACTCAAGTATGTCAAAAGCATTATGATTTGGAAATGCACCGTAATGTTTGAAACAACTCCACATACGTTTATTCGAAACAATCTCACTAACCAGTATACGTTACAATGAAATACTGGACGCATGTAGTGGCTCGCATGACTTCATTCGCTGAAACTAATGAATACGTAAATAAACAGCGCGCACACAGATGTGAGTGGACTCATTAGGGGGTATCGCTTTGAGCTTTAGATAACCCCCGTGAAGTTATGTTGAGGCTGAAATTTCAATAGCTTCCAGTAGTTCGAACGTGATACGTGAATACATGGTCGGCTCGGAGCATTGATTACTTTGTATTCGAAAGATAATATTAATTATTCCTGGAATCAGAATTTCCTAGCAAAGTGGTACCAATTTTATGTGGACTTGGCCTAAAAAATGCGATACTACGTTTACTCTTAGTACTATGTATTTTCATGACACATATTTTAGCTTCAAGTATATTCCTATTGTTTCATATTGCTGTCCGGTTTTCCTTGACCATAAGTTGTTAACAAATTGAACTATGTTTTACATTTTAGGAAACATGAAAACAGATGGGTCACCCAAAAAGCATTTCGATCTAATTAAGCCACGTTGTATAGTTAGAATCACCGTCATGTAACATTCAGCGAACATACAAAACAATTCTCAACCGGTACAAGAGCAGACAAATAGTTCATTTCCACGCAATAAAAGGCTGGGTCTGTGTAGCAGGCTTGCCGCCGGCAAACGTGAACGAATCAAAGTATCCGGCAAACGCCCACATTTGGCTTTGTGCAGGACTGTACACAGTTTTGTTTGCGACACAAAGCCTGACTGTTCTATCGGCTTTGCCTGTTTACTTTTGATTGGACTAATGTGGACGAATTCATTTGTTTGTTTTGCTGTGTTGAGATAGTCCAAGGGTTTGCAGTAAATTTGCATTTGTAGGATAATTGTTTTGAAATTTAGGAAGTGGTTCATCGGCTTTGACGATTATTAAGGACGGATTCATTGTTCATAATATTTTATTGATAAATATTATGTTTTTTATCTATGCTCTTCTACTTAAATTTCAATTCTTGACAGTTACTTAATCAGAATATAACAACAAAGTTACCTAGGTTAATGCAATTTCTTATACAAATTAATTGAAGGGTAGGAAATATTTTCACAATCGCTATTACATGGCATACTCTGTTATCGAAGTATACAAACCGCTCGCTCGAAAAAAAAAAACACTTTTATGAGCAATACACTAAAGCCAGATGTGCCAAATGGCCTTAGGTATAGGTCCAACAAGTTTCCCTAACGCTACGATAATAATTTCCCTCAGTCCACCCACAGCTGTGGTGCGCGGAGAGATATCACTTACACACCATTACCTCCGACGTAAGATGATATTCAAACGCACAGTGAACGCGGTATTGCCGCAAATAATCCCTCCGCCGTTGAGAGACGTCGTATTTATTATATTACTGAATACCTGCGTGATGCGAGGTTCTAAGTTACAATGCGAATTGACGACATCATCTAAACATAATCTGTGAGGATGAAGCATTACTTCTAATACCGGGTAATCTGACTCTTTACGCAAGGTAAACATTGATTCGGTACTGTCTTAATGATTTAAGACTTTAGCGATCCAAATTCAAATTCAAATATTTATTTGCATTCTAAGTGTACTTACAAGTGTACTTACATGTGTAGGTGTTATTACAAAAAGTATATAGCACTTAAAACTTAGAGACCTTGTACAGGTATTGCAAACGTACTAAACTATACAATCATAGGGTATTTATCAATGTATTTTATTTTATTTTATTTTATGAACAGATTCCCAGTAGTTAAAGGTTAAAGAAAAATAATTATTTAATACTTATTTGACAAATATTCATTTACCGAGTAAAAACATTTTGATAATAAGAAATCCTTTAATTTTTTGTTAAATATTGTTGGTTTGGGTTCGGTTTATATAAAATTTGGTAATTGGTTAAAGATCTTTCCATCCATTACTGTAGTACTGTAAGGGTTGATTGCCTCGTTGGTCTCTTGGTAGAAAGCGCTACGTAAGGACCGAGAGGTACCCGGTTCGAGTCCGTGGTCAGGCAAAATTAGCGTGAGTTTTTCTGTGAAGAAATCACTCAGTCCTGAGTTAGGAAATTGGCGGTTGAACGCCCGTGTCTCGGAAAGCACGTTAAGCCGGTGGTCCTGCGCCCGACCTCTCATCGGTCATGTCGGATTGCCTTCTCACCGAGCTATGAGAGTAAGGGAACTAAGAGTGCACTTGTGTTTGCGCGCATACTTGTGCACCGTGACCGAAAATGGTGGAACGCCTTACTGCAAGGGGGTACGGATAGCTCTCACCCCTAATTATTAGTACCGTCTAGATGAACTTTGAAGAGGAATTCATAAGGTTTGTTTACATTTTAAGCGTTCTAAAGTAATTTTTTCTACATAGAACGTTATACCTAATAATCAATAAGATGATCGTTCACCAACAGCTCGTAAAACAGTTTCACCCAAACAAGTTTACCATATCAAAACTTCAACACCGCGTCCGCTAACTGAATTCTCAAAATTGATCGGGCGAACTTTGTTTTTGCGTCTGGCGTCGATTATTTTTTGCGTAAAACGCCCGTGTAAAATATTAGTTTTAGATACGTGTCAGTTGTTCAGAAAATGGCTCGACGAGGCACCCGCTTGATTGATATGCCTCCCACATGTCCAACGCGGTACTTGGACCATTTATCTTGTGGAATTTTTACAACAAAACCCGCCAGTAATGCACTGGGTTGTACAAATTTATACTATCTGCCTGGAGCCTGCGGGTTAGAGATGTTATAAAATATGGGGCTATTAGCGCCCGCGACTAAAAACGTTGTGTATCAAAATGAGACCTGTTTGCGGGGACCGTTAATGTTTTAAACAAAACAGCTCTGTTTCGCATTTTTTTGTACTCAGCCTTTTTTGTATGGCAGTCAACGGCTGTTTTTATAATAATATAGATGTTGAGAGATGCTTCTACAGGATTTCAAGTAGAATCTTTATAAGTTTTACGATACATCTCCTTTTTTACTTTGGTCATTATTCAATCAATTGTATCGTGTTATAAAACACACGATCTTACTGATCTTCGTCATACTTATTATCATTATTCAATCGTTCTTTTTTCAAATGATGTTACACAAAAACTTAAAATTTAGCTTTTCTGGCGAATAGTGTTTTATCACTTTCGATATTTGACACCACCTGTGGCTTTGCAGGTATACAACAGGGAAGATCGTTGTCTCCTTTACAAGCTAGAACATCAAAATTACCGGCAAGGCTCTGCAAAATATTGTTCACTTTTAGTCACATCAATGTCGTAGCATAATATTATTCAATCTTATACACGTATATTTTCAACACTATAATAGGGAATTTCATGATGTTCTAGAGGTAGAGTTTGTTCGTCCTCCAAGTTTTTGATCATTCAGACAAACAACCAACAATACAGCAACCTCACAACAAAAAGCACTTTCTCAGACAAACAGATCAATTTGATTAAAACTTACAAAAGTTACTTTTAACAAGTATCAGAAATAGCACTTCCTTGCATGGTAGAGAGCAAATATACGAATAAATTTTCAGAGTCTGAAGCGAGAACCTAAGATTTGTTCCACTTGTGGCCCGCGCTCCAATTCATTTTGCATGAACATTTAATTTTCCACACTTTGAGGAAGCATTTGATTTTTTTACACATTTATGATGCAGATCGTTAGGAACATTTGTGCAATCGGATGTGAAATTTTAATCTGCTAAAGTAATTATACGTTCATGCTCGATTATTCCGCACGTTTTGAACGAATGATTGATTTAAATCGCTTTAAACAATTTTATTCAAACAGTGTGTATGTTATCTTTATTTTTTAATTTGTATTACCAAAATGTAAACAAAGGTTTCAGTTTGGGCATAACTAGAAGTAGGAAATATATTTTCGTATTTAATCACACAGTAAGTTTTAAACACACTTTGCTAAAAAGTTTTTATTAGCTTTAATATATAATTAATAAATTGAATATTTACCTCTCCATAAGTAGCGAAAAACTCTATCAATTATGCAAATAAGTGGATTCATTTTTTTTCACGAAACCAGAAATGGATAGTGTTGATTAATTGAGTACCTAATACTACAGTGTTTAAAATTAAGTAAAATGTACTAGTATTCATGTACACAATCTTTGTATTCCAACAATACAATGCTCGGTCACAATAGGAACGGGCCAACAGCAAAATGTCCCCTTACAAACATTCCAAGAATCTCATTTAAAGTTCAACATACTCCAAAAGTCACTGGCAAGTGTATTATGCGCACACTCATATAGTAGGCAACTTTAGCCCCGCGAAGGCAAACAACTAGAACGGTTGCATTAGCCTGGTCTCATAAATATTGTGCACTAAACGAGATTTCTGTGGATTATCCGAACAGAACGGGAGATTGTTTGGCTCGAATCGTAATATATTGTCTGACCATCTACACTTTTGTAATAGAATCGTTTTGCGTCCGCTACTTCGACAACGCGGACTACTTTCAGTCCCTTTAAATTAATAAATAACACGTTACATATTTTGTTCCGATTCTGAAGTAAATTGCGGAAATCAATTTGTCTCGTGTACATTAATCAGACCCTACAGTTACGTTTTTATGACTATTTCTTATTATTTCTTAATTTATGATCACATGTTAAACTCAACATACATTTTGGATGACTAATAATATTATGCAAAAAGAGTTAACGTGTAAACATATTCGACTGGCTCGGTGGAACAGTGGTTAGTGACTCAGGTTCAAAACCTACGGTTCCAAGAGTCGTGGGTTCGATTCCCACTCGGGACAAATATTTGTGTGACGAACATCGGTGTTTGTTCCGTGTCTGGGTGTGTTATTAAATATATTTAAGTTTATTTGTGTATCCACTGTTGATCCTGATTTCCGTAACACAAGTGCTTAAGCTACTTACCACGGGATCAGATCAATGTACGTGATGTTGTGTTATATATATATGTTATAGGCAATGTGTATAATCCGGTATTGTATAGATTTTAAGTAATATAATTTAATCATAAGCATGTCACACAAAATATAATAATAACTAAAAAATATTATACTAACACATCAAAAAATAAAAAAATCTTAAAGATACAAACTAAGTCAAAATTTAAAACTAAAAGACATAACTAGAAGAGATAAAAAAAATGTCAAATTTACACAAAGAAAGAAGAAACAAAAAAAAAACACATACAAATATATAAATAATCTCACCCGCTCCCGCTCATCCCCGGCCCAAAGGTGCCCATCACACTCGCAGCATTTCCGCGCTGGATTGCTATGGACAGTCTCTGCACCAAGAAAGAACCGGAGCGAGAGTCGCCCGTTACAACATTAAGTCTACGTCCAATCTCGCCCACAAAGTCCCTAGCCTCTCTACTCCAGCAACCCATTGTTTCTACCGCTACCGGAACAAACTGATAAAGCGGCTCCAAGGCGGCGTACTTGAGCCTCTTTACCTAGGTATTCTATACAATGCCTAAAACGTTCAGGCAATGTGTATAATACGATTAGTTTCACACATTGCCTAGGTATTGTATAAAAAGCCCGAAGTGCATCAGGTAATGTGTATAATGAACGGCCACGGGTAGGACCTTAAACATTTTTATTTATTTATTATTCAGACAGAGTTAATCCATATACCATATAATTAAGTTACCATATAAGTTAATAATAAACCATAACCTCGGTATATTTTGAATAATATGGTATTGCTTTGCGTAGAGGGGTTAGGTAGCATTGGTTTTGAGTCTGTCTATTAAACCATAAATGGTCCATCCGTCCATCTGTCACCATATGCAGTTGCAATTTGTTGATCATAAACATACACTAGCTGTGCCCGCGACTTCGTTCTCGTGAATATCAGATATTACATATAAAAGGTTTTTGCCAATTACTCCTATTACCGTAAAAATTTTTCAATATCGCGTTGCAAGTTAGTTTTTCGTTTTTCTTTCGCGGTTTTGATTTTTTCATAAAAAAGTTTTTTACTGCTTACTCCCGTTTCCGTAAGATTTTTTCAATATCCTGTTTCAATTAAGCATTAAGTTTACTATGGTACCTGCATGCCAAATTTAAAGCATCTAACTTAAGTGGTTTAGATTTTTCATACAAAAAGTTTTTCTCGCTAATTCCCGTTCCCGCAAGAATTTCGGGAATTAATTTCTTAGTGCACCTCTACGGTACCTTTGCTACGTTATTTCCAAATTTTAAGTGCCTACGTTAAGCCGTTTAGGCTGTGGACGATATGTCAGTCAGTCAGTCAATCAGTCAGTTTCTTCTTTTATATATTTAGATGTTACCGGACGAACCCGATTTCAGGACAAACTCGTTTGGCTTTGGATAAACTATGTAGTACTTGCGAGCTCAGGACTTCCTGGCACCCTTGACTGAGCTAAAAAAAAAGAGTCCTATTTGTGTTAATTTTTTTTAAACCACCCATATATACCTGTGACGGAAAAACTAGTTTAGCTTAGGCCAAACTAGTTTGTCCTTGAACTCCTATGTGACAAACGCTCAATACGCAAAAAACTCGGCATACCAACCGAGAAAATGCAATATGTTTAATCAGCGCTATCTGCTTGTGACAGTTAAAATTAGGATGAGCTCTCAAAAGATCAGTAGGTACCTATCGAACTAACCAAATTACGGAGAAGACAAATCGATTAAATACATTACCTAAGCTTCAACCGGCATTCTATACAATGCCTAGGTATTCTATACATTTCCTAGGTAAAGTGTGAAATACTTCAAACATTGAGTATCATTTTATACATTGCCAAAGCAACCTCGGCATTCTATACATTTCCTAGGCATTGTATAGAATGCCTGCATTATACACATTGCCTATAACATATATATTCTACCTAACTGTGTTAATAAAGTTACTCAGATACTCAAATTAGCATCACTACGTATAAGATTTAAAAAAAAATATATTTCATGTTAGCTGTTAGGATATTTAAAGCCGATAGTCGATAGTGTAAGTCGAAACATAAAACATGTATATTATAGATATAACGCTATGTCTTCATATCATTGGGTTCGTCTGTCATAAAAAAGATGAGGGATACGATAAGCTGTTGGTCGTGGTCCTAACATGTTTGGTTATGAAGAATTGCTGTTAGAACTTAAGTGAAAGAAAAACAAAACACACGATACCACGAAAATTATGATTGAACAAATCACACAAAAAGTTTACAAAAGTAGGCAATAGGAAATGGAAGGCTGACCAAAAGTTGATGTAAAAATCGCAGCGAACACAATCTCAATGAAGATCTATACAAAAGCAAATTAATATTTCTTTTTCATTAAGTTCAAGGCAGCAATCTCAACTAATTCCCTATGGTTGCGTGACTAGCAATAACATGATATTAATAACACGTTTCTATAGTAATGGTCGAATTTAGGAAATAGTGTATTTAGAGTAATTTGTCTACACGAATATGATTTTGTTTCTCCTACATAATTGATGTTGAACAAATTATAAAGTAGTTATAATAAATTCTCCTGTTGTAAATTCGTTATGCATCATCCATCCCACCATCATTATTTCCACTGATGTATTGCGCTCTTTTTCACAAAGTCTACTGAACGGATATTCATGAAACTTTACTGTAGCGTTGTTTTTACATCAGAATAACGTATGGGCTGCTTTTTACTCGTCTGATAAAAGCGTTTAAAGCCACAAATGATAGATACCCAGAAATAGTTTGTTTACGTACTAATAAATGATTGAATTGATGTAGTATTTTTATAGAACAGAGCTTTTCGAACGACTCTTCCAAAGTGATTAATAAAATTCTTTCAAAGCTTGAATCAAAGTTGTTACACATAGAATATTAGGTACCTTAATGGCAATACAAATACCAGCTACAATTTGACGAATTTAATTATTGCCATCCGTCTGTGCCTTTAGGCATAAATAGACGAGAACATAAGCTTTGTTAATAATAATTGGTTTTGGTCTGACCAAATTTCAAAATGTTATTTTAAATAATATCACCTACCTACTACCTTAAAATTATTTCATCTTAAATGTACTACACATTTTATTATTAAACACATTACTGAAGTTTTGTCATTCAATCAAATGAAAATAAGTAGTAACTTCAAATGAAAATAAGTAATAACTTATACTTACTACTACTACTTATAATCATAATATGATAAGGTATTATCTTGACTATTTTTTTACATGCCAACATTTTATTTACATAAAATTGAGACATACACATAAATTTCAATCTACATGCATAAATCAAATGAAAAAGTTGCCCGTGCTAAAAATAAATTACTACATGTTTCATTAATAATTGAATTGCATGGCCGAACATTCACTTAATCCGTTTGGACACGGCATCGTCACAATCATAGCATCCGTGACTTTTTTCTACTTATGCAAAGTTTTACATACATTGTTATTCGCTCCCTAAGGGTAGGCAGTGTTGATGCAACGGAGTGATGAATGATTAAATCAAATTGGGTTACAGGGGCTTTTATTATGGCAGTAAGGTTTTACAATAAGCGATTTTATTGAATAATATTTTTTCACATGTGCGGAGGTAAAGATGTTAATTGGACGGAAAAATTCGCGTTTGAAAGTGGCCCTTTGGCGACAGGAATCGTGTTACACGGTACACAGATAATATAATACTTTCGTGTACCAGGGATTCTCCCAGGGCAATTAATTGAGTGATAAATATTAAGACCAGGTGGGAGACGTTTTGTCGACCGGTTGCTGTTACCACCATACAGTTGCGTAAAACCCACCAAGTGACTCTGGCCTCTCTCGGTCAGATCGCGTTCCGGGATCAGCACTGTACGAACCGGAGCCAGGGGGGACCATTGTTGCGGCAAGCGCCGGACCAGTGGAGACCCGTAGAAACGGGGGCCCTTCCGTCCGGCGGACTGGCCAACTCGGACCCGCACAGCTCAATACCAATGTGAGACTCCACGCCTTGTCTCATTGTTGCCGCAGCAGTGGTCTCCTCTTTCAGCGGGCTTTCAGGGTGAGTGCGACAGGCTCAATATGGTCTATTGTGCAGGCTCAATATGGTCTATTGTGCCTATCCACCTCATATTTGGATCTCACTACCGCTTACCATCAGGTGGAGTGAGGTCATCTTGTTAGCTTATTATACAAAAAGGCATCCGACCAATTTCTGCCATGGCGGCCGATCTTAACTGAGATCAGCCAAGTACGCAGGACATTATAGTGCATAAGTGTGCGCGCAAACACAAGTGCACTCTCTGTTCCCTTACTCTAATAGTTTGGTCAGGCGGGAATCCGTCATGACCGATGAGAAATTGGGCGCAGGTCCACCGGCTTAACGTGCTTTCCGAGGCACGAGAGTTCAACCGCCAACTTCCTATCCCAGGGCTGAGTAATTTCGTTACAGAAAAACTCACACAGATTTTGCCTGACCCCGGACTCGAACTGGGACCTCTCGGTCCTTACTATCAACAGACCAACGAGGCAGTTTACACATGCTTAATAATATGACGTGTTTTTCCAGGATATAAATGATATACAACATAGTCCTTGGACACTGTAATACATCTTTTAAAACGTGAAAAAAATTAGACACGGCTATTGGGCATTTCCTTTTGCACTTCAGAACAAAATGTGAAACACGAAACGCCGTCATTGGAGACTTTATTCTTTACGTCTCAGACCAACCTGGGACATGTTTTATACATTTAATAATGCGCAAACACAGCTCAACGCCGCTAAGGCAAATTTATGGTTGAACTTGTGGATGTTCACAAATGACGCGTCCTTAGGGTGTTCTTCCTCTTACTTTCCGCGAGTTTGTCCCGAACGCGGGGAGTACGTCTTAAAACTATTTGTGACTTGGATTATTTACTGTGCGCATTATGCCGCTTGGGTTTTAAGTTGGATATGGGTTTCGCTGTCAAGCTATAGAAGGTTTGAGGTAATTATGTGTTTTTTTTCTTTTATTTGAGCACAAACCATAATTACAATAGTTATTTCATTTTAAATGTAGACGTACAAAAAGCAAAATAGTGCCGATACTTAAGACGAAATAGTGCTGAAACTTAAAGACAAAATAGTGCCGAAATTGAATGCCGTTTTAAATTGCTGATTTTCCTAAATATACCAATATACTATATAAGTTGTACAAGTGTAATATATGTACATAGTATTAGAACAAATCATTATTTTTGTACCAGTAATTAATTTTCTTTCTGATAAGACAATGCACAATATGAAAAATTCTATATTTTGTTATCAGTTTTCTGAGTAAAGTTTGATTAGACATTGTACAAAAATAAGATTAAAGTTATTATTTAAAATTCAATGTATTCCAGTAAGTCATAAAAATATAGCATGATGTTCACATTATCTTACGATGGAATATAGTAATATATGTATATTTTTTTCAGTACTTAATTTAGTTCTGTCTCAAATAGCACTTAATAATATCATTTACTGTTTGAGTATCGATGGAGACGGTAGAGAAAGTAAGTTTCAAATCCATTACCAAATGAAAATTGTCATACTTATATCAGGATATCGTCTCAGGATTAAACAATGAGCTAAATATTTGAACATTGAATAAGTTACTTAGCTTCATTATTATCTTAAGACACAGTGGGAATATCATAGACAAAAGACGGCATAATTCAAAGCAGCTTAAAATAATAAAGGCATCTGAATTTCGTGTTAAGCTTTTCTCGCAACGCCAAATGTTTCCAAGTCGACTTGAGAGTTGAAATTACTGGGATTCGTCTTAATTTCTTAGCTATTACAGCTTTTGACTTGTACAAGGCAGGTGCTGGGTAACTTAATTTATACTACCTTTGGTAACAGATATTTTATGTGGTGAGTCTGTCACGTCAGTCAGAATGTCTAAGTTCCAATCTCTATAAAGTTTTTTTACTTGCTTAGTTACATCGCAATCTACAATTGACTTCATAACCTTAATGAAGTTAATAGCCGTTTTTAGATATTAGCCTAAATAAGACAATATAGAATTACTGATTACATTTTTTTTTGTTAAGATATACAAGTAAGTATTATCTATTATTAGAGACCCGTTGAAGCTCTTGAAAGCGCTCGTGGTCATAGGCAAGACTGCCCTAAATAATTTTAGAATAACAATACACGCGAGTTTATTCCGTAAAATTAGTTTTATTTCAAGAGATACAGTTCCTTGTAGTTAGCACTAAATATGCAAATATTTAAGCACAATTGTTCTGAATATTTTTTTTTAGTGAACCCAAGGCTACTTTTACAACCGAATCCATCACTTTGACTAAAATAAAAATTGTCCAAACCAATGTGAGCCTACGTGACGTATGATATCGTGTGGACAAGGTGCTAATGTACTCGTTTAAATTAAAGATCACATCGGCGGCCATTAACATTTTCCAACAAAAAAAAAACAAGCAACGGTCCCATAATTAGAATTCAAATGGGTACGCAAACGTAGCGTGATTCTGTTAGTCCATTTGCGTTTGAAATTTAATTGTGTTATTAAAATACTTCGCTTGCACTTCCTGTAGGGTTTTGATAAGTTAATTAAATACAACTAGGGCAGTTATATGATGTGTATCCAATGCACGTTTTGCTGTTAACAGACTTTACTTAATATCTCGAAACAACGTGCAGAAATAGTGTTTTGTAATTTGTTTGAAACGAGAAAACGAAGTTATATGGCTTTGTTACAAGCAATCTACTATTCTATCAATATCGAATAAAACTCCCGTTATTCCTGTATACACACTACACATTCACAAATACTGTGAAAATTTTTCTATGACACACTTTTACAGCAAAATTATGCTACTGTTAAGGTTGTCAGTTTTCGGCCGATCTCAAAGGAGATCAACTGCACAGGTCATATCATAGTGCACAAGTGTGCGCTCAAACTCAAGTGCACTCATTTTTTTGTCACTCTCATAGTTCAATCAGCAGGCAATCCAACTTGGCTCTCTTCGATGAGAAATCAGAATATTTTTGTTCTGTAACCTTTGAACAAGAATTTTATAGAGTTTCTTAATAATTAACTTAATTCAATAGACTTAAAACAAATATTTTCCAAACAAACCGAACTAATCAGATTCATAATATTAGTACAGTCATAAACTATGTTTACTTTGCAGCTATTAAAATTAAAAATATACACTTAAACCATCGTGCGTTTTGATAGCTTAATGAAGTAGAAATAGGGCAGCTAGAATAATACTGGCGTACTCAGTACTCACGTGCTAGTCCTTATCTTCAAGTGAGCCGACGGCGAAGCCAGTTCACGCCATTAGACATCTTAATAGACAACCCGGGTAATTTATCTACACACTAACTATTTTGCATTGTTTAGAAGTTGGGTATCAGATCTACGGCAAAATTAAAGCGTAAAACGGGCGAGCCCACGGATTTTATGGAGGCGAAGAATATCTATCATGATTTTACAAACTTTATTTCGTATGCATTTGGCAAGGAATCAAGTATATTTGAAGTACATCAGGAATCAAATACCATATTTTATAACATACAAAACCTTAGATTTTTAGTTAATTTGACAACGGCCAAACACTACTAAGGTGTATTAATAAAATATATGTTTATGAGGAACATATCTGCAATAATAGTTCATTATTAACATAATCAAAACGACTTGCAAGTCAACAATAAACATTCAATGGTTTATTAGGCAGCCATTTGAAATGTTCATATCGTATTTAAACATTTATTGCAAGACGTTAAAACTCCGTTTCGCAACCGTAAAGCTATTGAGCAATAAAATAATATTTTTTGCATCGTAAAAATTTCAAAACGTATAGCATCATTAATACGAAGTTTGTGTATTCGTGATTTGTACCTCTTCTTTTGTTGTATTGTAATTTTTACGGGTGGGGAAGCGAGCCTTCGCGTGGTAACGCAACGTAATCGTATTTTATATCAACAATGCCTCTTATCTGTAAAAACGTATTTGAAATTCATGGGTCTGCGTCGTTGAAAAATTGTCTACAGTATTTTTATGTTAAAAGCTCTCGCAATGATGATAAAAAGTCTGGCTTACCCACATTTCAGAAGCCAAAACTTTACTTTTCAATACGAATAATTTATGCCTGGACCGAAATTTACTACGTTTTTTGTTACTGTGATGAATTATTCCGCTTGTTCTTGTCTATCTGATTTTTTTAGGTGGGACGACCTTTCGCATAAACACCTGTTATAATAAAATTATACATATAAAGACATAAGTACTATCTTTGATCTTTTTTGGTTGACATTTAATTTTATTTAAAAAACTTTAAACTAACCTTCACGAAATGGAAATGAGGTAGATAATAACTAATTAAGTGAAAAAACTGATAATTTTTTTTTTAAAAAGATAAAGAAATATCTATCGCCTAAAAGTATATCGAATTTACATAACATATTATGCTTTAATTTAACCCAACAGGGCATACATTTTTAAACTTAAATAAAATTGATAAGTGCAACTTATACCTTAAGAGAATGCTATTAGATACTCTCACATTTTAGTACTCAGGTTTTCTTGAAGTTTTCGTAACGTGTAGACTTTAATAATAAATAACGGATCAACGCGAAAATGGTATTCAATAATGAGATCAATTTTCGCTCAACTTTTCGTAAATGGATGAAAAAGTTTCATATTTGACAGCCATTGGCACTTTAAACTACAATAGGTATTGTACGTTCACAATATCGCGTGCATAATTGAATATTGGATTTTCTGAATATAAATTTTAAACGAGTAACGAGTGAGCAAGTAGGCATTAATAAAGTGATATAAGTTTCAATATGAGTTTACTCATGGATGTTATTACAGAGCTGATATCGCTCTGGTTATTATAACTATAACTTAGACTTTAACAGTGTTAAAAATATAGCTTTAAAAAACTCTTTTATCATCACTCTCCTTCCTTTGTCCCACGTGGGGTCGGCGCAACATGTATACATCATCTACTCGGGCTTGTGCACTCCTGTCACTCCCATATCATCTCTTACGCAATCCATCCATATCTTTTTTAACCTTCCTCTACTATTACGTCCATTGATTCATGGCTTTCTTCCCTCCTCATAACATGCCCTTACCAAGCTCACATAGCACCTTGTAAAAACTCTGTTTATAAATATATTAATATTTGGTTATTTCCACACTCGACCATCTGACCCCAAACTAAGGCTTCAGAAACTGATATACGTACATTTATATCTGTAAATACGTACATAATTTTTTACAACTTAACACCGAACAAACTCATATTTTCATCAAATGAATGATTGTCCTGGGTGGGAATCAAACCCGCGATATTGGGACCATGGCGGGACACTCATCATCATTCCACCGAGCCAATCAGAACCACGTATTAAACAGCTTTACCTCTCTATTTTACTCTAGTTAGTCTGCAGATAAAGAAGTGACGGTCGGTTTCAATGAACTTCAAAGCCAGTTAAGAGGTTCAAAGTCAACAAAAAGTTGCAAGTGTTACGTTTCCCAATATTGTTCCGACACCCTGTTTCCAGAGCTACAATACAGTAAAGTATAAGGCAAAGAGTAAGCTTTGTATAGGGTTGTTTGTAAAAACATAATCAGACAATAGTTATCATCATCAGCCCTAGTCCCAACTGCTGGGCACGGGCCTACCCTAAATTAGGGCGATAAGGCCTTAGTCAACCGCGCTGGCCAAGTGCGGGTTGGTTGCGCAAACACCGCACATTTAAAATACAACAAATTTTATTTAATACAAACTGTGATAGTAAGATAAGATAATGTCGAAATATCTAACCGAAATCGATAAGATAATATTTATTTTTATAATACTATAATCAATATTCTAACAATCATATTCTTTATTACTTTATATCGTAGAAGGTTATTTATTATTGGATACTTTATCTCTCAAATAGTAAGATGATATTTTACCTACCGAAACATAGAAACTGTCGCATTTATATTATTTACTAGCTTTCCGCCCGCGACTTCGTCCTCGTGGAAACGCTTTTCTCGCCGAAACTCCAAGATAAAAAGCCTATGTGTTATTCTGGGTTTTCAGCTACCTGCATACCATATTTCATCGTTATCGGTTCAGTACTATTCGCTTGAAAGACTAACAAACATCCATCCACACATTCAAACTTTCACATTTATAATATTAGTAGGATTTCATTACGTACCTGCGTTACGAGACTACACCTAGTTTGAGGTCTATTATACACAGGTATAAACATACATAATAATGTACTCGAAGGAAGATTGTTGCATGATTTGTATTTTGAATTTCAGCCTCAGAAAATACGATTAATGATCATTGTAAAGCGTGAAAGGCAAGATTTAGGCTGTATGAATAAAACGCTTTGGTCTCGCCTACACCTACGCCTCTTTGCGCAACCCGCCAGTCCCGCTATGGCCGCCTATCGTACAGAAGCACTACGCTGTGTCTACTAATTATGTTTTGTTATTGATAAGGTAAGATACAGATATTCAGGTGGGAGACATTTTGTCGACCGGTTGCTGTTACCACCATACAGTTGCGTAAAACCCGCCAAGTGACTGTGACCTCTCTCGGTCAGGTCGCGTTCCGGGATCAGCACTGTACGAACCGGAGCCAGGGGGGAACATTGTTGCGGCAAGCGCTGGACCAGTGGATTCTTAGCGGCGGTATTGTGCGGGCGAAGCGGGTCAGCCCGCCGGCCAGGGAGACCCGTAGAAACGGGGGCCCTTCCGTCCGGCGGACTGGCCAACTCCAACCCGCACAGCTCTATACCAATGTGATCAACGCCTTGTCTCGTTGTTGCCGCAGCAGTGGTCTCCTCTTTAAGCGGGCTTTCAGGGTGAGTGTGACAGGCTCAATATGGTCTATTGTGCCTGTCGACCTCATATTTGAATCTCACTACCGCTTACCATCAGGTGGAGTGAGGTCATCTTGTTAGCTCATTATAAAAAAAAGAAGATAATTGTTTATTTGTACCAAGAGACACACATAGATGCAATATCGGAAATTAAAGAAAATCAATAGTAAAATAACACAATACAGAAACTACAAACAAAAATATTCGGTCTATGAAGGTATGTATGTGATTTACTTAAAAATAAATAAGTTATCAACATATCGCACTTCCGTTCAAATAGTGTCACAACTCAAAAGACCAAATCGTGGAGAAAATTGCATTTGAAATTTACACTTTCATATTGGATAATTTTTTTTTAGTTGTGACAGTATTTGAACGGAGGTGCGATATTTATTACATCATTCCTTATTGTGACAATATCCACTATTATTTTACTACTACAAAAGAAATGTTAAAATTATAGCAAAATCAGAACTCGTATTTACTTCACTGTCCTTGAAAGCGCTGTAACAACCGGATAGGGTAAACTTTTAAACGGTCCCTCTATCTCTTTTTACGATATTGCTTCCGAGTGAAATATCGGCGTCTTTAACTTATTTATCTCTGGCAGCTAGGCCTACAACGTGCGGGCAATGTAAATTTGCAAGCCAGATCTCGAATCGAAAACGGTATTATATCAAGAATTGACTAAGAACGTTTGATCTTCTACCACAATAGACTGTGGTAACTTAGTTGAGTAGGTACTAATTTATTGAAGGATGATTTTATTTGAGACTTTTATGTTGTAACAGTTTTTGATGTTTATCAATAAGTTTGTCCAAGCTGCTAATATTAACATATAAGCAGCTTGAACCAACTCGTACAACTTATACATCTATTAGTTTAGGTGGTTAAATCTAAATTTAGAACACTCAAAAGACTGACTGACATAGTGATCCATCAACGCACAGCCCATACCGCTGACAGATCGGGCTGAAATTTGGCATGACGTAGATGTTATGACGTAGGCATCCGCTAAGATAGGATCACCCGAAGCGAATCGAGGGCGGGTCACTAGTATAAAATAATGTTTAGTTATGAAAAGTAAATTTGTATAATTTTTTTAAACGTTTTCACTTACAAAAAAAAAGTATAAATCGGTCTTTCTCTCATTATAATGAGAGAAAGTTTGCTTACCAGTTTTTATCGGACAAAATGAATCGCACACGCATTCTAATATTTTTAAAAACCTACGCGCAAACATTGAACATGAATCTTTAAAACAAGACTTCATTGTAGCCGCTAATTTGGCGTAAAATACGTTGAAGGTACGAATTTAACTTTAAAATAAGAGGACTACAAATTCAAAGAGGAATTAATTAAGCCGATGTGTTTAAAACTCTGCACACGAATGTTATAAATTTAACTGGCTGAGTCACGCGCCAACCCATATTATGTATTTATGTATTCAGAGGAATTTACTGGCAATGTCGGCGTTCACACGTGGGGAAGGGAAATTAGGTCTTTCTAAAGACACTTAAAGCAGTCTGGAGTATTGATAATGAAACGGTTTATGTATGAGACGAGTTTCAGGGTATTTTTAAACTTTAACTTACAAGATTTAGGTAAATTCTTCACACAAACGTCTTGAACTCTACATTTGTATTTCGGCAAATGAAACATTACTATGTACGGGTTGAAGATTTTTTTATTACTACCAGAGCTTAATAATTTAATATATAACTCATTACACATATATGTAATTCTATAACCGATTTAGATTTACTACTATTCACTAATTCTACTGATTCCATGGGAGGAAATTTCATAAAAAAGATAATTTCTAATTAATTAAAACAGTTCATGATAAACCGCTGCATTTAGCTTATGAAGCTGTGGCGGTACAAGATGAAATATAAGCGCAGTTTCGAAGCTTTTACACATATTATTTATTCAAAGTAAGAATAGAGGATACTTCCAAGCTGCTGGCGTAGTAAACGCGTGTAAATCAGATAAATAACCTTTCAAAATATAGTTTCTTTTGTGTATGTTCAATTTCTTACAAGATAAATAAATCTTACAAAGATGGCTAAGGTATTTAAAATATAATTAACAATAAAATGTATATATCGCCATTTTTTTATTTCACACAGCCATAGATAAACGTTTTACCAGATGTTTTCCTCATAATGTATTATTTTACCTTAATAAATTTAAGCAAACCGTCTAAGAATATTAAGCAAACAAAATTATCAAAGTTTTTTTTTAAACACAAATTTATAAGTATCAGTTTATTCTGAGTAACAAACTAATGTAGTGATTATATTCAAAACATACCCGGTGTATTGATTGGATTGACCAGTATATGACCTATTATTGGATACTTGACCTAATTACACAGGAATTTAATTTACGTATTTATTATAATGGATCGTGAAAGTTTGAAAACTCCCCAGCATATTGAAAACTGAAAGTACCTTTGTGGCATTTAAAGTTTTTACCTGAAGCAATGACGGAGAATGTTCATGCCAAAGGTAAGCTCTGCTGAGTAATCGCAGAATTTCGGGTGGTCTATATTGTAAGTAGGTACCAAAGTACACTCCGCGGATGAAGATAATAATTTCCTGAGGCGTTAGGCTAAGTACAGTCAGTACTGCATAATAGCACCCATTATATTTACATACCTGGGTGGAGAATATGTAAGCATCCCATAAGAAGCCTATAAGAAACTTCGTGCATTTTACCTTGCAGCTTCAAAGAGTAGCTAACATTGTAATTTTATTCCTACCTGAATTCTAGTACATTTTAGTCATTCCGTTATCGAGCTTCTATGCTCGTTCGTGTAAATTTTAAGAAAAAATATTTTTAAGCAGCATTTGATGGGTTATATTTTTATTTCATTTATTTTTTTTGTTTATACAACTTACTTAAAGGGAAAAGAAACTCAGCTCTATATCACTTAGTTTTCTTCTTTTCAATACAGTTCAAATTAAAATCTAAACAAAGGACCGTAAGTGAAATTTCATTTGGCAATTTCTAAAGATTATTGAAATTCTATTCATTTCACACTTAGTAGGTACATTATTACGGTCCACACAAACATGAACGAAGAAAAACTGTATCGACAGACGTTTGTATGATAAGAAACAGATGCGATACTTAATAAATCACTGGCAAAAATCCCTTTACTGATAACCCTCGAACATTGCATTGAAATCAGGAGCCCAGTGCGTGACGTTTTCCTCCCAAATATTTTATTCATGACACCTCATCGTTCATACGTGCAATAACAGTTTCTGTTCTGTACCAATAGGAGGGGAAAACGGGAAATAAATCCAATTTGTACTAGCGTATATCATGGTCAGGGAAACTCACGATTTATTCACAATAATAATATGATCTCCCGTTTCAGTGTCCGTTGGGTCGTGGACACTTCAATCCGATGCATGCTTTGAAACGGTGCAATGTTACTTCTGTTTGTAACTTCATCCCGAAAGGAATGAAAGCTCTGGTTGTATGCTACATAACAGATGCAGTTTTTTAGGCGTGACTGATTTTTTAATAATTATGTTTGTCACTTAAGTGGAATAAGTTCATTGTTCCACATATAGAAGTAGGTATGGGGTGGCAGATGTATGAAGGTTGTTGCAAATATTTTCCCTTTCGTCATACACTATTCAAACTGGGCACAACTATAGTTTATTTTCAATCCACTTCAGTTCAGGTAAAACATAATACATTGGCCTTCTTAAATTCAGATAATTTGTATGTAATTTCGCTAACGACGTAGTTAGTATTAAGTAGTTACTACGTAACATACCTTTGTACATCTAGTGTCTATGGAATTACACGGTAACATTGTACCGTAATAGTTAACACATGCCATACCTTCGTACAAAAAGTATCAGTCTCGGACGTAGGTGAGCAGCCAGGACGCCTAAAAGCTACAACCGCTCTCAATTTTGAGTAAAATAAAAAAAAATAGCACGAACTAGGTTAGTCACCGGCGACCGCAACAGTGGGGAGTTCCGTCGAAAATAAAAAAAAAAAGTGAGTGCTATCGTCGTTTGTTTCACGAACACGTGAAGGCTCAGCAATCAGCCGGGGCGCACCAAGTGCGCGGTCGGAAACAAAGCCAATTCCGGGACACACCCGGAGCATCGGGCGTTCCCGAGATTGCGTCGCGAACGTCCAACTCGCGTATTGTACTGCGTACGGAACGGGGGAAGCTATCAAAGTTTATAACGCCGTCTAATACAATGCTATATGCAAACGCGACGAAGTTTGTTGCGGTTCTATTATCTCGATGTGCCGGGATTGTGGGCGTTAACGCGGGAATAACAATGATTGTAATGACGTGTTGAATAGTTTTGTCATTTCATACAATTGATGCACAGCTCAACTAGACATTTAAAGGCGAATTTTGCAACGGTGGTAATTTCTTTTTGGTCCTATCCTGCACACACCCAGGCTTTCTTCTTTAGTCCAGGATTTCTGCTATACATAATTATTATTTACTTTAAGACTTTTACGAAAGTGCTGCGTTGAACTAACCGTAATCACAACATAGTATTAAGGAAAGTCACTTCTCGCGTCTGTCTGTCCCCATGTATGCTTAAATCTTTAAAACTACACAATGGATTATGATGCAGTTTTTTTTTAATAGATAGAGGCATTTATGAGGAAGGTTTTTACGTAAAATATACCTGAAGCGAAGCTAGGGTGGGCCACCAGTTGTTTATATTTGGACTTAAACTGCCTCGTTGGTCTATTGGTAGCAAGCGCTGCGTTAGGACCGGGAGGTCCCCGGTTCGAGTCCGGGGTCGGGCATAATTTGTGTTAGTTTTTCTGTTATTATTACTCAGCCTGGAGTTAGGAAGTTGGCGGTTGAACGCCCGTGCCTCGAAAAGCACCTTAAGCCGCCCTGCGCCCGATCTCTCATTAGTCATGTCGGATTGCCGTCTCACCGAACTATGAGAGTAAGGGAATAGAGAATGCACTTGTATTTGCGCGCACA
The DNA here is from genome assembly GCA_039566165.1 of Maruca vitrata. NCBI lineage: Eukaryota > Metazoa > Arthropoda > Insecta > Lepidoptera > Crambidae > Maruca > Maruca vitrata. Next base: position 10,940,425 of record CM076917.1, on the reverse strand, counting down.
CTTGTGCACTATAATATGCCCTGCGCACTTGGCTGATCTCAATTGAGATCGGCCGCCATGGCTGAAATCGGTCGGACGCCTTATTTATTATTATATTTGGACTTATTTACCTACCGATGTGCTAAGTATCGCTACCCAATTCAAATCAAACTGTACCGTTCTAAATCTTATTATAACAGTTTAATATCTTATTCTCCAAATGCATTATATTACAACGATGCAATTGAACCGATGTAACGCCCTCGTTTAACTTCTTATTCCCGGTTTAAATTCCTCGGCCGGCAGTCACGTACGTCTTAACGTCTCTTCTGCCTTAAATTTATAGGGTTTTAGTATTTATGAACGGATCCACGACTCCGTTTGGATGCTGATGCTACGGTATGCAATTTATGATTATTAAACGTTTTATTGCATTTGTCTGGTTTATGAAGCAAAAAATCAGGGGTTAGGTTTTAACTTAGCTATTCAATAATGGATTCATTATCATCATCAACCTATATACGTCCCCATTATTTGGCACGGGCCTACCCTAAACTAGGGCGATCAGGTTTAAGTAAACCACGCTAGCCAAGCGAGGGTTGGTCTACTACACATCCTTTGATTTTTTTCATAAGTGAACAGAGGAAAACCACGAGAGGTGTTTTCCTCCACCGATAAAGCATCGAATAATCGTACAGATGTATTTTAAATTTGAAAACACAGAGGTACGTGGCGGAGTTTGAACTGGCGACGTCTCGCATAGCAAGGTACGACCTTAACCATTCGGCCATCGACGCTTTTTATGGATTAAAAACTTTTATTTAATTTGATATAGTTTGTTCAGTTTAGGTTGGAGTACTGGAAACTTAAACGATTATATACTGCCTCATTAGTCTATTTCTAGCACGGTGTTTCCTAATAGATTTGTTGGATTGTGCTCTTACAAAACATGTGGGTAAACTTGCAAGGTGCATAGAGAATATCTTCTGCAGTTGGCTGATCTCCTCTGATTGATATGGGCTGCCTCAACCCAAATCGGCATAAGCCACGATTTCATTAAGATCGTTGTGAGCAATCCAATTTCCCTCAAATTCATAGGTAGTTTTAATATTATAGAGCTGAAGAGTTTGTTTGTTTGAACGCGCTAATTATAGGAACTACTGGGGGCTTAACTTGACATAAGACGCGATAAATCACGTGGTCAATCCCATACATTTTGTTCTTTTCGAACTTCGTTATCTACATTGTCTACGGCACCTGGATAGAATTGTTTTTTTTTATGTTGGATAGACCATTTAAAAGGAAGAACCATACGAGGAAGGTTTTAGGCTATATAACCTCACGCTGCGACCAATAGTAGCAAAGAAAAAATGGAAAATGTGTAAAAATCGAGGGGGAAAAGCGAACGAAGTCGCTGGCATAGCTAGTTGTTAAAATATGACTCTCAGTTTAGTACATTCTAGATGGATTTCATTTTTGCCCACTAGAGACCACGGTAGAGGGTTTCGTTTGATTTTTTTCCCATTTTCACCAGGAGTTACCTACGCCGAATGAAATTGACGCATCGCCACCGGTACTGTGAACAATTCCATTGATTCCTTTTACCGTAGTTCAGTTTTATTCGATTGTTTCAGTCTATAACATTGAAGGGCAACGTTTTTGTTTTCAATCATAGCAATACCTAACAACAAACACGGTAGAGTATTTCAAGCGAGTGATATTGAGAGTTTCTATTGCTTGGTTTGTTTTCAATACGTTGGCTCGTGAAATTGATTTCGTGTTTGTGGGTAACTGAAATAAGTATGTAATTTGAGTTGAGCTCTATTGGTCTTGCTAATATACTTACGATTAATGTTCTAGTTGATATCCAGATTCAAGGCATAACGGGTTAATTCAGAATGATAATTGTTAATTACATAAATAAACTAGCGGCCGCCGACGATTTCGTCCGCGTAGAAATGAGAAAATTATTATAGCCTATATATAAATGGCTATTTATTGGTGAAGTCTCGCCAGCCGTTTGGAGATTAGAGAGTACAGACAGAAAAACAGACAAAAATGTTTCTAGTTGTGATTTTGTTATTGGTACCCGATATAGATTCGTTTTATTTTAGTAAGAACTCGTTATTTTAATATTACAAACAGACAATTGTATTGATCAACAATCAGCGATCCTGATTAAGTATTAAAAATTTATAAATAAGGCAATCTTTTTGTTACTGAAAACTGAAAGGGTGCTAGTAAATGATAAGCTTCTTAATGAAGTAAAACTTGTTATACTTACGACTATTTACACTTACTACTATATTTGTCCCGGGCAGGAATCGAACGACCTGGTACACGAAACAAAGGCACTAACAATTACTCTATCGATCCTGTCAATAGACACGTAACGTAAATATTTGTCTTTATGGGTCTACACGCGTTATAAGGAGTAGCAAATTACATAGCTACTTACTGCCCGACGTTTCGACTGGGTTACACCAACCGTGGTCGCGAGCGAACTCAATTGCTACTCCTAATAACGCGTGTAGACCCATAAAGACAAATATTTAGTGTAATGGAACGCGAAAGTCTAAAATCTTACGTAACGTTCTAATACCGAAATAGTTTCCACACCAAGATACTTCAGTTCCTAAACTTAGAAAGTCTTGTTTAGTTCTTATTCCCCTTCTTGCGAAGATTAGATTGGCGTCTGACCTCCACAAATCTACAGGGAAACAAGATCGGTTCGAGGCTATATATCTTCATTTATTTAAATGTGCACCTTGCTTCACGGTATTTTCACTCAATTCAAAGTTAGTGGTTCGGTTCCTTAAATTCGCATGAGAGATTCTTTTCGATATATAACTATATATTTTATTTGGCTTGTAGATCTACAGTTGACCTGCGATCATGGCGCTTGCGACAGTGCTCAAATATCGGGAGCGCATTAAAACAAAACAACACGCTAAATATCCCACACATTTTCAGTTTTCTAAATTATAAACATATTTTTTTTATTACAACGAAGGTGGTATAAACTAGCCCATTATATCCCTTATTAGTTATTTGTGTATCATATTTCATTGATCTGGTTTAGTACCTAGATCATTTGGGCAAGCAAACGAGACAGTTATTTTCGCGTTCACCTACGAGTTCAATATAATCAAGGTTTCCATGCATCCTATAAGCGTCAAAGACATATCTATACTGATATCAAAGGTACCATACCTACTTGCGAACACATAACTGAGATTGTGCTCGCAAGATGACGTCATTAATCTTTCAGTAACGGCTGCCCAAATGCGGAGGCTCCCGACACGGGACATTTGGTAAAGCGTTACCTTGATGGGATAAACGCAGATAGTATTGTGCAATTGGTATTGGATCGTAGGTGACTGTCTCTTTAGACGGAGGGCTTTTGAATCTTAGGGGTGAGAGCCATCCGCTCCCCCGCAAGTCCGGTGATGATGACGTGGCTACTTCAAGCCATCATCGTAATTAAGAAAAAAGACCTGATCTATACTATACTAATATTATAAAGCTGAAGAGTTTGTTTAAAAGCGCCATTATCAGGAACTACTGGCACGAATTGAAAAACCACTTATCCAGGAAAAGTTCAGGCTGTATAACATAACGCTGCGACCAAGAAGAGCAAAAAAAACAATGGAAAATGTGTAAAAAACGGGGGGAAACGCGGACGAAGCGGGCACAGCTAGTCACTATATAAAAACCATTGGAATCATCATCATCATCATCAGCCCACTTCTGTCCACTGCTTGACATAGGCCGGAATGCTTGACTTTATTTCTAGGGCAAGGTTAAAGCGGAACCCTGTTCCGTTGTTTGAGGTACTTAAGAACGATCAGACAGAAGACAAATAAAATCTTAGCAATGGGGTACCGTTTTCACCTTTCGGTTACAGAGAACTAGAAATAAATTATAGCATTGCAGATCTCCTATATTATAGTACTCGATAAGCAAATCTAAGCTGTGCACCAACACAATACATTTATGAATTTAACGGCTAGACTGGCTCAGTGGAACAGTGGTTAGTGACCCAGGTTCACTACCTACGGTTCAAAGAGTCGTAGGTTCGATTGACAAATACTTGTGTGACGATGTTATATATTATATATTTAAGTTTATTCGTTTGTCCACTGTTAATTCTTTTTTCTGGTACACAAGTGCTTAAGCTACTTACCACGGGATCAGATCAATGTATGTATGTGATGTTGTGAAATTATTTATTTTATTTCCTCTATATCAAATCCAGGCTTAAACTTAGTGACAACTAGGTCACATGGCACAATTACTAGATGTTCTAATCTACCTTGGTCATTTTGCCCAATTCATCTGATAAATTGTTACGATATTCCATAATTTATGAATCATGGCACACTTTGTACGATTTATTATTGCTATAATAACAGGGTTTGAATTATTACGCCGCCGATACTACCATACGAACATAAATAAAGGATTTCAGAAGCTATGTCGTAATGTGCGTATAATAAAATAGTAATCAATTTTTCGCACCATTTACCTTACATTTTAAATAGTACTAGTGACGCGCCCTCGCATCGCTTCCTGTCATTTTTTCATAAAAACCATCCTCTTGAATCCTTCTATCTATTGAAATAACTGAATGAAAGTCCGTTGTGTAGTTTTAAAGTTTAAGGCATATATAGGTATATAGGAACAGGATAGAGATCTTGTTTTTTACTATGTAGTGATATCCTCTCTTTCAAGCTTGGTTTAGATCAGGACTCTTATATTTGAGAGTTTTCTGTAATCAACGTTTACATCGGAGTATTGTTTACTTTATAGCTCGAAATACACACACACACACACATATAACGGTATATACGTTAAATAATTTGATAAGAACCAATAAAATTGATAAAAGATCTTAAATTATTGTTTGCTGATATTATCCATACATACAAATAACAAAAAAAGCGTCGATGGCCAAGTTGTTAAGGTCGTTGCTTGCCATGCCAGAGGTCACCAGTTCAAACCCAGCTCTAGTGTTTTAGGGTTGGCCCATGCCCCAGCAGTAGAGACGTATATGAGCTGATGATGATGACAAAAATAAGATCAAGGGCTTTTAAGCTATTGCATAGCTTTTATCGCGGGCTTTGAGCGCGGCGACCGAACCAAGAAATTTCGTAACGAAAAAAACCTCACAATCGTCTAACGTCGTTTCAGTTCGGTAGACTTCGGCACGGTGTTTGTGTGCGTGCGATATGACGTATTGTACGACTCTACGAAACTCGCACGAATCGAAACGAGCTGCTCCGAAATCGGACGATGCTTTGCAATAGCTTTACCGCGGCAGTCTCCGAGTGCCACACGTCTTTTTTTTATTTTCTCTTTGCCAAATTCAGATAAAGCATACAATACAAGCGTTTGTGAATTATTATTTAAACACATAGGGAAGTGCGAACATCATCTCAGTGATTGATAGGCAACTCACACGCAACCTTCTGCTCTATATTCTATTTGTCTTGGAAACTTTTCTAACAACACGAAGCCACATGGATATAAACGATTAACTAGATAAGGTAGACACAGTCAATTGACTTTTTAGATACGATTCAATAATTTGTAAATACTTAGTTATTTTGTTGCGGTTGTATTACTTCGTCTTATCATATCAGTTCTCATAGTTCTGATAATTATAATCTACTTACGATACTACTATAGATTTTTCAGATCAAAACGAAAGCCGTTATTTTTGTCACATATTTGTCGAAATTGTTAAAAATCACTAATAAAAACAATTTTTCGGATTTTTTTTACCAAAAACTTTTTTTAAATTATAAAATATTTTTGTTGTTAAATAACGTTACATATCATTAGGGACAGCAAATTGACAAAAAAAACGCTCAAAACCAGAAATATAATCTCTTGTTTTTCCTATTCATAATATTTAACCCATTACCTACCTTAGGTCTGTGTAATACCCCCATCTTCAAGTGTTTGCCCGGACTACCAGAACTTACAAAACTTGTTGTCGGCTTCGTCCTGCGTAAATAACCATTATTTATCGGTGTGTTAATACCTTGTAATTTTGTAAAAAACGATCATTGAAACGTATTCGTTATTTATAACGATCCATTCCTTGTAACGATGCAGTCAAAACTAAACGTGTCACTTAAACAATACTAAAGTAGACAAAAAAGAAACATCGCTAAGTCCAAATACCATCTATAACTGCCTCGTTGGTCTATTGGTAGCAAGCGCTGCGTAAGGACCGAGAGGTCCCCGGTTCGAGTCTGGGGTCGGGCAAAATTTGTGTGAGTTTTTCTGTAATGAAATTACTCAGCCTTGGAAAGCACGTTAAGCCGGTAGTCCTGCGCCCGATCTCTCATCGGTCATGTCGGATTGCCGTCTCACCGAATTATGAGGGTAAGGGAATAGAGAGTGCACTTGTGTTTGCGCGCACACTTGTGCACTATAATATGTCCTGCGCACTTGGCTGATCTCAATTGAGATCGGCCGCCATGGCTGAAATCAGTCAGTTGGATTATTTTTTTAAAAGGGCCAAAAAATATGAAGCTGCTGTCGACTCTACGGTAACTCTACATATTGCTTTAGTGAACAAGTTTGGTGTGTGAGGGAAAGAGACGGAGATACAATACAAAATTAGCGATTTAATTAATAGATATACAACTTGTGATCCGCCTTTTTCTTCGCTTCGCTTCGGGTAAATTATACTTGAAAACTTAATTTTTTAAATCCCTCTAGGTATCTATTAAAATTCGCTTCAACATCCGTTGTGTAGTTTTAAAGATTTAATCATACATAGGTACAGACAGACGCGGTAAGCGACTTTTCTTTATAATATGTAGTGATTCTGACTTACGATCTGATTTTGTTTCAATATACAATCTAATCTAACAAATGGTGCGGCTAAATTATAACAACCAAGAATTAGGCAACCATTATTCTATAACTGGGACTCTAATGCTAGTAATAGTAGATTTTTTAATGAATTTCTAGAAAAAAGCGGTACGATTATCTATACCATTACTTTACTGGGGTTTTATCATAAATTTACCCAATTCGATTGTACATTATTAGTAAACAAACGATTGCTCTCTGTTATGCAATAGATAATGGTTGAAAGATACTGAGTATAAATAGAATGCGACCTTGCACAGAATCAGTTATCATCAAGACACAAACGGTGCTGGGTGTGTGTTTGCGATTATTTAGTGATTCAGTGAGCTTATCAAAATAAAAGTAAGTGAAAACAACTCATAATGTACCTAGGAATGCTGGCTGATGTTTGATCCCTCGACAAGGCAGTCCATACCTTTACTTAAAGCTGAAGAGTTTGTTTGTTTGAACGCGCCAATCTTAGGAACTACTGAATTGAAATTCTTCTTGTGTTGAATAGACTATTTATCGAGGAAGGTTTTGTGCAATTTTACATCACGCTGCGACTGCGAAGGAGAAAATAAACAATAGGAAATGTGTAAAAAACTTGAGAAACGCGGACGAAGTCCCTAGCACAACTAGTCTATCTATACATTAATTTAATCGCTGTGTTGCTAAGCGACAACCTTCATGACAGCTAAACCGATTTCGCTAATTCTTTCATTGTGTTCTTTACTGTAAGAAGGTTGTTATGAGAGAACGTTAAAAAATATCTCTTGCTACTAATTCAGGGTATAAATATGATATTTGTACCGTGCGTCATGTTAAAGATGTCAGACACAACCGGTTTCTCTGCCATTGCTTTTATAATGAGGTGGATCATACAAAGTCATTACCGATGTAAACAAGTGAGGTACCTTGGCATGATAGTTGCCGTCTTTTAAATATTAAAAAAAATCCATAGAGGCAAAGCTTTAGAAATTAATTAAGAATCTACATTTATTTTGAACACAAATATGACCACAAGATCTATTTTATAATGTATAATATATAAATCCCAATCTCATAAAGACGAAAATAACCCTTTAATATAATTTGACCTATTTATAGTGGCCGTTTTGAATTATCTGGTAATTAATTAATCGCATCGTTGAAAAAAATATATATCTGGTATAACAGTGTTTAAACCTGGATGTTTTTGACTTATCTGACTACTTGAATGTTTATTCTTACTTATAAAAACAACACATAATTTTTCTTTACCAACTGCAAAATAGGAGATTGTCAGTTAAATTATTAATTCAAAGCCGTATTTTATCATTTAGTCAATTACATTTATCAAACTATTAAAAATCTTTCGCGTTCCATTACACTAAATATTCATAGCAGAAATACATAATTTGTGCAAATTTCAGCTTTCTAGCTATCACGGTTTATGAGATAGAGCTTGGAGACAGACAGACCGACAGACATTTTTTATATCAGGCTAACGCACAGATTTTTTAATACTAAATATTAGTATTTATGGGTCTATACGCGTTATTAGGAGTAGAAAATACATATCTACCTACTGCCCGACGTTTTGACTGGGTTACACCAATCGTGGTCGCTCGCGACCTACTCCTAATAACGCGTGTAGACCCAAAGACTAATATTTAGTATTGAAAAATCTGTGCGTTAGCCTGATATAAAAAGTGTCTGTCTGTCTCCAAGCTGTATCTCATAAACCGTGATAACTAGAAAGCTGAAATTTTCACATTATGTATTTCTGCTATAACAGCCCGACATAAAAATCGAATTCATTAGCTTTTACAAAGTGAAGTAGGTAAACTTCGTTCTTCTTGGCGCAAGTGCAACGCGAACTTTAAAGTTTTTTTTTATCTTTAAAAGGCGACCTCTAGATAACGTCAAAATTCGGTGAAACATTGTACTTGACACTTCATTGTCTTTACTATCCAATCAATTTAATAGGTATTGAATACTCGTTGAACAGTTAAAGTACCTACCTACTATATTTATTTTAGTTTTTAAACGATAAGTTACTTTGTAGTCTTTAAGCTGTATCAAAAAGTATAGGTGTGGTGTGGTGGTGTGGTGTGTAGTACCTATGTACTTGATATGACTGACTCGGTGGAACAGTGATTAGTGACCCTGGTTCCCGGTTCCAAAAGCCGTGGGTTCGATCCCCACCCGTGACAAAATACATATGATGAAATTTGTGTTTGTTACGTGTCTGTGTGAAATACGTGAATATGTATTTATGAATTTATAAGTATGTAATCTGTCTCTTACATCAACCCATAGTTCAAGCTCTGTTTAAATTGGGATTAGATTGCCGTTGGTGGAGATGTCTTATTTATTTCTAAATAATGATAATAATATATTTCACAAAAAACTTAAAACCATTACACGGAAATCATGCGGTCGCTGCACTAAGCACAAGATTGGCGGCCGAAGTATAAGGTTTGTATCGCGGCGGCCAATCTTTTATATTATATAACATTAATATTGTTTTGGACGCACGGTATTAAGATACATTTCATCATCACCATCGTCGTCCTCACTGCTGGGACACAGGCCTTCCCTAAACTAGGGTGGGGCCTTAGTCAACCACGCCGGCCAAGTGCAGGTTGGTTGACTACACAACCAACATTATACACTATTAGACATTTGATAAGTTGATATTTAACTTTCAGATGCCGGTAAAACTATATAAACTCGACGAGAGCCCCCCGGCAAGGGCGGCCATGTTGGCCTGTGAGATCTTCAACGTCCCAACGGAATACATCGATGTGCCATTAGCTACTGGAGGACACCTAACACCTGAATTTTTGAAGGTTTGCTACTTTTTGCATCTTAATTGGCCTAGGTGACGACTTTTTTTTATAAAAGGCTAACAAGATGACCTAACCCACCTGAGGGCAGTGCCGTAACTGGGGCGGTGCCAGCGGTGCCCAGGCACAGGGCGCAGACCCTGGAGGGGCGCAGAAATGACCAGACCTGTATCTAGTCTTATTTATCAAGGGCGTAATTTTTTAAAGCTCGCACCGGGCGCATAGAAGGCTAGTTCCGACACTGCCTGAGGGTAAGCGGTTGTGAGATCTACGTATGAGGTCGACAGGTACAATAGACCATATTGAGACTGTCGCACTCACCCTGAAGGCATGAACGATTGGCTCGGTAGGTATCGCATTGGATAGTAGCGGTTTTTGACTGGCTCGGTGGAACAGTGGTTAGTGACCCTGGCTCACTACCTTCGGTTCCAAGAGTCATGGGTTCGATTCCCACTTGGGACAAATATTTGTGTGACAAAAATCGGTGTTTACTCCGTGTCTGGGTGTGTTATTAAATATATTATGTGTAACAATTCAAAATAGAATTATTCAAATGTTTTTTATTCCCTTTGATAACAGTTGTAAAATGTTTGTATGAACTATGTATTAGGTATATCGATAAAATAGGTATACCTAATTTATATAATACTATTTGTCTACTTGCCTAGATGTCTGAACTAGCTTAAATAATTTGGATAATCTCTCAGAAACCCTTATCAAATCAGTAGAGGAGGTATTTTTTACGAGAAATATTTAAGTATTAAAGCACTTTGTATTATCTCTCATGTAGGTAAGTGGGTATACCAAATTATTTATCGTTTGAAAGAAATTCCAAAAAGTCTTTCACGAACCAATATTCTAATCAATTTTATTCGTAATTTTAGTCGCACTATAGTGTAAACACGTATAGTAAAGATAAGGATTAGTATTATTTATAAATAAAAAGATTTAGAATTGCGGAAATGTATTTCTTTTAATACTTTGTGTTTTGTTTTCAGTTAAATCCTTGCCACACTGTTCCTGTCTTAGTCGATGGTGACTTAGTTATACACGATAGGTACGTACAAATATCCTTCAACATTAGTGTTATAATAGCTGACGAATGACGAGCCCAAGTGGAAAAAGTAAGCATAAATTAAAAACTGTCATTCGCTTTACCCGCTAGCCACGGGTGGCATAAAATTCACATACATAACGTTACGCCTGGATAGTATAATTGGTAGTACGTGGGGCGCGTAACCTCAAGATCATGGGTTCGGGTCCCCGTCCAGTTAGGCATGAATGGGAATTTTTCCAATTTCTAGATCTATGTAGCATTAAAAATACAATAAGAAGTGAGCATGTTGCGCTGACCCCACTTAGCGAGGGACAAGGGCAGGAGAATGATGATGATGAGTATTTTAATAGAAATAGAAATCGTTTATTTGAACTAGCTCGGCATTGGATAGTGCCCTGTCTCTTGCGTCAAAAGTCATGGGTTCGATTCCTACTCGGAACTCATATTTGTGTGATGATTATAATCATAATTATAATAATTATCGGTGTTTAGTCTATATCTGGGTATGTTATTTTGTAACAATATTATTTTTGATATTTGTAAGACTAGTTTTTAAGGCACTTACTTCGGAGACGGAGCAATGTATGTAATGATGTTTAAAAATTATCAAAACATATTTATTATTAACGACCTATTTCGTTAAAACAGACATTGTACGTACGTATATTTATACTTATAAAGATGTATCTGTATGTTTCAGTCACGCAATGCTGATGTATCTAGCGGACACTTATGGTAATAACAGCGCTTTGTATCCGAAGGACGTCAAACACAGGACCCTTGTTAACCAGAAGTTGTTCTTCAACAACTCTGTATTGTTCCCGAGAATGCGAAACGTCACAGTGAGTATTATTTGACAATCCGTTCGAAGTGTTAAGTAAGGCTAGGGCGACACTAGAGGGAAATGCCGTGATTGTCGTATGTGAATGTTCACAATCAAGTCCTTAGGTGATCGATAAAGATCGATTAGGAATCGCTACATTAGTATATGAGAGAATAGGGAACTTGGATGAGCCACTTAAACACAAAGGCACGGTTAAAAGTAACATTTTGAAATTTATTTTCGCACTTTTGAAATTGACCCAACTTAAAAAAGTCATGTTAATTTGCTGTCTCATTTCGCCGACAATTTTTCGATTTCATTAATTATATCGATTCACTCAAATTTACTGCTAATCATAAAAATTACAAGCACAAAAACCACCTTCAAATACCCTATTACTTTAAGTAAATAGAGGGGATTCCACAATGAAGGTTGTTTAAGTCTACTCCCAGTCGCCCTCATATTAGAACATTCAAAGTGGATGTAACCACGGCTTTACGTTATAATCATCTACTGCATTCACTTTTTACATTGCACGATAGAAATGTTACAAGAAAATCCAGTAGCGCTACCATGAGTTTAAAAGTTACGGACTCGATATCGCCTACGTAGTATGTATATGAAAAACTTGTACAGCGCCTCTGGTGGTTACGCTAAGAACTAAAATCGGTCGTATGAAAAAAACAACTCGATAGGTTTTTAACGTACGTAAGTTTTCGATAGCCAACTCATGGTACCGCTACTGATTGAGTGTTCAATGAATGTAGCTAGTCACTTTATCGCTTTTAATTTTTTAAGCAATATTATTTAGAATGCCTGTCCACTGGGTAGGAGCAAGCATGCAAGGCGGAGAAACTAATAAATAGTACCAATATATGGATACAAGGAACTGAGACTTGATCCAAACCTATTTATTGGTTAATGTTTCTACTTTTCTCTGCTCTGTTGACGCGCTTTACCAATGGATAGAAAGCCTAAGTATGGCACCGACATAAGGGTTTAGACTTAGCTTTAAATTCTAGCGATATTACAGCTGAAAATACGGTTAATACCTGCTACAAAATAAAAATATTATTATGAATGAATAAATCATTATTCAGAGAGATAATAATAAATCTATTGATAATGCCTAAAAACTTTTACCTATTAAGAAAACCTTCTTTTTTTTCTTCGATTGCTAAAATAAACGAACTAAATGTTCCAGTATCCAGCCTTCATGGAAGGAGCAAAAGGGATCACAGAGAAGAAACTTAGTGACATAGAAGATGCTTACAAAATGTTGGAAGCTTTCCTTACCGCTACGAAGTATTTGGCGGGTAGTAACATAACTATCGCCGATATAGCCGCTTACACCACCGTCTCGGCCTTAGTTTACATTCTACCCTTGAAAGTTGAAAGGTACAGTGCTTTTCATACGTAAATTTATAGGCGAGTTTTCTTATGGCTCGGTGGAACAGTGGCTAGTGACCCTTGCTACAGTTCCTAGAGTCCTGGTTTCGATTCCCACCCGGAACAGATATTTGGGTGACGAACATCTGTATTTGTTTCGTGTCTGGGTGATATTGCGGATAAAACCAAAACAAGTATACACAAATATACTTTATAACACACCCAGACACGGAACAAATATCTATATTTGTCACCCATATATCTGTGCACAAGTTCTTAAGCTACTTATTTTGGAATCATACAATGTATGTGACGTTGTAAGATATTTATTTCTTCGGTCCCGTTCCGTGTCTGGGTTCCGTGTCTGGGTGTGTTTGTAAATTTCATATATTATTATTTTATATCCTGAATTATGTAGTCTTTTTTTAATTTAGTACATTCATAAGAATTAAATTTTAAAATGTTCAGAAGTTTTAACGTGACAGGCTATAGTTAGTATCGCATTCATAATACTAGTAAAGATTACACATTATTTTTTTATTATTTCAGTTATCCGAAGCTGGCGGCCTGGACGAAAGAAATGGAAAATAAACCTTATTGCCAAAAAACCAACGCACCGGGTGCTAAGGCTTTAGGAGATTTTATTTCAAAAGCGATAGCACAATAGTATATCGTATTATATTTAATTTGCTTGAACTTGGCTTTAACACGCTGCCACGTGTCTAGTGAGATAAGAGTTAAGAATGTTCCATTACTAACTCCCAAATAGAGGTTAAGTATATAAATAAATGTTGCGTAATGTTTGTGGCATACGCCAAATGCTCGGTCATTCTTATTGGGCAGATGTTTTTTTTTTGTTATCTTACTTAATTGTTATCATGGCTGAATCACGATGTAAATAATAGTTTTATTTGTGATAATATTTTTGTCTGTTGATTGATCAATTAAAATTATAGTTTTGAATTTATTAATGTTTTCTGTGCTTTTATTCATTAAAACACTATATTATCTGTAAATAAATAAAATATGTATAGCTGAGTGTGTGAAGAAGTGATTTTTATATACATATTTACCTGCATTAATTTTTTTACTATTAATGATTAAGACAACCCACAATATAGGAAAGCATAGTCAGTATAGTATTATGATCTTTAACGTAGAACTTAGAAAATGTTTATAATAATAATAACAAAGGTTAGATTCCATCAAGTGTCTATGTTGAGAATCACGACAATCCTTCAGAATGAAATGCATTCGGCATTTAATGATAATGATAAAGAATTTATATAATAAACATGAAAAGAGGCAGGTTTATGCATATGTTTAAACTGTCATGGTTACACACATTAGGAAACTGAAAGTGTCCGGGATATTTATCATGTTGTTTTCTTTTAATGAGCTCCTGATATTTCGGCACTGTTGCAAAAGCTTTTGCTACTACATAATGTATTGTTGGTTGTCGTAATATTATTTAAAGCCTGCGGAAGGCACAAACAATAAATAAATAAATAAATAAATAATTTTGCATCAAAATATTTTGCATAAATCGTCCCGACCTCGAATGTAACACTTAGATGTATCTGACATCTTGCAGAATGACAGTCTTGATTCCTTTATTGGTCACATCCGCAGGAAAACTCAAATTACAATAACATTCGGTTGCTAACCTATTACAACGTAAGAATCACGACGAGGCTGAACTATTACTAAAGAAACATTTTGATTTCAGATTTGTTTTATTGATTTCTTTCTGTAAACTAAAAAATTGCATAAAGGCGAAAATATGTGCCGATGAACCTAGGCCATATACCCAGATTCAGACATAGGAAATGTAATTTTTGACCATCTTCAATAAAGAAGGAGGATAACACACCCTCTAGTCTGTAGTAGATTATAACTCATTTATGTTTAGAGGTAAGAGCCATCCGCTCCCCTGAAAGTCCGGTGATGATGACGAGGTTACTCCAAGTCACCATCGTATGTCATGAAACCTATGTTGGAATATTTACCTGAATTCTAAATCAAAATAAGATTTTCTTACGAAATAAAATACATACCTAAACATTAGAGCATATCACATTGATCTGTTCTCGTATGAGTTGCTTAAGCGATCCGTTACGATTTTCATGTTCAACAGAAGAATAATATAAATAGTATAAACGACGCTTCCGCTGTCTCTTCCTATGTATACTTAGATTCAAAATTACGTAAAGTATTTGCGATTTCGATATATTTGTACAAGATAAAGTAATTCAAGAGGAAGAATTATAATTATTTAAATATACAGGACGCATACACCTTTTAATTCCAGTCAACTTAAAAAAGCTGTTACTACTTCACTTATTTTTAAAATCCTCATAGATTATGGAGGGATTATATCAGTCTGTATGATACCACAACCATAGCGCACAACTAAGTGTACCAGAAACACGAAGTTAGTCGATGACCATTCTTAAACTGAATGGATTAAGAGGTCGTAATACGCCCCCTTAAGTTCAAGGGCAGTTCACTAGTTAACATACAAATAACACAAATGCAGACACTAAATGAACATTGGTGAAGATCATCTTGCTAGTGTATTTTCCGGGGTCGGGGATACCAACGATTATCGATGCAAAATACAGGAGCAATACCAAAAAGTATTATGCTTCTTATCACACAAATATGTACATAGAGATATCCAGAATTCAATTATTTTCCTGTAACCGTCCTTGACGTGTTACACTTATAATATCAAAAACGATAATGTTCGAGTTGGTGCTTAAATATCATTTAAGATAATACGCCCTTATCATAGGAGAGATAACCTTACAACTAAATGGTACATCCTTAGGGTTCCCAATCATAAAAATAACGGAGCCCTTATTTTTGTTCTCTCTGTCCGTCTGTTTGTCCGTCATAACTTTTTTCGCTGATTCATGGCCCAAAGGTATTAAAGTTGAAATTAATGCCGAGTAGGCACTTATGATGAAGGTCGATTGGAGCTGAGAAAAAATGAGGAGGTCATCTTCGTTTGAATCATCCTAACATATGTTTATATACACATAGTATAAAACAAAGTCGCGTCCCGCGTCTGTCTGTCCCTATGTATGCTCAAATCTTTAAAACTATGCAACTGATTTTGATGTTTTTTTTAAAGATAGAGGATTTGAAGAAGAACTTTTTTTTTGTTTATTTTAGGAAGACCAGGATTTACAATTTTAACATAGGGTAATGTAGTAACGATTAAGAAATCACTTATAGGTCCTTTTATGTATAGTATAATATACTTGAAACGAAGTGAGGCGGGTCGCTACGTATTCCACTATGTTGCAAAAAGAGTAATAAAAAGCTACAGGTACTTTACATACACAAACAAAGAACCTAACTGCCTAACTATTTTTTTTTTATATTAGGCAAGTTAATTAACAAAATGACCTCACTAAACCTGATGGTAAGCGGTAGTGTGATCCAAATATGAGGTCGACAGGCACAATAGATCATATTGTGAAAAACTGAAGAAAGGAAAGAATCAGAAAATAGAATCACCATAGGAAAACTTGTGATGACACTTTGTTCAGTTAATTTAAAATAAAGACCGGGTGTAAAAAAAAGTGCGAGTCAGACTCTTGCATAAAGGGTTCCGTAGAAATTTTGCAAAAAAAAGGTTTTCTATATGGGAGCCGCCTTAAATATTCTTTTTAACATCATAATTCATAAACTTGTACAACAAACTGAGACCTTTTAACTTTCTCAGGGAATTCATCGAATTCGCTCTTGACTGGCTATTTTTATCTTTACTGCAATATTGCAAGTCACTTCACTACATAGTAAAAAATTGTTATCTCGTCACTATGATACAGCAAATCCAATATAAATGTATGTTTATACGTTTTTATTTGTTTTCATCATGACTTAACAAGTTAGTTATAAGGAAAATACCAGGAATATTAATAAATTAGTCTAATGTCAATAAATATGTGATATTATTACTTAAGATGTTGAAATATGTAAATTCTACTTTACCAATTCGATTGGTACAACACTATATGAGGTGTCACATCACTATTGTCATAGACTAAGGATATACTTTTTGTACTCTGTGGAATCTCTCAAATTAAACTACGTTATAATTACTTTGATCTTTTATTAAATAATTTCAACAGGTTATGGGCCCAGTCCACCTGATAAC
This sequence comes from Maruca vitrata, assembly GCA_039566165.1. Classification (NCBI taxonomy): domain Eukaryota; kingdom Metazoa; phylum Arthropoda; class Insecta; order Lepidoptera; family Crambidae; genus Maruca; species Maruca vitrata. Next base: position 10,923,302 of record CM076917.1, on the reverse strand, counting down.
TTTCATAAAAAATAACAACAGTAAAGTGTAAAAGTGATAAAAGTTTCATTGAATCCGAATAATAGTAGTTCCGAACAGACATAACCAAAAAGTCACACGTGCAACAAACTTTCTGTTTCGTGCCATTTTCGTCGATACTCACTCTTCATCAGCAAAATGTCGTCTAATACGATGGCACTGATTGAAAAGCTGACCGGAAGAGAAAACTATCCAACGTGGAGATTTGCCGTTCAAACTTATCTCGAACACGAGGATTTGTGGCAATGTGTCACAGCAGAAGAAACAGTTGACACCAAACTGGACACAAAAGCTAAGTCTAAAATTATCTTATTAGTACATCCAATCAATTATGTACATATACAAGAGGCTAAAACCGCCAAAGAAGTATGGAATAACCTCTCTAAAGCTTTTGATGACAAAGGATTGACACGAAAAGTTGGCTTATTAAGAGATCTGATAACCACAACATTAGAATCATGTCAGAACATAGAAGACTATGTAAACAAGATTATATCAACAGCACATAAGTTGAGAAATATTGAATTTGATGTCAATGATGAGTGGCTTGGGACACTATTGCTAGCTGGCTTGCCTGAAGTGTACCAGCCAATGATTATGGCCCTTGAAAGCTCCGGTGTGGCAATATCTGCTGATTCTGTGAAGACGAAGCTGTTACAAGATGTAAGAAGCTCTGAAAGTAATGCATTATTTGTGAATAAAAGCAAGGGATATCAGTCACAGGTTGCCAAACAAGCTTCAGACAAAACAACAAAATGCAAAGGTCCGAGATGTTTTGTTTGCAACAAATATGGACATATTAGTAAACAATGTTGGCATAAGAATAAGAAGAAACAGACAGATCAGAGTGGAAACTATGTGGCAGTGTTTTCTGCAACTACAAACAATGATAATGGATGGTTTATAGACTCCGGAGCATCAATGCATATGACCATGCACAGTGACTGGCTCTACGATAAAATACCACCACCAATAAGTACAATAAAAGTGGCAAATGACAAGAAACTAGTCGTGAAATCGTGTGGCAAAATAGACATAAATGTGATCGACAAAAATGGAAAAACAAATACAATCCAAGTTAAGGATGTTCTTTATGTACCTGGTTTGGCCACTAATCTTCTATCGGTCAGTCAAATTATTAAAAATGGATGTCAAGTGCAATTTGACCAGAAAGGCTGTAAAATATTAAACAGAAATAATGAACAAGTTGTTGCTGCAAAAATGATAAATAATATGTACAAACTAAATACCCAGAGTATGCCTGCGTATACATCAGCAATAAATGAAAATGATTGGTATTTATGGCATCAAAGGATGGCTCATCTAAACTTCGAAGATTTGTATAAATTATCAGAGAGTGTTGGCCTGAAGTTAGAAAATAAAGAAAAAGTAATATGCATTTCTTGTCTACAAGGAAAACAATCAAGAATACCTTTTCCCATTGCGGGATCACGAGCACAAGAAGCACTGGAGCTCATCCACTCTGATGTTTGTGGACCCATGGAGGTATCATCTCTAGGAGGAGCTCGTTACTTTATCACTTTCATTGATGACTTCACCAGAAAGGTATTTATATACATATTAACTAAGAAATCAGAAGTGTTTGAAAAATTTCAAGAATTTAAAGCATTAGTGGAGAACAAGCTTGGTGCTAAAATAAAAACACTCCGTACTGATAATGGGAATGAATATCTAAGCAATGACTTTAAAAATTTTCTCAAGAAAACTGGTATATTTCATCAAACTTCTGTCCCGTACACCCCTCAACAAAATGGATTGGCGGAGAGAATGAATAGAACTCTCTTAGAAAGAGCAAGATGTATGTTGCTTAATGCTAAACTTCAAAAACAATATTGGGCTGAAGCAGTGGCAACAGCAGCATATATCACCAACAGATGCCCAACAAGGGTACTGGACTTTAACACCAGAAGAAAAATGGACTGGTAAAAGACCAGATATTAGTAACTTAAAAGTTTTCGGATGTGAAGCCATGGTTCATACCCCCAAAGAAAAAGCCAAGAAGTGGGATCCAAAGGCAAATAAAATGATTTTTGTGGGTTATAGTGAACAATCAAAAGGCTATAGGTTCTTTGATCCAAAGACAAGAAAAACTGTAATCAGCAGAGATGCAATTTTCATTGAAAATTCAGTAAAGAAGGATTATGCAGCTATGCCATTATCCGAGTCGGTCTTAGAACCAGAAACTGAAAATGAAAGCCCGACTAATAATGACACAACAACTGAAAGTACTGAAGACTCGTACCATTCAGACCAGGGATCTATATATGAACCAGATGAAACAATAGAGCCAATCGAATTCACACGAAATATAACAACCAGATCTAGACAGCGGACTGCCAAAATGCAAGGTAACACATATATTTGTGCAAATGAATTAATTGATCAATATGATGTTCCAGAAACCTATGCTGCAGCAATATCCAGCGACAATGTGCATGCTGAAAAATGGAAACAATCAATACAAGAAGAATTAGATGCACACCAACGAAACAACACTTGGAGCTTAATTGAAAAACCAAAAGGAGTAAGACTAATAGACTGTAAATGGGTCTTCAGAGTGAAAGACAATGGCTCAGTTATTAAATCAAGACTATGTGCCAAAGGATGTGGACAAATAAAAGATATTGACTACACAGAAGTTTATTCGCCGACAGTAAGATATGATTCAATAAGAATTTTACTCTCAGAAGCTGTTCAACATGGATATGAAATGGTGCAGTTTGACATCAAGACTGCATTTTTATATGGAGATGTGAAGGAAGACATCTACATGAGAGCCCCTGAAGGTTTGGATGTTACACCAAATCAGGTATGTAAGCTAAATCGTTCACTCTATGGTTTAAAACAAGCTCCAAGATGTTGGAATCAGAAATTTGACAACCTACTTAAGAAATTTGGATTTATTAACAGTCATGCAGATAAATGTGTATACATTGGAAATTTTAATGAAAATATTATTTACTTATTACTTTATGTTGACGATGGATTACTGATGACAAAGTCAAAGGAAGCTTTACAGAAGGTAATATGTGAACTTAAAAATAATTTTGAAATAACACAGAGTGATCCGAAGAATTTTGTAGGGATGCAATTAGAAAGATTTAAAAAAGGTATTTTTATACACCAGACAAAAATACATTGAGAGATTATTATGTAAGTTTGATATGAATAATGCTAACAGTAATAACATTCCAGTTGACCCCTCATACAACTTTAGACAAGGAACAGAAACACCAAACAAGGATATAAAATACAGAGAAGCTGTGGGTTCGCTGATGCACCTGGCAGTAGTAAGCAGGCCCGACATCATGTTTGCAGTCAGTCTGGTGAGTCGCTATTTGAATAGTTATGATCACACACACTGGAATGTTATCAAGAAAATATTCAGATACTTGAAAGGAACGAAAGACTATGGCCTATGCTACTTACCCTCTGAAAACTGTGTTGAAGGCTACAGTGATGCTGATTATGCAAAAGATATTTGCACACGCAGATCTTTAACAGGATATGTGTTCATAAAAAATGGAGCTGCTGTAACTTGGGCAACACAACGTCAAAACAGTGTGGCGCTATCTACTACTGAAGCAGAGTTCATGGCTGCATGTGCAGCAACCAAAGAAGCCATATGGTTGAAAAGATTACTATTAGATATTAATGCATTTAACCAGAACTCTATCTGCATAAACATTGATAATCAAAGTGCAATCTGTTTAATTAAAAATGTAGATTATCATAAAAGGTGCAAGCATATTGATGTGAGATATAACTTTATTAAAGAAAAATATTTAGAGAAAGAAATTGATTTAAAATATGTAAATACCAAAGAACAATATGCTGACATCTTTACTAAGGCTTTACCTAAAGAGAAATTTCAATATCTAAGAGATAAAATTGGTGTTAGGCAAATATAATTTTTGTAAAAGTGAATTAATTTAACTAAACACAGGTTTATTAATTAAAGTATGTAATATCTACAAGTTAGATCTGATGAAAAATTTAATTGTTTTTTTTGTAAAACCTGTAAATGTAAAATTTAAATTCTATGACAGTGTTGAATTTATTTTTATATATTTGTAAAACTTGTAGAAGACTTTATATTTCATGAGTATTCACATCTTTTATGTAAAATTTGTAGATGTAAAGTTCGAATTTGGTGAGAGTGTTGAAATATGTAAATTCTACTTTACCAATTCGATTGGTACAACACTATATGAGGTGTCACATCACTATTGTCATAGACTAAGGATATATTTTTGTACTCTGTGGAATCTCTCAAATTAAACTACGTTATAATTACTTTGATCTATAATTAAATAATTACAACATAAGACATTTTTGATTTTACTGAATGTACCATACCTTTCATAGTAGGCACATTGCAAAAAATATAACTGGTGTGATGACTAACATATTAATCGATGAATAATTCCTAATTTTGCAATAGTATTTGTACTAAGCACATATTTTAAAAAAGCTCTAATTTTTAAGTTTGGAACGTCCCGAAATTACCCCTTACAATTTACAAATATACAAACACACAAACTTACTTATTTATGATATTAGTATAGAAGTATAGATGCGCAATATTTCAAAACAAATATTTCATAATAGTTGTGAAATACAGTTAATAGAACGATTTTCCTTTATTTTTACTATCTTTATTTCTGATCCAACCTCGCCTAAAATCATTCATCACGATGACCCATACAATATGTATCAAATAGGTACCTACACAATACTCACTTATACTATACCTACACCCCACCGTACGAGTATTATACGTACACATTACGAATATACAGGCTGCGTCACAATGAATGAGAAATGATCAAACAAATCAATATGCTTTGTAGGGTTTTATATAACATAATGTATATACTTAAGGACATAGATAGGTACTTTATTAGCTACTAAAATGAATATATAAGTTACTTTGTTTGTACCCAATAATAATCTAATCTAACCTTAATCTCGACACTAATGTACGGAGGCGAAAGTTGGGTATGCCAGAAGAAGCACGAAAGTAGGATAAACGCAGTGGAGATGCGAGCACTTAGAAGACTATGCTAGAAGTGAAACTGAGTGATAGAATCAGAAATGAAATGATCAGATATCGTTGTGGTGTGAAAGAAGCCAAAGTGGTATACCAGCACCGTAGCACAAACCAGGAAGTGATCTTTGCCTAAGTGCCTAATCTTCTGGGAAAAAGGCCAGATTATATGTTTGTGTTAGTAAACATATTATAATCTACCTCTGTAGACCAAATATAAGTTTTAAGTTTTCCATGTATTTGTTGACTATAATTATTTTTAATTGATAGTATAATCCTTTAACAATTAAATAAATTAAAAAGTAATTAAAAAATAGGTAATTTAACATGACAAGGTTTATTTGTATTAATATTATTGAATAAAAAATATCTTCACATTATTTTTATTATTGAAATACCCTGTGAACTAATAACAAAAAATAATGACAAAGCTTATCTTTTACGAAATCAGTAAACCGTTGTTACGCACAATGATAGTTGTGATTTTGGTATATAATATCGCGTGTGGTTTAGTCAAGAATCAGTTATCGTCTACACTCAGAGAGTAGCGTCTGTTGTAGTGAATTGGATTACCAAAATAAATCAAAGTGAGTGACCGTTTGTTTCTGCGTTTGTTGTTGGAATTTTTATAGGACAACCAAAGGTATATTCTTTAGTTAAAGCCCACAATTCGTAAATACCAAAAAGTTTAACGAGGGTTTCAAATATTAATGTTCAACATTCATAGTTTACTTTTATTCGGGGATAATTAAGTGAAATATTCATTTATTAAATTAAAAATAACAAATTCAAATTATAGCATTGATGTACATCAAATTTACAACATTTTCATCAAATTTTAACCTGTCTCGTGTATAGATTTGCACTAGAATATAAATTTATCATTATTATTGCATAATGTCAGCTACAGAGTTTAAGTATTTCAAATTTTAATCTAATATCCAAATGAATACTTACAAGTTTAGGACATTACATTTATATTTTCGCTACTAATGTTTTGAAGCAGTTCCATAGGAGCGCTTCGAGTAATACCTGGTTTTGAACGAAATGGAAGTGTTAACAATCAGCATGTTTATGTTTATCAGATGCCGGTGAAACTATACAAAGCTGACATGAGCCCGGCCGCACGCGCTGCGATGGTCGCCCTTGAGATCTTCAACGTCCCGACAGAATTCGTCGATGTCCAGTTACACCTGCAAGAACACCTTAAACCAGAATACTTAAAGGTTCGTTACAAAGATCATGTGTATTTAATTCGATTGTTTTGTATTCTCCAATTTGAGCATTCTTAAATCAAAATAGTTTTTTCGCTCAAAATCTTTTTTTTTATCTCATCTGCAGTCAATGTCTTCGTCCACTGTTGGACGTAAGCCTTCCCAAATGTACGATACTCCCGCCCATTATCGTCTAGCACTCGCCTCTAGCTCCTACCTTCCTGCGCAGATCGTTACTCCACTTAAATCTGATATCCCTAAAAATGAAATTTAATTATATTACAATTCTTAATATCTACTCTACCAATAATGAAATTTCTAACCTGATACTTTGTTATTTTGAGATTTGTACCCAATGTTTTTTTTTTCGATTGCAGATGAATCCTGTCCACACTGTTCCTGTATTGGTTGATGGTGATTTAACTATTCATGATAGGTACGTATTTATAATAAGATAGATATTTGGAAAAAAATTACCAACTTTTTCGCTTTCTACAACGGGAGTTACGATATGTTTTTTTTTAACCCAAACGTGTATATTTTTTAGTCACGTGATTCTGTCGTATCTGGCTGATGCTTATGGCAAAGACGACTCATGGTACCCAAAGGACCTGAAACAGAGGACCCTGGTCAACCAGAAACTGTTCTTCAATATCACCGTATTGTTCAAGAGATTGGCTGCTGTTTCTGTGAGTATTATTATATTGACCCACATAAAACAATAAAAGTAATATTTTTTTTAACATTACTTATTGGTTTGAAACTTGATGACGGATTTGCAGTGAGTTATTTAAATGTTCTGAATGATCATCAGCCAAAAGACACCTGGTGGACATATCTTATCACATTCAATTTGCTCTGCGATTTTGACCAAAACATAATAGGGTAGTTGCCTATTTTTTTATTTTTAAATAGATGGATGTACCACACAATTGCAAAGGTACTGTTAAAAGAATGGTTTGATATTTGGAAACTCTCCGAGATATTGCATTCTTAATAGCACATCATTTGGGCGAGCTCAAAACGCTTCATACAAATGTCGCAGCAAGCTATGACGTCACCCCTTGTAATATGTATGCATATCGTAAGAACTTTGTTCAGCAGCTATATAAAATGTTGCGTTTACGAATATGTTTTCATAGTGAAAGTTACAAGTAATTCTGTAATTAATAAGATGGCATAGTATTGTTATTTAATTTTCTCACCTAAATTCAAATGTCTATTATTGTCTCATATCATAAGAAATTTTTATTTCGATTTCACAAATGTTATTGATTTGCCTTTATTTTAGTGTTAATTATAAATTGTGTGTAAAATCAGACTTATGAAACTACCCTATTTTTGTTGCAATAAAAAAACTTACTGTAAAATAGTTTTAAAATAACTTAACAATTCGTTAATACATCAGCTGGAGGAATAGTCCAGTCAAAATAGACATTTACCCAGGAAAAATTCGCATAGAGCTGAAAATTTGCATGAATGTTGGGAACACTATTACAAATAATCTGTCAAAAGTCCCCACCCATCGTGTGCAAAAATTCAATTCAATCTTCAATCTTTATGATTATGATATCTTGCATTTTTACAGTATCCAATCTTCCTCAAGGGAGCCAAAGGCATCGAAGACTGGCAAGTGAAAGATATAGAAGAAGGCTACAAAATGCTCGAAACATTCCTTAGTAATACCAAGTATATAGCGACGAACAATATCACCATCGCCGATGTCGCTTGTTTTACCACTGTCTGTGGCCTTAACTACATGCAACCCATCAATGCCCAAAGGTTATAAAATATTTATTTTATATCTAAATATAAAAGGAGAAACTGACTGACTGACTAACAGATCAACGCACAGCCTAAACGGCTAAACGTAGGAAAAAACATTTGTATCAAAAATCTAAGCCACGTAAGATATACATATGATAGTAATTTGGCATGCAGGTACTCTAATGAACGTAAAGCTTACTTGAAACACGATATTCAACGGTAACGGGGGTGTTTGGGAAAAAATAAGTCAGTCTCTGAACTTGAAACTCTACTTAGTTTGCGGTCAAGTGGTCGTGTGTGTAGACGTCTCAATTTTTTTATTTTTATCAAAATTAAGAGAAGGATATATGGATTTGAATTCACTACCTCAAGACAATCGAGATCCTGTGTGCTAAATCGTTACACCAACCGCTTGCCAGCCGCAGTATGGCTGCTGGTTTACAAAATAATACACATCAAGACTATTTACAAATACCAATTTGCCAAATTGACTGGCTCGGTGGAACAGTGGTTAGTGACCCAGGTTTACTACCTACGGTTCCAAGAGTCGTGGGTTCGATTCCCACTCGGGACAAATATTTGTGTGACGAACATCGGTGTTTGTTCCGTGTCTGGGTGTATTATTAAATATATTTAAGTATATTTGTGTATCCACTGTTGATTCTGATACCCGTAACACAAGTGCTTAAGCTACTTACCTCGGGATCAGATCAATGTATGTGAAGTTGTGCAATATTTATTAATTTTAAATGTTATTCATAAATCTAAGAGTTACACTTTCTTTCAGTTACCCTAAAGTGACGGCCTGGTTTAAGGAACTGGATACTAAGCCTTACTTTGTGAAGGCCAACACACCTGGTGCCACCGCTTATGGCAACTTCCTCTCTGCAGCAATCCACGGCAAATGATTTAAAAATAGATTAAATTAAAACTCGCTAAAATATTTTGTAAAAATCCTAGTCTATTTTGATTTCTTTATTATTGTCATTATTATATTTTTAAGAACATGCCTGTAATAAATTAAATGTCACATATTATTTAATAACAAAGTTATTCATTTGTTTTAAATTTCAAGAATTATGATAATAAGTTTTATTCCGATATAAAACTTGCCACCTATCCAGGCAAAGATCCCAAGATAATACTTAAACAGAAAATGAAATTGGTACCTAATTACAACGCATAAAACAATTCTATAGGGACCCAAATGACAAGGTTGCGTGATCTCTCCATGATTTACTGTTAGCCAAATTTCTCAGTAAAAAGACTCGCTGCGTATCAGATCTAGAACAAAATATTTTATGCCTGAATTCTCAAAATAGGTCGCTAATAGTAATGTCTTACAGTAAACCAATACCAGAATGAATGGTCGCCGTTTTTGCATGCAAATACCATTTGGTGGATTTATGCCTCGACGCGAAACGACTCATTCCTATTTTGCTTTCTGTTTTATTTGAATATTACCGTAATATCTATTTTTGTTGTTTTTCCATTCGACGGGTTAGCATGCGATTGTGTACCTTCTGGGGAAAGCGTAAAGCTTAATCCGTAATGACAACACACACAAATGTATCCAAGCTTTGTCATTGGGGACATATATTTCAATAACTCCACGGCAGTATTGCGTATAAATCGTTCTTTTAGACATAAATTTGCATCCGTTAAATTATGATACCACTAGATTTCACTTACTGATTTTCTCAAGCCAAAATTCAGTCCGCCACAAATAAATGTCTACATTTGGGCGCTAAAATCTAGCATCCGAAATATGATTCAAAGGCTTGGGGTAAGTAATGTTTAGCTTTCCAAACCTAACGCTACCTACAAGCTTTGCTCCCGGTTATTTTTTTGTAGTTTGCAGTGATTGGTAGTATTTTTTTTTTTTGAGAATGAACCGGTTTCTTAGAAATATGCTTGTAAACATTTATTAAATAGCTGTGCCAGCGACTTCGTTCGCGTTTTCCCCGTTTTTTACACATTTTCCATTGTATCTTTGCTCCTATTGGTCGCAGCGTGATGTTATATAGCTTATAGCCTTCCTAGATAAATGGTCTATACAACGCAAAAAGATTTTTTCAAATCGAACCAGTAGTTCCTGAGATTAGCGCGTTCAAACAAACAAACAAACTCTTCAGCTTTATAATATTAGTATAGATATAAAATCCGAAGTACATTGAAAATATTCATTTTCAATAGTTAATGATTTCATTATGATCTTGTTTTATTTTCGAACGTTTGAGTTTACTTCTGTATTATTTAATTTACAATATTCATAATTTTTCTTTCACCATTTTCCACTTTTCATCAATTTACTTTTTAACCCGCCTGGTTCATCGTTTAGGAAAGTTATTTTAATGCTAATCCGCCCCTTTAGATTATGTGGCCCGAGCAATTTGCATGTATAGACATTAGCTGGCCAGGCTTAATCGTTTTTAAGGTCGTAGTATTTCTAGCCTGGCTTGATATCGGTCGGCTAACGACAAAACCGTGCTCGGACCGTCCTAAATAATTGATGGTAGTAGCTCACGTAAAGTAGCACTTTTTTATCCCATTAAAAATAAACCTATTTTTGTGCAGGTTGAGTTGGAGTTACGCAGTGACGCTCAGCCCATTTTGAGGGTTCGCGGATTTCAATAAATAATTAGCCGAATTGGTTTGACCAAAATAAACAGTTACCAATTTGACCTCCCCGTGACTTTATATCATACATATGGCTACATGGACTGGACACATGACCACAAAAAATTTTATGACTTCGTATTGAATACGTATGTACATTTGTTATTTCCAAGGTATTAATAATATGTCAGGATTATCGTCATGAATTCAAAATATTATAAATTTCAATATCTTTGTTTGTCAACGATATTAAATCTATACGTAGATAAAAGTAGCATGATATACCTTTGCAAGTACTATCGAATCCTGCTAGTTATTTATTTTTTTAAAAATCAGTCCATCTAAAAATAATCATCCAGCTCGAAAGCATGAGAAGCTAGGTATAGTAATTTTATGAGGTGTGACGTAATCAGGTAGTGCTTCCCGCATGAAATCGATGATTAAATCTAAAAAAGCTCTACGGCCTAAGTAAAAAAACGGGTCGAGCGTGCTTTAGAGATTCGTTTGTCACGTTCTTAAAACCGGTATTATTGATTTTGATAAAAAAAAACCTCACAATTCTGTTGTACAACTATGATAGAAAAAATTTACTGCGGGAAAACAACTACTAAAATTTCACGGTGTATATTTAATTTATACCGATTACCTACTCAGTTCATATTTTAGTTTAAGTACCTATTACGTATATAACTGACCTCCTCGTTGTCTTTTGGAAGCAAACGCTGCGTAAGGACCGTGACGTCCCCGGTTCGAGTCCGTGGCAGGGAAAAATCTGTGTGTGTTTTTGTGTAATGAAGAGTAATTGTAATGAGCTCAGAGTTAGGAAGTTGGCGCTGGCACGCCCGTGCCTCGGAAAGAATGTTTAGCCGGTAGTCCTGCGCCGGATCTTTCATCGATCATATCGGATTGCCGTCTCACCGAACTATGAGGGTAAAAGGATACAAAGAATGCAGTTGTGTTTGTGCGCATAGTTGTGCACTATATGTCCTGTGCACTTGGCTGATCTTAATAGGGTATTTGACTGTGGTTGTTATGCTTGCCAATTTTATGATAAGCAGTAAGATTTAAGTAAATCAATATTATTAATTAAATAAAAATAAATAAATAATAAATAAATCATTTATTTCCAAAAAATGGCATTACAACATAGGTTACTAGTAGTCCCCAAACTAGGTAATCCTGTCTCTTGGGGACTGGAGTTGTTGATTACATATTTGGTTAACGGCGTTGTATGGTAGCTTAAATTTAATTTAAAAATATTGACACAGCCTAATAAATGTGAGCATGTGAGTAGTTTATGTGTGTATGTGATTGGTATTAAATCGAAACTTAAATTTTTGGCGAAATAAGACAGCAAAAGACACTAAAGTGGACTTGTTTGTCCATTTCAAAAGTGCGAAAATCATTTAAAATTTCGTTGTCATCTTATAAATAACAGAATTAGTAGTAGTAAAATCATTGATTATGAAAACATACCCATAAACGCAACTTTTGATGAACCTGCCGAACAAATTTCCTAGGCGCTGCATACAAAAAACTAGCGTGTGACGTCACACGCCTGTGGAAGTTTTTATGGAAATGTAAATAATGTGCAATTAAAGTTGTAATACTTTCAACGGTATCTTTGTGTTCGAGTGGTCCATCCAACTATATCAAAATAAAAAAATAGTCAAATACCCTATTGAGATCGGCCGCAATGGCCGAAATCGGTTGGACGCCTTATATTTTTTATTTGATTCTAAGTAAAACTTTATTTATTGGTTATAATAACACAATCGTGAATTTCTTATACTTTCGCATAACTTGTTACAACTCATCGTGAACTTTGCTTGGGAAAAAGTTGATTTTTATTGAATGTTGACAGAAACGTTGTCAGTATCGTTGTGTGGCACGGCAGCGAAGTTTGAGTGTCCCAGTACTTTTATTATTGCGAAACTTTCTGTTGACGGGCCCATGACAAGAAACTGTAACAATTACAAACACAATGACATTTCTTTATTAAGTACACAATACGTAGAGGGATGTGTAACTTTTTGCAGTTTTGATGTATTTTTTCTTTGCGTAAAAGGAAAAGATAAACATTATTTTAAATGTTTTGGTTTGAGACATAATATTTTTTCTAAAGTTGGGACACATGATGATCACACATCAAACTCTCTAAAACTACTGTGGAACAATTAAATGCTATACTTAGATGACATAATAATATTCAAGCCTGATTAACATAACCTAACAAGATTTTAAATATGTATATTGTATAAGTTGTGAGTTTTAGATTTTTTTACTTCAAAAGAGTCTATGTTACTTTTTTTAATAATAGGCTAACAAGACGACCTGATGGTAAGCGGTAGTGAGCTCCACATACAAGGTCGACAGACACAATAGACACAATGATATTTCGCGATAAATGCAAGTCTATCACTTATCTTCGTGATTCTGTATTCGTATGTCCAGTATAGACGTAGCGCCATTATTAAGGGAACATCTGCGACATCGAAGAGGTAATAATATTACTTTCGTAATAATATCTCGAGTTATTGTTTCGACGCGTTTCAATATCGAGCAAAAATTGAGTAATCAGCTTATTTCGTGTCATACAAAAATATGTATTATGTCGGTATCGAGAAAGAGCGGGACTGAATGAACGAACATGGTGTTACTTGACAGCGTAATTACGTATATGGATTTATACGTAGTAGGTATTGTAAACAAATAAAGATATTTACTAGAATCACTTACCTTTTACTTATTTATTTAATATAATGACGATTTATAAGTGCGTTTAAGTGCCTGTAAAAATAAAGAAATTTTGACTTTGACTTTGACTAATATCATAAATGCGTAAGTAGCTCTCTCTAGTTTGTTTTGCGTTTTCACGCCTTAACCTTACTGAACTGAACTTATTTGAATGTCATCTTAGTTCATAAATATATCTTTTAAAAGGCATATTTTACGCACACACGCATGGAAGAAAATTAAAGTACGAGTCCCTGCACTAGTAATAAATTTATTTATTTATTTAGGAAAAAATACAGCTGTTCGATATTACATTTGACTTAAAATAACTTAAAATAATACATCAGCAATTAACATTTTCCACTGCAAGTTAATACATTTAGTGTTGTGTGACGAAATAGCGTGAAAGGAAAGATTAATTAATAATTTAAAAAGCGCGAAAGGAAATATTGATTATAATTAAACTATCTATTTATGAAAGCCTTTTTATGTATTAAATACCTTTTCGTTTTCTGGCAATAGAAGACAAGGTCAGAAACCCATGACGCCACCATACGGCGATGAGGTATTCCGCGATGTTTTAGTCGGTAAACCCCCTGGGCATTGCATCCCGCCCAGGAGCCGCGGCTGGCATTTACCATCTCTTTGCCAGCCGCTGGGGAGTCCGCCACACAACTGGAGGAAACCCCTCTCCCCGTGATGGTGTGAAAAGCATTTCACCGCGACAATAAAAAAGTATGAAATAATAATGTGTATTATTCTCTATAAATCCAGATAATCACTTCGAAGTTTGAAATTATGTTGTTTTCTCAGTCCCTATATCCCTATTATATGTATGCTTAAATCTTTAAAACTACGCAACGGATGTTGATGCGGTTTTTTTAATAGATTCAAGCGGAAGGTTTTTATGTTTTAAAAATTATACTCGAATCGAAACGAGAGCGTCACTTGTCATGAAATAACATGATGATTCTTATTTTTAGAAGTTTTCTCTCATCCAATACGTAACGGCATAGTATATTTTGGTCTTTGCAAAAATGAAAGGAGGTATGTTTACTTTTTAAATCCCATCAAAAACAATACTTTCCAAAAAAACCAAGTCTCGCAACTTAGTTGTTCTACGGTAAAAAGTTGTGAGATGCATGTAATACCAAGTCCGGTATTAATGATGCGGCCATCGTAACGAAAACACGTGTAACTTAAATTAATTAGTGCAATGGCCAAATCGTGCCGCTTTTTTGCTCGCCTTGGCGGGGGCACTACCGTGCCCCAAAACAGCTTGAAGGCCAATCTTAAGAAGATTCGCCTTCATCCTGTTCTGTATCTTAATTATGTAATGTGTGTCATATTATGTGATTTAAGAGACTTAGACTAGATACCTACTACTCCATATATCTGGCATACCTCCTCAAAAATCAAAAATCCTCCTCAATCAGGAATCACTTTGCTTATTTATGCTGAGTAAATACAAAAAAAAGAGAAAACTGCGAAACCCAAACAGAAAAGCGATCCAGAAACAAAAAATATACGAAAACAAACAAAGATATTTAATTGCGATATTCGGATACGCGTTACGTAAACGTTATCTACCAAATGGTGTATAAAGTCACTATTACGATAACGGCTCCGAAAAAATCGCCCGTTCCGCGCGGGGAATGCCTTAACGTTGCACCTTCCATTTATTTCTTTAAAAATGTATAGGCCACGATAAGGCGGTGTCGCGAACGTAATACATTCCAGAGATCTAGCCGATGGAATCGGAGTTCTGGGAATGTTAACTCTGCGTATATTCTTTAACGTGCAAGCGGAAAAATAACTTGACGTTATCCACTTAAGGTTTGATTAAAAGTTACAATGGTATAATTTCAAATCAGTGAGAAATTCAGCAAGAAAACTGATGTCGTCCAGTATTGTTTTTCTTTTCAAAATCTGCACATTAACACTTCGGTTCCTAAAGAAACCTTTATAAGTAGGTATGCTAAATCAATTAATAAATAAAGTTATTTTACTAAACTTAATTTAATAATCCAAGTGATATTGTCTTATAAAAATAATATGTACAGAGGCACATTTTTAGAAAAGTCAAAGTCAGGGGATACCAGTCACAACTATCTGTCCGGAGGTTGGTGAACGGTATACGGGTAAGCGACCCCGGCTCTTCGAGCCACTATCGACTCAGTCCAAATCATCCGAGGCGATAGTATCCTTCCTCGCCTTTTCCTTCCCCCGTCATATTATTTTTGCTACTCGTGGGAACGCAATGACCTTTTTTAAACAATGCACAAGACAGAATGGCGGCGACGTGGTCCACAACCCGTCACGTCACGTTTCCCACAGAGGTGAAAAGTGGATCGCTGGAAGTGATCTCTGCCTCTAGGAAAAAGGCGTGATTTTATGTATGTATGTATGTATGTATGCACATTTTTGGATAAGCGTTTAAAACTACTTCTTGTTGCTGGTATTGAAGGAATTTTGGTTTTGAATAGATAATTTTTTGTTTTAAATTACCAACACGATGTAAAAATAAAAACTAATCTGTTTATCTTCTCACTTATACTTACTGTATTGCCTTTTATATCAGACAAGTGACCCGTCCTCATATTATGGGTATATTATTCATAAAAACCCTCCTATTGAATCCCTCTACCAATTTAAAAAAAACATCATAATCCGTTTCGTAGTTTTAAAGAATTAAGCATACATACAGACAGACGAGGAAAGCCACTTTGCTTTATACTTTGTTGTCATATCTACTAAGTGCTAACCCTAGAAAGAAAAAAAAATACAAAACAAGAAAAAAAAATCGTGCAGCTATGGACTTCAATTAAACGGCCAAAAACACAGCCGGCAAAATATATTACAGGAAAATACTAAGTCACGATTTATTCCGCTGACGAGAAACGGCCCAGTATGATGTTTATCAGGGAGCATCGATCTGAGCGGGCTTAACGTGAAATTGTCGGAAAGCTTTCTCTTGTTATGTAACTCTCTATGTGCCCAGGTCGTCGTTTCGCCGGCATTGTACGAGTTTTACGTGGGCGGCGAAAATAAAAGTATATATAAAATCAACGTGACTAATGATAGTATTGTCTACAGTACTCACTACACATTTGAAATAAAACTAATTTTTAACCGACTTCAAAAAAAGGAGGAAGTTCCAATTCGTCTGTTTTTTATGTTTGTTACCACATAGCTTTCGCCTGGGTAAACCGATTTAATAAATAAATAAAATAAATAAATATTACACGACATTACATACATTGATCTGATCCCGTTGTAAGTACGTAAGTAAGCACTTTCGTTACAGATATCATAATCAACAGTGGATACACAAATATACTTAAAAATATTTAATAACACACCCAGACACGGAACAAACATCGATGTTCGTCACACAAAATATTTGTCCCGGGTGGAAATCGAACCCACGACTCTTGGAACCGTTGTTAGTGAATCAGGAAAACACACCTGTGCTTAATTGCACGAAATACTAACCTTGAATACTAATACTAACCTACTAATACTAACCAAAAAAATACTAACCGTGCCGCCTTCAAAAATATATCAAAATCCTACCCAGATAATTATGAGTGTTCGTAATATTATATTATTTTGTAATTTTAGTGTGTCGTTAAGGTTTAAGGAGGCTTTTTGTTTTATTAATTTTTTTTCGTATTGCCCGTGAGCGCTGTAAAGTGCTCGAAATTTCGGGTCTCTTAATGTTTAAAAATACACTCGAGTTTAATCCGTAAAATTTGTTTTATTTCAAATGTGACTAATGATATTTGAGGAACAACTTGGTCAATTAAATTATTATATTATGTATGTAGGTATACATGTAACGTATGTACATAACATAATAACAGCAACATAGTAGGTACGCTTGTAAAAAGTGCATAAGCTTTTCAAAAGCAAATTTTATTAACTCTGGTTGGATAAGTGTGGATAGTATTGTTGATTAACTCATTGCATTTGCGTGCGAACGATCAATGCTTTGAAAAATAGGGTTGCAACACACTAACTAAACTAGGAAAAAAATAAGGACACAAAAGAATGTACGTGGGTCAATTTCAACAAGTCCATATTTTTTAACATTTCGGTGAACTTTTTTATTTGTTACTTTTTTGAAAATACAACCATGTAGAATTGTTATTTACGCTATCGTTATAATTAATTTTAACACGACATTAAATTAAATTCATATACTTAAGAGATATAGTACTTTGAAATTTTGGTGTCACCGAAATGAAAGAAGAGTTCACCGAAATGAAAGAAGAGTTCACCGAAATGAAACTTCTCATCACCGAAATGAGAAACGCAATACACCGAAATGAAATTACTTATGTAGTCACCGAAAAAAAGTAAACTGTTACCAAGTATACAGCCTACAACCTACGTTTTGAAGAGTGTATTCATCACACAGTAACAGATTTTTTCTTACTAAAATTAAAACTTCGGCCTTATCAATAAAAATGCATCTCCGTTAATCGTTTAACAGTGGTCGATGGAAACGTGGATACAACCCAGTCTTGATCTTTGTCAGTTCCAGATTCAGCTCTCAATGCATAAAGTCCATCTACCAATCAATACCCCTAACCTTACATAGACCGATTAAGTGCAATATGCAGTAGTGCAATAATTCGTTAAACAATTGACAAAGCCATTATAAAGCTAGCTTCATTACCGAACTACGAACGATTCGTAGGTATCATCTGGAAATCGTCGTGCCAACATATCCCAAGAGGCTGTCGTACTTCTAACGTCCCGGATTTGACTCAAGAGTCATCTGCGCCATTTAAAAATTATGAATCCGCCTATAATGCCGATCCATTTTCACAAGACACATGTGATGCTTGTGAAATCTTAATGCTGTCTATCCATGCAAACCAGCGAACCAAATGGATTAATACAGTCACCAGCATTGACATGACCCACAATAGTAAAAAGGCCTAGACCACAATCCGTAAATGGACCGGTGAGCCCTCTCCTCCAAAGTTCCAAGTAAAGTTACTGCAAACAAAATTGCTCATCAACTGTTGCTGAATAAGAAATCGTACACTCGCCTTCCCAGAATTCAACTTGTACAATGCCTTCCGAAAGAGAATTTACTGAGCCAGCCTTTTGACGATATCATTTTTAGTGTTAGATACTTGAAATCTGGTAAAGCATCGAGTGTTGATAACATTTCCACAGAACAACTTAAAAACTTGGATCCTATGACTATTTGCTGGTTACAACCGAAGTTCAATGATTGTCTACAATCTGCGAAATTATCACGTCTATGGATCTTGATATTGCCATTCCAAAACCGGGAAAAGTTCTAGATGACCCTAAAAACCTTCCGCCCATTATCCTTGCTCAGTCACACATACAAATTACCTCAACGACTTTTGCTTAACCGCCTATCACCTATTAGATCAGCACTTAATTCCAGAACAGGTAGGATTCAGACCTAAAAAATCATGTTGTAACCAGACGTTAAACCTCACCCAACACATGCCATTTTATCATAAACGTCTAGTCCATAAGATTTGTATTTGTAATTCAGAAGCTACACTGATGTTATTCTGTTTTGTGAACCAAAATAAATAACACAAAGAGGATAGTTTTGAAATGGGAATGATTACAGCGCTGTATGCGTGGATCTGACAGCAGCTTATGATACAGTGAACCTGAAGCGTCTCTTGTGGAAAGTCTACTCGATGGTCAATGACTAGAAATTTATAAAAATACTTGGTGAGCTGCTCCGCAACCGTAGCTTTCAGGTCCATTTGTCTGAAGAAATAAGCAGATGGCGATCCCAAAAAACAGTAATCCCCAGGGTCTCTACCCTGGGGATGACCGTTTGTTGGAATCACTACTTTTCAACATCTACACAAAAGACCGACCATGTTGCCGATGACCTGGCGCTCATATCACAAACACAATCCTGTAGAAAACATAGAAATAAACCTCACTTCAGCTTTAAGGTTCAGACACTCTCAGACTAAATATAACATGGCAGGGACAACCACAGAAGTTAAAGTCGGCATAGCTTTATATTTAGATTTAGAAAGTATCGAATCTTGACACAGATCCACCTTCTGCTCGTCTTAACCTCTGGTCTAACACGTTTGCTCCACCCGTCCCCTTGGTTCTACCTTCAGAAAGCCTTCCAACAGGACACGATTTGCCATGGTTAACCTGAAGGTCCCTGGACAGACTCCGTAGCCAGGTTGGCCAATGCAAAGATAATATGTTTAGGTGGGGGTTTCCTGGACAGGAGGATATCGCGTGCCTATGTGGTCTCTCACCATTGTCCATGGCTCACCTCACTTCATGCCCCGCCTGTCCCGACTCCTGTACACAAATTGAGCTGATAGAAGGGTCAACAACCGCGGTCCGGGTGGCGGAATTATCCAAAATAATTTTAAGTGTTTTGCCATCGACACGAAAAAGAAGAAGAAGAAGAATAACTTACCATTTTGAACTTCATCATTTGACTTTAGATGCTGTTGACAAACATTTCAAGTTAATCTGTTATTACTTTAATCCAGAGTCTTAAATATATAAAAGAAGAATCACTGACTGACATATCGATGCACAGTCTAAACGGCTAAACGTAGGCACTTGAAATTTGGTAAGGACGTAGTTTAGGTACCGTAGAGGTGCATTAAGAAAGGAATTCCCGAAATTCTCACGGGAACGGGAATAATCCTGAAAATCCTTTTGTATGAAAAATCGCCCACGCAAACGAAGTCGCGGGCACAGCTAGTGAAAAATAAAGGTATTGATTACAACCACACATAGATTTTAATAATTTAATCTGAAATTCATTTGGGAACATGTAAGAATAAATCAACAAATATATTGTAATTATCAACAATAAAAATAAAAATATATTCCTTTCGAAATTACAATGTAACAAAATAAATTAAGGTCTTTATTCACCGAAATGAAGTAATTTGACACCGGAATGACAAAAGAAATCACCGAAATGAAGATAATAATCACCGAAATGAAGATAATAATCACCGAAATTACCAAATTCTCACCGAAATGAAAAAAGTCACTGGAATGATATTTTTTCTCATTCCGGTGGTCAATTTAGGTCACCGAATTCACCGGAATGAGGTCACCGATATTATATACAGCCCATAAAAATAAGCACAACAAGGAAAATATAAATAAAAGAAATAAATTGATACGACCTACTTAATTGAGCGACATTTTAGTAATAGTACATAGATTTTATAGACATACCGAATGTTTGGATCACAACTTATATCCATTCACGTGAACGACCAAAAACACGGTACGCAGTCACCGAAACCGACTTACTTACGTTTTTGGCGGGAACTGCAAACAGCAATACACGTCCTCTTACGTTAAGCGCTTAGGCGGCACTGATGCGCAGATTTACTGCGCAGTGGCAAGAAGCTAGTGTTTTTCGATGCCTAGATATTCGCGTACAACGAAAATTCACCGCGATGACATATCTCATTTGGACACGTGAATTTGTACTTACCATTCATTAAATATAACAGATTTTGTATTGAACTTTCCGCAATAAGGTACTGTCATTATTAAGGATTTAAATAAAAAAAGTTAAATCCCTAAAAAATCAACTGTTTTTAAAATATGATTAAAAGTATACTGAAAAACAAATTGTGCCGCGTCACCGATATGATACAATTGGGGTTTAAGATTTTTTTACCTAATTAGCGATAATCATAATTTAAAAATATTTATAGTCACCTATAGGAGACAACACCTTTTATCTAAAAAAAATATTACAAGTTAAAAGTGCCATCCTGCACTAGCAGTTTCAGCCGTGCCGTTTACGATTTGGTGTCGGGAAATTCACCCACGTACACACTTTCTAATGGTATGCCGTGCGTGCAGAAACTTATTAGTCAATATTTAACTATTTACCAAGCCTAGCCACCCTGAGTTGTGTGCAAAAACAACATACAAACTTTACATGAAAACTGTTTTGTATCGTGTGCGAATGTATTTTTTCCAACTTCACAGAAAAAAATACTAGTTTATTTTTAAGTCACGTAAATTATAGTTTCTGGTTGGGTTACAATGGTTGATAACATGGCAAATACATAAACAAACATACTCAAACTTCTCATCTACGCCGTCAATCCGACGCAACTCTATTACTTGTAAAAGTACAAACTCATTACGCTTACATAACCGTAGTGTATGGCACGATGCGCAGCCTACCTATCAAACTCTTGAAACAAAGCCGACTAAGTCTTGTATTATGCAAACAAGCATCATGTAAGGCGTGGATTTATGAGCCAAGTTCGTTGAGAAAATCGCGCCCTACCCACGGGAGTGCCCGGGCTCACTACTCCTCCATATATTCATATTTGGGGTAACACACAAAGAGACTCCCAGGCAGGAGTGACAACATTCACGAATTAGCGGTGGAATCATTGTTAAAAGAGTGCTTTTTGTGACCGCATGCAGCGCGTTAAGTAATCGTTTCGTTGACGAAAGCAAATCGAACCCATACAATTTGAGACCAGTACAACGGATGATTAAGACAGTGAAAAAATATACACAACATTAACACAAAACCGATTCCGTAATAAGTTGCTTAAACACTTGTGTAATATACAGGGTGTAACAGGGGGTGGATCATCGTAAGTCAATCGATGGGGGACTTCAATACCTATCGATATAACCCCCATGTATGTTCAGCGATTTTCAATAGTTCCAAAGTTATTGAGATTTTTGTGATTTTTGTAAAAAGCCGGAAATCAGTATAAAAGTCTTCACTGTAGCTTAACTATCGGACCTGCTTGCATGATTTTTTTTCTAGAAGTAGTTCAATAGTGGGTCTTTATAATTACGATACCGATTTGAGTCATAACCCTATCATATTGGGGTAAAAAAATAATTCTTCACAAAAGTTTTACGAATCGAATTGTGTCTACCAACTTTCAAACCCTCCAGTGAAAAAAAAGTGCCTGTGTTTTTTTTCTAGAACTTATTTTAAAAACTACCTACATTCATGGATAGTATACCCTGAAAATTTCATACCGCTACTACCAGAGCATCAAAACGAAAATTGAACGCGAATGGCACAGGTGCCATAAATCAGTGTTTTTATTTTTCATGAAAACTTTAATTTAAAAAATAAATCTATGTTAGTAACATTAGTAGCAGTAATTTTACAGAATTGCAAATTAAAGGGGTGAAAATCAAACAAAGAAAATTTACAAAATTTTTGTTTATTATTTTTTTTTACAGTAAGTGTTCATTATGGGCTCCATTATTGGCTATGCATAAACGAGTACGACACCGTTTTACAAAGGTTTTTCGGATGTTGCAAAATGCTACTACTCCATTTTGCCTTGTCACAATTTGGGCCCCTGAATAGACACGAGACTAGAGACCTTTTTAGGAAAGTCCGTGCTTTAACTCAAAAAGTCCCCAAAAACTTGCGCTGTGGAAGACGAGCAAGGACAACTTCTGTCAGAGATGGACAAAGTTCTTGACAGATGGAAAAGGTACTGTGCAAACCTCTACAACACCAATTCCGATATCGATAGCTCGGAAATGAACATAGATGAACGAGAACCAGACATTTTGCGCTCCGAAGTTGAGCATGCCATTAGGTGCCTCAAAACCAACAAATCTCCTGGAAAAGACGGTGTCCCAGCGGAGCTCCTTAAGAATTTACCCGTTAAAGGAGTTGATTATGTCAAGGATATCTGTAATGCCATATGGACTACCGGAAAATGGCCTGATGAATGGACGGAATCGGTGTTTGTCCCTCTGCACAAAAAAGGCTCTACTAAGAAATGTAACAATTTCCGTACCATTTCCCTGATCTCACACGCCAGCAAAGTATTGCTTAACATTATAAACAAGCGACTGAGTTACTATCTAGACTGGCAGATACCACAGGAACAAGCGGGTTTTGTAAAGGGCAAAGGCACGAGAGAGCAAATCCTTAATGTGCGTCAAATAATTGAAAAGAGTCGTGAGTTTAACACACCTGTCATCTTGTGTTTCATTGATTACACCAAAGCCTTCGATTGTGTCAGATGGGACAAACTGTGGAATGTTCTGCTGGAAATGGGTGTTCCGGCTCATCTTGTAGCTATGATTAGAGGTCTATATAGTAACAATCGCTCGTACGTGCGGATTGACTCCGAATGTTCAGATGTATTCCAAGCAAAGAAGGGAGTTCGACAAGGCTGTATACTTTCACCAATGCTTTTTAACATCTATGGCGAATACATTATGCGCAAGTGCTCAGAACAGTGGAACAGCGGTTTTACTATTGGTGGTAAGAAGATCACTAATCTCAGATACGCGGATGATACAGTGCTGCTAGCACCTGATATGGCAGTAATGAGAGAGATGCTGGACGCTCTAGAAACAGAAAGTGAATTGCTGGGGCTTTTCGTCAACAGAAGCAAGACCAAGCTCATGATTGTTGACCGTGCCGGTTCTCTTTCTGATCTCAAACCTGTTCCTGGTATAGAAACGGTCAAGGGTATGATGTACCTAGGTGCCTTCATAAAGGATGACGGTGACTGTTGCGACGATATCCGACGAAGGATTGGAATGGCAAAGGATGCTATGACACGTTTGCAAAGAATCTGGAAGGACCGAGGGATAACGAAGAAAACGAAGATCCGTTTAATCCGTGCGCTTGTCTTTCCGATTTTCTTGTATGGCGCAGAAACGTGGACAATCCGAGAGGCTGAAAGGAAGAGAATAGACGCATTCGAAATGTGGTGTTGGCGACGCATGCTCCGAATATCATGGACAGCGTTTCGCACTAATGTGTCTATTCTGAAAGAGCTAGACATTAAAGTCCGTCTATCCACAATATGCCGGCGACGCATCCTCAGCTACTTTGGCCATATTATCCGGCGCCAGGATGAGGACTTGGAGAAACTTATCGTCTGTGCAAATGTGGACGGCAAACGATCAAGGATCTTCATTACGGTGGTCGGATCAGCTAAAGCCGGATTGCTTCCACGAGTTCGAGGAAGTTGTACGTATGGCTGCCGACCGCAACATTTGGAAACGCCTAACGGACCGCTGGATGAAGAATGGTGATCGCGATCTTTAGTCATGAAGGATCGACCACAGAGAGAGAGAGAATTTGCAATTCTGTAAAACTACTGCTACTAATGTTACTAACATAGCATAAATTTACTGAAACATATTGATTTATTTTTTAAATTAAAGTTTTTCATGAAAAATAAAAACACTGATTTATGGCACCTGTGCCATTCGCGTTCATTTTTCGTTTTGATGCTCTGGCAGTAGCGGTATGAAATTCTCAGCGTATACTATCCATGAATGTAGGTAGTTTTTAAAATAAGTTCTAGAAAAAAAACACAGGCACTTTTTTTTCACTGGAGGCTTTGAAAGTTGGTAGACACAATTCGATTCGTAAAACTTTTGTGAAGAATTATTTTTTTACTCCAATATGATAGGGTTATGACTCGAATCGATATCGTAATTATAAAGACCCACTTATGAACTACTTCTAGAAAAAAAATCATGCAAGCAGGTCCAGTAGTTAAGCTACAGTGAACACTTTTAAACTGAATTCCGGCTTCTAACAAAAATTTCACAAAAATCTCAATAACTTTGGAACTATTGAAAATCGCTGAACATACATGGGGGTTATATCGATAGGTATTGAAGTCCCCCATCGATTGACTTACGATGATCCACCCCTCCTGTTACACCCTGTATATCAGAAATAAAAGAGGTATGACAAATAAACTTAAATATAAACATAACATACCCAGGCACTAGGCAATATTTGTCCCGAGCGGAAATCGAACCCACGACTCTTGGCGGAAGAGACAAGGGCACTATCCAACGCACCAATGATCCAGTCAACTCTTTTAATATCGTGTAACACAGTGATAACAATAAGATTACATAACGTCCAGAACACGGAGCCCGAGGTTGCATACGTTACGTTTCAACTACCCATTTCGCGTCGTCGCAAAAAAAAAACTTTAGCACCATTTCAGCGAACCAATCACTCTAACCATTTTCAAAGTAAGTTGGTCCTTCGAATACACTTAGAAATAATGATAATACACAAGAACAGCCGGAGGAAATTCTGAAACGCTTTAGTGACACAACCTAAGAGGATTGTGACGTGACGAGGGTAGTGACAGTAGTCACCGTTGTGACGTCATTCCCGCAAAATCATAAGCAAAATATTTGCCACTATTTTGTTGAAGCTCCCTAATGGTGGGACAAAGCGACTTAGTAACTTTAATTTGGTGTTCGGTTTCCGACAACTCAAATATAGATGACTAGGATTTCTTTACCTCAAGTTTTGTCTAGTGAAATTTAGTCTCGTGGTCAAACTGTATGAAATAAAATGGTTTCTTTGAGAATAAAATGTTGAAAGTTTGAAACCTCTTTTGTGGAGTATGGAGAAAGCAAGTTCTCTTTTCCGTATCTATAATATGATAGCTATAGGCCCTTAAATTGATCCACGCTTTAAATTAAATACTTTAACGAGGTGAATAAAACTACACGTGTGTTCACTGATAAGATAAGAATTTCAGGTTCAAAGTATCTTTAATTGTATTTTTATATTAAAATTTACGAGTTCGTGCAAATAAAACTTGAAATAAATTCACAAATTTTATTGCCATAGTAAAATTAAAAATGATTTTTTTATTTACTTACCTTTGAGATATTGTTACATAATTCTGGATTATGCACTTTAATCAAACTTACCTCAATAAATAACAAACTTGATACTTAAATAAATAAATAAATATCAGCCAATACCATATACCTACATACATTGTTGGTGTATTGAATTTACTACGGAAAAGCGGACATCTCCTAATACAAGTTAGGTTCAAATCATATAAAGCTCTATGTAAATATCGTACTGAATAAAGATTTATTTATTTATTTATATTTGATCCAATCTCGTAGTAAGTTGCTTGTGTTACGGATGTAAAAACAATGATCCCCCAATCAAATTAAATCACATACTTTCAAAATCTGAAACACAGTACCCTAAAGACCAAGGAAAAGATAGGAAAAAGACACCATCCCTGTAGTTTCCCTACAGTTAACAGGCCCAAGTTACTAATCACACGCATTACGTGCCATTGAGCGATGCATCAGTCACGGTTCCTTTGTCAGCTACTTAGTCGGCAGCGATTAATTTGCTCATTACCTGACGCTTCAGTTCATTAAACAGATAACTTGTTAGTTCATCCGCCCTTCGAACAGTATAATAGACGCAGCGTGGCTGATTGAATTCAGTTAGTACTTCGATAATATCAATTGTCGAGTAACCGTTTAGGTGTAAAAGGCGATTGATTCGATGATTTTTGGATTGACGGAGTTTTCTCGATTTTGTTAGAATAAGTATGAATGCTGACTTAAGAAATATGGACTGAGTAGAATTCACCAGAAAATGCTTACACGTTTAATTTCTTCAATGTAGGTATCAATTGCTTGCGGTCGCATGACCGGTTTCTTTTTTATTTTCAAGACCCGCTCCACCCTCTACTAAAAGCTCAAAACACTTTTCTTTATATTTAGAGTAACTAAACTGCTTAGCCAAAATGAAATTATATTTAGTTTTGAACTTTAAAACGGCTGTCTTATTCTATATACAGTTTTAAATAGAGTCCATGCCTCATTGTCATTCAACATAATCCTTTACGTGATTTATATATAAACCACATTTCACAATAATTACGCCAATAAAATTGAAGTGTCTGTTTGTTGTTTTAAAATAAAGACTTCTTACTAAATAGGTATGAATCTATGTTGGTACCCAATGGTACCAATAACAGAATTACAAATATTTGAGTCTGTCTGGGTGTTTATTCTCGCAAATCTCTGAAACGGCTGGACCAATTATGACGGGACTTTCAAGAATGAAATGTTAATTTAACAAGGTATATTATAGGCTATTTAAAAATCATTTCCACGCAGATGAAGTCGCTGGCACAGCTAGTCAATAATAAAGCAATATGTACAAAAATGCCTTCACTTAACAGATGTGTTTGCGGACTTCATTGGGGTAGATTTACGAGACCGGTTTACCGCGAGCGTTTGTCTAGTGATTTGTCTAAAAAGTTTCCTAATAATGAGCAAGAGACGAGGCAACTTTATCGTTCTCGTTTGGTGAATGCGTCGTGTGGTGAATGTTTGTTACAGCCAGGCGTGTAATGTCTACGTTTATGTACAATTGTCACTTGTTTTTTTGGTCGTTTTTTGTTCCAGTACCTACCTATTTAATGGGTTGTGTTCTAGTACTTAAATACATAATGATAATAATGAGCCTATATAAGTCCTCACTGCTGAGACACAGGCCTACCCTAAATTAGGGCGATAAGGCCGTATTCAACCACCCTGGCCAAGTGTCGGTTGCTTGAATACACAATCTAAGGATTTCTTCGTAGGTGTGCACAGTGCAGGTTTCCTCACAATATTTTCTTCACCGTTACTGTGTCAATAATCGTACATACGATTATCGTACATAAGTTTTCTTATTTGAAAAATACAGTGGTACGTGGCGGGGTTTAAACTGGCGACTTCTCGCATGGCAAGCAACGACCTTAACCACTCGGCCATGGGCTTTTTGACTTAATAATACGACCTTTTAATAATATTACGATTTGTACGATTGCTTTTACCTTCTAGCTTACTATCTGATGAGCTAAATATTTTTTTTTAATTACCATCACATTCGTCTACGAAATACACAGTCTTTGATCGCGAAAATATTTCTTCGTAAAACGGAAATCGGTAAATAAAGTACTCTTTGTCTAGTATCTTGAAACATCGCAATTTATTTACAACTAGCTGTGCCCGCGACTTCGTTCGCGTAGACTACAGGATTTAAATACAAATTTTCTTAGATATTGGCAATTGAATTCACAATTAATAATCAAAAATATGTGAACAAAATTGTCAACATCTTAAATATACTATTATTACAATAAAAAGTTAATACACATTTTTTTTACTATCATAAATGTGAATCAATCTGAAACGATAACGATTGTATTGTATTCGTAATAAAACAATGAGATAATCACGCGCAATAAAATATAACTTATGAATTACTTTTTGTATTTGAAACAATATTGCGAAATAATAGAGCATAGTGACATCTCTTTAACTAACCAAGAACTAAACACTCATCACATCATATCTAATCTGACAGCATTTGACATGACTTGCCAGCTAAAAACGTGATAGTTGGGGAGCCCAACGGGAGTTTTTGGAGTATTGCTCAGACTCAGACTCTGTCTTGTAAGATTTTTAAATGGGAGACTCCTTGCACCCTTTCATGTACCTCTGCCGTGTATGTACAATTCATACGGGAGGGAAAGGGTGCGTGATCTTAAATAGGATAGCTGCTTATGCTAATTACAAAGACACTGTTAAAAGAACTGGGCAGGATTATGAAGAACTAATAATCTCTGATGGTTTCCATGGGGCGATGACCGTAGAATCGCGACTATAACAACAATTACTAAAACCTTTGACACAACAAAGATCCAAGGGGCACTTGACCAGTTTTCTAATGATCTATGTGATTTTATTTGTAACGATCTTTATTTACTATAACTTTCTTTAATTTTATAATGTCCAACATTTTTACGCGAATGTTTATAAATTTCCCTTTATTTGCTTAGAATAGCGATATCCCTTTACGTATATAAACATTCAGATAATATCGAATCTATAAATTGGAACAACACAACCCACCAATGTAAGCCAGCAAGCAAATATTGGATAACAGACCACCTCCATACCGAAAACCAGGTAATAGATAAATGTAGCGAATTCAATAAACCTTTGAACCTGGCTTGGCACGCTCCAAGAAATCTTCAGGTCACTATGATATTCTTAGGAAACAAAAGGAATTGGTGTAGAGGATATGCGACTGATAAACTTTCGCTTTGCAGATGACATTTTCCTAGTCGAAATACGTATACATCGACAGAACTTGAGTTGATGCTCG
This sequence comes from Maruca vitrata, assembly GCA_039566165.1. NCBI lineage: Eukaryota > Metazoa > Arthropoda > Insecta > Lepidoptera > Crambidae > Maruca > Maruca vitrata. The sequence continues at coordinate 10,893,877 of CM076917.1, read as the reverse complement.
AACAACTGAGCGCAGAAAGCGTTGACGTTAGAATGACGATGAATAGATCCAAAACCAAGGTCATGACTAACAGCACCACTGATATGGTGGATTGCAGTCAACAGGCAGGTGAAGCAATATGTAGAGGAGCATACTTGGGCTAGGCAGTCTCCTTCGAAAACAGGCAGGACAAAGAAATAATCCGTAGAGCAGACAACGCCTGGAAAAGCTTCTGATCCATGAATGGGTATATGAAGGGTGATCTTCTTATATCACTGAACCTATCCCAACACATGGGGCACAATCTTGGTCCCCCGCCAAAAATCAGAAGTCCAAACTCAAGGTTTTTCAAAAAGCTATGAAGCGGAGTATCATAGGTATTATGTTAAAAGAAAAAATAAAATATACCACCATCCACTCCCGTACTGGTATTGTTGTTGGTCAAAACTGATGTAGCAATGGTCAGGGAATGTGATGTGAAATGTGCGAGGATAAAGAACAATAGATGGACCAGAATTGTTACAAATCGCGTGCCTGAAGACTATTTTCGCCGAAGAAGACCTAAGAAAAGGTGGTATGACGATCTGGTCCATGTATCAAAGAACTGGCAAGTCCTAGCATTGGACAGAGAGCAGTAGATGAGTTTGAAGGATACTTTGCCCAGCAGTGAGGTGATACAGGTAAAGAAAAAAAATTACAGTTTATTATACAGCAGGACTTTGATATCAACTTGAACCTCCTGCATAAAAATGTAACGCGCTGAAGTATCTCAAAATTTTGAACAGACACAAAGATTAATTATAACTTTGTGGTCCAAATTGGTACAATGTCACTTTTTAGGGATTATTTAACATGCACTTTGAATGCGTGACACGGTCAAATAACTTTTTTCTTTCAACAGCTTGTTACCAGGTAGCCCCCTGTATTAATCGATGTCCCCCCACTTATAAAGAAAGTGTAATAAACTTTTTTCTTATTTAGCGTAATCTTTCTATTCCGATTCCATGTCGTTCTAGTAACTGCAAATCTAGCCATTTACCTCCCCTACTACGACGTTTTGCTCAATAAAGTAGTCCGTATAGTCCTAGTCAGAAGGTTTATTTTGGTCGATATACTTTTACCATTTTTGTACGTGATCTAATAAAGTTAGATTTTTAACGATCCTACAGGAATTTCTGTGACTAAAAGTATTTAAGATCTTGACCGGGGATGTATGGTACCACCATGCAAAATTTCATTTAAATCGGTGTAATAGTTTCAGAGATCAGTCATTTATTTTGGTTTTTTGAATATCCCACGGGATCCAGTTAACTGTCAGTGATTTAAAGTATCCTATGCATTTTTCCGGAATTTAAAGTACCTTCGTGTAAACTTTCATTTAAATTGGTTCAGCCGTTTAGGAGGTCAGTCGAAACAAACAAACAAACAGACAGAGACACAATTTTTTTTAAGTATGAGGATGTGTTCTACTACCCTCAAAACATATCCCTGACTTGTTTTTTTTGCGTTTTTCAAAAAAGTACAAGAATTTTTACCTCTACGTTTTTATTATAGTATAGATAGATAACATAGAGGAGGACGTATTAAATACCTTTCATACCAATATGTGATAAAACGATATTTTGTACGCTAAATGTGGAAGATAATGTATGGTGCTGAGAATTTAAAATCCTGAAAGAGAATAATATGTTGCCCCGGAAACTTAACACGATCGACGCCGCGGGAAAAAGCTAGTACAAAATAAAGTCCAATGAAATTCAAGGCAATTCCCGGCAATGGCCCCTAATCGGCCCATATCTTAAAATAATAACCCATTTGATAAGCACTAATCAGATACTAACGATTTCTTTGTCCAAGGCCCCGAGATATAATTTGATTTATATTTTCATTTCCGACAGTTCATTTATTTAATGGAAACAAAAATTATGTTGTATAGCCATTGTGGTATATAGTTAATAGTAGGCGGAATGTATTGCCGCCTACTATACTCGTAGGCCGTATCTGATTCTAGCACGCGCTATTTGAATCAACCACCAGGCTACGGGTGCATTGCCCATTGTTAAATAAGAACGCTTTTGTTTTAAATCAAATGTGTTTTTGTTTCTGTCAAGAATGAATAAATGAGCGAGGAAACCTTGCTTGACATCGTTTAGGTTTGCTCGTTTTAACCAATTTGTATGCTGATTTTGTATTTGATTTTGAAAGGAATTGGTAACGGCTGGTATCAATAAAATTAACCAAAATCTATATTAATTTTATAAGGAGATCGTTTTTTGAATGTGGAATATAAATGCTGATTCAATTTTTTTAAATATATATTGCATGCATTTTCTTAGTGGTATAAGACTAAACGCGTTGTGACAAAGCATGCTGAACTATGTTTGTTTATGTATACTAACAATTTATGTACCATGTTTTATGCAAAATAAACCTCTATTATATTGTATTCTCTATTCTATTTTAAATAATAATACTATGATGTAAACTAATAGTGGTAAAAGACTAAGTATATAGATTTGCAGCATTCAACAAACGATCTTGGCAGCATTTGCAGATACAGAATAAGTAGGCTAAAACTATCCTTTACTTCGAAGCCGAAAAAACATAATTGGATTATCTTATATAAGCCAACCAAGCATATCAATTTACAGCTGTTATGATAGCATTGAAACACCTATTGCTAGATGTAATTTTTCAAAATTACTTGTACCTTCTTACGTTATGATCCAATTTAATTACTCGTGAAATCTAAAAGGGCGATTAACTTTGAATTGGGGCAGTAAATTAAATTTCTCATTGCAAGTTCCACTACATAACCCAATTGGCCCTAATATTTCAAATGTTTAAATTATACCGGGCTAATGTTGAAAATAATTTAGCAATTCACAATACCCTTGCGTGACTTGGCCATGTGATAATTTGCTTCGATAGAGGAGTTTCATTTAGGTAATAATAGATGGCGTTGTTTTGAAGGAATCATTAATTTGTCGGTGCATTAACGGAGTGCCGTGATCGATAGTTGCTCGCGAGTTTGATGAATGGCTTTTGGACTAACACGACATTAGCTCAGTTTCATTACGTGCTTACCCGGTATAAACTATAACGGAGGTCCGTTAAAACGATGTTAAAGTTCATTGACATACGTATGACATTTTACCACATTTTGATCCCGCCTGCGATGCATTTTTATCTCACTGCTGTGCAAAGATCTCGCCTTATTTATAACATCTGCATAAGTTACACGATCTTCTTATTAGTGCCCTATTAGATCATAATAATAGGTAAAAATAATAATAGTACAAGTACCTTAATAGGTCCTGTTTTACAATGCTTTGTTAAATACTTAACCTATTGTTAAGTCAATTAACGGGCTGTTAAAGTTTTCGAGTGTCCCACCACGAGTTAACGCGTGTTTATTTGTCATAACGAGCCGTTAAGTTTAATCACCAGAGCGGAGGTCCGTTAGTCCTTAACCGACAATTAAAATCAAGATGGACGCTTTGATGGTCGCGGCATCCAGACGCGACGTTTGACATTGGTCGCGTCGCGTAGCAACACTTGACTTATTATACGACTAGATAAAATATTACCGAACTCCGTCTAAATAACATATCACAAATAAGCATATCAATTCGCTTGCTTTTAAGATAAGAGTGAGTTACGTACTTGTCATTCAGTTAAATGTTCAGTTTAATAACGGCTTGTTAATTGTTTTTCCTGGAACATTTAATGATATAACAGCCTGTTAATTTTTAACAACTTATTAGTAAATGACTAATTAAGATTTAAAAAACATAGTTTGGTAAAATTGGACCTTATAATGGATAATCCAAAATTTACTGTCAATGGGTAAAAGAGGTGGTCTGAAGCTATAACACGTAGACCCCATTGCAATAGTCGTACAAAACTACTACTTTGACCTTTTTTTTATAATAGGCTAACAATATGACCTCACTCCACCTGATGGTAAGCGTTAGTGAGATCCACATATAAGGTCGACAGGCACAATAGACCATATTGAGTCTAAGCCTGAAGGCCTGCTTTAAATGCCATTTCACACCCCATCTGAAGGGCCTGGGATTTTATGGGTAACGTAAAATATGAGCTAGAAGAGCATTTCTTATGCCTTAATGACACGGGCCTGAAGAGAGGTTGGTCCAATTGGCCTGCATCGTATGTGGATGGCAACGCTGTCCAGCACGTGTCGTTCGGGAGTGGAAAGGGGAGGGAGGGACTAATGTATAACTGTACTTTTAACTGAAAGTAAAACCTTTACACTAAGGAAAAATTAAACGTCGCCATGAAAATTCTCACAAATATATCACTTAGGAGCCAAACGTAACAGGCTCCTGTGAATTCCCATCATAACACCACAGCCCATGTTCGGAACAAAATTGAATTAAGATACGATCAAAATACGTTTTAAATAGTCGAGCCATTACTGAGTGGCTTGATGGAAAAGTAGCCAAGGTCCACGGCCCAAGAGTCATGAGTTCGATTACCACTCGGGGGAAAACATTTATTTTATTAATTTCACAAATAACTTACACTTATCCACTGTTGTTTCTACTTTCCGTAAAACGAATGCTTAAGCTACTTACGACGGGTTCCATGTATGTAATGTTGTGTAATATTTATTTCGTTAGTTTCATATGTTTCGAAATTGAATAAAGATAGTACGACCAAGACATTTAAATAGTTGAGCCATTAAGGGGCCACGGGACGGGCAACGATGCACTATGCTCATGCAAATGGACACAGAATTTACTGCCATAAATTATTTGTGCAAGTCCATTCGCGTTATCGTAGGCAAGTACAATTAAAACTTATTATGTCAAACGTAACTGCCTCATATAACACTTTTTATGAGAGGAGCTTTTTTAAAATCTTTATTAAAGTCGTAAATTGTGATCGCGTCGCCTTACGTCTCATCGTTCTATTCGTTTTGTATTAGCAATTTATGGGTGGAGTGATTTAGCTGATGGTTTTACGGGATTTTGGTGGGGTGTAATATTTTCTACTAAATTAACATTTTTCTTGAGTCGTTTCTTTCCTCTGTATTTATAACCACAAATACCGTTTTGTTTATGAGTTAAAAAAAACTGCCCAACCTTATCGGTTCAGCCATACATTTAAAATTCTCACTTGAAGCTTAAGTTGTAGTTATAAAATTAATATTTGCTCGATCAAGCGTTAAATTCTAGTAGTTAAAAGAACACATTATTGGATATATTGTTTTTCTTTAATTTTTCTCCTTTTCATTATTTTTTCTCTCTATGAAACCTAAATTATAAGGACCTTAATGAATCATCATTTTCATCATACGTCTTCTATAACAGTGGCATATTTTTGGTAAAGATCTTTTTTTTATACAAGATGACCTCACTCCACCTGACGGTAGTGAGATCCAAATATGATCAAGTATATTTCAGTAGACCATAGGTTTTAGCAGAATTATAAAATACCTATACCCCTTGGAGACTCAAGAGATCCGATCAACAGCTGTGTCGCGTAATCGTACATTTTCATTATTTATTTTTGCCTTGTATCTTCCTCCTGATACAAAACGTTGATTCAAATATTTGTGGAGACCTCCAAAAAATTTTGCTCTTCATTAAATAGCAGCCAACACCCGAGAGCACTGTAAATATTGACTAAGCTAAAGTCGGTGCAAATTTTGTTTCTTTCTATGCTTGAATAATATCGAAGAGACACTTAATAAATCCAGAAATAATGTTGTTTTACCACTCATTTTTGAGACAAAAGGAATAATTACTTATTTCCGTCAAATTATTTACTAATGCATTAAACCATAATACTGGTTATAAATTATAATGCTGACTATTTAAATTATGTGATGTTCTGTGTAATTTTACCACCCGTTTCGGAGATTAGCGGGAACACACAGACAGAAAGACAAAAAAAAATATTAGTGTTTTTGTTCAATAACAAAAACACTATAATTTTTTTTTGTTTTGGGTACCAATGTACCCAATATAAATTCATACCCATTTAGTAAAAAGTCTTACTACAAACAGACACTTTAATTTTATGTTAGTGAAATAAATTTAAAGATAAAATGTTTTTTCAGCGTAACTTACTGCTCAGGTACTCTGATGCCCTTAGGACATTCCAAGCGGGTTTTCATGTACATGGTTACAGTAGTTAAAAGGATGCCAATAATTCGGACTTCACCCTAGAGGCATTTGTCCTATCCATCCATTGTCGAACGGTTCAATCAGTACCAGCTAGTTAAGTGATTGATTTTTAAAAGCCGTGCCTCAACCTAGCTGGCACCATTTGCTTCTTATATTCAGCATGTAGCCCCAACGTATTTTACAAGTCCACTGATATACGTCTTGAACAATTGCTAGATGTTTTATTAGTTTGGTCGAAATGGTAGACAGGTAAATTGCAACCAGTCAGTTTAAATCGCCTAAAAAAATTTCACCTCTTTAAATTTATTTAAACATTACAATATATGTACCATGCACATTAACGTTATAACGTTATTTTTACTAATCACCGAAAAAAATATTCTTGGTCTGTCGTTAAAACACCTGTACGCGTGAAAAATTCTGTTATGTGTTTTTCTTCAAGAAATTACGTAATTCCAGCCCGGAGTCAAAACGTGAGCGGTAATAGAATACCTTAAAAAACCCGTCGATTTTTTACCACTATGTCCTTATTGTAATGAATAGAGAACTATACCAGTATTTTCGAGCACACGAATGCGCTAAATTTCATTTTCCTCAGAAATAGGCGAATAAAAAAATACAAACATTACAAACATTTTTCTCACACACCGTGTCATGAAACAAACACTGATATTTTCGAAATAGACTCTTTGACACTACCAAATGCGTCTACCATCATTCCTGTAAGAAAGAAATAACTGTGGGCAGAAAGCGTACTTTAACGTAGATAATATAATATATTTAAACTAATAACAAAAGTGAGTTAAATCCGTTTTATTTCAAAAGTGTACTTTAAATATCTCCTAAGTACAATCAACTACAAAAGTGGGTCGTATCCAGCGCTCCACTATCCGTAACCGAGACCTCGATGTCGTGAACATTGTTCTCATTCTAATATACGATCATTTTGTGCGCGTGTTACACTAATCTTCATAAATTACATTTTGATTAAACTGTTGTGGCTCTTTTGAAATATTTTCACACAAGCCCGTTTCGGGTCAATTTTCTATGTCACTTTCAGATTTTAAGGGCAACGATTATATTGTAGAGAACTTGGAATCCATAAGTTAATTACTGTTATTTTTGGACTATTACATTTTTACGGAACTGGGTTATGTAAATTAGTCAACTAAACTTCTTGACTTGATTCAACACTGGTTATTTGTTTGTTGTTTGTCTACACTTTAATAATAAATATAATAATACGGAATAGAAATTTTTATTAGGACTTTTAACTTTTATATTCTGATACAAATTACCCACTTGTCTGTACCCTGACACAGAACTAACACCATGACAAAAACCTTAGTCCTGGATAGGGATCGACCCACAACCCTTAGCGCATAAGATAGGAGCCAAACGCTACATAGCCAATAAGTGTGGACAGACAAAATCGTTATCATTCATGATCCTTAAAAGTTGCAACTTCATACATCGTTATTCGTCTATCCTTATCTCGCAGGGTCAGTATTACGGATGTTACATCGTAGCTTTATACATCAATCATAATAAAATTACTGTCGCCCCGTATTTCTTGGACCGGAGAAGTTCACGACGCCATTGGTACCATAAAATACTCTTTTACAGAACGTGACGCGAGTATTCAGTGCCATTTTATGTCTCTTTCTTTGGCCATATATCTAAGGGAAACAATAAACGCAGTAAGCTTTTTGTCTGATTTACTTTTTTCTATTATGGGACACCTTAAGACGTATTAGTGCGAGCCGTAAAGTATTAATAATATAGAGTTTGTTTTTTTTTTATTTGAGACATTCGATTGAGTGTTGTGGCAAAGTAGAACTTTACTATTCAAACTCTCTTTTGTTTCTTACGTTTCTTTTCGTTCCGTATTTGTATTTTATAAGATTTATGAAAAGTAAAAAGACATAGTGGAATAAAAGCCTACAGGATATATGACTTGAGTAAATTGAAATAAATAGGTTTGCTTATCCTACGGCTATCGGGATATGGAAAGAGCTATGCTCGGTGTTTCTCTGCGGGGTCAAATCAGAAATGAGGCGATCCGTCAGAGAACCAAAGTCATCGACATAGCCCATCGCATTATCAAGTTTAAGTGGCAGTGGGCTGGCCACATTAGCCGTAGAACCGACAACCGATGCGGTAGACGAGTTCTGGAGTGGATACCGCGTCTCGGCAAACGGAGTGTAGGACGTCCGCAGACCAGGTGGTGTGACGATCTGCGCAGGACGGCTGGTAGGAGCTGTATGCGAGTGGCCGAGGATAGAGAGAAGTGGCGTACATTTAGAGAGGCCTATGTCCAGCAGTTGACAGAAATGGGCTGATGATGATGATGATGATGAAGGCTATAATTCAGTAAACTAATTACAAATTAGTATTATCGTTACAATCGTTTCCAAGAAATCTAATTTCAAAGATTGACTAAGATTATTGAGGTCTCATAACAATTATTATATGTGACAAAATAGGCTCCCGAGCGGGATAACCGTTGTCGTTGAGTGTTGCATAAAATATCCATTACAGGCAAACAAAGGCACTTTGCGATATCGAATTCATTCTCACGGGATAAACGAAACCAATTCAATTTGTTGTATGTTTTTATGTTGAGTTTGTAAAAATCTAATTCCTTCCAGTGCTACCCGAATTATATTCCGACCTTTAGGTACTCGTAGAGACTGGTTGCAGACAGAAACATTTGGTACATTTGTTTTCTAAGTTGTGACAACGTATAGTATGAAAATTATGGCGGCAGAAACGTGCAAGAATATCTAAAACACATATACACAAAATATTTATTCATGTAGAAACTGTTACGCTGCATATGTAGCGGCTTGCTTGCTTGTATTATTGAAGATTTTTAAAACACATAATTAGAACAGCTAAAAGTTTAAGTCATGACGGCCTGCCTTAAAATCTCCGGTAGCTAAAACCTCGCCCAGGACAATCTAACACGCATCATCAGTGAAGCTTGAATACGAAATATCCATTCGTTTCTCGGATCGGAAGAATGATATGGTTCTACCGATTTTATTCCACATTCTTTTAGTGTGACGTATAGTCCCTACACAGAAGATTCGTCCCGATAAGCATAGCCTGCAACTTTCCCATCGGCATAGCCACACATAAAGCTCAATCTAGTAAATCTGTCTGAAGACGATACGCCTTGAAAGGGTAAACTGCAGGGCCATAACTTTGTGTTCTGATATCTCCCGGGATAGCTACAGTGGAATAAATTACATTGCTGTCTTTCGATTTAGAATGATAAACGTTTCAAAGTTCTTGCAGAGGTTGGGTAGTGATAACGCCATTCCAATTTCCAAGTAAATCTCAATAGGACTTGAACTGTGACAAACCTAAATGGAATAATACACTGAAGTAAGTTATTTTGGGATTAGCAAAATTTCAGCTTGTAATGGCTTTTATCCTTTCTTGATTGATCTTAGTGGTCTGACGCAATATCATTGTATCTAGTTATGTACTTTTTGTGAATAAAAACCCCTTTTTTTCATTCAACAAGCACGAAAACTAACATATGGCCCAGCAATATTGTAACAACAGAAATATAGGTACGCTATATCCACAAATTGTTTTTTCGGATCAATCGCGAAATAGGAACACCACGATATATCGCAGTTCACGTTAGAAAAAATCAGTCAGCAAAAACAATTTGCTGTTGCGTAAATACAAACTGTACAACAAAATCTATAGCGCGTATATTTTCAGTCCGATAATTTTTTTATTGGTTTGCAAATTATGCTAGTAAAGTGATTGTTGATTAAAAATAATATCCCCTTGTGACCACGTCAAGTGTCAAATAATTATGTATGATATCTTATGAGAACTCTTTCCATAAATGTATTTAGTTTTACTTTTAAATAATACTAGTCCAAAAAAACCCACGTAATTGTCTTGTGGCGAAAATAATAATGAAGCAAAATAGTGTAACTTTTACTTTTATGAAGAGAAATAAAACCCGCCACGAGTATTTTTTACCTACAATTTGATTGCAGATAACAGAAATGTTTATTAAATACAGGGGTTTCTACAATAAGAAAATAGTGATTTGACATTTCATTTTTATTTGAAATACTGATGTCGTTTTTGCAGTAAAGTGAGATAAGTATTTTTAGAATAGCGAGGTTTTAAAATGACCATTGTCTTTGCCTATTAATAGAGACAGTACTTGCAAGAGCAATCATGATAAAATGTGTTAAAAATGGGGAAGCCAATAATATAAAAAAAGTTAGGTACCTACCTGAACTTTATGCTAACACCCTCCATCAGTAGGCTATTACAACATGATTAGCTAGAACACTGGCAATGCAGTTTAAAAGTCTAATTGAAGAAGAAGGAACTATCAAACGTCTTTTATACTAACAAGATACAAGTATCCAAATTGTCCAACGCAACAACACATCGCCGTGAGAGCTCAAAACTTTTTCTAGACACCCGAATACCAGCTACATCCATTAACAGGAACCCTCTCCGGACGATAAATCTCGAAGTTTCCGCACACTGGCCGCCGGAAACGGGACTTGTTAAAATCTTGTAGATTGCGATACAGCCCGCAGTTTGGACAACATCAAATTGTTTCTACATAGAAGACGGCGACATGCCCCAGCTGGCCGTTGACAACGGTCGAGGGTGACACTGTAATCTATTACTCTGGATCCCCACTGCGTTTCTACACTGGGTTTATAATACACTGGGAGCTATGCGAGCAAGTTTGGTCGGGATTCATTCAAATTGGCACTTACCCTCACTGTAGCTTATTACGACAAATATAATAATGAATTTGAAATCCCATAAAAAACAATACTTGTCAAAAAAACCTAGTCCCTCAACTCCTTGTTCTACCGTAAATAGTTGTGACGTCCATTATACCAAGTCGGTTATTAAGTCCATGTCAGAGGCCTACGGGCAGCTTAAAAACTGTGACACCAGGTTGTTCATCAACCATACGATAAGAAGAAGAGTCCCTTTAAAAAAATGATCGATTTCAATAAATAGATCGACTCGGCAGTTGCATTTTAGCATTTTATATTTCACACTTAAATATACATTCTTATTAAATTTTTCAGTGCGATTGCCTGATCAATATATTTATTTCAAAAGGTATTTTTTTTAAGGAGACTGATCTTAAGAAATCTTAAGAAATTCTAAGGTTGTGTGAAGTTTACCAACCAGCACTTGCTCAGCGTGGTTGACAAAGTCTCATAAATTATGGTAAGCATGATCTCTTTAGTACTTTAGTTTGGGACCTGAAGATTATTGTTTAGATATAAAATTATTTAAATATGAACAAATTACAGCCCTAAACGCGTACGCGTTAGTATTATTATCAATCCATGAACAAATGATATTAAATATTTATAACACTGTCATGATTTTTCTTTTATTGAACCATGTACACGAAGTCATACAACTGAATTTTTACTATAAAAAGGTGGGATTGTTTCCATTCAGTGTCACTTGATTGGTCAATTAGCAACGATGATCAAACTGTTCCTGTTCTTAGGCCTTGTGGCCAACTGCCTTCATGTCATCTCAAGCAGAAGTAAGTTTGATATGATTATTCTTTCGAGTAGATTTTACAATAGATATGAAATTTTAGTGCTTGTTTTCCTAACTTTGTAGCAAAATATATTCGTGAATTTTTTTTTATTTAAATTTATAAATACTAGTTTTACAAAAGGGATAAACGAAACGCAAACGCACGCTCGAACCGTTTTATTACTTGGGGCGAAGGTAAAACTTCTTTTTTCTTTAATCATTAATTTCATGCGGCAAGTAGTACCTGATTAATTACATCACATCACTTAAAAGAACTATTAGCTTCTCACGCCCTCGAAAAGGATATTTATTTTTGACAAATTAAACCTTCTTCTTCTTCTTCTTCTTGTCGTATGGTTGGCATGGCTTCAAACACCGTTGAAGAATCTCTCAGGTGTGCTGGTTTCCTCACGATGTTTTCCCTTGCCGTTAAAGCGTCGAATGATGGTACATATGAATTTCAAATTTGAAAAACACATTGGTACCTGGCGGGGTTTGAACTGGCGACCTCTCGCATGGCAAGCAACGACCTTAACCACTCGGCCATCGACGCTTTTTACAAAAATTAAACAAACAACGACACATTAAATACAAAATGTTAATTTTTTTCACGAAATAACTAGCATGATTTGATAGTACTACTGAAGGATATTCGTTCTGCTACGGAAAAACAACCACTAAAATTTCACTGTGTATTAGTACCTAAATAACATATTTTTTTTCCTCAGTCAAATCTTGTAACGTTCCTATTAACAGTATAAAAACGCATTGTATTACTCAACCCACACATGGAAGCTTTTGTTATCGAACTTGAGCCTTTACATCAAAATTATTATAAAACTTTACAAATCTCTTTCGTTGCAACATTGGATAGACACGATTGCTGAGAATATCTATGACGATAATTTATTGCATATGTTTGACTTTCCAGGTTATGCCAACGTAGTAGCAAACTCCATAGCTTTGGCCATAGGTGGCCCAAATGGCGATACAAATTCGCGAGCGGACGCTATCGGTTTTAACACAGGTGCGGGGAGCGTACAGTCTAAAGCCGATTCACTGGCTTTTGGCAATAATGCAGCTGCAAATTCGAATTCCGTTGGTATTAACACAGGTGCGGGGGGCGTACAGTCTAACGCCGGTTCACTGGCTGTTGGTAAAAATGCAAACGCAGAATCGGATTCCATAGCCGCAGGGAATGGAGGATCTGTACAAGCCAACTCAGTGGCTGTTGCTGAAGGATCTGGTAAGTATCAATGTTTATACGTTTACTCAATTCTAACATGCTTACTAAAACATAAGAGCTAAATAAATTTGGTCTGTCTGTCAGTCTAAACTGAATGAAATGAAATTTGGGATACTCTTAGTTTGATTTTTCAATTATTAAAACTAATGAACGTAAAAAAACGGTTTTTCAGGTGGGAGACATTTTGTCGACCGGTTGCTGTTACCACCATACAGTTGTGTAAAACCCGCCAAGTGACTCTGACCTCTCTTGGTCAGGTCGCGTTCCGGGATCAGCACTGTACGAACCGGAGCCAGGGGGGACCATTGTTGCGGCAAGCGCCGGACCAGTGGAGTCTTAGCGGTGGTATTGTGCGGGCGGTGCGGGTCAGCCCGGCGGCCCGGGAGACCCGTAGACACGGGGGCCCTTCCGTCCAGCGGACTGGCCAACTCCGACCCGCACAGCTCAATACCAATGCGAGACTCCACGCTTTGTCTCGTTGTTGCCGCAGCAGTGGTCTCCTTTTTCACGGCTTTCAGGGTGAGTGCGACAGGCTCAATATGGTCTATTGTGCCTGTCGACCTCATATTTGGATCTCACTACCGCTTACCATCAGGTGGAGTGAGGTCATCTTGTTAGCCTCTTTATAAAAAAAAAAAAAAAAACAAAAAAAGAACATAAATATTAGTCTTTATGGGTTTACACGCGTTATTAGGTCCTAATAATATAGTTAATAATGAAACGCGAATGTCTAAAATCGTTCAAAAAAAGAACATGTACATGCTAAGTTTTATACTTCTCAATAAGGTTTTTAAAATATATTTTATTTAAAATAGTTGCGTGGGAAAATTATCACCGATCGAACTATCGTAGAGTTGACAGAGCAGTAGATCAATTATAACTATAGTAAATGCTGAAAATCTGTCTACGGTCCACTATCAAAAAAATTACCTATTTGTTTAAAAAACCCATGATGAAGTCAAAAGACATCGAGCTAAAAATGCCGTGGCCCTTACTTGAACTACACACATAACACTTAAACTCTCATTTCATTACAGGGGGTTGTGAAGACACAACGACCAAAAAGGAAGAAACCACCACTGAAGCGCCCACAACGACGAAAGCAACCACCACTAAAGCGGCTACAACGACAAAAGCAACCACCACTAAAGCGCCAACAACGACAAAAGCAACCACCACTAAAGCGGCTACAACGACCGAAGAAACTACCACTGAGGAAGAAGAAACCACCACTGAGGCGGAAGAAACTACCACTGAAGAGGAAGAAACTACGACCGAAGAGGAGGAAGAGACCACCACTGAAGTGGAGGAAGAAACCACCACTGAAGAGGAGGAAGAGACCACCACTGAAGAGGAGGAAGAGACCACCACTGAAGAGGAGGAAGAGACCACCACTGAAGAGGAGGAAGAGATCACCACTGAAGAGGAGGAAGAAACAACGACCGAAGAGGAGGAAGAGACCACCACTGAAGAGGAGGAAGAAACAACGACCGAAGAGGAGGAAGAAACCACCACTGAAGAAGAGGAAGAGACCACTACTGAAGAGGAGGAAGAGACCACCACTGAAGAGGAGGAAGAAACAACGACCGAAGAGGAGGAAGAGACCACCACTGAAGAGGAGGAAGAAACAACGACCGAAGAGGAGGAAGAGACAACGACCGAAGAGGAGGAAGAGACCACCACTGAAGAGGAGGAAGAAACAACGACCGAAGAGGAGGAAGAAACAACGACCGAAGAGGAGGAAGAAACAACGACCGAAGAGGAGGAAGAGACAACGACCGAAGAGGAGGAAGAGACCACCACTGAAGAGGAGGAAGAGACCACCACTGAAGAAGAGGAAGAAACCACCACTGAAGAGGAGGAAGAGACCACCACTGAAGAGGAGGAAGAAACAACGACCGAAGAGGAGGAAGAAACAACGACCGAAGAGGAGGAAGAGACAACGACCGAAGAGGAGGAAGAGACCACCACTGAAGAGGAGGAAGAAACAACGACCGAAGAGGAGGAAGAAAAAACGACCGAAGAGGAGGAAGAGACCACCACTGAAGAGGAGGAAGAAACAACGACCGAAGAGGAGGAAGAGACCACCACTGAAGAGGAGGAAGAAACAACGACCGAAGAGGAGGAAGAAACAACGACCGAAGAGGAGGAAGAAACAACGACTGAAGAGGAGGAAGAGACCACCACTGAAGAGGAGGAAGAAACAACGACCGAAGAGGAGGAAGAGACCACCACTGAAGAGGAGGAAGAGACCACCACTGAAGAGGAGGAAGAAACAACGACCGAAGAGGAGGAAGAAACAACGACCGAAGAGGAGGAAGAAACAACGACCGAAGAGGAGGAAGAAACAACGACCGAAGAGGAGGAAGAGACCACCACTGAAGAGGAGGAAGAAACAACGACCGAAGAGGAGGAAGAAACAACGACCGAAGAGGAGGAAGAAACAACGACCGAAGAGGAGGAAGAAACCACCACTGAAGAGGAGGAAGAGACCACCACTGAAGAGGAGGAAGAAACAACGACCGAAGAGGAGGAAGAAACAACGACCGAAGAGGAGGAAGAGACCACCACTGAAGAGGAGGAAGAAACAACGACCGAAGAGGAGGAAGAGACCACCACTGAAGAGGAGGAAGAAACAACGACCGAAGAGGAGGAAGAAACCACCACTGAAGAGGAGGAAGAGACCACCACTGAAGAGGAGGAAGAGACCACCACTGAAGAGGAGGAAGAGACCACCACTGAAGAGGAGGAAGAAACAACGACCGAAGAGGAGGAAGAAACAACGACCGAAGAGGAGGAAGAGACCACCACTGAAGAGGAGGAAGAAACAACGACCGAAGAGGAGGAAGAAACAACGACCGAAGAGGAGGAAGAGACCACCACTGAAGAGGAGGAAGAGACCACCACTGAAGAGGAGGAAGAGACCACCACTGAAGAGGAGGAAGAAACAACGACCGAAGAGGAGGAAGAAACAACGACCGAAGAGGAGGAAGAAACCACCACTGAAGAGGAGGAAGAGACCACCACTGAAGAGGAGGAAGAAACAACGACCGAAGAGGAGGAAGAAACAACGACCGAAGAGGAGGAAGAAACAACGACCGAAGAGGAGGAAGAGACCACCACTGAAGAGGAGGAAGAGACCACCACTGAAGAGGAGGAAGAAACAACGACCGAAGAGGAGGAAGAGACCACCACTGAAGAGGAGGAAGAGACCACCACTGAAGAGGAGGAAGAAACAACGACCGAAGAGGAGGAAGAAACCACCACTGAAGAGGAGGAAGAGACCACCACTGAAGAGGAGGAAGAGACCACCACTGAAGAGGAGGAAGAAACAACGACCGAAGAGGAGGAAGAAACAACGACCGAAGAGGAGGAAGAAACAACGACTGAAGAGGAGGAAGAGACCACCACTGAAGAGGAGGAAGAAACAACGACCGAAGAGGAGGAAGAGACCACCACTGAAGAGGAGGAAGAGACCACCACTGAAGAGGAGGAAGAAACAACGACCGAAGAGGAGGAAACCACAACCGAAGGTTAGATACTTATTTGACATACTTTTGACAAGTCTTTTAGAACAGGGTTCGACTTGAAAGAGAGGGTGGTCCGAAAACCGGCATGATTTGAAATAAAACTAAGTTTACGGGTTAAACTCGAGTGTATTGCTATTATAAATATTATTGGAGACCCGACGTTTCGAGCTCTTCACAGCCCTCGTGGTCACGGGCAAGACAGATTCTAGTAAATATGTAGTTTTCGCACAAATAGTAGACAAAGCTACCGGAATGATAACTTGCCGGCTGCTCCTAGGAACCTTCCCAGGTCTTATTCGGTACCTTCTGGGGCACCTTCATTTGCGGTGCTCTTAGCCAGTATGTTTACAGACATATAATTTGAAATCCGGATACGTTTATGCGATATTTTATTTTTTAAGGGAGCCCCTTAAACTATTCGTTTCAAATTTTTACTTTTTTTGTTGTTTGACAGAGTTGGTTTTGCCTTATTAATATTAGCAAGGATTATGAAGTTTCAAAGCTTTTTTATTTTATTTTTTGCAGCGCCTGAAACAACAACATCAGCTTGTCTTAAATCCTAGAAATTTTAATTTTGAAAAAAATATACATATAGAATTTGGTTATCTTTATAGTTTAATTCAATTATTTTGTTTTACTTTAAATAATAAACGTTTGACTGCGATTGTATTAGGAATTAGTGATGGACTAATGAATTATAATTATTGAGGTTTGAACTTTTGTCATTCACCGAAAACAGACAAAACAGAACCAAAAGATTACCTGAATTGAAGTAATAAGTTAAATCATAATTTTGTTCCTTTTTCATTTTTTTTCCAATAATAGTCGTTCAGGATGACGTCACTTCACAGGTAAGCGGTCGTGATCTCATATGTGGACCACAAATGAGGTCGACCTGCACAATAGACATAGTCGCCCCCACCCTAGGCTTGCAATGATGCCGTTCATCTACCGAATGGAGAAGAAGCCTTCTTTCTTCTCCAACTCATGACTAAATGGCACGGGTCAGAATAGAGGAAAACTTGGTCCGGGCTATCAATATCTGCATGCGGATTTAACTCTGTCCAGCACATATTGTCCGAAAGTGGAAAGGGCGCTCCCCATTCCACTCCCACTAGTTGAAATAGCTCATATGAGCTGAGCATTCCCATTTTAGAGACGGTAGAGAAAACGTAGACTTGTCGCTTGAACTTCAGGTAAAGGGGGGAACTGAAAAGTGGGATGGGAAAGGAAAGGACTTAAGAAAATACGCACACCAGTGTCTTCTTGGCATTGAACCCGACAAGATCGCATGAACGATAAGATTGCTCATTTGGAAATGCGGTCCATGACCGCGTCAAGCTAGGTGACAAGAAGGCTTTTCCTCGATTTAAGACAGGTCTTCCAAAATAACATGTGTGTCTAGTACAGTGAAATAATAAGTATTCGATGTAATCATACATTAGTGAAAGGATTAAAGAATTTTGTGAATTAAAGTTTTCGTTTTCATATTTTTGCAGCACCTCCAACAACAGCAGCCGCTGTAACAACGACAAAAAGTGGTAAATATTTTTTTTTGTCTTTAAATAATAATAACAGTATCCTAAGTTACTATGGTGTTGAAACTAGTTCATTATAATAGTAAGGGCTACCCTTACATTATAATGCTCATACTTATAATAATAGTCGTAAGTTTGCTACAAAACATGAATTTTCAGAACTTATGTAATACCTATTAAAAGAACATATATTTATGAAATTATTCGGGAAATATGTATTGACATATTTTAAGTCAACAGTTAATTGGTTAACTGGTAGGAAGAATATATCCCGCATTCAAAATTATGGGAGTATTGTCGGTAAGAAGTTACCAGGCATATCCGCCTGCCTACACTACTCCGCACTACCGGTATATGGTAATGGTTACGAGTAAGTGTATCAAATTATTGAATTCGACACCTGTTACTGATGCCCGTGGTTTTAATTTCCTAACGCGGTAGAAGAATAATTTTATTGGTCTCTCAATACTCATGCGAATTTTTGTTTTATTTTTAATATATTACACTAAGATAAACGAGTTTATTAATACATAAGCAACCATTTTTTTTATCCATAATACATGTTTAGGAACCACTTGTTTTGGAAACTCTATCTAACCTGATGTGGTAAATAAATTACTTATTTAAAACCTATTTCTGGACACCAACCGCGCGAGGTCGTTAATGATTAAATCTTTTAATTGATTAACACGATGTAAAGAAACAAACAGTTCATTTTAAGTTGAGCTAACACCAACTCATTAGCGAAAATCGCATTCAAGCCATTTTCGAGATTAGTTAGATTAGCCCACAAGTCAAACAGACAAAAATTCTAGAAAATAATGTATTGGGGTCTATTGCGTTCATAAAGTCCTTAAATAGTTTTTAGAGTTCTGTACCCAACGGCTGAAAACAGAAACTATCCATCCATCCATCTGTCACTAAGCTGCTTCTCAATAACCACAATAGCTATTAACTCTATTACAAAATGAAATGGTGCATTTCTGTTGCCAATATAATAAAAAAATACGAAGAACAAAATGAACGAATATTTTATATTATTATTTACGAATATTCCCATTCAAAAAACGTGTTTTTACAAGCTTTTATTTAACTTGCAATGTATGTATGTTTGTGTGTTCGGGTGGAATTTTATAACTCAATTTTAAGGCACTTGCCCTCAACCGATTGAGCTGAAATTTTTTAAAAATAATGTTGCGCCCAAGGCTTGTGTGCCTGATTCCGACTTGCACATTACGGTTTTTGTAATTATGTCTTCAACTTACAATGTATTATATTGTTGATGTGCTTAAAATAAATTTTATTTGTTTTTTTAGGTTGTTGCGACGGTAACTGCGGTAGCGGCAACGTGCAAGCACTTTCTAATGCCATAGGTATTAACCAGGGCGGTGGTGATACTAAAGTCAATTCTGCAGCTTTGGCTACGGGAAATGGAAAACGTGGATATGTCTCTGCCCAGTCTAATGCCATAGGTATTAACTCTAGCGGTGGCAATGTAGACACTCAATCAGTGGCCGTTGCATCAGGTTAGTATGACGGATAAAATGGTATTAACTCCTTAAACTACCAAGGCCAAAATCCTAATGGACGATTATAGCATTTTAGTTAACTCAAAGCAATATAAAAAATACAAAAAAAAAACACTAGAACTTCGTTCAATGTGACCAGTAGAATTATTCAAGAATTAAGTGCAGATATAACGTAGAAAGTTTATGTAAAAAAAAAATAAATCGAGGTTATCATTGTTAGATTTGGCATAGATATAATGCGTTAATTGATTTCAAGGAATTTAACAATTTACTTTATTCCGTGACCGTTATATTCTTTAAATCTCAAATTTTTGTTTATGATTAATCGACTTCAAAAAATTAAGGAGTTTCTTTCGTTTCGATTAATTAATTGGAATATTTTTTTTAATGTATGAAATTGTTACCAAATTTTTAAAATAAACGTATTTTAATCTCATATCTTTTTTTATATTTGTTACAAACTTATGACCCTACCTTTGACAGACAGACATACAGAGACAGCGAAGAAGTTAAAAAAATTATCAGACATAATAAAGTAATAATTCATAGCTTTTAAAATAATTTCTATACCTTGAAATTTACGTTTGTTATCTGTTTTCACAAAGCAAACCTGATTACATTCCATAAAAAGGTAGTATTCAATAGCTAGAAAAGAAACCATTTTAGAACGACCCCAGTGACAATCGGGATGTAGCTTGGATTTTTATACATTGTGATTATTTAATATCTGAGAACATAGAAAAAACTTTTTTGACCTTTAAATAATATGCAAACTTGTTTACGCTAGGTCCAGTACCCATATTTAAAAAAAAACATGTATATACACATCTGAACCTACAATTTTTTAAACATTTTCTCGGTTGTCACTCTCTCACTCATCATCATCAGCCTACTTCCGTCCCCTGCTGGACAAAGGCCTTCTCAAATGCTTGCCACTTATTTCTATCCTCGGTTTGTCACAGATTACTTTGTAAAAAATATCCATGCATCCATCTTTGTGTAGGTGAAAATGGTTCCCCTCAAAATCGTCGGAAGAGAAGCGCAGATGCAGATCCTCATCACAACAGTCACCACTTGTACCACCATCGGCATAAATCCGAGTTCGAGGTGGAACACCGTCAAGTAATGTATCATACATACATACACACAATACACAACATACACATACACATTAGGTACATTTAGCTAGATAATATGACTTTAGGACTATGTTATGTTTTGTAGCCTTTGGGTGTTGTACACCAGAAACAATAGTACACCGAGGTAAGTGCCTTGATTAAACTGCATTGAGCCGTAAGACTTCAACGCGTAAGGCTATATGTAAATATAAGATAGGTATGGATGATATGAAAATTATTATAATACTGCATGCAAATCGTTTAACCCATTAATGGTCAAACCAAAACGGAAAAAATAAATTTAGAATTTTCTTTATTTAATCATAGTTGGGAACACAAATAAGTGAGGAAATGTTAAAAAAGATAAAAAAAATATATAATTTTGAAATTATAGGGGTGTGCCCAAATTGGCACAGTGGCCACCTGTGAGTATTATTCTGTAAACCATGTCTTCTCATTTCTAAGTGATTTTTTACATTTTTTTCAAGTATTTCGGCTCCTTATAGACAAATAACACAACTAACGTGATTTGGAAGCTTTTTTAGAAAGTAATCGGCACCAAAGAGTTGATCGTGTCACACATACCTTAGTTAGCTTTATGGAACTAGTAGAGAATTTCCATATCATTCTTTCGTGTTTTTTTTTTCTGGACACCATATTTACCCACAATCAGTCCCTATTAGTTCATATGAATCATAAAAAAGTCATTCATACAATTAGTGTTGTATTTTCAGCAATCCAAAATATCGAATCTGTATTCAAACTCTGCTTTGAATTTTTTCATCATTTCCTTCGCATTTGGTAATGGACATTATTTAGTCAATTGTCACAAATGATACCATGCTACCGGTAGGACAGTAGCCTATAGACGTAAATCGATAATTCATTAGATCTCTCAAATATTTCTATTTGATACTTTCTGAATGATTCATTGAGAAGTTATCAAAAAAGCTGATTAGCTGGGTTAGTGTTCACTTATTGCACCATTTTTACAACTGTTGTACCTTATGTCTTTGCTCCAGACATACTTTATTTGTCACAATAAACGTCAAAGAAAAAATAATAACCAGTGGTAAGAATCAACCCACTTTTTGTAGCTGAAACATCATCAAAATCCTTTCTTTGTCAGTAACAAAAGAAGATTCTGGAGGAATTATAGTCAAAATATACTCCAAGCTGTCATCATCATCTTCAAGGATGTTATTTACTACTCCTCTAACTCTAATAGTTGTTACTATAACAATATAGCATCGTTGGTGGTTCATTTCAATAATTTGCAAAAAGTAAAATCCTAGCACACTTGTGGCCAGTGTACCCAAATTGGCACAGTAATATTTTAGGTACTATAACATGGTAAAAAATACATTGAAGATTATTTAAATGTGTTCATAAGATAGGCTATTTATTTTATTTGAATAATTATAACCATTCACGATAATTTACTTGATGTGTAAAATATAATAATTACAAACAGCCACTTACCTCAACAGGTACTTTAATAGCTAAATTCAATTTGAAAATTCCAAAAATCTATCTTATTTAATTTTTTTTTTTATTGTTGTATGTAAATATTACACTTTTATTTATATAATAATGTTAGAACTTATTAACTAAAGTCAATACTTTTTTCACATACCCTCAAAAATTAAGTGTTCCCAAATTGGCACAGCGACCAAGAATGGGTTAAGGCAGAAATATTATACACAACTTTGAATTAGTGCGCAAATAGAATACTAACTATCTACATACATAATCACACCATTGTACACTGTAACTAAACACCATGCACGCTTGCAAAATAAAAAATTGTAGCGCATATCACATAACAAAACTTTTCTGTATTAATAAGCTATAAAATAAGTTGTTGGACTGCTAACAGTCCAAAAAAGGGTTGTTGAATTCTGAGGTCGGTTTGCCGGAAAATGGGGTTTCATTCAGAACGATCCATTTTTTACGACAAAAAATTGGTGACCCATTAAAAGGACGTGAGCGGGAACGCCTTAAGTGGCAAATTAAAAGACTATTCTCGATATAATATAATAATAAAGTTTGATAGTAGTCCGTCAAACATCGATGGCGTAGAAAATCTCCTATTAAAACGAATAGCGCTTATGAGCATTGACATTAATTGCTATAATCGTAGCCATTGCATCGCATGCATTGGTTGCGTTTTTTCGTACGTTCATCTTGAAACTTTTGACAAGGACTTTATTATACTGACGGCTAGCTAGCGTATCAAATAAAAGCGTCGAGGTGCAAACCAATCCGTTACCCGTGTGAGGCGTATGATATAGGTGCAATGAAATAATTACTTCCAACGACGAATCACTGCTGTTAAATTTCATATTTTTTAAAATAATTCTCTACGCATAATTTGCATATTTGTTCCTCATCCGCGTCGCCTCATAAACGCTCTCCATCAATCAGTGCGATAAGACCCTTAGATACAACGTTTTGCTTAACGAAAAGTTACGGTGTTATTGTCAGATATAAACCGCATTTTTTTTTATCAAGCGGCGGGAACCAATGCTTAAACATCATAACCGAGACAGACGCAGTCACCACCCGCATAAAGGAGGTAAGCTATCAATTTAACTACGATTTTTAATATTGTCTGTTGTATGGCTCGGTAGAACAGTGGTTAGTGACCCAGATTAGTATCTACGGTTCCAAGAGTTGTGGGTTCGATTCCCACTCGGTACAAAATATTTGTGTGACGAACTTGTATGACGACGTGTTTGTTCCATGTCTGGGTGTGTTATTAAATATATTTAAGTATATTTGTGTATCCACTGTTGATTCTGATATCTGTAACACAAGTGCTTAAGCTTACCACAAGATCAGATCAATGTATGTGATGTTGTGCAATATTTATTATTTATTTATTTAATATTGTTATGGTCACTATAAGATGTCGTTAATTTAGGTAATAACAACCAATCAAAAACATAAATGTGAAATGAGAGCCAAGTTCGATATTATGATAATTGCCTTTGTTGTTGACTTCAACGACAAAAGAAGTGAGATCTAAATGGGTGCCAAGTTCAATGGTCAACCCTAAAATTTATTTGTAAGTAACACTATAACATACCTATCATATCTTCTTATAACATAAGATAATGTATGGTGGTAGCCTATGAAGGTCTGTCTTGGCTAGTTTCTATAAACCTACCAACTTATTATTATGTTCGCTCGCCAGTTTCTACCAACAATCCAAATTTTCGGAATTATAAAATGAAAACTAGCCAAGACAGACCTTCATAGGCTACCACCATACATTATCTTATGTCATAAGAAGATATGATAGGTATGTTATAGTGTTACTTACAAATAAATTTTAGGGTTGACCATTGAACTTGGCACCCATTTAGATCTCACTTCTTTGTCGTTGAAGTCAACAACAAAGGCAATTATCATAATATCGAACTTGGCTCTCATTTCACATTTATGTTTTTGATTGGATATCATTACTTTTTGTAGAAAAGTATATATCATCGTAACGCCGTGGGTCCTTTGAAAAGGACAAATTCAAAACTAAAACTAGACTTTATAAATATAAAACAATTGAATAAGTTACTGTATTTTCCTACGTTTACGGGGTATAACCCTAAGTAATGAATATGAAAACCGACTATAAGTACCTACTCTTAATTGTAAATAAGTAAGTATACCTAAATATATACTTAGTGCTCTGCCTTCCCCGGTATATAGGCGTGATTAGGCACTAATTAGGTGAATGAAATGAAATAAAATCCGGTTCGGAGTCGACCGGTTGCTGTTACCACCATACAGTTGCGTAAAACCCGCCAAGTGACTCTGACCTATCTCGGTCAGGTCGCGTTCCGGGATCAGCACTGTACGAACCGGAGCCAGGGGGGACCGTTGCTGCGGCAAGCGCCGGACCAGTGGAGTCTTAGCGGCGGTATTGTGCGGGCGGAGCGGGTCAGCCCGCCCGCCAGGGAGAGCCGTAGAAACGGTAGTGCCTTCCGTTCGGCGGATTGGCCAACTCCGACCCGCACAGCTCAATACCAATGCGAGACTCCACGCCTTGTCTCGTTGTTGCCGCAGCAGTGGTCTCCTCTTTCACGTCCCCATTGTCCTCTCATATCGATGTTCCGGGAGGGAGGGGTGAAACGGCTTTCAGGGTGAGTGCGACAGGCTCAATATGGTATATTGTGCCTGTCGACCTCATATTTAGATCTCACTACCGCTTACCATCAGGTGGAGTGAGGTCATCTTGTTAGCTCATTATAAAAAAAAAATTCCAGTTTTTTATTTATTCCTTTGTATTCATGTAATTACCTATCTGCATACCAAATTTCAACTCTCTAGGTCATTTGGAACTGGGTTAGAATTTTGATCTGTCAGTCAGTCAATGATAAAAATGAGGATTTTTGGACATTAATATCTAAATAACTGTTTGAGATAAGCTTATGAAATTTAGAACACATATTTATCTTGCAAGTCACAATATATGAGCTAAATTTGATACGTTTATGTAAAATAGTTTTTGATTTATGAGGGGTTCAAAAGTGGTTCCAAATGGTTCGTGTAATATTACACACGGTGCGGCTCGCCAGTTCTGTTTCTTGAACTTGGCTTGACACGCTACCGCGTGTCTAGATACTAAGACAGAGGCCCCTTAACTATGGACCGAATATATTACTCACAACTTTGTATGGTATAACAACAGAGTTTCGAGACTGGGTATTTTTGACAAGAATTTTTGCTTTTGGGATCAATCAAACTACATTTTTTTTTTTTTTATAAAGAGGCTAACAAGATGACCTCACTCCACCTGATGGTAAGCGGTAGTGAGATCCAAATATGAGGTCGACAGGCACAATAGACCATATTGAGCCTGTCGCACTCACCCTGAAAGCCGTGAAAAAGGAGACCACAGCTGCGGCAACAACGAGACAAGGCGAGGAGTCTCGCATTGGTATTGAGCTGTGCGGGTCGGAGTTGGCCAGTCCGCCGGACGGAAGGGCCCCCCTGTCTATGGGTCTCCCTGGCCGGCGGGCTGACCCGCTCCGTCAATACGGCCGCTTAGACTCCACTGCTCCGGCGCTTGCCGCAGCAATGGTGCCCCCTGGCTCCGGTTCGTACAGTGCTGATCCCGGAACGCGATCTGACCAAGAGACGCCAGAGTCACTTGGCGGGTTTTACACAACTGTATGGTGGTAACAGCAACCGGTCGACAAAATGTCTCCCACCTGCATAGTTAAGGTGATTAATTAAGTATTCATTAATCATTAACTTATGTTAAATTATGTCCCACAAATCATTTATTTACCTTTGAGCTTGTATAGCTACACCCACGATTTTTTATAATTATTTCTAAGTTATTTGTTATGTATGTTCTTTAAAGGTTCAGAAAAACCATGCGGTAAGTCGCTGGATATACTTTGTTTTATTGTATTATTATTATTATGATTAAGAGTGTATGTTGCCGAGTGAGTGTGCCATGCGAGAGTTGGCCAGTTAAAACCACGCCACGTGCCAATGTGTTTTAATTCATATGATCGTTTTTTGAATGCTCTAACTATGTGAACATACTACACCTGGCAAGAAATATGGGTTCTGTGAAGTTAGCCATGCAGCACTTGGCCAGCGTGGTTGACTAAGGCCTTATCGCACTAGTTTAGGGTAGGCCTGTGCCCCAGCAGTGGGGACATATATGATGATGGTGAATGATTTATTATTATAATTTAAAGATTTACAGTTTCTTGCAAACTTGCTAAGTCTAATAATAAGATTTTTTTTTTGTGTAGAAAAAACTACAAAACGAACAACAGTGACAACGAGACTAACGAGAGCAACCACTACACCAAAACAAAGTATGAATAACTTAATATTATGTCTATCAGAAGAATCTACTCTTTGTTGCAATTTATTGACAATAATAAGGAATAAAAAAAAATATTCATAATATTACATGGATTGTACTGATTCCATGATTAGTAGCGTAAATGTGGCATCTGGGTTGGGGATCCTGAACAGAGTGCGGCGATTTTTCACACCGGTGAAGCTCTGCCGTTCTGTATAAGGCACAAGTACGCACAAGTACGTACAACTCCACACGGACTCGTGTCCGTGTGTGGAGTTGTGCTCTCACGTTTAGGATGGCTCCGCAAAATACTTACTAGATGCCCTCGATAGGTTGCAGCGACGTGCTATCCGTATGTCGGTGATGTAGAGGTGAGGAACCTCTACAATTACGTAGAGACATTGCCGGTTTAAGTATTCTCTTTAATGGGGAATTCTTTGAAGAGCTATTTCAGCTAGTCCCTCTCTCCCCTTTCCAACGAACGACACATGCTGGGCAGCGCTACCATCCACATGCAATGCAGGCGCTGGTGGCCCGGACTAAGAGGATTCTTTCCTCTTTTCGGCCACGTGTCATTAAGGCATGAACAGGCCCTTCCATCTCGTGTTTTCCCTTACCTAAGGACCTAAGGTATAAAATGCCGAAGTTGGACGCCCGAAATATTAATTCGCTTATAATCAACAACACATTTTTATTACACACACATATTATCATGGAGGTGATTGGATAAGGTTAGTTAGATATTTCCCAAAACTATAGGTATGGAATCCAAATTAATATTATAAGTACAACAATTCTGTTGTTTAATTGATCATAATAAGAATTAACATTTATTAATATTTTATTATAGCAAAATCAAAAACCAGACCAACAAAAGGTAATCTTTAGTAAAATAAAGATGATGATGATTCGGTGGTTAAAAAAATTCTGTTATTTAAATGAAAACCTTCTATTTATCTTGCAGCAACAACTACGCGTCCAACTAAAACCACCAAAACAACCAAGGGTATGTAACATTATACATTCATTAACATATGATTTTAATGGATGGATCAATGAGTTATGAAAGAAAAAAAAACGCAACATATTTTAATACTCATATGGCAATCATTACACCCATTCATAAGGGTGGTCACAAACAAAATCCACACAATTATCGTCCGATTTTCTTGCTGACCACATTCTTGAAGCTTTTAGAGAAACTTGTAAATAAAAGATTAATTAACTACCTGGAACAAAATAATTTGATACCAGATAATCAATACGGTTTTCGTAGAAATAGGTCAACGGAAGACGCGGTTTTGAGGGTTGTTAATACAGTTTCCACAGCTTTGGATCAAGGTTAATACTGTCTCGGTGTCTTCTTAGAGCCAAGGCGTTCGATACCGTTTGCATACTTATCCTGGATGAGAAGATGGACCAACTTGTTATTCGCGGCATTGCTTGGGAATGGTTTCGCAGTTACCTCACTGACCGCAGACAATGTGTCCGTGTTTCCTCCAATACAAGTGACCAACAGCAGATTAGATTTGGTGTGCCACAAGGCAGTATTCTGGGCCCTACACTGTTTCTTATTTACATGAGTGACCTCTTACGTCTCGAAGTGGAACATTCGGAAGTAGTGTGTTATGCAGATGATACGCTGTTAGTCTTTCAAGGACCTTCGTGGGACGAAACCTACAAGATTGCAGAAAATGGATTGACTATAGTAACTGATTGGCTTGACAAAAACTTACTGACCCTAAATCTCTGTAAAACAAAATATATGGCATTCCACAAAACCAGTGCAACTCAACCTTCTCTGGCTAAGCAACTAGTGCTTCATAATTGTAATCGTACCTCGGAAGTATGCAACTGTGACCCTGTGGAACGAGTTGATAAATTTAAATATCTTGGAGTTCACCTTGATGATAAACTCTCTTTCAAACACCATATCAGTAGTCTTGCAGAGAGAGTTCGCAAAACCCTATATGTCATGAAAGGTTTAAGGGAATCCGCTTCTTGGGACGTCCTGATTATGGTATATAAGGCACTCTGCCAGTCATCGATAATGTACTGTATCAGGGTGTGGGGAGGCGCAACTAAAACCTTAATAATCCAGGTTGAACGAGCTCAACGAGCCATCCTTAAGGTAATGTGCAAAAAGCCACGCAGATATTGCACAGATCAACTGTACAAGGACACGATGGTATTAAGAGTGAGACAACTGTTTCTATTAAGAGCCGTAACCGCCATGCACAGGGTTGCTGTTGGCTTGCCAAATTATGAACATCTGCTCCAACAGCGCACTTACAGGATTCCGGTGCCCGCGGTCCGCACAAGTTTCGCTAAACGATAAGCTTTCTTTCTCCTTCCACGTACTTATAATGCCATCTGTCACAGGGTACGTTCATTAAAAAATGCCAGCCAACCGGAAGCTAAAGAAATTACACATTCCTTCCTATTAGAACAAAACTATGCTCAAACGGAAAACCTTTTGCTCTAATCTTCCTCACTCACACACACACACTCACACAAACACACACAATACACACACATCAGATACACACACACACACACACAAACACAACTACCAAACACAAACTTCGAGATTTATGTTTATGTTCTTGTTAACTGTTTTTATTTTAAAGTGTTTAGTTTAATATTAAGATTTAATTACTATATTAGTTCACATCTTGTTTTTAGATTCCAAATTATCTGTCTGTGCGTCCAGTGTATTATAAGTTATCTAATGTATAATGTTTTATGGTAACTGCAATACAAGCCAAGCTTAGTGCAGTACCGAATGAAAATTTTAAACTTGTAACTTATTTACGGAAATAAAGATTTATTTATTATTATTATTATATGAGTATCGAGTCATTCATAAAGTCAAATCGTGAAGGCGGTTAACACACGCGCACCGCCGCACTTGGCGGTTAAGGGAATCTCAAGTAGCATTAGCTATTTAAACCGTTGATTTCAAACACTCGACGCCGAACGCGCGGTCGAGCGATGTTCGCGTAATAGCCTAAGTGCCTATTCACTAGCGATTTTTGTGAAATCACAGCGCGGCGATATCGCAGCGATAGCGCACATATACGCTGCGATATCGCCTCATCCAACCTATCCGCTTAGCGCATGCGCGAAGAAAAATTTGAGATTTGAATTCAAAATTGCGGCGTTTTTTATCGCAGCGATATCGCTTCGCCGTGAAATGGCGCTAATGTGAACACGCTGTAAGGCAATTCGTTGAACAAGGTCTCAAGCGCCTTATTTAGGGGTGAGAGCCGTCCGCTCCCCCGCAAGTCCGGTGATGATGACAAGGCTACTTCAAACCATCATTGTGTAAGTGTGTAAAAACACACTTAGCGTAGGATTTTTTTTACTAATATTATAGTAAAATTGCTTGAACTAGGGATCCTTACCTAAGCTCAATTAACGTAACATAGAGTATAAAAAGTGCCTTATAAAACGTCTTCAGTCGCATGCGATGCGAAAACTATTGGTATCAAACAATGTGACTGTTATGTCACCATAATACATTATAATATCACGCGACGCGACGAAAGGGCGGGTCGCTAGTATGTAAATAAATAGTTTGAATCTTCATGTATAATACAGAAATTGCCGTTGAACCTAAAATTCTAGACCGTAATTAAACAGGACAATGTCAATGTTGAAGTTTTTTTTTATTCCGCAGGCACGACGACCACGAAACCAGTCACTGAAATATCAACCGGTAATTTGTACATACTTTTTTATGAGTCTGAGGTCCAATTTCACCAAACTATGTTTGCTAAATCTTAATTAGTCATTTTACAAATAAGTTGTTAAAATTAAAGGGATGTTATATCATTAAATGTTCCAGTAAAAAAAATTTACGAGCCGTTATTAAACTGAACATTTAACTTTAACTTTAACTGAATGACAAGTACGCAACTCACTTTTATCTTAAAAGCAACCGAATTAAAATGCTTATTTGTAACATGTCATTAAGACGGAGTTCGGTAATATTTTATCTAGTCCTATTAAGTATGTATGGGGAGGTGTTGTGTCACACCACTACACTAAGCGACGCGACCAATGTCAAACGTCGAGTCATCCAATCAAACTGTCCATCTTAATTTTAACTGAATTATTAATACGTAATATTTAACAGAGTATGGTGAAACTGGACCTTAACTTTCTTTTCAAGCGTTTCAAATTAATTGTATTAACACATTTCCATAATTTTCTTACAAAACAGCAATAACGCCAGCAACACCAACTACCACCACATTGACAACGACCACTCCGACCACTACGACACCGACCACTACCACCCTGACCACTACCACACCAACTACCACAACATCTACTACCACGAAACCTATCATAACCACTCCTATCACCACCACACCGACCACTACCACACCGACCACTACCACTCCGACCACTACGACACCGACCACAACCACACCGACCACTACCACACCGACCACTACCACACCGACCACTACCACACCAACTACTACCACATTGACAACGACCACCCCGACCACTACCACACCAACTACCACCCCGACCACAACCTCCCCGACCACTACCACAACGATCTCTACCACACCAACTACTACCACATTGACAACGACCACCCCGACCACTACCACACCAACTACCACACCGACCACTACCACCACAACATCTACTACCACGAAACCTATCATAACCACTCCTACCACCACCATCCCCACCACTACCACACCAACTACCACAACATTGACAACGACCACCACCCCGACCACTACCACACCGACCACTACCACCCCGACCACTACCACACCGAGCACTACCACTCCAACCACTACTACCCCGACCACTACGACACCGACCACAACCACAACCAACTACCACAACATCAACCACTACCACACCGACCACAACCTCCCCCACCACTACCACAACGACCACTACCACACCGACCACTACCACAACGACCTCTACCACACCAACTACCACACCCACCACCACCCCACCCACCACCACCACATTGACAACGACCACCCCGACCACAACCACCCCGGACCACTACCACCACAACATCAACTACCACGAAACCTATCATAACCACTCCTACCACCACCATCCCCACCACTACGACAACGACCACTACCACTCCAACCACTACGACACCGACCACTACCACTCCAACCACTACCACACCAACTACCACCACATTGACAACGACCACCCCGACCACTACCACACCAACTACCACACCGACCACTACCACTCCAACCACTACCACTCCAACCACTACGACACCGACCACTACCACTCCGACCA
This sequence comes from Maruca vitrata, assembly GCA_039566165.1. Lineage (NCBI taxonomy): Eukaryota > Metazoa > Arthropoda > Insecta > Lepidoptera > Crambidae > Maruca > Maruca vitrata. The sequence goes on along the minus strand of CM076917.1, from coordinate 10,862,071 downwards.
CTACGACACCGACCACTACCACACCGACCACTACCACACCGACCACTACCACACCGACCACTACCACCCCGACCACAACCACCTCGACCACTACCACACCGACCACTACCACACCGACCACTACCACACCGACCACTACCACACCAACTACCACAACATCAACCACTACCACCCCGACCACAACCACCCCGACCACTACCACACCAACTACCACAACATTGACAACAACCACCCCGACCACTACCACACCAACTACCACCACATCGACAACGACTACCCCGACGACTACCACACCGACCACTACCACTCCAACCACTACCACCCCGACCAATACGACACCGCCCACAACCACACCAACTACCACAACATCAACCACTACCACCCTGACCACAACCACCTGACCACTACCACAACAACTACCACCACATCGACAACGACCACACCGACCACTACCACACTGACCACTACCTCTCCAACCACTACGACACCGACCAGTACCACACCGACAACTACCACACCAACTACCACACCGACCACTACCACACCACACTACCACTCCAACCACTACCACACCGACCACTACCACACCAACTACCACACTGACCACTACCACACCGACCACTACCACACCAACTACCACACCGACCACTACCACACCGACCACTACCACCCCGACCACTACCACACCGACCACTACCACACCAACTACCACAATATTGACAACTACCACCACATTGACAACGACCACCCCGACCACTACCACACCGACCACTACCACCACAACATCTACTACCACGAAACCTATCATAACCACTCCTACCACCACCATCCCCACCACTACAACACCGACCACTACCACACCAACTACCACAACATTGACAACAACCACTCCGACCACAACCACACCGACCACTCCCACACCGACCACTACCAACACAACATCTACTACCACGAAACCTATCATAACCACTCCTACCACCACCATCCCCACCACTACCACACCAACTACCACACCGACCACTACCACCCCGACTACCACCACATCGACAACGACCACACCGACCACTACCACCCCGACCACTACCACTCCAACCACTACCACTCCAACCACTACGACACCGACCACTACCACACCGACCACTACCACACCGACCACTACCACACCAACTACCACAACATTGACAACAACCACTCCGACCACTACCACTCCAACCACTACGACACCGACCACTACCACTCCGACCACTACCACTCCGACCACTACCACCACAACATCTACTACCACGAAACCTATCATTACCACTCCTACCACCACCATCCCCACCACTACCACTCCGACCACTACGACACCAACTACTACACCGACCACTACCACTCCGACCACAACCACCCCGACCACTACCACACCGATCACTACTACACCAACTACCACCACATTGACAACGACCACCCCGACCACTACTACACCGACCACTACCACTCCGACCACAACCACCCCGACCACTACCACTCCGACCACTACTACCCCGACCACTACCACCCCGACCACTACCACACTGACCACTACCACACCGACCACTACCACACCAACTACCACACTGACCACTACCACACCGACCACTACCACACCAACTACCACCACATTGACGACAACCACCCCGACGACTACCACACCGACCACTACCACCACAACATCTACTACCACGAAACCTATCATAACCACTCCTACCACCACCATCCCCACCACTACAACACCGACCACTACCACACCAACTACCACAACATTGACAACAACCACTCCGACCACTACCACTCCAACCACTACGACACCGACCACTACCACTCCAACCACTACCACGTTGACAACGACCACCCTGACGACTACCACACCGACCATTACCACTCCGACTACTACCACTCCGACCACTACCACCCTGACCACTACCACACCAACTACCACACCGACCACTACCACACCGACCACTACCACACCAACTACTACTACCCCGACCACAACGACACCGACCACTACCACCTGACCACTACCACACCAACTACTACTACCCTGACCACAACGACACCGACCACTACCACCCCGACCACTACCACACCAACTACCACGCCGACCTCTACCACTTCTTCCACTACCACTCCAACCACTACGACACCGACCACTACCACTCCAACCACTACCCCACCGACCACTACCACACCAACTACCACAATATTGACAACTACCACCACATTGTCAACGACCACCCCGACCACTACCACACCGACCACTACCACCACAACATCTACTACCACGAAACCTATCATAACCACTCCTACCACCACCATCCCCACCACTACAACACCGACCACTACCACACCAACTACCACCACATTGACAACGACCACCACCCCGACCACTACCACACCAACTACCACACCGACCACTACCACACCGACCACTACCACACCAACTACTACCACATTGACAACGACCACCCCGACCACTACCACACCGACCACTACCACTCCGACCACTACCACTCCGACCACTACGACACCGACCACTACCACCCCGACCACTACCACACCGACCACTACCACTCCGACCACAACCACCCCGACCACTACCACACCGATCACTACTACACCAACTACCACCACATTGACAACGACCACCCCCACCACTACCACTCCTACCACCACAACATCTACTACCACGAAACCTATCATAACCACTCCTACCACCACCATCCCCACCACTACAACACCGACCACTACCACACCAACTACCACACCGACCACTACCACTCTGACCACTACGACACCGACCACAACCACACCGACCACTACCACACCGACCACTACCACACCGACCACTACCACACCAACTACTACCACATTGACAACGACCACCTCCGATCACTACGACACCGACCACTACCACCCTGACCACTACCACCACAACATCAACTACCACGAAAACCTATCATAACCACTCCTACCACCACCATCCCCACCACTACTACACCAACTACCACCACATTGACAACGACCACCCCGACGACTACCACACCGACCACTACCACTCCAACCACTACCACCCCGACCACTACCACACCGACCACTACCACCACAACATCTACTACCACGAAACCTATCATAACCACTCCTACCACCACCATCCCCACCACTACAACACCGACCACTACCACTCCGACCACTACGACACCGACCACTACGACACCGATCACTACTACACCAACTACCACCACATTGACAACGACCACCCCGACCACTACTACACCGACCACTACCACACCGACCACTACCACACCAACTACCACAACATTGACAACAACCACTCCGACCACTACCACCTGACCACTACTACCCCGGCCACTACGACACCAACCACTACCACACCACTACCACACCAACTACCACACCGACCACTACCACTCCAACCACTACCACCCCGACCACAACCTCCCCGACCACTACCACAACGACCACTACCACACCGACCACTACCACCACAACATCTACTACCACGAAACCTATCATTACCACTCCTACCACCACCATCCCCACCACTACAACACCGACCACTACCACACCGACCACTACCACACCAACTACCACACCGACCACTACCACACCGACCACTACCACACCGACCACTACCACACCGACCACTACCACTCCAACCACTACCACACCGACCACTACCACACCGACCACTACCACACCAACTACCACCACATTGACAACGACCACCCCGACCACTACCACTCCGACCACTACGACACCGACCACAACGACACCGATCACTACCACACCAACTACCACAACATCAACCACTACCACCCCGACCACAACCACCCCGACCACTACCACACCAACTACCACAATATTGACAACTACCACCACATTGACAACGACCACCCCGACGACTACCACACCGACCACTACCACCCTGACCACAATCATGACCACTACCACCCTGACCACAACCACTCGACCACTACCACTGCCTGACCACTCCGACCACTATGGATAACATCTACTACCACGAAACCAATACTAACCACTCCTACCACCACCATCCCCACCACTACAACATGGACCACCATGACCATACCGTTGAATGACGATACACCGACCACCACCGGATACTCCAACTACCACCACATTGACATGCTGCGACCACTACCACACGTGACCACTACCACCGACCACTACCACTACCACCTGGACCACTACCACACCGACCACTACCACACCGACCACTACCACACCAACTACCACCACATTGACAACGACCACCCCGACCACTACCACACCGACCACTACTACCCTGATACGGTATAATCGATACCACTGTACCACTGGACCAATGCACCGATGCGACATCAACCACGTAGGTGGAATACGATGCCCAGATACCGCCATCCGGATACTGCCGCATGGATGCTGTACCATTGATAACTACCACTCGGACCGCTATGCATAGATACTACCACATACTGCTGACAACGATAGCACCGACCACTACCCGCACCGACCACTACCACACATATTCATATGGATGGATGACGATACTTGGATAACGCCGCATGGATACCATGCGAGATGCAATGCCGGATAAACTGCCACCGACCACTGCACCACCATCGCCACACTACGCCACCGCACCACTACCACACCGACCACTACCACACGTTGACCATACCGATCGCTGCTGCGCCACTACCACACCGCGCCATACACCGCGCGGACACCACCTGGATCGCCATGGATGCTGCCACTGGACCACTGCGCCGGCTACTACCACACCATTTCTTTCTACATTGACAACGACCACCCCGACCACTACCAGGACCTGCCACACCGACCACTACCACCTGACCACTGCTGCCACAGGGACCATCGTGACCACTACCACACCAACTACCACAACATCAAACCACTACCACGACCAGATACCACCGGATACCACTGCGCCACCGACCACTACCACAACAACTACTACCACATTTCTTATGGACCACCCCGACCACTACCACACCGACCACTACCATGCGTTGAATGATGGATACTTGGATAACCACTACCATCGACCACAACCACTGTCACTACCACATCGATACTGACACTCTGACCACTACCACTCCGGACCACTACCACACCGACCACTATGCCTTACGCCCGACCATCGATACTTGGACCACTTTCTGCCACACCGACCACTACCACACCGACTACTACCACGTTGACATGACGTTTCTTGAATACGCCACACCAACTACTACCACACCACAACCACACCAACTACCACCACATTGACAACGACGTTCTTGGACCACTACCAGACCACTACTTTCTTACTTGCACCGACCACAACCACCCTGACCACTACCACACCGACCACTACCACCTTGACTACTACCACGTTGATGACCAACTACTACCACACCAGATACTACCACACCAACTACTACCACGTTGAATGACGATACCACACCAACTACCACGCACATTGACAACGACCACCCTGGGCTTGACCACTACCACACCAACTACTACCTGCGCATAGACCACTACTACACCGACCACTACCACACCGGACCACTTATCGGATGCACCAATAACTCGCCATGGACCACTACGCTGGATGCGCTGCTACCACACCAACTACTACCACATTGACAATGGACCAATGTATACTACCACATCGACCACTACCTTGGATATACATGGATACTACCACGATTAATATCATGGATACTTTCTTTCACCACCATCCGACTAAAAACTGCGCCGGATAAACTACCACGGATACTTTCTTCTTTGGACACTACCACACCGACCACTACCGCCGGACTACCACACCGACCACTACCACTGCATGGACCACAACCATCGATACTACCTTATGACGTCACACCGGACCACTACCATATTGACCATCCACCCGACCACTACCAATTCTTTCTTGACCACTACCACCTGGACTACCACCGACCACTGGATACCACATGGACCACTACCAATTCGACCACTTTGGACCACTACCCGCTGGACCACTACCACACTGACCACTACCACACCGACTACTACCACCACAACATCTACTACCACGGACCGCAATCATTACCACTCCTACCACCGCATACCACTGACGCACTGACCACACCACCACACCGACCACTACCACACTACCATGCACTGGACACCGACCACTACCACCGACCACTACTGGACCCGACCACTACCACACCGACCACTACCACCCCGACCACTACAACATCGACCACTACATCTCTGACAACTACTACAACGACTGCTGCTACTCCAACCACCACTGCAGGTTTGTGAAATTTCTATGACTAGCTTTCAAAATACTTACTGCCTAACGTTTCGACTGGGTTACACTTATCATGGTCGCGAGCGAACTGGCGCCGCGCGTCTACGTCTGCCACAGCGGTTATGAATTTCTAAATCCACCCCCGAACCAGCACTAATGTCATTTGCCCAGCTACCCACATTTGTCCGACACACAACACTCACTGTATCCGGGTTCATTGTAGACGTAACGTTCCGATGATAATTTAAATTCATCTTCCCTATTGACATTCCTGTGCTTCTTTATTGCAATAGCTTTTCGTACTATTCTCGTATGATAATGACGATCTGTGAAGAGGACATTCGGGTCATGTGGGAGACATTTTGGAGACATTCAGGTTGGAGAGATTTTGACGACCGGTTGCTGTTACCACCATGCAGTTGTGTAAAACCCGCCAAGTGACTCTGACCTCTCGGTCAGATCGCGTTCCGGGATCAGCACTGTACGAACCGGAGCCAGGGGGACCATTGCTGCGGCAAGCGCCGGACCAGTGGAGTCTTAGCGGCGGTATTGTGCGGGCGAAGCGGGTCAGCGCGCCGGCCAGGAGGCCCGTAGAAACAGGGGCCCTTCCGTCCGCCGGGCTGGCCAACTCCGACCCGCACAGCTCAATACCAATGCGAGTCTCCACGCCTTGTCTCGTTGTTGCCGCAGCAGTGGTCTCCTTTTTCACGGCTTTCAGGGTGAGTGCAACAGGCTCAATATGGTCTATTGTGCCTGTCGACCTCATATTTGGATCTCACTACCGCTTACCATCAGGTGGAGTGAGGTCATCTTGTCAGCCTCTTATAAAAAAAAAAAAAATGTAGCTCCATCCAGTGATTAGTACCGCTGTATATTTTTTTTTTCATTTTTTATTTCTTTACGTTTATAGTAATTTTAATAGGTGTACCTATTAAAATTATTAAAATAATTTTAAATTATTAAAATATTTATTTGCCATTGAAAAGGGACATAGAGGTGTTTCGACGGTCCCTACGTATAAAGCGACATGTCAAAAACATAGGTTTACAGGAGAGCGTATTAAAGGTTCAAACCTCTCTACAAATTATGGTATGAACAATTTTAATAATATTTTTACTCCAAAGTTTTATTAGTTTAAGGAAGTTTGTAACGGTATTTGTACATATTAAATTTTTATCGATTTTCTTAATAAAACTGACAGTTGACCGTTTCTACATTGTTATCAAAATGAAAAAATACCAACTTAATAAATTAAATTATTTTTCAAGTTAATGTTTAATGAAAATATAAATTACTGTCATTAATTTCAAAATCATACCTTAAAAATCTCAAGATAGCCATCCTTAAGTATAAATTATACATTAATGGAGACATGTCTGTTTTTACGTTGCTACTGTTTAATACAGCACAAGTATAGAGAGAAACGTAAAAAAAGACGAGTCCATAGTAAGATTTATACTGAGACACCGGTTCATAAATAAAATAAAACTGTACAAGTTTTTTATATTAAAGAGTTATTTATTTTAAATGACAATCATCTAACTAATCAACATTTTTTATATTTATTTGTAATCTCATCGTAAATTACAGTTTCTCCATCATCTATGATCTATTGTATCATTAATAATTGTAAAGTAATTTCAGTATGTGTAACAAAAAATTATCACAGCTTTATTCAGACGGAGTGCTGCACACCTTTGTGAACAGCCAGGAAGTGTCCAAAAAGGCACGTCTGGCGGTTCATAGGGGAGTGTTGATCCCGACACTAATGTACGGAAGCGAAAGTTGGGTATGGCAGAAGAAGCACGACAGTAGGATAAACGCTGTGGAGATGTGAGCACTTAGAAGTATGCTAGGAGTGAAACTGTGTGATAGAATTAGAAATGAAATAATTAGAGAATGTTGTGGTGTGAAAGAAGATGTAATGACTAAGGTTGAGAAAGGTATGCTTAGATGGTTTGATCATGTTGAGAAGATGAATGAGAGACGATTAACGAAAGGGATATATAGAAGAAGCATGAATGGAAATGTCGACAGGGGAAGGCCAAGAAAGACCTTCCATGACCAAATAGGCCAAATTTTGAAGAAGGGGCAAACCAAAACCCGTACCCGTAATCGACGAGCGTGCATGAAGAGAATGATGGATGTGAAAGAAGTGAAAGTGGTGTGCCAAGTCGTCGTAGAACATGGCAGGAAGTGATCTCTCTCTACCTACCCATCTGGGAAAAATGCGTGATTTTATGAATGTATTTATTCAGACTATAATAATAATAAAGATGATGATTACTATTATTGTCTCATCGTTAATCACAGTTTCTCTTATCATTAAATTTTTTTTAAGTAATTTCAGTATGTGTAACAAAAAATAATCACAGGTTTATTCAGACTAATTGAATTATTATGTTCTAAAACGAAAACAATTTTTATAAATGAAGCAAGACGTAATCTATTTCTAATCTTCTTCATCCTGACCTTCCTCTTCTTTACCATGATTAAGGTCCTTATAGAAAATATGATACTTTTTTGGATTAATCATTGTATTACATAAATGTTTTAAGTCTTTGTATTTTACTTCAGTGATAGGAATTGCCTCTTTGTATAATTTCTCTAGAATCCGATCTTCCTTCTTCTTTCTTCCCCTAGTACTTTTTATGTTATGTTTGCAGTTTAAAGTTCTATAGCTTTCTTCGGAGAAGTTGTATTTAAATTTAACAATGTCTGGATGAGCTCCTTCAATTTTTACTTCTCTTATTTTATTCCAAGAAATTTTATCAGAACTTGTATCTTTTTACCGCATGCACTCGAATCGACACGTTTTGTTGACGAATCTCCCGTAAATGACGTTATGTATGACATGACCGCGCTCGCTCTAATTTGGCGCGCATTTTAAAACAGAGTACATAAGGATATGTATAGATATCCGCATCTACGACATTGCTTCTTTGTAATTATCATATTTGTTCTCTTATACGTTCCTTAAATTGACAAAAGTATTAATATTTAGAAAAAAAATTATATATGGGCGTATGCGTGAAGATAAATAATTGCGAAAAATGCAATAAAAAAAAAACCTAATTTTTTACATGTCCTTATATACGTAGGGACCGTCGGTTTAATGCATTTGTTTTGCATGAGCAACAACACCAAAATATGAAAATAAAAGAATTTCCCACGCTTTTTTAAAAAAAAACTTGTCAATGTAAGGGTTCCGTATTCAAAGGGTCTCACCCTTCGAGTAGTACTAACATTTTGCTGTCCGTCTGCCGGTCCGTCCATCCATATGTCACCGGGCTGAATCTCAAGAACGGTGATAGCTAGTTAGTTAAAATGTTGTTGTATTTCTAAGATGTTTTATTTCTATTGCCGCGATAGTTATTACAAAATAAAATATACAGTATGGCAACTCCCCATAAATATTTATTATGTTTAGTAGTAGTAGTCGAAGCAGTAGTTTATTATGGCTTACAATCGGCCTCGTGAGTTAAAAAAAATGAATGTGCTTATGACCACACTACTAAATTGAAACTTCTTTCGCTTTATCTGTATGTTTATTCAAATTCAAATTCATTTATTCAGTTTTTTTTAAAAGCTAACGGAAAATGTTCAATACGCTTACAAGAATAATAATTACAATAAAAAAATACATATCAAAAGAATACAAAATAACAAAAGGTATCAAATTCCGCAAAATAATAAGTACAATAATATAATATATATGAATGTATTACAAAAAATAGCCAATCAATCACCGTTCTCGTAACACTACAGTCTGTTCCAATTATGAAGTCCTTTTTGACATTTGGAAGAACGTAACTGTGCACGTTTCTGATAAATCCAATTGAATATCTCTTTGTGTTTTAGGTAGTAAATCGTAATTTAAAAAAATAACAGTTATACAAAAAACTAAAAATTAATTCACAAGCAAAATCAACATTATTGTTTTTTAATCTAATGCTCAAAAGAATCTAATCTTCATAATAAAATAATTTTTTATTGCGCGATTGCAGTTACGTTTTACTGTGTAAGTTTTACTTTTAAACATACCGTTCGCCTTGCCTGTAGCGGTACCATGAGTTAGCTATCGAAAACTTACATACGTTGAAAACCTATCGAATTGTTTTTCTTATACCAACGAGGGGCGCAGTACAAGTTTTTCATAGACATATTTACATAGGCGATATCGAGTCTGTCACTTTTAAACTTATGGTACCGCTACTGATCACACTTTTCGTAACGCTTACGTCACGCGTTTGTCAGCTTACTCCCCAAGCCAAGCAAGCATGCGTAAAGAAGTTTCACTTCAAAAAACAACCCCAATCCACATCCGCCGCGAGCGCGATATAAGATCGCGTCGTGATTTCTTCCGACGAAATACTTAATTGAGTTTTAAATTCCTGTTTGTCCAGCGCTAACTACGTCCAAAAAAGCTGTTACCAGAACCACAACTGAAGGTAAATATTATATTTTTTTAAGTAAAATTCTAATTTTTATTTGTTGTTTTAATCAGGTATATTTAATGTCTTAAACTGTCGGTTTAAAATTATTATATTAAGACACATGGTACATTAGAAACTGAAAATGTCTGGGCAAGCGCTATGATCACAGGTGGGTTCACCTGTGATCATGGCGCTTGCAACAGTGCCGAATTATCGGGAGCTCATTAAATCGAAACAACATGGTAAATATCCCGGACAGTTTCAGTTTTCTTGTTTAAAGTCTTAACAAAATTTGAAATTTGAAAAAAATCGTATTCATGTCCCCGCCCGAACGGGGACTTGAACGACCAGTCTTCCGATATCGCATCGTGTTCTTTCAAATTTTAAATCATTCTAATTACTGAAATAGCAGCAGTGGTCTCCTCTTTCACGTCCCCCTTTCCCTCTCATATCGATGTTCCGGGAGGGAGGGGTGAAACGGCTTTCAGGGTGAGTGCGACAGGCTCAATATGGTATATTGTGCCTGTCGACCTCATATTTGGATCTCACTACCGCTTACCATCAGGTGGAGTGAGGTCATCTTGTTAGCTCATTATAAAAAAAAAGTTTCTACCGAATAAGGATCATCAATCATTACATAGTAACAAAAAACATTCCTTTCCTCTGTTCCTGTGTATGCGTAAACTTTAAAGCTACGGAACGAGTCTTGATGGGGTTTCTTAAAGACTTAGAGTGATACAAAAAATGGGTTCGTGACTCGTGTATACTAGACAGGAAGCAAGTATTGTGTCGTATAGAAAATACACATACTTACTTCCTACTACTGACTGACTACGATGATTACTTGGAGTCTATCTATCTCTTGTAATAAATATTTGTATAAATTATTGCAGTACCTTATACCTGTGCCAATGGCGACGCCCAAGAACGAATAATGGAGCGGAATGCATACTTTTCAGCTGAGTTGTTATATGTTTGTATTTTTAATGTTTCCTTATAAACAATAATAATATATCCATCTACAGATCTGTTTTTTTCAAGATTAAGTTTCACTGACAAATTAAAATTAGTTCGTCCATTTTCATTATATTAATTTAACATTTTCATTTAAATTCAAAGTGTCGAAGTTTCCATAGGCCGGTTTCATTGGTCTGAGCATTATTTTTTTAATTCTTTAAGTAATTTTTTGATCTTTTTTCAGCAATTGTCTCTCAATACCGTGGAAAATGTATGTTATTCTTCCTTCTCACTATTGGTTTCTCTGGCTCTGCTTGCTATATATACAAGTGGAGAGTCAAACAGACAGATCTTAAATCTACTTGACCTTTCAGGACCGGCCGAAGTAAGTAGTTCTATCTCCAAGTTGATTGTCACACTACTTGATTTTGTGGCATAAAATTCATTATGCATTTAAATTTATCTTGATTTTCAGGCGAAATGCGTCTTCGAATATTATTTGCAACTTTACGCGGAGCAAAAAAATATAGACACGAACTTATTCTCTAAATATTATGTAACGGACAAGAACCCACTGACCACAAAGTTCAAAAGTGATTCTGTGGATGTAACTGGAACTCGTGCAGAGAACATAGAAATTTGTGACACCGATGACGATTCGAATCAAATGAATGACGCGGTACGTCATTTTTTTCTATTATTTTTATTCTTAAAAAACGAAAAAATAATTTCCACACCTGCAAGAATAGTGTCACAATGCTAAATCAGTTGTCTCGGGAATTTAAAAAGCTAATGGTTTTTGTTACGGATACCATGGTATAAAATATACTAAAGTATATAATTTTATGAAACAAACATGGTTGAATTTGTACACGAATGATCACACAAGTACATTTAACTGTGACTCGAGTGGGAATCGAACCCCCGACTATTGACGCAAGAGACAGGTTCCCTATTAGTCCAGTCAAATTAGGTAAAAATCTCGGAATTCGAGATACCCAGCTGTAAGTCTGTAAATACTTAGATATTGACACCCTAAAGGTGGTCTCAAAACCTACATATTGTAGGGTGTACGCAACTATTAAATTTTCAAGGTCAAATGTCACAAATATCAGTTTTATGAACTTTTGAGCGAAACGGGAAGTTTTATCATAAAAGTGTGTAGGAGAAAATTACTTATCTTCTATTTATCTATAAAAATTGTCTGTACGTTTTATTTCTAAGATTCACCATTTCAGAGATACAGCGATGCAAATAGTTGAAAAAGTTGTATTTTCAAAAGCTTCCAGGCCCACGTGCGATTGTGCTTGACAGTTTAAATTTTCACGAATGATGTATTTTAGTAGCCTCTATAACATCTAATACTAGAAAAAGCTTAAAATCAATGTTTTAGTGGGTTCTCATACAAAAACTATGGTTTTTTTTTCTCTCACTTGGCCGGTTTTTAACGTGGTTACCCCAGTAAACCTATTCCAGACGACACCTTTTATACATGAAGAACACGTTGTTTATAAGGAAGCCTAGTTAAATAATTGTTTTGTGTTGTTTTCAGTATTCAGAAGATTTAAGATTTCTGCGTTTCATTAAATTAAATTTGGTTAATATGGATCTTCACGTTCATAATCGAGTTAGATGGACAGTTAACCTTTTTGAAATGTATTTTTTTTCAGTTATACTTCAAACAGAAATTCTAATAATTGGTTATTTCGTACTTTTTGACATATAATAAGCAGCTTAAATGTACTGAAACGTATATGTATAGTACTAAAAACAACATAAAACAATTATTTAACTAGGCTTCCATATAAACAAAGTGTTCTTCACGTATAAAAGGTGTCGTCTGGAATAGGTTTACTGGGGTAACCACGTTAAAAACCGGCCAAGTGTGAGAAAAAAAAACCATAGTTTTTGTATGAGAACCCACTTAAACATTGGTTTTAAGCTTTTTCTAGTATTAGATGTTATAGAGGCTACTGAAATACATCAGTTGTGAAAATTTTAACTGTCTAGCACAATCGCACGGAGGTCTGGAAGCTTTTGAAAATACAACTTTTTCAACTATTTGCATCGCTGTATCTCTGAAATGGTGAATCTTAGGAATAAAACATAGAGACAATTTTTATAGATAATTAGATGATAAGCAATTTTCTCCTACACACTTTTATGATAAAACTTGCCGTTTCGCTCAAAAGTTCATAAAACTGATATTTGTGACATTTGACATTGAAAATTTAATAGTTGCGTACACCCTACCATATGTAGGTTTTGAGACCACTTTTAGGGTGTCAATATCTAAGTATTTACAGACTTACAGCTGGGTATCTCGAATTCCGAGATTCTTACCTAATTTAAGCTTAAATGACTGGGCTAGGTATATCCAATGGGCCATCGAGCCAGTGGAAATTATATTTTGGATTCGAAAGTTTTATTCCAGTTAGTACTAGAAATTCAAATAAAATATTTGAAATGCCGGTTTCTGTATCTTATAACACATTATTGATGTAAAATCGATACTTGAGTTTTATTTTTATTACAGGTGCGTTTTGCGACCGACTCCAAAATCGATGCAATGATACTTCCTGACATGCTTAGCAGGAAATCGACGAAAATTGTTCTACTCAATGCGTTTACGTTCACGGTACCTATTTCATTGGCTTTTACTTAAGAAATTCAAAAAATACTTTATTTTTCCCAAAATCTTTTTCCTTGCAAAGTTGATGTTCAGTTATTGAAATACAATACTTGTGTTGGGGTAGACTTGCTATTTCCTGTAAATACATGCCTGTAAATACATTGTCTATTATGCCTCGTTGGTAAATAACTATTTATCTGAAACGGTATAAAAGTTGCATAGAAGGGAACTATAATTATTAAATAATAAAGTCATATTATGACATATGACTTAATCGAACATTAATTGGAAAAAATAAAAATATGGATCCTATTATTATTTGGGTTCATTATTATAAAAACTGCGTGTTCAATGAACATTATTAATATAAATCTACACACAATGTAATCTTAATATTTCAGGGTAACTGGGAATCGCCTTTCGATCCTGAGTCCACGAAAACACGAGATTTCTTCACTTGCGACCAGAAAATTATTTCCCGTAAAATAATTTTCCAGAATACTAACATTAAATATCTACACAGCAAAGTACTCAAATCTAAGGTATAACATTCATAATTATAGAGCGTTTAATTAATTTTTATTGGATAAAATGAGCAACATACATTTTCATGATACTCCAACAGGATGGAATTGATTTCCTTTAATTTTATTATTATTCCTTTTTATATTCCCATAATTTGAACTAGCCATAGAATTCTGTTAGCTAGCTCTTGGTTTATTTCAGTTAATCATCTGGTGTAGGTAATTTTTTCATTAAATGTTGTGTCACGTTACAGTTCATTGAGAAACCGTACAAAGGTGGAAACTTCAGCCTCCTGCTAGGTTTGCCGGACAGCAGTAACGGCCTCTCGGGTCTGATATCGAAGCTCAGAGATTCTAGTGTACTGACTTCCGTTCGTGGACAAATGACTTATCAAAATTGTTCGGTACATATTCCAAAACTGGCGACCACTTGCGAGTTCGACTTAGAACCTGTATTGGAAAAGGTAATACTTTTATTATGTACTATTGTCTTTTATGCCTCGTTGGCCTATTGGTAGCAAGCGCTGCGTGAGAAGCGAGACGTCCCCGGTTCGAGTCCGGGGTCGGGCAAAATTTGTGTGAGTTTTTCTATAATGAAATTACTCAGCCCGCAGTTAGGAAGTTGGTGGTTGAACGCCCGTGCCTCGGAAAGCACGTTAAGCCGGTGATCCTGCACCCGATCTCTCATCGGTCATGTCGGATTGCCGTCTCATCGAATTATGAGAGTAAGGGAATAGAGAGCGCACTTGTGTTTGCGCGCACACTTGTACACTATAATATGTCCTGCGTACTTGGCTGATCTCAATTGAGATCGGCCGCCATGGCTGAAGTTGGTCGGACGCCTTATTTATGTCTATTATTTATTTTATATTAACATCTGTCGGTACGATAGAATAGTGGTTAGTGACCCAGGTTTACTACCAACCAACGGTTCCAAGAGTCGTGGGTTCGATTCCCACCCGGGACAAATGTTTGTGTGATGAACATCGGTGTTTGTTCCGTGTCTGGGTGTGTTATATAAATATATTTATGTACCTACTGTTGATTCTGATATCTGTAACACAAGTGCTTAAGCTACTTACCACGGCATCAGATAATAAATAATAATTATATGCCATTTATCTAAATATATTCAGTGATTAATAAAGAGGTAGTGACCTGGATTGAGAAACGTATGCTAAGATGGTTTGGTCATGTTGAGATGATTCATCATATGTGGCTACCACGAGTTTAAAACTTACGCGCTCGATATCGCCTACGTCAATATGACTATGAAAAACTTGTACAGCGGCGCTGGTGGTTACGCGACGAACTAAAATCGGCCATATGAAAAAAACAAATCGATAGGTTTTTAACGTAAGTAAGTTTTCGATAGCCAACTCATGGTAGGCCCTCTAAATGAAAGACGATTAACGAAAGGAATATATCAATAGCGAAGACCAAGAAAGAGATTCCATGACCAAATAGGTCAAATGGTGAAGAGGTTGATGGATGTGAAAGAAAAGAAAGTGGTGTGCAAGGAAGTGATCTGTGCCTGTATGATAAAGTGTTTAAGAGGAATGTTGGCCAATGAGGGCCGGTCGCTCGTTTAAAATTAAACTAATTTTATGATATACCGATTGGACCAGACACGAAGTGGGGTTTTATGATAAGTATGCGTGCTCTGAGTATAAGTTAAAATCACCAATATTTAATACACTTTGTTAATTTTAATGTGCGTAGGTTTCGCGATTGAACAACTGTTTTATATTATACTAGTAACCCGCCTTCGCCAGGTATATTATACATATAAACATTCCTCTTAAATCCCTCTATCTATTAAAAAAAAGCGCATCAAAATCCGTAGCGTAGTCTTAAAGATTTAAGCATACATAGGGACAGACGCGGGAAGCGACTCTGCTTTATACTATGTAGTGATTATAGTAAACGACACCAACATTATTTACTTTACAATCGTCGTGATCCTACTTACATAGTGTCACTAACATTCAAGTTTGATTCCAGTTCAATATAACAGATATATTCAACAAAAAATCGGCCCAATTTACCGGAGTATCAAAGAGGGGCCCGCCGCTCTCCGTAACTACGGCATTGAGTGCCACAAACATTGTCATTGACGAATTGGGCTCGGGCACTTATGACGAAAATGGTAAGGCAACGATTTTATTAATAAACTTTATGTATGAGCATATTGAATATTTATAAAACTATTTTTTTTTGTCGAGATGAAGTTACAAAAGTTGTTTTGTTTAACGAACTGCATGTTGTGATTTGACGTTATAGAATAACGTCAATTTTGTATGGACAGTGCAAGACTACTAGTACATTAAAAATTTTTTACTTGACCAATTGTGGTCGAACGACAAAACTAATAATACGATTGAGTTTACCATAAACTTCTAAGCTACATGTTTAACTAAAATCACAGCATTCTTCATTGTTAAAGTCGATATTTATTGAGTTCTTGTGTAAAGGCTAAACAAACATCCATCAGACTTCAAAAAATCTTCACAAAATTTAAAACTAGATTTTGAAAATGCTACGTATTTGGAACAAGATTAGGATAACTATTATCCTAATCATAATTAAATTACCAAAATAAGTAAATTAACTAAATCAATTAACCAAACTTATATTTTTTATTACAACATAAGAAGCATAAAAGAGGATATTGTAGAGACGTCGTCATTATTAGCAAACGAGAAAATACACTTTAAAAAATTTACACACTTGAACTAAATTAGTGATTAATTTCCGTCTCTTTTTTCAGCGGCAGAAGATGTGCCTGCAATACGTCAATTCCGACCACAATATCCTTACGTGTTTATCGTATTGTACCTCAACAACCCCGTATCTGCTGGAGTTGACTGCGGGAACAACCAGCCGACCGTGGAATCAGGCTGCTAATCATCTATATCATATATCACATAGATCACATAGTCTTCTAAAGAAAAATTAATTATCTCTATTAACATCCTGAGCACATTTCTGTTTACAAGACAAAGGCCTCCCCAAATGGTCGCCACTTCTTTTTATCCTCGGCTACTCGCATCCAGCTCCTACCAGCCGTCCCGCGCAGATCGTCACTCCACCTTGCCTGTATACATCCTACACTACGTTTGCCGAGACGCGGTCTCCACTCTAGTACCCGTCTACCCCAGGTTGTCAGTTCTACGGCTGATGTGGCCAGCCCATCTCTATTAACGCCAAATGTATATTGTATTTTGTCAAATTCAATTGCAATTGTAATACAAATTTAACATAAATGGATTTATTCATAAGAAACTTACAAACAATATGACCACGATTAATAAATCCGATATCAGCCGAATTATTGTATTTTTATTTATCTTCCATTGAAAGTATTTTCATTCGGCTGAAATGAAAAAAAAAAGAGAGTGGCGATGCAACAGTGGTTAGTAACCCAAGCTAACCTAAGAGTCGTGGGTTCGATTCCCTTTCGGGACAAATATTTGTGTGACGAACATTGGTTTTTG
This sequence comes from Maruca vitrata, assembly GCA_039566165.1. Taxonomy (NCBI): domain Eukaryota; kingdom Metazoa; phylum Arthropoda; class Insecta; order Lepidoptera; family Crambidae; genus Maruca; species Maruca vitrata. The sequence goes on along the minus strand of CM076917.1, from coordinate 10,843,664 downwards.
CTTAGTATCTGGTTGTGTTATCAAATATATTTGAGTATTTGTGTATTCACAGTTGATTCTGATATCCATAACACAAGTGCTTAAGCTACTTACCACGGGATCAGATCAATGTATGATATATTTTGTAATGTAAGATTTTAGACTTTCGCGTTCCATTACACTAAATATTAGTATTTATGGGTCTATGCGCGTTATTAGGAGTAGCAAATTACATAACTACTTACTGCCCGACGTTTCGACTGGGTTACACCAATCGTGGTCGCTCGCGTAATTTGCTACTCCTAATAACGCGTATAGACCCATAAAGACTAATATTTAATATTTTGCAATATTTATTTATTATTTATAAACAGATAAATAAAACTTAAACCTGTACTCATACAAAAGCTGTGAAACTAAAAATATCAAACCATCTTATTCAATAAAATCCCATTCCCACTAACTATTGATATTGCGTTTTAACTCCTGACCATCAAGGAACTGACCCTCTATCTTCAGCTTAGTCACATAAAATTATTACAATCGGCTGTAAATACTGGTGCAGCTTTAAATTAAGATACAACTACCAAATAACCCCGAAATGCTTTATGATGTCGGTTAAAACTTATGCAACTTGTTCATATAATTATTTATTTGTAATTAATTAACTTGTAATTCTTCTTGCAACAGAATTTCTTAAAATCTACTTGCAGAATAGATTGTTTCATTTCAACTTAAACAATTAAGCAAAGTTGAAATTACTAAAATGCCGTTGACATTAAAGAAATAAGTATGACCAATCAATTATTTTTGTTAAAACCTATAACTTTTTCCAGCAGTGGGGTGATATAGGATAATTATATTAATCACCAGTAATAAATACACTGGATTGAATAAAAATCAAAAAAATCAGAATCAGTATAATAAATAACCGTGTTATATTCCCAAAAAGACGGGTTTTCAAATTCCCTATCAACAGTGTAGCAATTGATTTTTATCCGTTTTTCAAAATATGAAAAAAAAAATTAGGTTTGGCTTTATCCTATCTGCAAACTGTAGGGCATCGAAAACCCGTTTTTTTCAATTTTCTAAACCCGGGTTTTCGGGTTCCGAAGAAACTGGACCCGGGTAACCCGAGTTTTGAGCTTTTCGGACTGTTTTGTCATAGAAGTAAAAAAAAAAGCAAAAAAATTGTTATAAACATAGATTTTCACATAGAAAAAATGGCGGGGAGTCGGCGTCGCTTGCCCGCGCTTCATTTTCCTTCCCACTTCTCGATCTCTTAGTTTCGTTCCGATCTTAATACATGAGTCGAACCGAAAGCGCTTGAGCGTCGTTGCTTCGTACAGTAAAATGTAGCGTAGGTCATCTGCCCATGCTACATTACCGTACGTTTCACGTCTGGTGCTTGCTTGAAAAAATGCGCCCTTGAGAAATAAAACTTATACTGGTCTGGATATTTCTGCGCCCCACCAGGGACGGCGCCCTGTCCCTAGGCACCGCTGGCACCGCCCTAGTTACGGCCCTGGTCCGAAACCCTTGTAGTGTGTGTCGCGCTCCTCACCCATACATATAGAACCTATTAGTATATAAGTTAGCATAAGCTTAATATAAGACACAATATAGTTCACTTATCAAAAGGTTCAGTTGTTTCTTCCATACTCCCGGTCCCATCCTTACACTCTGAATCCTCTACAATTACGTCGAGACATATTGCCGGTCTATGTGATCTCTACTGTCTCTGTAATAGGGAATGCTCTAAAGAGCTATTTCAGCTATTGCCTCCCTCTCCTATTCACTCCCAAACGACACATCCAGACAGCGCTGCCATCAGCATACAATGCAGGCGCTCATGGCTCGGACCAAGAGTTTTAGTTCCTCTTTTCTGCCCCGTGTGTTTCTCTGGTGTATCGAATCTGAAATTAGGCGATCCAGCAGAGAACCAAAGTCATCGACATAGCTCACCGCATCAGCAAGCTGAGGTGGTAGTGGGCTGGCCACATCAGCCCAGCCATAGAACCGACTACTGCTGGGATAAACAAGTTCTAGAGTGCAGACCGCGTCTCGGCAAACGTATTGTAGGACGGGGTGACGAAATGCACAAGACGGCTGGTAGGAGCTGGATGCGAGTAGCAGTGGACGGAAATGGGCTGATTATCATAATGATGGGTGGCAGACGAACAGACGGATCACCTGATGATGATGGCAACATCAACATATACAGAATAGTTCGTGTCTTTGAAGCGTTTATAAAACCCGAATAACCCGGGTTTTAATTTAGAAAATCCAGGTTTTTTGTAATTCTTGAAACCCGAAAAAACACGGGTTTTTCGAACCGAGTAAACCCAGGCTCGATGCCCCTGGTACCGGCCGAAAACTCAATAATTACTTTTAACAATCTTTCGTCGAACCGAGCTGTCCGCAAATAAAGCCTGATCGCCCCAGTTTAAGGTAGCCCCGTGCCCCAACAGTAGGGACAATGAATGTGATGATAATAATTCGTAGTACATTGAATTGAAATCACACGCATGAATGAATCAAGTAATTCCCCTAGTACACCATTAATTCAATTACGTATTCAACACTTGGATTCTTAGTTCTCACGCATGTTTAATATTAGTCATAATCCGAAATTAGTAATTTACCAAACATTATGTCCTTGAGACAAAAAAATCGATACTAACCTTGTCAGGTTCACGTATGACCCACAATTTCCAGAGTTAAAAATTTTAATTTGACCCGTCACCTGCATTAGGGGCATTCCATGCCAAGCGGGCAGGAAAAAAATGTGGATGCTTCAGATTTCAATAGTATTTAACTATGTTATACCTATATAGGTCCTCAACATATATTATGAATATTTTTACTCTGTGATATATAGTTATAGATTTAGAGGCTAATGAAGTTTTGACTCTACAGCAGGAATGCACTATTTGTAGTCCCAAAAAACAATATTTATTATGTAAAAAAATTAAACTTAATACATGAATTTTATAGTTTAGTTATTGAGCTTACTTTTGACATTTTTAGAAAATGTTTTTTTTTATTTTTTTGAAGAAAAAAAATTGATTTTTATTTTTTATCCTCGATTTTCTCAAACTTGGACCACTTTAATTTTTATTATTTTTTTTCCTAAAATAGCTCATAGTATGTAAATAATCCTTGCCAAGTCTCATAATGGGCCCGGGAGTAGTTTAGGAGCTAGACCAGTTACAAGGCCGGAGCGCAGCGGTAGGCGCCGTGCCGCGCCTGCCGCCCGTTAGTAACAGTTTGCAGAAACATTTGATTTTATAATTAATTAATTGATTTTTCTTAAAAACATTAATAATTCAATAACCAACAGGTTTATTTACATATTTTTACAAGGTTATGAGTCTTAGCATTGCTGGTGCGTTTTATAATAACACCCTGAGCTGGACAAAAAAACTATAGTTGTCGGCAAAACCGCACTGAGTAATGATGTTACCTTCTGTAATACTCTCTTTTAACTGTCTGAAATATTGAGCTTGCTGGTCTGCGATATACGCATGTGGCTTCAGCAGTTCCAAGGCTGTGCAAAGGCTGACGAAATCATCGGAAGGAAGGACTTGAGTGGCGATGGTGAAACGATCTGTTTGCGACTTCTGTGACAATACCTGGTACGATATATGGGTGTTTAGTGTTTACCCGTGGCCCCATTGGGTCGGCCCATTAACGGGTCCACGGGTAATTTTTATTCACATTTTGATTAAACATAGGTTTACTTCTTCGATTTCCATTCATGTATCAGTTATGAATTCAACGTTTTATTAATGGAATGAATAACTGGTGAAACATACATACATACATAAAATCACGCCTTTTTCCCAGAGGGGTAGGCAGAGATCACTTCCAGCGATCCACTTTTCACCTCTGTGGGAAACGTGACGTGACGGGTTGTGTACCACGTCGTCGCCATTCTGCCTTGTGCATTGTTTTAACAAGGTCATTGCGTCCCCACGAGTAGCAAGGATGTTTGACAGGGAAGGAAAAGGGGAGGAAGGATAATATCGCCGCGGGTGATTTGGACTGAGTCGATAGTAGCTCGAGGAGCCGGGGTCGCTTACCCGTATACCGTTCACCACCCACCGGACAGATAGTTGTGACTGGTATCCCTTACTTGATAACTGGTGAAATATCAGTCGAATACGCATTAGAAATGTTAAGATAATTCATCATTACTTCTCTATTGTTTCTAGGGTGTAAATATATATTTGTTTTTAAGAATGCAATAATTTAATTTGAACAAGTAAACTTATGTTTAGTTAATGGTTTACATTTTTTATCGATAAATTATAAGACCAGAGAGCAATCCCTAACGCAATGGGACCACGGGGAATCAAAATTACCCGTGGACCCGTTAATGGGCCGACCCAATGGGGCCACGGGTAAACACTAAACACCCATATATTGTACCGGGTATTGTCACAGAAGTCGCAAACAGATCGTTTCACCATCGCCACTCAAGTCCTTCCTTCCGATGATTTCGTCAGCCTTTGCACAGCCTTGGAACTGCTGAAGCCACATGCGTATATCGCAGACCAGCAAGCTCAATATTTCAGACAGTTAAAAGAGAGTATTACAGAAGGTAACATCATTACTCAGTGCGGTTTTGCCGACAACTATAGTTTTTTTGTCCAGCTCAGGGTGTTATTATAAAACGCACCAGCAATGCTAAGACTCATAACCTTGTAAAAATATGTAAATAAACCTGTTGCTTATTGAATTATTAATGTTTTTAAGAAAAATAAATAAATTAATTATAAAATCAAATGTTTCTGCAAACTGTTCCTAACGGGCGGCAGGCGCGGCACGGCGCCTACCGCTGCGCTCCGGCCTTGTAACTGGTCTAGCTCCTAAACTACTCCCGGGCCCATTATGAGACTTGGCAAGGATTATTTACATACTATGAGCTATTTTAGGAAAAAAAATAATAAAAATTAAAGTGGTCCAAGTTTGAGAAAATCGAGGATAAAAAATAAAAATCATTTTTTTTTCTTCAAAAAATAAAAAAACATTTTCTAAAAATATCAAAAAGTAAGCTCAATAACTAAACTATAAAATTCATGTATTAAGTTTATTTTTTTTTCATAATAAATATTGTTTTTTGGGACTACAAATAGTGCATTCCTGCTGTAGAGTCAAAACTTCATTAGCCTCTAAATCTATAACTATATATCACAGAGTAAAAATATTCATAATATATGTTGAGGACCTATATAGGTATAACATAGTAAAATATTATTGAAATCTGAAGCATCAACATTTTTTACCTGTCCGCTTGGCATGGAATGCCCCATTATCTAAAATTAAATTGATTAATATAAAAAACAATAAAAAAAATATTTAAATATGATGGGTACATAATATAATAAAAAAACAATGTAGAAAAAGAAGGATAAAAAAGAGTGTCCACTGTGTCTTCACATCACTAATTGATGATGTGGCACTATACTCCCGGCGCCTAGTCCTTCATCTGGCGCCATGGTGCGCCCGGCTGCCAGCGTCCACAACCCTCTGGACGCCAACGTCTCCCGGCAGCCAGCAAAAAAATCATCCTTCGGGCGCCATCATCGCCCAGCGCCCCGCAATCACTATATACTTCATCTTCTTATTGCTCACACAAAAAGAAGGCTCGAGAAAAAAAATTGTCCAACAAATTTCACTTTCAATAACGTTCCTGATCACTGATCCTAATCCGCGCAGCACTGCCCAAAGGCAGCACTGGCAGGGTCGCCATGTAAAGGATGGGACCTGGGCATATGGAAGGAAACAACTTTACTGTTTGATAAGTGGACTATATTGTGTCTCGTATTAAGCTTATGCTAACTTATATACTAATGGGCTCTACTTGTATGGGTGAGGTGCGCGTCACACACTACAGTAGTGATGTAGCCCAAAATTAGTAAGCAAGTCATACGATTCAAATAAACTTTAAACTTCAAATATTTCTCCTATTTATGTATGAAATGCATAAAAGACAGGTTTCGAAAATACTGATACGTGATTACTTAACACTTACAAATACAAAACACTTAACAATATAGGTAATATAACTTAGAAATCAACTCGTTAATTGCCATGAAACCTCGCGCGGAGTGCAAGCAACACATTTTCTATTGTCTCTGGTTTGACGGTAGCTAAAGTGTTAACATTAATACATGGCGTATGTTAAAGCAAATTGGATGCGAAAACCTGTACATGAAGTTGATATACCTAGTTATGTACTAGTTTGTACCACCTTTGACGACACCAATATTATGTGACCATGGCGTCAGATGAACTTGGCCGGCTAACTGACAATAAAGAAACTTTTTTGTCTTTCATGGGTAGCCTGGGGACTTGTCAAATCGATAACGAAGTTCGAAAAGAGTATAATGTATGGAATCGACATTAAATGCGATAAATCACATGGTCAATCTAATGTCAGTTCCATACATTTTATTTTCAAAAGAGTTTCTTTATAGACCTGGAGTGCACTTTTTCTTGAGCTCTCGGCGGTGGCAGACCTCCCGAAATCCTCTGGATTTAGGGACTGCAAAGTATAGCTAATATCTGCGTAAGGAGTCTGTCAAGTTGTGCTAATTTTATTCTTTAAAATTTAGTAAAAAAACGACTTAAGGAGAGCTCTTAACAAGCAACTTACATCAAATTTTTTTTTTGATTTTTTTAGCACTTCCATTTTTTAACCTTGAAACATGGCATTATGTGCATGTTTGTTAAATTTAAATTTAAACACTTCTGCAGAGCGTTTCGAGCAGCTTGGTCAGAGCGTTGCAAAGCGGATAGAAAAATCGCAGAGTCGTTAGATAAAAGGAAAAAAAACTATTGCTTACATATAATATTTATTTATTATTTATCATTATTAGTAAAATATTTTTTTTATAATACATCTCGAAGGTAGCCCAAGGTAACCAGAGTAACTTATTGCCTTGCAATCTTTTGTTATTGCAAGTTATTTTTTATCCCAATAAAAAATAGCAAACACAGAAGCTTATACGTTTTAAAAAATAAACAAAACGCTTTATATTGATGATTCTCTTATTAGTACAGTTGCACGATGTTGTGTTGAACATTGGCTATAAAAGGGGTAATTACCGTGTGAAGCACCATACGGCGGCTTGAGTGATAATGTTTAAGAGTGATTCTTCCGTTTCGTTCAAATCTCAAAGATTTTGAGAAATAAAATTTTTTAATCGATTTTACAAAAAAAGTTGCATATAATCATTCATGTACCTTTTAAGTATAGATTATTATTAAAGGCCTTCATGAAAAAACTTTAATTGTCAAGAAAATAGTTGGAATGTAATGAACCCACGGAAGGTAATGAAATAAGTGCGGAAGGTAATGATTGAATTTGGAAGGTAATGAAATAAAATTAAATATGACGGAAGTTTAATGATTTTGTATGGAAAGTAATGAACAATCAGAAGATGAAATCTTTTACGTACCTATAACTTGGGTAGGTATATGATTTTAAATATTTTTGGACTATAAATAAAAGACATGGGTGTGTTGTAATCAAACTTTTGTTTTATTAATTACATGTGTTATTCATGAACGAATATAAAGTAATGGAAAAAATATCAAAAAGGAATGAAATATTCAAGCGCACCCCATATGAATATGGGAATAAGCGTTAGAAGGATGATGTATAAAAATAAAAAAAAAAAAAAAACAACAAAAAAACCTTCTAGAATAAAAACTTTGTTAAAAAATCAACTGAGTAGGCTGATCATGAAAAATACAAAAGAGGAAATACTTTGTAAAGAAGAAAAAAAACATAAGTATAACAGACATGACGGCACGACAAAAGAGGGAGCGAAGGCGAAGATGTTGAAAAAACTCCGAAAAATATTTAAATAAGTTGAAAGAGCAGAAAAAATTGCAAAGAATTTTAATAGATAACTCTCCACCCAGTAGTGAGACTGAGGAAAACATAAACATACCAGATCTAATACACGACCCTCGTTACAAGAAGAATCCACATCAAGCCAAAGTACACCGAAGTCACATTTAGTGCATAAAACAACTAGTACCTACTTCAAACGCAATGAGGAAGCTGCGATACAGATCTAAAAAGCAATAACAATTTTACAGAATGAAATTGACAAACTAAATAAAAGAGAAAGCGATTTTAAGAAGACACTTATTTATGGAGCGGAAATTACAAAAAGTTAAGATTCAAGATAGCATAGAAAAAAAAGAAGAGGAAGTCATAAAAGACATAAATAATGAGAAGGTACAAGAAGTGAAAAAGAAGCTTTTTTTTAATGAAACAGTTTGTCGAAGAGTATCAGAAAAATACAAAAGCCTTCCGAAAAAAGATAATAGATCTTTTACTGGAGATATAATTGATAATTCGAGGCTCAAACAATATGGGATATTGTCAAATATTACTTTTGCTTCTTCGAAAAGAAAAAATCGTATTTCCTGGCGCCATTTGACTGTTTTCATCTTCTTGTAGAAAATTTTCAATACTTTGTTCTAGTTTCGCAGTTTTATTATCTAGAGCCTCGAATTATCAGTTATATCTCCAGCAGAAGATATTTTCTTTTTTTTTCGGAAGGCTTTTGTATTTTTTCTGATACACCTCGACAAACTGTTTCATGAAACAATAGCTTCCTTTTCACTACTTGTACCTTCTCATTATTTATGTCTTTTATTACTTCATTTACTTTCTTTTCTTTGCTATCCTGAATCTTATCTTTTTGTAACTTCCGTTCCATGAATAAATGTCTTCTTCAAATCGCTTTCTCTTTTTTTAGTTTGTCAATTATTCTGTAAAATTGTTATTGCTTTTTAGGGCTGAATGGCAGCTTCCTCATTGCGTTGGATTATTTGTTTTTTTATGCATTAAATGTGACTTCGGTGTACTTTGGCTTGATGTGAATTCTTCTTGTAACATAAGAGGGTCACGTATTGTAGGATCTGGCATTTTTATAATTTTCTTAGTCTCACTACTGGGTGGAAAGTTATCTTTTAAAATTCTTTGCGATATTTTCTGCTCTTTCAGCTTATTTAATTTTATTTTTTGAGTTTTTCGCCATCTTCGTCTTTGCTCCCTCTTTTGTCGTGCCGTCATGTCTGTTATACTTAGGACTTTTTTCTGTTATTTTGTTTCTACTCCTCTAATTGGTATTTTTTATGATCAGCCTTGATTTCTGCGTATTTTAACTTCTTTCGCAATCTGTCTTTAGCTATTTTTTCTTTTTTAGTTGCCTTTTTCTACGGCTTCAACATTGTTGCGGATGTATAATGTATCTAAAAAACAAAAACTAAGCAAAATAATCGAATATTTCACGAAACCTTCATTATTAATTAGGTACCTACTTACTCCGTTCGTTCAGTAGTTTTTCAGTTTACTGCGAACAGACAGAAAGGCAGACAGAAAGAAAGAAGCAGCGGGGAATTATTATTAACTAACAAGTATAATAATACTGACATATACTTACACAAGTTATAATTCGATATAATCAAAATAATAGAATAAAAATTAACAAAGATACATACTAAGGAACAAATTAATTTTATATTTAAAAAAAATCATTACCTTCCAAAGTGACTCATTCCCCTCCGTTAAAAAATTGGAGGGAATGGAAGGGAATGATACGGAAGGGAATGAAGTTTGAGCGGATTTTCTGAATTTACTCGTGAATTAATAAAGGCTAGATATTAATAATTAATTGATAACTAGACCCTACAGTAGGCTGTTACCTAAAGTTAAAATTTTTTTTTTTCGTCATTCACTTACATACAAAAACTATGGAAGGTAATGTTTACTTCTCGTGACAAACGCTGTTTTCAGCAATTAAATCGTGAAAATATTTTGTCCGGGCAGCGTGCGTCCTGTCCTAATGACTTGTATCGACGCATTATGGTCTAGGGAGTGTCTTTTTTTTGGCAAGAAATAAATAGTATAGTACGTGCATTAAAAATTTAATGTTCAATTTTCGTGGGAGGAAATGTGGTTTTTGGGTTGACAAAACTTTACAGTCGATTCTTTCTATGTTAAACACGTATAAAAAATACTGTATTGCAGGTTTATAATAGTCAATGAATACATTAGTATATAAGAATAAAAAATATGTACATTTCCCCTAGGAAAGTCACCAAAAATGTGTCACAACGTTCTGAGGGACCATTTGAACAAGGAGGGGAATGAAAAAATTACATGTTTTTTGTTCTAAACTTTTTTTATTATGAATCTTAAACCTGATATAGATGATGGATATTCAAGATAAAAGTACGTCCTACCTTATTGAACAAAAAAATACGGTTAATTACAATATTCATAATGACTTTTGGCCCGGAAAGGCGATTAGGACGAAACGGAAGAATCACTCTTAAGTTGTTTTTGTCTGTGGCCATCGCGGCAAACGTGATCGTATTCGTTTCAACAGGTACTGTTTGATCAATCTTTTTTTTACTATTGTACGACTACAGTTTGAGTCGTACTGATTCTTAAATTATATATCTACGTACGCTGTGTTGAACTTTACCTGACAACGAAAAAAGAGCAAAAAGGAGTGTTTACTATTTTTTGTATCGATTACATTCTAAATGATACCTACAGATTTTTTAAATAATCAAAAAACAAATGTTATGTTAAACGAACGCAGGTTTGATTTAAATACTTTGCCATCTGTTACTTATATACCGTGAAGTGGTTGTTTTCCAGCAGTAAAATGAATATATCATAGTAGCACAATATATTTGTGCAGTTCTTTTTTATTAAAATCAATAAATACTGGTTTTACGAAAGGCATTACCGAAACTCCAAAGCACGCTCGAATTGCTTTATGACTTAAGGCGTAGAGCTTATTTAGCTTTAAGCTTCGATTTCATGCGGCAAGCAGTACCTGATAAACGCCTCATCTTATAAATGAACGATAGCTTCTCTCGTTTCCGAGTAGGAAAATATTTTTTTGAAAATTTGTGAAAATAAATTATCAATAAATAATTTCCATGATTCGATAGTATTATTAAAGGCAAATCGTTCTGCCACGGGAAAACAACCACTAAAATTTCACGGTGTATGTAGCAAAAGTATTTTCCTAAAAAATCAATTTCGTTCTTTATCCATCTTTAAATACCATAACAAGCCAAAGTCATTCATCAGTTTCATTAAGAAGTTAACTAGCATGCAATAATAATATTACATCTTCAATTTCTCGCGGTGGGGTCATAGTACTTACTGTATGATAGTAAAGTCTATTTTGCCCACAAATAAAATTGGGTGAGCTGAAAGATAAATGGTAAATAAAAATGGGAGTGTCCACCATGTCATCAAACACGATAAGAACAGTAGGTACTACAATCGTCTAGTGTAGGTATTCTTGCTAAAACGTTTGTATGCTAAAATAAAATAAGTAAGCAGGTGTTTGACAAGCGTTTAACTCAATTATTGTATGTAGTAGATTTGTAGTCTTCCATCGTCACAGGTAAACTACACCTATCAAGTTAAGAAAAAAATGTTGGACCAGTGCTGTAGATTTCTTAGCTGGGACCCTGTACCAAAATTAGTTTGGGCACCAAAATAAAGAGTAAAGAACCTACCTACTTACACGTTGTAGCCCAAAGGCACCATAAAAATTGATACGTCTAATAATCCGATAACTAAGTCTCTAAGTTGTTCAGTTGTGTAAAATAAATCAAACTCCTTTCACAGAAAGTTGTCACAAATGCAAGAAGAACGAAGTATGGTCCGACTGCTCCAACGGCGGGTGTGACCCCAAGAACTGCACTCAGCTGGGGTACCCTGTGCCGTGCCCGAAGATCGACCCAGACTGCTGTATCGGTGGGTGCGTTTGCGCTGATGGTTACGTGAGGGCAGCCAATGGCAATTGCATTAAGAAGGACCAATGCCGTAAGTATCATTTTCATTCCGAAACACGTGCTGGACAGTGCATACCATGCAGGCACTGGTGTTTCTGTTCAGTTCCGCTTTTCTGTCCCGTGCCATTAAGACATGATATGACCTTCCTCATATTTTCCCTCCCAATAATAATCCCGGGCTCTTCAGGCAGGTCGTGAAACAGGGTGACAAATATTCGTGCGATAGAAATCGGTTATTTATATTTTAGTACATTTGTATATATCACTCTTGTTTTGATCTTACTTCAGAATCAGAACAATATTATTGAAAATTGAAATATTAGTGAGTATAAGGAGGATCGACGTTATAGTAATTGTGTCGTCATACGAAGTGTTGTGTATGTGTTGAGTTATCGTTTTTGGACCAGAGCAGCAAAATCCATTCAATATCAAACGAGCCACACGGCATTTATTATGTAAATAAGTTTAAGTAACAATAACGATCCTAATAGAAGGTCTTGTTCATTATTAAGTGTGTAAATACCTAAAATCTTCACTATGACCTCTGTCAGAGTTTCAATTATCAGTGTGTAAAAAAAATGTTGTGAACTGGATTTTATGACTTTTTTTTTCGAAGTGGCCTTGTCATTATCACCGGACTAGCGAGCGGATGGGCTAGCTAGGGAGCGGATGGCTCTCAACAATTAATTTTTTTTATCTTTATTTTTAGCTTCATGTGGTGGTGATCCTAACGCTGTATCTGGTTGTGGAGTCTTCTGCATCAGATGCACCAACTACGGTTCTGTTGCCCCTCCTTCTTGCCCTGGATATTGCGAGAAAAACGGCTGCGAATGCAGAAAAGGGTTCATTTACAATGGCATCATTAAGAAATGTGTACGCCCTGAAGAATGCCGTGAGTATTTTGATCCTCCCTTTATATGCTTCTTAATTTTCAATGGATTCTTCATCCAACTCCATGGCTTAAAGATTAGAGTAATAGACGCACATAATTGCGAACATTTATGTAAAATTTTGAATACAATTTGTGTAAAAAAAGCTGTCAAAGTTAACAATGATATTTAGTAAATAAAGTTGTTTGTCATATGATTTAAGACTTTTATGGTCCATTACATTAAAATTATATTTATTATGGGTCTCGAGTATTGTTTTTTATTATTTACACGCTTACATATTTTATTAACACTACACAAATAAAAACAGCTCATAAAAAGCAGAGCAATAAATTGTTATCAAACAGATAAACAGATGTTAAAAAATAAACATGCAATATTTACCATCTTCCTTTAACAAAGTCGTAATGATTGTCATTAATATGTAGATTTTGTTTGCAACTTGTACCCATAGAACACACTAGATCAACCTAGACTTACAGCCTTGCCTTTTCAAGGTTCCGTACCTACATACATACATACATAAAACCACGCCTTTTTCCAGAGGGGTAGGCAGAGATCACTTCCAGCGATCCACTTTTCTCCTCTGTGGGAAATGGGGAAAGGAAATGGGGAGGAAGGATACTATCGCCTCGGATGATTTGGACTGAGTCGATAGTAGCTCGAGGAGCCGGGGTCGCTTACCCGTATACCGTTCACCCACCACCGGACATATAGTTGTGACTGGTATCCCCTGACTTATCCGTACCTGAAAGGTACATAAGGGATCCTCCCTATTACTAAGACTGCGCTGGCCGACCGTCCGTACGTCCGTATGTCATCAGGCTGTATCTCAAGAACGGTGTTAGCGACACTTGAAATTTTCACAGATTCTGAGTTTTCTCTATGCCTCTATTACAACTATGAATAAAACAATCATTCAAGTGAGGGTCCCATACAAAAAACATTCCAACGTTTTGCAAAATTGGTACGGAACCCTATGTGCGCAACGCCGTCTCTCGGGTGCCCGGGGCTTTTTTCGTGCCCCTTTGTTTTTTACTTTTTATTTTTTTATAATCATTAAGTCGGGAGTACGTATAGAATTATTTTAGTTAACATTTTATGACTAAAAATTTGAGCACAAAAGCACGGCCAAAGCTCATGAGCACGAGCAACAAGTTAACTTTGATGACTTACAAGTGACAGCTGAAAAATAGAATATCAGTATGTTAACAAGCAGAGGTCACTAATCTGTTTATTCAACAACTGTTTGCATCGTGGTTTAAAGTGTAAATATAATGAAGTATTTTTTTAAATACTACTTTTGTTTTTTTTTGTGAAAATTTTTTGTTTGTTCACAGCTCCGTCATGCAAGATTAACGAAGAATATTCTGACTGCGTGAACGGCGGCTGTGAAGCCAGGAATTGTTCCCAACTTGGCTTCCCAGTTCTATGCCCCAAACTGGACTCTAATGCTTGCATCAAGGGCTGTGTCTGCATACCGGGTTACTTAAGGGACAAAAGTGGAAAATGTATTCCTAAGACGGAGTGCCGTAAGTTTAATCATGATTCAATACTCTATACTCATACCCACAGGTATACACTGTGAAATTGTAGTGGTTGTTTTTCCGTAGCAGAACGATTTGCCTTTAGTAGTACTATCAAATTATGCTAGTTATTCCTTTGTTATTCGTTTTTTTTTTTAATTAAAAAATATATGTATTCCAACTAGAAAGCGTGAGAAGTTATCGTTATTTTAAGAGATGTGACGTTATCAGATACTGCTTGCTGCATGAAATGTAGAATTGAAATGAAATGATCATGTACTTATTATTCTCATAGCTTCATGCGGAGGTGACGACAACGCAACATCTGGATGTGGAACTTTCTGTAAACAGTGTAGTGGCGAACGCCCTTGTCCGGACGTTTGTAAAAAAAATGCATGCGCCTGTAAGAAAGGATACATTTATGATGCTAACATCAAAAAATGCGTCCTCCGTGAACAATGCAGTAAGTGCTATTTTTTAAAAGCAAGAATATTTCTCGACTTATGCAACTGACAGCTAATAAAAAGGATTGACCAATTAATAGAGGTCACAAATAGGTTTTTTTCTAAGAGCTGTTCACATTTAAAGACCATCTTCTTAATATGTTTACACTTATTTTTTAAAATATTTATTTTGTTAAAACTTGCCTGAATTCAATACGGATAGGTATATTTTATCTTTTTTTTTTCACAGCCCCAACATGCAAAATAAACGAAGAATACTCTGACTGTGTGAATGGCGCCTGCGTAGCTAGGAATTGTTCCCAACTTGGCTTCCCTGTCCCATGCCCCAAACTGGATCGTGATGCTTGCATCAAGGGCTGTGTCTGCGTAGCGGGCTACTTGAGAGACAAACGTGGAACTTGTATTCCTGCAAAGGAGTGTCGTAAGTTTATTCATGATTAAAATCTATACTAATATTATAAAGATAAAGAGTTTGTTTGTTTGTTTGAACGCGCTAATCTCAGGAACTACTGGTTCGAAGTGAACAATTGTTTTTGTGTTGGATAGAACATTTATGAAACATTTGAATACGCTTAAGGTATTTCATTACGCTGCGACCAATAGGAGTACAACAGGAGGAAATGTGTAAAAAGCGGGTTGAAACGCGGACGAAGTCGCTGGCACAGCTAGTCACTAATATAAAAATACGATTAAATTAATTTAACATTAAATATAACACATATTTTATACGAGTAACATTAACCAGGGGTATTTATTTTCTCTCAGCATCCTGTGGAGGTGATGACAACGCAACATCAGGTTGTGGTGTGTTCTGCAACCGATGCCAAGGACCGGTGCCGTGCCCTAAAATCTGCAAAGTTAATGGATGCGACTGCAAAGACGGTTACGTCTACGATGAGAACACCAAGAAATGCACACTAAAAGAAAATTGCAGTAAGTGTTGTTGATTTTGTTGTAATTTTTCGTCTTTTAATTTTTTTTAATTATATAATTTGAATGTTATTTATTTTGAAGAATTTTCTCATAATTTATACTAATATTATTAATCCCAGTTATTTATTACTTTTTATCATTTTATTTGGTAAGTGGCTGCCTAATAGTCCAGTCAAAATAGACATTTAACCTAGGAAAAATTCGCATAGAGCTGAAAATTGGCATGAATGTTGGGAAAACTATTACAAATAATCTGTCAAAAGTCCCCATCGATCCCACGTCTGCAAAAAAATAATCAAGGTCAAATGTCACAAATATCAGTTTTATGCACTTTTGAGCGAAACGGTAAGTTTAATCATAAAAGTATGTATGACAAAAATTACTTATCACGTAATTATCTATAAAAATGTGTAAACACTTTGTTCCTAAGATTCACGGCTTCAGAGAGATAGCGATGCACAAAGTTGAAAAAGTTGTATTTTCCCACTCTTCCAGGCCTCCATGCGATTGTTCTAGACAGTTACAATTTTAACGAATGATGTATCTCAGTTGCCTCTATAACATCTAATACTAGAAACAACATGAAACCAACGTGTAAAGTGGGTTCTCATACAAAACCTATGTTTTTTTTTCTCACACTTGGGCGGTTTTTAACGTGGTTACCCTAGTGAACCAATTCCAGGTCATATATCGATCAAAAACGATATCAACAGATGAATGCATATTGTGTAAAAAATGAATTTTCTAATGATTAAACCACGATATCTCGCGAATGGTGAGTCGGAAAAGAAAAAGTGACTGGACCATTTTTGTAGAAAATTGTATGATCTACAACTTTTATTTGACCAATTTTTACGATAATACTTACTGTTTTCGAGAAAAATGGAAAAATCCTTAATTTTATATTTTTGACCTTGAATAAAATTTTTTGCAGAAGTAGGATTGATGGGGATTTTTGATATTTCGTTTATTATGATGTATTTAACGTCTCTGGCAATTTTCAGCTCTATGCGAATTTTGTCTAAGTTAGCACTTATTTTTGTCTATTTTGACTGGACTATAACTCGCTAATCTTCTTCTAGCTAAAAATGTTTTTTTTCAAAAATGTGACTCTAAAAAATGTAAGGTGATTTCGGTATTCGGTACTTTTTAACAAATTAAAAAAGTATTAGTTCTCGTATTAGTATAATAAAACGTATTCTAATATTATTATAACATGGGGTGAGTGTTGTTTATTTTTATTTTTTTTACTTATGATAATTTAAAAATAAAATTGAAGTAATTGTACGGATGAAATTCGCATATAATAAGATGTTAAGCATAATAATATAATGAAGGGATAAACTTTTTCAACCTGTCATCATCGTTTCTCCGTGCCCAAAACAGTTAACAGCATAGTAAATTACTATATACGTCTGGTTTTGTAAATAAATATTTAAATCTGAATAAGCCAGTTTCATCCATATAATTAGTTTCTTAACAAATGTGTGATGTTGGTGCAAAATAATAGATAATACTATCGATAACGATGTGCTCGTAAACTCTAAATGAACGGTTGAAGTTTAAAAGTGTCACAATCAACATAGTTATTTTTACAAACTTTTTTTTACAAACGTTACAAACTCTTGCTAATTTTTCAGCGCCCGTTTGCAAAGTGAACGAAGTGTTCTCAAATTGCTCGAATTCTGGGTGCAAAGCAACCAATTGCTCACAGCTGGGTACTCCCATTGCGTGCGCTGGGCCGCAGCCCTGCGTCAAAGGATGTGTCTGCATAGACGGATATGTGAAGGCCGACAATGGGACCTGCATACCCATTTCTGAATGCCGTAAGTTTTTAGAACAAATAACAAGAAGTGTAGAGTGGCAGTTGCTTGTTCGCTCAAAACAATTGTTACTTAAGTATTTATACAAATTTTTTGTACAAACAAGTGTTGGCAGTTTCACTATTTCAATGGTTCTAAAATAAGTCAATTGCTATGCGGTAATGTTTAATATTTTGTTTTTTTGATGACGCGTATAACGAAATAAATAATTGATTCTACAATAAAAGTCACGAAATACCCTTGAATAATAATAAGGAGTTTAAATAAACCGCTTAATTAATTTTAAAGCTTAATTAAGAGATTCATTTTGAACACCTCATTTCTCCTCTCATTGTTAGTTATGGTTACATACTTTATCCTCACCGACTTAAATCTCTTCAGCATCGTGTGGAGGCGACCCTAACGCGGTAACTGGCTGCGGAGTATTCTGTAAACGCTGCTCAAACTACAAGTCCGGTCCCGTGGCGTGCCCCGCCATCTGTCAGCTCAACGGTTGTGAGTGCAGGGACGGGTACATTTACGACGACCTCACCAAAAAATGCGTGCGCCCCGAACAGTGCAGTGAGTGTTGAACGGTTTTACAGCATTTCTGCCATCTTTTTTTTCTGATTGATCCAAATTGTTTAGTACATTTAAAGTAATCATAAGATCTGTTTACATGAGTTTTACAATACTTAAGATTTATGGTCCTTTATTTGGCAACAGGGAATTGAAGTAATATTACTTCTAACATTGTTTACAGACGCTCAAGTTTATAATGATTTCTCGAATGCGACCTACCTTTGAATTCATCTAAACTTTCATTCGTACTGCTGAAAGTGCTGAAACACTGTATATACATTAATATCATTTTTAGCTTCAAAAACATACATACATACATAAAACATACAAATAGATTGTTTTAGGAGCGTTTATATAATATGAAATAAATTTATTTGTAATCTGTTTATTCAATATGGTCTATTGTGCCTGTTGACCTCATATGTGGTCAATATCGCTTTCTACAAGGTGGAATGAGGTCGTCTTGTTAGCCATTTTTATAAAATAAATAAGAAAATTAAAATATAACTACAATTTTGGAATTTCAGCCCCAATTTGCAAGAAAAATGAAGTACTCACCGGCTGTATCAACGGACGTTGTGGCCACACGTACTGTTCGGATCTGGGAGGTCCAATTCTCTGTGTGGATCCTCCTGAGAATGGCTGCGTGAAAGGTTGCCTTTGCGCCGATGGCTATTTGAGAGCTGATAATGGAACTTGCATACCAACAGAACAGTGTCGTAAGTATTTTAATTAGGGCATGATGAAGCCATTTCTAGAATCACCGGGACCGGACCGGAACGTAACAAATATTTTTATTCGATCAATTTTGAAATTATGCTTTACTAGAATTATGGCAAAAATTATCCGGCAAAAGCAACTTCCTGTACGAGTGTGCGCACTGGCCACCCATATTTTTTCCTTTTTTTCATATTCGACGATCTATTTAGTCTTTATTGATTGAAATCACAAATATTTACATACATACATACATAAAATCACGCCTTTTTCCCAGAGGGGTAGGCAGAGATCACTTCCAGCGATCCACTTTTCACCTCTGTGGGAAACGTGACGTGACGGGTTGTGAACCACGTCGCCGCCATTCTGTCTTGTGCATTGTTTAAACAAGGTCATTGCGTTCCCACGAGTAGCAAGGAAATATGACGGGGGAAGGAAAAGGGGAGGAAGGATACTATAGCCTCGCATGATTTGGACTGAGTCGATAGTAGCTCGAGGAGCCGGGGTCGCTTACCCGTATACCGTTCACCAACCACCGGACAGATAGTTGTGACTGGTATCCCCTGACTAAACAACAAACAAAACAAATATTTAACACTAACATATATATTTTAATTTCAAAAAAAGTCGGTTTATCTTCAAAACATTAAGGAGCTCATTAATTAGGAGTCTACAAATTATTTTTCTGAATCTACAATAAGAATGAAACTTTAAAAGATTTCTATGTTCTTTCTTAGCATGTGGAGGCGACCCCAATGCTCAATCAGGTTGTGGAGGGTTCTGCAATCGCTGTTCCAACTATTTGAATGGCCCGATTGCCTGCAAATTCCCTTGCAAAGTGGGTGGCTGCGACTGTAGAGAAGGTTTCATATACGACGATGTCACGAAGAAATGCGTTCGCCCTAGAGACTGCAGTAAGACTTTTGAAAACATTTATTTTACTTTTTATTTTATAACTAGTGGTCCCGGCGAATTTCATACCGCCAATACTATAAACCTTCCCTGGACTATCACGAACATTTTAAAACCAAAATTACCTAAATCGGTCCGGGCGTTCTCGAGTTTTAGTCAGACTAACGAACAGCAATTCATTTTTATTTATAAGATTTCTTGGCTTACTAAGATTTGAAGCTTTTATTTCCTATGTGTTTGGTTTTGGAGTAGAGCTGACCACACGATTAGTATCGGCCACGACATTAATATGCGTGAAAATATAGGGAATATTTTTATGGTACGCTAACCGGTCAGCGCCACCGCTCCTAAATTATGATAGAGCTATAGTTAGATCGTGTGGTGAGTGCCACTCTAAATAAGCCTAAGGATCAGAAGATTGAGCTTTTTATTAAATTTTCAGCTGGTATATGCCCGGCTCATGAAGTTGTGTCTGACTGCTCAAATGCCTATTGCGATGCAAGGAACTGTTCGGAGCTCGGAAAACCAGTGCCATGCGTGGACATAGCTCGTGAAAATTGTATCAGGGGATGTGTGTGTGAGGATGGCTACGTCAGAGATGACTGTGGAAAATGTATTCCGAAGACCTCATGTCGTAAGTACTTTCGTGTATTGTTTTGTCAGCACTTTTTTTGTAGACCATTCATTCATTCTAATCAATTAAATAAAAAAAAAAGTGCAGTGAGTAAAATCGAGATATATTTTTTATTGTTTTTCATTAGATCATAATAAGTAAACACTATAGCGTAATTTTTTCTTTTCTTCGTGAACTCGTTAATATGAAAACAACATAGTAAATATCTCGGTCATATTTCGTTTTCTGTCATATATTTTTGTCTAGGATAGAGCTGTTATGCCAAAACTTTTTCTGTATTATCATTCAATGTAAATAATGTTAAAACTTTCTCCATATCATCATTCAAATGTAAATGTATAGAGCTAATCGTGGTGCCTTACAAATCTCGATACTTTTCCTTTCTCTTCCATAAATATTATACTACGTTTATTTGTTCTGTGCCCTAGCATCTTGCAATGACGACCCTAACGCCGAGTCTGGCTGCGGAGTTTTCTGCACACGCTGCGACAATTACAAAAAGGGTCCCATCGGTTGCCCAGCCATTTGTGTGTTAAATGGTTGCGAGTGCAAAAAAGGCTTCATTTACGACCAAAACATAAGGAAATGCGTGCGCCCTGAACAATGCAGTGAGTGTTATGACGACGACAATTAGAATAGAATAGAATAGAAAACGTTTATTGACCACATAACATAAACAAATAGGTATACAACAAATTATATCAATACACAATAACTCAAAACTCAATCAAAAACACGCATATATGACAGACAAAAGAAATACAAAGAATTAACACGAACAGATAAGGACAGGATGTGGTCAACGAGGTACAGGCCTCAGCATGTGCTACATCAGCCTGAGGGCAGCTGCAGCGCTGGTATTCTGGCCGTACCCCGAGTGACATAAATATACAGAAAGAAAAAAAAGAATAAATTACAAACACGTGAGTTAAAAAAAAATTAAAATAAAATAAAACAAAAAGGGTGAAATGGAACGCTCCTCTATGTTTAATAACAATTAACCTTTAGATCACTAAAATTAGTCTTAATGGTAGTACACGCGATACTAGGAGTAGCAAATTACATAGCTACTTACTGCCCAATGTTTCCGACTGGAGTTAACCCAATCGAAACGTAATTGTAATTTGCTACTCCTAGTATCGCATGTAGACCCATAAAGACTAATTTTAGTGTAATGGAACGCGAAAGTCTAACTTCCTTTACATCGCCAACAGCATTTTTTTACACTTAGACTTTCAGGATGACTTCACCCCATCTGATGGTAAGCGACGTGAGGTCCAGATATGAAGTCGACAGACAATGTCAAATTAGTGTATTGTATCGTTACTACAGACAGACCTTATCCAAACCTTCGTGTATTTTCAATAAAGATATTTTTGTTCGCTTACTTTTTTATTTATACCTAAATGTCTTTTTGATCAGTCAAGTTGTTAAGTCAAGAATACATTTTAGTACTTCTTGGAAAATTGCTTTCCTTGTTTGATTCGATAACATTATTTATTTGAGTCTCCGTTACCTGATTTACATATCACAGACTTATTTTTCCTTACAACTTACAAAAAGTGTATTATTCCTGAAGGTTTGAATTTGAATGTGACAGGGCAGCCACTTATCAATGTAATAACCCTTATTACTATGTTACCTATTTTGATAATTACTTACGCTATATTAATCATTTCTCTGTGTGAGCAATCAATTGATTGTATAAGACGGTGATTCATGGGTAGACTCTGGGTGGTTACCCCCTTTAAAGTTCACGGCACCTAAACATGTATTCCCAATTACTTTCTTACAGCACCAATATGCAAAGCTCATGAAGTGTACTCAGATTGCATCAATGGTGGATGCGACCCGAGAAACTGCACTCAGCTCGGGAAACCAGTGCCCTGCGTCAAGTTGGACCCCGCCGCTTGCATTAAGGGTTGCATTTGTGAACCAGGGTACCTAAGAGCTGAAAATGGTACTTGCATACCGAAAACTGAATGCCGTAAGTATTTATTTTAATGATACTAAAGAACTAAGACAACTGTTACCATTAGTTTATGGCAACATTATAGATGTAGGGCACATCTATACAATAAAAAGATACACTAACAGATATAGACAATATTAAACCGGTATTACACAATCTGGATTTATGTTAGATTAATTTTTTCACATACGAAAAATATAAATTTAGTTGCCTTCAACTTTTAATCAAAAGTATAATTCGAAGTAAAAGTAAATTATGAAGAAAAGATATTTCCTATAAAACTTCGAAAAGCTGTGTATTTTATTTATAATCGACTTCAAAAAGGAAGAGGTTCTCAATATTTCTGAATGTTGTTTTTTATTACAATTCATAGTACAGTCTGTGGGGACATAAAAAAGCCTCTGGTCTGCAAAAGGTGGAGTAGAAAATGTTTTGGCGTTATATTGCTTACGTATGATTTAATAGAAATCCAAGTTTTCGACCTCGGGGGGCGCATGCGCGAGCCGCCATCTTGAATTAAAGGTGCCGAAATTCGTTTTTTTCTAAATTACTTCTAAACAATTAACTGTATGACTAAAGTGTCTATGAAAAGCATAAAGAAGACAAAATAACTTACATTTCCTTCATACATATTTATTCTGTAAGTCTTATAGGTAAAAGTTTACAAGCGATGTAAAAAAAACGAAAAAATTATTTAAATCTTCAAGTTCAAAAATGGTATGGCATAAAAAAACCCAGAAGACTGGGGCTGGAGATATACCTAACACCAATGGGCTCAGTCCAATAACAACAACTGAGAAAGCTGCACCCTCAACGCTTTTAAAAGTAATTTTTTGCCACTGTAAAAAAGGATGCAGTAGAGCATGTAGTTGCAGAAAAGCTGGATTACAATGCTCTATTGTATGTGGGTTCTAGTGGTCAGTCCTGCGGAAATGCGGTAGAGATTCGGATAGATAACGAGGACAACGATGACGACGAAATTTCATTGCTGGAAACCCATTTTTTTAGAAACAGCGACATTGAAACTGAAAATTCTAGCGAGATTAATGAAGATGTCGACCATTCACCTATCTGGGCCATCAAAAAGGTTTAAAAAATAATTAGTAAATTTTTTAACCAAAATTTTAATCGAATTGATGATTTTTGTAACTTTTTATTATTCAAC
Source organism: Maruca vitrata (assembly GCA_039566165.1). Lineage (NCBI taxonomy): Eukaryota > Metazoa > Arthropoda > Insecta > Lepidoptera > Crambidae > Maruca > Maruca vitrata. The sequence goes on along the minus strand of CM076917.1, from coordinate 10,820,232 downwards.
TGCTTTTATGTTTTTACCTATAAGACTTACAGAATAAATATGTATGAAGGAAATGTAAGTAATTTTGTCTTCTTTATGCTTTTCATAGACACTTTAGTCATACAGTTAATTGTTTAGACGTTATTTAGAAAAAAACGAATTTCGGCACCTTTAATTCAAGATGGCGGCTCGCGCATGCGCCCCCCGAGGTCGAAAACTTGGATTTCTATTAAACTGCCATACGTAAGCAATATAACGCCAAAACATTTTCTACTCCACCTTTTGCAGAGCAAAAATACCTGCGGACTGGATTATCAGTCTTCTTCATAAAATTTAGCTGTTGTGAGCAGATAACTAATTTCAATAACATTTACCGTTGATAAACTGTATCCATATTGATACCAGTGCACCGTACTACTTTAACAATACCCACTTTCATTACCAGCATCATGCAACGATGATCCCAACGCCATATCTGGTTGTGGAACTTTCTGCAGGAATTGCAATAACTATCGCTTGGACCGCGTTAGATGTCCAGAGATGTGCATGATAAACGGATGTGAATGTAGAGAAGGATACATTTATGACCCGAACATCAAGAAGTGCGTACGACCGGAGCAGTGTAGTTAGTACTTTGATTCTGTTTTTGTTTTTACCAAAATATTCTGACCAAAAATCTTTTCAACTATTCCCTCACTCCATCTGATGGTAAGCGGCCGTGTGTTCAATTATAATAACCTATTGGGGTTGTAATCCTCATCCCGAAAGCCTGCAGAAAAGCCGTTTTACAGCCCACCGAAAACCCCCAGGATTTATAACAGCACCTATTTATATTTACCATCAGTACTGGATTAATGGCCAAAACTCAAATGATTTCTGCTACTTTCGGTGCTTGTCTAATAATAAGTAAAGGAACTGGGTAATAAGTATAGTTCCGACAAATAAATTAAATACTTTCCCTGATCTCAAACACTACTGTGTACTGTTAAATTGGAATCTATGAATGTGGTTTTTAAACTTATGATATCTCAACAGCACCCACATGCAAGATCTACGAAGTATATTCGAATTGCACGAACAGTGGATGCGATATAAGGAACTGCTCTCAGCTAGGGAAACCAGTGCCGTGTGTAACGGTACCTTTGGATAGGTGCATTGAGGGTTGTGTCTGCGATTCTGGGTACCTTAGAGATGCTAATGGCCGTTGCGTTCAAATTTCGGAATGCCGTAAGTTGTGTTTGATTTTTATTGTAATATCTTGAATTGAGTCTGCTCCGGTGTCGCATTATTAACGACTAGCTGTGCCCGCGACTTCGTTCGCGTGAACTACAGAATTTTGATCCTTTTTAAACTTAAAAGTAGTATTTAGTTACTCCTCATTTACATCAGCTACCTGGCAATAAAAGTCCCGTCAAAATCAAAACAATACAGTTTGCACACAACAATTCAGATTTGAATAGGCTGAATCTTTTAGGACCGGTTTCACAATCAAATTGCCAAAAAAAGATAAACTTTACCTACGTGTGTCCGTGAATTTATTTTGTCAAATACTAAAATTGCCACCATATACACCGTGAAAATTTTAGTGGTTGTTTTCCCGTGGCAGAACGACTTGCCTTTAGTAATACTATCGAATCATGCAAATTATTACTCGAAAAAAAACATTTTTTTCTTTCGATTTTTCAGAACAATAATTTTCCAACTCGAAAACGAGAGAAGCTATCGTTGTTTTTGAAGATGTGACGTATTCAGGTACTGCTTGCCGCATGAAATCGATGCTTAAAGCTAAAGAAGCTCTACACCCTATGGCATAAAGCGGTTCGAACGTGCTTTCGAGTTACGGTTAAACCTTTCGTAAAACCGGCATTTATTGATTTTACCAAAAAAGAACTGCACACATCTTTTGTACTACTAAGATAGAATCATTTTACTGCGGGAAAACAACTACTAAAATTTTACGGTGTATAAGAAAAAAACAAAGTGATACTTTGATAAACCTTATCACCTTTTTATTAATGCTATGTTACCAACTTATTGTAACATGCTCGGATTTTGAACGCATTTAACGTTTAACTTCACCAGCATCTTGCAACGACGACCCCAACGCAGAGATTGGATGTGGCACATTCTGTGAGCGTTGCTCCAACTACAAGAAGAACTTCACTTGTCCTATCGGCTGTATCAGGAACGGCTGCCAATGCAAGAGCGGCTTCATTTACGACGAGCAGATCAAGAAGTGTGTACTACCTGAGAACTGCAGTAAGTATCTGACACTTGGCAAAGAAACGTAACTTGAATACTTTAATGATTCATCACTACTGAACGATGGCTCGATGGAACTGGGGTTGGTGACCCAGGATTACTACCTTCGGCTCCAAGAGTCGTGGGTTCGATTCCCACTCGGGACAAATATTTGTGTGACGAACATCGGTGTTTGTTTCGTGTCTCCTCCACGCCTCCGGGGAACAGCATACGCTTACTTCATCCAGCGATTCGTTCATAGTTCGGAATAGAACACGAATCAAATTTTTACCCAGATCATAATTAATGTTCTTCAAATAATATTTTGTGATTTGTAATGTCGGGTTTTTAAAAATGGTTCTCATTTTGATAAAAAAAAAACAAATGGTTCTTTTGCAGCACCAGTATGCAAAGCTCATGAAGTGTACTCAGATTGCATCAATGGTGGATGCGACCCGAGAAACTGCACTCAGCTCGGGAAACCAGTGCCCTGCGTCAAGTTGGACCCCGCCGCTTGCATTAAGGGTTGCATTTGTGAACCAGGGTACCTAAGAGCTAAAAATGGTACTTGCATACCGTCAAACGAGTGCCGTAAGTATACTTACTACTTTTAACTGACACATATATGAACCAAACATCAAAAAGTGCAGACGACTTGAGCAGTGTTTGTAAAGGAGCAGTCAAACTAAAATGTAGTTGCAGCTATAGAATTCTTTAAAAAAAGTAGAAAAAAAATAAAGACCTACTACCCAATCAAACATAGAGATATATTGATAGAATTTTATGTTATATCCATCTAATTGTTTATTGTGGTCTATCTTCTCTAGCCTCGTGCAATGACGACCCCAACGCAGAGTCCGGATGTGGCACATTCTGCAAGCGTTGCTCCAACTACAAGAAGAACTTCACTTGTCCTATCGGCTGTATCAGGAACGGCTGCCAATGCAAGAGCGGCTTCATTTACGACGAGCAGATCAAGAAGTGTGTACTACCTAAGAACTGCTGTAAGTATCTGACACTTGGGAAAGAAACGTAACTTGAATACTTTAATGATTCATCACTACTGAACGATGGCTCGATGGAACTGGGGTTGGTGACCCAGGATTACTACATACGGTTCCAAGAGTCGTGGGTTCGATTTCTACTAGGGACAAATATTTGTGTGACGAACATCGGTGTTTGTTTCGTGTCTCCTCCACGCCTCCGGGGAACAGCATACGCTTACTTCATCCAGCGATTCGTTCATAGTTCGGAATAGAACACGAATCAAATTTCTACCCAGATCATAATTAATGTTCTTCAAGTATTATTTTGTAATTTGTAATGTCTGGTTCTTAAAAATGGTTACATTTTGATAAAAAAAAACAAATGGTTCTTTTGCAGCACCAGTATGCAAACCTCATGAAGTGTACTCAGATTGCATCAATGGTGGATGCGACCCGAGAAACTGTACTCAGCTCGGGAAACCAGTGCCCTGCGTCAAGTTGGACCCCGCCGCTTGCATTAAGGGTTGCATTTGTGAACCAGGGTACCTAAGAGCCAAAAATGGTACTTGCATACCGTCAAACGAGTGCCGTAAGTATACTTACTACTTTTTACTGACACATATATGACTTAAACATGAAAAAGTGCGTACGACAGGAGCAGTGTTAGTAAAGCAGCAGTCAAACTAAAACGTAGTTGCTGCAACTACATAGAATTCTTACAATAAATTAGAAAAAATATATTAAGGACCTATTACCCAATCCTTAATATTTTAAATATTAAGGATTGGGTAATAGGTCCAAATATCAAACAGGTCCAACAAGGTCAGTTCAAACCCCGCCAGGTACCAATGTGTTTTTCAAATTTGAAATTCATATGTACCATCATTCGACGCTTTAACGGTGAAGGAAAACATCGTGAGGAAACCTGCACACCTAAGAAGAAATTCTAAGGTTGTGTAGTCGACCAACCCGCACTTGGCCAGCGTGGTCGACTAAGGCCTTATCGCCCTAGTTTAGGGTAGGCCCGTGCCCCAGCAGTGGGGACGTATATGGGCTGATGATGATGATGATGATTACCCAATCAAAGAAGAGATATATTGATAGAATCATGCCCGACACTCCAACATATCTTCTTTCTTAAATTGTGGTTAAACCAAATCGAACTTTGAAGAATGTGACTTAACGTTTTATGTGATTTCCATTTAATTGCTTATTTTTGTGTGGTTTATCTTCTCTAGCATCGTGCAATGACGACCCCAACGCAGAGTCCGGATGTGGCACATTCTGCAAGCGTTGCTCCAACTACAAGAAGAACTTCACTTGTCCTATCGGCTGTATCAGGAACGGCTGCCAATGCAAGAGCGGCTTCATTTACGACGAGCAGATCAAGAAGTGTGTACTCCCTAAGAACTGCTGTAAGTAGTATACTTGTATTTTTTAGAAACGTAACTTGAGTACTTTAATATGACTAGCGAAATAAATTTTAGTCGTCTTCTCTACCCTAATAAGGAAGGCAGTTGCTTGGAATAGGATTATTTTTTCTAGATCAACTTTTCTTTGATTTCTATTTCGATGCAATAATAAAACATAGCTCATTCATTGAGTAATTTAAAGATCTCGAAAAATTAAAGAGCCGGTTACACCAAAAAATACATATCGTTTTTTAATTACTCTATACTTTATTTCTATAGCACCAGACTGCGGTCTTAACACGTACATTGGATGCAAACCGAACTACTGTGGACAAGAGTGCAACTCCGACCAACAACTCCTACCACCTCGCGTGAGATGCCCGCATATCTGTATCCAAGGTGGTTGCCGCTGCATTCGCGGGTATTCCTACGACACTGACGCGAAGAAATGTGTGCCGACCGATCAGTGCCCTAAGAGTGAGTATAATAATCGAGACTCGCGATAGCGTATCAAGCGTCAAGCCAAGTTCAAGAAACAGAACTGGCTAGCCACACCGTGTGTAATATTACTAGATCTCGCCTGTGACGCATTCTGCATAAAGTCGTTAATCGTAATAGCGTAACACATATCTTCCTTTAGCGCTTTTAGTTAAAAAGCCTTTGCTCTAGACTTCTTAGGCTCTAGACTGTATACCAAATTTAAATTATATTGGCTTAGTAGTTTTGGAGAGAAAGCGAGTATGACAAACATGTGAACACAGTTACATTCGCATTAAAATATTAGTAAGAATTAAGCTGAATATTAGGGGTTATCACCCCTAATATACAGCTTAATTATTTCGTCATGCGCTCCCCTGTAAGTCTGGTGACGCTGACGAGGCTATTCCAAGAATACGTAAGTAATTTGAAAAAAAAAAATTTTACGAATTAAACTCGCGTGTATTGATATTTTAAACATTATTTAGAGATCCGACGTTTCTAGCTTTTTACAGCGCTCGTGGTCACGGGCAAGACTTGCCCGTGACCACTTGCTAGTGCTCGCGCAAATAAAAATAGACAATACATCGTAAGTAAGTTAGAAAAAAAAATAAGCTGCATATCGGATCCTCTTTGTCTGATGTGAAGATAATGAAATATTATGTACAGAATATGTATTATCTCATTCGTGTAGAATATGTATATGCATGTACCTGGCTGTAAACTAGAACCAATAGAAAACCAACTTTGACATACGATTACTAAAACCATTGAACCGGCAAAACATAAAAAAAAATCGCTACAAACTGCCAACGCGTCGCAAATTTGCTCCGGGCTAATTGCCGTCTATCAAAACATTTTTAGGATTTATAGCACGTATTTTATCGCCGGTTTTACACGTATTTTGTAGTTTTATTTATCAAAGTGTTATATTTTTTCGAGAGCTGTTAATCCGCGGCCAACGTCGGAGCAGCGTGATAGGTGACAATTAGAGTGATCACTAGAACAATAGTTTGTCCTACCCAGTGTGGTGGGATTAACTTTTCAGTTTCGAAATACAAGTATTGTACGAGTATCATAGGACGAGTATCGTTTTGTTTAGATAGTTATCTAACTTTACATAGTATAGTATATTAATTGCGCGAACACTACACATCACTACATAGTATAAAACAAAGTCGCAACTGATTTTGATGTGTTTTTTTTTTAATAGATAGAAGGATTCAAAAGGAAGATTTTTTTTATGTAAAATTCACTCAGAGCGAAGCGAGTGCGGGTCACTAGTTTGATATAAAATTAAGTTCACGGATTTCTTGCGTAAAATATGACCCCATATAGCGCAGTTCTTGAAAAAACTGTCTATGGCCTTTCCTAATTTAAAATACTTGCGTAATTTCCTTTCTAAATCAGTTCACTGATTTTGGGTTGAAAGAGTGCCAGTATGGACAGAGCTTTCATTATTCACATTTATCATATTAGTAAGGAAGTAAGGCAAAAAAATGTTACAATGTTTATTACTTAAAAAAATTGTTTCCGAAAATTCTACGTTGAAAAATATTGTTACCAATATAACTCAAGTCGAACACTAAATTGTTTACGTAACACTAATTTTCTACAGCTCCTAGGATAAGCCAGATACATTGTTGTTTCAAGTTAGGTCTACACGTGAAGGTTTAATAGCTTGCGAACTTTATTGCACAGTGCAATAAATCACAAAAGTCATTTAAAGTTGTTGTTACAAAATATTTGGTACAAAATTTTGAATATGGACCAATATTGTCCTTAAAATATTTCCATGTATACAAAGTAGGTATTTATAATATTTATGATTTACAACAAAACCTTTTACAATTTACAATAGGTTAGTTATTCGTATTAAGTTCGTAAAAGCTTCTCTAAAAATCATCTGAATCGAATGCCCTTCCAGCTCATGCTTTCCCTCCCTACTATGATCCCGGGCTTTTTAGGCGGGGCATGAAACGGCATTTAAGCAGGCCTTCAGGGTGAGTGCGACAGGCTCAATATGGTCTATTGTGCCCAGTCGTTGATTGTCGACGTATGTGGATCTCACTATCGCTTACCATCAGGTGGAGTGAGGTCATCTTGTTAGCTTATTAAAAATTTAATTTATGAATTTGTTGCGTGTACGTTCATAGACGTATAATCATCAATGGATGGATAAGGCGCCATGTTAGATTCATACCGTCATTTAGAACCAATGTGAACATTGAAACATGCATTTACGGATGCAGACAAAACCACATTTCGTTTTAGCTCAGTTGTAAAAAGAAATATAATTAATTAACTACATCGGCGCAGCAACCAAAAAAAAATTTAAATTAGAAAACTGACACTGTCCGGGATATTTACCATGTTGTTTTGTTTTAATGAGCTCCCGATATTTCGGCACTGTCATGGCGCTTGCAACAGTGCCGAAATATCAGGAGCTCATTAAAACAAAACAACATGGTAAATAACCCGGACAGTTTCAGTTTTCTAATGTGTGTAACCATGACAGTTTTAAAAAAATTTAAATGTTTATTCAAGACAAATATCTAACATAACTTCACTGTTATCTTCATTCAACTGTATTAAATGTAAGCTGTTTGCTCGAAAGTTCGTCTACGAGAAATAGCCCTCCGCTTGCAATAAACTAATGCTAGCATGAACTCTAAATTTTATATGTAATACATCTAAGTGTATAATAAATCACATGAAACATATGAGATGAAATTGTGGTTGAGATTGGTACATTTTGTTAAAGAAACGGGGAGTCACGTATGATTTATATCACTGGTTTTAACTTGCAAGTCAAAAAGTAAGATGAATTCTGTCATTTTCATACAATGTCTTGTTCAGTTTATGTGTATTTCTTATTTCTTCTAACAGCCTCGTGCTTTTCTATAATACAGATTGACTAATTTAAAACGCTGAAAAACACCTTATATTTGAACAAAATACAATTGTTTACCACTTTTAGAAAATAAATCCGTTTGGAAGTGTCGAATAGTGTAATACCAGCCCACTCTGTAATAATTAAAAGCAGATCATTACTGATGTCGTAAATGTTGATGTGACGTTTATGCATTATTATAATTGATTTGAATATGTAAAGCTCTTAACATTTTTAATTTAAGTATATTTAGAGCTATAACTACTAACAACAAATAAATTAGGCATTTATTCGTTGTTTGCAGTTCCTGTGTGTGACCTTTCATAAACTAAATTATTCTATTTCTTTCATTTGTTTAGCCTGCAAAGAAAACGAAGAGTATTCAACCTGTGCTAACGGAATATGCCGACTCCAAAATTGCACTCAATACGGACAACCAGTGCCGTTCTGTCCTCGATTCGATACCTCTAAGTGCAAACCGGGATGTATATGCAAGAACAAGTTTTTGAGAAATGACAAAGGACGTTGTGTGCCACAGGAAGAATGTCCACGTATGTGTTAACACTTTTATTATTATTCCTAAAAGGGACCACCGAAGGGCTAGAGCCTACCATAAACTAGGGCGATTAAGCCTTATTCGACCACCTTGGCAAGCGCGGGTTAGTCGACATCACATGACCCTAAATATTTTCACAGATGTGTCGTTTTTTAATGAACCCTTTATGAATATTATTGACCACAGTAGAGCGCAATCTTCTTCAATTCTTAAAACACTGTCTATTTCTTCACAGGATAGGCATTTTGATCTGTAAAAGTAGAAATATTGAAAAATAAATCTTAGCCTCTTTGTACGCGTTACATTATGTTAACATTTATAAATGAACAAAAATGGCTGAATTGTTACAAATAAATCCAGAGTCCATACTCCGATATTCGAACAAGCATTAATGACAACTTCTCTATCCATTTATAGAAGCGAAGTGCAAGAAGAGCGAAGTATATGATCCTTGTGCCAACGGACTCTGCAGATTCCAAAATTGCAGTCAATACGGTTACCCACCACTGTATTGCAAGGCGTTTGACCCCAAGAACTGCAAAGGTGGATGTGTCTGCCCGCCGAAGTATCTTAGAAACTGCCAAGGAATCTGCGTGCCTCAGGAAGAATGTCCAGGTAATTTAATTGTTCCTTTTTTTATTTTTACATTGAAGGACTTGAAAAGAATAACCTCGTTTTAAAGCTAATTTTAATATGAAGTTATAAACAATATTATTTTTTCTAGGAAGTTACATTAGTTATAATCCTTGCGGCGTTTATATTCCGAAATTTGTATGGTATTAAACAGCTATGGTTTCAAATTCTACTCGCTACTCCCAATTAGTGAACGCATTTGTAAATCCTATAAAGCTATCACTAAAAGGGAACTTCTCTCACGCTAGCTTATAAATAATCGCTATTCCAAACTCCACCCATGCTTGACCTCTATCCATACGAGCTTGCCACCAATAAACCAACAAAGTTATCAAAAGACGTCAACTTCTTTTCTTATTTTTATATAAATAAGCTATCAGGATGACCACCTGGTGGTAAGCGGTAGTGAGATCCACATATGAGGTTGACAGGCACAATAGACCTTATTGAGCCTGTCGAACTCACTCTGGATGACTGCTCAAATGCCGTTTCACGCCCCTCCTGAAGAGCCCGGGATCGTAGAAGGGAGAGAAAAATGTTCTTCATGCTGTCGATGATATTAGAGCTATATCTGCCAGGCTTTATTTTGTGGTGCTGTCTATAACACACGCAATAACATTACGTGTTATCCTCACGGCAAATAAAGCGGTGAGTCATTTAATAGCTGACCGCCGGTGTTAAATGTCCCGTGACCGGAATGTCGTAGACCGCAAGCGGCGCAGCGTAGACCGCACTGCTGAAAACCGGATTTGCGTTTACAGCCGCGTTGTGTTTGCTTTCGGTGTCAGCTGATTCTTATTTAACGGGAATACATAATTATATATTCCGTTTCTAATTTTTACGAAGAGCACGAACAGATCTGACTTGACTGGCTCGGTGGAACAGTTGTTAGTGACCCTGGCTGGCGGTTCCAAGAATCGTGGGTTCGATGGGACAAATATTTTTGTGTGATGAACTTTGGTGTGTGTTCCGTGTATGGGTTTGATTATGTATTTAAGTACGTATTTATTAATATCTATATATGATATTAATCTCTGACGCCGATAGTACAAGCTCTGCTTAGTTTGGGGTCAGATGATCGTGTGTGGAAATGTCCCTGATATATTTGATGTTTATTTGGGACCCTGCTCGTATCTACTGAGGCTTCGCGGTCTACCTAGCTCTGATCTTTTTCCTACAAAGCTATTACTAAGGAGGAACGCCCGCCTGAGTAGGTGATTTCCTTACGGAAGAACTCACACAAATTTGGCCTGATCCGGTAGTCCAACCCGGAACCTCTGTCTATACGTGCTTCTCCAAAAGGTCGAAATAGGAGAACGTCCCTCAGTTCGTTCGTGTATTTCTAGAATGCATCTCATGTACGGTAATAGCCAGACAGTTGCAACTTTTAAAGATGGCGTATTATTAGGATTCCGACAACGACTCCGATTACGAATATCTCTTATAGTATCACTTTATGGTATTTCTGGCAACAAAGTTCTTCTCAAGACGTATGCCTAAAATCAGTTATCGTTAAGGACAAAACTTTTCAGAAAAAGAAACCAAAAATGTTAATTATTGTAATATATTTGTTATTCATTCGTTAACATAGCTCAAACAGAAAACACCTGTTAAAACAAAACGCCTTGACAATTGTATTCCGATTATCCTATCCATAATTGATATATTATGTGCCTAAATCCACATAAATATGTACACTATCTGATAATATAAGTAGTTTTAATAATTCGGAATATAATGACGACTAATAAGTAGGGACGTTAGGTAGGTCGCTAAGTTATATTATGTAAGTTGTTGTTTTTATTTCATTTTGTAAACCTACAAATATAGCTTTAAATATATAATTTAAAGCTATATTTGTAGGTTTTTTAAAGAATTTAATGGGATTAATCTCTTCGACAAACACAATCTACTAGTACCCATCCGAATGGAAATGGCATGTGTGCAGGATTAAGAACGATAAATGCTCCAAATCGTTACACAATGTGTACCTGAAACCGTTTTTCAGCCGTGGAAAATTAAGTTACTTGAATCGTTTAGTTTTAAACCAATTTAGTGAGTTTCCGAATTTGAATCCGCTTCCAATACATTGTGAATAAGGGGGCTATATAGTCTGCTTTCTCTATGCAAATAACAGGAAAAAAAGTTTCGTTGCGTAAAAATTACTCTCATCTGCATAAATAAATATTGTAAAGTGCTTCCACTCAGTTTTTGTTACTAAAAACACATGATTTTCTTTGCATTTGCGTATGTAATTAGCGTCATTAATCGCCACCTGTATATATATTGACATTTTTCCTTATTTTTCACTCGTTTTGTATTTTTTGTTCTTGAACAGATGTTTTAGTGATTAATTTGTCACATTTTAAACAATATCCTGTGTCGAAATTCCATGGCAACCAAAACATTTAATGTTAAGAAGAGTGTCGTTTTGTTAATTTTTTATTTAGGTATTAATGAATGACAGTTTCAGTTAAATTCATGGTTACATTTTTTATTTGTTATCTAAATGAATTTATTATAGAAGCAATAAAGTATTGAGTATTGAGTATTATCACTATCACTAAGAGCTCTAAATTGAAATTGACAATATGAGGTATTTTTATTAGTAACTAGCTGTGCCAGCGACTTCGTTCGCGTTTCCCCCGTTTTTTACACATTTTCCATTGTATCTTTGCTCCTATTGGTCGCAGCGTGATGTTATATAGCCTAAAGCCTTTCTCGATAAATGGTCTATACAACGCAAAAAGATTTTTTCAAATCGAACCAGTAGTTCCTGAGATTAGCGCGTTCAAACAAACAAACAAACAAACTCTTCAGCTTTATAATAATATTAGTATAGATCTGTAAATGTGTTCAAGGCGTCCTGAAATGTAAGAAGAACGAAGTGTACGACGTGTGCCCGTCGGACTGCCCGCCCAGGACTTGCGGCATTGACGACAATCTAGTTGACTGTATGCCGGGCCCTACGGCCGGCGATCCGAAGTGCCCTAAGCCTAAATGCCGGTGCAAATCACAGTTCTACAGAGACGATAAAGGCAACTGCGTGCCCTGGGATCAATGTCGTGAGTATAAACTGTAATATGAACAAAAATATGACGCAAAGCGGGTTCGTACAAATTTGAACCGTATCATAGACGAATTTTGTATAAGCCTTTGCCTAGATCCGTGTTTGTTATTAGAATATCACTAGGTCGTTACTAGGTCCTCTAGTTAGAAAATATTTTAACTAGCTTTCTGCCCGCGACTTCGTCCTCGTGAAAACCCTATTCTTGTGGGAACTCAGGGATTAAAAGTAGCCTATGTGTTAGGTGTTATTCTGGGTCTTCAGCTACCTGCATACCAAATTTCATCGTTTCGCTTCAGTAGTATTTGCTTGAAAGAGTTACAAACATCCATTCACACATACAAACTTTCACGTTATAATATTAGTAGGGTGAACACATAAACGTCTCGTATGCTTTCGAATGATGTCAATATTTGACTGTAAACTGGTACGTACAATGTTCCCAATGACTGTTAGTCAGTTAGGGATTCGAACAATATAGGGGTGAGAGCCATCCACTCCCCTGCAAGTCCGGTAACGATGACATGGTGTTACTCCAAGCCATCACCGATGTCACTTGGAAATATTAATTGACACTCTATAAAGATCTGATGGAAAGCTCAATCAAATCATTGATTTATAGTACTAAACGGATGATTTTAAACGAAATTCCTCCTGTATTTTTCTATTCCTATAACATTATCGTCAAAAAAGCACCCTTGAAGCACACTGGTGATAAATGACGAATCATCTCAATGAATACTTTTTTTTCAGCAAAATGCACAAAGCCCAACGAAGAGTACAACCCATGCTTTTCGCCCTGTCAAAGTGATCGCTGCGACTTCGACCCGACAGTCGTGAAGTGTGCTCCACCTCCAAAACTTGGACAGCCAGGGTGCGTAGCCGGGTGTCGTTGCAAAGATGGATTTGCGAGGAACAACAACAGTGTCTGCATCCCGAAAGACCAATGTCGTAAGTTTGACTTTTCATTCATTAATTTCAATTTTTTTTTGTATAATAACCGATGTGTTTCACTTTATATAATTTTCAACTGTCATGATTACACACATTAAAAAACTGAATATGTGCGATATTTATGTTTGATATTTATCTATTTTAATAGCATGTGGAGGGGATCCGAACGCTAAACCGGGATGTGGTGGGTTCTGCAAACGGTGTTCCAACTACAAAAAGGGCCCGGCAGTCTGCCCGCTAGCCTGCCGCCTGGGTGGCTGCGATTGCCGCGAAGGGTATATTTACGACGACATCACGAAGAAATGCGTATTGCCCAAGGATTGCAGTTAGTATTTAACTCAATAATATCATAAACCTTCTTTTGCTACGCCGTGGTCGGGTTAAAGAAGTCGCGCAAACTATTCGGTTTTGAAAACTGAATATAATTTTTGGAGACCTATTCATACCTACACGCATAGCTTGAATGAAAAAAACAATTTTGTGCCTTGTAAAAGACAAGATGAGGAATCACAATTTTTTTATTTTTCTTTTTCTACTTTTGTTTACAAATCATAAAACGGTTAACAAAATGCATCTATTTACCAAGTTTTAACATGACGAATCTTTATGGGATATTTACCATGTTTTATCACGGGTCAACTGACTTGTCATGGCGCTTGCAACAGTCCCGAAATATCGGGAGCTCATTAAAATAAAACAACATGGTATACCTATATCCCGGACATACCTGTTTTCTAATTGTCTGTTTCTATAAATTGATTCAAAAACTTTTTAATTTTTTTTTTTAGCTACACCGCCAACCGAAGCACCACCATGTGAAGATGATGACGAAAGCGAAGCCAAGTAGATGTCTCTTCGTGACGAATTACCAGTTTATTATTAAAAAAAATTGCTCGACACACGCACGGACTGACAGACATGACGAATCTATCAGGGTTCCGTCTGTTGCCATTTAGCTTCGGAACCCTAAAAATATGCAGTTTTAAACTTATATTCGCAAAAAATATATAGTACAACGTACCTACTTTGATCTACCAAAATACCTTAAACATATTGACGCGGTCACCACATTAAATTCCAAGTACTCAGTCATATTGTGAAAATTAAAATCCATTACAAAAAGTATTTCGACAAAAAGTACAAAATGTGTTAAATCCAAAATTATGATGCTACTTAATTTGAATGTATCCTAAATAATAAAGAGTTTATCATACTTTGTGTGTTTATTTCTAAATGAAAAGAAATGAATGAACTGAACTGCAATGAAATGATTTTTTTTCATGCAAACTGACATCATAGTTTACTCAACACAAGGTTTATTTCCTCAAATTGTTTGTCTACTTTATGTTCCTGCCTATGAAAAATACTGGAAGATTGCTTTACTTACAATATAAAGTATTGTATTATTTTTTTAGCAAAATTTTTTTTACATTTTTTTGTTAAAAATGCATTACTGTTCATATATTTCAATGAAAATGTTCTAACAAAAGATCTTTTATATGATTTCCTTGAATGAACTGGTTTAGGTAGATCTCATTGCAAAATCCAGACAGAAGTCTGCTATCATAATAATGTAAGTCCCACCGCCCCTGATAGCGCTCTTCTTCCTGATCCTCACTAAAAACACCCAGACTTTGTGGAAACCTGTCTAAATGCGAGTACAGGAAGCAGATGTTTATGCTCATGTAGCACTCTCGCTCTTGCAAGTTCGATACATTTAAGCACACATTTAAAAAGCTCCGCATGATCGACAGATCTATTTTTCCCTAGGAAAGTACTCATAACCATATCAAATGAATTCCAAGCTTTGGATTCGTTTTCAGACATTGATATGACAAAACTAGAATATATCAGAGCCTTCAAAAACCGCATATGCAGTGGGGGAAGTATGATACGGTTTCGGCTAACTAACGGCACGTTTATGAAATTTTTTGTACCATCTTCTCGCTCTTTCCGCACTGGCCAAATTCCATTCCAGACCAATGGTGTCGTTTGTCACGACGATTATTCCAGAGATAGATAAAATAAGGAAACTTTGTGTACTTTGTTGACCTAAAAGAAAGTTGACCATTTTCAAATCAACACAAATGATCCATTTGTGTTCTTGGATTTGAATTGTTTAGAAAAACATTTTGAATCTTGTTATTTTCTGCTCTTATATCGTTCTAGATAGGTCATCTGGTGGTTTAAATGACCCATAATTTTCTCAACATGGTCCTGTAGTCTAATTGTACAACAATGTATTTTCCCATAGAATAGGGAGGAAATACAAGTTAGGATACTTTAGAAGCTGTAAAAGCTAATATGTAGAAATTCACTCGTTAACACATCCTATGTTATACATACATACATAAAAAAATAAAAGTACTTACCTGATTTTAGGTACATAATTTTTTTTAAAACCCTTAAATACGTCAAACAATAGAGTCGTGATGCATACTCGTAATTATTTATCAAAAAGAAATAAACACGTCTTTATTAGTTCACGTGCAGTTTTATAGGCTTTCATTAAAAATGCATAAAGTCGGTATACTATATAATAGATCAGCGTTTTTGATAGCATTTCAGATTGTGCTTTTGGCAAAATGTTGCAGTTTATTTTATTTATTTTCCTTCTTGTTGATGAAAGCTGGATTCAAGTTTTAGTAGAGGGTACGTGCAATAATTAATACTAGATAGTATACGTACAAAGTAATAAGCAAGTGAAATGAAGGCGGACCAGTAACGGACCAAACGTGTATCGTGAAAAAGCTTTTTGTATGACCATCACCCGACGATATTTTACCCAGATATTTTAACCCCACACTTTTTGTTTTAGTTTTTTTTTCCACTATTTACTGATCTCATACTTAACATTATAACGCTGAAAGTATATTTAGTCATTGAGCAAGGATCCATAGCAAAAGAAAATATACTATTTGTTAGATATCTAGAATTAACAACTTTTTTTTCAAACAAGCATTTCATTTTAGTTAAGCTGTAATTTTTTTCCCACAATGAATTGAGATAAGCAGGCAACGGCATTTAAGCAGGCCTTCAAGGTGAGTGCGACAGGCTCAATTTGATGTATTGGGCCTGTCGACCTCATATTTGGATCTCACTACCGATTACCATCAGGTGGAGTGAGGTCATCTTGTTTGCCCATTAAAAAAAAATAGACTAGCCCCTATAATAACTAATGGTAGTCATTAAAAGAGCTTTAACTACTTTCTCGTACATATGGTTGTTATTGGTCGGTTGACATATTCTGCCCATCCTCCTTGAAAAAATCAATGTATAATATACATAGCTGATCTCAAACATGTAAAGAATCGATTGCGATATCACTGTTTTCATATTAATATCCAAATTTTCCTCCGGAACTTGTTTCGGATGGCAAATTGGCTTGAGAGATTTTGCCATTAAGTTCGTTCCATTGTTCTTTCATAGTCATTAAATTCCATCACCTCAATTGCTTAACTTACCTTTTTCCATTTTCATGTAGCCAATAAATGCAAGCAGAACGAGTACTTTGATGTGTGTCCGGACAGCAATCCTCAAACATGCAAAACCTATAACCAAAAGTATCCCTGTAACAAGTGCACGCCGGCTTGCAGGTGTATAAAAAAATACGCGAGGGACAATAATGGAGACTGTAATCCTGTTAGTTACTGTTGTAAGTTGTCTTTTGATTACTTAATTCATGGCAGGATTTTCAGTTAAAAAAGCAGTGTAAACGAATTGTTACATACCTATTGTGCTTATAATATAATCCCGGGCTCTTCAGGCGGGGCGTGAAACGGCATCTAAGTAATACACGTCCATGTCTCAGAAAGCACGTAAAGCTGCTGGTCCTACATGATCTATCATCGGTTACGACTGATTACTGTCTCACTGCATTGTTAGGGTAAAGGAATAGGTAGTGCACTAGTATTTGTGCACACTCTTGTGCACTATTCCCGTCCTGCGCAGTTGGGTCCGATCTACAATGAGATCGGGTCGTAATCCGTCGGACACCTTACGTACCATCAATTCATTCTATAACCTTACTTGACTATGTAATAGTATGATTTAGGCTGGGTATACAATGGGAACTAGACGCTGCGATACGTGCGTGTTTATAACCTTAAAAACGCGAAGTTATTTGACGCATGCTTGACCAGAAACGCGCGCTTGCATATCACTTCAGTAGCAATATTGGTTCTAAAAACGCGTGAGCCAGAGCGAGCTTTTGAAAACTTCCAATGTGTACCTGGCATAACACATTTTCAATTTGTTAGCAAAATGCACGAAAGACAATGAGGTCTACGAGTGTCCCGATTGTTCGCCGCAAACTTGTGAGACCAGAGACATCGTGTATAACTGCACAGAGTCAACCACGTCGGGTTCATTTTGTGACAAGTCAAGCTGCGACTTCACTTGTCGATGCAAACGCGGATACTACAGGAACAAAATTGGAGAGTGTATTTCGGCGGCAGACTGCGGTAGGTGACGACGTGTCGTTAATATTTTAATCTATTAGAATGCCTACCTATCTATTAATATGCTAACGATTTAATCTTCCAAAGTATTGTTGAGGACCTGAGTTGCAAATAAAATTGCTATTTAGGTAAAAAATTGTGCACCATTTTTCAAAAAGCAAACAGGAATTCTTAAAAATACCTGCAACATCAAGCAAATATTTGGTGCTCAAATCAACGTCTATTCAATTACTATCTTTATAATAACAAATAACATTGCAAAAAAAACAACATAGTCACTCAACGAGAAGAACGCTTCA
The DNA here is from genome assembly GCA_039566165.1 of Maruca vitrata. Classification (NCBI taxonomy): domain Eukaryota; kingdom Metazoa; phylum Arthropoda; class Insecta; order Lepidoptera; family Crambidae; genus Maruca; species Maruca vitrata. The sequence goes on along the minus strand of CM076917.1, from coordinate 10,802,275 downwards.
GGGCAGAAATAAGACAAATGCAATTTCTCGTTTACAGCTAAATGTTCCGGGCCAAATGAATACTTTTCATGCGGGGTCGCTTGCGATAATGTATGCGGCAACCCGATAGGTCAAGATAATTGCGACATCCAAAATATTCAATGTAATTCCCAATGTTACTGCGTAAAGGACTACGCAAGAGCTACCAATGGGACTTGCATACCAAAAGGAGATTGTCAATGTAAGTTATATGAATAGAACATCCTTTTGTTTTATATAATGCTGATACAAAAATGTATAAGGGACTTAAAAACTTTATGCTAGACGATTAAGAAGATTTTTATCCGTATCATTAATCCGTCCGTCTTCATTAATCATATTTAAACAAAAAACATTTTTTTTTCGTAAAATTTGAGTATGTTGGGTCTTTGCAAAGGGCCTCGTGTCTATATGATTCCAAATTAGTACATTGTAAGATTTAAGAATCTCAAAAAAAATGATCTTTCATCAATTGTTATCTTAGTTGGAAATCGATCTTCTAGGAAAGGACAAGGCTACCAAATACGATACGTTTAGTATTAGTTTCAACATCAAATTTCTAAAATTTCAGACGAATGTCCAGTGAACGAAGAGTATAATAAATGTCCTGACTCTGACTGCAAGACGAAGAAATGCTCAGAGGCAGGCTACCCGTTGAATTGCACTATTACATCTTCAGGAAATAAGTGCCCCGGAAGTCCAGGGTGCCTCTGCAAAGAGGGTTACCTGAGGAATTCCTCAGGAAGCTGTGTTCCTTCTACTGAGTGTCGTAAGAATAAGTCATCTGTTAACACTTTCACATTGAATCTTTGTCCTGCAATTTTTGTTTTAGCATTAATCTCTAATTGAAGAGTCATGTTACTACATAGTACGAAATTAGTTTATTGGTTTCCTAACCAAACACGATAGACATTAAAACATTTCAAGCACGTGTTTAAAACCTCAATGAAGCTGAGGACGGACTTTAATAAAACCCTTTTTAGATCCTACCTGTGTATATGACAGGAGTCGAATAAGCAAAGTAGATATTGCCTTTGAAAAACTTTATATTTTTCCGATTTTGATTATACGAAACTTAGTTCTGTCTTTTGTTATTTGCAAGCGTCGTGTGGGGGAGACTACAACGCCACTTCAGGCTGTGGCATTAATTGTGGAAGGCTGTGTTCCAACTACCAAAGCTCACAGCCCATAAGCTGCACTCAAGCTTGCGATCCGAACGGTTGCGACTGTCGTCCTAATTACGTATTCGACAGTAATACTAAACAGTGTGTGCTACCACAAGACTGCTGTAAGTTTCAAAGATTATTCTTGGCAAAATTTTGATTGTTTACTTGTTTTTGGGAATATCTTGTTTTGAGCGGAAACGGTACCCTAACGAGTACAGTTTGTGAAATCTAATTTGCAATACAGACTACATACCGGCCGTTTGTTGTAGACGAATTAATTTAATTACATATTTTACTGTCTAACTTGCAATTTACGAATTCATATAGCACCAGTGTGCAAGCAAAACGAAGTTTTCTCAAGATGCGCCAATGGGGGATGTGGAAAGAAGTACTGCAGTGATCTCAATAAGGATGATGTTTGTATAGACCGTCTGGATTGTGAGTATGGCTGCATATGCGCTCAAGGATATTTGAGAAATAAGAAAGGAGTTTGCGTTCCTGTTAATCAATGTGGTGAGTTTTGGTAACATTTTTCTTACTATGACATATTATTTAAGTGTAACAACATTTTATAAAGAATAAATTATTAAAATCAGCCATTTTGTATTTGTTGGAACTTTTGTATCTTATTTTATAGCTAAGCCAGCCTCTTGGGCACGATGACTGTGGACATTGATCTGGGACATATTTTTTATTTATAAGAATGTATTTGTTAAGTAAGGTTAGGTCAGTTGAATGATTATACCTTGTAAATATTTTAGAGCGTCCTTCTTGTCGGCAGTGTAATTTCCAGACGTTTCTGGACTTTTTAGCGCATTCAACACCTTATGCGTCGTGGATAACCATAAGTTATTTAATAATTTTTATTTAACACCACAATTTCTCGTTTCAGATAACTGTCCCACAAATGAACAGTATAATGAGTGTCCATCAGATGATTGCGTAGCAAGGTCTTGCTCCCAAGCAGGTTACCCTATAGCTTGTCAGTCTAGGGGCAAAAATAATCGCTGTCCTGTGAAGCCTTCGTGCGTATGCAAAGACGGTTACTTAAGAAACTCAGATGGAGTCTGCGTTAAGTCTACACAATGCCGTAAGTAAAAAATAATAAAAAAACTTGTGTTTGACAGTTCATAATCAACAGTACTCGAGCGAGATACATTTTTAAGATGCAAAAGACTGTTAATGGGCCGGACCTCACAATATTGGTTGAATTGAAAACCAGCTTTTTTTTAAGAAAAAAAAAAGATTACTTTTAAATCAGCAAATTATTTCAATACAAAATGTATATGTTATGTTCTAAAAACTTGTCGCGAGTTTTTGACCGCTATGTGTCTGTTTGCATAAACTTTGAAACGACGGACCGCTTTACTATCGTAATAGTGGCGCAGTATCGGTCTAAATGGAGAAGGTTATTATTGGAGCTTATGACTCGTTTTGGGTCGCTATGCCAAACTAGTTAGTTTTTTAGTAAGACACATTATGTGTCTTTCGCAATTAGTATTGGGAATCGTAAAATTTACTTCCCTATGCTTTACAGCTTCTTGTGGAGGTGACAAACACGCGACATCGGGTTGTGGCGTTAACTGCGGCAGACTCTGTTCAAACTACAACAGTACCGAACCTGTGAGTTGTATCAAAATTTGCTATCCCGATGGATGCGATTGTCGCGATGGCTACGTTTTGGACAGTAACACTAATAAATGTGTTCTACCCGAAGATTGCTGTAAGTAAGAAATCCATGATTTATATTCTAAAAGATGTAAGTCAAGTTAATAATGAATTCTTTCTCCTTCGATAGCTATTGTTGGAGCACGTATCACAGATGTTTTAAGACTGATAAATGCTGATTGGTGCCTTTTGTATAGCAAACCTTTGTATTACTCACGGCCTAAATCTGGTTTGATAATAATGACTTACAAGTAAAAATAGGTTATGAACTTATTTTTATTTGTAAGACCAATTTTAGACCATTATTATAATAATCATGTTCTTTTTAAGACATTACAATCATATTAAAGGAGATAACACCATTGTATTTATGTTGTTAGACTTTCACGTTCAGACCTTATCATTGTTGTAGGAGTGGGAGTGAGTTAACAACAGTGTGAGATTCGAAATTACTTATTTACTTACATTTTCGACTTTCAGCTCCAACTTGCAAAGCCAACGAGGTATATTCAAGTTGTGCCAATGGAGGGCAATCCAAAAAATATTGTAGTGACCTCAACGGCCCTAAGAAAAGTGCTAAACCAAGCAAATGTAAAGGTGGCTGCGTATGCGCCGATGGATACCTAAGGAACAAGAAAGGCGTCTGCGTTGAACTCAATGACTGTGGTACGGGATAATTATTTTATTATTATCACTTAGTTATCGATAGTAAAGACCTCAGTGTTTACTTACACTTAAGTTAAAAAGATGTAAGCGTCGCGTCAAGTTATTCAGACTCGACGCTTGTAAATTTTTAACTTCATAAATATGTTAACAAGAATATGAGAAAACCCGGCCACTGTCTAAAATGACCAGAACACTAGGAAATTATAATATCACGACATTAAATACAATGACCGATTTCATACAGTTCCGATAACATATACATAGACATAAGTTAGTCACGGTTTTTCCTAACGGACTTAAGATGATGGCTTGGAGTAGCCTTGTCGTCATCACCGGACTTGCGGGGGAGCAGATGGCTCTCACCCCTAATACGGGTTAGTTAGTCAAGGAGATTTAGGTGTAATACAAACCTATCATTTATAAAAAAGAATATCACTTCATCCAGATAACTGTCCTAGAAACGAGAGATACAATGTTTGCCCATCGGATGAATGTACTCCGAAGACCTGTGCTCAAGCCGGATTCAAACTGGACTGCTCTGTGAGGAATGACGGAGACCCTTGTCCATCTGATGCTGGGTGCATCTGTAAGAGTGGCTACTTGCGTAATTCTGCCGGCAAGTGCATTCGGAGTGAACAATGTCGTAAGTTCTACCTCATTGTGACTTATCAGTTTGAATTTTTTTATATTTTGTTGCATAGATTGGATTGAATTATGGGAGACCTAAGGTCTTATTCTTATAAGACAAATAAAAATCGTATTAATAAAACGTACATTCAAAACGTTGCTATGGATGTAAATATTTTTTATGAACAGAATGCACCAATGAACCTGAAATATTGTTATCACTACATAGTATAGAACATAGTCGCTTCCTCTGTCTGCATATCCTTAGGTATGCATGCATAAATCTTTAAAAGATTCAAAAGGAAGATTTTTATGCAAAATTCACCCGAAGTCGAGCGAGTCAGTAGTTGTATACATTTTGACAGCTGCATGGCAACACCATTATGCTATCTATGTCTCTAGTATAGTTCTAGTAAAAATCATTTGGTTTATACGTATTTGACTATTAATATCTTCACTTTCATGCCTTTTGAAAGGTAATCAACAAAACCCATAGGTACTTACTTTTCGCAAGAAGGAAGGATTTTCTTCTTTTTAATTTTCTTTCTTGGTCTTTTTTAGCGAGCCCGACTCGCACTTGACGGATATTTCTGTTCGCAGCTTCATGTGGGGGAGATAGAAATGCAACTCTAGGCTGCGGTGTGAACTGTGGTAACCTCTGCTCTAACTATAACAGTTCTGACCAAGTGTTCTGCCCTCTATTCTGTAACCTGAATGGCTGCGACTGCCGCCCTGGCTACGTCTATGATAGCAACACTAGGAGATGTGTCGAGCCTGATGATTGTAGTAAGTTGTTATAGTAGTAGTAGTTATAGTGTAGTTATCGCAATAGATATTCAATACTAATATTATAAAGCTGAAGAGTTTGTTTGTTTGTTTGTTTGTTTGTATGAACGCGCTCATCTCAGGAACTACTGGTTCAAATTGAAAAATGTATCGGGGAAGGCTTTAGGCTGTATAACATCACGCTGCTACTAATAGGAGCAAAGAAACAATGGAAAATGTGTAAGGAAACGCGGACAAGTTGTAGGCACAGCTAGTATTCAATAAAACGGGCTAACATTGTTTTCTTGAAAATATTGTAGTTAGTAAGAAATACCTGACTTTTAGATCAGGTACAATTATTTTATTTCAAATGTGTAGTGTTCGCGCAAGTAATAGACAATACTATATGATTTCAGAGGTTTAAATGAAAACCTAAATTGTTTTAGTAGATACCAAATAATAATACCTACAACTGCCAGATTATGCAGTATTTGTAGCTAATTTAATGATATCTACTTAATTACAGCCCCAGTCTGCACCGACACTGAAGTCTACACTTGGTGCGTGGGAGGCGGTTGCGACAAGAAGTATTGCTCTGATCTGAACAAGCCCGATAAATGTACTTGCCCGTCCAAATGCGAGGCTGGGTGTACTTGCGCTTATGGGTACCTGAGAGACTACACTGGCACCTGTGTTACAATCGACGATTGCGATTAATGAGGGTGTTCGCGTATAAGATATCCACTAGATGGCAAGACGTAGATATTAGGTCTAACTGCTTCGTGATTGGTGAATATTGACATGTCTGTCAATGTCACGTCAAAAATAACCAATCATGCTGCAGGGACCTCACGCCTACGTATTGCCATCTAGTGAAGTTCTTATACGCGAAAACCCTCATTGTTTCAAGTTTCCAATTTTAATAAAAATTCCATCAACCTTTAGAATTGGCAATGGCAATTAGAAAGAGAAACAAAATTGTTGAATGTGTGATTATTTATAATTCAATGCTATCAAATTAAATTTTAAGTTTATTTTGTCACCGTTTTATATTAAAGTTTTTCGGAGGATTGGGAGGCATTTAAATTATTAAATCATACTTTGATCCAATTATAATAGTTAATTTATTGTCTGGTTTACATTTTCAGCAGTAAAAATAAACAATAAATTAAATCTATCGATCAACTTATATATGACATAATTTAATGCTGTTGAGGTTCCCTTTTACAAATAAAAAATGCCTAAGATCTCAAGACAAGACAGCATATACTCAAAGTAGCGAATACTCACAGCTCGAAATAAGGTTCTATGGCTAGGCATCGATTAAAAAAATTATTAGGTATATAACATCCCGTCATCAAATAGATTTAATGATCGTGATTTCTTAGTAAAAAAATGATGATCTGGCTAGCCTTGAATGGGAAATCAGTCTTGGTTTCAACTGCGGAGCAAAAGTTTCGTTATGTTATTTACTGATATGAGGAAAACCCAAATGCACTTTTTTGCTCAACTTGAAACATAAGGTAACCAGTTTATCACATTAGACAAGGCGCCAATAAAGATTTGAATTTGATTATAATTAGTTAACCCAGACTATTATCCGTCGTATATCTGAAGTGGTTCCGTGAAAGAACATGTCATCACAGATTTAAATTACTACCAAATACTGATAAATTAACTTTCTCTGTTTTTGTTGAGTTAAACCAGTAAATCCAAAATTACGTAGCGCTATTCTTTGTATATGTAGCTGATATCGTCTTAAATACAGGCCGTGAGTAACTACCCTAATAAATTTCACTTAAATGTTGAACTGTGTTCTATATTATGATACCTAATAGCCCTTTCACTCGGGTCTACAATTTTCCAATATTTCGACACCTCGGATTGCCTCACTCCATGGTTGGTTGATGACATGATGGTAAACGGCCGTGTGGTTCAGATATAAGAACGACAGGCACAGTAGAAGCCAGCCAGAACTGCCTGTTCACGCTCTACAATGGTACACCCTGTACCTTACAACTACCTCATCGGTCTATTGGTAGAAAGGGCTGCGTAAGGACCGAGCAATACCAGGTTCAAGTCCAAGGTCGGGAAAAACTTGTATGAGTTTATCTGTACAGAAATTACTCAGCCTGGAGTCAGGAAGTTAGCGGTTGCACACGCGTGCCTCGGAGAGCTCGTTAAGCCGTTTGTTCTGCGCCCGATCTTTCATAGGTCATGTCGGATTGCCGTTTCACCGACTACATATGTGTGTAAGAGTAAGGGAACAGAGAGGGCACTTGTGTTTGCGCGCAAACTTGTGCACTATAATATTTCCCGGGTAGTTGGCTGCCATGGCCAAATTCGGTCGGACACCTTACTTTGAGAATGCTGGCAAGGACCATGATAGCTTGTAGGGTCTACCCTACCTAACTTCAAATGTGCGTAAGGCCGTCGCTTTCCATGAATGAAGTAGCCAGCGCAAACCCCACCACGCAACAATGTGATTCAAAATTAAAATTCATATCGATTATTCGACACTTACGGTAGAGGAAGACATCGTAAGGAAACCTACACGCCTGCACAGAAATTCTCAGGTTATGCGAAGTCGATCAACCACTTGGCCACGGTGGTTGACTAAAACCTGGTGCCGTAGACAATATTGTAACAATATCAAAACGATGACGAAGTTCGAAAAGCATAAAATGTATGGGAATGACATTAGACGCGATAAATCACGTGGTCAATCTAATGTCAATCCCATACATTTTAATCTTATCGAACTTCGTTATCGTTTTGATATTGTTACTTTGTCTAAGCCCCTTCATCGCTTTAGTTAAGGGTAGGCTCGTTACTCTCGATGGGGACGTATATTTTAGGCCGATGATGATGAATCTTAACAATGATATACCATGAACATCACGTAGAACCGAGTTATTCTATGTAGAGATTATGATAAGCATTTTATCAGCACAGTTTGTATTACATTCAATTCATTTCACTTAAAATAAATATCCTTAAAATTATGCGATCAGACTGCTATCTCTCGGCGAATTATCAATGTATTTGATGAGATGAGAGTATGACCTATTGGTCATACTCATATCAAAAATAAATAGCGAGGATACTTTAAACATTGGTTGAAAAGACGACTATCAATATTATTGAACTACCTTATACAATTTAATATTTGACAAATACCGATTTTCAAGTAACAATACATGTTTTTGTACAATAAAAATCGAGTATAAAGTGCGAGTCGACTCACACGCCGAGAGTTCCGTTCAAACTTGGGTATAAATAAATGCTTGTGCTGGACCAATAAATTTGAAATTAGATACATCCCATAAGAAAGAAGGATTATGTAAGATAATTTAATTTAATTGATTTCGTTCCCATGAAAAAGAGACATGACGAACCGAATAGACAAACATACAGCCAAGAAAGTGATCTACCATTTTTGTTTAACAATGATTCTGCGAGATGTAACGATCGCTAAGGTTGACTTTTGACGTAAATCATAAATGACAAATAGAGCAATAGTCGCTGACACAATCTTATTGCCAGGAAAATTTTACCTTGTTGTTACCTTGTTGTTTCATGACGTTCAAACAAATCTCAACCGTAGGGTGGTAGACCACATTTTGGCTGACTGTACTATGAAGTAATAGGGGTACACCAAAGTAACTTACTACTTACTTCAATGACACAGCGACCCGTAGTGGATCTTTGCCTTCGACACAACAAGACGCCATTCTTCCCTATTCTACGCCATCTCCAAAGTACTTACGTAATATTTCTTTCCTCTTCAGACAAAGTAACAATATCAAACCGATATCGAAGTTTGAAATGAATAAAGTGTATCGGATTGACATTACACGCGATAATTCACGTGGTCAATCCCATACATTTTGTTATTTTCGAACGTCGTTATCGTTTCGATATTGTTACTTTGTCTTAGCCTCAGATATCTTTGATAACAATTAAATATTACAATAGTTTGACTGCAAGCTGTATGTGTACCTTAAGAAATAAATAAATAAATTTGTCAAAGCGACGCGACAAATTTGGAACCGACTTAAAAGACGTTTAATAATTTTTTCTTACATAAGTATTGTTAAGCTATTGCATAGCTTTTATCGCGGGCTTTGAGCGCGGCGACCGAACTAAGAAATAACGAAAATACCTCACAATTGTCTAACGTCGTTTCAGTTCGGTAGACTTCGGCACGGTGTTTGTGTGCGTGCAGTTAGACATATTGTACGACTCTACGAAACTCGCACGAATCGAGACGAGCTGCTCCGAAATCGGACGATGCTATGCAATAGCTATACCACGGCAGTCCCCGAGTGCCACACGTCTTTTTCGTTTTATATTTAAATCAACCTTAACATTAGGCCATTTACTACATATACTATTTACTATGTCATTGTAAATATACGTGTAGGTTATTAAAGCCAAACGGCTTTGAAGACACTGTTGTAGGGGCTGACATGTAGAAGGTGGTATCAAAAGCAACCGATCAGCAAATTGAACCTCTTATGTATTAACTTCTTGGGGGGTCTCGTGTACTGGATCCCCCGTCAGCCCCCCATTAGCGGGGAGCCTGTAAGGCCTGTTTTGGACAACCGCCGGTGGTGTCGCGGCACTAGAAGACTAGGTCAGAGTCCCATGACGCCACTATAAGGCGATGAGGTACACCGCGGTGATTTAGTCGGTTAGCCCCCTGGGCATTGCACCCCGCCCAGGAGCCGCGGCTGGCATTTACCACCTTTTCACTAGCCGCTGGGGAGTTCGACACACCACTGGGAGAGAACCCCCTCTCCCAGTGATGGTGCGAAAAGCATTTCACCGTGTAAAAAAAAGGTATTGACTTCTTACTTACTTGAACTGCCTCGTTGGTCTATTGGTAGCATAAGCTGCGTTAGGACCGAGAGGTCCCCGGTTCGTGTCCGGGGTCGGGCAAAATTTGTGTGAGTTTTTCTATAATGAAATTACTCAGCCCGGAGTTAGGAAGTTGGCGGTTGAACGCCCGTGCCTCGGAAAGCACGTTAAGCCGGTGGTCCTGCGCCCGATCTCTCATCGGTCATGTCGGATTGCCGTCTCACCGAACTATGAGAGTAAGGGAACAGAGAGTGCACTTGTGTTTGCGCGCACACTTGTGCACTATAATATATCCTGCGCACTTGGCTGATCTCAATTGAGATCGGCCGCCGTGACTGAAATCGGTCGGACGCCTTATATATGCTTGTTTAAGTACCTAATTTTGATTTAATGTTAACAAGCGTACATAATTATAATAAATTTTCACACTATATTTTTATATTATAATAAACTATGAATAAAGATCCCTACAATATTCTTTATCAGTTTCAGAACGTATCACATTGTGCGATGTTTTAACAAGTGCACGAATTTTCCATATAAAAGAGCGGTAAATGTGTTTGATATCTCTAGACGGTGTGGAGTGGTTATCGCTATGAAGTTGTTTTTAACACTAGCCCTTGTGGCTAGCGTTTTAATAGGAGTAACCGTTGCGGGTATGGATTATAATACTTATTTGCTCGATTATTTTTTTATTTATAAAAATATTAGCCAGTTATCAATTTATTTCTACGTAGATCCAAAACTGGAGAGAGAGAGAGGGCTCCGTTAAGGCGATTGATAAAAAGTTACAACGAAAACTTTGTTGAAGTTGATTTACTTCTATTGTCACCTATACAACTTAGTCAAGTAGTTGTGTCTTTGATAAATTATCTCATACTCTCACTTAACAAACTTTGTAATAAATATAAATTTAATTGTTTTAACTAAACATGTTAAATAAAGTTTTTCCTTGTCGGCTAAAATTTGTTGATAAATTAAATTTTATCATGTTTATTATTACTATGAGGATAATGGTGTCGGTTGCATAATTATATCTAGTGTTTTAGATGATAACCCTGTACTATCATTAAGCAATATTAAGATTTTTTTTGTTATAAAAGTTAAATAAAAAAAAGATCACTGTATCATTAAACTATACGAGTATTTTTTTTACACTAGGAAATACGGAAGAGGCATCACCAAACGTGGACACAGATTCCATTGACGATGATTCCGATGACGACGACTGTGAACCTGAACCGCGTAAGTAAACACATATTTTAATTAGCTTGTAAACATCACTCCCTCGCCATGTACCACTGTGTTTTTCAAACTTGAAATTCATATGTACGATTATTCGACGCTTTGGCGGTGAAGGAAAACATCATGAGGAAACCTGCACACCTACGAAGAAATTCTTAGGTTGTGTAGTCAACCAACCCGCACTCTTCGCTGTCCAGAGACATTGACTAAGGCCTTATCGACCTAGTTTAGGGTAATCTCGTGCCCTCCCCCAGCAGTGGGGACGTATATGGGCTGATGATGATGATGAAACATCACTCCCTTCTTCTAAGTCGTTCACTCTTGGCAGAGTGGTTGTGATTATGGCCTTTCAGTGCTAAAATTACTCTTCGAGATTCTATGTGTCTATGTGTGTGGTAAATAATAATAATAGTACTTCGACGTTGCATCCTCGAGATTTATGATAACACGTCTTGTAGTCCACTCTTCAATGTATTAGGCATCGAATCGTTTATTTGCCAAAAAAAGGGTTATACAAAGTTGGCAACTATAAGATAAAAATAGCTTATGCCCATTTAACAATAATCATATAGCATGCAATTTTTTATCATTGACAACAATGTTTCAAACTTATAAAATAAACTTTAACTTAAAATTAAATTAACATTTTACAATTTTCAAATAAATTCTACTTCTGCACCCTGTGTCCATCACAGGGAACCAGTCGTAGTTTTTATAAGATCAGTCCACCTGGTTGGGGACTAACCCCGTAATCTTTTGCCCTACACTCGCCCCTGCACAACCAGGCGCTCCATGGAATCCCTTACTATACAATCAGTTAAAACTCTATTTCGATTCCCAGCCCCTAGATTATTTGTGTACTAAATTTAATTATACCGATTCCAGTAGTTTTAACGTGAAAGCGCGACAGAATAACGGAGAAACTCACGCATTTATAATATTAGTAGGAATTTCTATCATCAACCCGCCTCGGACTCGCCGTAAACCAATTTAATGCCAATGTTATTTTAGTAATTATGGGATGCAATTTTACGAATTATAGGTAAATAATGTAATTAAATCGATGTTACATTAATATCGATAAGTAATCTATCGACCCCACTCCGTATTACAAAAGCCGATACTTTATCTGTAAACTAGTCATGTTACGATGACTAGAAATGTCCCAGAGTACTCTCTCTTAGAGACTCTGAAGATATTATCATGAACAAAGAAGATTAACAGTAGATTATTCCATTTTAAAAATGTCTTCTCCCATACGTCACAAGATAATTTTATTACAATTTAGGATATTATTATTTTAATGTTATATCTGCATACTTAACAAAGCAACATACTAAGTTTTTTTTTTTACTTACTATAATAACACTGTGTAGGTAACTATTGGGTGATCAACCTTTTTATTGAAAGGTTTTATTTAGCCCGACCCGAATGTTATTTATTTGATTCAAAATTGGTAATTAATCGCCGAATATTTTTATTCTTATAGCAATACCAAAATGTACAAGACCGAACGAGGTATATGAAATCTGTCCTGCCCCCTGCCCATTCCGAACTTGTGGTATTGATGATAGGCTCGTCAAATGCGCCGCTCCTGAAAAATGTCCGAAGTCAAAGTGCCGATGCAAATCGGGATTCTTCAGAGACAGGAACCAGAATTGTGTTCGCTGGGAGAAGTGCAATAGTAAGTAAGACTGTACTATTTATATGTACCTACATACTTATTGCTACGGGATTTTGTATGTGTGGGTTTGACTTTTGTTGCCAACTCCAAAAATGATATTTGAACTAGGGCCTTTAATTTTTTTTTATACATTAGAGTAAATAAATTTTTGGTAAAATTAGTAAAACATTTTTTTTTCAACATTTATAACAATAATAAAGTTTGCTTTGATTGCAAAAAATGTATTGTCATTGTGTAAAGTAAAGTATAAAGTCAAAATGTGTTTTAATAACTTTTGAATTTGTTATCAAACATTTTCACAATATTTTGAGATACCCAATAGTTTTGATCGCTATTGTTATGAGTGTATTGTTAATTTGATTCATGTTTACTAATTCAATCGTATACTTTTCAAGAAGAATAGTTATTGTTTTAGTGCTCACCTGCGTGCTGATGAAATGTGTAAAAAACGAATCAGAAAAATAACCTTTATTTTCAAACATATTTATTACTTATTCAGCTGTGTTTGTTTTGGAGAGACACATAAAATAACATGACTATGTGGGCAAATATGTCTGCTCTATTTAAACAAAGCAAACAAAATAATAAAGATTGTAACCTAGACACATGTAGAGTGTCCAAGCAAAAGAAATGTCGACTTCTTCGAGTGTTTACACGAACCATTTCAAATAACTTTTGACCCCTCAATGCTATATGTTTAGTAGATCGTCAATGGACGGGTGGTTAAAGCCGTCGATTTTCATGCGTGGGGTAGCTAGATCAAAACCCCCGTAACAAAAACCACGTAACAATTTGGTTGAAAATTTCAAATTCATTATGTACGTTGTGGCGTGCATTTGGGGAGACCTATGTCCAGCAGTGGACAGGAATGGGCTGATGATGATGATATACGTTTATTCGACGCTCTTACGATGAAAGAAAAAACATCCTATGGAACACCTGCACACCTGAGATTCAATTCTGAGGTTGTGTGTAGTCGCTAACCCGCACTTGGCCAGCGTGGTTGACTATGAGCTGATCATCTTTGCTTAGGGCAGGCTCGTGCCCCAACAGTGGGGACGTAGGTGGGCTGTTTCTGATGATTGTATTACCTTTTTCAGCAACATGCACTGGTGTCAACGAGATCTATGATCCATGCGATAACCCTTGCCCTGCTCGTAGATGTGACTTCGACTCTTCGGTTGTAAGATGCAAGTCTCCGCCGGAAATCGGAGATGAGGAATGCTTGATAGGTTGCCGATGCCAGGATGGTTACTTGAGGAACAAACAGAACGTTTGTGTTCCACAAGATCAATGTCGTAAGTCCATTTTATGATTATTTTCACTTTCTTTTCAGGTATTTTTTTTAAATCCACCGTAACACTCACATATTCCGTATATTTATGTAATATCGAGCTGAATGCCATTATATTATGCGAATTCAATATCCATCACGCCAGTGGTGGCGCAATTTGGTTATTTGCGAATAGTTAATAGCGAATTTCATGATTTAACACTTTTAAGATCATCCAATTACCTTCATGTAATTTATTTTCATTTTGAATCATTTAAATTAAAGACTACTCTTTTTTCAAAATAAAATCTTGTTTTGATGCATTTTGTTTATCTTAACTTTACTACCTAACTATTCGCTCTTTAAAGTCTCGTTACCAAAAGTGTATAATATTTCGTGTTTTTCAGCAAAGAAATGCAAGGCCAACGAAGTATACGACCCATGTCCCGATTGCTCCCCACAAACTTGCAGTACCGTTGGCCAAATATTCCACTGCCCTATGATCCCTTCCAACACTACTGACCCACGGTGTAAAGGCGCTTGTCGATGTCAAAAGGGCTTTGCAAGAAACTACGACGGGGAATGTATTCCTATCGCCAGTTGCCGTGAGTTTTGTTTCTTAATACTTAATTTCTTATTTACATTAGATACACTCTTTTAACCTCCCCGTTGTAGTAACCCATTTTATTCTGATGTCATAAATTCAAAAGTTGTGTCGTTAGGCGAATAGCACATTACACGACCGCGCGGTCGAGCGATGTTCGTGTGTTTGAAATCAACGGATTCAAAAAAAACTTATTCAACTTGAGATTTTCTTGGCCGCAATCCGCGGCGGTGCGCGGTCCCGTGTGTTTATCGCCTGAGTGTATAAAAATCACTTACAAACGTTCTCCCATGAAGTATTTGTAATTTTCGTTTAATGTTTTCATAATATGGCATTATTCCCTGATCTGTATGAATGTCGACTTAGAAAAAAAAATACCTTATTTTCCTAACTGACATACGATGATGGCTTGGAGTAGCCTCGTCATCACCGGACTTGCGTCGGAGCGGATGGCTCTCACCCCTAAACAATGTTGACCATGTGATGCGTCTCTGCAATCCTAATCACATCTTTGAATTTGTTTTTTTAGCAAAACAATGCAAGGCAAATGAGGTTTACGATCCGTGCCCCGATTGTTCTCCACAAACTTGCAGCACTATTGGCCAAGAGTTCAACTGCCCCTTGCTACCTGCTGATAAAAACGACCCCAGGTGTAAGCCCGCTTGCAGATGTGAGAAAGGCTTCTTGAGAGACAACAACGGAGATTGTGTACCAGAACAAAACTGCAGTAAGTTTTCTTGAGACTAAACAATCCATTGTTTTAGAAAACTGAAAGTGCCCGGGATATTTACCATGTTTTTTATTTAATGAGCTCCCGATTTCTCAGTTTTCTAATGTGTGTAACCACGACAGTTTAAAATCCATTGTTTTCCTTGTTTGAAGAGAAAATTAAAATGGTAGGTAGTCGGAAATAAGTGGTGTTTTTAATAATTGGAAAAATACTTTAAAATGCGGCAGTTCTATCGTAGTCATTAAGTTGTAGCTTTTTATTTGCTGTTACTAATATTTATAAAGTTCTACATTACCACCAAATCAAAAAATAAAAAGTTAAATATGTGATTTTGACCGGTACAAAACTCAATTCTTGTTCACTCCTGTAATAGCATACTAAATTATTTGTTAGTAGTGGTAGCTTTGATATTATTGCATTAAGCATGTATATATCTTTTGCTGCAATTCATAATACCTAGGTACCTACCTAGGTAGGTAACCATACCACCGTTTATGTAACCATGGTACCTTTACATAAACATGGGTAATATTATATTTTTTGTAAAACTTATAGATAAATGCACTGGAAAAAACCAAGTATACGATCTGTGTCCCGACTGTTCGCCACAAACTTGTGAAACCAAAGACAAAATTTATCATTGTCCACTCATAAAATGTACTCCTGCTTGTCGATGTAAAAAGGGCTACTTCAAGAACAAAATTGGAGACTGCATATCATCAGAGGATTGTGGTAAGTTGCTTGCGATATATTGTTTACATAATATATCATACGTAAATATACACAAGAAATTGCAAATAAAGTGTCAAAAATGGCTTCGTGGGGGATCCTAGATCTCCTTACATCCTCATTTGATTAAATAATCTTATTTATCTATTATATTTAATGGAAAAACTCAATCACTCCATTAGACCTACCCGGAATCCTAAACCAGAGCCTTTGGATACTCACACGGCGAATATTATGAAACAATCAATAATTATAATAATTAGTTCCTTACATAATACACGTGCAACATTTCGTATCTTTGAAAATTATACAGTCACGACTTTTCTATTGACTACTGCAATTTGCTCACACGATAGTGTTGTATACTTAATAACTTACTTAACGGTAATCCACATAATATTTTTGCAGACAAATGTAAAGGCCCACATGAATTCTGGTCGTGTGGCAGTGCATGCGATAACAGATGCGATAGCAAATACGGACAGAACAACTGCAATATTATAAACATCAGATGTAATGACAAGTGTTATTGCGAGGACGGCTACGCCAGAGCCACCAATGGAACGTGCATCCCAAAAAAAGACTGTCAATGTAAGTTTCAAAAGTGTTCAAGTCCGAGTTTGTCACACGACTTGAGGGTTCTAAAACGGTAGTAAAAAACATTATGAAAAGAATTGTGTCGTGATAGAACTCATCACTACACAATTGTTTTCATGATGTCAACTTCAACTTTTAGTAATTTTTAGAAAAAAAACGTTTTATGAAAAAATATATTTGATTACTATTATTTCATACAAAGAGGTTCAAAGAGTTATCAAAACAGGAAGTAATTCGAAAACCAACAACATTGTACAAGTATCCACCACAATTTTGTAATTCAAAAATGACATTATAATTTTTTTCCAATTCATTCCAGTCGAATGCCCTGTAAACGAAAGGTACGAGAAATGCCCAGCCACATTGTGTGGACCAAAGAAATGTTCGGATGCTGGATTCCCAACCACGCCCTGCCCAGAACAGAAGGAGCCTTGTCCCGGCAAGCCTGGATGCGTATGCAACGATGGCTACCTGAGGAACGATAAGGGAGTTTGCGTGCCTACTTCGGAGTGCCGTAAGTTACACTAATACATATAATATCCGGTTAGGTACGGTTCCAAGGGGTGTGGATTCGATGCCCAAAAAACATTAATGTGAGGAAACATTTGTGTTTGTTCCGCGTCTAGTTGTTAATGTACGTACATACATACATAAAATCACGCTTTTTTCCTAGAGAAGTAGGCATAGATCACTTCCTGGCATGTGCTACTGGTAGGCCACTTTCGCTTCTTTCGCTTCATCAATCTCTTCATGCATACTCCTCGATTACGGGTACTTTTGATTTGACCCTTCTTCATAATTTACTATTTAGTCATGGAAGGTCTTTCTAGGTAATATGTATTTATGAATATCTATGTTTGTTTACGAGTCTCTGACACCCATAGTCACAGTTTGGGATCAGATGGCCGTTTACAGATGTCCCAAATATAATTTATTATCATTAATTTTTTTCACAGCTTCATGCGGAGGAGACAAAAACTCAACCTTGGGTTGTGGTGTTAATTGCGGCCGGCTTTGTTCTAACTACAAGAGGAAAGACATCGCCTGCATCCTCATATGTTACAGCAACGCTTGCGATTGCAGGGAAGGCTACGTGTACGATAGCAACATCAAGAAATGTGTACTTCCCAATGATTGCAGTAAGTATAACTATCGACGTAAATTTGAAAACTTTCTCTTTACCGTATAATATCATGTTGAAGTGCAGAACGAACAGTTCTCGCGATGGCGATTCACTCCATGCATATTGGTCGAAACGGAGCAATACGATAGAGATAGAGTTTTCAGATTGTAAGTCAGTTCAAAATTAATTTCTGATAACGCTCATTTGTTACTTCGATTTTATTTATTTCCTTAAAAATATCCATTTTAGGACCAATTTGGCAGTTTATCTGTTTGTCCATCAAACCTTTAAAGTTTGGAGTGTCCTAATTTGTCCGCAACCCTCAAATTTGGACTGGCTCAGTAGAACAGTGGTTAGTGACCCACGTTCACTACCTACGATTCCAAGAGTCGTGGGTTAGGTAGCCCACCCAGGGCAAATATTTACGTGACGAACATCAGTATTCGTTCTGTGTCTGGGTGTGTTATTAAATATATTTCAGTATATTTGTGTATCCACTGTTGATTCTGATATCTGTAACACAAGCTTCTTACAAAGGGATCTGATCAATGTATGTGATGTTGTGTAATAGATATTTAAAAATCTTAAATTAACGGCTTGAGTAAAAATCAGGAAATCAGGAGCTCTATATTGATGGTTTGTTATTACAGCTCCTGTCTGCAAAAAGAACGAAGTTTTCTCGACGTGCATCAACGGAGGTTGCAATAAAAAGAAGTGCACAGATCTGAACAAGCCCAAAATATGTGTACATCCTAAGGAATGCCAAGTGGGCTGTCTCTGTGCCGATGGATACCTAAGAGCTAAGAATGGCACATGTGTGCCGACTGAACAGTGTGATGGTAAGTGCCATATTTACACACATAAGCTTTTATTTATCTAAAATATAACTCAAAGGTGACTGACTGACTAACATAGTGATCTGTCAACGCACAGCCCAAACCACTGGACGGATCGGGCTGAAATTTGGCATGCAGGTAGATGTTATGACGAAGGCAACCGCTAAGAAAGGAATGCCCGAAGCAATCGAATATATCCGGGATATTTTCCATATTGTGCCGAAATATTGGGCGCTTCTTAAAATAAAACAACATGGTAAATATCCAGGATATATTTAGTTTTCTAACAAGGATTTGTAATTAAAATCATACATTATAAATACAATAAATAAAATTTTCACCTTCAGCAGGACTGTACGGAGCCACCTTCATTAATTATAATCAATTTCATTTGTTAGATCTAGTATCATAAATATGTTTTTATAATGATTTGCAACTGGACAAACATAGCAGTTAACACAGTTTAAACATTAGTTATTAATTACCTACCTATGTTCTGCTACTTTCTTACTATTTGACGTATGTATGATTAAGCCATTGAGCGTCATCGTAAGCTGTTTAAACTAAAAAAAAGACACCTACAACTGTGTCAATATAATGCAAACAATATCTCAAGGATTTCTATTTCTTAAGAAAACACTATTAAAACACATTGCAGAAATCATAATTTACATGCTTTCATGCCTACATTTCATAACCTTTCCATGATCTGAGGACAAATTATTAAATTAGTTTATATATAGAAGTAATAGAATAGTATTTTTTCTTGCAATTCACAATTCCAGTTGTAAATAAATAAAGATACAGACAAAAAAAAAAACATCGTCACATTTCTAGTAATTATATAAAATTATCTCATAACTCTGAACATATTTTCATCCAGCAAATTAAAATAATGATTTATAATCTACTAGCTGTGCCCGCGACTTTATTCGCGTGGACTAGGTACAGGATTTTACGTACGTACGTTACGTACAAAGGTTTTTTTCCGAATAACTCCCGTTCTATGCTTTAAATTTAATTTCAAATATAAAACTTTTTTTGTAACATCTTTCTTTTCTTTACAGTGCCTCTGCCTCAATGTAAAGCAAACGAAGAGTTCTTAAAATGCGGGCTCGACGGTTGTAAGAAGCGATACTGCAGTGATCTCGAACTCCCGCCTGTGTGCAGGGATACATTCTCTTGTGATCCTGGTTGCGAATGCAAGGAAGGTTTCCTGAGGACATCCTTTACGAACGACACATGTGTAGCGGTCAGCCAGTGTCCACCAGGTAAGTCCTGTAATGTCCCTCTATTGAGGATGTTTCCCTAATTAACTGAATTTCTGCCAATATATAATTTTAAACTATCATGGTTAAACACATTAAAAAACTCCAAATTTCCGGGATATTTACCTTGTTGATTTCGGGTCAACTCGGGTTATGGCGCTTGCAACAATCCCGAAATAACGGAAGCTCAGTAAGTCAAAACAACATGGTTAACTTCCCGGATATTTGCAGTTTTCTAATGACTTTTTGCCAATTTGTGGCCTCGAAGATGTCCTGTTACATTTTGATAGTCGAGATTGTTGCACCGGCTGTATTTGGATTTTCTCCTTAGTCGGCGACAAAGCGAAAAATGGTCCATCTCCCGAGTTCAATTCAGTGTTGGTAATTTTACATTTTTACCACCAGTTCACATTGTTACCAAGGTAACTCGGTTCCAAAATAAAGAGTAGCTATAAATCGCTCTTCAATATTAACAGTTGGTGATTTTAGCAGTGAAATACAATATACTCAAGGTTAATAGGATTCTTTAAAATGTGTTAGTTTTTAAAACAAAGAACCATTTAATTTCACTTGTACTCACATTGTAAAAGTGAAATCAAATAAAATTTTTAGCAATATATCATAATTTGAATGGAAAACCATAGCTAATTTTCGGTGAACACTTATGCAAACAGTCAAAATACAACCAATTGAAACACGATTTATGTGTGTCACGTTTTGTGATGTAAATAAGTTAAAATTACTGCTCATCTCCAAACTATATCTTTACTGGCTAAAAAACAGACTTTTAGTAGGCGTAATAAGTTTCCTTTATATAGCACATTCTATGTCATCCGTTTTTCTTGTAAAGTCTAATTTATCCATGATTTTCATGTCAAATTCACCTGCTACGAAGTAAGTAATATTACAAAAAAAAAACGTTTTACAGTATCTTGTAACGGTGACAAAAATGCTAAACCTGGTTGCGGAGTTCACTGCGGCAATAGATGCTCTAACTACAAAAGTGCTGGAGTCATAGCTTGCCCAGCCATTTGCAATCTAGATGGCTGTGACTGCAAAGAAGGCTTCGTTTATGATGACAACACGAAATTGTGCGTCAAACCCGAGGATTGCAGTAAGTAATACATACAAGTTTTCCATTTTCTTCACGAAGCCCTCTTGCACACTACGGATGCCATTCAGTAATCGTTTCCCTAACTAGCAGTAGCTACAGTAAATATTTGAATTAAATGAAAAAAGTCCGTAATACAGAACATTACGTCTGAACAAACAATCGCGCCTTAGTTCAAATGGTATTGAAAAATCATCTATGGATCTTGCTTGGTGAATTAGTCAAACACACTCTAAGATCTCAAAATATTATGTTCTAGCTCCAACATGTGGTGTAAACGAGCAATATTCCGATTGCTCAAATGGATTGTGCCGCGTTCAAGATTGCGCTGAAAGAGGAAAATCCAGGCCTTGCCCTCCCATGGTACCTGGATCCTGCATTAAGGGATGCGTTTGCCCGGAGAAATTCCTGAGGTCCAAGAATGGAACGTGTGTCCCTGAAGACCAATGTGACGTACCACCTGGTGGGTATTAAACATAATTTTACATACTATACTATATAGGTACTTACTTACTATATAGGTATTGTCATTATTGAAATTATTCTGTGATTCAAGTTCCCTGTCTCAGTGCTGCTATTAAAAATTATTACACTACAACACACAAACCTACCAATGACCAAAGCTATGTCCAGAAATGGGATACAACTGCGCCAAAAAATGAATTGTTACTTTGATTCCGGTGCAGTTTGTTAATGCTACCTTTTATTTTCATCTATCTAACTATTTTCACAATTTAAATAGCTTCATTTATTAGACCTCTCTTGAAATAACATCGTGAAAATTCAAAATGCTGCCAAAGTTACTATTCCATGCAGACGAAGTTGCGGGCACATCTAGTTTATAAATAAAACAAGCTCTTAAGTTAATCTATTTAATTTTCAGAACCAACTTGCCCAAAGAATGAAATATACGTCAAATGCCCAGAGTCATATTGTGAACCTCAAACGTGCAAACAGGCTGGTTTCCCTGCGCCATGCCCAACAATTGGCCCAGATGGGAAATGCCCCGGAAAACCTCGCTGTATCTGCCAAAGTGGATATTTGAGAAACGACGCCGGTATTTGTGTTCCAAAGAATCAATGTCGTAAGTACATCAAAAAAAAATTAAAATCATCATCAAAAATCCTACATTACATAATATTAAGATTCTACTACCGGTTCAGAATACTGAATCTACCGAGAAGACTTCAGGAAAATACTTTATTATTACTCTTTCAACCCGAATGTTACCTACTCGGTTAAACACCATAACCAAGTATTTTTTTTTTATTTACAAAGACTTTTCTTCATACAGCTTCATGCGGAAATGACAAAAACGCAATTCCCGGATGTGGTGTAAACTGCGGACGACTTTGCTCTAACTACAACAGTACAAAAAAACCATTCTGCCCTCTGTTCTGCAATCTGTTTGGTTGCGACTGCAAGCCAGGGTTCGTATTTGATGGAAACAGAAAGAAATGTGTTCTTCCCGAAAATTGCAGTAAGTACACGCTTTGTTAATAGAGCTTTTCTTGTATTGGCTGTCTTAGCTGTTTAACATTAATAGAACAAAAAAAAAACAAAAAAAGATTTTGGCTATAATTCTTTTTGACTTTACAGCACCAACTTGCCAGCCAACCGAAGTATTTTCGGAATGCGCTAATGGATTATGCCGTGCCCAAAAATGCTCTCAAAAAGGCAAACCAGTGCCATGCCCTAAGGTCATTTGCAAAGCAGGCTGCGTATGCCCACCAAAGTTCTTAAGGGCAGCAAACGGCACATGCATACCAGAAGACCAATGCAACAATGGCGGAAGTGAGTCTTTTTATTTCCATACTAATAATAGTTGCAGATAGAGTTGAAAGGGACGAAAATAAATTTCTAGTAAAGGTTAGGATTCTGGAAATAATACCCACTATTTTACCCAGAATTTATTTGAAAAAGCAACATTCAGACGAATTTAGAACTTCCTCCATTTTGAAGTTAGATAAAAATAGTTTATCTATCTATCTATACTATAATAAAAACGTAGAGGTAAAAATTCTTGTACTTTTTTGAAAAACGCAAAAAAAACGAGTCAGGGATATGTTTTGAGAGTAGTAGAACACATCCCCATACTCAAAAAATTTTTTTTTCTCTGTCTGTTTGTTTGTTTGTTTCGACTGACCGCCTAAACGGCTGAACCAATTTAAATGAAAGTTTGCACGAAGGTAACTTAAATTCCGGAAAAATACATAGGATACTTGAAATCACTGACAATTAACTGGTTCCCGTGGGATATTAAAAAAACCCAAATATTTGACTGATCTCTGAAACTGTTACACCGATTTAAATGAAATTTTGCATGGTGGTACCTTACATCCCCGGTCAAGATCTTAAATACTTTTAGTCACAGAAATTCCTGTAGGATCGTTAAAAATCTAACTTTATTAGATCACGTACAAAAATAGTAAAAGTATATCGACCAACATCAACCTTCTGACTAGGACTATACGGACTACTTTATTAAGAAAAACGTCATAGTAGGAGGTAAATAGCTGGATTTGCACTTACTTAAACGACATGGAATCTGAATCGAAAGATTACGCTAAATCAGAAAAAGTTTATTACACTTTCTTTATAAGTGTGGGGTCAGCGATTAATACAAGGGGCTGCCTGGTAACAAGCGGTAGAAAGAAAAAAGTTATTTGATCGTGTCAGTCATTCAAATAATCCTTAAAAAATTGTAACGATTTGGATATGGCATAAAGTCATAATTAATGTTTGTGTCTGTTGAAAAACACAAAATCATAATCTTGAGATACTTTAGCGCGTTACAATTTTATGCAGGAGGTTCAAGTTGATATCAAAGTCCTCCTGTACAATAATCTGTAATTTTTTTTCTTAACATGTATCATCTCACTGCTGGGCAAAGGTCTCCTTCAAACCCATCCATTGCTCTCATCCAAGCCTAGGACTTGCCAGTTCTTTGATACATGGACCAGATCTTCATACCACCTTTTCTTGGGTCTTCCTCTTCGGCGAAAATCGTCTTCAGGCACGCGAATTCTGGTCCATCTATTGTTCTTTATCCTGCAGACATTCCGCGCCCATTGCCACATCAGTCTTGACCAAAAACAACAGCAGTACGGGAGTGGATGATGGTATATTTTATTTAATCTACCTAATATCTATGATACTCCGCTCTATAGCGCTTTGAAAAACCTTGAGTTTGGATTTCTGATTTTCGGTGAAGGACCAAGATTCTGCCCCATATGTTAGGATAGGCAGTATGAAAATGTCGATGAGTTTGCGGTTCAGTGATATAAGAAGGTCACCCTTGATATACCCATTCATAGACCAGAAGCTTTTCCAGGCGTTGTCTGCTCTACGGAGTATTTCTTTGTCCTGCCTGTATTCGAAGAACCCTGTCGAAGATGATTCGAAGATGCCTGTTGTCGAGACTGCATAGCCCAAGTTTATACTCCTCTACAGCTTTACCTGCCTGTTGACTGCTATCCTATCATTGGTGCTGTTGGTCGCGACCTTGGTTTTGGGTCTATTCATCGTCAGTCTAACCTCAAAGCTTTCTGCGCTTAGTTGTTCGAGAATCAACTTAAGTTCTGTCGAGGTATACTTATTTGCGATGAGGAAAATGTCATCTGCTAGGCGAAAGTTTGTGAGTCATCTATCCCATACACCAATTTCTTTTGTTGCCTATAATATCATAGTGACCTGAAGACTTCTTGAAGCGTGCTACTGAAAAGCTTTGGTGATAGGGAGTCACCCTGTTTAACTATTTTTTTTGTATTTTGAATGTCAGGCGTTCAGTATGCAGTTTGATATCGGCTGTGCTTTGTTGGTAAATGATTTGGAGAAGTTTTAAATATGTGGTTTCGACGTTTTGCTGAAGAAGAAAGCTAATTGGGTTGATGTGGGAGACCAGTTAGAAAAGTTTATGAAATTTGCTACATTTCTCTTTTATCTGGTTTTCGGTATGGAGGTGGTCAGTTGTCCAATATTTGCTTACTGGCATTTGCATTGTTGGTTTGATTTTTTTAAATTGGTAGGCTGTTTGGTATTATCTCAATGTTCAAATAGAAGGATATCGCTATTCTAAGCATATAGAGGGAATTTATAAACATTCACGTAAATTATAAAATTCCATTTAAAAAATCTTACAAGACAGTGTGTGTCTGATCAAGACTGCAAAACCCCCGTTGATCCCCAACTATCACGTTTTTAGCTGGCAAGTCATGTCAAATATTGTCAGATTTGATATGAGTGTTTAGTTCTTCGTTAGTTCAAGAGATGTCACTGTGCTCTATTACTTCGCAATATTGCTTCAAATACTAAAAGTAATTAAAAGTTTCCATTTCATTAAACTTATGATAATGAAACAATGAGATAATAACGATAAAAGTT
Source organism: Maruca vitrata (assembly GCA_039566165.1). Classification (NCBI taxonomy): domain Eukaryota; kingdom Metazoa; phylum Arthropoda; class Insecta; order Lepidoptera; family Crambidae; genus Maruca; species Maruca vitrata. The sequence continues at coordinate 10,776,919 of CM076917.1, read as the reverse complement.
ATTATCTCATTGTTTCATTACGAATACAAAACAATCTACAAAAGTGGCACATAACAAACTAGCAAAGCAAATACTAATGTACATCGTCACATGGCGACACACGTCCTTTATAGATACCTTAAGGCAGTGGATCGGTAGTTTGTATTTTTTACCTTTTGAAGTCATCCTGATATCAAACATCAGTTTTGTGTACTATCTACATAGGTACAGTACGCTGTTTGCAACCATTGAAACCTGTTTCTGTCAAATCAAATACATTAATTTGGTTTTATAGTTCTAAAATGTGAAAAATAATTTTGTGAGTCCTAGCTACCACTCTCCTCATTTGGCTAGAGCATTGGTTAGACAAAAAAAAATTGGGTGATTGAATCCTCTTTTAGTACCTATTAATCAGTAAACAATTTTAGGTTCTTTCCTGGGTACTAATCTAATCAATAACTAAGTTTAATTATATATTTTTTTTCTAATAGTTTTTATAATTTATGTGGCTTTATTTATTTCACCTGTAAATACTTTAAAAAATGCTTCCTAAAATCAAAATGCTGGCGAAAGTTACGATTCCACGCAGACGAAGTTGCGGGCACAGCTAGTTAGAAAATAAAATATAATTAAACTTAGTTATTGATTAGATTAATACCCAGGAAAGAACCTAAAATTGTTTACTGATTAATAGGTGATAAACAACATACAAAATTTTTCATTACAAATCGGCCAACTAAAAGAGGATTCACTCGCCCAATTTTTTTTTGTCTAAGCAATGCTCTAGCCAAATGAGGAGAGTGGTAGCTAGGACTCACAAAATTATTTTTCACATTTTAGAACTATAAAACCAAAATGTATTTGATTTGACAGAAACAGGTTTCAATGGTTGCAAACAGCGTACTGTACCTATGTAGATAGTACACAAAACTGATGTTTGATATCAGGATGACTTCAAAAGGTAAAAAATACAAACTACCGATCTACTGCCTTAAGGTATCTATAAAGGACGTGTGTCGCCATGTGACGAATTACATTAGTATTTGCTTTGCTAGTTTGTTATGTGCCACTTTTGTAGATTGTTTTGTATTCGTAATGAAACAATAGATAATAACTTTTATCGTTATTATCTCATTGTTTCATCATCGTAAGTTTAATGAAATGGAAACTTTAAATTACTTTTAGTATTTGAAGCAATATTGCGAAGTAATAGAGCACAGTGACATCTCTTGAACTAACGAAGAACTAAACACTCATATCAAATCTGACAATATTTGACATGACTTGACAGCTAAAAACGTGATAGTTGGGGAGCCCAACGGGGGTTTTGCAGTCTTGATCAGACACAGACTCTGTCTTGTAAGATTTTTAAATGGAATTTTATAATTACGTGAATGTTTATAAATTCCCCTCTATATGCTTAGAATAGCGATATCCTTCTATTTGAACATTGAGATAATACCAAACAGCCTACCAATTTAAAAAAAATCAAACCAACAATGCAAATGCCAGTAAGCAAATATTGGACAACTGACCTCCATACCGAAAACCAGATAAAAGAGAAATGTAGCAAATTTCATAAACTTTTCTAACTGGTCTCCCACATCAACCCAATTAGCTTTCTCTTCTTCAGCAAAACGTCGAAACCACATATTTAAAACTTCTCCAAATCATTTACCAACAAAGCACACCCGATATCAAACTGCACACTGAACGCCTGACATTCAAAATCCAAAAAAAAAGTTAAACAGGGGGACTCCCTATCACCAAAGCTTTTCAGTAGCACGCTTCAAGAAGTCTTCAGGTCGCTAAGATATTATAGGCAACAAAAGAAATTGGTGTATGGGATAGATGACTCTACAAACTTTCGCCTAGCAGATGTCATTTTCCTCATCGCAAATAAGTATACCTCGACAGAACTTAAGTTGATTCTCGAACAACTAAGCGCAGAAAGCTTTGAGGTTAGACTGACGATGAATAGACCCAAAACCAAGGTCGCGACCAACAGCACCAATGATAGGATAGCAGTCAACAGGCAGGTAAAGCAATATGTAGAGGAGTATAAACTTGGGCTATGCAGTCTCGACAACAGGCATCTTCGAATCATCTTCGACAGGGTTCTTCGAATACAGGCAGGACAAAGAAATACTCCGTAGAGCAGACAACGCCTGGAAAAGCTTCTGGTCTATGAATGGGTATATCAAGGGTGACCTTCTTATATCACTGAACCGCAAACTCATCGACATTTTCATACTGCCTATCCTAACATATGGGGCAGAATCTTGGTCCTTCACCGAAAATCAGAAATCCAAACTCAAGGTTTTTCAAAGCGCTATAGAGCGGAGTATCATAGATATTAGGTAAAAAGATAAAATATACCACCATCCACTCCCGTACTGCTATTGTTTTTGTCAAAACTGATGTGGCAATGGGCGCGGAATGTCTGCAGGATAAAGAACAATAGATGGACCAGAATTCGCGTGCCTGAAGACGATTTTCGCCGAAGAGGAAGACCCAAGAAAAGGTGGTATGAAGATCTGGTCCATGTATCAAAGAACTGGCAAGTCCTAGGCTTGGATGAGAGCAATGGATGGGTTTGAAGGAGACCTTTGCCCAGCAGTGAGATGATACATGTTAAAAAAAAATTTACAGATTATTGTACAGGAGGACTTTGATATCAACTTGAACCTCCTGCATAAAATTGTAACGCGCTAAAGTATCTCAAGATTATGATTTTGTGTTTTTCAACAGACACAAACATTAATTATGACTTTATGCCATATCCAAATCGTTACAATTTTTTTAGGGATTATTTAACATGCACTTTGAATGACTGACACGATCAAATAACTTTTTTCTTTCTACCGCTTGTTACCAGGCAGCCCCCTTGTATTAATCGCTGACCCCCCACTTATAAAGAAAGTGTAATAAACTTTTTTCTGATTTAGCGTAATCTTTCGATTCAGATTCCATGTCGTTTAAGTAAGTGCAAATCCAGCTATTTACCTCCCCTACTATGACGTTTTTTTTAATAAAGTAGTCCGTATAGTCCTAGCCAGAAGGTTGATTTTGGTCGATATACTTTTACTATTTTTGTACGTGATCTAATAAAGTTAGATTTTTAACAATCCTACAGGAATTTCTGTGACTAAAAGTATTTAAGATCTTGACCGGGAATGTAAGGTATCACCACGCAAAATTTCATTTAAATCGGTGTAACAGTTTCAGAGATCAGTCAAATATTTGGGTTTTTTTAATATCCCACGGGAACCAGTTAACTGTCAGTGATTTCAAGTATCCTATGTATTTTTCCGGAATTTAAGTTACCTTCGTGCAAACTTTCATTTAAATTGGTTCAGCCGTTTAGGCGGTCAGTCGAAACAAACAAACAAACAGACAGAGAAAAAAAAAATTTTTGAGTATGGGGATGTGTTCTACTACTCTCAAAACATACCCCTGACTTGTTTTTTTTGCGTTTTTCAAAAAAGTACAAGAATTTTTACCTCTACGTTTTTATTATAGTATAGATAGTCCTGTAATTACTTTAAAAAATGCTTCCTAAAATCAAAATGCTGGCGAAAGTTACGATTCCACGCAGACGAAGTTGCGGGCACAGCTAGTATTCAAATAAGCATAAAATTTCATTCAGTATAAAGGTTCCTAAATATGATTCCCAGTGAGTACATCAATAAACTTAGTAAACCTAAGTGGCATTTATTTGGATACCAGATCAAAAATTTAATACGCTCTTTTCAGCTCCCACTTGTCCAGTGAACGAAGAATACTCTACTTGCTCTAACGCCATTTGCCGCAACCAGAAGTGTTCTCAGAAAGGCCTACCCGTAGCATGTCCTTCTGTAACAGGTTGTGATAAAGGATGCGTTTGCAAAGAAAACTATTTGAGAAATTCTAGTGGAAAGTGCGTACCAGAGGACCAGTGTGAACCACGTGAGTTTCTTGAAATTTTGTTGCCTGATATTATTGATTAATACTTAAATAGCTGTCTTCTAGTTGCAAAGTGAATAATATTGTGAATTTAGTTACGATCTCGGAAACATCTTTGGTTGTTCCTTACCTAAGTCTCTTGCAATAACTTTCTCTGATTTTGTATACTTAGTGATGTCACAAGTAGCCTAAACCTAACCAAGAATATTACCTAAACTTCATACAGTATAACTGTAATTTTAATTTTTGTATACAGAACCCACCTGCCCACAAAACGAAGAATACTCTACTTGCTCTAACGCAATTTGCCGCAATCAAAAGTGTACTCAGAAGGGCCTGCCCGTAGCATGTCCTTCTGTATCAAGTTGTGACAAAGGTTGCGTTTGCAAAGAAAACTATCTGAGAGATGCAAACGGCAAGTGCGTGCCTGAGAATCAATGCGATCCAAGTGAGTATCATAGATTTTTTTAAAATTGCCATGTAATAAACTATTTTGACTAGATACTTTTCGCGATCGTAATACTTAGATATTACAGAGATATTATTTATGAGTTCTAATAAAAACAAATTGCGATCATATTTTTAGACTTCAATCTTTTACAAAATACTATATAATTGCAATTAAAATGTAATAATAATCTGGATAGAACTTCAACTTAAATTCTAAACAGATAACTTACTTTTATTTCAGCTTGCCCGCAAGGAGAGGTATACGATAAGTGTCCACCACCTCAGTGCGATGCAGAGTACTGCCCTGAATCACGGTACAACTCGCAATCCTGTCGATACCCAAACAACAATTCGACCAATTGCTCCAAACCAAGATGTGTTTGCGGATTCAACAGCCACCGCGATAGGAAAACCGGGAAGTGCATAGCAACATCCTCGTGTCGTAAGTAGTTCTTTACTATTTCATATTTTAATTAACATTATAAAAGTGATAATAGTCTTTTCCTTTTGTCTGCTTTTTCTATCGAGTGGCATTGCAATACAATCTTGGGCATCAAATGAAGTACAAATCAAACTAAATTGGAATACTCCACCTATGTAAGTGGAAGTTTTTATTAAATTTTCAATCATATACATGTGAATATGATTGAAAATTTAATAAAAACTTGTAAACAAAATACTGAAACTAACATAATTTCAGCTCCACTCAACTGTGGTGGTCCAAACGAGCATCCCTACAACTGCGGCGCCGGATGTCCTGGCGATAAATGCATTGACTACCTCAATAACGCCACTTGCCCAAGGTTCAGAATAGGCATCGTCGTGCCATGCACGCTGGGATGCCGCTGCAACACCGGATACTACAGGGACTATCGCAACCTCTGTATTCCAGGACCTGAGTGTAATAAGGGTAAGTGAGTTGTTTTGCCTGCTTATGCAGGTAAATGTCATTAATTACTTTATGACTTTTCAAAAAAGTGAATACAAATAGTTTAGTAGTTTCTGTGTAAATTCCAGTCATTAGGCTCTATGAAATTTCTAAAAATGAGCATTAAATTAAATTAAATGAAAATTGTCGTCAGAACAGAAGTCTATTTGCCCCAAGTGTTCGAATTGGTTTTTATTAATACTTGGCATTCGTGTCAACTTAATGTAACAAGGGCAATTCAAGATTTTTGGCACTTCCTCACAATCAATTATTTAACATTTAAAAATCTTGTTACTTTCTACTATTCTGTAATGTGCAAAATCCCAAGATCGCGGATTGTTGAAACATTCTAATAAATTATAATTGTTTTATAATTAATGATAATACTATCTATTACAGACAATACATGCCCAGAAAACGAATCATACGTGCAATGCCCTGCGGCCACTTGCACACCGCAGACCTGCGACCAAGCTGGCTACCCTGTGGCATGCCCGAGGATTGCAGGAAATTGTACCGGCAGCGCCCAATGCCTATGCAAAAACGGGAAGCTCAGAAATAGCGCCGGAGTATGCGTGCCGAAAGACCAATGCCGTAAGTATGGGCATTCAGTTGAAGGATCAAATCAGGTTTTGGTAACGGTTTTGTTGTGACCAAATAATCGTTTCCAGTTTGACATACCGAAGTGTCGGTTGAACTGACTTCCATTCTAAATTTGATCATAAGTATCGAATCATAACTCCATCATCAACTATAAGTTACTTTAGCGAAGAATTTTGCACCAACTAAAGTACTAACTAAACAGTTTACGTTACTATTGAAATTTAATTTGAAATAAGAGAAATGCTATATTTTTTTAGCTTTTCTAAAATCTATCCTGGTAAATGTAGTCTATTATTTGAAAATAATTGCTTCAACAAAGAGTGGATTATTTACATCGTGATAAGAATTGCACTTTATTATCAACAGCATCTTGCGGAGGGGATAAGAACGCAATCCCTGGCTGTGGGGTGAATTGTGGAAAGCGTTGTTCCACTTACAAAGTTAAGAAACCAATCTGCCCACTCTTCTGTAACTTAAATGGTTGCGATTGCAAGAAAGGATACGTCTACGACGACAACAGGCAAAAATGCGTACTTCCAAGAGACTGCAGTAAGTCTAAATTTAACTAATATTATATGTTTTTTTCAGTAAAATAGTACGATGTGAACTAACTTGAGTGAATTCAAGCAGTAGGGTTATTCATAAATTACCTGTGGCTCTAGAATAATGTGTTGTTACTATGTCGACTATGTTCTGTCAGTATTAGTTGTAGTAACTTGAGCTCGTTCTCTGCACAAAGTTCTTCAGAAACATTATATTTAGGGGTTAGAGCTATCCAGTCTCCCGTAAGTAAGTTGATGACGACAAGGCTGCTAAATCCAATGTCAAGCCATCATCGTGATCAATTGAAAAAAAGGTTATCTGTTATTTATTTTATTATTACATACACATTTTATTCCAGCACCTACATGCCAACCGACTGAAGTTTTCGATGACTGCGCCAACGCACTGTGTCGTCATCAAAATTGTGCCGACAAAGACAAACCTTTAGCTTGTCCTAAAGTAGCTGAAGGATCATGTGTAGCTGCTTGCGTATGCCCCGAAAATTACTTGAGAGCCAGCAACGGCACGTGCATACCACAAGATCAGTGCGCTACAAGCGGACGTAAGTATTTTATAAAAGTTTAGGAGTAAAATTGAATAGAATTAGTAAGACTAGTCACCATAAAAAAAAACGTTTGGCCATCGACAGGTCATGCAGGTTTGTTAACGATATTTTCCTTGCCATCAAGCATGTGTTAATTTGGTAAGATGTTTAAAATACACAAAACCATACACGTATCCATACACGTAAACTTCACACTTACTGCAATTAGGTAGATCTATCAACGATTTAAAGAGGTCGCAAATGTATAATCACACTTCGATCCACTTTCACCCACTCCATACTTTTTACACAAAACATCATACACTTTGCAGCATGTATAGAAGGAGAAGTACTAAACAAATGTCCACCACCGGAATGCGACGCAGAGTACTGTCCTAGGACTCGGGATGACAAACAATCTTGCTCATATCCAAATAATAATTCGTCGGACTGTGCACCCTCAAGATGTGTTTGCGGATTTAACATGCATCGCGATAGAAAATCGCAGATTTGTATACCCACTTCCAAGTGTCGTGAGTTATTTAAGTGAATTTTTTAATTTTTTCGTTTTAAGATTGGCAAGGCCAACCCTTGAATAGAGAGCTGTGGACAAGTTTGGTGGAGACCTTTGCCCAGCAGTGGGATGACATGGGATATTAAAAAAAAATAATATGATCTTACTTAAAAGTATTAACTACGGTACTAAAAGTACTAAGAATCTCAATTTTGTAACATGCGCATTAACTAACTTTGGTCTACACTATGCATGAAGCTATGTATCTGCTACTCTTTTTATCGCGTGTAGACCCATACTATAAAGTTTTTGACTTCAATCTAGTTCAAAAATCTTTTAGCTTTGAGTAAAAATATCAGGTTCGTCTCTAACTTGAAAATAATATTAATATTTGACAAATTGCATCGAACATCATTATGGCTTGGTAAATAAGGTATTCGAATAGAGATATTGCCATGCAGGACAATAATTTGTGATTGTACTGTGCCTGCATGTTATTTATATCCTACAATGTCATTATTTTATATTTATGTACCGCGAGCTGAATCACAATATATTGAGTTACTAGCCTTATCACTTTGTCATCACGTACACTTCAGCATCACACGCTCACACACACTAAACACTTTTCACATTCTAGCAAAATTCACATGCGATGGTCCAAACGAAGTTTTCAATAGTTGCGTACCAGTGTGCCCCGGAGAATCGTGTGACGATTACCTCAAGAACGCTACTTGTCCTAAGTACAAAATAGGCATCGTTGTCCCTTGCAAACTGGGATGTCGTTGTAAAAAGGGCTTTTACAGAGATTGTCGCGATATCTGCATACCTGGATCTAAGTGTAAAAGTACGTTGTATTGTATTGTGTTATTATTTTAAAACGATTTTCCGTATAATGCAATAAGTCCGACCGATTTCAACGATGGTAGCCGTCCCAAGTATATATCAGCAAGATATAATTAAAGGAGATATTATATGTACATACATATAAATACAAGTGTGCTGCAATCACAAGTGCACTGTTCGCTCCCTCGCTCTCATGGCCAGGTTAGACGGCTATCCAACATAGCCAATGAGGGATCAGGCATTAACATAACAAAACCATTTATTAGGTTATCGTACATGTTTGTAAAAACCTGGCGATGTTATAAAAAGTATGCAAGTCAGAGTAAAAGTTGTACAACATTTTTTAAAAGAGTATCTTAAAAATAGAATATTGCTTATAGTACAAATGTAAATATTTATTGCATGTTCTATTCAGAATGCGATCCAGATACAACAACAGAGCCACCAACTTACACTTGCGACGCGGAAGCCCAACAGTTAGCAATCACAAAAGGAAATTCTGCTACAACCGGGAAAATGCTATACGTAAGTCTACATATCATTACGTTACAGAATCTTATTCCTGAAATACAACAAAAAAGTTCAACCATGGTTTTTTCTGAAACCCAATATTTAATCTATCTTAGAAGCTTGTAAATTACAAAACTTCATTGCCATTATTTTTCAAATATTTATCTTTGTTTCTTACAGCAAATAGCTAAGAACAATGCTGGAAAGAGTGTGTTCATGTCAGGATTCTCAGCACTGGTTCCATTAGCAGAACTTTGCTTATATTCCAACGGTTCCACATTTAGCCAATTGGCGTCTGCCATCAACGTACAGAGTAAATCTGATGTAAGTATTATTAATCAATGACAAAAAAAAATGTGTTAACAGCTATATTCAATACTAATTTTGAATATTGATAATCATTTTTTGGATTTCGTGAAATTTTCAGGTTCGTTGCGGATTCCCAGGAATCATTGACTCGATCCAAGGTGGTAACGGCACTATATTGGAAGTGGCTAGCAAAATCTACGTAACAGACGAAGGAAAACTAAGTAAATCGTTGGAAGATGACTCTGAAAACATTTTCAACGCTAAAGCGGAAAGCATTGACTTTAAAGACACTTCCGCTGCTAGCAATACTATCAATAAATGGGTATGTACGGTTAATTCTATCAATAAAAGTAAAACGAAAGCACACATAAGAAATAAAACGACTGAATGCCATAAATCTATTTCTCAGTAGAAACAGACACTAATTACAGACTACTTACTAACTTAACTATTGACTAACTTTTTCAATTTAGTTTTTGAATTAAAAATATTAATCTATATTGATCAATTATAGAGAGAGTGAATTTAAAAGCGTAATTTTGTGTAACGACATTTTAATACAATACATAATACGGTATTGTAATTAAATTCCTAATAATATTTAATACTATTTTTTTATTAGGTTTCAGATGTAACGAGAGGCAAAATAAATAAACTTGTGGATGACGGCTCTTTGAACCCAAGTACACGTCTGGCGTTGATCAACGCACTTTATTTCAAGGTACCAAATTTATTTAAAACAGTCAAATAATACAGTTTGGTTTATTTAAAACTTTGCTAAAAATCTCATTGCATAAACTTATATGAAAATATTTATTAATTTAAAGGGACAATGGAAAAAACAATTTGACGCTAACAAGACACAGCCTAGAGACTTCTACGTTAGCAATGATAAAACAATTCAAGTACCAACTATGACGCAAAAGGGTAAATTCAACTACGGAGAGACTTCTGATTACCAGGTAATAAAATTTCGATAATTTTCGGAGTTATTTGTAAGAACATAGTATTTTTTCTTCTATTAAATTTTTCTCAAAGTAATTCGGTTTATCAAATAATTACCATACCATGACGACCATGCTTCTATGTTTTCTGCCCCTGTGCCGCCATACAAAGTGTCCAAACGGACCAGAAAAGTTACCCATCCCGTAAAATCCAGCGGGAGACTACATTTATAAAAACGTTCAAAAAGGTTTCATTAAAAGTTTACAAAAATGTGTTTTTTTAGGTTGTAGAATTGAAATTCAACCCTGAAAGCATATCTTTGGTGGCAATTTTACCAAAACAAAAGGACGGTCTCCTTGCACTCTTAGAAAAACTGCAAGATCCTCAGGAAATTGAAAACACATACAACAGTCTTTCGGAAGAAACTGTTACTATCTACCTACCGAAAATTCCTTCGATCGAAACCTCAATTGATTTGAAGGCTGTGTTGGAAGCGGTAAGTGCATAAAGTCCAGTTAAGTTTATAAAAAAAATAAACTGTAATCCGACTACGTCAAAGTACGACACCAGGAAATGATTCGTATAGGAATCCAGAAATACTAAAATACTAAAGAGCCACTGTCACATTCACTAATAAAAAAGACATTAAACAATATTGTATACTAACAAGTTTTTTCTTACAGTGTGGAGTGGTAGATGTTTTTGATCCTGATAAAGCTCAATTGAATGGAATGATAGAGCCAAATGAAGACCTGTTCGTGACAAAGGCAGTCATGAAAGGTTTCGTGACCATTGACGAGACTGGAGCGGAGGCAGCTGTGGCTTCGGGTATGAAACATCTCAAATTTTAAAATAAAGAAAAAAATGCAAAAAACGGAAATCCATGGATCCCGGCTACAATTCACTAAAAACATATAGATCAAAACTCTACAATTATACCATTTACAAGTACTCTCTAGCAAGCTAGAGTACTTATTTTTCTTATTAAATGACAAAGGGGGTTGGGTAACTTAATATGGACCGTTGGCGTAATTATTTTTTCTTGCCTAGAAATCTTGCATGACATGTAGGTGATTATTCATCATTTCAACAATAATTATAAATATTTACTAAGAAACTATGCATAAATATATATAAAGCAAAAATAGTTTGTTTTACATTGCTCTTTTAAATTAAATAAACTTCATGGTCTTCATGAGTGGCCGCAAAAATTGAAAACGACTCCATCTTTACCCAACACCCTTTATAGAAAATTTGGTAAGTGCAATGTTTGTTGCATCCATAATCTTTAAATAAATAGTGTTCTTTTTATTGCATGCCTCAAAAACTGTTTAGAATTATTTTACTTTCAAATGGCAGTGGATATATTTTTTTTTATTCCAAATTATTTGTATATTACAGCCGTGTTCGTAGGACCGACATCCCCTGGTCCACCACCAATACAATTTGTATTCAATGCTGACCACGCGTTTGCATTCTTCATTAAACATGATGATTTGATCCTTTTCGCTGGAACTTATAATTCTTAAGGTTTGAACGATTTAGATGGCGTTTCAGTCGCTTTCGCTAATCACTCGTTCGCATGTTTGGACTAGTGCCTACTAATATGCAAAAATTATTCAAATCCAATTATGTTTTTCATATTAAACTTTTCTAAAACCTCTACATTACAACACATAAGCTCTGCTTTTAGGTTTTACTGGTCATATTTTCCTTGCTGATTAACATATCTGCCCAAATCATCATTTTTTCATCATCACATCCATTGCATAGGTACCTAGATTTAGTACTCCAGATGTAGTATAATTTCCAAATTACCCTGAACTAAATGTGTGACGTCATATTTAATAAGAGATTTAATTTTTGCAGGCGTAATAGTAGGACCGAGATCCATTCCAGGCCCACCACCAATAGAATATTTTTTCAACGCAAACCATCCGTTTGTTTTCTTTATAAAACAAAACAGCTTAATCTTATTCGGTGGCACTTTTGCGCAATAAGGTTTGAGAATCCTTCATAGTTATCGTCTGTTGCATGTCATGTTACCGCTTTGTTCGTAAATAATTGAAAACAAGTAAAGTATAACTAAGGTGGTAAGCAAAGCATGTACGACGTACGATATAGATGTTCAATGTACATAATTTTTGGTTCATTCGCTATCTTCAGATGGTGGCTCTACTGCCTTCAAAACCGCCGCCTTTTAACATTAGATGTGAAAATTATTGTCAACAATTATTGGCAACACAGTTGTTGCCAATAATTTCCATGAGCATGAGCTGGAAGGGCATTCCATGCCTTAATGACACGTGACAGAAAAGAGGAACAAAACCTCTTAGTCCGAGCTACCAGCGCCTGCATGGTATGTGGATGGCAGCGCTGTCCAGCACGTGTCATTCGGAAGTGGAAAGGGGAGGGAGGGACTAGCTGAAATAGCTCTTCAGAGCATTCACCATTATAGTGGTGTGGAAATTATTGGCGACAACTATTCAGCTTTAATAAGATAAGCGTTCACTTGCCGGTATCGGACGCATCGCATCAACTAATCGTAGCATTCCTTGAATAGATTGTATTAATACAAGTGCTTACTTCATAGGGTATCTCACCTAATATTGCTTCTATTAACACTTGCGTTAACATTCCATCCATCATAACGAAAACATTAGCTGTTGTGGTCGAACGTCAGCCGATCGTATTTGATGCTGACCATCCATTCGCTTTTCTTATTAACAACAGAGGGTTGACGCTTTTTGGTGGCGTATATTGTGGATAAGGTGATTTCAGTTTGTGCCTGTTTTTGTAAATATTATATTTTTTTATTCCTATGTGATTTATTAACTTTTAAGTAGGTGGAAGTTGGCAAGAGGAATAAGGAATTTATTATACTGCCTCATTCCTGGTAGTATTAATAGTATAAGATCCCGCTGCAAAATCACTACGTTCATACTGTGGTTAATGAAACTAATTTTTTTCCATATTTACATGAATAGGAGAATATACTTTCAAGAAGCTGCCAATCGAAAAGTGCCCGCAAGTAATTTTATTTAATATAATGTTAATTAATTTTTGGAAAAAAATTTCGTTCACTTATTTGCTTGATGAAATATCATCCATTTCAAAGCAGTGAACGTAAAAAGTAGGGGAAACTATGGTTGCCGCTGCCCTTTTGGCCGCAACCTCATCGCAGCCAGGTATGAACAGGTATAACTTTGTAATACTTTTTCGTTCATGACGTATATTGATAATTTTAATATGAAATGAAAGCTTATTTTTTTCTAAGTATGATATTATGAGGTTGCCTTTGGAAAAGTGACCGCAAATAGGAGTTGCCAGCTTTTAAAAATGCTAAAATAAAAAAAAAAAGTGAATGACAGTGAGCGCACAACGTTGCTTGCTAAACAAGGATGGCGAATGCCAGCTGTATGTATGTATGTGTTCAAAGCTAATACGCAGGCGTCAACGAGAGATATGAACTGCAGTAGGAACTAGTCGTTTAATGATCCATATTTATATCACAGTTACTGTCCAACTTAACCTCCCATCGTATTCACAAATGCACTAAGACATTGGTATTTTCCAGTGTCCGACCGAAACTGGTTTTCCGGCCGAAACCGAAACCGAAACCGAATGTTCGGCCGTGGCTTCAGTTTCGGCCGAAACCGAAACCGAAACCGAAACTCACATGGTCAAGTATAAAATTTCTTAAAATACTGAAATTTGGTGTTTTTTACCATTATTTTGCATTAATTAGGGCATGAAGTGGAAACACAGTATATTAATTCAGTTTTTTGTATTGTAATCATTTATTTAATATAATATTAAAAAATCTTAATAACATTTTTAATACTTTTTCAAAGTAAGTTCTCATAGCAAAATTGTATGTCAGTTGACAATATAATCAAATAAGTAATTGTTACTGTTTCACTAAATACTAAGTTTTGAGATCTTTCTATTTAATACTTTGGATTGTACTTAGAATAATCATCAGTCTTTTTAGGTACCTCTTATAGGCCTAAAAATAATAATAACTAAAATTAGTTTTACACTCAGTTTCAGTCTCAACAAAAAAATAATCAAAAATCACATATTTTAAGATAAGATAACAAAGATACTTAACTAGATCACAATTAACAGGACAGTTATACTTAGGTATATTTAAAATTAAGTAACTCACTATTAAACTATAGTAAACAGTTAAATTGAAAACAATTAAAAAATCAAATATAAAAACTTCTTAATATAGGGTTGTTTTTTGGATTTTCGTATTATTAATACTCATAATTGAAAAGTCTTATATTGTACGCCATGAAAAGCAGTTTTTCTACATTTTCGCCATGTAAATTATTGCGACGATCCGAGTATATTTGGCCAGCTGCACTGAATAACTGCTCGCTCGGGACGCTGGTAGGTGGAGCTGAAAGATATTTTAAAACAGCACTTCTCAATATAGGATATGGACTGCAGTTCCAATAACTATATATGTCAGCATTACGTTGTAATAATGGCTCCGATAGGTAAGACTGAATCTTTTCTTTTAGAAAGTGTTTTGTGCCTTCTTCAGATTCTGTGGTCTCTGTTTGACTAGACGTATTATCGTGCATCCCAAAGACTTTCTTTTTCTTGCTGTATGCTGTGAGCTTGCGGGACGCATGTTGAAGTTGAAGCCACAGAATCATTGGCGTTATCATTATCAGTGGTGCGGGATGATTTTTTGTTGCCTTCAGACTCGGTCAAGAAAGATATTAGCTCTGTAACAGCAATGTCTACTTCATTGGAATTGAGGTACTTAGACTTAAACCTTGGATCCAATAGTGTAGCTACCATCAACGAAGGGAGTTTTTTCACTGATGAAAATCTATTGTTCATGGACTCGTATAGTGAATTTTTCATCTTGGTCATCATTTCGTTGTCACTTTCATAGCGAACTTGCAATTTCCGGTTTAATAACGATATCAAAGGTATGACAATCGAAATGCATGCATTATCAAATGATAACTCAAGGGTGGCTTCATAAAAAAATGACAATACGGATGTGAGGTTCTTTGCAATGACCCATTCATTTGATTGAAGAGAATCAATCTTACCATGTTCAACAGAGTATAAGTTTACCGCATTTTTTTGTTCCAAAAGTCGTTGCAGCATCAAATAGGTGCTGTTCCACCTCACATCAATGTCTTGCACCAAAGCATGCTCTGGCAATCCACATTGCTTTTGACAGTCTTTCAATTTCCTGGTTGCTGGCTCACTGTGATGGAAATGGCCGACGATTTTCCTACATTTCTTTAGGAGGTCTTTTATTTCGTTTTCTGAAAATAGCGCTTGTTTTTTTACGAGCTGTAGAGTATGTGCGACACATCCTACAGATTCATATTGATCACGCATCGCGCGAACCATATTAGCGGCATTATCACGTAGGACTAGAAAAATCTTGCCTTGCAAACCCCATTCGTTTACCATACTTGTAAATTTTTCTTCGATATATTGACTGGTGTGGTCTTGTTCTAGAACACATGCACCTAAAATCACTTTAAGACGTTTATCATTAACGATGAAATGAGCTGTGAAGCTAAGAAGTGAACATGTTTTACTCGCGTTGGTCCAAATGTCTGTAGTAGCACTTGCCCACTTACTCTGTGCCATTAACTCCTGTACTTTTTGATTTGATTCTGTCATATGTTTGGGGCATTAGAGAAGTCCTAAAATATTTTTCAGATTTTAAGCGATATTTGCGAGTTCCTTGAGGGTCCCATAAATTAAGACGGCGGAATGCTTCACCTCCCACCAAACTATAAGGCAACATGTCCACGATAATCAGATCCATTATAGTTTTGTCAATCCTTTTGTAATTTCATGATCATCAGGCCATAGTGCAACTTTAGGTTTAGAAGTCAAACTTAAGATAGTTGACTGTACAAGAGTTGACTGATCTGCGCTCGATTTTTTCAACGATGCACTCGAGTCTGTTCGTTTCAATTTTGCTTCACTTTGGAATCATTCAATTCTGAGACACGTTTTTGTACTTGCCTGTATTCATGGTCATGAAATTTTGATAAATGCAACTTCAGTCCATGTGATGTTTGTTTTTTGCTTCGTGGCTTCCTAATGAATAGCACTTGTTACATATCTTGCAAACAGCTTTTGATGTATCACTGATACTTTTATCAAAGTACTGCCAAATCGGATTTTTTTCTCGTTGTGACATTTTACTCTGAAACAATTAAAAATAAAACCGTAACAATAACAATCGGACAATAGGTCATCGGAATGAAAAACAAATCTCGAATAAGATTACCTATAAAACGTAATTTATGAAATTAAACACTTCACATTTTTTATTTACTTACTTACAATTTCTTTTTTACATGTGGCTTCATTTGTTAATAACAACAAAACAGTTATTGACTCAATATTTATTCAATATTTAATTAAATATTATTTAATTAACTATATAAATCATTCAAGTACAGAAACAAAACAAAAACTTACATGTTATCAGTTCCATCAAAACATAACCTCCAAATAATGTTTCCGTCGGACGCACACGCACTGACTAAGTTTTATTGCATTACTACGGAGCTATCCGAACGGCACACGACGATTCCCGAACAGAGCCGACGGCTTACGACACAGCTTTGCCGCGAAAACGAAGTTATGCGAACGTGCGTGACCTTGCGAGATAAGTTTCGGTTTCGGCAAAGTTTCGGCCGATTTTGGCCGAAACCGAAACTGCAGCCGAAACTTGATTTTTGGCCGAAACTCGGCCGAAACCGAAACCGAAACCGAAAGTTCGGTCGGACATTAATTTTCATTCTGTCTTAGTACCAGTGGGGCTACCATGAGTTTAAAACTTACGCGCTCGATATCGACTACGTACATATGTCTATGAAAAATATGTACAGCGCCGGCTGGTGGTTACGCGAAGAACTACAATCGGCCATATGAAAAAAACAACTCGATAGGTTTTTAACGTACGTAAGTTTACGATAGCCAACTCATGGTAGGCCCTCAGGTACTTATTTTCACGATGGGAGGTTAAGTTGGACACGTAACTGTGATATAAATATCATTAAACGACTAGTTCCTACTGCAGTTCATATCTCTCGTTGACGCCCGTGTAATAGCTTAGAACACGGATACAGCTGGCATTCGCCATCCTTGTTTAGCAAGCAACGTTGTGCGCTCACTGCCATTCACTTTTTTTTTTATTTTAGCATTTTTAAAAGCTGGCATCTCCTATTTGCGGTCACTTTTCCAAAGGCAACCTCATAATATCATACTTAGAAAAAAATAAGCTTTCATTTCATATTAAAATTATCAATATACGTCATGAACGAAAAAGTATTACAAAGTTATACCTGTTCATACCTGGCTGCGATGAGGTTGCGGCCAAAAGGGCAGCGGCAACCATACTTTCCCCTACTTTTTACGTTCACTGCTTTGAAATGGATGATATTTCATTAAGCAAATAACAGAACGAATTTTTTTTTCCAAAAATTAATTAACATTATATTAAATAAAATTACTTGCGGGCACTTTTCGATTGGCAGCTTCTTGAAAGTATATTCTCCTATTCATGTAAATATGGAAAAAATGTAGTTTCATTAACCACAGTATGAACGTAGTGATTTTGCAGCGGGATCTTATACTATAATGCAATCAAAAATTACATCAGCATATAATAACTTATACTTATTACCTATAAGCTGATGAATAACTTTATTTTATAGCCAATCATACAATTAATGAGTCAGTTAAATATCATAACTAAGTGATCTCTAAACGAAAGCGTTATTACGTAGATTACCACATCTACATTTTGTTTTAATATTTTATTGACAGAGTACTTTCTTGAGAAAGTACATGATTATGGTTAATATAAAAATCTTTTCAATAATTTTAACAAGTTCCATATGGAGTGCCATAATTACCATAATTACACTGAAAGTAAAAGAATAAAACTTTATCTAATATTCAAAATTATATTTATTTTTTATATGAAACATAAAATAATCGTTTTTAAACATTTCAGAATTTTCACGACTCTTTAGAAGAACACCTGCAGACACCGTCATTTCAAGAACTTACATAAATAAAAGCATTTTCAAAAATATAACTGAATTTGATTTTTATGAATATCCTTTGATAAATTACCTTTATTATAAATAGTATTTTTATAACATTTTTACTACATTTATGATAGTCATCATAAGTAAGCTTAATCTATAACAAAAAACAGATAATTTTAGAAAAAAATAGAACCTGCTTCCTTGCTTATATGAAACATAAAATCTGGTTCCAATCCCGAAAAACTAAGTACCTACCTTTAATAATAAAAAAATCTTACTACCATGAAAATTGTGCCAGTCTATTGATAAATCCAATTTAATTCACTATTAAACATCTCATGATATTGAGGCTAGAATACAAAAGCAAAATAGAAAAAAATAAAAATAAAAATCCTGAAACGCTGTCACTAATATACACTATAACAGTTGATTTAGTAGGTAGAAATATCAGGCTGTTTTTAGCCGACTTCCGAAAAGAAAGAGGTTTCTCAATTCCACCGAATATATGCTTTGTAAAAGTATCTGCGTCATGTAAGTCACCTAATAGTAAAGGGCTCCGCTTAAAATACATAGGTATCTTAGTACGGATATTTGAAAAAAACTATTTATATCACTCTGGCGCAGTGAAAACATATTTGGATGGTAGAAATAAGAGACTCTTTAAGTACTCTGAAACTGCAATTAACAAAGGGCCCCGGTGACTCAACACAGAATTATTTCATACTAGCTTTCCGCCCACGACTTCGACCGCGTAGAGACGTTTAACGGGTAAAACATTACTTCCTTATAGCGCAGGCGGTTAAAAACTAACCTTTCCTAGGCTCTGGACTATATCTGTACCAAATTTCGTTTAAATCGGTCCAGTATAATACTGTATCCAGTAATAGTAGAATAATTCTATGCATGAAAGCGTAACAGACAGACAGACAGTTATTTTCGGATTTATAATTTTAAGTAGGTAAGGATATTAGTAAGGATTTTAAAGTACATTAATCGATTAGTAGAAATACATACAAACATTTAGGTCATGTACCATTAATAATACGTGGGCCCCGCTGAATATACGTTTATGAAGATAGATAAGATCAATCACAGATAATCTTTTTGATTTCCTTGCAATTAATGAAGTACCTACTCTTTAGGATAATCATTTGAGAGCAGAGTAAAATCCTTACTAATATTATAAATGCGAAAGTAACTCTGTCTGTCTGTCTGTTACGCTTTCACGCATAGATTACTGTGAACCGATTTAAATGAAATTTGGTACAGATTTAATCCAGAGCCTGGAAAAGGACAAAGGCTACTTTTTACCCGACTACGCTATAAAGAAATAATGTATTACCCGTTCAAAATCTACGCGGACGGAGTCACGGGCGGAAAGCTAGTATTAAATAAATTCAAAAATACTTAAAGTAAAATACCTAAAGTAAAATAAACAAGTACAATTTAAAACATACCCTACTTATTCAATAAGTATGTGATTGAAAACAAGTGTACTGGATAATACACAGACACTTTTTAATAAAAAGGTAAACGGGAATTTTGTTTGGACCCGCCCGCAAACACTAATGAAGGAAGTTGGAGAAATCATGAATCTATCCATGGGTCACATGAGACGGATTGAATTTTTTTTTCTTTGTTTAATAGAGTAGTACTTCTTAGGTAGTCCCATTTTCACCAAGTCTTGATCTGATGATTCAAGAGTAATCCAGGGAAGCCACCGAAATTTATTTTTGCTTATCCATTTCTTCGTTAGGTATTCACTTCAGTGTGTCAATAGGTCGAATGTGTGTGCTGCAATAGGTCGATGGAAACTACTAGGTTTTATATCACTTGATATTACTACTACTTGACTATAATGAAAAATCCAAAAACAATACACCGTGAAATTTGAGTGGTTGTTTTCCCGTGGCAGAACGATTTGCCTTTAGTAATACTATTGAATTATGCAAATTAATAAAAAAAAAATCGAATTTTCAAAATAATAATTTTCCAACTCGAAAACGAGAAGGGCTATCGTTGTTTTTTAAGATGTGACGTATCTAGGTACTGCTTGCCGCATGAAATCGATGCTTAAAGCTAAAGAAGCTCTACGCCCTAAGTAATAAAGTGGTTCGAACGTACTTCCGAGTTGTACCTTTCGTAAAACCGGCATTTATTGATTTTAATACAAAATAACTGCACAAATTTATTAAACTACTACTAACGTAGAATCATTTTGCTGCGAGAAAACAATCACTCAAATTTCACGGTGTATAATTAACTTATAGTAATATTGTGTTTAATTAATAGACCGGCACTCTTTTCCATAATGTAACATTACTAAGCAGTACGTAGGACTAACGTGATGCTATCTAATGCTGCTGTGCAGATAACGAAGCTACAGAAAAATAAAACAGCATAGATAGGAACGACAAATAACAAACGACGATGACCACGCAGCAGTGAAAAAAGAATAAAATTGTTTTGATAATAACTTTTTTCTCCCATACACTAGGACTAAAAAAAACTTCCGTTAAATGGACCTTTGAAACACCGCATTACAAAACTGATCGCAAACTTTGAGGTCGGGGTCAAAAACGCCCGATGTCCTGACTATACCCTAGACAAACAACTTGTTTATTTACATCTGATGTTTTTTATCAATAGATATTATTTGTAGTAACTTGTGTCTTCATTAACATATGGACGAAGTGTATGTTTTGTTGAAAAAGTCTGTTATTTATACTTAAGAAAAAAAAATAGAACCGTGACAAATAAAAAAAAATATGACAAATTATACCTTTGCTTGTTGCTTTGCAATTGTATACTTTACAATGATATACTTTTATACGTAATACTTAAAGACAACATTCATAATTTAATAAGTAAGCAACAAAACATCAGGCTTTATTCATATGAAACGAGGCTTTGGCTCAATTGGTACGATTATAAACGAATATTAACTTCATTACCCCAAACTTATAATAAAATTATTATTTCTTCTAGACTGACATTGCAGTATATAGTCTTTGTTTCAGTGGTCCAACAGTAGACATAAAATTTTGGTACGTATGTTTATTCATACGGTAAAATGATTCTCAATACTTGTCGCAAAACTGAGATATTTTGCAGCGTGAAATGACGATTGCATGACGCAGAGTGGACATGTGTCCTGCATGCATTCATCAAATAACGCGTGGACATTGTGCCTTATCCTCCTACTTACAACTTGCCTATGCGGTTTTAATTCTGAAACGATGTTATGTATCTATTTAAGTTAATACCCTAATCGATTGATAATAAAAGGCCATTTCATGTAAAGAAGGATGTTTATTTGGACAAGGTTAATACTAAGAATTTAATTTTCATATAACACTCCTTTCCTTTCCCATCCTACTCTTCAGAGCTCTTCCTTACCAATACAGGATAGCCTTAGCCTCCTTAGCATATATGTTCGCCGCGACCTGAACCAGCGGGATTACATCGAGTTCGAAAGCGTTATTAGAACAGCCTCCTGCGAACTGGGGATCGTGAACAGAGTGCGGCGATTTTTCACACCGGTGCAGCTCTGCCTTCTGTATAGGGCACAAGTTCGCCCATGTGTGGAATATTGCTCTCGCCTCTGGGATGGCTCCGCGAAATACTTGCTTGATGCCCTCGATAGGTTGCAGCGACGTGCTATCCGTATTGTCGGTGATGTCCGAAAACCTGGAGCATCTACAATTACGTAGAGACATTGCCGGTCTAAATGATCTCTACCGTCTCTATAATGGGAAATGCTCTGAAGAGCTATTTCAGCTAGTCCCTCCCTCCTCTTTCCACTCCCGAAAGACACTGCAGCGCAGCCATCCACAAACAATGCAGGCGCTGGTGACTCGGACTAAGAGGTTTAGTTTCTTCTTTCTGCCACGTGTCACTAAGGCATGGAATGCCCTCCCAGCTCATGATTTCCCTCCCTCCTATGATCCCGGGCTCGTCAGGCGGGGCGTGAAACGGCATTTAAGCAAGCTATCAGGGTGAGTGCGACAGGCTCAATATGTGTAAGTGTATTGTGCCTGTCAACCTCATATTTGGATCTCACTACCGCTTACCATCAGGTGGAGTGAGGTAATCTTGTTAGCTTATTATAAAAAAACAACACTACAGATGGAAAACTTAGTGTTAAATACAAAATAAAAATTCATACTATACAATTAGTTTCGTCACATCCTTTACGGGTTTTTAATGACTTATTATGCTGTTTAGATTTATTTTACTGAATAACCGGTAAATAATTCAGTATGTGATAATTCTTTGAAGGCGATGGACATCTGACGTAAAATCTATCAACTAAAATAAAAAAAACGAAATATTTTCCTAGTCATCTGTGTACCTACTGCATGAAGCATTGACAAATTTATGCTTTCTATAATTTAATTTTTGCGGTTCTACTTTACTGAAGAATCTTCTAGAAATGGAGAAAATAAATAATATTTATATTTGTTGTCAAAGCTTAAGGTAGGTAATGGAAGTATGATCTCAGATTTAAAATAAAAGCTTTAAATAAACTAAATCCGAACGCGCGTGTATTTTTTAATACTGTTGTTTTTACAACGTTATTATCTTTTACTGATAAGCCCTGACAATAAAGACATTGTTGAAGGACCAATGTAGGCACAAGTGTTATATCGAGTTATTTGCAAACTATAAAAGAGTTGAAGTAGTAAGGAAAAACGGTAGATGTAATTTGTTGGTGAAGATGTTGAGAGCGGTGTTCATTATTTTATTTTGTGCTAATGTATTCCTTTTAGTCTCATCCGGAGGTATGAAGACAATTCATTTACTTTATTTTATTAGGATGTCAACATCGTAGGTAAAATACACAAGGAAGTATGTTCAATCAACGCTACCCTGTGAGACAACGCGGCGAGATTGGTTCATAAAGTTTTTAAACGTGTTTTCAAATAAAAAAGCTTTTGTTAATCCGTTAATGTCCTGGTAAATGTACAAGATGAAAAATTGCATATATTTTTGTTCGAAACGTGCGTTTTGTTCGTCTATTTATTAAAATTCCTCAACTGCACCATTTGTTTGATATTCTCAAAATATAAAAATAAGCATTTAATGGTATGGTATCCTGAAATATTTATTTACTCTTATGATTATTTTTCTAAGGAGACTTCGAAGAGAGTAGGGAGGAGCACGTTCAAGCCCAATCTTCAGCTCAATCATCCGTCCAATCTTCAAGGTCTAGCAGTAAGAGCAACGGTAAATATTTTTCTAAATTCAGGCATATAGACTTAAGTTTAAAATATACCTGTACTCCTTCATGTCGCCGTGTCTATAAAGTGAATGTCCCAATACTTCAAATCGTATAACGCGTAATAAGATATTTCATTTATTTTAGGACCTTTCATAAAATCATCTTATTACGTAAACGCATGTTTTAAAAAGTTTTCAGCCATGGCGGCCGATCTCAATTGAGACCAGCCAAGCCATTTAAAATTTAGTCACCTTTTTATGATAACCATTGTAGTTAAAAACCTCAGACTGTACCGCAAGAGTAGCAAACAACACTGTTGCTTAAAAATACTTAAACTGTCATGGTTACATACATTAGAAAGCTGAATAATGTCTAAGTTGTAAACACCATAATCACGGGCTGATGATCACTGGTCATGGTGCTTGGGTGCCGAAATATCGGGAACTCAATAACTTAAGGTAATATGGTTAGTATCCCGGACATATTCAGTTTTTTACTCGTGATGTCTGATTGACTACTTGTGGATTCCTCCTTTCAGGACATTCCAGTACCAGTAGTTCGTCTCGCTCATCAAGTTCACAGGCCAGTTCTAGTAGTAATAGTACTGTGGTTATTAAGACAAAATGTAAGTACAGTTTATTATTATTTGAAGAAATAAATAAATAAAAATCTGTGTATATCCAAATAAATGATTGTGACTGTACTTTATTTAGCATATTATTAATTATAATTGATTTTTATAAATTATATGAAATTTATGGTAGAGATGAGTTGCCTTGTTGAATACTCGAATATCATCAGTTACACCAAATTGTAGAGAATACAAAACCAGCACCACCAGTCGCGGGGTAAAACCAATATTTATTACGAGTATATCAGGGTAAATGCGCCTAATGTACGTAATGCACTAATTGACTTTTTTCAAAATTCCAGGTAGCAAGTGCAAGAAGAATGAAAGATGGGTGGAGTGCCCTCCGATTCTTTGCGTTCCTTTTACTTGTGACGACCTAGGGAGACCCATATCTTGTCCAAGGATCGACCCCGCCAATTGTCCAAAGAAACCAGCATGCGTTTGCATAGAAGGCTATGTCCGGAACAAAAAGGGAATCTGCGTCCCGAAGAATCAATGCCGTAAGTAAATTAGCGGAAGACTGTATTGAAATGATACTCGAAAACTTGGGCAGTTCTACTTTGCCCTATTGTAGGGGAGAAGATTGCCTCTGAATTTCGTAGGACAATTTGGTGAGGCATCGTAGAATATCTAGATAATTCAACACACAATTAACAGCAGATGAAACAGCTGTGAAAAGTTTAAAGCCGGTTTGAGCAGTCATTAATTTCAATATTATTTTTATTATGAGACTATTTTTCTGAGTACTTCGAGCAGTGACATTTAATAAAAACATTAGAATGTTTCGTGAAGTGGAACATCGGCAATGGTTGTAGGAAATTTGATTAAGTAGTTTTGCCACTTTTTATTTCAACATCGAACAAAATCATTTAGTATATGCACTTGCAGTTAGGTACTTTGAAATTTAAAAAAAATACTTAGTACAAAACATTTATTTTGGATTAAGTCACTTTTGATTTATCAAAGTAGAAGGCACATGTTTAATTATTCGGCTATCATCAAAGTTATTGTAGTTTCAAATGCTTGCCATAACTTTAGGAGCAATTTGTTCGCTTGATGCATAATGCATGTATTCATTCCATGTTCCACTTCTGAGTCCGAATAAATTCATCCTCTACTTCATTATTGTTTTGTCTCGTTTAACACATGGATTCTAAGTATCGTATTTCATGAGTCATATTGGTTTTTAAAGTTTGATTGGATGAAGGATTTTTTATTGTTTTTGTTTTGCACATCTTAGTAATCGTCTGTTTAATGTCTCTCATTATGTTGTTAGTGCAATTCATTTAGGGATGTACAATATACAGAGCAATGCGGTGAGAATCAGAGATTCGTTGAATGTCCTGATGCGTTCTGCGCTTCTTCCGACTGCGTTCAACTAGGGCGACCACTTCTTTGCCCAATAGCGATACCAGGACATTGCCCCAGGAAGCCTGGTTGTATATGTATTGATGGTTTTGTCACTAATGGCAATGCAACCTGTATCCCAAAAGAGCAATGTCGTAAGTATTGTTGACACCTCTTGGTGATTCAAATCGAAAGGTTCATAGATTTTATAACTCTACCTTAGGACAAAAAGTAGAAGAAACAACGTTTCTTCTTTCTGATATCAGTAATTCATTCATGAGCATAGGATTATATTAGGTGCGAAGAACATTTTACGTTTTAACCGACAGAATTTAACGATAAACGCACCTTTAAACAAGAAATGACTAAAATTAAGAGGTACCAGTATATCGGTTAAGAAATCTTTATGACATTTAACTTTCAGCATCATGTGGCGGGGATCCCAACGCTGGACCTGGCTGTGGCTTCCTCTGTGGGCCCAGTTGCACTAGAAAGAACATTCCACCTGTACCATGCCCCTGTGTATTAAATGGGTGCCAATGCAAACCCGGATATATTTACGACGACAACCTGAGGAAGTGTGTTTGTCCATCAAAATGCAGTAAGTATTAAGTTGTATGTTGTTTTTGTATGTTTGTCCAGGATAAGGCCGTTTACATACGGCGTACCGCGTTGACCCATACATACCACGCGTGGTGCCACTGTGTGTGGTGCAAAGAATTTGATTATTGGGTATTTATAAAGAACTAGTGACCCGCCCTCGCTTCCCTTTGGGTAATCCTTTCTTAGCGGATGCCTACGTCATAATATCTACCTGCATGCCAAATTTCAGCTCGATCCGTCCAGTGGTTTGGGGTGCGTTAATAGAACTTTCTATATTTGCCATATATATTTTTTTTTAATAAAATGAAATTTATGTAGACTGTAATAGTTCCGTTCATCTGTTTTATTTGCTTTTTCACAGCCAAGGCATGTCCACAAAACGAGGTCTACAACACATGTGCAAACGGAGGTTGTGGAAAATGGAATTGCACCCAGATAGATGAGCCTATCCTGTGCATTGATCCTATCAAGTGCATCGGCGGATGCAACTGCAAGAAAGGTTACTTGCGATCGAAGAAAGGAATATGCATACCACAAGAGGACTGTCGTAGTAAGTTCTATGTTTTTCCTTTAAAAAGCTTTCATGTTGACTTTTACTGGATATTAAAAGTTGGTTCGATTCCCACCTGGAACAAATATTTGCGTGACGAACATCGGTGTTTTTTCCGTGTCTGGGTGTGTTATTAAATACATTAAAGTGTATTTGTGTATCCGCTGTTGATTCTGATATTTGTAACACAAGTGCTTATGGTACTTACCACGGGATCAGATCAATGTATGTGATGTTGTGTAATATTTATTCATTATTATTTACACGTATTTATTTTCTTCTATTTCAGAAGACCTTTGTCCTAAACCCAACCAAGTTTACGATCCCTGCCCACTGGCATGCCCGCCAAGGAAATGTGGTATAAACGATCTTGCAGTTCTGTGTTTGGCCGACCAACCGTGCCTGCCCGCCGACTGCCGCTGCAAGGATGGCACATACAGAAATGATAAAGATGAGTGTGTACCTTGGGAAGAATGTCGTAAGTATTTCGCTCAGATAGTTTAGAATTGGGTACTTTTATGTGAGAAAGGGACTGTAGATTCTGCACCATCTGAGGTGTTCACCTGATGGAGGCTCATACAAAATTGACCATCGCGAAGCGGTGACTTTTTCAACTATACTTACATATAGATGAAATTGAAGGTAGAGCATACTGTCTGTTTGTCTTCGTCTATAATTTTCAAGTCATAGTTCGACAACGGAATTAATAATAAATTAATAAATAACTCTTCATCTTCATGTGGTAAAAACATTGTTTGTGTTACGATTTTTGTATTAACGAAAAATCTTTTGTTAAGATATGATAAAACTTGTGAAAGTCTGATAATAACGAAAGATTGTGACGCAATAGGAGATATTCGGTCTTTTATGAAAATCAAGGATTATTTGTAACAAAGTAACCTTGCCAATTTTATTAACTTAAAAATCTGATGATACTTCAAACTTTAGTAAAAAATAGCTTTTACTAAAGTTGATTTCTTTATAAAGTTGTTATACTTTACGCAAAACTTCTTAACTTTTTTTTTTTTTGCTAAGAGCTAACCTCTCAAGTTTGTTTACAGCATGTTGTGTTCGTCGACATGAAAAAGTTTTCCATTATCTGGTAGACTGATAAACAATATTTAGTTGATTAAAAAAAACTAACAAACCTAGTAGAATAATAATTACTATTTTTTTTTATAACATGATTCAAATACAAATATATTTTATTTTCTCTTCACAAAGGTACACCCATTTTGACATATACCAATCGATGTACTTTTCCATAATAGAAAATGATACCATTCCTTGTGAGAGACAGGTGTCTTAACTAGGGTCTTTGCTGTGTCATAGATCACCAGGCCCTCTTATAAGAATCTATTGAACGGTTCATAATAAAAATATTATTTTTAACATGCCTACATCATTTTATCGATTCGCATAGACAAAAATATATAATGGTTATACACCGTGAAATTTGAGTGGTTGTTTTCCCGCAGCAAAATGATTCTACCTTAGTAGCACAATAGATTTGTGCAGTTATTTTTTATTTAAATCAATAAATGCCGGTTTTACGAAAGGTATAACCGAAACTTTAAAGTACGTTCGAACCACTTTATTACTTAGGGCGTAGAGCTTCTTTAGCTTTAAGCATCGATTTCATGCGGCAAGCAGTACCTGAATACGTGACATCTTAAAAAACAACGATAGCTTCTCTCGTTTTCTAAATAAAATTATTATTTTGTAAATTCGAAAAAAAAACATTTTTTTAATGAATAATTTGCATGATTCGATAGTATTACTAAAGGCAAATCGTTCTGCCACGGGAAAACAACCACTCAAATTTCACGGTGTAAAATAGATTAATATAAAACAGACTTACAATTCACTCGTATGGAGTGGAAGGAAATAAACAAATCGTCTTTATTTCCTTACTTATTTTATGCACGCTCTATTTCCCTAGAGTCGCGCCCTAAATTAAATTTTAATTCGGGAGTAGTGTGACTAATGTCTCCCAGAATATCCATTTTTTACTCTGACGTCTCAATTTCAAGTTTAGATGTTTAGAGCTTTGACTCGTATTTAATACTATACTGTTTTACTGTTACACTGTTTTACAGCTCCAACAACTGAACCACCAACGGAAGAATGTCCAACAGAAGGTAATTTTATAAACTAAGTCAAATGTATATAACCGTATTTTGCCTGTACCCATATATTTTTATTAAAATTACTTATTAACTGTAGTGTTCTTGGCAATAACAGTAAATACTACATTACTCGTGAGGAAACCTGCACAACTAAAAAGATATTGTGAGGTTATGTAGTCGACCAACCCGCTCTTGGCCAGCGTGGTTGGCTAAGGCCTGGTCGCCCTAGTTAAGGGTAGACCCGTGCCCCAGCAGTGGGGACGTATATGGGTTGTGATGATGAGAATGACTTCATAATTCTGGATTAGATCAATGTATGTGGAGTTGTATGTTTTTCATTCATAATAATACCTTCTTAGTTGGTCCGAGAGAGATTTCCTTTTATATCCAGTGTAATTTTTCAGCACCAGTCACTGTACCTCCTGGTCAGTGCCCCGAAGACGCCGAGCAGACTCTTATCAACGCAAACGCGGAGTTTGGTGGTCTTTTCCTTTATGTGAGTATGCTTTTTAGTGATGGCGTATATTAGCACGGTAATATTATCTAATCTTAGGCCCATAGCACACGGCGTATTTTAAACACGCAGTCAACGCTCAGTAGCGGTACTATGAGTTAGTTATCGAAAACTTACCTACGTTAAAAACCTGACGAATTGTTTTTTCGCTAGCGCTACAGTGACTCCTCGTCCCGAAACGAAACTCGAAATCACGCTCAAACCGCTTTATTACTACGTTAGCTTTATAAATCATCAATTTGATTCAGTATCTGATTACGTCTCATCACTTAAAAGAAAAATCCCTTCTTAAGCTTTCGAGTTGCATGATAATTTTTTTTCTTTTCATAAAATAACTAGCATGATTCGATAGTACCACTAAAGGTAAATCGTTCTGCTACGGGAAAACAACGACAAGAAAACCTAACTAAAATATAATTTACAAAATATTTAAACACAGCTAAGAACTATCAACACCTCGATATTTTACACTTGATTTTTTATTTTTTTTTTTATTTTTATATCACTGCAGTACGTCTTAGACCGTACCTCTTTAGCATTCGGAATGTTTTATGCTATTTTTAGGTTCTTCCTTAAATGGTATTCTTATCTTTTTTTTTCAGGAAGCCATGAAGAGTAAACCTGGCGAAAATGTGATCTGTTCAGCGTTTTCGGTGTTAACTCCCATCAGTCAGCTAGCATATTTCTCCCAGGGAAACACTTTGGCTCAATTTTTGAAAGTTCTCGGCATATCTTCCAAATATGATGTGAGTATTGTTATTCTTATGAAGTCAAAATATTTTTTGTGATCACGAACTTCGTTGTTTTTTGATTATTCACTTATTTAGTCTCATATGATGTTTCTTAATAACATTTGAATAGTTACAGACTGGTGTCTATAGTCAGTTATAAAATTTTCTTTGTCTTTATTTAAACAATGTTTTATTTGTCACCTTTTTTCACTTCACTTATATTTTTTCATCGAAATCTTATGGTTCTGATTTATCTTTCGAATAAAGTGTTAATTTATTTTGCATCTTTTTGTCAGATACGGTGCGCATTGCCGGCCTTACTCAGAAAGCTTAGCGGGGATGCAAACGTTGTTCTGAACTTGGCTGTCAGAATCTTTGCGACTGCGAAATATCCTCTTACTAAAGAATTCATCGATTACTCTGAGGATTTATTCAATGCAGGAGCGGAGAACCTGGATTTTGGTAACCCAGAAGCTGCAGCTAAGAGGATCAATGAATGGGTATGTGCTTATATAAATAAAATCAAACAGTACATAAATGAAGCAACTTAGAAGAAAAAACTGTAATTTGTACTCTATCTTTGGAATTGGTACCGTCATGCTGTGTTTCGAAGTTCGCTACCTTTATTTCAGTTAATTATATTGTACCTTGCTAACAGGTGACCGTAGAATTTGCCAAATGCTATTAAAAGTAAATTTAAAGAAAAGAAAACAATAAAATTGAATATTAATTTTAATAATGTTAGAGTAAAGCAACAAAAAGTAGGTAGCATAGATTAATAGTTATGTAAACACATGTTTAATTTCCTATTTCAGGCTGCAAACGCTACTAACAATCGTATCAACAAAATCGCCCAACCAAGCGCCTTCAACGACTTAACACGATTGGTTTTATGTAATGCCATGTACTTCCTGGTAAGAAAATATTTATTTTAATTTTAATGAGGCTTGTCAATTGCCAATTCATGGAATAAATTTTAATAAAAAAGAATATCATAGCTGGTTTTTGTTAAATATGTAAAGCTGTCCGTCGACTTGAAAATTTATATAAAATTTTATTTTTAAATTGTATGTTTTGTTTTACAGGGTAACTGGGAACGACCTTTTGACCTAAAATTGACAGAAGATCGAGATTTTTATGCCACCAAAGATAACCCAGTTAAGATACCAACTATGTACCAACAAGGAAGTTTCAAGTATGGAGAGAGCAGTGAACTAAATTCAAAAGTAAGATTCCCTATTTTTTAGACTTAAAAAGATGCAAAAACTTTTGTTTGTATTATTTTGAAAGTCATTTAGTGTATTACTTAATAAAATAATATTATATTTAATTATAAATAAGATTTTTCAGAACACTTGGCTGGCCTGTAATTGTAATTACTTCTAGTTAGCCACTAAAATATGCATTTCATGTTTGATTTACGTTTTCAGATAATCCAAATATTTTACAAAGGGGGCAACTACTCATTTGTCATACTTCTTCCCAATGAAATTGATGGCTTGTCAAGCGTAGTCGAAAAGGTTCGGGACCCAAAAGCTTTCTACGCTGCTTTCGACAACATTGGTTACCAAAAGGTCCAACTGTACTTACCAAGAATCCTGATTGAATCCTCTTTCGATCTTAGCCCTATAATGCAAGAGGTAAGTCTCAAGTAATATTCAAGTAATTTTAAGTATTCATCCTAATAAATCAATTTATTTATGTTAGATGTAGTGACTAGGGTTGAGAAAGGTATGCTTAGATAGTTTGGTCATGAGGATGAATGAAAGGTCAAATCAAAAGTACCCGTAATAGACAAGCATGCATGGTGAGATTGATAGATATTGAAGAAGCGAAAGTGGTGTGCCAGGACCGTAGCACACGGCAGGAAGTGATCTCTGCCACCCCTCTGAGAAAAAGGCGTGATTCTATGTATGTAGTTATGTATGTTTATTTATGTTTACTACTATATTTATGTCTTTCAAGCTTTATATTCATTCTTGTCTTTCAGGCTGGCATGACAGATGTTTTCAGCCCAGGAAAATCTAACTTGACTGGTATTCTTCAAGAATATCAACCACTATACATTTCTAGCGGACAACAAAAAGCTTTTATACAGGTGAATGAGAATGGTACTGAAGCCGCTGTTGTCAATGGTATGTATATCGTAATTTGAATAATTGCCAGATTTTACAATTTGAGTTCATTTGTATTGAGAACATTATGTAAAGAAATAGGTGTCCCAGGATAAAGGATTGAGATTCTATAAAAAAAATTGGCAGTGCCACATAACCAAGAGGATCGAATTTTGTTTTCCTCAAGGCCGTGTTAAAGTAAAAAAGTTTAATTTCAAATCATATCACGTGACCTTGAATGTATATTAAGAGAAAATGAGTGATTCATAATATTATGCTTTCAACATAATTATTGCAAGATAATGTGGTTTATTTTTTCCATAACAATTTTCAGTAATTGTTGGAGGAACCACATCGGTCCAAGATCCTCCTCCTAAAATATATATCTTCGATTGTGACCATCCATTCGTGTATTATATATTTTATGGACGTGTTCCAATATTTACTGGGTTACTTGCAAAACCCCCTTCGAACTCATAAGGTGATAACAATTACATACTCTATATGTAGTCGTTAATAATACCTATGTCATATTCGTTGGGCACGGTACAAATATTTTTTTAAATTTGCTGATTAATATTTACTGTGATTTTATTAACGCTAAGGCCTTATAGCACAGGCGACGCGCAGATGACGCGCGTATACTTTCATACGCGATTTGAACGCAACCTTGTAGCCTTTGCGTTTTGATCAGAGACTCCTCCCTAGTACAATGGCTCATTTGTACGCGCGTATACGTGCTTCTACTGCGCGTATACGCGTTTCATGAGCGCGCTTGTATCATCAATGCAAACGCAACAATCGGCGTTTACGGCTCCGATAACGCGCGCTCCTTATACGCGTGTCGTCTGAAAAAACGCTGTGCGCTATGGGCCTTCACAATTAATTCCAATGGTCAACATATCTAAAATGTATACAATATTAATGATAGATAATCTGATAATTTTTCATTGAAGTAGTTTTATCCTATATAGGCTTAATTTTAACCAATATGAATCATAAAACTAACATATATGTATAATTTAAAGTTAATAGTGAATAAGCCGAGG
Organism: Maruca vitrata; assembly: GCA_039566165.1. Lineage (NCBI taxonomy): Eukaryota > Metazoa > Arthropoda > Insecta > Lepidoptera > Crambidae > Maruca > Maruca vitrata. The sequence goes on along the minus strand of CM076917.1, from coordinate 10,743,848 downwards.
CCTTTGCCCAGTAGTATGGCACAGTCCGTTTATAAGCTAAACAAAAAAGAGGAGTAAGTCTAATATTTAATTCATATCGTGGTATTTTCAGTTATAACTGTTGGCACACCAGGCAGTGCTGGGCCACCTCCAAAACTATTCATCTTTAGATGCGACCGTCCATTCTTGTTCTATATTTTGTATGAACGTACCCCTATATTCAATGGGATGTTTGTAAAGCCTTAATCGTGAGTTATTTGAATAAGGTAACTATTAGTTACCTGTATTTGTCTTAGAGGTGCTCGGATAGTTGAGAGACTTGTTTTGTGTATAACGTATCATGATTTGTTGTATAAAGAGTTACTTTTGAATAATAAGTCTTCATAAGAAGAAATATACACACACTACGCTTCGTCGTAAGGCATTAGGGAATAACTCCTCGTCAAGATAACATTTCTTTTAAATAACTAGAAAAATATATATCATACATAATTACGTCTCATACGAATTATTCATCCTACTTTAGTACTACACCAACCAAACGTAATTAATTGTAGTCCCTTTAGACTACATAATAATATATCCTATCTTTATTAAAAATGTGGTAATTTTTTCAGTTATAACAGTTGGTACGACGTCCGTGGGAGTGCCTCAGAAAATATACAAATTCATATGCGATCATCCATTCCTTTACTATATTTTGTATGACCGCATACCAATATTCAGTGGATTATATGTAAAACCAAATAATCCTAGTTCCAACTGAGGTGATAAGCCAGCATTTTATTAAAAATGGCCTTAATTAGGGGTTCTTGACTAATTGGGTTTCATCATAATATCATCATATTATATTCATCTGTCATTATTTAATGTAATGGTTATTTGTTTCACAGTTAAAGTCCACATAATTAAATTATCTAATCCAATGAATAACTTGATACTTACATAAATAACGTATACATCCAGGGAAATGCGATGAAATAAATGTGATGTAAGAAGGAAGCTTTTAAGTCTAGATTAATGTATTTTTTTCGTTTAGATGCTATTATCAAAAATTTTATTGTTTATTTATTTTAGGAAGACCAGTATCCACATTTTAATATAGGATAACAATAAAGAAATCACTTATACATTATACCTATGCCCACTAATAAAAATTGAGTATGTAAAAAATACAACAGTTAAGAGCACTTTTAGCGTCACATAGCAATTTTTACTTCTAATTCGACAAAAAAAATCAGAAAATTATTTTTGAGGTTTAAAGAGCTAGTATTAAAGAGTTGTAAATTAAATATTAGTCTTTATGGGTCTACACGCGATATTAGGAGTAGCAATTACATAGCTACTTACTGCCCGACGTTTCGACTGGGTTACACCAATCATGGTCGCGAGCGAAGAGTTGTATATTGGTAGGTGTGATGGATGAGAGAGCCTGCCTACATTTGAGTACCTTTAGAGTTGTTGGCTAATCGAGAATCGAGTAAGCACGATACAAAGTACTTGTCTTACAAGAAACAGGGCAAGCAGTTTGATTATTTTTAAAAAATCTTTATTACTACATGTCAGTCAGAACGCGTGGATTTCTTCTTTAAAGTTGGTAAAAAGCTTTTGAAGAAGAAACCGCAAATTTGTTTTTATGTTTTTCAGTGATAATAATAGAAGCTCCTTCTGGACCACCTAGGATATTTGAATTTAACGCCAATCATCCATTCCTATTTTACATTTTTTATGGAAAGATTCCTATATTTAATGGAGTACTCTGTAAAGTCTAAGGTGAATTTAACTTCAAATGTTTTTATGAACGTTTATTGTAGTAACTAACACCTTGTTAGATATTCTGGAATCAATATGATCAAACTGGCATATTCCGCATATCAACTGGAAAATAAATAATTTAAAAAAAAATTAAAGACCTTAAACAATTATATGAAAAGCTACATTTTTGGATAAAAGCAGTAAGAGGGTTGACAAAAATGGAGTTCCACTTTTGAATGTTTTTTTATACTTTAAAGTTTTTCAGTGTGCAAATGTTTATTTCAGTTGTTGTTGTGGACACAATGTCTTTACCGAGAACATTCATTGCTGACCGACCATTCTTATTTTATATATGTCATGGAAGAATACCAATATTCAGCGGAATTTATGTTAAGCCATAAGGTAATTTCCACAAAATATCCTAGATTCTTGACGTACACACAAATAATGGAAAGTTCCAAAAGACTGAAGTAGTTTCCTTCTTACATATAAAAATATTAAAAATCGCACTCGTACTCACTTAGAATTTTTCGAAGACCATAGAATACGTTAGTATATTAAGTACCTAACTCCTTAAACTACTCGTAGCCACCAATAAAATTCTCATTGACATAAATCAAGTTAATCATTGGAATTTTCGTGATTATTATGTTGTGCTCCTAAACGCGATGCCATATTTTTTTATCATAACTCTTAACTCATTTAATTTTCAAAGGTAGCTTTTTCTATAATCATCATCATGACATGTATTTGTTTTCTTTAATTAACACCTAAATCATGTTTTTCTTTACTAATATAAATGTTTTAGTCCAATCACACAATGGTTTCGAAGTTTTCATGAATTTTCATTACTGGGTTCACAGCTACTATGTTGACCGGGTTTTACCATATTATTTCATGATAAAATAATACTAACTAGTGTTAGTACTTTTTTTATAAATTACTAACAATAAACTTTTTTGTCACTTGAAATAATTTCAAAGTAATATGAATACCTAATCAATCGTTCCTATAAGAAATTGATTCGTTATTGCTTTTTTACATAATTAAGAACTAAGCATTTCCATAACAAAAAAATGTTTTGTGCATATTGTATGTGTTTGTAATGATTAACTAATATCAAGGTGAAGGTAATTGTTATTTTTGTTTTTTCTGATAATAACATATTATTTTGTATTTTCAGGTTTGCTGTGGAGTCATTGGACGAAAATATTAATTTGGATTACTTATTTCAAAAATTATAACTATTTCAATAAAAATGTGCTGCGTTTTATTTCAATGTGTGCGATTTTTTTATTCCGTTCTGATTAAATTGAACTATGCTCTAACAAACTTTCTACTTATGCTAAAATTATAATATTCATTAAACAAAAAATTTAAAAAAACTAACAACATGTTCAATTTCGAAGAAGGGACAAGTTATTCTAGTGAAAGACAAATTTTTTTTTCATCTAACATTTATTATAATATTTATGAATGTTTAAAAATCATCTCATTGATACTTACTCATACGGAGGACTTTATTTAGTTTATTTATTTACTTTGACTTTCTTGATATACTTAAATGTTTAGACTAGGCCATAACAGTCCTAGAGTGTGCGTGTCTAATCTATATCAGGATCAACTAGTTTGGCCTAGTCTAAACTGGTCTATCCTATAGCCTAGTCCAAACTAATATGTCATAAGCCATCGGGCTTACTGGTTAATGCTATCGCGTATAGGCAGATTTAGTTGAGCCTAGGCAAAACTAGTTTGTCCTGAAATCAGGTTTGGCCGGTAATACGATATACATACATATACATTTAACTGATCAAGACAAACCGGAGAAAAAAGTGTAGTTCTATAAAAACATAAAATATTCTAACTGTGCCCTCTGCGCATAAAAATACGTACGTACTTAGGCATACAAACCTATAAAATGCAATATGTTTAATCAGCGCTAACTGTTTGTGGCAGTTAAAATTAGGATTAGCTCTCAAAAGATCAGTAGGTAACTATCTAACTAACCAAATCACGGAGAAGAAAAATCGATTAAATACATCATCTAAGCTTCAACCGGATTTCTATACAATGCCTAGATATTCTATACATTTCCTAGGTAAAGTGTAAATTTTTAATTAACCGACCTTTTTTTAATTTAAGGTAGTGTGCAAAATCGTATGACCATTTAATCAAGTGTTGAGACAAATGGCATATAAGAGGTAAAACCAACATTTTAATTTGCCATTCAGTGATCACCTAACATTATGTCTAAGTCGTGTTTTCTGCTTATCAGTTTGCTGGTCGTAGGCACATTAGGAGTCGGTAAGTGTAAGACATTGTTATCTTACCAGTGAGTTAACATAATTTACCTTTACAGTATCCTTATTATCTTAATAGGAAAACTTAATCAACTCAGTGTCAATGACAAATGCTAAACTCTATTAAGTTAAAACAAAATCGCTTTCTCTTTTCCTACATCTCTATGTATGCTTAAATCTTTAAAGCAATGCAACGGATTTGGATGCGTTTTTTTTAATAGCTAGAGGGCCGTTCAAATTTTACGTAGGCACTATGGGGTGATGGGGTGGTCTTTGTTTTGCTTATTTTGGATGACTTGGGGGGTAGGGAAGTCTGGATTATGATTACGTTATCGGTAGTTATTTACTTTATTACACGATTAATAATTATAATAAATCTGTTTACGTAATATTTGAACGGCCCCTAGAGGGAAGGGGATTCAAGGGGAAGTTGTTTATTTAAAAATTCATCCAAAGCGAGGGCGGGTCACTAGTACTTAATACATAGCACTAGTGTTCCGGATATATTATAGGTTCATAAATTTATAATTTTCGAATACGGGAAATCAAAGGATTGATAATTATTATTATTGATGTAAATTGTAAATTGATAAAAAACTTCTTCGGTACAGTGTGCCTACGTTTTGAGTGTTTTAGAGTTCCGTATCCAAGGGGTAAAAACGGGACCCTATTACTAAGACTTCGCTATTTTTCCGTCTGTCACCAGGCTGTACCTTAAGAACGGTGATAAGTAAACAGTCATAGATGATGTACTTTTATTGCCGCTATAACAACAAATACTAAAAAAAAAATATTCAAGAGGGCCAAAACATCAAACGCGATTTCTTAAAAAAAATCGAGCCCTTCGTGCCCGGTTCTGACTAGCACTCGGCGGTTTTTTAGACCAAGTCTATCCTCAACCCATATTAACAGTAAAAAGTGCATCTTTCCAGCCGCGCACAAGAGATGTAAAGAGAACGAAAGATTCGTGGAATGGATGCAATCTGTGATGCCCGGACCTGCAGTGAGGCCGGGTATGACGTACCCTGCCCGACGGGTGACACTTGCCCAGGGAAACCGGGCTGCGTCTGTGTGGACGGGTACTTGAAGAACGATGACGGGATATGCATCCCGAAAAGACAATGCCGTAAGTGAGATCAGGCCCTCTGAGGGCCTACCATGAGTTGGCTATCGTAAACTTACGTACGTTAAAAACCTATCGAGTTGTTTTTTTCATACGGCCGATTTTAGTTCTTAGCGTAACCACCAGCCGGCGCTGTACATGTTTTTCATAGACATATTTACGTAGGCGATATCGAGCGCGTAATTTTTAAACTCATGGTAGCCCCACTGAAGTCTTAGAAAACTGAAACTGTCCGGGATATTTAGCATGTTGTTTTTTCTAATGTGTGTAACCATGACAGTTTTAAATTATATATCTGAAGTCTTGGTTTTATTCGTCAATATCTCAAATGTTCTTGTTTTGGGCTGAATTTAGGGGTGAGAGCCATCCGCTCCCCGCAAGTAAAAAAGTAGACTTGAATCCTTATAGTACTGGTAAAAGGAATAAGAAAAAAATCCATGTTAACTTATTGTATAAAACTAGTGATACTAAGTTACTAGGCAATTTTAGTTTAAAAAACGTCGATGGCCCAGTGGTTAAGGTCGTTGCTTGTCATGCGAGAGGTCGCCAGTTCAAACGCTACTATGCACCACTGTAATTTTCAAATTTAAAATTCATATGTACAATTATTCAACGCTTTAACGGTGATGGAAAACATCGTGAGGAAACCTGCACACCTACGAAGAAATTCTTAGGTTGTGTAGTCGACGAACACGCGCTTGGTTGACTAAGGCCTTATCGTCATAGTTCAGGGTAGGCCCATGCCCCGGCAGTGGGGACGTATATGGGCTGATGATGAAGATGAATAATAAATCTTTTTTTTTTTCGATTAAAGCACGTATTTAAGCAAACATGAAACAAAGTGAACAAGCGTTGATACGTATAATAATTAAAAGAAATTCACTCCAAGATTCCTTATTAAAACCAATGGATTGCTCTATCTTAAGCATTGTAAGTGAATAAAAACATCTCCAACACATATTTTCCTTTGTAAATACCCATTCCTAAGTAATGACAACGATGATGATGACGTAAGAATGACGCCTATTCGTGGTATGTTAAGTTAATTACCCCATCGCTTCGGTTGATGCCATGATCGCACGTTATAAATATCTTTTTTTTTTTTAAAGGACTTAGATGTTAGCCTAAAATGGCTTCTACAACTTCACCGGGCTGGCGGGGGAGCGGAAGGCTCACACCCCTAGATTATAAATATCATTGACGGTTGCTTATACTACTTGGCGTCGAACCAGTATTACGAATTCAAGTGTGATTTTGTTTACAAATATTTCTTGGTTATAACATAGGTAAAATATTCTAATATACTCGTAATTAAATAATTATATGTGATTACTGCTTTTTTTTCAAGCTCGTATAGCTATAATAACTACGGTATAAATGGATGTAAATCTTTCATCTTTTTGCAAGATTTCATGTTTACGAATACATTACTATCGGGACATTCCCCAATACCTGCAGAATATGCTGATGTATGTATAATGAGTTAAGAAGGGAAGGGACATCCCCTGATTCGTATTAATGCAACATCACGCAATCAATGGAGAAAGGGACTTCCCTTTTTATGTTACACAAAGTTTCACATCATATAAAAACAAATTCTCAAACTAAATAAATGTGTTAGCAGAGGTTGACAGATCAAATTAATAAATGATTTGCCTTCTCTTAAAGGGATGTTTTACAATTTTAGCGCCCACTCTAAAAATTTGTAAATTTTAGGAGCAATGTTTATTACAAACCTTTTTTGTAGGCAATGGAATACGTGTACTTAGTTAATTAATCTCAGGGCCAAGATATTACACTACATAGTTTCATTTCCTTAATAAGGACAAAGTCTTAATTACGAGACTTTCCGTCTACATGCTGTCTCTGGCACGAGGGATTTCCCTTGTAGGTATTTTGCAATCATATGGCAACGCGCGTAAAATGCGTCATATGGACGAGCCCTCCATATAACATGGCAATTTATCTTTTTTGACGTCATCATACGCCTATAATTTACTAAACAGTCACTCTGTCTCACTACATGTCAGATGTATGGTGGTGGTGGTGGTGTATGACCTGGCCCCGTAGACAAAGTAACAAAATCGAAACGATAAAGAAGTTCGAAAAGAATAAAATGTATGGGATTGACATTAGACGCGATAAATCACGTGGTCAATCCCATACATTTTGTTCTTTTCGAACTTCGTTATCGTTTCGATATTGTTACTTTGTCTAAGCCCCCTGACTTGTAGGTAGCCAGTTTTGTAGGTAACTTACCTACGTTGGTAAACATAATAGCAGCAAACAAGAAAACACGCTAAAGTCATACAAAGTGATCACAGTCACTACCATCACACTTTTAATGGCTGCCTAATTAGAACTCTTATGTTACTGATAAACTAACTTTAATTATTTTGTTTTCTTTTACAATAAAACACTCGTGTTTTTCAAAATATTCCGTTTCCTACCCAAAAGTTGTAAACAGGATCCTATTATCAAGAATTATCTTTTCTATATGTCCATCAAAAAGCTATATCATGTACTGAAAGAATTACTATTTTAGCTCCTAACACAAGTACCTATGCGCTTAAAAGGAGATTTTAATAATAGGTATAAAGCTCTATGTAAATGTGGTAACTGCATGAAGCGGGATTCCCAAACAATACATTTTTATTTTTGTAACGGCATCGGTTCCACATAAAATTATCATGACACAAGTTGAAGTCAATGTCCCTCTCAAATTATTTTTGTTCGTTCTGATCCTAAGCAGACCTACCTACATCATAAATGTATTTTTCTCCCTCACAATTCTATATTTTTTCAACAGCTTCCTGTAAAGGAGATATAAACGCAGTTCCTGGCTGTGGCAATCCCTGTGGTCGAGTTTGCTCCAAGAACTCAAGAAGACGACGTTGCGCTTTATACTGCCTTTCGAATGGTTGTGACTGCAAACAGGACTACATCCTCGACAGAACAACGAAGAAATGTGTACTGCCTACGAATTGTAGCAAAAGTTAATGTTACTGCAAAATAAACGAATGATAATACTTTATTTTCTTATGACACTCAATTAAAAACATTGAGTTAGAACTTTAGAATGAAAAGTTTTTTAGGTAGGCACTGCCAAACATTACTACGCTTTTATTAACATATCGAAAACTTTAAAGACATCTAAAATTTTTAACTTTAGAAAATTGTGTAGACGACTATTTACTAAGAACAGAATAAATAAAACTCTTCCCTCACTTACCCTTAGATTGATCAGACCCATACACTAACTCTACCATGTGTACGAAATACGAATCGATATTAGTTTTTATTTTTATGTTACCTAACACAAAAAAAAAATATTTAGGAAAATCAGGCTTCAAATATAATATTTGAAAATTGTAAACAAAAAAAAACCGCCTTCAAAAACCCGACTCACTAAAAATTGCAAAATAATATAATGCGAACATTTATAATCATCTGGGTATGAATTTTATATGTTGTTGAAGGCGGTGCCGTTTATATTTCATGCAGACGAGCGCAGAGTGCTTCGTTTTCCTCAAAATTTTGATTGGCACCGCCTTCAAGAACATATCAAATTCATACCCAGATGATTAATAAATGTTCGCATTATATTATTTTGCAATTTTTAGTGAGTCGGGGTTTTGAAGGCGGTTTTTTTTTGTTTACAATTTTTTTTTCATACTTTTTAGTGTTACATTTTTTTTCACCCTATTAGTTCAGCTCACCTGTAATACTACTGATATTATAACTAGTAGTCTTAATATTATCATGTGCGTCGGGAATTATCTATATTTACCGGTGATTATAGATAATTACCGATTGCTCACATTGACCGTAACATACATACAGTATTGAAAGAATTATCCTTTTACTCCAAACAATTAAGGAGTTGACCTTCCATCATCAGCTCAGCATCATAACATTATGATTGCAAGAAGCAATGCCAATATAACTTCATAAAATATGTAAAACGTTGTACATGTGCCTATAAAATTTGAGGGTTGCCCTCGATTTCTCCTGGATCCCATAATCAGACCCTAGACTGGACCCTATTCGTTCAGCTCACCTATAATTCTACTGATATTATAACTAGTAGTATTAATATGTACACAGATTTGAAAGAATTATCCTTTTACTCCTAACTATTAAGGAGTTGACCTTCCATCATCAGCTCAGCATCATAACATTATGATTGCCAGAAGCAAATGCCAATATAACTTCAGATAATATGCAAAACGCGGTACATGTCCCTATAAAATTTGAAGGTTGCCCTCGATTTCTCCTGGATCCCATCATCAGATCCGGGACTGGTGAAAATGGGACCACCTCTGAAGTAAACTCTATCTAACCAAAAAAAAATTTTTGAAATCCGTCTATAATTGACGAAAATATCGGTGAACATACATAAAAAAATATTATACATACAGACGAATTGAGAACCTCCTCCTTTTTTTGAAGTCGGTTAAAAATGAATGGTAAGATAGATTGTCCGCATAAGTTTTATGTCTTATTAAATTATTCTCATTTCATTTAATTCATTGATACAAGCAGTTTTTAATTACCTACAGTAAAACTTAAAATAAACAATTACTTCAATTTATTGCATTGAAAAAATATGGAAAGTAGATCGCAAACTTTTTGAATAAGTAGGTATTATTTATTCTGCCACGTTTGTCATAAATTAAGTAGATATGTATTATATGCGTGTACGTACTTGTACCTACACATGCATACGAAAAAATGTGCCATATTGTGCAAACCAGACAGGTGTTTTATACCTAGGTATACCTATCTGTCACGGAACAATAAGTGCTTAAAAACAATACCTTAATTTTTTTTCCTGTACCTATCTTAAATAAATCATACACACAACCCAAAAATACTACTGTTGAACTCAATGCATACCAAATAGTCTGGTGCACTTTATATTCACCGTATTGGGTTTACAATTTTTGCATTAAATAGTTAAACAATATTAAAATAGATATGAAATATTTACTAATGCGAGTTAAGACGATATATTTCATTAAGACACGCGCATAACAGTGTTTTTTTCAAAATGTTGAAATTAAAACATACTGATTATATTCTCTTTGGTTGAAATCAGACACATGGATAAGTTAATTTTATAAAAAATAATGTGATCAATTTCATTATTTTCAAAGGCCAATTTAGTACAGTTTTCTACTAACTCAAATTGCCAAACATGATACACGCATTATGTTATTTTTCAACTTACCAAAACAACTATTACCAACGACTACTTTCAAATATTATTTATTAAGCTTTCATGCGAAAATGGCCGTGTAAAGAAACCGTTAAAAATAATAGAACTGCGTTTTACCTAAGTTTTACGAAAAGCTAAATACCTACTGAAACTTTATTAGTGACTTTTTTATAATAGGCTAACAAGATGACCTAACTCCACCTGATTGTAAGCGGTAGTGTCATCCACATATGGGGTCGACAGGTACAATATACCACATTGAGCCTGTCGCACTCACGCTGAAGGCCTGCTTACACGTTAAAGTATGGTCTAAAATTAAAATAAATTAATGAGAAAAAAATAACGAGTACAGTCTGTATTTGGAAACGGTACTGTGATCAACGCCTTAAAGTCCCTATTAGAACAAGTGTGCGTGTGGTGAGGTAACAGAGTATAAAAGGGGCAGTACGGCTTTGACTTTACCAGACTTGGGCATATACACAATTATGAAGGCTTTCTGTATATTCGTCGTGGCTTGTTCCATTCTTATAGTCTCCTCACAAGGTATGTTTTTTTTCTTATAATGTTTGTTTATTGTTTTATTTGATGGCAAAGGTGAAACATTAATGATTCGAAACTTACTCTGTCAATTGATTTTGTGTACATGTATATTGCTTTTTAAGTTAACGGAAAATTTATATCGAAAGTTGCTGTTTTTTAATCAAAATTGCTTGAGGAAAACCTAGATACCTTTTTTTTCTTATCATGTGTGGTTCAAAATAACTCGTATTTCTTCCTGAACATTTGCACTCACACTCGTTATACACCTTTTTCGTAAAAAATAAAGTTTATAAGTAAAATATATAGTTTAGTTTTATATTTCTTAAACTTTCAGAGACAAATGAAGAATCTTGCGATGATTACCCCGATACCACTACAGGTAAGATAGTTCAAAATACATATAACATAAAAAAACATTACCTAAGAAAGTGTGAAGATATAAATAGAATATTATGAAAAAAATTCACAACATCTTGTGATTGTTGAGAGTTAAGATTGTTCCGATTCCGAGAAAAGTTAATCATTCTGTAGCGGTACCATGAGTTGGCTTTCGAAAACTTACGTACGTTAAAAACCTATAGAGTTGTTTTTTCATACGACCGATTTTAGTTCTTAGCGTAACCACCAAGGGCGCTGCACAAGTTTTTCATAGACATGTTTACGTAGGCGATATCGAGTCCGTAACTTTTAAACTCATGGTAGCGCTACTAGTTACGGATACCAGAAACTACTGTGAAAGACACAATGAAAGCTAAGTAGGATGTAGGTAGGTACACGATTTCTTAAGATGTGGATTTATCTATTTTTTTGTACATAAAGTAATATGAGCTTGTATAATGCTGAAATATGTAAAAATAGAATAGTCTGCAACTATATTTCTTAAATTAAGTTACATATTAGCTAGTAATGAATAGCAACTTAATTGTAATGTAGATTTTATTGTAGACAAAAGTAGTTGTATAAGTATTGTTGCATAACTTACATGTGGTGTATGCCTATAACTGGTGCATCTTTCACCATGTCATACATATAATATTTGCTTGCATCATTGTTATAATGGTTGGTATTTTCTTCTTATAAATAAAAATGAATTGCTGTTCGTTAGTCTGACTAAAACTCGAGAACGCCCGAACCGATTTAGGTAATTTTGGTTTTAAAACGTTCGTCGTAGTCCAGGGAAGGATTCAATGAGAAAAATATAGAAAATGAATCAGTATTGGCGGTATGAAATTCGCCGGGACCACTTGTACCTAATAAATAAATAAACTTTGCACGCACGTAAACGTTTCGGTTAATTTTGTAAACCTATGGACCTTATCTTTAATAAGTGATTTTTGAAATAAAACTAATTTAACGGATTAAACTCGCGATTATTCTAAACATTATTTAGAGATCCCATGTTATCTAGTTAGCTCTTTACAGCGCTCATGGTCACGGGCAAGTCTTGCCTGTGAATAACAATACACGCGGATTTAATCCATAAAATTAGTTAAAGTCAAATAAGTAGTGCTTGCGCAAATAATACACTAACGATTTTTGATTTGGTTTCAGAACCAGCACCATCACCTGAGCCTGTTCCGTGCCCCAGCAACCTTGAACAACTTCTGACCGAAGCCAATGCCAAGTTCACTGGACAGTTCCTTTACGTTAGTTGCTAGTTTACATATCTAGAATATTATATGGAAAGAAAGAAACAACAAAAAAAGCTTTTTAACTCACAGCTGTATCGATGACTGGAGCCAAACGAGTCCATACATTTAAAACAAGTCCACCAAAAAAAAACCATAACGATACGATTACCCATTGCGTCGTGTGCTCAGGAGCTAAATTACCACAACCCACAGCACAGCATGGTGGACCTTGTTCATTGGTTTTGTATTTATGTGGTCAGTTTACTTCACTAAGGTCCAAAATAATGGAACCAATGCCTGATTATGGGTTAAAATATTTGAAAATTTCTCTGTAGTTTAGGCATTTTTGAAAAAGTTTGAATATTCTAGTATAGTGTATAGTAAGTACCTCTAAATATTGTAAGTTATACGATTTACCACCTTTAACATTTAGGCACCGTGTTTTCCACTGTCAGTTGACTATTGACAAGTTCATAATTATTTCAGTCAAATGATAGCAATATGTTGGTAATTAAACACTTACAACAATCACAATGCGGTCAACTTCGCGTCACAATTAGGTCATAAAATCTTTTTTATTTGCAGAACAGTATGCAGGCTCAGCCTGGTGAGAACCTGATCATGTCAGCCTTCTCTGTGCTGACACCTATAGGTCAGCTGGCTTATTTCTCTCAAGGAAACACAGAGAAACAGTTCTTGTCAGCTCTGAACCTCTCATCTAAGGAACATGTGAGTATTTAATATCGAAAGAGACAAAATAGTGGATAGAATGAGTAACAAAGATTATAATATGGAAACATCCTTTTTTAATTAAATCCGTTTATTGTATTTTACAGATAAGATGAATTAAAAGTAACTCATGATCTCTATTTTTTTTTAGATAAAATGCGTCTTTCCACCCCTACTTAAAAGATTGAGTGACCAACAAAACGTCATTCTGAATTTGGCAGTCAGGATATTTGCAACAGATAGTTATCCTCTCACTCAAAAATTTGTGAATTATACTCGTGACGTTTTCAATGGGGAACCTGAAAGTTTGGATTTCAGCAACGGTCAGGCTTCTGCCGACAAAGTTAATGAATGGGTAAGTAAAACAATTAATAAGGTTCGTCTAACTGTTTTCTGATCAACGTTACCAAGTGTTACTACGAACGTTCGACGAGTACGAACCTAGTAGGCATAATGTTGATAAACGTTACCCTACACATCGTTCAAAATAAGCGTAAGCGTCGACGGCCGAGTGGTTAAGGTCGTTGCTTGACATGAAAGAGGTCGCCAGTTCAAAACCCCGCCACGTACTAATGTGTTTTCCAGATTTGAAATTCATATGTACGATTATTCGACGCTTTAACGGTGATGGAAAACATCGTGAGGAAACCAACGAAGAAATTCGTAGATTGTGTAGTCCACCAACCCGCACTTGGCCAGCGTGGTTGACTAAGGCCTTTTCGCCCTAGTTTAGGATACTACGGCAGTGGGGACTTATACACCGTGAAATTTTAGTGGTTGTTTTCCCGCAGTAAAATGATTCTATCTTAGTAGTACAAAAGATGTGTGCAGTTCTTTTTTGGTAAAATCAAAAAATGCCGGTTTTACGAAAGGTTTAACCGTAACTCGAAAACACGTTCGAACCGCTTTATGACTTAGGGTGACGAGCTTCTTTAGCTTTAAGCATCGATTTCATGCGGCAAGCAGTACCTGAATACGTCACATCTTCAAAAACAACGATAGCTTCTCACGATAGCTTCTCTCGTTTTCGAGTTGGAAAATTAATATTCTGAAAAATCGAAAAAAAAAAATTTCTTTTTTCGCGGAATAATTTGCATGATTCGATAGTATTACTAAAGGCAAGTCGTTCTGCCACGGGAAAACAACCACTAAAATTTCACGGTGTATAGGGTGATGATGTTTACTTGCAACCAAGACTGGTGCAACTCAGTCGACTCAACTTTTTTTATCGTGTGAATTTTGAGTTGATATGTTTTCCTTGCAGGCAGCCAACGCAACAAATGACCGTATCAAAGAAGTCGTTAATCCCAGCACGTTCACTGCAGAAACGCGACTCTTATTAGCTAATGCTATTTATTTCCTGGTAACAATAATCAAATTAATTATTAAGCTTCTTCTTACTACTCAATTTGCAATAAAATAGTTCAATACGCCGCATTAAAACATTTTTATAAACGAGTGTGTGTGTGTGTGTATACTCCAATAGTTTTATCGTATATCACTTATGTTTATTTTCCATTACAGGGTAATTGGGTGCATCAATTTGATAGCGACAGCACAGACAATCGCGATTTCACAACAAGTAAAAATGAAAAAGTTCAAATCCCAACTATGTACCAACAAAATACTTTTAAATACGGTGAAAGCGCTAAGCTGGATGCCAAAGTAAGATATTTTTTTAATACCAGTTAAATTATGTATACAAAACTTTTTGTAACAATGATAAGTAATTGGCTAAAGAGTTGAAGAAAATGAATATTCTCCATCAAATTCTACTAAGGATAATTGAGTACATCTTTTGTTTTAGGTTTTAGAAGTACCCTACAAAGGAAACAACTTTTCGTTTGTAATAGTCCTACCTAATAAAGTTGATGGCTTAGATAATGTGGTCGAGAAGTTGCAGAATTCAGATGCATTTTACGAAGCCATTGAAAACACTAAATACGAAAAAGTCGAACTATACTTACCAAAACTGAAATATAAGTCGGAACACAATCTTGCCAATATTATGTCAAAGGTAACATTTACTTTCCTATCCTACTTCTTTCTTATTTGAAGCCAAGTCTTATTAAATCGTTTGTATATTGATCAAGACGTTATAACATAAAAAGTTTCAATCATCATTTACAGTGCAGTTGCATAACAAGTCCATTGTAAATGATGAAAAAACTTTGAGTTGTCAAGCCGGTGGTCCTGCGCCTTATCGATCGTCAGTCGGCATTGGATTGCCGTCTCAACGAACTACGAGTATCAGTGTAAAGGAACAGAGAAAACTTTGTATTTGCGCACACCCTTGTGCACTATTATTTGACCTTGATTGATCTCAAATACAGACCTCCGCCATGAATATCGTCCGGACGCCTTATAATATAAATAAATAAATATTACACAACATCACATACATTGCGCATTTGGAAGATCTCTCTATCAGGATCGAAGGCTATTGCCGATATTGGTAGGAAACCGAATTCCAATCCGACTTGGTAAACTTGCTTTTGTCGTACTCAGTACAAAAAACTACCTTTAAGAAACGTATGTGCTATTTTTAGGCTGGTATGACGGACGTTTTCAACCCAGGCACCTCGAACCTAGCTGGCATTCTTCAGGTTGAAGAACCTCTTCATATCTCTAGTGGAATACAGAAGGCTTTCGTGCTTGTCGACGAAAAGGGCACTGAAGCGGCTGCTGTGAATGGTAAAACACTCGTGTTTCATAGATTTTTAAATATAAAACATATTTTCGCCCTCTAATTCAAAGCATGTCGAAAAAGGACTCCAATTCGGAAACTGTGTAAAGCGCCAGTGACGAAATATAGACACTCCTAGTGAGATTAAAATACCGTGAAATCTCTAACAATGCACACATAGATAAAAAAAAAAGAAAACAAAAATAGTTTCAAACATACGTAGTAAAATGAAACATTCCAGTGTTTTTTTTTTTATTTTTTCGTTGTTTGGCTCCCTTACTATTATGATATTACATGTTGATACTTTTCAGTGTTCGTTGTCGGCGTAACATCAGTGGTACGGCCACCGCCTAAAATTTATGAATTCAAGTGCGATCATCCATTTGCTTTCTACATACTTTACGATCGCATTCCGATATTCAGTGGTGTTTTCCAGAAGCCAAACGACGACAAATGAGGTGACTTTGTAAGTATAAATAGGTATACCTAAACAGTAACATAGAATGTTGCAGAGCTTACATTATTTATGATATTATGATGTTTAAAGCTACTCTTAATCATATTATTCTAAAGAAGGAAAAAAGAAAGTAAATATTTATTTAACACATTCTCACACAGTCACTAAAATAGAAATATAAAATGACTTAATACTAGAGCAGAATGTGCCAAAAAGGCTTTCACTCAGCATTATGCCGCATCTATTCTTAATCATACTTTACTGCATATTTTAGATAATATAACTGTTTTCTAAACTTTTATTTAACTATTAGGTAACCTAATTTAGAATTAATGGTGTATTCGATTTACAACATCCCTTTGCTTTTATTTGAACATAAAAACGTATCGTTTAAGCTAATTTAAACAGTCTAAATAAAACAAAGTACCTCAAACCTTGTAACAAATAGTTATTTTGTATATTTTCTGTAAAAAAAATCCATTAACAATGTGAAATGTTGTGATTATCAGATCTGCAATAATTAAAAACGAAACAGACATTCTATAAATAGGCTTATATTAATTTAATTCAACATTTGTGACGGTGTAGAAAATAATTAATGTATAAGTTGATAACAAGTATTTTAACACCTCACACAGCTCACTTGCTCTCAAATAGTATTTTATTATACCTAGTACATATTATTTTAATTGTTTTTTAGTTAAAACGAAAACTATGTAACAAATAAATATTGCACAACATCACATACATTGATCAGATCCCGTGGTAAGTAGCTTAAGCACTTGTGTTACGGATATCAGAATCAACAGTGGATACACAAATATACTTAATTTATTTAATAACACACCCAGACACGGAACAAACACCGATGTTCGTCACACAAATATTTTCCACGACTTACACACAAATAGTTCCACGACTCTGGGAATCGTTGTCAGTGAACCTCGGTCACTTACCACTCCACAGAGCTAGTCTATACTAAAACTGTTCTAAAACCAACGTTGATGCATCTGCATTTAAATGCGAATGCTCCTACTGCTCCAATATGCAGTCCATAATTTGCAGCACATTTGATTTTAATATCATTTCTATTCTAGCATAAAGCGAATGCAATAGACCCTTTAATTCGGAACAAGTTTCGCCTGCCGTTGGTAAACTAAAAGCATTTCCCTGCAGTCCGTTAGGGTTTAATATTAAACGATTTCATGCTGACGTAAATATAACTAATTAAATGTCTTATCATCGGGGTAAACACATGTAAGAAATAAACAACTAACAATCGTTTCTGTTACATAATGTTAATCGTCTCTATCTTAAAATAAGATTATTATATTATATTTAGTCGTAGAAACTTTCTCTATCAACGAGTTCAATATTTATCTCTAAAAATTTATATTTTATGATTTTTGATAATAATTTGCAATAATCAATTAATAAGTTTCAATTTTATTTTGCACTGGGCAACCATATAGTATCATAATATCATCTACACACAAATATTAGTGCCTAATACAACCTGTATATTTATATTAATACTGTTAAATTAAACATATAATATATGTATTTACATATAACACTAACAGTATATAAATTTACAAATTAGATCCACAAAGAAAGAAATAGCAACACTATAATATTATTTTACTTATTTTTATATTTAAAATGGATATTTGTCGTATAGTAGGTACCTTTTTACGAATCTTAATCTGAAATCTGAAAATGAATTGTATTTTTTCCTTTTCAGGTAAATGTGCAATTTTCTCATACCGAAAAGAAGCAAGCGATTCTACAGTTAATATATTAAAAATATATGTACTAAAAAAATTTAAGCTTTCTTTCATTTTTGATACCATGACGAGAGTACTCACTTTTCATAGTATGATAATTACAGTAAAAACTGGGTGAATCTCTGACTTTTGTATAAGGTATAAGTTCGCCCGTGTGTGGAATATTAACCTCTGTATTATACCTATTATAGTACTAAAGTAGGTAGACTTCGATTTTTTTTTATAATAATCTAACAAGATTCGAGAGAGAACTCCACCTGATGGTAAGCGGTATTGAGATCCAAATATGAGGTCGACAGGCACAATAGACCATATTGAGCCTGTCGCACTCACCCCGAAGACCTGTTTAAATGGCGATTTACGCCCCGCCAAGAGCCCGGGATCATAGCAGGGAGGGAAAACATGAGCTGGAAGGGCATTCCATGCTTTAATGACACGTGGCAGAAAAGAGGAACTAAACGTCTTAGTCCGGGCCACCAGCGCCTGCATTGTATGTGGATGGCAGCGCTGTCCAGCACGTGTCGTTCGGGAGTGGAAAGGGGAGGGAAGGACGAGCTGAAATAGCTCTTCAGAGCATTCCCCATTATAGAGAGGGGTGAAAGCCATCCGCTCCCCCGCAAGTCCGGTGATGATGACAAGGCTCCAAGTATCGTATCGTATCGTAAGTCAGTTAGGGAAAAAAATCTCCATTATAGAATGTCTATAAGGAATAATATTATTAGGTACACACATATAGGTAAAATTCATAAAATGTTGCGCAGTACAATGATTACACTTTTTCAATATATTCTATAATTATTTTTCCTTTACCCGCACTTTACGGCATCTAAAAAATCTCCTTCCAAGCAAGCGATCCACTTGGTACAGTCAAGAGCAAAAGTAAATGATCAAACTCAGAAACTTCAAAAATTTGCGTCAAACATGTGTGACGTCGAAATGATTCAAAAGTAGTAGTAAGTAGTGATTGTAAATTATATCAATAACTAGCTGTGCCCGCAACTTCGTCTGCGTGGAATAGTAACTTTCGCCAGCATTTTGATTTTAGGAAGCATTTTTAAAGTAATTACAGGTAAAATAAATAAAGCCACATAAATTATAAAAACTATAAGAAAAGAAAATATAATTAAACTTAGTCATTGATTAGATTAATATCCAGGAAGAGGGCCTAAAATTGTTTACAGATTAATAGGTAGGTGATAAACAACATACTACATTTTTCATTACAAATCGGCCAACTAAAAGAGGATTCACTCGCCCAATATTTTTTTTGTCCAAGCAATGCTCTAGCCAGATGAGGAGAGTGGTAGCTAGGACTCACAAAATATTTTTCACATTTTAGAACTATAAAACCACGTTAAAAATTTATTTTATTTGACAGAAACAGGTTTCAATGGTTGCAAACAGCATACTGTACCTATGTAGTTAGTACACAAAACTGATGTTTGATATCAGGATGACTTCAAAAGGTAAAAAATACAAACTACCGATCCACTGCCTTAAAGTATCTATAAAGGATGTGTGTCGCCATGTGACGAATTATATTAGTATTTGCTTTGCTACTTTATTTCTCGTAGATTGTATTGTACTCGTAATGAAACAATGAGATAATAACATTAAAACGCAAGTTTAATAAAATGTAACTTTTAAAGCAATATTGCGAAGTAATAAAGCACAGTGACATCTCTTGAACTAACCAAGAACTAAACACTCATGTCATAAACTCTCAACAAATCTGACAATATTTGACATGACTTGCCAGCTAAAAATGTGATAGTTGGGGAGCCCAACGGGGGTTTTGCAGTCTTGATCAGACACGGACCCTGTCTTGTAAGATTTTTGAATGGAATTTTATGATATCCAACATTTTTTCGTGTATGTTTATAAATTCCCCTTTATATGCTTAGAATAGCGATATCCCTCTATATGAACATTCAGATAATACCGAACAGCCTATCAACTGGAAAAACACAAACCAGCAATGCAAGCCAGCAAGCAAATATAGGACAACTGACCATCTCAATACCGAAAACCAGATAAAAGAGAAATTTAGCGAATTCAATAAACTTTTGTACCTGGTCTTCGTGGATATATCAAAAGTCTTTGACGGTTGATACCGTATATGGGTGATCCACATCAACCCAATTAGCTTTCTGCTTCTTCAGCAAAACTTCGAACCCACATACATAAAAATTCTCCAAATCATTTTACCAACAAAGCACAGCCGACATCAAACTGCACACTGAACGCCTGACATTCAAAATACAAAAAATAGTTAGACAGGGTGACTCCCTATAATTGGTTGAAGACTTCTTGCTTTGGAGCTTTTCAGTAGAACGTTCCAAGAAGTCTTCAGGTCACTATAATATTCTTAGGCAACAAAAGAAATTGGGGTAGCGGATAGATGACTGATACACTTTCGCTTTGCAGATGACATTTCCCTCATCGCAAATATGTAGCCCTCGACAGAACTCGAGTTGATGCTCGAACAACTGAGCGCAGAAAGCTTTGAGGTTAGACTGACGATGAATAGATCCAAAACCAAGGTCGTAACCAACAGCACCAACGATAGGATAGCAGTCAACAGGCAGGTAAAGCAATATATAGAGGAGTATAAACTTGGGCTAGGCAGCCTCCTTCGAAAACAGGCAGGACAAATAAATACTCCGTAGAGCAGACAACGCCTGGTCTATGAATGGGTATATGAAGGGTGACCTTCTTATATCACTGAACCACAAACTCATCGACATTTTCATACTGCCTATCCTAACATATGGGGCAGAATCATGGTCCCTCACCGAAAATCAGAAGTTTAAACTCAAGGTTTTTCAAAGAGCTATGGAGTGGAGTATCATAAGTATTAGGTTAAAAGATAAAATAAAATATAACACCATTCACTCCCGTACTGTTGTTGTTTCAAGTCAAAACTGAAGTGGCGATGGGCGGGGAATGTCTGCAGGATAACGAACAATATATGGACCAGAATCTTTACACATCGCGTGCCTGAAGACGATTTTCGCCGAAGAGAAAGACCCAAGTAAAAGTTGGTATGACGATCTTGTCCATGTATCAAAGAACTCGCAAGTCCTGGCATTGGACAGAGAGCAGGAGTTTGAAGGATACTTTTCCCAGCAGTGAGATGATACAGGTTAAGAAAAAAAATGACAGATTATTTTACAGCAGGACTTTGATATCAACTTGTAATCAAGATTATGTGTTTTTCAACAGACACAAAGATTAATTATAACTTTGGGGTCCTAATGTTTCCTAGTGGCTCCAAGTCGTTAGAATGACACTTTTTAAGGATTATTTAACATGTACTTTGAATGACTGACACGGTCAAATAACTATTTTCTTTCAACAGCTTGTCACCAGGTAGCTCTCCTGTATTAATCGCTGTCCCCCACTTATAAAGAAAGTGTAATAAACTTTTTTTTATTAAGCGTAATCTTTCTATTCCGATTCCATGTCGTTCGAATAACTGCAAATCTAGCTATTTACCTCCCCTACTATGACGTTTTGCTCAATAATGTAGTCCGTATAGTCCTAGTCAGAAGGTTTATTTTGGTCGATATACTTTTACCATTTTTGTACGTGATCCAATAAAGTTAGATTTTTAACTATCCTACAGGAATTTCTGTGACTAAAAGTATTTAAGATCTTGACCGGGGATGTATGGTACCACCATGCAAAAATTTCATTTTAATCGGTGTAATAGTTTCAGAGATCAGTCATTTATTTAGGTTTTTTGAATATCCCACGGGAACCAGTTAACTGTCCGTGATTTCAAGTATCCTATGCATTTTTCCGGAATTTAAATTACCTTCTTGTAAACTTTCATTTAAATTGGTTCAGCCGTTTAGGAGGTCAGTCGAAACAAACAAACAAACAGACAGAGATTTTTTAAGTATGAGGATGTGTTCTACTACTCTCAAAACATATCCCTGACTCGTTTTTTTGCGTTTCTAAGAAAAGTACAAGAATTTTTGCCCCTACGTTTTTATTATGGTATAGAAGATAGATAGATAGATATACCAGTAAGTAGTAGTAAGTAATAAAAACTAAAAAATGTAATTTACAAAACTGACCCACACTAGAATTCAAGTTAACAAAATAAATGCACGAGCGAGCTGAAAGCGACCGTCAACGACGTCTGCCTTCACACATCATATTTTTAATAGCTAGGCTGGCACCAATTCTGAACAGATATGATAATTGTATATATGTCGTGGCCACATAGTGGAATTGCCCATTTCATGAAATTATTGCATTGCAAAATGAAATGGTTGCATTTCATGAAATATTTCACTGTCCATTGGCTATATCATGATGTGCCCAGGCCAGATCAATGAAAAGAAATCGTTTGACGATAGGGCCATCTAGACGGACTGCTATTTCATGAAATAATCAATCTTAATCGATCATATCGTGGAATTGTTTCATTGACTACCAGTAGAGGCGCTGGAAGCGCCTAAACGCTTTGTATGTGTCAAGATAGCGGCCTTGTCAAACCTAGTAGATGGCTTAGGTTAAGTTACAAACCAAACCTAATCTACAGTCTAGTAAATAGTTTAGGTTAGGTTATAAACATCAATTAAAAATAAACAGGTACGTAAAAAAAATGTTCCGGTGATGAAATGATTTCACCATTAGTTGGCCACTTCATGAAACGTGAACACTTCACAAAATGCTCAACCGATCAATTCAGCGATTTGGCCACGACATATAAATGCTTAATAAAAATTATTTAAAAACTTTTGGATTGAAAATTAATCATGAATATAATGGGAGCTGTACTATTAGTACCTAAATTTTAGGTATAAATACAATCACTTACTTTTGAATCACTTGGGCGTAACACATTTCTAACGCAAATTCCGATCATTGGTATTGAATTTCTGATTCTGATCATCTACTTTTGCTGTTGACTGTACTTCTAGTCTAATGCTGGACACTGCATTTGTTTGTTTAGCCCAAGAACATTTTTTGTCTCCTATCTGTGTAATGAGTCTTAGGAATTCTATTTGGGTACTAAAATTCTCAACCATGATAAGCTAATAGTGCAGATAGGTATGGTCCCTATTATTCTTACATTATTCTTTCATGAACATAGACGAACTAACTATCTATCTAACCCCACGAACTGTCTGACTTCGGGCTAGTGATAAATATCTTTTATGATATAAAAACCTGAAGGTTATACTGATCAAGTGCGCGTCGGACAGGTTACACGTTAAATGTGAACAAATTATTATTTACTAGCTGTGCCAGCGACGTCGTCCGCCTTTCCCCACGTTTTTACACATTCCCTACTGTCTTTTTGCTCATATGCTCCAAACTGCTAAGCTTTTAGGAGTTACACTTATTGTGAGTAAACCATAAAAGATAGACATGTGTTGTTTCGGGAAATGTTAAGTCAATTTTATGTAGAATATTTCCGTCATACATGGTTTATATATTACTTTAACCATTAAGGCTGCACACGCGACGGAAGCTTAAAAAAATGGAGTAACTTCCCTTCACTACTCTAATCCTATTGATTGTAGCGTGATGGAAAGTATAACCTGCCCAGGGTGCTAAGACAAAGAAACAATATCAAAATGATAACGAAGTTCGAAAAGAACAAAATGTATGGGATTGACCACGTAATTTATCGCGTCTAATTTTTATCCCATACATTTTATTCTTTTTGAACTTCGTCATCGTTTCGATATGGTTACTTTGTCTACGGCACCAGGAGTATGGAGAATAATTTTTATTTATTTATTTTTTATTTATTTAAGGAAACATACAGCTTTATACATTGTACATTAAAACATAGTTAAATTAGGTTACCAAGTTGTACCAAGTTTCGTTAAAATCCGTCCAGTAGTTTTTATTTCCATAAGGAATATACCTGTATGTACCTTATTGTGTAAAATTTTACTGATTGCATTTTGGCATCAGTATCGATCACTTATCAACCCCTGATAGTTATTTTGAAAATATATTGCATGTACAGAATTGACCTCTCTACAGATAAATCTGTTAAAATAATAAATTATATAACAATATAATAAATTATATAATAATATTATAATATAACAATATAATAATATTATAATATAAAAATATAATAAATTATATTATTATTCATACGGCCGAAGTGGATACTGCCACAAAACATACAAGGTGTGTTTATTATAATTTTTTTTGTTTTTATTTAAGGTTAAAAAAAACAAAAAATAATTCAAAAGTTATGTTGTTGTGACGTTGAAAGATAAATAATAAAAGTGTTTCTCGAAAAAAAAAGCATCGACAAATAAAATGCAAATTAAAAATTCAAATTATTCGCGTAATTAGCATGGCGTGAAGTTAGTGTTGATACAAGTGTAAGTCATGAATCGCGCATATGTACTATAAAAGTGGTAATTTCTGTAACTCGTTCCGCAGATCACCGGCAATGTCCGACATGAAGAGGTTTTTTATCATTTTCCTCGCAGCGTTTGCGTTTTCCTTAGCCTCGGCGGGTAAGTCAATAATTTTAAACATATAACTTATCATAAATCAACATTGAACTTTTAATGAAACAAGTTGCTTAATACAATTAAATTGACAAGTCAAATTAATTACAACGCTTAAAATATTGTTACATGTCACCTGTTATATACTTTAAACGTCTTTAAACATAATTAAAAAACTGTTTTCATTTAATTTTTATATTTCTTTCTTGTATCAAATACAATTTGGCCTAATTTGAAGAAAAAGGGGTGACATAAAATGTAAAAATTTTACTTTAATGAAATGCATTATGCAATATTATTACGTATAAATTTTAATTTTTTCCTTGTTAAAAAGATTATGTTTAATGTGACTATTGTATTGTCATTTCATTAAAATAAAAAATTACGTATATTGTGTGACGTGTTTCATTTTTACATAACCACGTAGGAAGATAAGAAATAAGAAAAATATAAAATATCGGTAGGTGACCTGCTCAGTTGTAAATTCGACAGATTTTATTATTTTTATTAAAATAAGGTTGGTACTACATTTACTTATCTCAAATTCTTGGAAAATTAAACCATAAAAATATTAATGCAGGTGTAAACATTTTCATAAATAATAGTCTACAGTATTAGCAGAACAAAGAGATTATACTGTTACTAGGAAATAATATCCGTAAGTTCGTTAAGTTAAATTTTTATAAATTGCTCCGCGACAACTCTTAATTCGCAAAAGGCTGTCTTAGCTATCTTTATTATATAAATTCAAGGTCATTACTAAGACAATATGTTAAAATTTACGCAGTTGTTCGATACATGCTATTTTTTTGCAAATATTGTGCAAATAATTGTACGTATTGAAGAAAAATACGACCAAGTATCTAATTAAACGTTTAAATATCCGATCATCTTTTAATTAGTTTTGTAGAATGATAAATCATAAATAGATTCTTAAATTAATTTTACATGTAACTTTTACCTATTCTTAAATAGACCATGCCATTGTGATACATTTATGAATTATTAAAATAAAATAAATAAGGCGGCGGACTGATTTTAGCGATGCCGGCCGATCTCAATTGATATCAGCCAAGTGCGCAGGACATATTATAGTGCACAAGTGTGCACGCAAACACAAGTGCACTCTCTATTCCATTAGGTACTCTCATAGCTCGGTGAGACGGCAATCCAACATGACCGATGAGAGTTCGGCCGCAGGACCACCGGCTTAACGTGCATTCCGAGGCACGGGCGTTCAACCGCCAACTTCCTAACTGCGGGCTGAGTAATTTCATTACAGAAAAACTCACAAAAATTTTGCCCGACCCCGGGTTCGAACCGGGGACCTTCGGTCCTAACGCAGCGCTTGCTACCAATGGACCAACAAGGCAGTCTATTAGGAGATTTCTATATTGTATTATGATTAAAATAATACAATATAGAAAGCAAAGTGAAACGAAAAATATCTTATCGCCGCAATTTGCCCCAATGCTATGCAGTATAGTTTGTACTATTTTTAACCATGTTATTCTTCAATATTAAGGTAATGAAAAATGTAATTAAAAACAACGCAAGGCATGTGCGTAAAGTAAGTTAATAATGTTTTTTTCTTCTTTTTAGGAAGCATAGCAACCGTCGATGCCGACGATAATGATGGTAAGAAATAATTCAATATAAAATTGTGTCAAAATTAAAAATGAAGTACCTTCCTGTTCTCATATTGATCTAAAATTTGGTACACAGATTTTATTCCGATTTTATTTCAGCAGTTTTGTTTTCATGAGCCTGCACAGTCACGATTGAGAGTTATGTGCTCTACGAATTTTCCATCCGAATGTCTCCTCATTTGGATAATTTCACATAGCCAGGAGAAGTATGATGAATCCGATACAACCTCGGGCACACAGGTCCTGTGTGTGTTTTAAGTGATTTCTCATTTGTTTGTCTCTTTTGTTTCATCAGAATCTACCTCTTTAGATGATGTCCAAAAGTCACTCGAACAAGGCAATGCTGCTTTTACTGGAAGATTCCTTTATGTAAGTAAAGTAACCGTGTAGATAGGTACTTCACAGTTCAGTTCAGTGTCATTCAGATGTTTTGTTCATTATAGATATAATGCCGAAAACAATAATTTCTTAGCAATATTACATGAGAAGGCTATAAAAATATTTATTAGCATGAAATTATAACAGGAAAGTTAAATCGACAATTTCCTGTACTCGCAAAAAAAAATTAGTTAAAAGAAGCTATGGCCATAGAAAATGCATTGAATATCCTTTGTTTTTTCAGGAAGCGGTGAAAAGCAAACCAGGCGAAAACTTGATTATGTCCCCATACTCCATATTTACACCTCTGGCACAACTGGCGTTAGCAGGCCAAGGTAACACGTTGAATCAACTCTTGAAAGCTATGAATTTAGAAAACAAATGCGATGTAAGTACCCATTGGTTTATTTCAATTGATTTCATTATTCGCTGTTGCCGCAGCAGTGGTCTCCTCTTTAAGCGGGCTTTCAGGGTGAGTGCGACAGGCTCAATATGGTCTATTGTGCCTGTCGACCTCATATTTGGATCTCACTACCGCTTTCCATCAGGTGGAGTGAGGTCATCTTGTTAGCTTATTATAAAAAAAAAAAAATGGTAACATTTTATTTGTTTAAATATGATCAATATAAATATTGTAAAAAAAATTAACACAAAATTAAAGAAAATCATTACAACAATTTTGTAAAATTTGGAATTACAGAAAAAAAGCAAGTGCCACAGGCTAAAAAAATCTTAGTTCTGGAAGATTAAAAAAGTCAGTAATTAAAATGTTTGTTCTTGTTTCAGATAAGACTGATTTTCCCGAAATTGTTGAGCGACCAAAGAGCAGAGAAAAATGTAACACTTAATGTTGCCAGCAAAATTTACTCTTCAAACCAATACCCTCTCTCTCAAGATTTTCTTGATGAAACCAAAGCAGTTTTCGATTCTGAACCAGGCATATTAAACCTTCAAGACCCACAAGCCTCATCAGACGAAATCAACAAATGGGTTAGTAATAAAAATATGCAATTTCGTTTAATAATGGATATTCAACGACAGCAAGAAAATTATAATCGCTTAGTATATTATCTCCTTTGTATATACAAACTCGTATTATTTTTCTTCTACTTTTAATATCACGAATGTTTTGCAAGGATTGAACATATCTATTTACTTTAATAATTTGTTATGGGTACTACTAATAGGGTCCATATTGATTTTTCGATTCTTTCTTCTATTATCCCCAAGTAAAGTTGCAATGAAGGAACAAAACATTGGCAATTCAAAGTAGTGTGGTTTCTGATATACATATTTTTAATCTTTTAGGTTGAAGACCAAACCAATAGTCGTATAAAAGACATCGCTAACCCCGACATGATCACTCCGGATACGCGACTTATCTTGGTTAATGCCATATATTTCCTGGTAAGTTTGCATACTTTGACACATTAAAATTAAAAAGCTTAATGATAACAATCACTCCTAATTTATTAAGAACATTCTGCTTTTTAGGTATTTTACGACTTTACACCAAACAAGCCGATCGGGACATAATTAAATGTTTATTTTTTATTATTCTCGAGCTAAATTATAGTTACTTAAGGTTCTATGAATGAAAAATTACGCTGACAACTTGTTTTAGGGTACCTGGGTCCGTCAGTTCAATGACAAGCTGACTAAGGATCGTGATTTCTATGTCAGTAATACGAAAACTGTCCAAGTACCCACCATGTACCAGCAAAACAGCTTCAAATATGGAGAAAGTAACGAGCTGGACTGCAAGGTAAGAATACCGTTTAAATTTTGTTGCTGAAATGTGATATTCTTATAATTATTTAGGCACATAAAATTATTTTTAAAAATCTTTTTCATTTGGTTTTTATACGCTACTAGCTTTCCGCCCGCGACTTCGTCCGCGTAGAGACGTTTAACGGGTAAAACATTACTTCCTTATAGCGCAGTCGGTTAAAAAGTAGCCTATAACCTTTTCTAGGCTCTGGACTATATCTGTACAAAATTTCATTTAAATCGGTCCAGTACTCTATGCGTGAAAGCGTAACAGACAGACAGACAGACAAAGTTACTTTCGGATTTATAATATTAGTAAGGATATGCCTACGACCTAAAGTTTGTACAAAGTCCAAAGTGTAGCCTGACTAGCTGTCCACTGAAACTACTACGAAACAAAATCCTAAATGTATGATATCCTGCTAAATATATGACCAACAAATAATCCAGACTTTTTTTTCTTTTAGGTCCTAGAATTGAATTATGCGGGTGGTAACTTTTCATTCGTGGTCTTCTTACCCAACCAAATTGAAGGTCTATCCGGTTTAGTAGACAATCTCCAAGATCAGGTGAAGTTTTACAACGCCTACGATTCTTTAAGAACCGAGAAAGTGAACGTTTACTTGCCAACATTCAAAGTTGAATCTGAATTTAACTTGAAGGATATCTTGAGAAAAGTGAGTATTCAGTTTCTTAATAATTTGAAAATCCCTTCCATTATTTTAGGACTCCGTGTTTAACGAATAAGATAATTTTATCGAATCTTGTAAATGAAATGCAGTGTCTGCCTACTAGGTACAATATAATATTTATTACAAGACTATTTATTAAGTTGAAAGTAGTCTGGGGTTAAAAATTAATGACCACAATGATTGCGAAAATCCTTTTTTGTAGATGACATTTATTTTATATTCAAATTATTTTATATTCAAATAATGTGCAAGATTTTGCCGGAAAACCAATATTCGATTGCCTTGAATTCTTATGGAAAATTACCTTTCAGCTTGACGTCGTGGATATATTTGAACCCCGTAAATCGAATCTGACTGGAATTTTGGAAACTTACGAACCCTTATATGTTTCTGCAGCAAAACAAAAGGCTTTTTGTAAAGTAGACTCAAAAGGAACTGAAGCTGCTGCCGCAAACGGTACGTCATTTACATTCTGTTTCCTTTTAATGTGTGGCCTTTATAAAATGAACATAAAATTCAATATTTCACAGATATAAGTTCAAAAGTTAAAAAAAGATTATTAATTTGCTTTTACATTTTTGTTTTAATATTCATTCAATGCTGTTAAACAAAAATACTGATTTTGTTTATGTATGCCGTACTACCTCTACAGTACAGAATAACTTCATTAATCCATTGTGTACGTACAGTCTACAGTACAAGACCGTTTGATATTAAAACGCTTAAGCCCACGACATATAAGGATATCAATCGGTACAAAATCAAAATATTCTTACTAAATACTTTATATTTTTTTGTTTATTTCTATTTTTAATTATTTATCTACGCAATGATGCTACAGCATAATAAATTAGAAACTACCTCGTCTCCTGTGGATTTATTTTCCTCAAAACACGCGAGGTACCTAACTACTATGTAAAATATTAGTTCCATTTTAGATGACGAGTTTATTCTCTTATGTTTATTTGTAGACCGTATTCTTTATTGGCCCATATCTGTTGTATCTAAATATTTATTCGTCACTTCGTTATCTGTATTATTCTGTATATATCATTTATTATTTCATTTAAATATTTTCAAAACCCTTTTTTTTCATCTAGTAGTGAATCTGATTTTTTATACGTTTCAGTCGTTGCAATTGCAACTTTATCGAGTATAATTGGTCCTACACCTCGGGTTTACACCTTCAAAGCAAATCGGCCATTTGCCTATTTCATTTTGAATAAAGGCAACATAATTTTTGCTGGGGCAAAAGTAACCAAATAAGGTACAATATCGTATTTATTCATC
Organism: Maruca vitrata; assembly: GCA_039566165.1. Lineage (NCBI taxonomy): Eukaryota > Metazoa > Arthropoda > Insecta > Lepidoptera > Crambidae > Maruca > Maruca vitrata. Next base: position 10,713,361 of record CM076917.1, on the reverse strand, counting down.
TTTACAGGCATGATTGTCTGTTTTTATCAGAAGATCGTTTTTGTTTGGATTTACCTTGTTTTGGATTTGACGTTCCACCATCATCTTAACACTTTCATCGTTCGTACCCATTTACTTAATTGACTTGTGTGAATCATTCATTTGTTTATTTTTGTGTGGTGTTGATCTTCTACTAATGATCATCACTAGTTCATTGATTGCGGTACCAAAGATTTCCTTGGCTTTTAACTATTTAGAATATTATTATTTTGGTTGATTAAGCTATTTGTGCATATCAGTTTGTATATCGTTAAATATGTTCGTAGATGTGTTTCTTCCTGATTTTGTGCTTTTTGTTTGTTCTTTGTGAAAGCTTTTCAAATAGAATTTGTATACCCATAAGAATAGGTACTGATTCGTTGTGTAGGTATGCTTACTAACTTCATATTTCTGTTCAGAATATTCTATAGGGACTCTTTTTGAGTTAAATTATACTAGTTATGTCTGGCGAAAATAAATAAATCAGCTAAAAATTCAATTTTGACAGTTCTTATGTTGTTTTGTGGTTCTGCTTTTGATTTTCCTAGAAAAGTGCTAGTTTATGTTATTTCTATATTTGTGTTTACCACCTTTTGTGCTTAAGCAACTAAGGGCAGACGATAATGTATGTTTATGTTGTGTTATATTTATGTAACCATTATTATTTTATTTATTTGTTTATTTTCAGTAGGAGTTGTGGTAGGTCCTCCAAGGCCTGCACCACCACCTCCCCCACCCAAAACCTTCAACGCTGACCATCCCTATTCGTTCTACATTTTAAACAAAAGAAACGTCCTGTTTAGTGGAGTTTTTGTCACCGAATAAAGAAGCTCTAGGTTATGCAAATCAAACCATAATATTAATTATCATGAATGTTACGATGGGATGTAAAATAAAAGCAATTGACACTCAACAAACAAATTATCTATTTATTTACGTACCTTTACTTTTTACATATTTACCAATAATTGTATGTCAAGTATCTAAAACCTTCCCTTCGCAAGTCGTCTGGTCATATGAAGTATTTTGGTTTTTATATAAGTAATATACTTGTAAATTAAAAATTTTCAAGTGCATAAGTTTGCACTAGCAGTTTTAATATTTTGAGAAACGTTATATACCTACTTGACAAAACTCAAGTAGTCATTATTCGAAGTTTTAAACACTTTTCAGGACGGTATAGAGTTTAGATATAATGTTATGCACTATTCCTCGCCTTCAATCGTATTACCAGTATTTGTCAACGGTTCAAAATATATTTTCTAATTAATAAATGACATATTTTCAGTATTTGTTGTCGGAAACTCGATAACTTCAGTCGGGGCCCCTCCACCTCCGGTTTATCTCTTCAGGGCAGACCATCCTTTCGTTTTCTACGTGCTCAATAAAAGGAACATCTTGTTCACTGGCAATTATGTTACAAAATAAGGTATTGATGATTACACTACCAATTTTAATAGGAGAAATGTAACAGTGGTCAAATTTCTTTCTCCATTATAATTATGAATATGGATTTATCTATTTTGCGAACTTCATTCTTATCCAAGTTAACATTCATTCATTATGGATTGACTGAAACAATGATATGTTTAATGATTGTTTAATCTGAATCCTAAGTTAAATGAGCGGAAAAAGAACTTTTACCATAACCTCGCACATGCTTCGCGGTTTGAGTTATGTTATTTATTTATGAATGACTAACAGGCAGTTTGTTCTGCATAGTATTAATGTTTTTCTGCACTTTTTTTAATATGCACTACTTAGTGCTGGGTTTGAAACCAAAAATTTCGTGACAGGTTTAAAAGTTATATTTCTTAGAATTTCCTTATCTATTAAGATACTAGATCTGACCTATCTCGCTCTCTCGCTCTCTTCCCTCGCTTCGCTTCGGGTATATTATACATCAAAACTCTCCTCTTGAATCACTCTATCTATAAAAAAAAACCAAATCAAATCAAAATCAAATTTGCGTAGTATTAAAGATTTCAGCATACGTACAGACGACGCGGGACGCGACTTTGCATTATACTTTATATGTAGTGGTTCTAGCTAGATTGACTGTTATTTTTTTGTGTACGCAAGTTATGTAACAAAAAACACTTACAGGAAAGTAAGTGTTTTTTCACTAAATTTATAATTTTTAGGCTAATGTTGTTAATTTTAAGTTCTGGTGTTAAAAATGTTGATAGAGCTTTATTAGTTTTCTCCTTAAACAAACAAATTGTGAATCCAAACTCATATAAAAAGGAGGATGAAATCGGATATAAATAGGTCGAATGTTATTTCTTTGAATTTTCAGTATTCAATTTGTCACCACAGATGGCTTCGGTAGAACCTCCGGAACCTCCTATAGTCTTCAAATGTGATCATCCGTTTGCTTTCTTTATTATGAACCAAAGAAATATCTTGTTTAGCGGAACATTCGTGAGAAATTAAAGGTTAATCTTTACTTACAAATTCAATGGTGTGGTACTGTGGTCGTTGAAACTAATGTCATGTCAATATTTTTCTTTACTAACAATAGTTACAAAACTAACAACTAGCTATTACAAATCTGGATATGTCCTCTAGTTTCTTTACAGTCATACATAAACACTTTATTGAAAAATTATGAAAATACACTATAGTAGGTACATTTACTCGTTTTCGATAAAAATAATGTTAATTTGATTTGGTCTTAAAAAACAAAATACTAAAGAAGCGTTATATTTCTATATGCCCCTCAGAGGCTGAGCTTTATTAAGTACCTATTAGCAGTATCAGTTGCGTTTTTGAAAACGTCATATTAGGACTTCGGGGTGGTGGCGACAAGTCACTGTTGTCCCTGTCGATCTCATCTTATATCTAAACCTCACGGCTGCTTACCATTAGTTGGATTGAGATCATTCTAGACGACTAAGCATTAAAATCCCCTTTTCAGTATTTGTCGGTGCCAGAGCGACAGCTTTTCGCCCTTCGCCACCAGTAAAGACCTTTCAAGCTGACCACCCTTTCACCTTCTTCATACTGAACAAACGAAATATATTGTTCTCCGGCGCTTATGTGACGAAATAAGGTGTCTGAACAAGTTATATTTCCACTAATGCCGTGGCTACATTAGCGGGCGAGGGTAGAGTTTTTCATTTGTTTCTTTGTCAGTCTTCATCTTACAGAGCAGAATATTCGCCGTCGTTAGCTAATGTAACCGCAGCATTACAAGCTTTTTAAACGCACGCAATGATAAAGCTTTATCTCTTTTTACAAGACTGTGGGGTGCAATGTGGATGGCGGGTGGTAATGTGTTTATCAGCCTATGTATGTATAAATGTATGCTTTTTATGATCAGTGAAGAAACAAAATTCAATTTTTATAAGTTACACGGTATCTATACGTATTAATAAGTCCGCCGAGTATCACTAAAGGCATGAAATTAGTGAAAAATTTGTTGTTATGGGGCATTGTTGAATACTCGTAGGTGTTTAAAAGTCATTTTTAGTATTTTCTCAAATTTTCCGTTTAGTATTTAAGCTGATTCAAAATCTCATTACAAATAACTAAAAAGTTTTATATTATATATAGGTACATATAAAGATATAAAGTTGAAAAAACAACTTTCCGGAAAATAATCGGGTTTTTCTATTATTTTATTTTTATTTCAATATTAACACTGTATAACCTCCTCTTATTAAATCTCTTATTAATTCATTTATGTTTATTATATTCATAGTCTTAACTTTTTATCCTTTAAATGTGCAATGTTCTAATTTTGAAATGCATTTTAGTTATCAACGATCAAATGATCATACAAAAATGATAAGTGACATTTTCCTTTAATAAATTTATGTAATTTTCAGTATTTGTTGTCAGCACAAAGTCAGCTTCTATAAACATACGTCCAGTTTATACTTTCAATGCAAACCGTCCCTTCAGTTACTATATTACGAACAAGAGAAATATTCTCTTTAGCGGAGTTTATGCTGCTAAATAAGGTGAATAACATATTGGAACATCCAGCCATCAATTCATTTAGATAAGCTCAGTTACATGAAAAAACAAACATAACAGAATATCGTTTTCCTTACCTATTGTTTGAAATAAAACTAATTTTACGGATTAAACTCGCGTGTATTGGTATTCTAAACATTATTAAGAGATCCGACGTTTCGAGCTCGAGTTTAGAATACCAATACACGCGAGTTTAATCCGTAAAATTAGTTTTATTTCAAATGTGGAGTGCTCGCGCAAATAAAAATAGACAATACTTACCTATTTTTTTATTAGGTTTCCTGTTATATCGATTCCAATCTGATACAGACATGTGACATGTGTGCTTCATTTGATTTTAAGGTATTTCCTGTAACTGAGGAAGTAAGGCTTTATTTTCTTAAATACGTTTTGAAATTGTTGACATAAGGTATCAATATCATAGAACTAACTGGTTAACTTATTTTTTCTATTTATAACTGCAAAAAGCAATTCACCCTCATGACTTTGTTGTACATAAAATATTATAATGGTTTGCGTATCAGAACAACGTGTTGAAATTCCCCATTTCATAATCTGACAGCTACTAATTCTCCCTTTATTTGATGGCAACCTTCAACCTTATTGCTTTTTTACTAAGGTACATGAGAAAACTGTCAGACTACCTTCTTGGCCAATTGTCCATACTAATTATAATGTATGCAGTGTAGTTTGTGGGCATGGTTTCAAATGCAATGGATTTTAATTTAAAAAAAAACAATATTTAACAAACAGTATATAACAAAATAAATTGGAGAAGCCTGCTTTAGTTTTTAGTCACTAATCTCTTATTTTTGTACTTGGATGGTGGCAATCTGCTTCACTCAAGTGAATTACATTACTTTAAATGACATATTGTAATAATAACCAACTAATTTTAAATAAAAAATTTATTAACATTTCTATAACAATAGATATTACAACTTTTTATTCACTTTCAGATGTTCCTCGGGCCAGAATTCTTCTTTTTGTTACTCAAATGAAAAATAAATCAAATACAATCATTATCTATTAATCTTTTATTTGTAACCTTTTTTCTATACTATTCATAAGGTAATTTGTTACTACGAACATATTATTATATAATAATGCATAATATAGGTATAATAATATCGTAGTAGGTTGATTGATATAACATCTATTAGCAAAAAACATATAGCTGAGACAAAAAACAATTGCTTAAAATTAAAATTTTAAGCAAAGTAACAATACATACTTATATAGTTTCCTGGTTTCTTAAAGTTCTGAAGTCAATGAAGGTATATATTTTTTATGTTTATGCTATTTATGCTGTGGCTCAATTCGTTTGGGGTTCTATCTTATTGTCGTCACAATATGGCGTCCAATCCATATAGAAATAGTCTTCGAAAAAGTTACGTATTTCAACTCCAGTTCATATTATTTGTTTGAGTACTGTTTTGGAAAGGGGAAGGCCCTGTTTTCCAATACTATTACCATTTAGCTGACGTAATACCTTGAATGACTACAAACATGACTTGTAGCTCGTTTTGTAGGTACAGCCGTGGGATAAACCCTATATAAACCAGTCTCACAACTTTAAACTTGCAGTTAGTTTTGGCAGCCAGAATGATCAAGATACTTTATTGTTTTGTACTTACTTTTTGCCTGTTTTTGAACGGGACACGTAAGTAAAATTATATTTACCTATCTACGTAGTGAATGGCTAACGCAAATGAAATGTTCGTCAGGTAGAGTGAATCCTAAAACTTGTGGATAATTAAATAATATGGCTAAGGAGGTGCTTATTTTTTTATCTTACATTATACAAGGAGGTTTAATGACATATAATAATTATAAGTCTCCTTCTGGGTGATATTTAATAAACGGCATCACTGTAACACGAATGCATATACAATGCCATCCATGCAAAATTCTCAATACTAACTATAATTGTCTAAGATGAATTAGAAATTATTGTACACATAGGCCACTGATGTGTTGACATCAAACTATTGTAGTTTTAGTTAGTACTAGACTTCGGTTGAATTCCAGTGTATGGATGTTTGGATTCGAATCTTCTTCAGCTCTGTTGCTCTACCAAGAGTTTAAAAGTAAGTCTCGATATCGCCTATGTAAATATGTCTATGAAAAACTTGTACAGTGCCACTAGCGGTAACGCTAAGAACTAAAATCGGTAGTATGAAGAAAAAAAAATTGATAGGTTTTTGACGTAAGTTTTCGATAGCTAACTCATGGTACCGCTACTGGGGCTAAGCCCACTCAACTCACCGAGTCATTAAAGTACACCAGGTACTAAAGTGGGTGTTAACAATAAAGTAAGTAAGTAGTTATGCATACGCGATCCTATTGCTATATTCGCCTCATTCAGCAACCAAATGGTGCATTTGCGTTTAACAAATGAATATGTCTGAATGTAAATATCTCGCTATCACTGTAGGCGCCTCGTCATACGGTCTAGAATGTGATGAAGGCAATGAACAGAAGATCCACGATGGGAATGCAGCATTCACAGGAAAATTCCTTTATGTAAGTTTGGTATTTGTAAGTTTTTAATATATAATTCCGAAAATTTCGATTGTTGGTAGAGACTAGCGGGCGAACATAATAATACGTTGGTAGGTTTATAGAAACTAGCCAAGACAGACCTTCATAGGCTACCACCATACATTATCTTATGTTATAAGAAGATATGATAGGTATGTTATAGTGTTACTTATGAATAAATTTTAGGATTGACCATTGAACTTGGCACCCATTTAGATCTCACTTCTTTTGTCGCTGAAGTCAACAACCAAGGCAATATTGAACTTGGCTCTCATTTCACATTTATGTTTTTGATTGGATTTACTTTAACGACAGCAGAGATATACCTGTTTAAAGTTCTAAGTAGACAGAGAGATCCGATACGTCAGGTGACGTCAAATTACACTACACGCAATCCATAGAAAACTCTGTTTTGTAAGAAAGAGATGGAAAATTAACTTTAATTAAGTATAAAGCCTTCGTTTTTGAACCGATTTCCACTTCAAATTCACATTGTATTATATTTTGAAGTTTATTTGCATAAGTTGTTCAAATATACTTCAAAATATAATACAAAGTGAATTTAACTTTGTATTATATTTTGAAGTATATTTGCATAAGTTGTTCAAATATACTTCAAAATATAATACAAAGTGAATTTGAAGTGAAAAGCGGTTCAAAAACGAAGGCTTTATAATGAATTAAAGTTAATTTTTCAAGTTGTTGAAAAAATCAAGATTGCCGGTTTATGCATATTCCTTATTGATATTATCTAATTTTATTAGTAAGTATATACTTTCTTACCAGTACTTTCTATTCACATTCATGTATTTTGCCATAATGCATTGAAGGAAAACATCGTGAGGAAACCTGCACATCTATGAAGAAATTCTAAGGTTGTGTAGTCGACCAACCCACACTTGGCCAGCGTGGTTGACTGAGGCCTGATCGCCCTAGTTTAGGGTAGGTCCGTACTCCAGCGTGCACTTCTGGGGCACGGGGACTGTTGATAATAATGATTATGAATGACCATAAATTAAATTACTTCAGGTTGCAGACTAGAATTTCATTTTATCACGTATTTAAATTCCTTATTTTAAATAATTTCTGTAAATATGTAGTGTTTTTTGGGTCCTTAAACCTCAAGAAAAAAAATCTGACACGATGAACCATTATTATCCGTCAGTGTGTCTGTCTCAATCGTAACAAATATGTTTTATTACAGGATGTTTTTAAGAAAAATCCAAACAAAAACGCGGTCTTCTCAAGCTTTTCTGTTCTACAATCAATTGCTCAGTTGACACTTTATTCTAAAGATGAAACTTTGAAGCAGTTATTGGAAACCTTAAATTTGCCTGATAAGTTCAATGTAAGTATTAATCTCTGATTAATGGAAATGTTTATAACCTATTTCTTGACGAACCTAATAGTGTTTATTTTCTTTTTACACAACCTACTGTAAGAGTGAAAAAAAACAGTTTTGTTTGTTTACCTACTTAATCGCTATTATTTTATTTGAAGAAAATTTTTTTAAGCTTGCAAAAGGCGAAGAAAGTACGTTTTTACTTACTTATTTTGTTACTTTATGTGGTATTCCTTATTTAACTAAGTTATTTGAATAATATGTAATGATGTGTAAATGTTACTTAATTATCTGTAGCTTTAACTACTTACAAGAGAAATATATAAAATACATAGGTACAATATTAGTGGTTGTACAATTTAGTCGCAGTTTAATTGTGACTCTGCATAGAAAAAACAATATCTTTCTCTCTGTAAGTGCTTACAAAATGGTCAGAACAAATTGGTTTTGTGTCATGGATAAATTCATTACGTTTATTTATTTTTTTCTAGTTAAGATGCGTCTTTCCAAATCTGATAAGCGATTTAAAGCCTACTGAAAACATAGACCTCGACTTTGCAAATAAACTATATTCGACCAAGCCTCTTACCAAAGACTTTGCGAATGATGTCAAACGAACATTTGCAGCAGAGGTTGATGACTTGAGTTCCAACAATACTCAAGCTGCTGTAGACAAAATTAATGAATGGGTAAGTAGGTAGTTGTTTTTTTATCACACACATTGGTCTGATCCTTTGAAACTTGCATCCGCAAAATCCGTAAGGATTAACGCACCTGCATTACGGATATAATATTCAATAGTGGAATAAAAACATACTTAAATGGGTAAATATCACAGCCAGATACATGACTAACACCAATGGTAATAACACAAATATGTGTCCCGAGTGGAGATCGAACACACGATCCCTAGGAAGCCCGTAAGAAAAATGGTAACCACACGATCGAGCCAGTTCGACTTATCCCGGGTGGGAATCGAACACACGACCCTTGGAACCGTAGGTAGTGAACCTGGGTCACTAACGTAACCACTGTGCCACAAAGCTAATATCGAAATCAGTCAATCTCAGTAGTATTTATAATATGATGTCTGTTTGCAGCATTATCTTTCCTAGATATAGAGTCGTGGGTTCGATTCCCACTCGGGACAAATATTTGTGTGACGAACATCTGTGTTTGTTCCGTAACTGGGATTGTTATTTATATATTTAATTTTTATTTGTGTATCCACTGTCCTTTCTGATATCCGTAACACAAGTGCTTAAGTTACTTACCACGGGGTCAAATCTATGTATGTGATGTTGTGAAATATTAATTGATTTATTATTTATTCATTATATTATTTCCATTTAGGTGGCCAAAGAATCTAAAAACCGAATCAAGGATCTCGTCACTCTAGATATGTTTAATCATCAGACTAGACTCGTTTTGGCCAGCGCTGTATACTTCCAGGTAAGAGAACTGAATATAACCGGGATATTAACCATATTAGGTTGTTGTTCTTGTTTATGAAGAAAAAGTACAGTAAAGTTAGTAAGTTAATATTACTTTATGTATCCCTAGTGCAAAATTTTAAAAATCTGCAAATAACTTTATTTGAATATCTGCAAATAACTTTATTTGAATATTTTTCAAGAGGAATAGTTAATTGACGACGTATCGGCTAGTGAATCGTTCGTCCGCGAAAGGTCTGATGACGAGCGGTGCTGTCAACGAATCGTACGCAGGCGAAAGGTTCTGTTGGCGAAGCGGCGATGTACGAAATGTTCTGTCGGTTAGCAGTTCGGTGAAGAAACGAATGTCGGAGTCCAGTTCCAGACTCATTCCTGAGAACTAATTCAACACCTTCGTCTATGACTTTTTATAGAAAAAAAATCCCTTGGAACTATTTCCTGATAAACAAGGAACCACAGAAAATCAGAATTCTCTGAACTTTCGATTTGGTGTTTTCTTTTACCACGTATCTTTGAACGAGTTTAAACAAGTTCATTTCTGTGTAACTTAACTTATTCTAAGAAATAAGTTTTTCTTAACTGAACAAACACATTTTGGATTGGATTTTTAATTAAATGTTACCTATTTTACAGGGCAATTTAGAAAGACCTTTTGACGTTAAATCAACTAAAGATCTACCGTTTCACTTAAATAGTAACGTACTTATTCAAATACCGACTATGTATCAGAAGAATCTTTTCAAGTATGGAGAGCACAGTGGCCTCGATTGTAAGGTAAGATCACATCATACAGCAAAATTGTGCTATTTACTTACTACATAATTACTGACCAGAAATTTTTTGCTTTAATACATTAGACAAGACTTTGCCCTATACCTGCACACCTACGAAGAAATTCTTAGGTTGTGTAGTCAACCAACCCGCACTTGGCCAGCGTGTTTGACTAAGTCCTTATCGCCCTAGTTTAGGGTAGGCCCGTGCCTCAGCAGTGGGGACGTATATGGGCTGATAATGATGATGATGGATTTGTCTAAAAAGGCTCATTTTTGTGACAACAATAGAGGATGTGAGCATAAACTACAATTTTACTTCATTGGCATTTTTTTTTACTTCAGGTATTAGAAATGCCTTACAAGGGAGGAAAATATTCTCTAGTAATATTTTTACCAAACAAATTGGATGGTTTGAGTAATTTGCTGCAAAAACTTCAAGATCTTCATATATTCAACGAGGCTTACTACATCACAGAAAATAAGACAGTTGACGTTTATTTACCTAGATTGAACATTGAATCTGAATTTGATTTGATACCTGTTTTTACCGCGCGTCAGGACCGGTCCGGGGCACAGCGCATTTGTACGCTGCGCCGTAATTTAATTATTTAAACTAGTAAAAGTCTCCGAATTACGACAAAATTGTTTTAACGCAAGCACGAAGTCCATAGCTAACTAAAAGTGTTAACAGTTTTAGTCAATTGCCGCCCAAACTCAAGATCTCATCGTTAGCATCATCTTCGTTGCCGTTTTTGTGTTGTGCGTACGAACGAGCCAGCCGGCCGCTGAACGCGACGCGCGGCCTCCCGCCCCGCGCCCCGCGCCCCTACTCTGCTCGGCGATTCTCGACCTTCTGAACGACGGGTACGCGTGCCTACAAGCTTACCTACTAATTCGCATGGCACTCGGAAGAACACAGCTGATAAGTACCTAATTTTAACGTCGCTTGCCTGTTACCTTAGTCTTGACTGCTTACGATAATAATATTTTTATTTTTGAGTTGCAATTGAGTAATCACAGCTTATAAAAATGAAGAAGTGTTATGCATGTGGTGATTTGATAAAATGTACACTCTGGATGGAATGCTCTAAGTGTGACAAAGTATATGATTTGGACTGTATAAATTTGCCTGAACTCAAATTCAAAAGCATGTCTAAGAACATTAAGAGCACCTGGGAGTGCCCAAACTGCTTATGCTCACGCCCAAAAGGTGATAACTCCTTTACCCCGATTCGCCAGCAGGCCGCCAGCCCCTGTGAAGTCACTAACACCATGGCTTCGAACGTGAGCATGACCCGCGGCTCCAAACCTAAAGTTAAAGGTAAGACGGATTGCACTCAATGTGAAAGTTGCGATAATTCTATTTTGCTCGCCGAAATACGCCAGCTTAGACAAGAGGTAAGCGACTTACGTAATCAGAACAACGAGATGAAACTTATGAGACAAGAGTTCTCTGAACTCAAAGAAATATTTTCGAAGTCCCTAGTTGAAAATCAAGCAGCCCTTGCCGAAAAACTTGCGAACTCGCAACTAGAAATGGTTGACCTCAATGCTACAGTTACGCAGCTACGCCAAAAACTCAGTTTTCACGAGCAAAATGCATTGATTAATGAGATTGAGCTGATCGGTGTCCCTGAAAGAGATAACGAGGATCTAACACATCTAGTGTTGGCAACCGCACAGGAATTGGGCACTCAGCTGACCCAATCTGATGTCGACGATATCATCCGCATTGGCTCAAAAGAGACCTCAAGGTCAAAAACTTCTCCTGAGGGTCAAAGCTCGCGCCCAATAGTAGTCCGCCTATTACGGAGGCAGAAAAAAGAAGAATTACTTAAAGCTGCCAAGGCTAAAAAGATCCTTTGTTCGGAGAAAATTGTTCCGGGTTATTCTGGAAAATTCTATATAAATGAAAAACTCACCAAGGACAACCGCTTGTTATTTCGGGAGACAAGAGTACGAGCCTCATCGCACAAATTCCGGTACTGCTGGACAAAGAAAGAACATATCTATGTACGGGAGAACGACAGCAAACCTGCAATCCGTATTCATACTACTGCAGACCTGGATGAGAAGATTGGAGCAGCTGTACCCCTCACTGTTGCTTAGTTTACTTCAATTAGCTTTTTATCTTTTTATTGCCTTATATTACCTTAATTTTTACAAAAGTATCCTTAAACCCAATTTTCAAAAAAATACCCTTAACTCCTACTATGCTACTACAAACATATATAACTTTCTTTATGACTTAATTTTATTACACCCATCAAACATAACAATCACACTATACACAAGCATCCACACTCCTCACAACACACACACACGAACACCTACACCATCTACAATTACACATTACGACACAAAATTGACACACAGGCTATTATCACGTATCTTGAAATCACTATCAGTTTCCGCACACACGTCCACTCTCTGGTGCTATGGCAGGCCCGCATTTCTTTCACTCTTTCGTTTTTCTTTAAATATAGATCTTTTAAATAAAACAGATAATACACTTAAACTGACCTGCCTTACACTAGAGAGCCTGGAGCAGTGCGCCGACTTGATTTTAAATCCAAAGTATAATCTTACAGTTCTGACTTTTAACATCCGCAGTATAGTTAAGAATTTTGACGGATTTCAAGTAGTTTTGTCCCGGCTTAATATAAACTTCGATGTTATTATACTTACGGAATGCTGGTTAAGTGAAGACACTCCGATTCCCTCAATTCAAGGCTATAATTTTCATCGCTCATATAAACATATAAACAAGAGTGGCGGTGTAGTAGCTTACGTCAGCACTTTATGGAATCCCACGTTCTCGGAACCCTCAATAGAGGATTGCAACAGTTTAAAAATACAAATATCGACAGACACTGTAATATTAGGTATATATCGATCCCCATCATTTAACTCCACTGATAATTTTTTAAGTTCCTTAGACAATACCCTAAAAAAGTATCCTGTTTCAAAAACGTAGTCTTAGCAGGTGACTTAAACATAGATCTATGTAGTAGCCCCCTTCTGATCAATGCACGGAATACCTAAGCATTCTGACTGAACATCAGTTACTTCCCGCAATTACACAACCAACTAGGTTGAACTCCTGTATTGATCACATCTTTACTAAACATAGCTCTTCATCCTCAGCAATAGGCTTAGTGACCCACACAGACTTAACAGACCACGATCTATGCGTCCTAGGCTTGTCAACTACAAATTTAAAATACAAGATGCTTAAACGCACCAAATCAGTAATCGATTATCTAGGAGTATCCACGACATTGCAGTCTGTCGACTGGTCTCATGTTACCAGCGAAAAAGATATTGACAGGGCAACAAACAACTTTATCGAGATAATCAATACCACAATATCGAGTCATTCCAAAACAGTTACCATTTCAAGATCTAAATTTAATCTGAAGCCCTGGATTACTCCTGGGCTAATAAGATGCCAAAAAAATCGGGATTATTTACATCAACAAGCCAAAAATACCCAAACAATAACATCATACAGTTGACGTATAAACGATACCGCAACTTCCTTGTCAATTTACTTCGTAGATTAAAAACAGCTTATGAAAGTGAACTACTCACTAAAAGCCAAAATAATCCCAAGAAACTTTGGAAAACTATCAAAAATATATGTAACCTCCATCAACATCGTAGCAATGATTCTGAATTGATAAATTCCTGTAACCCTTCTATAGCCTTGAAAAACTGTAATAAGTATTTCGCCGGTATAGGTAAATCATTGGCAAACGGTACTTTAAACAAATTGCAGACTACAGAATCTTTTCTAGCTAACAGTTTCAAAATAGACAATCCCCCTATTAAATCACTATTTTTGCACCCGACTGATCCCGAAGAAGTCGCATATTTCATACAAGATCTGAAAGTTGATAGTGCGCCAGGTATAGATAAATGTAATCCCCTGTTAATAAAACTAATTTGTCCTACAATAATTGAGCCATTAACCCATATTTTTAATTTAAGCTTATCTACCGGTAAATTTCCAGAAGTTTGGAAACTAGGTGTCATTACTCCTATCCACAAAGATGGTTGTAAATCCACTCCTAGCAACTACAGACCGATAACTCTATTATGCATTTTCTCAAAGATTCTCGAAAAAATAGTTAATACAAGGTTAGTGGAATTCCTAGATAATCAACAACTGATATCAGAAAAACAATTTGGCTTTAGGCGAAACAGATCGACAGAAGATGCTGTCGTGCTTCTCACCAAGTCTGTCACCTCGTCACTAGACCAAAACGCATGCTCCCTCGGTGTATTCCTAGATCTGTCGAAGGCATTCGACACCGTTTCGATCCCAATCCTTCTCAGTAAGCTAGAATGCATGGGCATACGAGGATTGGCTCTCGGGTGGTTTCATTCTTACCTCCAAAATCGCCAACAGTGTGTAAGGATTGGATCCTCCGTAAGCGAGTGCCTTCCTGTTGATTACGGGGTGCCGCAGGGTAGTATTCTTGGTCCCACTCTGTTTCTAGTTTATATTAACGACATTCTAAATCTACCACTACTAAATGCCGATACTATATGCTATGCAGATGATACCGTGCTTTTATTTCATGATTCGTCCTGGGAATCCGTTTTTGAATCGGCTAAGAAAGGTTTGGCTACTATCTCTGACTGGCTAAACAATAATTTGCTAACTCTCAACACTAAGAAAACTAAATATATGACCTTCTATAAGACTCAAGCATCCAAACCCCTAATAAATTATAAATTACAAATGCATGCATGCGGCACTAAAGATACTTCACAATCACACTTTCAATGCGACTGTCCACTTTTGGATCAGGTCAAATCTATTAAATATTTGGGTGTAACCATAGACGAGAACTTGTCATTCAAAATTCATATTTCTTCACTTGCTGGCAAAATCAGGAAAACTATCTACATAATGAAATCTTTAAGGAAGTCAGCAAAAAGCACATACTAACCATGGTCTACTACTCAATGTGTCAATCAGGACTTCTGTACTGCATATCGGCCTGGGGAGGGGTCATCAAAAGCACCCTCATCGAACTAGAGCGTGCGCAACGAGCAGTCCTTAAAGTTATGTTAGGGAAGCCATTCCGTTACCCCACGGATGAACTTTATAAGGAATGTGACCTTCTCCGAGTGCGCCAGTTATACATAGCTAAGGTAGCTTCCGCCAAACACAAAGCAGTACTAAATTCTCCCGAATTTCCGAGACTATCATCGCGTAGGACATTTAAATTACCTCTCCCATCAATCCGTACAAGTTTTGCAAAGCGTCTTCCACCATACTCTCACATATTTTTATATAATAAAATAGTGTCACAAATAAAAGAATCTGTTCATCTATCAGCCTTTGAATTGAATAAACATATCAAGATGTGGATAAAAAGTCTCAACTACGATGAAACTGAAAAGATCCTAATAGCCTACAACTAGATAATCATACTAACACACACTCACACACATAAACACGCACGCACACACACACATAAACACGCACACACACACACACACACACAATATATATGTATGCATATATATATATATATATATACATACATACACAAAGAAGGATACTTAAACTTAAATCTATACCTATTTATAATATAAAATTATTAAAATTACCCCTATTTACAATATTTCATTTAAGCACTCTCTATGATTGTAATAAATATTAACCTGTACTAAACCCGACCAATTTGATCAAGTAATCGCTCTGGTTCCTGCGATACAGGCCTAGAGCCTAGTGCAGTGGCCGCTGTTAAATTATTTAAATAAGCAGGTTTACACGAACATTGTGAACTTCACTTTATCTATACTAATATTATAAAGAGGAAAGATTTGTATTTTTGTATGTTTGTAATGAATAAACTCAAAAACTACTGGACCGATTACAATAATTTTTTCACCATAAGAAAGCTGCATTATTCAGAAGTAATATAGGCTATATAATATTTTTTTTAAAAATTGAGGATCCTTACTAATACTCCAATAATGTAACCCAAGGTGTAAAAAAATGACCCGAAAAATTACTTACGTCGCGTGCGCTGCGAAAACTATTGATGATAGAATAAAATCATTTACTTCGACTTTGCAGAACTCTCCATTATCTACAAAAAGTGTCGCGACAGCATATGTCTAAATATTATAGTTATGTCACAGTAAGCGGTTTTATATTCTAAAAATTTAATTTATATGTCGCCGCTTGAAAAGGCTCTTTATTTGTACCTTGGTATTAATCCTTATCAAAATAAATTTCTTTATATTCAAGACGGCTTCAGTACCTTTAAAAAACTTTTAAAATAAAATTATTCAATTCGGACATTTCTTTCGGAAGATATCACGAATTTAAAAATGCAAGTATTAGAAAAAGTTGCGTGGTTGCCACTTGAAGGAATTTTGAAGGAATTTTGAATTCGCTTTAAATTCGTTTCGTAGGTAAATAAGTACCTGATAATAAATATTATATTTTAATGTAATATTTTATATAGAGATAGAGGTATACCGAAGCGAAGCGAGGGCGGGTCGCGGGTTCATACATAAATTAATTCCAACTGCCAACTCGAATCTGTGTAATTGTGTATAACTATCTTTTGCTTCAGGATACTTTTATGCCATATTTACCTGTATGAATGTCATCGCTGTATTTTTATTGTAAACTTGTCTGTCTGTGATTATAATAAAGATTATTTATATTATTATATTATTATTTATAAATCGGTAAGTAAGAAAATGGATGACTACCAGACAAATCAATTCATAAATTCCCTTGAAGTAATACATTACTTAATAATAAGGACAAATCTCCGCTCCACAAGTACTTATCAACCTTTGTAAGAATTCATCATTTTTTTTTTTTACTTTTAAAAGGCAGGAACCTAGACACAGACAAATGGCAGTTAAATTCTAACGATAATACATGTAGGCGGATCTTAAATAACTTTGCACACCTCATGAACCGCTAACAAATGTGATTAACGCTTTTTTTATGGACAAATTAATGGACATATGAGCCTTGCCCGCCTAGAACCTTTTCTATTTGTACTTAAACATACCTACTATTATTTAAGCCATTTTTATGTATATCAGCATTAGTAAAAGAAAGTCAAACCCAAGTAAGTTTTTGTAAACCGGGACGTTCTGAAACAGAGATAAGTGCCATTTCATATAAGATACCTCATGCTACACAAGCGCTCCAAGCGGAGAATTGCCACACGATAATTGTAATTGAAGCCGCGGACAGGAAGTAGTGACTTTTTCTTAGGTGTGAGAGCCATCCGCTTTAGGAGTGAGTGAGAGTCATCCGCTCCCCCGCAAGTCCAATGATGATGATGAAGCTACTCCAAGCCTTTATCGTAAGTCAATTAGGAAAAAAAAGTCACTTTTCGTATACAATATACATAAAAATTTGTTGCAGGTTGGCGTCAAAGATATTTTCGACAAGCAGAAATCGTCGTTCAATAATATCGTGGACTCTGAACATGAACCGATTTACGTCACGGATGCAAGACAAAAGGCTTTTGCTGTGGTTGATGAAAGAGGATTTGATTCAGTGGCTAAGGGTAAGTACACGTATCTGCCAAGTAGGTATAAATATCTTTACTTAGAACTGAAACGTCAATTGGATATTTCAGCATTGATTAAATTGCGTGTATTGTTATTATTTAGAGACCCGACGTTTCGACCTCTTTAAAGCGCTCGTGGTCGGGCAAGACTGAGATGACAGTTGTCTTTGTATGGAAGTTTAATCACTAACGCCATTTGGTGAGATATTTGTGCGTTCAGTTCACGCACTCTGAACTCACAACATCCTTTGGTCTTGCTATTTTATTCATATTCAATATTAATTACAGCATCAGCTGATTCTTCGTCGCCAGTTCTAGACAACACTGAAGTCCGCGTATTCAAAGCTGATCATCCTTTTGCCTTCTTTATCGTAAACAGAAGAAATATAATCTTAGGTGGGGCAGTTGTGAAGAACTAAAGCAATTTATAGCAATTTATGAATAAACTTTTTACAATTTAAATTTCCTTATTGTTCTATTTATTTTTACCCACAATTTGTATTTAGCCTACTGTAGTAGTAGTAGTGAGTTGCAAAAGTGGAATTTATAGTATTTTTTAAACATGTAAGTACTCAAAAGTGAAATGTAAATAAAGAGAGGGAAGGTTTAAGCTAACTTTAGTTTTACAGGCTGGGATGATTTACCAATGTATACTACAATGTATGTATTATTGTTACTAAATTTAGCAGAAATAGAATAATGGCACACCACTAACAAAATAACGATGACGAACTCGATTCTATGAACAATTTTTTTTCTGGATAGATCAGCCTAAAATGGACCTAGCCTTTTTAGTTCCAGGCGTCAGATACTAAAGTACCAACTATGCACTCGAGATGTAGATATAGAGTCAATTATTTTGGATCCTGTCCCTTCGATATTTCCGTCCCGGATATAACTATCTAATAGGGAAGTCCCTTAGGAGATCTGTCATAATATCATTGCATAATGGCCTTTAATTCACCCAATAAATTATTGAGTAGATGGAATCTCATGTAATATTGATGAACTATTTGTGTGTACTTGTGGCATACATTATCTGTAGAATGTATTAAAGGTACTTCTCGTAACTCGATCCAGAACTTCTATGTGTGGTAAGTACAGATTTTTTTTGCGATGATACCTACATACTCTTTACTGAGTCACAAAGCTTCTGAAACATAATTAATTTAAAGCCAACGTGATAATTCTTCATTTCTTAAAGTGAATATAGTCTATTCACATGATGGTTTTATTTATCTAATATTAACAATTCATTCGATAATTCAATGCTTTAACGCTAAAGGAAAACATAGTGAAGAAACCTGCACGCACATCTACGAAGAAATTCTTAGGTTGTGTAGTCCAACCTTAGTGGGGCAAAAAATGTGTAAGTTTCCTGTTAAGATATTACAGCAGGAAGACAGGAACTTAGCGGATGCATGCTGCTCGTTCCAGGTCAAAATAACCGATTATCAGACCTTAATTTATTATAATAATAAACCATAAAAATATTTTTTATTTATTTACAATTTTCTCGTGTGATGATTCTTAAGCGGTAGAGCAACACTCGTAAAGACGTAATACTTTGAACATTGTATGGTAGTTTGATATTAACGCTTGAATGGTCTTATATCGTGGGCTTAAGCTTTTATATAAAACATAATTACATCACATGAACGTCAATGTGCGTTATATGCAATACGAGATGTTCACTATATACAATCCACTTCCAAAATAGCCCACGTCATACCCAATTGATTCCCATCTCATTTAAATTTTAGCACTATCTGCCCTAAATACTTAATCAATGGTATTACCTAGAACCCTTCAATAGCATGTACTCAATAATATGGGATGAATTAGAAGCCATTATGATATGATATTAATACTGCGTTCCTAAGGGACCAGTTTCCAATTAACAGGTATTAGTCAAGTCTCAGACATGGGAATATCGACAGGGCGGGATCAAATGAAATTACGAGTTAGTTCGTGCTTACTTATCCTGCAAAATCCGAGATTATCTGTAGAACGGTACGGTGCCACCGATCGATCCCCACTTCCACGGGAACGTTTCTTTCAAGTTGAAACCGCAGTGTAATCCACTCGAAACTTGATGTAAACGAGATCGATGGCGGCGTACCCCGATCGTGTTATGTTGTTGATAGACGTTTCTTATTGCAAGACCCGAGACCCAAGAAACCTATAACGAACTGTATGTGCAATAAACCTATAAACTTTGTGTATACTTACTCACTGATATTATTTTTAGGCTATCAAAAATCCTTACTGTATCTCCAAAAAAAACGTTTTATTAATACACAAAATAATTCCTTAATTCCTTACAAATATCCATTATTACTATAAGATTATGACGCTGATGAGTTTGTTTGTTGGTTTGAACTGAAATTAGCTCTCAGGAACTACCTACTAATTAGTAGGTAGGTAGGTATTTGAATTCAAATTGAAAAATTTTTTTTGAGTTTGATAAACCATTTGGCGAGCAAGGCTTTAGGATAGGTATATAATATAAACAGTAGAACATGTGTAAAAAGCAGGGGAAAACGCGGACGAAGTCGCTGGCAAAGCTAGTTAAGTATAACTGTAAAAGTAACTGTGTGCTTCTCTTATGCACTTTTACGCAAAAACTTCTTTTGAATACAGTAGCGGTACCATGAGTTAGCTATCGAAAACTTACGTACGTTAAAACCTATGGAATTGTTTTTTTCATACTACTGATTTTAATTCTTAGGTTACGCTAGGGGCGCTGTACAAGTTTTTCATAGACGTATTTACATAGGCGATGTCGAGTCTGTCACTTTTAAACTCTTGATAGCGCTACAGTTTACATTAAATTCGGTGAACAAATAGGAGTACTAGTAGACTAAGAAAGGACATAGGGTATTTTTAACTGACTTTGCTAAAAAAGTTAGTTAAGTATATAAGTTGTATAAAACCCAAAAAAAAATCTCGTCTCTTTTTTTTGTCGTCTTTGTTGCCCTATATTTATTAATCGTCACTTCAGCAACAGTACGGTTACAAGTAGAATAGGATAGGTTTTATTAATAACCTAAAGGAGAACACCCGATTCCATACAAACTTGGGCCCAACGTTACAAAGCTGAAAGTTGGCCATCAGACAAAGCATATAAAAGGTTTCCATGAGACGAATTTTCATGTTGATCCGCAATGGCCAAATCACTAAAAATACTAAAATATAGTGAATATTTTTGAGGTTATCTGTTTTTCTATTATGAAAGAAAGCTTGTAGGGTGTTTCTTTTTTAAGTTTTGCATTACAGATTGTATACAAGCTATCCAACAGTACAGATAAAGTGGTAAAATGGTATCAAGACATAGGCTATATGTCATCTATATTGGTCAGGGAACCTTGCATGTGTCCGTGAAATATGATTTTGTGATTTGTTAAGTTGTTGGGTAATTCTGGATATTAATAACAGAATATTAACAACATATATTCCCAAGCGTCGTTGACGGCGCAATGCCCGGTCAACCCTGCGCCACAGTGCACCGCGCACACAAGCACACAGCACAAGCAAGCACGCTACATAGTAGGTAATGAGAATAAATCTATGGATATTGCAATCATTCGACTTATGAAGTCAAAGTCTTATATCTTAGACATTCTCCTGGGTGTCAGAATCCTCCTCATTTATCCTGGGTGGGATTCGAACCCATGACCCTTGGTTTAGAAGCCAGAATTCACTAGCAACTGCTCCATCGAGCCAGTCAACTATAAAACCAATTTATTAGATTTTTCAAAAGTGAATAATGAACTAGGTAACTCTAAATGCATATTTGCTTATGGCTGGACAGAGCAGTTCAGTAAGTATAAAAAAATAAATGTGACAAAAGCAGGTCATTACAAAATAATAATAATTATTTTATTCATCCTTATCATCATAATACATCTAAAAATCTTCTTCTCATCTCATCTTCTTCTTCTGAGAACACAGGGCTGACCCTGTATCACCCATTGTTGGGTATATCATGTGCTTTCCATTTGACCCGGTCTTTTGCTGCTCGCATCCAAGTCTTGCCCAATATTTTTGTGATATCGTCGGCCCAGCGCATAGGTGGTTTCCCAAAGTTTCTCCGTCCGAGTCTAGGTCTCCATTCGGCAATTCTGCGTGCCTATCTGCCATCCTCTCTTTTGCACATATGTCCGGCCCATCTCCACTTCAACTTCGTCACAATCGATGGAATGTCCGTGACTCCGGTACGTCTCCGAATAATAGTATTTCGGATACGATCTAAATAAATATGATAAATAATAAAACATTTTAATTATTAATCGACATCAATCAAATCGATCAATGTCATAAGTAGATTCTGTTTACTATACTCTATGGATAGATTTCTGTATCACGTTTGCGAAGATAGCTACGTTATTAATAAATAATATAAATGCACGCTTGCAACACCAGTAACATAAGAAAATAAACAAAATCTGCTTTTTTCCCTGTTGGCCATTGCTGTTTTGGCTAAGATTTCTATAAGTTAACTTACAAAAATAGACCGATTTTTTGATATATAATTTAATCCTGTAACGTTGGGCCCAAAATGGTGGTTCTCCTTTATTCAGGAACATCTCTCTTTCTATACACCGTGAAAGGAGAACCACCATTTTGGGCCCAACGTTACAGGATTAAATTATATATCAAAAAATCGGTCTATTTTTGTAAGTTAACTTATAGAAATCTTAGCCAAAACAGCAATGGCCAACAGGGAAAAAAGCACATTTTTTTTATTTTCCTTATGTTACTGGTTTTGTAAACGTTCATTTATATTATTTATTAATAACGTAGCTATCTTCGCAAACGTGATACAGAAATCTATCCATAGAGTATAGTAAACAGAATCTACTTATGACATTGATCGATTTGATTGATGTCGATTAATAATTAAAATGTTTTATTATTTATCATATTTATTTAGATCGTATCCGAAATACTATCATTCGGAGACGTACCGGAGTCACGGACATTACATCGATTGTGACGAAGTTGAAGTGGAGACGGGCCGGACATATGTGCAAAAGAGAGGATGGCAGATAGGCACGCAGAATTGCCGAATGGAGACCTAGACTCGGATGGAGAAACGTTGGGAAACCACCTATGCGCTGGGCCGACGATATTACAAAACTATTGGGCAAGACTTGGATGCGAGCAGCAAAAGACCGGGTCAAATGGAAAGCACATGAAGAGGCCTATACCCAACAATGGGTGATACAGGGCTGAAGAAGAAGAAGATGAGATGAGAAGAAGATTTTTAGATGTATTATGATGATAAGGATAAATAAAATAATTTATTATTATTTTGTAATGACCTGCTTTTGTTACATTTATTTTTTTATACTGAACTGCTCTGTCCAGCCATAAGCAAATATGCATTTAGAGTTACCTAGTTCATTATTCACTTTAATGAAATATCTAATAAATTGGTTTTATAGTTGACTGGCTCGATGGAGCAGTTGCTAGTGAATTCTGGCTTCTAAACCAAGGGTCATGGGTTCGAATCCCACCCAGGATAAATGAGGAGGAGACTGACACCCAGGAGAATGTCTAAGATATAAGACTTTGACTTCATAAGTCGAATGATTGCAATATCCATAGATTTATTCTCATTACCTACTATGTAGCGTGCTTGCGTGTGTGCGCGGTGCAGTGGGGCGCAGGGTTGACCGGGCATTGCGCCGTCAACGACGCTTGGGAATATATATGTTGTTAATATTCTGTTATTAATATTCAGAATTACCCAACAACTTAACAAATCCCAAAATCATATTTCACGGACACATGCAAGGTTCCCTGACCAATATAGATGACATATAGCCTATGTATTGATACCATTTTACCACTTTATCTGTACTGTTGGATAGCTTGTATACAATCTGTAATGCAAAACTTAAAAAAGAAACACCCTACAAGCTTTCTTTCATAATAGAAAAACAGATAACCTCAAAAATATTCACTGTATTTTAGTATTTTTAGTGATTTGGCCATTGCGGATCAACATGAAAATTCGTCTCATGGAAACCTTTTATATGCTTTGTCTGATGGCCAACTTTCAGCTTTGTAACGTTGGGCCCAAGTTTGTATGGAATCGGGTGTTCTCCTTTAGTGGTTGTTTTCCCGCAGTAAAATGATTCTCTCTTAGTAGTACAAAAGATGTGTGCAGTTCTTTTTTGGTAAAACCAATAAATGGCGGTTCTACGAAAGTTTCAATCGTAACTCGAAAACCCGTACGAACCGCTTTATGACTTAGGGTGTAGATCTTCTTTAGCTTTAAACATCAATTTCATGCGGCAAGCAGTACCTAAATACGTGACATCTTCAAAAACAACGATAGCTTCTCTCGTTTTCGAGTTGGAAAATTACTATTCTGAAAAATCCAAAAAAATAATTTTTTTTTCGAGGAATAATTTGCATGATTCGATAGTATTACTAAAGGCAAGTCGTTCTGCCACGGGAAAACAACCACTAAAATTTCACGGTGTATATTTTCAGATGCTTACTTTAGTTTTGAAAAAAAAAGGTATTTCAAGTAAATTCATTCATCACTATCCCAACGTCCGGAAGATGGCGTTGTTGTGTCGCCTCAGAATTCACGTTGAGCTGTTGTTCCCACGCCGGATACCTTTGTGGTCATGTCGGATTATCGCCTCACAGAGTATGCACCTGTGTTTGTGTTTAGATAATTCTCATTGAGATTTCAGCTTGCCGGAAATTTTAAAAAATCTTAACGGTTTATTACAAACCTTTCCTGACGCAACACGGTATTAGATAAAAGTTTAAGAAAAGCCAAAAACATAAAACGGCTTTGTAGGTACAATCAACAAAAAGCTCATATATTCCGCAAGTATTTGGAGCGCCTTCGCAACGACAAGCGCATAATGCAGTTAAATGTAATAAACTACCGTCACTGAAAAGGCAATTAAATATTAGACAGTTGAACAAACATAAACTCACGCCTTTTTCCCAGAGGGTTAGGCAGAGATCACTTCCTGCCATGTGCTACGGTCCTGGCACACCACTTTCGCTTCATCCACATTCATCTACCTCTTCATGCTTGTCGATTACGGGTACCTCTGCATGCTTTTGATTTGACCTCTCTTTAAGATTTGACCTATTTGGTCATGAACGGTCTTACTTGGTCTTCCCCTGTCGACATCTCCAATTATACCCACATTATTAGACAGTTGAAGCGACACATAAATTCACAATTTGCATGGGACTTTTAAAGTTTGTATCGTTAACCGGCCAATCCTACTGGCAGAGAAATTCTGGGATTGTGTGAAGTCGACCAACCAGCACTTGATCAGCGTGGTTGACTACGGCCTGATGATAAGCTAATGATGGACCGGCATATCAGCGCTCAAATATTTAATCATCACTTCAATATTCGGTGGTGTGGCTCACACTTGCTTCTAACACAACAACGAGCAAAGAGTCGAAACACAAAAAAGTAACAAAACTTTAAGAAGGTTGCTACTTTGTGGGCGTACCAATCCATCAACGAAGCCAAACCGCGGCCCACGGGACTCTATATTGATGATTTAATTAAAGACTCGCCCCCAAACTTGTATATTGGGGCGCTAGGCTCCTCTCGTAAGGGAATGTTGTCCGTTACACAGGAATTTGTAATTAAGAAACAACGTCTTGGAACAAAATCTGTTTACGAAGTAAGCTCAAGTATTTTATCTTCCTCCGCGGTTCGGATACAACCACGCGAGTGGGAAACACGAATAGTTAGAGTTGTTTGTTTGTTGTTTACTTCGATTTTGTAATCAAAGGTGGACATTGGCTATGTGATGAAAATTGTGTTTTATAATATTTTATTGCTAAATATAAAATTAGTATTAATCCCAATGTGTAGTGTCCGTATGTATATAATAGATATACAAATTATATTTGGCCAAAATTTAAAACATGCGTGAGGGAGTGAATGTTACAACTCCTTATTTTGTATGCCCTAAACTCGTCATCAGCCCATATACGTCCCCTTTGCTGGAGTACGGGCCTACCCTAAACTAGGGCGATAAGGACTTGTTCAACTGAGCTGGCTAAGTGCGGGTTGGTTGACTTGACTACATAGCCTAATTTCTTCGGAGGTGTGCAGGTTTACTTAAGATATTTTCCTTCACCACTAAAGCGTCGAGTAATTGTATATACATATGAATTTCAAATTTTAAAAAAACACAGTGGTAGGTACGTGGCGGGGTTTAAACTAGCGACCTCTCGCATGAGAAGCAACGGTAATATAATAATAATAATAAATTCTTTATTTCAATTTGGTTACATTAACAATAACAGTGGCTGATACCTCCTTTTAAGCATATAATTGCCTGTGTCAGGAGGCACCGCTCTTCTATATATATTGCAAGATAACATAAGAGAAACAGATATGAACATTACATTTTATAAAAGTTGAAATTGAACATTAGAAATACAAAATTAATGTTATGACAGCGCATTTGAAAGTGACAGCTAGTGCATGTGGTGTGTATATTTGTGTGCGCGCGTGTGTATGTGTGTGCGCGCGTGTGTATGTGTGTGCGCGCGTGTGTATGTGTGTGTGTGTGTGTGTGTGTGTGTGTGTGTGTTTGTGTGTATGTGTGTGTGTTTGAAAGTATGCATTGTGTAAATAAATTAAGATATGTAATGTTTCAAGTATTCTCTCAGTCTCATCATAATTTTTAAGCTGAACGACCTTAACCACTTGGCCATTTACGCTTTTTTATGCCCTAAAATAAGTATGTTAAATTATCAGAAACAAATAAATGAAATGTTTCTTAAAATCGATCACTGTGACATACAATAGAGCGAATACAATTTTTTTGACAAAAATTATATGCGAGTCTTTTAATGAACTCTCAGCAACTGTAATGTTGGAGATCAAGCAGTAATTCTTGTCATTGAAAATTTCGAACATAGGGTTACAACTACCATTATTTTTTGATGCGAAACTACCATTCTTTTTTTCCTTTTTTCACGAAAACAATAGTCCAAATAAATTATTAATTAAACCTCGTAAAATGGTACTTAGTTAGCAGAAGTATCCAATAACAAAACATTAATTCTAACAATGAAACTCCAGAATTTCACGAGCTGAGTGAATCGGATCCGTCTAATCAATACTTACGTCAAAGAAATATTGAATTTCCTCTTACCGGTGGAAAAGGTAAGGAGCGCCAAATTAGCCCGAGCACAAAGTTCCTTATTCAGCCAGACTTGGATTTTAAAGACCAGCTCTCTAGTAAATTGATCTTATCGGGGTTACTCGATGTTCATAGTTAGTGGTCGGTAGTTCGTTGTGAAATTTGCTGGCACCGCCTAACTTGGCCGGTCAACTAATTTACCGTCCAACCAATCTTTACCTTACCTAATACTTACTGTATGTATAGATAGACGTCTTAGTGCAAACTTGGCCCGGTGAAACATTCAACGTTGTACACTTTAGACTTCACAACTGGACGAAGTAACTGGTGGCTATTTAACAAGATTTTTTGTGCAAACTGCAGTTTCTAATTAGAAGCCAAGAACGGTGGCGTGGTTCATTTTCAATTTTCTTTTGTTAAATATTTTATCGTTCAACAGGTAACCTTTTGATAATATAGAGGTGCTAATGTATTTTAAATTTAAAACATTCTAAACTCGAACATACTTTAAGAAATGCATGCCAGATTCTACAATCTACTCATAGAATCTGGCATGCATTTATAGTACAGGATCCGTGGTGTATTTTTTCACTTGATTACTATCAAGCTAATTTTCCGTGAGTAGCTTCATTTTGATAAGACGCCCAAAAAATTCCTGTGCGAAAATTTTTGATTGTGGTAGCTAACAGAGGTATCAATGATTAAATATTTAGGACCGTAGGACCGGGACAAAGTACCACGGAATTTGTAGGACAATATGACCGTTACATTATATAAATATTAACTAAGTAAAATAATAAAATCAGCTGGTTAGTAATCATTTTTGGTGATCTCCTCCCCCTCCAACTTGTATCGATAACGAGATCACCAAAAATGATTACTAACCAGCTGATTTTTATTATTTTACTTAGTTAATATTTATATAATGTAACGGTCATATTGTCCTACAAATTCCGTGGTACTTTGTCCCGGTCCTACGGTCCTAAATATTTAATCATTGATACCTCTGTTAGCTACCACAATCAAAAATTTTCGCACAGGAATTTTTTGGGCGTCTTATCAAAATGAAGCTACTCACGGAAAATTAGCTTGATAGTAATCAAGTGAAAAATACACCACGGATCCTGTACTATTACAGTTCACACGTAGTGATTGTCAGATTTGTGTATTCCACAATTTTTTCTTATATCCGTATGTCTGTAATACAAATGCATCAATTTAGTTAATATTTGTATTAGCTCACATGCATGTGAGCTAATACAAATAAATATCACACACACATTACATAAATTCCATTCACAAATGAATGCAGTATCGAACTACCGCATTAACGGGAAATAATTACATCAACAACCATATCTGCATCGGACATTTCTAGTCATAACCATCCGCAGTCAATCATTTCAAAATATTCGATCCTACAATCTAGCTATCTCATTAAGAAAGAAAGAAAAAAAAAATTATTCAGTTAGCAAGGAAATTGCATGGACACACATAAATTAAAAAAAAAAAAACAAGAAACTCAATGTGAAATCTCAGCTCAGATATGTCGCGGAGTCGGGGAGACATCGCGACGCTGGTCTTCCGCAGATGCTTTACAACAATTACACCTGCACCGATATCTCCATCAGAAATTGCTAGGCACAATCATGCAATTCAAGTTATCGATTCAAAATATTCGAATCGCAGAATCGAGCTATCTCAGCAACATCTCGGTTCGTACGTGACTTTAGCCGCGAATGCCCGAGTCGGCTGCGGTCTGCCCCGTCTTTTGCGGATGAAGTGAATTTAGCGACTCGACGTTTGCTTCAAGATATTCGCGAAGATTGTTACATGTGAACTTGGTCTCAATAATGTTTTATCGTTGTTTCGAAGTTTGAAAGAGTACCGAGCTGTGCGTAGATCCGGGATCGTGCGGGCATATTATTAAAAAAAATAATGAAGTTCGGGTAGCTTCCTAACTGACATACGATGTTGGCTTGGAGTAGTCTCGTCATCACTTGCGGGGGAGCGGATGGCTCTCACCCCTAAGTTCAGGTAGCATTTGCCAATGTGCTTCAAGAGGTCTTTAAGATTAAATAAATTATTTAAAAATGTCCGGTAAAAGTTGGAAAATTTGCAAAAAAGTCGCCGCCGTAGTTTAATTGCTTTTTTCCTAGCACCATCACCCACCACAAAAAAAATACCAAGAATATGGGAGCGTGCACGACGGTGCTGCCCTCATTTTGGTAGCGTTTCTTTCGTTAAATCTTCTGGAGTAAAATTAGTACCAACGGCCGCCGCTAGCAATAACAACGGACATCTCATAAGATTACATGCGTTTTTGACAATCAGCGTTATTTCTCCCTCCACCACTTCACACGGTCCCAATATGTATAATAAAATTACTGATTAAATTACCTTACATCATTGGGAAATACAGATTCTTTCCTATCTAGACAGAAAACGAAAAAGCTATAATTTTTACTCAAAACTTAAACAAATCTAACATCAAACAAAAATGCACACAGACCCTTTTCATTTTAAAAATTGAGCTCTTGTCAGTCGGGAAGAATGTGTGTTATCTTGCATCCTGAAATATGCAGTCCCAATTTGAGCTGCCGAAAACTGCCATTCACGGCACTTGCTTTGAGGAACTCTCTTGAAGTCTCTGGGGTATGAGGAAAGCGCACAGATGTTGACTCGGCGCTTAATAGAGCATAAAATGATATAAGAGCTGCTAGTCCTTGCATTTTTCTGGATAGCATACGTGGATTGCTTCAATGGAAAGTGTAATGCATAGTTACTGTATTTTATTCTGGAATATAATAATAAAGTAACTGGAAAGACTAATCGTATAGTTGGTATAAATTATAAAAAATGGTAAAATGTAATTAGCTGCATTAAAGTTATTGTAACTTACAAAACAAGCCAAATCAAGATCGAATAATAACCTGTTGAAAGCTATAAAATAAGAGTTTTTTTGTAACAAATAATTTATTGATTAAGAGTTGTGGTTTTGTAAAAAATAATAATGAATCAATATAGTATTTAAATTCCATAAACTGTGATTTGCCGTTGAGTAACAAAACGGCAGATTTGATACTACGTTTAACATTTGTCGTATCCAATATGAGAAAGATGAATTACCGATAAAATTCCAAAAGGTCCGAACAAAACGTGAACTAATAGTATATTTTCGTGTAAACAATCTAATCCGCAGATGTGCTGAAACCGACATACGATTAAGCCATACTTTCGGGTGTGCTCCAAAAGTTAAATTAATAACTCGTATCCGCGGTTTCGGAGCCACCGATATCGATAGTTCCCACGCAAATAGTTCGGCGAAGTTATTAAATCGCCCTCCCGAATGCAAGGGAAAAAATACAGTAACGCAGTTCTATGGAGAATGTATTGGAATGGTTACGTCTCGTACTGATGCTTGGTAAGGCTATGAATATTTAAAAAAGTGGTACCTTATTATTATTAAATTAAAAACGTACATTATTTTTTTCTGCTGTTCTATCCGGTAGATCTGAACAGTAGTCAGTTGTCGAGACAACTACCAAACTCTGCTCTTTCTAAACCCGACAAAGAAACAAGAAAATTATAAATGGATAAGAGCCATCCGTTCCCCCGCAAGTCCGAGGATGACAAGGCTACTCCAAACCATCGTATGTCAATTACGAAAAAAAGACAATTATATTGATATACGTATAGTTCAGATACAATACATTCCAATCCATCAAAATCGATTATAAGTAAAACCAAAGAATTAATGGAATAAAAAAGAAAAAATAGGTATCAAATATCAAATATTTTATTGTAAATATTAGTCGCGGTGTCTTATAATTATATAAGTACTTCACTGGTGATTCTTTTTGCTGTGATGTAAGTCGATATACATGGTTTAGTGCACCTAGGTTCATCGATTTTACGTAATGAAATTCATTTTTTAAACGGTAAAACCGTTTAGCTTGCCCTGTTTGATTTTTTTTATAATAATCCGATCCTTATGACATTATCAAGTAACTAAATCAACAAGTCACACAACAAGTCACATTTGGGTTTTAAGTAATGTAATTTTGGTGGTCATTATGACCAAGCAAAAATGTATTGTTTAAAAAAAAAAACAAAAATATATTCTTACAGTAAAAAAAAGTTTAATGTATTATCTGTCAGTTCCAGTGCCACATTGACTGGACTTTAAAAAATGCTCTTATTTCTTTTATTGCCTCCATATGCCGCTCTCAAACTTGCATTCAAAATCTGATCTTCCAGCTTTTCACTGTTGATTTATCCAAGATACCCATTATTCCTGGTCACCATTCAGGGTTTATCCCGGATTGTTCCGTATAGCACTTCCATGGTGGGTTACCCTGGGCTAGGCATTCTGAGACGCCTTTCTGGCCATTGGTCGTTGTTGCACCAAAATTGGTGGAGCCGATAACTGGAAAAGATACAAAATATTACTAATACTTATAAATGCGAGAGTATTCTGTCTGTCTAACTATGCTTTAGCAATTTTTAAATAAAATTTGTTACACCGATTGGGAAAGAACATAGACTACTTAATAACCGAGTTCACAAAAAGTGAGTAGTGTTTTATGCGACAAACATCTTCACGCGGACTGAGTCGCGGGAGATAAGGTTGTATTATCTAAACTTGAAGGCTACGGTGCCTCATAACAAGCTAGACCACCCCGGATAGCAAAGGACGCTTCCCATCAAAGATATCGTGCTATTTAAAATTTGAAAAATATCACATTCATGACCTCGACGGGGACTTGAACCTCCGGTCTTTAGATATCGAGTCTACTGCTTTTACCAACACCTTTTCTGTAAATACACAATACAATACTGTAATCTGTTTGAACACTACCGGTGTGGGCATCGTGGCTTACGGGTAAAAGTGATAGACAGATTCGCATTGATGACGTAACACTTGGGTAGCTTAGTTGGTTGATTGGCAAGTCCTCGTCCAGGCAAGGTCATGAATGTGGTTTTTTTCGAATTACAAATTTCATTCGATCTTTAAGTAGCACTAAAACAAAAAATAAAAGGTTCGTGGTATTATTTTTATAGAAACCCATGTAAGTGCGTTCGCTCATAGGCATCCCAAGAGTGGATGTTTGTTTAAACTCCGAAGCGTACGGTGAGCCCAAACCAGACAGGTGGAAAGCTATGCTTAAGTGTAAACATTCAGTTAAAGGGCGGAATTTCCCAGGTTCGATACCCGATGAGTCAATTTTGCAATGTCTCTAAAATTGTCCTGGCCGGATAGAATATCCGGGTAGCTTTAACTTCAATTTAATTCACTATCCCCTGAGCAAAGTTTTGCTTTGAGACTGAGATTTTCGTGGTGGCTTATAGCTTCAACATTTACTAATCTGGACAGTTCGTAATAGAGCCAGAATTAAAATAATAATTTCATCAAACTAATAATAAAACGAGAAGTAAAATCGTTCAAATTTATGTCGGATTAGATTAGCAAACTTGTCAAGGACCTCTCTTAATTATAAATGTGATATTTACGAAATGTCACTTGCTTGTTTGATATAATGTGCAACTATTTTAATTTTTCGCCACTAAAACTGCCTTATTTTATGAACTTGTTAACCTATGGGATTTGCAGAGGTAATTTGAGAATACCTCGGAATTCGAAAATGTAAAGTAAATTATTTTTTTATTGTAATGTCAATGCCATGAGGTACTTACGGTGATCCACACTGCGCCCCTTTCGTAAGACCTGAAACAAACCAAGAATTGATTATTGGCTCATTTAATCATTTGATATCTTATGAGGATATTTCCTGAAAATAAAATTTTAAATTATATTATAACTAGAAAATAATATTCCCTAACATTTAAAAAGCATAGCAAAGCCATAATATCCGTGACGCTTGTTGACAGAAAGAGGCTTACAAAACATTTTGTCTGTGTCATTTAAAGCTATGCTTAAAGTAACTTACTAGTTTATACCTAGTTAGCACCCTGACTGTCGGGTCCAAAAGTCGTGGGTCGATTCCCACTCGTGACAAATGTTTATGTGTTGTGTTTGTTCAGTGTCTGGGTGTGATTAAGTATTTAAGTATGTATTTATGAATCTAATCTAACTAAGCTTTGCTTATTTTGGGGTCAGGTGACCGTGTGTGGAAATGTCTCGAAATATTTATTTATTATTCTAGGCCATTTCTTTTTTTGTTTCCGTCTTCGCTAAAACTGCACTCCAATCAATCGTGTCTTATAAACGTTCAGTAATAGTTTATTTAAGACCATCACTTCAATTAAAATTGAGTTGTAAGATTTCACCCGAACAAACATACATTGCAAGTAAAAAAAGCTTGAAAAATCAAATCAGTAAATCCGCGTAATCACATAAACATTGCACTATTTCACACATCACATAATCAAGCGAAATGTTCATGAATAACGTACGAGTGCGCACCGCGCTTCCCGTCACAAATTGTGATTAATTCGTTAGAAGGCTAAACCAAATAACCACACTTACCGCACCGCTCCCTAATTCGCTCATTATTGCTAGAATTAACAAAACTAACGCCGGTAATTTCATCTTTTGTAAAATAAAAGGTAAATACCGAATTAACTTCACTTATTTTAACTACCAAAACAATGGAGGAGTAGAAATACTACTAAGAAAGCGATTATACTGTCTAATGTTGTCCTATCGACTCGCAAATCACATATGGACTCGTATAGTATCGACGCTATATATTTATCTTGCTAACACGGTTTTACCACCACGATTACTTGTATTTTGGAATTCTTGCAGGAAGGTAACAAAGATAAACTCTCGTGTCGGTAATTCCTTTATTTGATGGACACGTGCCAAACTGTTTCGAAATAAGGATAATACTTAAGTAATATACGTCAGCATAATAAAGTATCTTGAAGAAAATATAATAACTGTTACTCGTATATATATTATGAATGCAATTCGTTCACAATAAGCAAGCAAACAGGTAATTTGAATTACGAGGTCAAATTGTAATATAACTTAATTTATAATCAATTCTTGTTATACTTACATTTATGTACTATAAATACAGCCCTGACTTAGATACTTATCAATAAGGAAGTAAGTAGATAGACATAACATTGTATTCTAATAATATGTAAAGGCTAGTTAACATAACATCAACCAACATATTACGTATCGTATAAAAATAAATAATAAATAATTTTTATAATTTTGAATGACTGTCATTTATACTTTACTAGAGGACGCCCGCGACTTCGTCTGCGTAAAATCTGATGTTAGATGTATTTTGATTGTAGAACCTGACCGTGTATTCCCGCTGTCCCCGCAAGCCTAATCCCCCCTCTATACCAAGTTTTATAAAAATCTATAATCACGTAAAAGTACTGCTAATTTTCACCATGGGGGTTGAATTTTGAAAAAGGTAGCTTATATGTTATTCCAGAGTGCCAGCTACCATCATATCAAATTTCATGAAAATCGGTTCCGGCGTTTGAGCGTGAAAGAGTAACAAACATCCATCCATTCATACTCACAAACTTTCACGTTTATAATATTAGTAAGGATTATTATTCAAGTATTTTCTGGTCAAGTAATTTTGATAAGAGACTATTTGTATGCTAAGTTTTGTAAATTAATAGTCTATCTTGACGTGCGTACATGAATTAATCAACATAGGTATGCAGAACTAAGTTATTCATCCAAAAATATTTCAGTGTAGAGTAAATAAAAGTACCTATATAGGAACATTATTTCTATAGTAAGAGAACTCTTACACACTCACTAGAACAAAAAACAGTGACCATCCGTTTGTACACGTAAGGATTTGACAAAAAATAACAACCGGAAGTTTACCGCACACATGTGAAACTGGGACAGTCCTAACATATCCGATCGTGTGGACACCCTACATGGTCCATTCATCAGGCAAACACAGGAACACAGCTGCATACGTCAATTTAATTTTCCGATTGAACCGAACACCTGATACAAATTTTTGGCACGTGTTTTATCCCATTGTTAGAATTCGACATGGATTTTTATTCTTGTGCAAATCAACTAGTGGCGTGTATTACGAAATTATTTCCCTTCAATGATATTTACCTTTATCATTGTACCAGACAATTATGTCTATGTTACCATTCTTTAAGATAATGTTATAATTATTCGCATACCGCACGCCGATAATCCGAATAAATTAGGTCCGGGTCGATTCGATTCAGCTTAAAATTGGACGTGTTTGCATATAGATCAATCAACTATGTAGCTATTCTGCTGACAAAAATACGAATTACTAACCCGTTAAATTACACTATATTAAAATGAAGATACTAGACTCAATCAGGGCTGCCACGCATACAACGATGTAAACAATGACCTATCGATTTATGTTCATCCATTACCTATGTACGTATATAATGCTAATTAATTGGTCTATAAACTTTGCGGTAAAACTTTTTACTGTAATTATCATGTGGGTGGGTATTTTATCTTTTAGGCTTGAAGTATCGCATTTTGAATGTATAAATTATCTTAATGCACTTTTGTATTAATAGTCATTAACAGTATTCATTATGGTTTTAATGGGTGGGCACGGGAACATAAAGATATCAAGTGGTGTTAATTAAACTAAATTATTATTGTAATAAAGTAGAATTAAACTATAATGCGAATTGAAAAATACTATTTTTCTTTCATATTATATTATGTTTGAATTAATAGTCGACACGTGCCGGACAGCGCTGCCATCCACATACAATGCAGACGCTGGTGGCTCGGACTAAGAGGTTTAGCTCCTCATTTATGCCACGTGCCATTAAGGCATGGAATGCTCTTATAGCTCATGTTTTCCCTCCCTCCTATGATCCCGGGCTCTTCAGACGGGGCGTTAACGGCATTTAAGCAGGCCTTCAGGGTGAGTGCGACAGGCTCAATACGATCTAATATTTGGATCTCACTACCGCTTACCATCAGGTGGAGTGAGGTCATCTTGTTAGCCTTTTATAAAAAAAATAGTATGTATTGCGACCTCATATCACGGTAAGTGGACATGTTTGGTCCAGTTGTGTTCTTGACAAAATATGTGTATGTGTATACCTTAGAAAAGTCTCGGTTATGCTAGTCTAATAGGGTATTTGACTATTTTTTATTTTGATATAGTTGGATGGACCACTCTAACACAAAGACACTGTTGAAAGTATCACTTTGATATCTCGATAGCGCGACGAGATATTACAATTCTAATTGCACCTTATTTGGGCGAGCTCAAAACCGCTCCAGACAAATCGCCCCTGGCGTGTGACGTCACTACGCTAGTTTTTTGTATGCAGCGCCTAGGAAGTTTGTTCGGTAGGTTCATCAAAAGTTGCGTATATGGATATGTTTTCACGGTGAAAGATGTTACTGAATCTGTTATTTATAGGGTGACAATGACATTTTAAATGATTTTCGCACTTTGGAAATGAACTTGCCCACCTAACTTTAAATGTTTTTTGCTGTCTCATTTCGCACAGTCAAGTTTCGATTTCATTAATAATATTGATTTGCTTAAATCTTACTGCTTATCATAAAAATGGCAAGTATAACAACCACAGTCAAATACCCTATTATAATTCAAGCTACACAAAGTGTAAAAATATACTCAAAATAAAATAACACAAGTCCAAAGGAAATAAACTTAATTAATACATCCTAAGCGCTCCCGTTTCACGTCTCGCGTGTTCAATTTAACATATTAATTAGGTGCCCACTTTAAAGCCGTCTTCATTTCCTTTTGTTCCCGCATCTTATCTATCTTTGTGGGTTCCGTGTAGAAACAAAATATTATAACGCTTGATAACAAGAGGAACGGTTCTAAATTACCTTACTGGGGTACTTGGTACCATGGGCGTATCGAGGGGGGCATCTCCCCCCCTAAACGATGTTGTCATCCCTACTAAGTATCTTATCTAGTATTTTTATCAATTAGAAAACTGTAACTGTCCGGGATATTTACCATGTTGTTTTGTTTTGATGAGCCCCCGATATTTCGGCACTGTTGCAAGCGCCATGATCGCGGGTGAACTGTAGGACTGCAAGTAACCATGACAGTTTAAAGTTTTTTTCAATTGTTACCTAGCTAAAAATCTAATTTATTTTTTTACCTGTAATGATTGTAATATGGGCAGTAGGTTATATAATCAATGTGTAAAGTAGTAAATACAAAGATCATTTTTTATCAGCTACTCGCATAAATCAAGATTTGATTATGTAATTTGAATCATTCGTTAATAATTATACAATGTAGCCTATCAGAATCTAGACTACTAAAAGATCAAATTTCATTTTAATTGGTTCAGTTTTTTTGTGTCATAGCGCGACAGAGTGACTTTCACATTTATAATTGGTACCATTAAGAAAGATATCATCATCAGCAGCCCATATACTTAACTAGGGCGACCAGGCTTAGTCAACCACCCTGGCCAAGTGCAGGTTGGACAACTACACGACCTTAGAATTTCTTCATAGGTGTGCAGGTTTCCTCACGATGTTTTCCTTCACCGATAAAGCGTCGAATAAACATACATATGAACACACTTAAAGGTTTCATTATTATCATAGTTATATAAGCGTATGTCCAAGTAAGAGCCTATAGACTTGTTTATAACACCGGCCACACTTACTCATTAATCACGTGGGAACCTTCGACGTTTTATACGTAAGAACTTGTCAAATAACAGAGTAAGTTGTAGGAGGCATAATTGAGATAATTTGTGAGGGCAGAGGATCCTCGTAAACGCTGAGGGCCGTCAAACAATCCACCCGCCCGTATAAACTTATCCAATCTCCGTGACCCACCTACGTACATAGTACTTCGAATTTATTGACTGCTAACTACTTGATAGGCCTAGTTTTCTAGACTGTTTGAGTGTTAACCTTTTTCGGGTCGCTTCGGGCTGGTGATCGGTATTTGAATATCGGTAGGTGCAAACGGTGAGCGAATAGATTATGGACTTGAATTTATTTAGATAAAATTTCATTTCAGATTATCCTTAACCGTACAAAGGTTATTTATTTAGATAAAATACATTTCTTTTTTTTGGTTAGGTCATGACTTTTTTTAACATTAGGTACACATCACTTACATTGACCTGATACCGTAGTAAGTAGCTTAAGCACTTGTGTTATGGATGTCAGAATCAATAGTTTATTACACCCCCAGACACGGAACAAACGCCGATATTCGTCACACAAATATTTGTCCCGATTGAGAATCGAATCCAGGACTCTTGGAACCGCAGGTAGTGAACCTGGGTCACTAACCACTATTCCACCGAGCCAGTCGAAATCGCGACTACAAACGACGCGACTGTCTACTTCATATAATTTGCAAAAAGAGAAAGAGAATTACTTAAAGGTAACTTTTTAAGTAAGATTATCCCAAATAATGAAGGCGCTTTAATGAAACCTAGTTAGGTTTGTACCTTACAGGAATTAGGTATAGGGAAATTCTGAAAATCAAGAGGTCACGCTGTCTAGAAACTTCTCACGGCCATCACTTCTTGAAGATCTAAGTATCTCTCATCTTCAAGGTACGAGGTTGTCTGTGTTTTAATCTTCATTTTCATCCGTTAATTTCAAAAACATTCAGTTCAGACTATGAATTCCTCTTCAAAAAAGCGATTTAAATAAATGTAACACAACATGACATCCATTGCTCCAATTGCGAAGTAAGTAGCTTAAAAAATTGTATTATAGATATCAGAAACAATAGTAGAAATCACAAATACATAATACATCCTTACTTCCTCACTAATATTATAAATGCGAAAGTAACTCTGTCTGTCTGTTACGCTTTCACGCATGGAGTACTGAACCGAATTAAATAATATAAAGGAGTTGACTATGTTTTAATAAATATTACACAACATCACATACATTGATCTGATCCCGCAGTAAGTAGCTTGAGCACTTGTGTTACAGATATCAGAAACAATAGTGGCTACACAAATACACTGAAATATATATATTAACTAACCCAGACACAAAACAAACATCAATGTCCGTGACACAAATATTTGCCCCGGGTGGGAATCAGCCCCACTACTCCTGGATGGAACCATACGTAGTGAGCCTGGGTCACTAACCACTGTTCCATCGAGCCAGTCAATCTCTGATTTATTCAATACTAGCGGCCGCCCGCGACTTGGTCCGCGTATTAATGAGTTTTAGTAGCAATGATGTATTAAAATAGCCTAGTGATAGCCCTAGTGAAAGTTCCGTCAACGTTCTCCCATACTAAGTTTCTCCAAATAACTCCCATGGGGGTCGAATTTCGAAAAAAAAGTAGCGTACCTCCATGCCAAGTTTTATTAAAATCTCCCATACTAATTTTCATCCCCCAATGACCGCCATGGGCGTTGAATTAAAAAAAAAGTAGCCTATATGACATTCCAGAGTGCAAGCTACTATCATACCAAATTTCATAAAAATCGGTTCAGAAGTTTGAGCGTGAATGAGTAACAAACATCCATACATCCATCCATACTCACAAACTTTCACGTTTATAATATTAGTATAGATAATTATTTCACCAGTCAACATTTCATTCAGTTCCACCATACTAAATCGAAGCCATTACTTCTTTTATTCCGTATTAAGAACCCAGGCGCTATACCTGTGTTTGTTTATAACGCCGGCATACGTGTTCAGAGTTTCATCAAACTTATGTCCCACAGCGGCGCGCTAATATATTTATGGGCAGGTAGCAACTTGTTGGGTAAAGAGCACTACAAAATTAACGGCGTCCTTTGCTTTAAGAGCTGCAAGTTTATACGAGGCAACTTGGTGAACTTATGATTAATGATATCGAGCAGTCCGCTCGGTGATAGCTGCGAACATTCGGGATTAATTGTTTGGGGATCGAGGTTCGGTAGAGCTGTAGATTCTGACTGGCCGTACCAGCACCAGGATAATTTATGACAAGGTGTTTAGGAATGCAACATTTTTTTTTCATAATAATTTATCATACATATTATTTAATGTTACATTTACGGTTCAAATATTACTATTATTTCGTTCTGCCACTTAATTTTCTTACTTATTGAAAATATTTTCTCACTTTTTGTTATAAAATGGGTTCATATGAGTAAACAGTCTCTTGACTAAATAAAAAAGCTATTAAAATTTTTGGAACACCCCGCTACAAATTACGGCGCAAAGAAGGGCCAATGATTACAGGCAAGTCAATGTTTATGTTTAATCAGTAATATTTTAAACTACATTTTGACCTATTATGCGGTGGCTTAATTGCCCCCAATGTTACGGAACTAAAAAAATAATATTTGTGTAAAACATGAAAGAGAACTAGCGTGCCGTTCGTCTATAAGAAATTGTAATTAATAACCACAACGCCAGTCGTTTATGGTAATATCGGCTATTTTTCTTTAGTCTAATGCGCGTCTTTGAGTTCAATGTGCTTGAAACCCCACTTTGCAATTTCAGTAGCCCTAAGATGTTATCTGTATCAATTATGGCCCATAAAACGTAATGACTTCATCGTAAATCTTCAGCTTACACGACACAATTTTACTTGGTGTTGAATAAATGAGGTCAAATTGCTTCGGGTATTAATGAGTGTTGTCCCAACGAAAATGTCGCTTGGCGCCCGAAAAATTGGCCAAATTAAGGTATTTCAAACAAAATATCCTTGGCGATTCTTTAGGTGGCCACTTAAATAAAACGAACACGACCAGGAACTTCCATGTTTTAGTTGCTAAATTACAGTGCGTAGCTATGATGGATGATGGACGATTTCGACTTACTTTTAATAACATGCTTTCTTGGCTTCATTAACTATTGTATAACTAGATCCGCTACTTTCGTGTCAAAAGCAAATAATACGAAAAGTTGCATCTGCTTTTTTCATGTATTATAATATTTTTTTTTTTTATTGATCCTGTTTGATGTCACACAACAAAAAAAAAATCAATGCAAAACAATCTACAATACATTAAATTAACACCTTTGCTCGACTCACAAAACTTAATACTTACTCCAAAGCAGCAGACAAAACTACCTTGTGAAAACACAACTAAAATACGTTTACCCACTTTAGAACAATAAATTTATTGAATAAGTTACTCAAACAAAGGCGATAGCGAAATTCTGTTTCCAGCGTCAGGGAAAATTAAACACGATTTCACCATCTACCAAGACCACTTAAGCACTTAAAATGTCGCTAAGATGAATAGCGTAACTTTTGACACCGAGAAAACTTGGATTTTTGTGTAGAGCCCAATACAATGGCACAGAAGACCCCAAAACAATGTACAATTTTATTTGGGTTCTAAATTTTAATGGTAGATTAGACCCGCTTCCTGGATAACGGGGTTTGTTGGCATATTTTATTAGCAATGTTCTTTTTAATGGTCCG
Source organism: Maruca vitrata (assembly GCA_039566165.1). NCBI lineage: Eukaryota > Metazoa > Arthropoda > Insecta > Lepidoptera > Crambidae > Maruca > Maruca vitrata. Next base: position 10,672,127 of record CM076917.1, on the reverse strand, counting down.
TTGAAGATTGTTAATAGTAAGGCAAGGTTGACAAATTGATAGAAATAAATATATAAATATTACACAACATCACATACATTCATTTGATCCCGTGGTAAGTAGCGTAAGCACTTGTGTTACAGATATCAGAATCAACAGTGGATAACACCACATCACTGGTTTTGTACCTTATATGAGGTCAAAGCTTGGCTACCTTTAAGAAGTAATAAAATAATTGTGATTGTTTATTTTACTCGACTAATCTATGGTACTTATCAGCATTCTATTTCACATTTAATGCACATATTAATCAAATGTGAAATTAAATGCTGATTGCTGATGAACGGATATCAACGTATGAATTAAATACAAAGCCAATTTTTAAAAACAAAAGTAAACTAGAGTAGACTGGCCCTTTGCTGGAATTATGAAATAAAATGTTTCAACCAATTTGAGCAAATAACTTATTATTAACTTGAATGTCCCCTAGTTATGCACACAAATCCGCGTAATATGTTTTAACATGTTCAGAAAGTGCTCAGGGACCAGTTAACCCGTTACGAGATCAAACTTTGTTGATCTGTTTGCATTAATACCAACAATTAAGTGGTTTTGAACTGTCATCGTTGAAAACAACGTGGCGTTAACGCTCTCGTTTATTAATTTACTTCACGATTATGTCGTCGCGAATCATAAACCGTTGTTCACAATTGAATGTCCCTGGAATAATATTTGGACCTTTATGTGTTTAGAATTTCAGACTGCGAGCAGTTCTAAATATTATTTAGTCTGAAAGTACCTTTGTATGTCGCACATAGGAAAGTTGCATTGCACATCATATTTTGTTGATTTCTAAAGTCTCATCTTGTTATGTTATTGTCTTTGTGTGATATTTCTTTGTTTGAGTTGAGTTTTTGTGTCTTGTCTATTTTGTATCATTGTATCTTTTCGTGTCTATGTCGTGGTCAATAAAAAAATGTCTTTCTTTCCCTTTCGCCTTATTATAATGCCTGGTCTTAGAAGTCTAAACATCAGTAAGTAGACGTTTGCTTTTATCAGGTAGGTCAAGAGTTTCTGATCTGCATTCCCGGTAAAACTGAAAATGCTTTTGTAAGATAAAGCATCCCATTTCTGGAAAGTTTACTTTAATAAATATAAGACGTTTATAAGGAATTGATCAATTAAAAGATTGCGTTGCTCTGTAAAGAAAGATTTATTTGTTTTAATATTTAATACTAGTATACAATGTAATTATAACTTAAACTATTAACCTCACCTGTAAAGAAAGAAACGACATTAAAAGTTTATTCTTTAAATTGTCAATTCCTTGTCCTAATTAAAATATTATTTGCATTTTGCATTTATATTGCTTTTATAATTTTCTCCATTTGACAGCCCTCATGTCACAACAATCACATTTTTAAAGAACTTCATCGTAAAACTAAAGAGGTTATATTCGCTATTAAAACTCATCGTATTTACAAAGGTAGGGAGCAATTAAGAAAGTTCCTTACATCTCCCTCCCACGAAAAGAAAATTTTCCTAAAATTTTATTTACAATTAAGAAAAATAAATCTATATATTTTAAAAATGTATACACATATATATTTATTTTATACCTATCTCTTTACTAAGTATTTGTTGGTATTGGTATAATTTTTGAAATGTGAAAGAGATTTGATTCTGTCTTTTTATGCCCTGTATCAATTTTGTACAAGGAATTTGATATTTTTTCGACTATTTTAAAGGGGCCAATTTTCAGTTCATCTAATTTTTTCCTATTAAGTTTATTTCCATTTTCAACATATACCATATCTCCTATGTGTAAGTCTATTTGTATTCTGTTTTTATCAAATATGTGTTTATTATATATATGTTTCTTTTTTTGAATTTTCTAATGCTATTTTCCTATCCCTGATCCATTCATCTTCAGATATATCTTTTTTAAGTTCTTTTGGCAGTAATGAAACATTTGTACCGTCTAAAATATATTTTGGTGCAAAACCTGTAACCGTATGTTCCGTGTTGTTATATTTTTCTATACAATTACGTGCAACAGTAGTCCAAGCTAATTTATTATTTCTTTCATTTATTTTACATCTTATCTTATTTACAAGCGTTTGATTAAGTCTTTCGTTTAAGCCATTAGAAAATGGACTATTTACTGCGGTGAAGATTATTTGTATTGATTTTTCATTTAAAAATGTTTTGAATTCCTTAGAATAGGGTAGTTTCCTATTTTTTAATTTTTACATAGATGGATGAACAACACAATTGCAAAGGTGTTGTTAAAAGAATGGTTTGATATTTGGAAAACTCCCGGAGATATTACAGTTTCAATAGCACATCATTTGGGCGAGCTCAAAACGCTTCATACAAATGTCGCACAGAGCTATGACGTCACCCCTCTGTATACGAGTATGAATATCGTAAGAGCCTTGTTCAGCAGCTATATCAAATGTTGCTTTTACGAATATGTTCTCATAGTGAAAGCTACTACTAATTTTGTAATTTATAAGATGGCATACTATTTTTATTGAATTTTCGCACTTTAAAAATGGACTTTCCCACCTAACTTCAAATGCCTATTATTGTCTCATTTCGTAAGAAATTTTAATTTCGATTTCACTTATGTTATTGATTTACCCATATGTAACTGTTAATTGTGAAATTTTATGTAAAATCAGACTTAGGAAACTAGCCTATTGATTCCCGGGTATTGGTCAGAGAGAAGAAACACAATTGAATCTGAATCTGGTAGACTATTAATTAATTTTATGAAATCATTAGCATTTTGAGTTTTAGACGTAACAATATAAGCAAATCTTGAAAAGTGGTCTACAAGAAGATGTAAATATTTTTTAGTTGATCGTGACCCTCCAAAACCTCCAATCGTGTCTATTGAGACTATTTCGAAAGGTTTTGTGGCTGGACCTAATTGTGACATTAGACCATATTTTGTTTGTCCTCTTGTTTTATTTTTTTTACATATATCACAAGTTTTACAACATTCTATTATATTTTTTGTTAAATTATTTGCTGTATATAACGTACTTATTTTGTTTTGCATTTGTTTTACACCTAAATGACACATATTTTCATGAACTTTTTTTATTAATACTTTGCTGTACTTTTCTGTTAAAATGATTTTTTCCTGTTTTTTCCCTTTTTTAAAATAGATATTATTTTTCGACATTAATTTTGTTTTATTATTTTGTATGTATTCATTATCTTCCTGATCTGTAATTATATCATTTAAATTTATCATATTTATAATTTTTAGTTGTTCATCTGTATCCTCATTAGCATTTATAACTGGGTTTCTGCTTAAGCAATCTGCTTCTATATTTTCTTTTCCTGGTGCATATATAATTTTAAAATCGTACTGTGATAAATAAAATGTTAAGTCTCCTAATTCCTCATCTGTCCTCGACTTTATATTCAAATTTTCCAATGGCTTATGGTCTGAATAGACAGTAAATGATTTACCTATTAGCCAATATTGCGAGTACCTAATAGCTTCTTTAATTGCTAAACATTCTAAATAAATTGCTTTTTTTTTCTTTTGTGTTTGATTTAGTTTTTTTTGAAAAATAAGCAACTGGTTTTTCTTTTTCCGTTAGGTTGTGTTTGTTTTAGCACTGCTCAATGCCATTTAAAGATGCGTCTGTATATATTTGAATTGGCAAATTTTGATCAAATATTTCTAATATAGGTTGTGAGCACAATAACTTTTTTACATTTTCAAATGATATTTGACAATCTGTAGACCAAATAAATTTTTGATTTTTCTAAGTAAGTTATGTAGAGGTTCTAAAAGTATAGCACTATTTGGAATATACTCGTGGTAGAAGTTAACTTTTCCTAAAAATTGTCTAATATTTTTTGTGATTTTGGTATTGGAAAATCTCTAATTGATACTAAATTATCTCTTATTGGCCGCACTGTATTGTTATGTATTATATGACCGAGATATTTTACTGAATTTGAAGCAAATGTACATTTTGTAAATTTAAGTCTAAAGCCCTCTATTTTTATAGCATCTAATAATTGTGTTATGTGATTAATATGTTCTGAGAATGTTTTTGAAAATACCAAAATGTCATCAATGTAATTAACTGTAAAATCTGTTAGTTTATATCTCCTTAATATGTTGCTAAGTATCCTTTGAAAAATTGCTGGGGACGTCTTCAAACCGAAAGGCAAACACGTCCATTGGAAGTGACCTTCTTGTGTTACAAATGCAGTTTTCTTCCTATCTTCAATTCTTAGCGGGATTGACCAAAATGCTGAGTTGATATCAAGTGTCGTAAAATATCTTGAGTTTCTTGTCTTAACTACTAGATCATCAATGATTGGAAATGGTTGTGCTTGTGGAACGACTATCTTATTCAGGTCTCTAAAGTCTATACATAACCTTGATTTTCTATTGTCTTCTTTTTTAAATGCTAAAGTTACTGGTGCTCCAAAAGGACTATATGATTCTTCTATTAGATTTTTGTCGAGAAGTTTTGCAACCTGTTCTTCTATTTCTTTTTTGTCCTCTACTGAACATCTATATGGCCTTTTGCTGCAGTATTTGTCCATGAGTAAATCAATGCGTGCTTCATATTTATTCACAGTACCAATATCATATTTATCTTTAGCAAATATTGATTTATATTTATCTATCAGTTCATGTATTTCTGTTTCTTGTTGTGTATTTAAATTTCCCATACTTATTTTGAAATCCTCTTCCTTTATATGTTCATTGAAATTCACCGAACCTGGGTTTTGGTGTTCTTTAACCTCCTCCTTATCATTTCTAGATCCTTTATCTTCTTTTATTTTTATTTTCTCTCTCTTCTGCGTAATTTTCATATTCTCATCTTGGATCAATCGAAATTGCTGTATAAGATTTAATCCAATTAGGAACTCATATCTGAAATCTTCTCCGTCTATAATATAGACATCTGCATTATCTTCTATATCAAATATTTTTATTTTTATTGTTGTTAAGCCAATTGTCTTTTTAACACCATTAATCGTGATTAACTTATCCCTTTTTGAACCATCTTCTTCTTCTGCACTCCATGCTAGTAATTTTGAATTAATTATAGAAATATTAGAACCATAATCATATATTGCGGATCCTTCTAGCTTTGAATTTAATAATAGTTTGATTTTGATTAATGGTGTTACTACTCGTTTTTTTTCTCTTCATTATTTAGTTCAACATCTAATACTGTATTGTTTATTGTTCTACCATTATTTCTCTTTTGATCATATTCTTCTGTTCGTTTGAACCAGCACTTTTCTTCCGGATGAAGTCGGAAACCTTTATTTAATTTTTCACATATCTTGCATGGCCTTTTCTCATTCTCCATCTTTCCCTTATATTCATAATTATTCTTTTCATATGTATTCTGTCTGTAGTAGCTGATATATTTCTTTTTCATTAATGATTCATTTTTCCCTATTTCATTATAAAGGTTTGCTATTGTTTTTATAATTTCTTTATCAATTTTGTCCATTACATACTCTGGTAATCCTATGACAATAAGAGTTATCAGGGTTTGCGTGTCAATGTGCTTATTGACCTCTAATAATAGCCTTTCCTTTTTTGTGGCATATTCTAATAAAGATCCACTTTGATATTTAAAAGTAAATGCATATTTAGCCTGAGACCAACCCTTGTTTCCATAAGTTTCACAAAGGTATTTTCCATTCCGCCCAGTCGGAATTCACAGTTAACTTAATCAACATACTGCTATGCCAATCTAAACATTGTTTTACTAGGAGCTGCATCAAAATCCCTATACTCTCTTCATCGCGACGCATCTGCAATCTTTCGCACACACTCTCAATTTCACTCATCCCTTGATCAGCACTGGATGATTTGCTTGAAAATTTGTCTATTACAAACCATTCTGCAGTTTTTCCTAGGTTTTTCTTTTCTAACATACTAGTATCTTTATGTAACGAATTTTCCTCTCCTGTGATCTCATCCAAATATTGGTTCCCAAATTGCAAATTTTCACCCTCATCTAGATATGTCTTTCTCAGTTCCGTATTAAGAGGGACCCATAAGGTGCGTGTCTGATGTCTCTTTTTGAGTGTATCCTTAATTTTCGCATATAAGTCCGTGGTTAATATGACACTGTGCTTACTTGCTGGTTTTAAATCGTCTGGAATCTCGTAGACATGGCCGTCCGGTGTCTCGATAGAGTTTATACAAATCACATTTGTTTTTCCATCTGCTGATCCTTGAACTTCAAATTTAAATCGTAGTTTCTCCATAATTATATCTTATTAATAACTATAAATGTCGTTTTATAAGACGTTTATAAGGAATTGATCAATTAAAAGTTTGCGTTGCTCTGTAAAGAAAGATTTATTTGTTTTAATATTTAATACTAGTATACAATGTAATTATAACTTAAACTATTAACCTCACCTGTAAAGAAAGAAACGACATTAAAAGTTTATTCTTTAAATTGTCAATTCCTTGTCCTAATTAAAATATTATTTGCATTTTGCATTTATATTGCTTTTATAATTTTCTCCATTTGACAGCCCTCATGTCACAACAATCACATTTTTAAAGAACTTCATCGTAAAACTAAAGAGGTTATATTCGCTATAAAAACTCATCGTATTTACAAAGGTAGGGAGCAATTAAGAAAGTTCCTTACATAAATAATAAAATCTTTATTTTGTACAAAGGTTACAATAACAAATTAGTCGTGTTCGTAGTCACCTTTTAAGAAAAATAATGACTGTGTTAGGCGTCTACGCTCTTGCATAGCTAAGTTACTAAATATTCATTTTTTAAATTCTTATTCCCTCTATGTGCGTGCGTGCGTGCGTGCGTGCGTGCGTGCGTACGTGCGTACGTGCGTACGTGCGGGAGTGTGTGTGTGCACTTATTTAGTAGGGATAATACGTCTATAAGTCTTAATTGTACGGATAAGCTAAGTACATATTACCATACACATAATTTTACGCGTCGACGGTATTTTTCAATTCTGAATATTTCAATTACAATAGTGCACCACTGCTAGTTATGCTATATATAGTAGTGCACCTTAATTATTTCAAAATTAAAAGTGAAACTAAACTTGTAATTAGATAATTGGGTGCCCGAATCAGCATACGCTCAAAATCACTTATACAGTGATTAAGTTTAATACTTAATCACCTCCCAATGAAGCGCAAAGAAGCAAATAACCAACGAACAAAACTAGTATTTTTCCTTACCTTCCTTTAGGCAAAATCGAGAAACGTCAATTTAAAACATTACATCTCGCATCATCATTATGCAAAACAATAAAAAGATAGACATAAAACCAACGTTCTTACAAGCAAATTGGCTGTACAAACTGCAAAATTAACTGAACACCTCACACTCAGGAACTTAGCGTATCCAACGGAATTGAAACGTCCATGTTTCATTTCAATTTACGGACTGGCGCTCTTACGTCCGCGTAAAGTCTGCAAACGTGAATACTTCACGAATTCATTGCAGGTGTCGACGGACGGAGAATGTCTCCGGAGATTTCGTCTGCATATTCATGCTTTCTGTTAGGTATAGGGGCCGCCATAGTTTCAGCTTTTGGGGGGACTCGCGTAAAATGCTCAACGTATTGTTTGAACGGACCTCGGTGGAAATTGAAACAAGTTTTGGGTATATTTGTCGCAGGAATGAGTTGAGTCAATATGTTTCATAGAATGGATCGTCATTGTAATATATGTTTTCTATCTACATAGAAACCAATATTTGATTGACTTCCGCAAGAACTCATTTAAGTTACCTTTACTCTTCAATCTTCTGTATTTATTCGATGGTAATAAGAAAATATCGTTAACCACATACATGTTTGTGAAAATTATGGTGGTAAAACATTATATCAGGCTAGACCACCTGGGTCAGACAGTTATCCAGGAACCTTAACCCATATCTCGATAGTGTACAGCCGCCTTTAGGACCCAACTAAATCTCACACAACCGTTGTTCTGATTCCGAAGTAATTTGCTTAAGCCCTTATGTTACGAATATCAGAACGTTCATAATCAGAGCAGTGGTACACACAAATGTAGGTACTTAAATATTTAAATATTACATCCAGACGCGGGTCAAACTTCGATATTCATAACACAAATACTGTCCTGAGTGGGAATCAAAATCGAATCGAAAAAAACGCAAGGGACAAAGCCACTATCCGATATGCCTTATGCAAATCACCTGCACTTTTTTCTTTAACCTTCTACGTAAAGGTATATTAAGATAAAGGTATACCTTGGTTGATCCGTGATCATGACGCTCGCAACAGTGCCGAAATATCGGGAGCTCTCCCGGACATATTCATTTTTCTAAGAATTTTTCCTTAGTCGATAATGTACCACTTCAATAGCATCGCATGGTGTCCCCACTAATATAACTACAACAATAGCACCGGAGCGAAGCTCGCCATATGTGTACTTTACTTAGGGGCCGCACAGTAGACCACTTATTGCTTAATTTACAAGTTAAAGGGCTCTCGCCCACAAAGCAAAAATGGGTTATATAAAGGCAATGCGTGCTCTCAGAAATGATCTAGATTTTGTAAACTTTTAACTCAATAATCTGTGAAGATATGTGAATAAAGCTACATTACACCTATTGTTGTAAGTATTTAGAACAGTAGTTAATGGCCCAGGCTTACTGCTTACTCCGTGGCAGTACGGGATCTGCTATCGGACGCGTCCCCAGGTTGCGGATAGGGGAAAGCCCCTCAGATATGGGGGGTACCGGCCTTGTGCCGGCGCGGACAAAAACCCAGCAGGGGGGAGGGTGTTCAACTCCCTCTTGCGGCGTCACCGCCGTTCTTGGTGGCGTGCGCTCTTCCGCTTTCTCTCAGTTTTGGAGAGTGGGCGGCAGAGTGCGTCGACGGCCGTTTGAGTCGTATTGTGGGCGCTGTTCGGTGGCGGTGGAGCTTGTCTTCGTTGTAGCTGAATGGCTTCATTCGTCACTCGGCGGATGTTTTGTCGGTGTCTTAGGACGTGGGATGGCAGAGAATCTCTGCGGCGCGGCGGGTCTTGCTTTCTGCGGTCCGTCGGGCAACCTGTTCGTAGCTGGGTGGCAGTCTTGCGGGTCGGCTATGGGTAGGGGGGTTTGCATGCTTGCGCAGGCGGCCCCAAGAGGAGAGCACCTCGGTAAAAAATCCTAAATGGGGGTTAGGGGTATAGAGGTCGGTCGTACCTCACAAAATTCGGCCAAATGTAAAATCATGAACACGCCGAGCAATAGAATTTTACCCCAGGAGGGTTCCCACAGCTCCGCTGTGGGGAATCCCTCCCGTCACCTTCGGGTGGCGGCTGGCCCACGTATTCTGGGGGGGCCAACTCGCGTGTTTGTGATGGAGCTGTGGTTGTTGCCGGGGGTAGCATCCCGAGGCGAAGCAGGAGAAGGTTAGGTGTAAGTGGTGAGAAGAGGGCCGCGTCGCTGTCTAGTGATGTGGTGTATGTGGACGGCGTGGAGTTGAGGCCGGCTGAGGTGGTGATCACTCGCTGCCAGTCGGTTTCTAGCTTCGCAGATAGAGTGGAGAAAGGGCCTCAGGCCAGCCAAAGTGAGGAGGTGTTAAACCGGTCCGGCTATGAGTCGGCTACGGACACAGAAATGACGGGACAAGCCAGTAATAGGTCAGTCTCGGAATTTGACGAGACGGAAGGAGACGAATCCGGCACGCTTACAGGCGGGTCGGATAGATCAATTTCGGCTGCAGCAAGGTTGCGCGCTGAATATTTAAAGCGCAAGCGAGGCCAGACGCAGTTGTCGGACGATGCGAAATCGTCCAACAAACGGCAACGGGCCAAGGAGAAGAAAGGCCGGCCTGGAACTACTGGCGCCTACCGCGATCGAGCGGCGGCTATGCGGGAGGCTAGCGCGGCAAAACGTGAAGCCATGCAAGTTGAGCACGAGGCTGAGATCTTGGCCAGTGAAAAGAGGACTCGAGAGGCCAGAGCAGAACAAGGCTACGGTGCCCCGGCCCCCTCTGGTCTTGAGAGGCTACCTGCATGGAAGATCACGCAGCAATGTGAGGAGGATTATCAAGCGATAATTCATATGGCCTCCTCATCGAAAAATCTGAATTGGGTCGTAGCAAAGGGTTTTAAAGACAGAGCCCAAAGCATGTTAAAGAACATGCAGGAGATGGCCACGCGCTTCATCCATCTGCAGGGGCGGGTCGAAGCTCTGGAGAAAGCGGCACCCGGAGGTCCAGGCAGGGCTAGGGTCCGCCGCACCCAGCCAGGTGACAGATCATCGTCGCCTGTCGTGCTCTCGGAGTCGAGGGACGCGATGGAGGTAGAACTGTCGGCTCCGGCGGCTACAACTGCGTCGCAATTTTCAATGCGAAGAGGAACCCATCCGGCCCATGGAAGAGGATCGGAACTTTACCCGAACCCTCATACAGGGAATCGAGGACCGCCTCCTTCCGGCCAAACAGATCCGGCCGCCTCTCGCGGCGGATAGAAAGAGAGAGGAAGAGGAGCAGCGAAAGGCGGCAGAAGAAAAGGCCACAGGGGCCGTATTATTCAAGACTCCTGCACCAAGGCCGCAACGTGTTAAGAAGGACTCTGGATCCCGGGTTACAGCCGTCGCCTCGGCGCCAACTCCGGGTCCATCGAGGACAACAAGGGCGTCGAGTGCCGCGAGGCAAGCCGCGGTCAAGCCGGCGCGCCCTAAAGAGAGGGAGGCGGAAATAGTAGTGGAGTCCGAGGAAGATGCCCTCCTCCCGTCGACCACTCCGGCTAGAATGAGTTGGACGACAGTGGTAAGGAAAGGAAAGAAGGGGAAAAAGTCTGCGATCCCAGCGTCCGCCCTTCCTCCAGACTCCGGTCCCAAACCACCGGCTAAGAAGGCGAACCCTCTGGTGAAAGAGGCCGGAGAGAAGAAAAAGAAGAGGAAGAGAGGAGGGGAGAAGAAAGCGGAGGCGAGAAAGCTCGTCCCACCAAAAAGCGCTGCTGTCGTTATTACTCTGACAGCAGACGCAGTTAAGAATGGAGAGACATACGAGTCAGTCCTCCGCGAAGCCCGCAAGAGCATAGATACTGCGGCGGTGGGTCCGGCCCGGGTTCGGCAGACCGCCACCGGGGCTCGTAAATTTGAGTTCCCGGGGTAAACAGCGCTGAGCAAGCTGATATTTTCGCGGCGAAGCTAAGAGAGGCCGTGGCAAATATGGTGGTAGTCAGTCGGCACAAAAGATGACGGGGCTCATTATTGCTGAACTCGATGACTCCGTGACCAAGGAGGAGGTCGTCGAAAAGGTTGCGCAAGTCGGAGGTTGCTCGCCGGAGGCTGTCAAGTCTGGCGAGATAAGGACAGGTCGTGGGGGTGTGGGCACAGTTCGTGTCCAGTGTCCCATCACCGCGGCTAAGAAAATCTTAGAGAAACGTCGACTGTTAATAGGGTTTTCATCGGCGTCCATAAAAGTAGTGGAGGAGCAGCCCCTCCGCTGTTATAGATGTTACGGGCTGGGTCATACGCTCGCCATGTGCCCGTCGAAAAAAGAGCGATCCGGGCTTTGTTTCCGGTGTGGTAAAGAGGGACACAAGGCCGCCTCCTGCAATGCCAAACCGTGCTGCGCTGTGTGCGCGGATAGCGGATGCAAGGCGGACCATTGCATGAGGGGGGCCAAGTGCAACCCAGACAGATTCCCCGTTGCATCGGCTGCCTCTCAGGCCATGCCGATTGCGGCTACCCAGGAGGAGATGGAAATAGCCCATGATGCCCAGACAAATTAACAGTCAAGCATTCATGTTGGCTAACACTAACCATTGCCGCGCGGCGCAGGACTTGTTGTTCCAAGCCATGGCGGAGTGGTTGGTGGATTTAGTTATCGTCTCGGAGCCGTACACGGTGCCCCCTCGCTGGTTGGGGGATCTGGACGGCGTAGTCGTCATAGGGGTGCGTCCCTCTTCAAATTCGCCTACCCTCAACCTTGTGGAGAGAGGAAGTGGATATGTGGTGGCATCATGGGGAGCTCTCACTGTTGTGGGGGTATACTTCTCCCCATCAAGGCCCTTACAGGACTTTAGCGACCTTCTGGATGCTTTGTCCGGAGTTCTCGGTCGCAGTAGGGGTCGCGGTTTGATTTTGGCGGGGCTCCCAACGCCAAATCGGCGGCCTGGGGTAACCCCTTGGAGAGGTGCAACCGTCGAGGGCACCTGCTGGAAGAGTGGGCAACGTCCTCCGGTCTATCCATCCTGAATAGAGGTACCACTCAAACATGCGTGCGGCACCAGGGAGGGTCCATTGTGGACGTTTCATTCGCCACTTCCGCTGTCGCTGCACGCGTGTCTAACTGGAGGGTGGAGTTAGGGGAGAACCTTTCTGACCACCGGTTCATCCGGTGGGAGATCTCCTCAAGTGTTGCTTCTTTGCCCGCTCCGGGCCAACACTTCCCCAGGTGCACCCTGACCCGTCTTGATGGGGTCCTGGTCAAGGAGTCCGCTTTTGTTCAGGGGTGGTTCGCTCCTTCGGTAGCTGGCGTCGATGTGGATGTTTTGGCCACTCGATTACGGGAGTCACTGACCGAGGTGTGCGACGCTTCTATGCCCCGGTCTCGCCGCCCTGCTCCGCGCCGCGCCGTTTATTGGTGGTCGAGTGACTTGAATAACCTCCGGATCGCCTGCACTGCCGCCCGACGTTCGCTTCAGCGCTGCCGACGACGGCGAAGAAGGGACCCTGAAGCCGAGACCGTCCTGCACTCCGTCTACCTGAATGCCAAAAAGGCTTTCAAGGTTGCCATAAGGGAGGCAAAAGACGCCGCGAGGCAGGAAATGCTCGAGAGTCTTAACGATAATCCGTGGGGAAGACCTTATAAGGCTGCGCGAAACCAGCTGCGCCCAGCAGGTCCCCCCGTCGCTGAGACTCTCGAGCCATCTCTGCTCTTGGAGGTGGTCCGGGGCTTGTTCCCACCCAGGGACGTGAACTTTATCCCTCCTCGAATGCACCCCCTTCCATGGGCTAACCTGGTATCGGAGACCGTTGAGCCGCTCACTCCAGAGGAGTTTGAGGCGGCAGTCCTCCCACTCCGGCTGAAAAAGACGGCGCCAGGCCCAGACGGGGTACCAGCACGGATAGTCGCCGTCGCGTGCTTGGAGATGGAGGAGTTTTTCCTAAGCCTCTTCGACCAATGTTTTGCGGTCGGGAGGTTCCCGGAAGTCTGGAAGCAGGGGCAATTATGCCTGTTAAGGAAGGAGGGTCGCCCTGCGGAATCCCCGTCCGCTTACCGGCCGATAGTTCTATTGGATGAGGCCGGTAAGTTATTCGAGCGCGTCATTGCGGCGCGCTTGAAAGACCATCTGGGGACAGTGGGACCGGATTTGGCCGAGCCGCAATTTGGTTTTCGGGCGGGGCGATCCACCATTGATGCACTTTCCCGTCTTAAAGACCTTGTGTTAAGGCAGTTTGAGAGTGGGGGTGGAGTGCTGGCGGTATCGTTCGATATCGCTAACGCTTTTAACTCAATCCCCCACTCCACTATTTTGGAGGCCCTCAGGTTTCACAGGGTTCCCAAATATCTCAGGACCCTGCTAGCGAGCTACCTGACTGGGAGAAAAGTGTTGTTCGGCAATAGGTCTGGTGAGCTGATCAGCGTCGCCGTTGAGTCTGGTGTTCCACAGGGGTCCGTCTTGGGACCCCTCCTGTGGAACATCGGATTTAATTGGATATTGAGGGGAGCTCGCGCCCCGGGCAGCAGTGTAATTTGTTACGCCGACGACACGCTGGTGACGGCCCGGGGCAAAAACTTTGAGGAGGCTGCTCGAAGAGCGACGTCGGCCTGCACCATTGTCGCAAGACGGATCGGCCTCCTGGGTCTCCATCTGGCGCTGGAGAAAACCGAAGCCGTTTACTTTCACGGCCCTCGGAAAGGACCTCCCCCGAACTCTTACATCTTGATTGGGGGAGTCCGAGTGGCAATCCAGCGCCAGATGAAATATCTAGGTCTGACTCTGGACGCGCGGTGGCAGTTTCTCCCGCACTTCAGCGGGCTGTCGCCGCGCCTCCTCAAGGCGGCCGACTCCTTAGGCTGGCTCCTCCCCAATCTGGGAGGGCCAAGGGTCAAATGCCGACGACTGTATGCCGGCATTTTGCGAAGTATGGCCCTCTACGGAGCTCCGATCTGGGCGGAGTCCCTCCTTCACAGGGGGAACGCCGTCCTTCTTCGTAGGCCTCAGCGGGCCATCGCCTGCAGGGTTGTGCGGGCGTATAGGACCGTAAGTTTTGCAGCGGCGTGCGCTCTTGCTGGCACGCCGCCGTGGGAACTGGAGGCTCAGCAAATGGCGGCGCTCTACGAGTGGCAGGTAGAGCAGCGCGAGATGGGCTCCCGTCCAGCGTTGCAGGACCGCAGCGAATTTGTGCGCGATTCGCGCGAAGTATTAGTAGCTGCGTGGGCGAATGGTCTGAGGGTCGAGTCAGCAAGTCGTCGCCTGCTGGATGCGCTCGGGCCAATTTTAGATATTTGGCTCGAGCGGGCGCACGGCTTTTTGTCGTTTCGTTTGGTGCAGGTGCTGACCGGGCATGGTTGCTTCGGCCAGTTTCTGCACCGCATCCAGCGGGAGGACGTACCAATGTGCCGGGAGTGTGGGGCACAGTTTGACACGGCGGACCACACACTATCCGAGTGTCCGTCGTGGTCCGAGGAACGGTCGGCCCTAACATCCGTGGTCGGCCGGTCGCTCTCCCTACCCCAACTTCTGCGGGGGATGGCGGAGAGCAGGGAAGTCTGGGCGGCGGTCTCTACCTTCTGTGAGACCGTCATGTCCCAAAAGGAAGCGGCAGAACGGGAGCGGGAGGCTGACCCCTCTGCTCCTCCGCACCGAAGGCGCAGACTGGGACGCGCCAGGCGCGCATTTGTGCGTCAATTGCCGCATCCCAGCGGGGACCAGCGGGTGGCAGGTGTGGGGACACCGCCGCCTGCATTGCATCGGTCCCCGTTGATGGTCGGGGTGACTCCGTGTACCGGGTTGCCCCGTCGCCCTCTGTAAAGTGGGGGCATGTGAGGAGCCCGCTGGGCTGTCCGCCGGCGGCGTTGTGGGTTAAGGGCTAAGCCAGAGAACCACGACTCCGTCAAGGCGATGAGGTATACCGCGGTGTTTTAGTCGGTAGAGCAGCGGCTGGCATTTACCATCTTATCGCCAGTCGCCGGGGAGTCCGGAGAGAATCCCCCTCTCCCGGTGACGGTGCGTAAAGCATTTCACCGCAAAAAAAAACAAAAAAAAAAGGCCTTACTAGCTACGGTTCGAAGAGTCTTGGGTTGGATTCCTACTCGGGACAAATATTTGTGTGACGAACATCGGTGTTTGTTCTGCGCCTGGGTGTGTTATTAAATATATTTAAGTATATTTTCATATCTATCCTCTGTCGATTCTGATTTCCGTAGGTAACACAAGTACTTAAGGTACGTACCAAGGGATTAAATCAATGTATATTAATGTTGTGATTTAAATAGTGTGTTTTGTGTTAAAAATGGGTTTGTATATCTGAGCCCCGGGGTGGGGTAATTGATATTTTTCCGTTTTAGAAATATTACATAAGAGAAAACAATTACTGCAAACAAAACTTTCCAGTAATTTATATTTTAAACTTCGTACCATTTGTTGTTTATAAGTACAGTAAGCATAAGTCTTGATCTTCTTCTTATCGTATGGTTGATGAACAACCTGGTGTCAGAGTTTAAACCGCCCGTAGGCCTCTGACATGGTTTCACACACCGTTGAAAAATCTCTCAGGTATGCTGGTTTCCTCACGATGTTTTCCTTCACCGTTAAAGCGTCGAATGATGGTACATATGAATTTCAAATTTGAAAAACACATTGGTAGGTACCTGGCGGGGTTTGAACCGGCGACCTCTCGCATGGCAAGCAACGACCTTAACCACTCAGCCATCGACGCTTTTCAACGCTAAGTCTTGATGAGTAGGTACCTCGAACTATGCTCCATCTATATGCTAAGTTTTAAACCTAGTTGCCAAATTGTACCTGCCTGTCTTACCCATAAGTTTATAAGCGCTTTAAAATCTTACCTAAGAGGAAACGTGTGTTGCAAGCGACAAGCCTTATGTTCTTGAAACCTACTACTTAGGTACTTAATTGTCGGAGATAAGAAAGTAGTTCTGAGCGATCGCTAAGAGCTCTTTGTTTTACAAAGTGTATTCAAGTATATAAATCCCCATGTATTGTGTAATAAATTTCAATATACATTGCCATCGTTTTTTTTTGTTTAGCTACTTACAGCTCTGTATTTACGAACTCCTAAATGTTACCATAATTCATCATATTACTAGTTTTTCGTTTGAATATATTCCATTACATAATACTTCACTACATACTTAGTATAAAACTAAGTCGCTTCCTCTGTCCCTATATCTGTATGTATGCTTTGAATTGATGGACAATGGATTTTGATGCTTTTTTTTAATATATAGAGGGATTCAAGACATGTAAACGTTTAGTTTATTTATAAAGTTACTGGTGATAAAGGTAATGTAAAATCAAAAACAGATGTGATGTTAAAAATACATCTAGATACATGTAAACGTTTAGTTTATTTATAAAGTTACTGGTGATAAAGGTAATGTAAAATCAAAAACAGATGTGATGTTAAAAATACATCTAGATAAAATACAAATACATTTTGGAACCTTGATTAACAACAGAGCCTTACCAACCTACATACACGTAGAAATAAAATTTTGTATTATATTCGAAGTTCTGCCCTGAAAACTGTACCAATACCCTTTTACATAACGAGCGGTCTCAAGATTCAAGTTCAGAGCTTATCTACCTGTTGCGTTGACAAAGTTACGGTGACGAGTTAAAAGCTGCCACATAACTGTGTAGTTACATAACAGGAACAGGTGTTCGCAATCCGTGTCAGCACTAAGCTTAAACTAAGTCAAATTAACTTTGACTAAGCCTATCTCAGCACGTATTAATATAATTTTGTTAAATGTTAACAATATCTGCATGCAAATGTAAGAACTAAGTTACAAGGAATAAAACAATAACATAGCTGCTGGCCTAGTGTGATTCTATTCAGCTTCAGATTCCCGGAAGGGAGTGTGATCGAATCCCGATTTTTTTTCATTATCTATACTAATATTAATAAGCTGAAGAGTTTGTTTGTTTGTTTGAACGCGCTAATCTCAGGAGCTACTGGTTCGAATTGAAAAATTATTTAATGTTGGATAGAAAGGATATATGACGGGGAAGGAAAAGGGGAGGAAGGATACTATCGCCTCGGATGATTTGGACTGAGTCGATAGTAGGTAGCTCGAGGAGCCGGGGTCGCTTACCCGTATACCGTTCACCAACCACTGGACAGATAGTTGTGACTGGTATCCCCTGACTGAAACTCGCACTTGTCTAGTTTTTTTGAATGACCTTGTTAAAACAATGCACAAGGCAGAATGGCGGCGACGTGGTTCACAACCCGTCACGTCACGTTTCTCACAGAGGTGAAAAGTGGATCGCTGGAAGTGATCTCTGCCTACCCCTCTGGGAAAAAGGCGTGATTGTATGTATGGATAGACCATTTATTGAGGAAGGCTTTAGGCTCAATTTTTATAACATCACGCTGCGATCAACAGGAAACAACGGAAATTGTGTTAAAAACGGGGAAAAACGCGGACGAAGTCCCTGGCACAGCTAATTCGAAATATTTAAACGCTTATAGTTTTAAATGTGCTTTTTTTTAATTATTTTGAAAAATAAATTAATTACCAGGGTATTCAAATCAAAATTTTCTATTCCAGATTTCGATTCATAAAATAGACGGAAATACTGATAAGTTGTACTTATTTTTGTTGTTAGAAAAGCATGAACATAATTTTTTAAGTATGCAAGGATTACATGTTATTGTGTGTAGGTTTTCTACGAAAAAATATCCAACAAATGTCCACAGGGAATAGAACCCAACAACTGGTGCAAGGTAAACAAGAAAGTGCACCATAGAGTCAGTAAAACTAACGATCCAGCTTCATTCCGTATATTGATTGACCGAGAATAAATTCATTTCAACTCTCTACGGTATGTACCGGATAGATACATCTATCAACAAAACAAAAGCAAAGTAAACACCAAAAAAACAAAAAACAAAAACAAAGCGAAAATCAACTAAGCGCATGAAATCACTACAGGGGTGAGAGCCATCCGCTCCTCCGCAAGTCCGGTGACGATGACGAGGTTACACCAAGCCATTATCGTAATGTCAGTTAGTCAAATAAAAAATAAAATAAAAATAAATAAATAAACACCTTGTATTAAAAGTATCAGATGAAGGTCAAATTTCACCAAATTATGTTTATTAAATCTTAAATAGTCATTTACTAATAAGTTCTTAAAAAGTCAATGACAATTAAGTGCTTAATTCTCATATTAAAGGACACGTCAAAAATAGGTATAAATAGAAAAGAAAAAAAAACTAGACAAGTGCGAGTCGGACTCTAATGTAAAAAGTAACAATTTTTGTATGGGAACTCCCCTCAAATGGTGACAGACAGACGGACCGACGGTGAAGTTTTAGTAATAGGATCCCGTTATTAGCCTATGGGTACTGAACCCTAAAAACTACAGTCTATTAATGTTTTTTAGACTGAAATTAAATTGTGAAAATGCGATTTTACTATTTATATTTAGTACGCCTTTTTAGACAATGAAATATCCCTTACTTCCATGTTCCCTAATAATACATACGATTTATTTCAATTTCATGAAACTTTAATTTCTATTCAAAGAATCGTACAGACGACTATTTCAATTAACTGATATGGTACGCACGATGTTTTATAAAAAAGAAATTCAACCTATTCAATCAATTTCAAATCTAATCCCACTCAGCAGATTTCAATAAAACATTATTAACAAGAATGCGTGATTAAAAGACAGATTCAAATGAAATTAGTTTATTAGCTAATCTTCTTTATATTCATAGATTATTTTTTATATTATCATAAAATCATAGAGGTTCCAATATTTTGGACAAATATATCAGTTCCAAAGTGAATGCTGCTCATTAGTTAAGTTATTTGCTCTTTGTCATTGTTAATTTAATTTACCTACTCAAGTTTTCATTTACCTATAATAACCATGGTTTTCTGTAACAAAAATAAGTGTAAGATAGCACGGAATAAAATCAATCTATTTAGTCTCTTTTATTCTTCTTCTTCCATTTTGATGATAGGTATTTATTTGAAATAAGTGAAAATTGCTCTTTTATTTATTTTTCGATCTGGGGTATGTATCTCCAACTGGTTCGTTACCAAAAAAATACCGCGATCGCGTTATCGTGGCAACGAAAACACGGCGCAAATGTTTTATTACTTCATTTACTTTAAAAAAGCACCTATCATCAAATTTATTTATATAAATTACCAATTAACCAAATGGCAATAGATATTACCAATGAGATAGTCATGAACTAATCAATATCCGATAATTAAAGGACTTTGAATTCGGATACCACTCCATAATGTCATCAGACTCCGTAGTTACATATTCCTCTGATTAGTTATTACCGCCCAAGTTGAGTGAACTTGCAGCTAAGTTCTATTTAGTATTCAGTGCTAAGGTGCAGCTTAATTCCTCTCAAAGAAAACCAACTTGTCCAACGTAAACTCGACTGCTTTGTCTGGGTTGTGAACTCATCTCTCTGCGGTTTTCGTTTTGAGACTTACGCAAGTGTCGGTTGAGCTTGGACGTGACCATCTAGTTGGTAAAATAATAAATTAAATTAATATTTTATCTCACACAAATCTTTGTCCGGAGTGGGAATAGAACCCACGACTCTTGGAACCAGGGTCGCTAACCACTGTTCCGCCGAGACAGTTAAAAAGTCAGTTTGATGATGCGAAACATACTGAAAAATTACGTAGCTTCCTTTCAGTGTAAGCAGTTCACCGGAAATGGCCGGAAGTTGTTCTTTACAAGATTTGTAAATCTAACACACAATTAAAATAAATAAAACTGATTGAATATCACAAGTCACTGAAATTTTTATTCACACGTTTGTGATTCACATTTTTAGTCACTCTGATCTTCATTTAAACATAATCTCATTATAATTACTTTTAATAAAAAAAATATTACTGTACTCACCAAGAACAATATAAGATCAAACAGACAATTAGGCATTCATTTTAACCAAAGAGAATCGTCATGACCCTCAAAAGTATTACTTAGAAAATACTTGGTTGCAAATAGGTAATAGAAGGAAAACACACAGTCATCGTACCCGCCTCCTCAATATACGCGGGACGTCAAAGAAATACACCGGCTTTGATGTTCCCCACAAAAAGTGTATTATGTCGAGAATGTTAGAACAGAAATGTATATTGAACAATACGTGGTTATTCAGGCTATTCGGATAGAACCTTTATGAGCTGATATTTCAAAGAGACGCTCCAAACTCGAACCTGTATTGGACATTAACTAACTTAATTTTGAAGGGCTAGTCCAATTTCTCTTTGATGGGCAATAACTGGTGTTTACTACTTAAGTTGCAAAATAGCCTTTGTAGTTGTATATTCGTATCATAATTATTCCAAGTACTCAAAAGAAGGGGGTCTAAAAATTGGGAATTAAAGAAACTAATATTGTTGATCGCGATACAAACAGTTTGATGTCGCTCTTACAACAAATACTTTTGTTTACCCGACATTTATTTTTGTAGCGTTAGTCTTCGTAACAAGTTCGTAGTAAAATCATAGCGATATAACTTTCAAATGTTTGTATGCATGTACTGGGGAGTAAATTACAGTGTCTCCTTCCTTATTGTATCAGTTCGAGATCGCAACCCGCCCCCATAGAGTTCTACAAACAGATAACATCAACAAACAGCCGACGCATGATTCATTACAAATTAAACAATATGCTTATTAGTCGCAATCAGTACAGACAGAACGACAAACACGGTAATGTGACGAATGAATCAGTTCATTACTATGCTAATAATGGGGCTTTACCGTGTCTGCGCATAATCTGTGCAATTGAGAAACCTGGGGAATGTTTGAAGTGGAACACGTCCATGTGAAGGTAGACTGGTGGAAGATATCTAAAAGTTAATATTATTTTTTTCAGTAACCTCCAAATGTTTAATACCCAGGATATTAAGAAGTTAAAAGTGCAAAAGGATTCAAAATAATTATTTAAAGTCATTTTATTTTATATCTTGTTATGTTTGTATAGCTTATACGAAAATAAGTTTTAAGTCATATTTATTGTAAAATATCAGACTCCTATATTCTCGGAATCTCAAGCTGGGTCCTTCAGAGAGACAGCGACATTCTTAAGTTCGTTTTATTGTGACTATCGACCTCAATATGAAGCTCACGGCCGCTCACCGGTGGAGTGAAGTCATCGCGGACGTCGATTAAAATTAATGGTAAAAAAGGAATATTTTAAAAACCTTTTATTATAACATTATATTTGTTTTATGGTTCTCTGCTTTTACGCCGAAAAATATTAATTACCAGATTTTCACTAGCCAAGCAACGTTTCGCAGAATTTTATTTCGCCAAATATGATAACTCATCACATAATTTTGTTTTATTTCCCAACTCAACAGTTTCCAAATGCACGTTTGGTCTGCCATTTATAATTACACTTTTCAAAACGCCAAATATCGAGTAGCGAATGTTTTATTTGGAGTAATATTAATTTAGTTTTATATTGTTTACCAAATAATGTATTATATTAGTAAGGTTTTTTTTTTCAAATATGCAAGTAGATTTCTGTTGTCATATATGTATATTTCAGAATTTCTATTTATTTCAGGCAAGTTCAAGACGAAGGTTTTGGAATTATTTAATAAAAGTTGCATGTAAAAATTAATTAATTATTTATTAAAATAATGTACACCAAAAGGGAACTGTTACTCAGACGAAACGTTATTCGTCTAAAAGTTGTCTAGCCTAGTGAAGGATTTGACAAATGATAAGTAGGTACCATGAACGTGTTGTGTCATTATAATTATCTACTATATTATGATATACCTATATAGAGGAAGATCCCAGAGCCGCCAGACATCACTTATTTTCTAATGGACAAAATATATACGATTGAGTAGTGGTGGGGTGTACTATCATCATATGACTAGTTGCTACCTTGACCAGACGGCCATTTTTCAGATATCAACCAATCAAGGTACATAGAAACACTGCTCACCTCACTTAAATTCTGATGGCTGATTTTAACATATAATTCACACAATATCATTAAAAATCAGGATTCATTACTCCCAGACACATGCGGTCGGCGGTTTTACCTTACAGACGCTTTAAAGCTATGAAAAAAATTTTACTTTTACTTAATTTTACTTATTTTGTGATGCTTGATTTTTATATATGTTATTCAAACAACTATTTTAAAACGTTTTGCAAACGGACAGACCGATTCAAGGGGCCAAACATTCACCAGACCCAACTGTTTTAGATTTTTTTTTAAATTGAATTTAGGTAAGTTTTTCTAATAAAATAGTTTGTAAGGTACAATTCTATAATTATTGCGGTCAGATGAGCACTTTTTAGTTGTTTGAATAACATATATAAAAATCAAGCATCAGAAAATAAGTAAAAGTAAAATTTTTTTCATAGCTTTAAAGCGTCTGTAAGGTAAAACCGCCGACCGCATGTGTCTGGGAGTAATGAATCCTGATTTTTTATGATATTGTGTGAAATATATGTTAAAATCAGCCATCAGAATTTAAGTGAGGTGAGCAGTGTTTCTATGTACCTTAATTGGTTGATATCTGAAAAATGGCCGTCTGGTCAAGGTAGCAACTAGTCATATGATGATAGTACACCCCAACACTACTCAATCGTATATATTTTGTCCATTAGAAAATAAGTGATGTCTGGCAGCTCTGGGATCTTGGACCAATATGAAACGTAGTCACACAAACATTTGATAAGTTAGTTGTCAAAGTGAAAAATAGGCGAACCGATGGTTGGCAAGTGATAATCGCCCAAACAATTTTCGGCGAGAAGCCAGGATACCTTATTTTATATTACAGGCTCTCGGGCTGATATGGCATATGCTGAGGCCTGTAGTACCTCGTTGACCACTTCTCATAGTCCTTCTATGTGTGATAATTCCTTGTTTGAGTTGAGTTTTTGTGTCTTGTGTATTTATGTATCATTGTAAGTTTTCGTGTCTTTGCCGTATTCAATAAATATTTTTCTTTCTTTCTTAATTATGCAGTTTGGATATGAATATTATTCAATGATCTAAAAGTTTATCGCGACCTAAAAGTTTCAAACACAGCAAAACATAAAAAATATTCTCATACCTAGGTTGAAAATGGTTTGGAATAACCAGTCGAACCTCAAGTTATTTTTAATTAGCTCCCATAATGCCGTCTAGACTAGCTTAAGACTTCAAGTTGTAATGGTGTCTTATCGCCGACAAAGGGACTGTATAAACTCCCACGGTTCTGTTATCTCCACCTGCTAATCGATACCTTTAATAAAGCCAATAATTCGATGTTCCCTTCCTTTTGATATCCGCCCGAAGCAATCAATTTATGAAAATGGTCACTCTGTCTCCCCACGAATAGATTAACATATTTTTTTTTTCGAAACGCCATGGAATATTCAGATTTCGTCCAATTTTCTACCGAATGGTACTTCGTTGAGAACGTTGGATTTCACGTTGATATTGAATATTGCGATCGGCAATTGTCTGTAGAATGCATACCTATTTATATCTCTTTGTCCGAATACTGTTAAGCTTTCACGATACTCGTCTATTGAATAAAGGATTGCAATTTGAACTAGATAAGTCTAGGAGAGTTGCACTTGAACTACCTACTATCGATAAAGTATTTAAATCCAATAAAACCACGGTAAAAGTGAATTAATAAAATTTACAGTAAAAAAAGCAGGGTAAGGATAGTTATAAGACTATATATTTTTTATTATGAATTTCTGTTAGTTTCAAATAATTTTGTCCTAATTTATGAAAAACTTCTAGAATTTTAAAAACATGCATTCTTTAAAAATGACTGACTATGTTTTAGGATGGTACAAAACTTTTCCCTTTACTTGTGCCTCAAACAGTAGCATTCGTTTTCCAGGTCCGCAATTACATTTACAAAAGATCAGAGTTCGGAACACGGCCGTATCTTACCTGAACAAATACTTGAGAACAACAATTTTCCAAGAAACCGTATCTCCATTATCAGTTGAACAAGTGAATCGAGAGTGAACAGTCGGTTAAAAAGCCGTAACGACCGAAGCCGGGATGTGTCCCGCTCCGATGTCTATCTATCGATTTATTGGAACATTACTATAATATATACTATCTGAGGGAGTTCTGCAGTGCTACCGGCTGTTCTTTACTGGAATAAAACGGCAATGCGGTCATTAGAATAATGTATTCGTGGACACTTTGCTACACCTTGGGCGCGTTAACTGGACCAGTGACTAGATCAAAAATAAAATGATAAATAAATAAATGCTACACAACATTACTTACAGATTCTTTTTTTACATACTTGATCTGGTAGTGCATTTGTTTTACGGATAACCGAAACAACATTGGTATACTACACAACTATACTTAATTATACAGGGTGACTCGAAGATGGATCCATAGCTTGGAGGCAAAGGTAGTATAGACCATTTAGAACCATTTGAGCCACGGTTGTCTTAGACGAAGTTTCACTTTTTTAAATACTTATTACTTATCTATTTTTTTACCAAAAAACCCAAACTTTTACATATTATTGCTAGTAATGGCCACAACACGACACTTGATTTTTTTTCTTCTCTAATGCATTCATCTTTTCTTTTAGTTTTCATTCTGAGCCACAAAAGAGCAGTTGATTTTTTCTGATTTTCTAAATATGTAATAAGAAAACTTTGTCTTTGCTGACTTTTATAAGACAACCACGCGTATCCCGTGGCTTGTCGTACAAAATTATCAATTTCATACAAACTTAGCTCACCCATACACTTCCTTAGGTGTTGAATTTTGTAAAACTCGGCCAAAGTGAGCGTTTACAATGTAAAAAAACCGGCCAAGTGCGAGTCGGGCTCGCGCACAAAGGGTTCCGTAGCAGCAAATATAATAAAAATCAACCTATCTCAAAAACTATAAGAGATACTTTGATCAAACCAAAAATCGTTGAAAGAGTTAATTAGCATGCATCACCTCTATTTTTTTTAGAATTTTATACCCCGTAGTTATAAAAATAGAGGCGGTGAGACATACTTTTTACGACTTTAAGAGCTGATATCTCAAAAACCGTTCACTTTAAGAAAAATGTTTTTTAGAAAACTTTATATCATTTTAAAAGACCTTTCCATTGATACCCCACACGGGTATGTACATCGAAAAAAAAAATTTCATCCCTCAGTTACATGGGGGGCCCCACCCCCAATTCTTTTTTTTACTATTTAGTGTCATATTTTTGTAGCGGTTCATACAACACATATTCCCATCAAATTTCATCACTGTAGTACTTATAGTTTCCGAGTAAATCGGCTGTGACAGACGGACAGACGGACAGACGGACAGACGGACAGACGGACATGACGAAACTATAAGGGTTCCGTTTTTGCCATTTTGGCTACGGAACCCTAAAAAGAACCTCCACATAGAACATGAGTATGACATCGTGGAGGTTATGAGTCTCGTAGCTCTTGTAAAGTTTTTGAAACGTGATAAAGTAAGTGGCTTTTATAAAAAACTAGCTTTGCCCGCGACTCCGTCCGCCTGAAGTCGGTTTATGTCACTTCTCCCGGAAATAGAATAAATAGTATCCCATAATATGTACGTCTTCTTGTTCTATGCTACCTCCTCGGGACGACCATGCAACTTTACTTTGTAAGATAAATAAATCTTGTTAATATATCCCCTATTGAAAATAGTCTGTTCGTCGAAAACGTCTGATTTTATCTGTATTACGTGGTTACTCAAATCAAATCATCAAATCAAATCATTTATTAAGCCCTTCACAACTTAGATCCTTAAAAGTAAACTTATTTTATTAAATTGGATGACTTACAACCAAAAGTGTGTGGGACTGGTGCCTGAAAAAGGTTACAAAAGAGTAACTTGGGAATACGGGTCACCAGGCCCCACTCCCCGGACAACACTTCTTATTAAAGAATAACAAAAAATTAAAGACAAAAGAACTATAACATATTTTATAATGTATGCAAACTATATAAATAAATCTAGTGCTGTTTTATGTTTCTGTTCTATGCTACCTTGTAGAGTAGTCTATGTGTGTGTGTGTGTGTGTGTGTGTGTGTGTGTGTGTGTGTGTGTGTATAAATGAGTGAATGTGTGTGTTAGCCAGTGCAGCAGTTACTAAAAGTCTTCAAGAAGCCGGCCGTACATTGTACAACCTAAGTTCAAATAAATACCACATAACGCAACCGAGGGATTATTCCTATCCCAAAATCCGGTGGACTACAGTGATATATAAGTAGAAGGTAGATAGCGCATAGTACATACCTTCACTTAGTATTATCCTCATAATCGGCTTACGGCGTATGGCCGCTACCGAACACAATTCGAGTTCAAAGGATTATGCCAGCTAAAAACACACTCGGATTGTCTGCAACTGCCCTAAACTTGTCGAATAAACTGTTTTCGGATAAACCTTGTTATAAACGGTTTACGAGTCAAAACGCAATATTGGCGAATAGATATTCCCGACAAATTGATAAAGCAACGTTTTCATCGCAGGGAACTGTTATCCCTCAAACAGATTTAGTAATTAAGTACGGTAAAACTTTATGAAATGTCGCTCAGAACACTGCTATTTCATCATTAGCCTATTTCAGTCCACTCCTGGAGAGAGGCCTTCCCAAATGCTAGCCACTTCTGTCTATCTTCGGCTACTCGCATCTAGCTCCTCTCAGCCGACCAGCGGAGACCTTCACTCCACCTGGCCTGAGGGCGTCCTACACTACGTTTGCCGAGACGCGGTCTCCACTCTAGAACTCTACCCCAGCGGTTGTCGGTTCTGTTACATAAATTCGCTTTATTACTTACTTATTGCATAGTATAAAGCATAGTCGCTTACCGCG
The DNA here is from genome assembly GCA_039566165.1 of Maruca vitrata. NCBI lineage: Eukaryota > Metazoa > Arthropoda > Insecta > Lepidoptera > Crambidae > Maruca > Maruca vitrata. The sequence goes on along the minus strand of CM076917.1, from coordinate 10,645,083 downwards.
TCTGCCTCTATCGAGCTTGAATCTTTTCAACTATGCAACAGATTTGGCGCGATATTTTTCTTTAGATAGAGGGTAGATAGAGGGAGGAAGGATTCAAGAGAAAGGTGTTCATGTGTTATATACCGAAGCGGGGGCAGTTCAAAATAAATACTTCACATGTAAATCTTCTGTTTATTGTACGTAATCTTTCTTTGTTAAAACATAGAAATCTTTGGAGGTCTTAAAGAAACTCAAACAGCGACCAAAGAATTCGACAGTACAATGTACTTTGGTATTTTATATCTAACTAACCCTCGCTTTGCTTCGGATATCATCATCATCATCATCATCATCATCATCAGCCCACGTCCCCACTGCTGGGGCACGGGCCTACCCTTTACTAGGGCGACAAGGCCTTAGTCGACCACACTGGCCAAGTGCGTACATAAAAACCTTCCTCTTGAATCCCTCTATCTATTGAACCTCCCCCCCCCCTCAAAATCTGTTGCACTGGTTAAAGACATAAGATACAGACAAACGCGGAAAGCTACTTTGCTTTATACTATGTATGTAGTGATACAGGTTTCATCGGACTGATTAATTAGAGGCCCACCGAAACTATTAGTACTTGGAAAAATGTTTTCCGAATTGAAACCGAGAATGAAAATAATATTGTGTGGAAAAATGCCGCGTTTTTCACAACATTTTATAATTATTGCTCGTATTTACATTGAGAGCCATCATGACACAAACCAATATTTCCTTTGAATTCAACTCGCATCCAATCAGCTTTATGAAAAACTGCCAACGATTTATACAAAAAATATTATGTTAGTTTTTATTTGAATCCATGGTAAAGGCCGATTGATTGGGGCGACTGCTTTTTTGGTTCAGATTTGAACTCAATGATTTTTGTTGCATGATTTGCTTTTAAGTGAACATTGTGTACACTGTATGAGCCAGTACACATTTCAACAAGTATAGTATCAATAAGTATAGTTCAAATTACATTATAATATAATAAATAAAGAGTAATTATTAAAGTCTGTAGTAATGTGAGCTTTTATGGAAACTTTTTACAGACGATTTATCGACAGCTATATTAAAGGTATCATCTTGTAATATTGCTTTACGACGCGCCTTTAAGATTGTAAAAATTAATTTGTTGTTCATAACTTTTTTGTTTGATTTATTTTTCACAGTACCTTTAACTAAGAAAAAACAAAAGCGTCAACCGCGAATAACTTCTGAAAGACATCCGCCAAATAACCGCATGCGAATCACGCAAAACGCACCCCCAAAAAGCACTTCGATTTCCAAACGAACCTATTGATATCAAAAGAATGCCCCTAATAAAGTACCTTTGGCACTCGCCCGCTTTGTTTAGTCGCCAGGTCGGTCGTTAAATAACGAACACTGTTTCAACGCGCGAGTTAATTGCTTAAAAGTGTTTAATGAACACTTGTTCATGTTTGCACGTCCCACCGTATTTAGATGTAATAGTTTCACAGCCCTTTGGAGGCCATTGAGATGTGCGTTATCTGGTATAGATATTATTTGTAAATCTATACTAATAATAAATCTGTAAGAGTCGGTCATGGAGTAAGTTAGTTTGTTTTCAGAGATATTGTGTTTATAGGCTCAATATATGACACTGATACTAATTTCACGATTTTTAGATTTTTTTTCTGTATGTGTGTATGTAAGTATGTTCCTCCATAACTCTTAAACCAATTATCCGAATTTGATGAAATTTGATATAAAAACACATAGACATCCGGGACACAGGATAGGCTATTTAAATTCTAGCTCCAACGCGAACGGAGTCGAGGGCACAGCTAGTAAGTTATAGAACGCCAACCTCAATAGTGATTGGTTGTACTCTACAGTCTAGAGTACAGGTGACACATTCCTGAATCTTTAAATATCGATCCAAGAAAAGAAGTATTAGATTTCGGAGGTTAATTACCTCCGTAACCACTTATTTCCGAATAAGGAAAAAAAAGCGCGAGGTTAAGAATACTATGTAGTATTTTATAACACATTTTTGTTTTCTTTTTTATGTTGTTGTTTGTAGTGACAAAGGAATGCTGCACATAGGTACAGTTTTTCCAATTCATCTTGCATTTAGCTAGCTTTGGCAGACCGGACACTAAATACAGCGCGCATTGTTCCGAACCCGACACGTTAATTGCTCAGAAGTGTTTAATGAACACTTGTCTGTGTTTGCACAACACTATAAAGCCATCGAGACCTTTGAAATAATCATAAAATCCTATTGAACGGCCGGTGCAAAAACGGACAGCATTATTTTCCAATCGGCTTTTGCGTCATTTGAATACGTAAAATGACAATCGAATGACTGTACTTTTTCCGCTGTGCTAATGCGCTTTTTTTTCTTTATATACATAGAGGCAGAAGTAAAACCTTCAGTCTACTAAATTCACTCTAACAATAACGTACACTATAATAACCTATTACCTCATAATGTTTTCTTCATGTAGGACTTTTGACCGGCTTGGTGGAACAATGGTTAGTAACCCGGGTTCACTCACAACCCACCTCACCTACCTCAACCTCAGTGCTTGTTCCGTGTCTGGGTGTGTTATTAACATTTAAGTATATTTGTGTATCCACTGTTGATTCCGATATCTGTAACACAAGTGCTTAAGCTTCTTACCAAGGGATCAGATCAATGTATGTGATATTATAAAAATATATATTAAAATTGTTTTTACATGTTCATTTCACTTTTCATACTGGTACCCAAAAGCCTATAATACATAACAAGTATGCAAGGTACTTCGAGCATTTTTCCTCCTCTTACTATGAAAACATGGAATACGAGCTATTACTTTTTGTTTAAGTTGTGAGCAATTTCATTACGGCAGGATGTTTGCTGAGTTGATTTGCAAATATTTGCAGAATTAGTCCTGGATAGGGAGGACCGGGATGTGTCGATTCCCACCGCTTATTTAGTTTACCCCTCTGAGAAAATTCTGCATCCAATACCGCGCTCTGCGTTACTTAAATGGCGCTAGGTTATTTGTGAAATCCAGCCACCCAATTCAATGATATTATCATTAGGTTTTCGAATATTATATTAAATGACAAAAGTGTATTTTAACAAATTTTTTGTCTAGTATATGTTGTAGATAATTACTGATCACTTTCAAATATCCAGATATATGTAAATAGTCGGTGTTTGTTCCGTGTCTGGGTGTATTATTGAATATATTTAAGTATATTTGTGTATCCACTGTTGATTCTGATACCCGTAACACAAGTGCTTAAGCTACTTACCACGGGTTCAGATCAATGTATGTGATGTTGTGAAATATTTATTTATAGTCCACTTAATTATGACTCTAGATGATCCCGGGATCTTGGTCATATTTGAGTCCCGGTTAGGATTAAATTTAATAGAACCCGTGATTTTCTGAATTGGTATATTTTTTAAAAAGGCAATAATAATGTGCATTCAACGAAACACACTTTAATTTGACGTTTTGACAGCCTTCTTGTTTACACGGCTGATTTTATATTTGTTCTTGCCAACGACCGGTACTGAATTAAATGTAAAAGTGTTTAAAAATGTGGTACATTTTTTTGTGCTCTAACGAAATTTCCTGTGTACAATTGATACTTTTTTTAATAAATTACTCTGATCGACAAAATCCCATCTATTGTTTCGCCACTGGAACCGAGTATATTTTTCATAGGTAATGTTTTCGTTATCATTGTTCGCATAAACAAGTTTTTTTTCTTTCATGGAAAGATTTTAAAGTACCTATATCTCAGTTTTAAATACAGAAAACGCGTATTCACACACTTTCTGGGACATGTAGTTAACCTAATTCATATTTTTTTAAATAGGTACATATACAATCGTGTCGTTTAAGTAATAACTAACGCTTCATTAAATAACGTTGGGTGTGCTCAGATATCATTTTTCTAGTATTTTTTAACGCGGGGATTTTCATTTTTCTACTTCAGGATGCCCCACAGGACAGGTCTAGCCTAGTGTGGGGGCCTGGTATATTTTTTTGGAAATAAATTAAAATTATTTATTAGACATTCTTTTTGTTTTATGGAAAATAAATTTGATCCGATATTTTTCTTTCTCGTCTATATGGAGAGAAATTTAAAAAAAATCAATATCTTGTTTTAAATTATATCTTAACAATTCCAACATTTATATTTAATGGACACGTATTGTAACTATTTGTAATACTGAAATCCAAATATTACCTACAATCGATTTGACTGAAAGCCAAAGTTATGATTTATTTCTGTTTTGAATATAGGTCGATTGGGTATTTATATGGACGCTCCATCCGCGCTGCCTAACCCACACTATAAATCTGTATTATGATTCCGGGCACTCGTATATCTGACGCGTTAGTTTGGATTATATTTTACATTTAAGTTAACAAACTATTCTCGTACATTGTGTATGTGTAAACAGTGCCCTATTCCCAAACTTATTACCATAAAGAGCGCCCAGCATATTTCAGGGGTCGCAAACTGTGAGGCCGTTGTTGCCACGATTGCGGCCTTGATAGAGAACTATCGTTACTAGACATATACATACATACATATGTACCTACACTAATATGTATGTATATTACAACCGGGATACTAATAATAATATCTATCAAAACAAATTTTTCAACTCAACGAAAACTGTGTAGCCTCATTTACTGAACAGTAGCGCTACCATGAGTTGGCTATCGAAAACTTACGTACGTTAAAAACCTATCGAGTTGTTTTTTTTCATACGATCTTTTTAGTTCTTAGCGTAACCACCAGGCGGCGCTGTACAAGTTTTTCATAGACATATTTACGTAGGCGATATCAAGTCCGTAACTTTTAAACTCATGGTAGCGCTACAGAACATTTTCATTGACAAGTGTGCGCGCAAACACAAGTGCTCTCTCTGTTCTGTGAATCTAATCCGATTAGGGGCGAGAGGCATCCGATCCCCCGCAAGAATAGTGATGATGACAAGGCTGCTCCAAGCCATCATCGGAGTCAGTTAGAAAAAAATTACCGACATGACCAATATGAGATCAGGCGTAGTACCACCGGCTTTACGTGCTATCTGAGGCACGGGCGTGCATCCACCAACTTCCTGACCCCGGACTAATTTCTTAGTAAAAAAACTATACTAATTTGGCCGGACATCGGTCTTGAACCCGGAATCTTGACAGGCTCGGTGGAACAGTGGCTAATGACCCAGGCTTACCATCTACGGTTTCAAGAATCGTAGGTTCGATCTCCACGGTGGAGATCGAACCTACGATTGGGTGGAGACTCCACCCGGGACAAATATTTGTGCGACGAACATCGGTGTTTGTTCCGTGTCTTTTTAAATTTATTTAAGTTTATTATTTATGTATCCACTGTTACACAAGTTCTTAAAGCTACTTACCACGGAATCAGATCAATGTATGTGATGTTGTGTAATATTTATTTACTTGTTTAATCTCTTCAAGTTGTGCTTGTCACCCATTAAACGCCGAACCAGACCTCATCCTTACGTAGTAGTATCCTTACAAAACATCGTCACATCTGTAACAGCATGTTCTCAGTCTTAGATCATGCCAGCCATGTTTGCGTAGGACCACCAACACATCTTCCACGCCAAATATTTGAAACAGTTGATGATAAAACGGTCATATGTCATCAGTCCCCTATATATTCCATGGGTTGAACGATTTTTTTAACCCTGATACGCTTATCTATGTAACCAATCTTCTTACGTTGGAAACTTTTAATACATACTTCATTGGTTAAGTTATATTTTTCACAAAAGACGTATTTCTGTTGCCTCTGTCAAGAAATATCAAAAACGAATATGAAAATGGGCGGTTTCCTTTTTTTACAATTTGTTACAGAGCTATCGTGATAATATTGCAAAGTAACTTTAATAGCATGTCAAAACTACTCTCAAGTAATTTATATCTTTCTAAAGTAGGTAAAACCAATATATATGTCGCAGTCATCTGGTTGAATCAGCGATTTGATTGGATCACTAGCGAGTTTATTAAATGACGACGTTCAATTGAATGACTAGGTCGAACGTTGAATGAACAATCCTCACTCAACGTCCAACAAGTTAGCGGATTGAAACATAGCCCTTTGAACATAGCGGACGTAAAATCAGTCAGGTGATTGTAATTTAGTTCATATTTTTTCCACCGCGGCGTTATTGCTCATCAAAACAAAGATGGCGTCAAACAGCTGGTACAGATCTAATCGAATAGAACTGTGTTGATATTTTTTGAGTGAAATTGAGATTTAAAGTGACTTATTCGTAAAAAAATTGAGACAGCATGGATGTTCCGATTAACACGCTGTCGCCGGCTACTTTAAAAGAAAAATTTCTGGCAAAACTGGCTGAATACGAAGAACAAAATAAAGATTAGTTGATTATTATTGTTTAGTGTATTTGTGAGAATTAGGGCTAATGTGACTAAGTGCTCTTGTTGCCGGGAAAACAATTACCTTTTCAGGATCCCAAAGAAAACCTTGGACTACCGAAAGAATATTGGAGGTTATAAATAATGTTCGAAAAGCTAGGGTGTCCTTGATTTCTAAGGAAGCCAAGACATCTATGGATTATAACTGGATATTTTGATATCTTTTCGTACTTTGGTACGATATAATAATGGATATAGCTAAAGAAGTTTTTTTAATATTTAAAAACCCGCGACCCAAAAAAAGTACGCAATTATTATGACAAAAGGTTAAAAATGCTAAACCCTATAAAGAGCACAAAATAACTTTTTACACTACTACGTATGTACCAACTAAAGCGAGGCATAACCGCTAATTTTGAACTGCAAATGGTTATCTTGGCCTGCTGTTGACCGTACGTATGAATTTTTTGATTAAATTTTGTCACGTCGGGGGACCACTCTAATTTATTAGCCTAACGTTAGAAGCACACATTATAGTTACAGAGCCCACGACCAAAATTTTTGTCTCATAGCAATACAGCCAAAACCGCATCAAATCGATAGATAAGATTATTCTGAACTCGAAAATACCAATATCAGACATTTTCCGCGTAGCGTTTGATCTGACCGAATTTTTAAAATTGTCAAAGAATTTTACCGAACTGCATCATAGCAATATGTCTGATTTGCAGACTGTAGTTGAATGATGATTCTGAGATACCGGAAACATATTTTTCAGACGTTAGTGGTGTAGCGCAAACCCGTAAAATCACTTAAAAAGATTTAAATTGAGACAAAAAAATGTCTCATAGCAATACGTCTGAAAATTTTTTTATTAGTAAAGGAGAACACCCGATTCCATACAAACTTGGGCCCAACGTTACAAAGCTGAAAGTTGGCCATCAGACAAAGCATATAAAAGGTTTCCATGAGACGAATTTTCATGTTGATCCGCAATGGCCAAATCACTAAAAATACTAAAATACAGTGAATATTTTTGAGGTTATCTGTTTTTCTATTATGAAAGAAAGCTTGTAGGGTGTTTCTTTTTTAAGTTTTGCATTACAGATTGTATACAAGCTATCCAACAGTACAGATAAAGTGGTAAAATGGTATCAAGACATAGGCTATATGTCATCTATATTGGTCAAGAAACCTTGCATGTGACCGTGAAATATTATTGTCTGATTTGTTAAGTTGTTGGGTAATTCTGAAGATTAATAACAGAATATTAACAACATATATATTCCCAAGCGTCGGTGACGGCGGAATGCCCGGTCAACCCTGCGCCCCACTGCACCGCGCACACACGCAAGCACGCTACATAGTAGGTAATGAGAATAAATCTATGGATATTGCAATCATTCGACTTATGAAGTCAAAGTCTTATATCTTAGACATTCTCCTGGGTGTCAGTCTCCTCCTCATTTATCCTGGGTGGATTTCGAACCCATGACCCTTGGTTTAGAAGCCAGAATTCACTAGCAACTGCTCCATCGAGCCAGTCAACTATAAAACCAATTTATTAGATATTTCATTAAAGTGAATAATGAACTAGGTAACTCTAAATGCATATTTGCTTATGGCTGGACAGAGCAGTTCAGTATAAAAAAATAAATGCAACAAAAGCAGGTCATTACAAAATAATAATAAATTATTTAATCATCCTTATCATCATAATACATCTAAAAATCTTCTTCTCATCTCATCTTCTTCTTCTTCAGCCCTGTATCACCCATTGTTGGGTATAGGCCTCTTCATGTGCTTTCCATTTGACCCGGTCTTTTGCTGCTCGCATCCAAGTCTTGCCCAATATTTTAGTGATATCATCGGCCCAGCGCATAGGTGGTTTCCCAACGTTTCTCCGTCCGAGTCTAGGTCTCCATTCGGCAATTCTGCGTGCCTATCTGCCATCCTCTCTTTTGCACATATGTCCGGCCCGTCTCCACTTCAACTTCGTCACAATCGATGTAATGTCCGTGACTCCGGTACGTCTCCGAATAATAGTATTTCGGATACGATCTAAATAAATATGATAAATAATAAAACATTTTAATTATAAATCGACATCAATCATAACGATCAATGTCATAAGTAGATTCTGTTTACTATACTCTATGGATAGATTTCTGTATCACGTTTGCGAAGATAGCTACGTTATTAATAAATAATATAAATGAACGTTTACAAAACCAGTAACATAAGGAAAATAAAAAAATCTGCTTTTTTCCCTGTTGGCCATTGCTGTTTTGGCTAAGATTTCTATAAGTTAACTTACAAAAATAGACCGATTTTTTGATATATAATTTAATCCTGTAACGTTGGGCCCAAAATGGTGGTTCTTCTTTGGTTATTTGATGCGAACAAAACAATTTTTAGACGGAAATGTGGACGCATAAAATTTTGAGACGGTTTTGAAAATGTTAACAAATTTTACCGATCGGTATCATAGCAATATGTCTGAAAATTGATAGAATAAGTTGTCCACATGTGCAAAAAATTTATATCAGACAAATGAAGTGTAGCATCTTCTCTATCAGACAACTTTTCGATACTCAGATATCATTAAGAATCGTATTGAGGCATCTTGAATTCTCTGTTACAAACCAATGAATAATAGTAAGAAAGGGGCAGGGGCGTAACAAGCGCTGAGGCAGTTGAAATTAAATACTGATAGATTTGATAGTTTTGGTTTTATTTAAAGCACACTTGTTATTTTGGTTTTGGGAGTATATGCTACACTTAAAATGTCTGAAAACAGGTTTTTGGTAATCAAGGCAGCAAAACGAAAAGTTAAAAAAAACAAAATTTTTTGACATTTTCAAAAATGCGCTCAGGCTATGTGCTACGCACAAAATGTCTGAAAACAAACTTTTTCGTAATACAATTATAAAATCTATGTACATTTTGACACAGCAGAAATGGCCTCCCACGCAGTTGCTACACTTTCGACCGTTACTATATACCTAGTCGGGTTCAGAATCATACGATCTAACGATTTTATAGGGTTTTTGCCGTATTGCTATGAGACATGGTTTTGGTCGTGGGCTCTGTAACTATTAAGAAGTATCTTAAGACTTAAAATTGTTAAAATTTATATTAAGGTGTGTTATGTCATGTCCTCATTTTTAAAATCTAAAGTTAGTTATCTTTTAAGTTGCGAACTTATGGTCACCCTAATCAAACATTACAAAGTCAGCTATATCCCATTCAACGACTACGCTAACTGACGTTCAGTCAAGATGTTGAACGTTACATTCAACAACTTCACTAGTTGTCCTTTAGTCATTCAATTGAACGTCGTCATTCAATGAACGCGCTAGTGATCCAATCAAATCGCTGATTTAACCAGATGACTGCGACATATATATAACGAAAGTTTAAATAAAAAGACCATCCTAAACTGCCTCATTCATTTGTCAGAACCAAATAAGTTCACAGTATTTTCTACATTCCAAATAAATAAGTTATACACACGTCCTATAACCCAACTGAATCGATCTGTTATTAGTTTTATCACACAGCCAATATTGGCCTAGTTACATAATATAATATTTATTATTCAGAACATTACACATTACTATTATGTTTATCTACTTGCACTGTTCATACAAAATGGTGCTAGCTCTATGACGTCATACCACAACCGTAAATATTATTTTCTGATTTCTCGTTAAAATGATTTTTAAGTATAATTCAACGGGCCAATAAGTGTTTATAAATATCTGCCATTGTTATAAACCAACATAGACCACACGAAACCCCTTACCTATGATATAAAAGTTCCGAAATCCTCCAAATATTTTGTACCCATCCTGTTTATATTAATTCAATATCAGCTTTTACATTTCAATTTTACATCGTTGAATCTATAGACGGGTAGGGACGACCCCGCGCCTCAGGCGTTAGGGTGCTACCTAAAGGGTCATTGTTGGTCCCTATTTGAAGAGCTCGGTCACTCGCATTTCTATAAAGGATTTCCTCCGAAACATATTTTATCGAAGTAAGACTTCATCCTGGGTGATGGCTAATTAACTTGTACGAAGTGACGTTTGAAGGAGTAACTTTGAAGGCACGAGTAAGCATACAATAGAGTCAATAGAACGTCAGGCCTAACACTGAATGCTTATGCCCACGACATTACGATGGTGTTTGTACCATGTACAAAGTGCTTAAAACAAAAAAGGTACAGTCAACAGCTCGTTATATAGGAAATGCTCGTTATATGGTTGTAGGAAATTCAGTGGAATTTATCTGGGAGACAGAGACCATGACGGCAGAGCAAAGTTCAATATAGGAATTAATAGAAAAGTAGATACGGCATAGATAATACAAAAAACATTTCATTCCAAATATACCATAATAGGAGTAACAGGGATAATTTTAAATTAACATAACCTACATAGAATAAAAAAAATTAAGCCAAACATATCCATTGAACCAAATTTACATACATGCTGTGTTGTTAATTCGTAATTACTATAGAACGCGGTACCCGAAATAATTATTTAATTAGAATTAATGCAATTTTACACGCCGACCTAAAACTATTAATTAACAAGCTAACAGCTGCAAAATGTTAATCCGTTCATTCAGAACGGAACTGCCGAAAATTCGCGGCGAACTTATTTTTCTAGTTCCCATGTAAATTACCATTTTGTTCGCCGCACGATTCCCTAGGCAAAAATGTGCGATCCTCCCCAAATAAACCTAGACAAACAAAACTAGTTACCTATTGTTGAATAAACAGTGCCCTTCGCAATTTACATTTCTGTCGGCAATTTCATTAGGACACTAGTTGGCTTTGCGGGACGTTTGGTGTCTTCATTACCCGTTGAAGGAAGCGAATTGTTATTTCTAAAGATAAGTAAAGTTTGTTTTAACGGTTCTTTGTAGGTTATTTAGAAATCATCAATTTTAACCTTTGTTCATCATCAGCCCATACACGTCCCAACTGCAGGGGCACTAGGGCTATAAGGCTGACTACCATCCTGGCCAAGTGCGGGTTGGTTCAAAAAAATCAAAAATCATTAAACTTTTTTTGGTTGAATACACAACCTAAGAATTTAGTTATAGGTGTGGAGGTTTTCCTTCACCATTAAAGCGTCGAATAATCGAACATATGAATTTCAAATTAAAAAACACAGTGGTACGTGGCGGGATTTGAACAGGTTGCCTGTTCTCGCATGGAAATCAACGACCTTAACCATTCGGCCATCGACGATTTTAACGTTTTCAAATATAAGTAGATAGGTAGTTGGGGAGGCCTATGTCCAGCAGAGGATGTAATGGGCTGATGATGATGATGATGATGAAATATAAGTAGTTCATATATTCGTGGCAAGTGCCGTAATAAATCCCGTGTAGACAATATTTGCGTGAAATTTTATGTTAAGGAAATACTCAGTCCAGAGTTAAGAAGTTGACGGAAGTACGTTCATGCCTCGGGAAACACGATAAGTCTGCGCCTGATACAGTAGTGTAGGTAACTATGTATATTATGTACCGGCTGAAAAAAAATGTATATCTGTATACATTATACTGGGATCGCTTAAAGACTAACCTAACGCTGACGATACGATCGACTCGAAAACTCATGCTTGAAAAATACAAAATTGTACGAAAAGCCTCTTCCAAACGTGCATTTTGAAGGGGTATCAAGCCAAGCCTACTTCACCGGACGGATCGGTTGATTTGATATAGGATTTTGTTAAGAGCTCGCGTTCTCTAACGGTGATATCATACGTTTATTCCCTCAGTAGATAGTATGATCATTTTCTTTTTCCAAACAGTACAAAATATTGATTTTGAAAAAATCTATTACATCAAGGAGAGTTCCTTCTTTCCAGTGGGTAAGAATCACTTGGGGTTGCTTTTTCAAATGTCCAAAATTTTAAAGCTTGACTATAGAAAGGCAAAATTAAGCGTGAGCATCATAGCATACCCCATACGCACGCATGTTACCCATTACTTATATTAATGTAGGCAAGGCTTTTGCTTTTGCTTAACGTCGATAATCAAAATTATGATCTTTTAAATACTGCTGGTTTTCTGCATCAATCCTCTTAAAGCGCAGCCTCATCCGTTACAAAATACAAGCAAATATGAAACTTTATACAGAGTTGTTAAAACCTCCACGGCATTGAACGAATTGTGTAAGCGTATCGGTTGACAGTGCGACAGATTCCGCCTTTGAGATGCAAATCGCCCCTTCAAGAATTCATAGCTCAAATGGCGCCGGCACTGGGCACTTACCCACATTGATATTTTATGTTCCCTCATTTGCTTATGCTATATTTATCAGGTGCCGAGTCCAAGCTTTTAGGTTCACACCTGTTTATTGCATGCAAGAGATGAGCTGGTAATGGCTTATATTTCCATAGACTACATTTAGGTACTAAGATAAGCCATTCTAGCTCACTATTTGTTTTTTTCTAGGAGTAACTAGTAGATAACATTGTAAGCCGAGGTATGTAGGTTCTTTGTCACAACATTGTTATTACTATTATTTATTTACTATTATCTTTAGCGTATTATACTACACTCACAGGCACAATTAACCGCCCACCTTTAAAATTCGCCTCCCTGATAGTTTTGGTTTACGATGGCTTATCAAGTGTTTTGTTTTTTGTTAAGTGGGTAGTCTTGCAATAAATTAAACACCTATACCCTCATTTGGTTTCGTTAATTTGTGACAATGACGGGTTTTTGGAACATAGTCGTTGTTTGACATTATTGCAGTTGTGTTACTGTGTGTTCATTTCCTGTTCTTTTCTGCCGTAGTGTGTTTTTATTGTTTAATTTGGGTTTGTAGTGTTAGCTTGTTGTTTGTGACTGCAAAAAATGCCACCCGATGCAACTGGTGTAGCCAGGGCAGTTGCCTTTACTGACGCTGAGTACAGCCAACGTCGCATCCCTCGTGCACTCGGTGTACCACGAACTGCCATACGGGATGCCATCAGACGATTTCGGGAGACAGGTTCATACACCCTCAGGCCAGTTCAAGGTCGACAGCGATGCACTTCGGCTCGAGAAGACCGCTTCGCTGTCGACAACATGTTAAGAAATCGCTTTTCCACCGTTACTGAAGCCCAAATTCGTCTTTTTGAAGTACGAAACCTCAGTGTTAGTGGACGTACGATAAGAAGAAGACTGGCAGAAGGATATCTGAGGGCGTTTCGTCCAGCTCGCGCCCCAGAACTGCTTGCACAACACCGTAGAGCTAAACTTGCTTTTGCGCGAGAATATGCTGAGTGGACTATACAAGAATGGAAGGTCATACTGTTCTCAGATAAGAGCAGATAGCCTTAAAAGATCCAGATGGATGCCAGCCTGTCTACAGATGCCCAAATTAAAGGTTTGCTCCTTGCGCTATATCGGAAACAGTGGGTTACAAAGAAGGCTCTATTATGGTTTGGGGAGGCATCACTTACGAGGCTCGTACCGACCTTGTATTGTTTGACAGAGGCAGCGTAAATGCTTAAAGATACGTGGAAGAAGTTCTCCAAGGACATGTCTTACCGTTCGTTCCATTTATTGATGACAACTTTAGATTAATGCATGACATGCACGTTGCCATACCGCAAAATTGGTTACTGAGTTCCTTAATGAGACCGAAATTCAAGTTTTGCCATAGCCAGCACGCAGTCCCGACCCCAACCCAATTGAACACATATGGGACCACTCCAAAAGACGTATTTGAGCGAGAGTACCAGCCCCAACATCTATTGGAGAGCTCAAAGCGGCTGCGGTAGAGGAGTGGCACATTATTCCCCAATCAGATATCCAAGATGTCATGAATGGACTATCATACCGGCTCCTAGAAGTCATAAGGGGTAGGAGGAGCAATGCCCATTATTAAATTTTAATATTGTTTTACTTTGACCTTCTTTTTTCTCAAAATTCGAAATTTACATTTTTCGTCGATACTTCGAAAATATCGATTTTTGTAATAATGCCCTATTAAACGACTTTTTTAAATCAAACCTTCGTTTTATTTTTAGCCTTAAATTAAGTTTATAACGGATCATTCATAAAATGTGGTTTATGTTTGGACATTTCCGAAAATTTAAGCAAATACAAGGTGGGCGGTTAATTGTGCCTGTGAGTGTATCTTTAGCGTAATATGTCCAATGAATACCTTATTATAATTTCCTTTTAAGCTTTTGTTGAATTAATTAAAATGATAAGCATACTAAATTATAAGGTGAAAATACTGCATTTGAATCATCTTACACACATACAATACAATGCATAATTATATACCTATGGTATATATAATAAGGCGTCCGAACGATTTCGGCCATGGCGGCCGATCTCAATTGAGATCAGCCAAGTGCGCAGGACATATTATAGTGTACAAGTAGGTATGCGCACAAACACAATTGCACTCTCGGTTCCCTTACCCTCATAGTTCGGTGAGACAACAATCCGATATGCGCCGGACCACCGGTTTAACGTGCTTTCCGAGGCACGGGCGTGCAACCGCCAACTTCCTAACTCCGGGCTAAGTAATTTTTTTACAGAAAAACTCACACGAACTTTGCCCGACCCCGGCCTCGAACCTATACACAAGTATCAGATACAAAACAAAAGTTAAGCATATTTCAAAACGATTAAGTATAAGGAAATGATTTCGAACGTAATTTTGTTGCGATATACCCAAAAGTGGATGAGCAGATATTTAATAACGTTGTTTGATATTTGTTCTCTTTCCTTTTATATGAAAAAGCTTCAATTAATACGACCTTACAAAGCTACACGAGGTCTGTATATCGAAACCACATCTGTCAACATAATCAAGACTGGTTAACATCAAACATGGCATTTGGAACTGCTAACAACTTGGAGCAAATAAAACTTGCAAATATTGGCCAATTCGTTCGGAATCCCATTTGTTGTCTACTTACACATGTCGCTGGAATATATTGAATTCGGTGATTTATGTAGTTACTGGGACTTACGTACGTAGTCCTGGAAAATCCTGTGTAGGCGTGGAACAAAAAGAGCGACAGTAACAATTATTAAGGAATAAGTCCTAGACAATTACAACAAGATCAATAATTTTAGGACATTTCTAGAATTTAATAGCTCTAAGAGGGTAACGTAATTTTAAATAGAATTATTATGATTCATAGATTATTACTATTGTAGAGGACCCTTACACTTACTAGATATATAATAGGCGTGTCGACTGGGTCAAAATCTTATTATTCTATTTAGTCCGTAAGTTAGATTATACAAAAATATGGGACACATATTTTATTGTTCTTTAATTGATTTAAAAATGACAAAATTATAGCTTATCAAACTTCTGGAGTGGGGGCTTGTGACGTCACGGCTAGGTAAAAATTGTACCATAACGTGACATCATACGAAACTTCTAAGCACTATATCTTAATAATTTCTTGTTTGTGAAACAAAATAAAAAATACGTGTACAATATTTTTAAATAATCTAAATAACGGGCTAATTATATTTTTTTAGTCGTCTCGCCTATTTCAATGATGGAATAAAATTGGTAATATGTATCAAAAATCGCTGTTTTCCCTAATATTATTGTATGTAAATTTAAAATGTTTAAGTGCTAAAGCTTGCACTAGCTATTCTAATCTTTAGAAAAACGGAAAAAATTCAACTGCCTCACTGCGGACCGGTGACTGGAACACCCGTCCTTCTAGGAATCGCGCCCAGTGGGGCTACAATGAGTTTAAAACTTACGCACTCGATATCGCCTACGTAAATGTGTCTATGAAAAACTTGTACAGCGCCGCTGGTGGTTACGCGAAGAACTAAAATCGGCCGTATGAAAAAAACAGCTCGATAGGTTTTTAACGTAAGTAAGTTTTCGATAGCCAACTCATGGTAGGCCCTCAGACGTGCATTACCATCACACCAGACCAGCAGCTATGTACAAAGCGGTGAGGCAGTTGATTTTTTTCCGTTTTTCTAAATATTATTGCATGTATTATAATATTTTTAGCTACAGATGACCTGATACACTCTTCAGAAACTGTCAAAGAAACCACATATTCTTCTGGAAATTATATTAGATGAACGAAATCACACATTTTCAGGGACTTTTATTATACATATATAACTTTCAATTCAATATCGAAGCATATTAAAGGAAAGAACAAATAATGAGACAGAAATATTTATATTTACTTAATTGATTTCATGGTTTGTTTGTCATGGAGAATTCACGAGTATATACCGTATAGTGGGCTACTTGTTTACTACGATGATGTGAGATATTTATGATGTTGTTTGCATTTAGCCAATAATGTTATCATAATAAACAAGAGGCAGATATGTTATAACCGTGCAAAAAGTGGGACACAAATCTGTCCTAATTAGGGTACCTGATGATATACAACGTGAAATTTTAGTTGATGTTTTCCCGTAGCAGAACGATTTAGCATTAGTAGGACTATCGAATCATGCTAGTTATATCGTGAAAAAATAATCATACTTTTTTCAAAAAAAATATAATCATCTAACTCGAAAGCGTGAGAAGCTATAGTTCATTTAAGTGATGTGATGTAATCAAGTACTGCTTGCCGCATGAAATTGATGATTAAAGCTAAAGAAACTCTACGCCCTTAGAATAAAGCGATTCAGGCGTCCTTTCTTAGTTTCGTTTATCTCTTTTATTTTTATTTATTTTATTTTCGTTTATTTCGTAAAACCATTATTTATTCATCTGAATAAAAAAACTGCACAAATCTATTACACTACGAAGATAAATGATTAGTGGTTACTAAAATTTTACAGTGTACCTAGTTATATCTTTTATTAATTTGCGTGCTATTTCGCATCTTTTGATTTATATGTCAGTAATGTGTTATTCCTAACATTTATAAAAAAAACATAAAAATAACGATCTACACGACTTATCGAGATCAGAGATCAGAAGTCGAGCTATTCACAACTAAAATATTTACAATATTTCAATTTGAATGGCGTCTCGAAGGATTGAGTGGCTGATTTACATGACAAAGTGTCTAAGTAACCCTCTGAGGATTTCGGAAACGCGACTCAACAGCGGTGTATAAAATCTAAGGGTTATCGATTCCTTGGATTTATGAATTTCAAATCGTCTCATTTATTATTTCATTTGGAAATATGCAAATTGGGGGAAGAAAACAACCGGCGATAGAAGGACGACCCGCGAACTCGCGATTCTGGGAACTGTTTATTGATACAACCGTTCGGATCGGACATAGTTAGCTTTTATATTTTAAATATGGAACGGCTATTTGTAAATAAATAAATAAATATTTTCACAACATCACCTAAATTCATCTGATCCCGTAGTAAGTAGCTTAAAATCTTGTGCTACGGATATCAAACGACAGTGAATACACAAATAAACTGAAATATATCAATAACACACCCAGACACGGAACCAACACCGATGTTTATCATACAAATATCTGTGCCTCGTAGGAATCGAACCCACAACTCTTGGAACCGTAGCCAGGTGGGCAAGCACTGTTCCACCGAGCCATTTGTAGTACAAAATAATAGGAATGTTTAAACATTTATTAGTCCGGCATCTTGTATATAGTGCCATATTGGATTGTAACACAATAAATCTGAATTGTCATCCATACGGACCCTGTGTACAAAACAGATCAATCGATTAAAGGCATCTACTTCAAAATAGATTTTCATGTTTTTACCCGTATATAGGTACTTTTATTCATACTCACTGTAGTGTTTCTAGAATAGATATACGTCGTCTCTAGATCAACGCAACACTTTGTGTGTATCTGACACACAAAGTATTGCGTGTATCCGAGACGGCATACTACTGAGTCAGACAGAGAGTCAGTGGTCTATGATTAGAGCTACTTATCTGTGGTAATGGAGTTTGACAGGTGTGAGAACCGAGGAGGGAAAACTCGAGAAGTTAACCGTGTAGCGTGTGTGATCGAGCCAGTGTCTAAATTAACTATATGTATATAACGAGGGTCCTACACTCACATACTAACATAAGAATAACAGAAGCTTGTAAAATACTAATAGTATGTTTGCTCTGGTGGTGGTGGTGGTCGTTAAGTGTTTAAAACGAAATAAATTTATAGTAGAATCCTGAAACCGTTATAAAGTTGAAAAAGCACCCTCATTTGCGATCGAAAAATTCTACTTACCACGGGATAATAATCAGCTCAATGTATGTGATGTTGTGTAATGTTCATTATTTATTGATTATAAAAAAAATATGTGAGCTTTTTGTAAGTTGAAAACTCTACTTTTGAATGTTGTACAAAATTATATATATTGGTATGGAAAACACTTGCAAAAAACGCAAAAAACCGAATATTTCCTTTTCCAATAGGTTTATCTTACTATAATTTTTCATTGTTCTAAACCTTAAAGCACTGTTATTGTTACTAGACGTCGTAAATCATTTGTCTCAATAAAGTCGTTTGGAATAAGACCGTCAACGCGGATATACCTAAAAATTAATAATTTCAATATCAGATTTTAGACTTTCGCGTTCCATTACACTAAATATTTGTCTTTATGGTCGCTCGCGACCACGATTGGTGTAACCCAGTCGAAACGTCGGGTAGTAAGTAGCTATGTAATTTGCTACTCCTAATAACGCGTGTAGACCCAAAGACAAATATTTAATTTCAATATCATTTGAGTACTTTTATCATGGGCGGCTAAAACGCATTCTATTATTAGGCTTATCACAAAAGAAATAATGTTATATTCGAAACAAATCCCTTCTGAACGGCCCAGCTCCCTGCGCCTTTGTAAACAGTACAGACACTTACAAAAATAATAACGTTGGCTTCTCATAAAGTAAGTCTACAATATAATTCGCGAGTAAGAATGCTTATTTCAAAAGACAATATCAGATGTTGTGGAAAAATCAGCTTTGTTCCACAAATCCCTTTTGAATCAAAATATCAAAGAGAAGATGGGGAGCAAATTGGACAAATTTTCCGGCTTTTAAGGAATCTCGGTATAGGAGTGCCACTGATTGGGGAAGTCGGGGGGTTTTCTTAAGGGCACACTGGGTGTTGCCTAAGGCTTTACTTAGTTAGAGCGTTGACAACGTCCGAAAACCTACCAATCAACCTTTAGTTACCAATAAACCTGTAGTTACCTTTGATCAAAGTTCAAGAACAAGCTTTTCATTAAAGTCAGAGCTGTAACTGCACAGTCATTATATTTATATACTATTCTATATTATTACATATAGAATCATGAAAATAAGAAATATTTATTAAGTACAGTCACCAGCAAAATCAATAAAGATCAAAATCAATAATAATAAACGGAATTCAGATAAGAAATAAGTAGCATCGAAGGGATTGTCAGTTATACCAAAAATTTAACGTGGCACATTTATCTATTATTTCTAATAAAATATTCCACCACCTCGTTATAAATGTACAATTTTACGTAAAGACACTAGTATATTGAATAACGATCAAAGATTTTAAGTTTACGTTTATGGTATTATGCTACGCTAAAAAAGACTCTAGCCAATTCAGATAGTCTAATTGTATTATCTTGACTAGACGACTAAATTTGATTAGTCCATGACGAAAATTTTGTGATGAATTTTGCTCCAGCAATATTTGCACTTTTATAAAATAATGAGAATAATACCTAAGTGTGTCACACATACTTATCTTGTCTAACTTTCGTATCAATATAGTAATAAGGATGTCAATATTATTAACTAATATGAATGGCTTTTAAAAGCCTAAACTAGTCCGAAATAAACAAAGTCCAGTATTGGCGTGTTAAAGCGAATCTGACGCTAAAACTCTCGGCACTGAGTCGGTAATGTCAAATGCGATATTTGTATTAAATAAACAATTATTCTGTTCTATTCTAATACCAGCGGTAGGCTCGGTAACCGCTCAGTGGAATGGCTCCAAACGTTTGTGGTCAAATCACCGCTCTGTATACCGTGCATTTTATGAGCTGATTATAAATAACTAGTGACCCGCCCTTGCTGCGGGTATATTTTACATAAAAAACGTCTACTTGAGACCTTCTATCTCTTAAAAATAACCATCAAAATCCGTTACGTAGTTTTGAAAGATTCAAGCTTACACACATACAGACAGACGCGGCATGCGACTTTGCTTTATACTTTGTAGTAATATTTTTATACAAATAAATTCAATTTCACTATATTAAGGTCATACTGATCAAAATCTCGAGATTAGACTGACAGTGGATCCTAAATTATACAGAATAGAGCAAGAGAAAAGACAGATTACACTTTTAACCGCCTTTGTTTTAACGGAGTTCAGGCGTTCGAAAAGATTTCAAAATTTTCTTTTATACATTTATAAGATAAGAAGTTATATAATTTGATCCAAATAAAAATGGTATATAGGTTATATTGTACCAGACGATCTCATATGTGGACCTTACGGCTGCATACCATCAGGTTTTGTGCGGTCATTCTGAACGTTGGAGAAAAAAAATTGCGGGTTGACTTTTTCTTGTAAAATAATGAGCTACTGTTTGCGGGACACCTGACCGCGTAGAAAGGCAGATTACAGGTGTCTTTGTAACTGCAACGGCGTTCAAAAGAGGCCGAATTTCCGGCACAAATGGTGCTTTTGATTCGGCCCACTGAACAGGGCATGCCGAACGAAACAGATCCACCCACCGCGTTTGTGGTCAAACGGGCATCGCATTGTTAGCAACATCGAAATATTTCCACCATTGTTTTGTTAGCAATAACTGTTTGTTAGTTCGCAGTAATTTTCGTTAATATTGTGAACCGGTGTAGCGACTGGGAAACTAATTCGGTCCGTTATTTGTTGCATCGATATTCGGACGGTAAGATCGCGTTTATAAACAACGCTTATGTTGTCGGACAATAGTCGTTTCGCTACAGTATTAAATTTGTTTTACACAAGCACATACGTGGTTAGTTTTACACAAAGTAAAATATAGAAGAGAGAATGCCAATATTACTTTATGAAATAAAATACAAACAAAGCAAGCTACCCAGCACGGAATCTTTGATACGTTTCCGTGTTAAGTAGCTTACAAGTTTTTCACTTCTAACAGCTAGATAGTATTAAGTTCGTTTTAGGTTATCCAAAACAGTTATCCTTTTAGACGTGAACTACTGAATACTGATCGACTAATGATAGTCGAAGACCTGACTTTTTACCTTTTTACTTCATAACATGAGTCCATCGAGGGAGCTCAAACATCTTCGCATCTATTCTCATCAAGAGTATATCGATTTGGCGGTTACTGATACCCGATCCAAACTTTTACGAACGTATTCACCTATTTTACAGGAACATGTTAATCACACTCCACCACGCAATAGCATTCCTTAATCAGTCTTAAAGAAAACTGTGAACATTCGTTAACCCAAAAGAGAAAACCAGATACGTAGCTATAAGTTAGAAGGAAACTATTGATAACCTGGTAACTTCTAACTGGAAGCTCCTTGCAGGCTTGCAGGTCGATATCGAAAACGGCAAATCATTGAAATATCCCGGAGTTGCGAACTGGTTACTCGCATGCCGGAACTTTTAATAAGTTCATCTGTATGAATAGTGGGATGGCACAAACTAACTTTCGTTAGGATTAAAGATTATGATACTCGTAGGAAAAATATCTGTAAGGTATTTTACCTATCATAATCTGTAAGGTAAGTACACGGACTGAAAATACTGAAATATAGCGAACCTTTAACTTTAAACTGTTACGGTTACACACCATAGAAAACTGAAAAAATAGTCTTCTAATTGGTAAATTTGTCCTTTAAAAATGTATAATTTATGGTGAAAGCCATAAAAAATCATCAATTTGTACCTACTACTTAGTAAATGACATTTTTAATTCTCCTAATAACCCTCAAAAACGCAATTCGTTAATAGTACTAGGCACTACAGTTATAGTTCAAATGACACGTGTCATTATAACGGAAAAGGTATATTTAGAGCGAGACCCAAAACTTCCACATTAAATCCCGCACAGTCCCTAAATCATCACATCCCAATATTTTAATCCGCTGAAATCGCAAAAGTGAATGCATACCGCAAAGCTAAATTGCCATCGTTGTTTCAGAGCTGGGGCGGTCGATATTTATTATTCATTCATAAGGACCACTGTGATATTTACTCTCCCATTACCGGGCCCGCAGTCGCGTTTCTTGCATTAAAAATTTAACATAAGACCAGAACGTGCCACTGAGAAAATATTTAATGGACCAAATTAAATACGTAGAAGGTCCACTCAAACTATTACCCGCCTAATTAGTTTATTTGCCCGAGATAACTTTTTGTTTGTGGAGAGAACAACGTTCGCTTATTGTGTTTTTAATAACGATGTTACGTTTGCTTAATTAAACATTATGTAAAGAGAGAAAACATTAAAAGGCTTTTGTTTGTTCAGATTACATTATTAATAAGATTAAATAACCTGTTTGTTTTTATGTTTTTATATATGCTGTTCGTCAGTTATATTCTTTAGGCAAGGATTTCGCATCTAATTATTTAATATTTTTAAGGTGAAATAAAAGGAGCCAAAACTTTTTTTTTTATGGAATGCCACCTCCGTTATAAAAGAGTGCTCTCTTTTATAACGGAGGTGCCTTTTAAAGTTTTGACAACTGTCACAATTCCTCATTGTTATTTTTACAAAAGTTATCTCATTCAAAATTCTAATTAAATATTGATTCACATGCATTTAAGCTGATGCACTCGTTAAATACTACTCTGAATCCCTACCACTATGTCATTCGGGTAACCGAGTCCGTCAGTCAAGGCTTAATAGATAAGTGACGCCGAATGTCAACCGATAGCGCATTGTAATGTGGTTAAATAATAATAACAGTTTACATACCTGTGACAAGTAGAACCACAAAATAATCCTTACTAAAATAAATGTGACATTCATTCTATCTGTCTGTCACTTTCACATTAAAAGCCAATGCTTCTGCAGGTTCAATAACCTGTCTAGATAAAATTTGGTACACAGTTTGTTTAGCTACTTAGATACAAAAAAGGCATAGGCAGGCACATTTGTTTGATTTCACCAACTTCACTATAAATAAGTTAATAAATAAAATAAATCGCGGACGAAAAGCTAGTGAAACCATAAATAGCCAAAACGGCATTTCGTTATCACAAAAGCGTTTGAGAATTTAAATTCTTTGTGCCACGTGTGCCGTGCGGGCATTCAGTCTTTATAGACAACATTTTTCAACTGCATAATTGAAAAATAAAAGCTTGTAAAATAGCATTAAATTTCTGCCAGTACTATTCTAATATCATGGCTTAACTAGCGCCGCTTAA
The DNA here is from genome assembly GCA_039566165.1 of Maruca vitrata. Classification (NCBI taxonomy): domain Eukaryota; kingdom Metazoa; phylum Arthropoda; class Insecta; order Lepidoptera; family Crambidae; genus Maruca; species Maruca vitrata. The sequence goes on along the minus strand of CM076917.1, from coordinate 10,621,328 downwards.
AAACGTTTGTAAGTAGTAAATAAATGAATAAACATCAGATATGTATACCGTTCCTTTAATAATTCTAGGGTAAGTAATAAGTAACGAAAAAACTTGCGTTTTGACTATCAGAGGATTTACTTAGACAAATATACTATAATAGATAAATGAATAGCTTTACCTATTTAACAGGTCATTAATAGAATCATTTATAAATAGAAACATTCGCAAAAACACAAATGTCAAATCCAGATTCTGTCGGCCGCGCTTAAAAATATATCTTTGTTTAACAAGGGAAATGGTTGGTGGTTTTTTACTCCATCTGTGCTCGACCAAAAAGGTTTGACGTGGGAGGGCGGTGTTTAAACATCCAACGATAAAGTAACGTCACTTTATTTTAGCTAAATAATAAGGTGAGGAGAATAGGTTTTGATCAAATCATTTTCTTATTTGGTCTAGTTCAAATGATATAAACCGATTTGATTATCTACTTGTAGTCTTGTGGAAATCTTTTGTTTTAAAATTTTCTTATTACAAATGTTTTTTAGAATATCAACTAGCAAAATAAGCGTTTACCATATCGTTATTACAGTGACTGGATTATTCATTTTGAAACTAAAGAGTTTAACAATAACAAAAACATTGTTAAATGTAACGGCATTTAACAATGTTTAAATACTCGTTAACATCAAAAACATCTTACGACCAAACTTTACTTTATTACAATCTAAACTTAACTTATCGGCGCTAGTAATCAAATATTCCAGCTAAAACAATTAGTGTCATCGCAAGCTGTTCGAACAAAAACCTACAACAGATAAATTATTACCGAACGCCGACGCTAGCGTAAACCTCCCTAGGTTCAAGTGGGTTATATCCAGAAAATTCCCGACTCCAATTTCCATTTTCCGCAAATTCCAGAGCGTATCGCCCAAGACAATGCCGACGCGCTACTTTGTGTGATTTTCCGATTATGACATCCGTGAATGTTAGATCCTAGTTTATATTCTGAATTATTCCTTGTGAGCATTGCGGCGGGTGAAAATGATTTACGCTGCATTCTGATTTCATTATGTCGTTTGCGAGGGTTTGTTGCATCCGTAATTGGTACTCAGACTTTGATATACTTATTAGATTCAACATGTGAAATAAATAATATATGGATATGTTTACTAATAGCGTAGGCAGATGTAGATAGAATAGTTAATATAATGAGCTTGTTCAAACACCAAGATGAATTCCAGACAATGATTAGAATTAGCTCGTGACTACAGTTTGCCGAAAATATAGTCTCATTAAGGTATAAACAATGTGTGATACATCACTTGTGTGTTGCCATAATGAATTTATTAGATACAGCCTGGTGACAAAGACGAACAGACAGGCGAATTATTACCGATATGGAACTCTGAAAAGGTTGCCTCTGCGATTTCGTGTGTATAAATTATCTAACGCAACTGCTAAGAAAATTATTAATATACATTAGTGTGTTTCTCCATAAACAAACACATAGTAGGTTGGCTACGAACTAGCTACTCATCGCATGGTAACTAACCACCGTCTTTAACCACTAGACCATCGGCGTGCAAAAATAAAGCAGAGCTGCATACTTTTGTTACAAAATGCAGATCACTTATCTTGCACAAAAGCCGATTTGACATCGCTGTCGAAGTAACGACAAACAAATCCAACATCGTGAACACGACATCGCGCCGAAGTAGGTCCGCAACCAATTCATTGCATCAAAATGCACGCTGCCGTGCGTCCCTCCCGCCACTAATAACAACGCGTACAATGGATGCGCCCGGCGAAACCGACCTCTTTCCTCTAGGGCTACAAGTTTTGGGATACCGGTACAAGGACCGGTAGGTTTGACTTTGAACCCTTGATTTGCACCTTTGCACTTTTGACACTTTGACGTGCCATTGGTGCGGGGGGCAAGAGCATTGCCAGATATACCATAGAGGCAGTCAAGCTAATCAGTTTCTTTAAGTACCTACATGTACGGGAATTGAAATACATTTTCTGACGAAACAGATTTTGGTAACGACTTTAATTGTACCACTTCTTTAGCAATCAATACATATTATAAGTAATGTCGGATTTTATTTAATTTTATAACACATACGCCAACACTATCCGAAAAATAGTACCAAAGAAAGTGTATCGCTTGCGTCAACGATTAGGTACAACTACGCTGTATCAGTCTATTTGAATGAGTAGAACAGCATAGACCTCGCTCCTCAGAGGCCATCTAGCTGTTAAACTTAGTATTGACGAATGTTTCCGAAATTTTACGTCACTCCTTATTTTGCTGACGGATTTCAGTCGAAGTTTGGATCGCCTGATGTCCCACATATACCGGTAACATCCCGCGTCACATCCCTAGTTTCGTTAAATCAGCAAAGGCGATAGTGAGTTGGATCCTCGCCTAGTGTCGTCGGATGGCTGCAATTTATACGGCGTGACGTCGAGATAACGATTTGTGTTAACTCCGTGCCACGGAGACAAAGAGGTACTACACTCTTTGAGTTAGATCCTCTTTCACATTATGCATGAGGGAATACCGCAGGTTCGGCGCACCGGCCGATACGGGCGGGACCCGTTCGATTGCGTTCGAATTCGTAGGCTGAATTCGATCTAATATCGAGACCGTAAATTGGTAGGATTAAATTTCTACAATGGAAAAATTTTAGAAAAAAATTAGGAATAAACCTAATTTTAGACATGAAGCTTGCGTACAATAATAAACGTAATTAAGAAAACCCGACGATTCGAGCCCTATACAGCGTTCGTGGTCACGGCAGACTGAAGTTGACATTATTTGACAAACCACTGCATAGGTAACAATATTGTTGAACAAAAAAAAACAAATTCCATGATACCAGTTGTGTCGTGGAGGAGCAAAGGAGGTGGATCAAAGGAACAATGATATGCGCAATATATTTATAACAAATGTATTTAAAAACCTACTGATGAATACCCAACAAGCTAATGCATAACATTATTATGACACATCGCACATTCGTGCATCATCCCTTTTAACTTCTAATAAACGTGACAGCTATTTCATGCAATGATGTTTGCCAGCCGACAGCATAAACACTGACACCCACTTGACATCAAATTAACAGAGCTACGTATCAAGACAATTATTTTCCATCAACAATTTAGGTGTTTGTTTTGCCTTAACGCAAATTGTGCAAACAATACCGGGTGTATGTAATTAGTAAATGAAAACCATACCTATTGCCGCAGTATATGCTTCAACGAGTTATTCTGTACCTTGAGTAAACAAAATTATTAAATTTGTTGAGAAATTGCTTAAGTTTATCATTGTGGAATGGAAAGGCCGTTTCATTCTACTATTTCTGCGTTGTTTTGCTCCAAATCGTCTATCGGGATAATTTATGATTAAACGAACTTACCTGTACGTGAAGTTCTATCATAATTATACGAAGGCTTCGTCCGAAGGGATTAGCAAATAACACTTGTAGTACCGCCCAGTAGTTCGCCTTTGTCACACTATATTTGAGGAAGAAAAAAAAAAACAAAAATATCTTTGACGTTTGGTCTGTCACTCACCCGCTTCATTAAGTTTAGAGTACGAGTATAGCTGAAAATATTTCATTAAAAAGGAAAAGCTTTCGCAGGGAGGGAGGGTTGCTAATCCCTTCGGACGAAGCCTTCGTATAATTATGATAGAACTTCACGTACAGGTAAGTTCGTTTAATCATAAATTATACTTCGGCTTCGTCCTCGGGATTAGCAAATAACACTTGTAGACTTTGAGAGAAAAATAATGAAATATTGTGTTTATATCTAATTATATAAATCAGCATAATCTATTGGAACAATTCAAGCATCTGGTTTGATTCATTGGGTTCCATTAACAATCGTTCTTGTAAAAGAAGTGTCTTCATCAGCATTTAAATAACTTGTGGTTCTATTATAGAACCGATAGAATGTATTCTAGGAGCCGCTCTATCCAGGGTTCCGTCTAATTTGTTCTAGACTGAGCCTAAGCGATGAGCCGCGGGTGTGGCAGCGTGCCTCGAGCTGTGCGCGGTGAATACGTCTACATCGATACTACTATCGTGCAACATCTCGTTAATCCGCCGACTTAAGGTCTGGAAGCCTACTGCTTTAAATAGCTTTCTTAAAGCGATGAATTAATGTTTAACACCTTATTATGTAACCGTGTTTCTTGCTAATAAACAAATTATTATTATTATTATAATTATAATTATAAGAGAGAGTCAATATCCTTCCTTATAAGGTTTGTTCTTTCTAAATAAACAAGTAAAGCTCTTGCCGGGCATATTTCGGGCCTCTCGAAAAATGGCAATACTAAAATCAGGAATCTTTATATTTATTTTGGTAGAGAAAATCTCAATATTCTTTGTACTAATATTATCAAAAAAGCTGGGAGTGTTATGAGTTGTTTCGAAAGTTTTTTAATATCTAATGTTTCATTTAGGTAAAATTGGCTAGCATAATTAAGTACTATGGAAGTATCCCATGTTATGGGATACTTAGGTAATGGAGGTCGAAACCGAAATATCCTTTTGAAAAAACCATTTGACTCTGTCACCTCCTAAATTATTTACAACACAAAAAATTTATCCAGCGCCGTAAATAAACTACATATTGTTTATAGGAATTTTTGGATATTGATGCCAAAATAACATAAATTGCTGACGGGGGAACACTCCTCCTTAACCACGCTGTCCGCATAAGAGCCCTGCCACCAGGGTAAGCTTGGTGTGTATGTCGTGATCGCTAGAATTAGAGGATAAAATTGAATGTTTACTAGCTTTAAAATTATTTTTTCAGATAACAAGAGACTGTTAAAAAGTGGGTACCAGGGCTGTGTAGGCCACAGAGGTACTAAGCCGACTTGGGGTTCCCCGAACTTCAAGATTATTTCCTGGTATACACGCCTAGATTCTGCGTTGGCCGTAATGTTATCTGACTAACTTATGTAACATGCCATAACTTAAAGTCCGCGATATTCACACCATTGCCAAAACAGTTTTGGAATATCTATGAGGTGCGGAACCTGAATACCTACGCTTCGGTTTACGTAAGACATGGCTGTCGTGTTGTCAATGCGTAGTAAAATTTGGCGGTTAGTCAAATTTTTGGCAAACTTTTAACCCGAAAAAAGCGGCTTGAATCTCTAGATAGCTGATATGTTGCGTTTTCTCTTGAGTTCTCCACAACCCGCCAGCCGTTTCTCTCCCATGGGCAGCCCCCCACCCCGTATTTGAGACATCCGAGAAAATTTCCAAGTCATGTTTATCCTCTTTAATCCTACAAAATGGTTTTTGTATTGCACTTTTCCTCCAGGCTCCAGCAGGTAAGTTCATAATATATTTATCGTAGTTGTTATATATAATTTTAAACCTATATATTTAATCCGCTCAAAAAATAAAATATTGTAAATAGCCAGCTGTATTCCACAGCAGGACAAACAGAAACTAATAATTCAATCTTAAGTGCAATTCACTTTCAATGAAATTTGTGAAAGGAAAAAAAAATAAATAAATCGGAAATTGATTATATATATAGGCAATGTGACATGGAAATTTTCTGAATCTAGAAAACCTAAAAAGGTACATGAATTGGTTAATGTCCTAAGACTTTTCCCTTTGTTTATTATAAAACCAATAGAAGTGGTTTGTGTTGTATTAAACAAACATTGTTCGCTATTAGCCAAAAAATATTTAAGTAATTTGTTGATATTAGTCCGGCAGAGCGCAACAAACGGGCTTCATTCATTTCACACGGTTTCATTACCTTAGTGAAAATATATGGCGCTGTACCCAAACCAAATAGTTATACATTAAATTCATATATATTTTGGTCAAATTGGAATCATTAATACTTTCTGGAATCAGGATGACTTTTTATTAATTAGTAAGCGTCTTTTAAGTCGACTATAGTCATGTAGCATATTCTTGTAATTAATTTTAGCTGTACGTAGATTTTCAATCTTGAATGATCTGCTTTTATAAATTTATGAAATGTTTTTATTCCAAAATGAAACAGTGTTTACCATTTGGCTTGGGCACTAAAAATATACTTGACAAAAAAACTGTCTTTTTATTGGCTGTTACCCGGATATGGCTCCAGTAGATATTACGTTATCTATTGCCTCTGTCAAGTTGAGCTTTCTGTATAAGAAAGATTTTTTCTTGTTGGGACAGATGTTTGTGTAACTGGACAAGTAAACGGGATTTTATAACCTTTATTACAAGAAAGGACTGATTGACTGTTGGACGTTGGCGATTAGGGTCCATTAATAGCTTCACCAAATCTTGTTCTGCATCAGCTTTAGTAATGAGGGAATTTATCGCAAGACTTGACATGATAACATGGCAGTAGCGATTTGATTCTACCTAATTTCGCTACTTTTATCGCGTTCAGTATTAACTTCGGCGGTAGCCGCCTTTATTTCTGCGTTTAATACAGCCTTTGGTAAGCCTGCAGTTACAAGGCAGTAACTTTTTCTCATTGAAATCCTTTTGGAGTACTTTAGAAATTCCATGCTCCAATCTGACCGCTAGGTCTTTATGAATTTCCGCGCCCTAGGTTATGGACACATTTGGGTCGTCTACTAATATTTCGAGGTTGGTCTGGTCCAGCATTGCATTGTTGGACTCTCAATCCTCCTCAGTAGGTAACGCAGTGGTGGAGTGGGATGTGGCGGCGGAGGAAGCGCCAGGGCCGCCGTCAGTCAAAGGCAGAGCCTTGGACCCGCGCTCGCGCCGCGCATGACCTCGCATTCTGCTGAGGACGCAGCGTCGCGGCTGACGTGCGCCTCGGGCTCGGGCGCAGCGACCCCATCAAGCGTTATTATGTTCTTGCTCTGAATATGATTGTTAGTTAAGAAACAGACCAAAGTACTGTTCGCAAAATTAAGTTGCTGGGTAGTACAGCTCCAAAGAGAAGTACGCAAACCCGTATTTTATAAAACACATCACACTGTTATGAATAAGTACAGTGTACATAATTAGTTAAAAAACAGCCCAAAGTACTGTCCGCAAAAACTAACTTGCTGGGTAGTACAGCTCCAAAGAGAAGTACGCAAACCCGTATTTCATAACACACATCACACTGTAATTATTAAATACAGTGTACATAATTAGTTAAGAAACAGCCCAAAGTACTGTCCGCAAAAAAACTAACTTGCTGGGTAGTACAGCTCCAAAGAGAAGTACGCAAACCCGTACTTTATAATACACATCACACTATTATGATTGAATACAGTGTACATAATTAGCTAAGAAACAGCCCAAAGTACTGTTCGCAAAACTAACTTGATGGGTAGTACAGCTCCAAAGAGAAGTACGCAAACCCTTATTTTACAAACACATCACATTGTAATGATTAAATACAGTGTACATATTAGCTAAGAAATAACCTAAAGTATTGTTCGCAATAATAACTCGTTAGGTAGTACAGCTCCAAAAAGAAGTACGCAAACCCACATTACAGGTAAGTACATATGTATAACATGACTTACTTACCCGGAATAACCCACAAAAACACATATCCCGGAAAAAACGTCGTCAAACTTTTCTTAAGTGTGATGTCACTTTTGTTAAAAACGACTTCTCGGATTAATAATGCATTATGTAATGTAATGAATAAATACAGTGTACATAATTTGCTAAGAAATAGCTCAAAGTAAATATTGTTCGCAAAAACTAACTTGTTGGGTAGTACAGCTCCAAAGAGAAGTACGCAAACCCATAAAACAGGCAAGTATATATAAAACGACTTACTTTCCCGGAAATATCCTTAAAAACACATTTCCCTCACAAAACGTCGTCAAACTTTTCATAAGTGTGTAGTCAGTCTTGTAAACAAAGACCTCTCGGATTAATAATGCATTGTGTAATGTAATGAATAAATACAGTGTACATAATTTGCTAAGAAATAGCTCAAAGTACCTACTGTTTGCAAAAAACTAACTTGTTGGGTAGTACAGCTCCAAAGAGAAGTACGCAAACCCACATAACAGGTAAGTATATAATATAACACTACTTACTTACCCGGAAATATCCTATAAAACACATTTCCCCTACAAAACGTCGTCGAACTTTTCATAAAAATGTCGTCATTTTTGTAAACAACATCCTCTCGTTGTGTACTACATAATTATAATCATTTAAACCGAGTACATAATTAGCTAAGAGACAGTCCAAAGTTTTGTACGCAAAACTAACTCTTTGGGTAGTATAGCTCCAAAGAGAAATACGCAAACCCACATAACAGATAAAAACCATATCTAACACGACGTTTTCACATTTACTTATTAAAACATTATGAATGCGTGCTTAATATTCTTGATATTAAAATACGATTTGCTTACTAATTAGAGAAAATCTTCCAATAATACTCTTGTAAAATTGGTTTATTGGTAAACCCAGCATATAATTGAAAATAAGGTTAAAATATAACGATAAAATTAACATTTAAGTTGATACGACTGACCTTGAGACTCCGAGCCGGACCGGTTATCCGATGATTTAGATCTAGGTACTCCGACAATAACATTCTCGCTGAACTTTCTATTCTAATTTCGTATTTATCCTCACTTTTTAGCTAAGGCATTGTGAAAAATCACTTTTAATGAAGACACTACGTGTGATCGTTGGCGACACTAAAAAGCGAATGAAGCGGGTGGGTGACAGACCGAACGTCAAACATATTTTTGTTTTTTTTTTTCTTCCTCAAATATAGTGTGACAAAGGCGAACTACTGGGCGGTACTACAAGTGTTATTTGCTAATCCCGAGGACGAAGCCGAAGTATAATTAATTTAACATTAAAGCTGAGAGTTTCAATTTAGCGAAATATTTTGTTGCTAAGCATTACTGAAGAATGAATAGATGAAATAAACAGAATTCATTATCGTTTCCGCTCTAAGCTTGAAAATAAAAACACCTAAAAGATTTTATACTATTATTCGTATTTTTATGTTATTTTAGTAGTGTTTTGTACACTAGATTTAGGCACAGTTTAGCCTATTCTACTGTGCTTAGTATATGCCTGGAATGAATTTCTATATATTTACCATTCCAAAATAAATAAGTAGTTTCGGTGTCAAACCAAATCTAGTGCCTATACCACATTTTTCTAACATTTTCATCACTCATGGAAATCAAAAGGAAAACAATTGAAAAACGGTCTTTTTTACCACTGCCGAAATTGCAAATTACACCACCCATCTATGTAGTATATGTAAGCTAGATTGAGTTGAGAGCATGGGCTGTTGATTTCTTTTTTTACAATCGACGCAGCATCCCTGCTAACAAACAAAAATACGTTTCTATCTACATAGTAGCAATAATACAATACCAAAAGCACTTTAGAAAACTAGAATACACTTGCGCTTATGTATAACCGTTTACAGAAAACACAGATGCTTAAAAGCATTGTAAACTAAGTAATTAGGCTTCATGCCAATATCCTGACGCCGGAGTCCTGACTAATGTTTAAAAAAAAATGTAAACAGCAGAATCTATAAGTGCAGCTTGATTTTTTCCTACTTGGTTTTATGGGACGTCGTAATCCATTTTAAATTTCAGTAGTATACATTTTTACATTTTTGTGTCCTAATGAGATCAGATTATTCAACAAATATGAATGCCGTTCATACCTCTCGCGTATTTCACCGATGGCAAACGTGCTTACACAAAGCGTGTCGGCACGAAGGAAATGCTGAAAAATTCGAATGGGGGAATCTGTGGCGCTCATCAATTAAATATTTGTACGCCATTAGTGCCAGCGGCGCGGACGTAATGGAACCCATTAGAGCTGCCCGCTGGCTCAGTGCAGAGGGCTGCAGTGAGATAAGTCATAGCAAGGCTAATTGATGCCAATGCTTAGTTACAAACCCGTATTTGTACCGGACCCGGTGGTATACATCATCATCAGCCCATATACGTCCCCATTGTTGGGGCACGGGCCTACCCTAAACTAGAGCGATAAGGCCTTAGTCAATCACGCTTATCAAGTGCGGGTTGGTGAACTACACAGCCTTAGAATTTCTTTGTAGGTGTGTGCAGGTTTCTTCACGATGTTTTTCTTCACCGTTGAAGCTTCGAATAATCGTACACATGAATTTCAAATTTGAAAAACACATTGGTACGTGGCGGGGTTCAAGTTAGACAGGGCTCCGTTTGTTTCAGCCCAGCCCACCCTCAGGAAGTGATGGTCCGCCCCTCTAAATAGGTCTATTATCCATCCCATGACCGCTTGCCGCTTATCACGTGGAGTGAGGTCATCCTGAAAATTGTTTATAAAAAAAATAGGTGATTTACTAGTCGAGTATGTTTGGGGGTGAGAGCCATCCACTCCCTGCAAGCCCGGTTATGATGACAAAGCAAACTAAACTTGTCGTGGATTCTGATCATGTGGCTATTAATTCATCAAATAATAATTTTTTAACAAATTTTTGATATAGAATCTATTAACAACCAAACCAATGAATGTGTCATGGTCAATCTCTCCAACAGTAAAGTAGAGAAAAAATCACTTACCTCTTTTTTATATGATTGTTTCAAAAGTTAGGTAGTTAAAACAAATCTATCACAATTCAAATATGTCATCAAACACGAAACATAGCAAGTGCACTTCGATGCGATCCGATGCGAGATGAAATTGGTTCTAAAACTTCAGAACTCTTGAAATCACTAAGACTCGTTTCCATACTACTATCGTCTTCATTGTGCCAATAGTGGAGTACCGTCATACGTAACACCTACGGCATAAATCCATATAAAACTGATTCTGTGTCACGCAGTAAACTTGTTAGGCCGTGATAAATGTTCGGCGGCCCAATGTTTTGTTTCATAAAAGATTAACTGTATTGTTTATTATTAGTTACATTGCTAGTAGTAAGTAGTAATTGTGCGAATAAAAAACCAGGCTTTTCGAGTCGTACAAAAGTCGTTTATCACGTAAAACACTAATTACTTAGGGTTCAACCATTAGGTATTAACTTCTAGGTTAGATTGTATTCGATTTTTGTAACCCGTGAAGAAAAGGTTCTAAGGTTAATACAATCGACCATCTAGCACTTAGCCACTGTGGTTAATTTTGGCTTAATGACTCTTAATCAGAATAGGCTCGAGTCTCTCGGCGGGGACGTACAATGATAATGATGATGATTACTGCTGATCTTTCAAATTATAGGATTTACTACTACCTAAGGAAATCGGACCATCCAATCCAGATAACCAGAAGAGACTGTCATTCAGACAATTCTGAACGCACAGGTTTCCTTACCAAGTTAAAGTCGGAAAACTAATCGCATAAATTATAATCGCCAACGTTGTTTGCATAAAGGGGACGTCTATGGAATATTTTGTCGGGGCTAACAGTACAATTGAAATAGCTAGTCTATCGTTAGACAATCCGGCGATCTGCCATTGGCATACTGTACAGAGTGCATTTGCATAATCTGTCACAGACACACAATTCAATATTCAAAGTCTGGAGACATGCCTCCAAAGGACACTGCGATAGGGGTACGTATTACGTATTCTGAAACGATAGTGCTCCATTATTCTAAAGAAAATACACTTACAAACTTGAGAACATTCTGTCTGTACGTACGATACTATATTGAGAACGATAATGTAGCTCTATAATCTGCTTTCCTGCCCCCTAATGCCTCCTACTCTCAAAGCCTTTCCTGATATCCGAATTCGAAAAATCTATGCTCTGTCTCTGACAATGTATAGACACGGAACATATTCGAATTTAAATCGACGCATTGCTTCGCAGAAATACACTACCATCGCCTATTGGTGATTATAGCATTATACCTATAATTTGTCATTTTCTCCGAATATTATTTGCCAAATAGTCCAAACGTATATACGTTTGTACCTGAAAGAAAAAAATATGCGGCGAGGCAGCTCTATAACAGCACGAGTACCCTGCGTCAAAAAAAAATATAAATTTACCACTTCACATTACAAGCTACCAGTTTACATTACAGGCTCCCAAGTTTTAATTACATTAGAAACTGTAGTATTCGTTTCAAAAGTGGTCTGCTCTCTCGAAATCATTCAACAAAACAACTCTTCCACTTCATAATAGAGTGGAGAATAATATCGCATTGTTACAGTTCCAAGCAACTTGTTAATTATTACATTACTGGCCATAATAACTGCAGTGCATTCACGCATTGTGTTTGCGTTCCCGGTAGGGTAGTCGAAGAGCTAGAGTACGTGAAAAGTTATTCTATAAATAACATTATTCGACAGTTGTATAGATAGATATATCGACAATAATAATCTTGCCATCAACAATCGTGGTAATGTAAATAAATAAAAATTATATGAAACTACCAATAAGTTTTGTGACCAGGCGTTATTAAAACAATCATCATCATTTTCCTGATACCTATTTCATTTATAATATGTTTTGAGTGCACAATGTTTGTTTTAGATTTACTTAAATATGAATGGCTATTTAGTGTTAAAGCAGCCGGTTCTAGACTTATGCTTATGCTTATTAAATCGTTTTTTTTTAAATACTGTTTTATTTATTTTAAAGATTTTTTATTTATCTCTTAACCCTATCCCCTGCACTACACCGCGAACGGTAACGGGAAACCGTATCCGGACGCGTAACGCCCGCCCTAATTGCGCAGAAGTATTTAATGGGCCTGGGCCTGATGTACAATAAGGGCTAAATCAACCCCGCCCGCCCAATTATGTCGATTAACCGAACTCAGTTTTTCATACGGTTAACATCGGTCATAGCATTAGGGAGGATTAGGGTTGCTCTTTTTTTGTTTTTCGGTGATTTCCACAGGCTGCCAGCCTTACTAAATTATAAATGGGAACTTAGGTTAGGTACTGACTGTGTGCTGTTATAAAGGTAAATATAAAAATATTCCAGGGCCTAAAATACCTACATTGGAAACTTTTTTTTCTGACTGCTTTAAGAAAGCGATTAAAAAGAAGTTAGCTAAATATCGCTTTGACTAGCGGCCACGACTTCGTCTGCGTGAATACCTACTATCAATCTACGATATGAATTGCTGCCAATGTGTTTATTCTGATATGTAACATTTATTGTGAAAGTTTCAGCAAAATTCGTTCAGAAGACAGTTTTTGCGTGAAAGAGTAATACACATACAGATATCTATCCACGCATACAATTTTTGCATTAATATATTAGTAGGAGGGAGAGGAGAGCGAAGATTACCATAACAATAGTAAATTCTTGTAATAAAGTAAATTCATGCCATCGGCTCGGCCTTACATCCGAATGAAATTAAGAGTCAAAAGGAAATTGCATTTATGAATACAGTGAAACGTTCTACTGGCTTAATTTATTAGTCCAATTAGATGTTCAAAGTACAAAATTATGCTTAAACGAGTCTGCGGCCGCCCGGACGGGATTTTGTAAAGGAAAATAAAAGAAAGTTATACATATTTCGCCGCCCCAGGCTACAGATGGTAAGCTAGTTGGCCGTTCTATGAAACGATGTTATAACTTTGAAAATACACACGTACGTAGAAACACGAGGGCCTAAAGGCATCGTTTTGATGAAAAAAAACATAAGTTCAACGTATGGGAGCCAGAATTTATCCAACATTCTACGAGTCCATGAATTTACCCAACATTCTACATAATCTAGTCAGCTTACCTAACATTTAGGTATGAATTCCACAAAATTGCGAAATATTATTTATATAGCGATCTAAAATTACAAATTAATACCAAATTCTAATACATACAGATCAATTTCACAATCAGTCCCCCTTATTCAGAAATTACGCGCTGCAAACCACCTCTGTATCTACACTAATATTTTAAAGAGGAAATATTTGTATTTTTGTATGTTTGTAATGAATAAACTCAAAAACTACTGGACCGATTGCAATAATTTTTACACCATTAGAATAAATAATAAATAATAAAGCTGCATTATTCAGAAGTAAAATAGGCTATATTTTATCCCGGTACGGGAAGTAGTTTCGCAGGTGAAACCGCGTGAAACAGCTAGTCTATAATGTAGGTTGCTATTAAGGTACACCCAAGTAGGAAGCTTTATTATAGACCTACATCACAAAGCATACAACATACAGATCAATTTCACAATCAGTCCCCCTTATTCAGAAATTGCCAAACAGATTTTAATTCGGACCTACCGAATTGATCTTTGATGGTGGATGGAGTGGTGGTCATTTTTTATTCTGATCTTTTAGATGACACTGGTAATCATATTTGGGATTATAATACGATTTGTTTAAATATTCAATATCGTAGTTGCATAACTGAAAGCTTCAAGAACATTGGCAGACCCAGTGCGCGATGCCGTAAAAGCATAAATCGAATATTCGTATACGAACAGAGGCTCCTTTTTCCGAAATTTGACTACCATGCTGCAGATGCAGGCCCAGCTTTTGACCGTCTAATAAAGCTAAAAGCTCTCGTGTAAATGAGCCCTGGCCGCACTGCGGGTCGAAGCTTATTGGACTGTCAATGAATTTTATCAAGACAACGCGTTCAGAGTCGAAAGGTTTTGTTGTAGGAAGAGGGCCGTTTATGAAACATTATTATGCGCTTGTGAAGAAATGCTTCAAGGTGTTTTTATTGAAAAAAAAAATCTCGAGTGGCACCTAACTACCTATAAATGTTTTAATGATCCAATACTGTTTTTTACCGCAGAATACCAATGGTCGTGGCAGCTCTACTCGCCGTCACGACCTTATACTGAGTGAAGACCCTTTTGGAATCTAATTTGGTTTAAGATACCAAATAAATATTTTTTCTTTCTTTCTAGTAAACATCAGGTACAACCGATAATAATAAATGCTGGTACCGTAATAACAAACACATTTGGTACAGGTTCTAGAACACAACAAAGGACATAAGCTACTTTTAACTGAGTAGAATTTTATGGGATATACTTACTACTTCACGTGGTCGGAGTCGCGGGCCGAAGCTGATTAAATCCGACGTATAGGTCGTAACTACTAAAAAGCGCCATCTAGGTAAGTTTTTGTTAAATTTATTAATCAAACAAAGACTACCTACCTACATGTTTGAAATGGGTTATAAAAGTTCATAACTTACATAGATGATAGATGGCGCTAATATACAATTTTTTTTCTAAGGCGGCCCCTAGATAGAGGAAGATCCCAGAGCCGCCAGACATCACTTATTTTCTAATGGACAAAATATATACGATTGAGTAGTGGTGGGGTGTACTATCATCATATGACTAGTTGCTACCTTGACCAGACGGCCATTTTTCAGATATCAACCAATCAAGGTACATAGAAACACTGCTCACCTCACTTAAATTCTGATGGCTGATTTTAACATATATTTTACACAATATCATTAAAAATCAGGTTTCATTACTCCCAGACACATGCGGTCGGCGGTTTTACCTTACAGACGCTTTAAAGCTATGAAAAAAATTTTACTTTTACTTAATTTTACTTATTTTGTGATGCTTGATTTTTATATATGTTATTCAAACAACTATTTTAAAACGTTTTGCAAACGGACAGACCGATCCAAGGGGCCAAACATTCACCAGACCCAACTGTTTTAGATTTTTTTTAAAAATTGAATTTAGTTAGTTTTTTCTAATAAAATAGTTTGTAAGGTACTATTCTATAATTATTGCGGTCAGATGAGCACTTTTTAGTTGTTTGAATAACATACATAAAAATCAAACATCAGAAAATAAGTAAAAGTAAAAATTTTTTCAAAGCTTTAAAGCGTCTGTAAGGTAAAACCGCCGATCGCATGTGTCTGGGAGTAATGAAACCTGATTATTAATGATATTGTGTGAAATATAATAGAATTTAAGTGAGGTGAGCAGTGTTTCTATGTACCTTGATTGGTTGATATCTGAAAAATGGCCGTCTGGTCAAGGTAGCAACTAGTCATATGATGATAGTACACCCCAACACTACTCAATCGTACATGTTTGGTCCATTAGAAAATAAGTGATGTCTGGCAGCTCTGGGATCTTGGACCAAGACCTACAATAACATTGTACAATACATTTTATTGTGCAATAAGATTGAATGGTGCTTTCCATCCAGACGATCAATATATTGTACAAAAATACGAACTGCTCAATGTTTTCGTGTTCAATTGCAGCATCATGTGCGAACAAGATGCAGCTCTGGAGTTGTTGCTTATGGCAATATAATAAGTACCAATTTTATTTCGTAAGCAGCATTTTTTTTTGTCGCGGTCATGATATTCTTTGCTCCTGACATTCCACAGAGATGGTTATTTTCTGTATAATTCGATACATTCCACTATAAACTCTCTCTCACTTCTTAACTTTTAGTTTATATTTTCCCGCCATTTTCCGCGGGTGTGTGCTATCCTCGTCAGGTTGAAACCGAGACTAAAAAATATTGCGCAACCCTGGCCCTACACAATGCAATAAAAAAATATGGCACAATAAAAATTAAAGTCGCTCAAACTTTTGTTCAATCATTGCACAATCTTCAATAATTAGCACAATTCAGAATATTGCGCAATAAAATTGATCGTCTAGGGGCCGCCATAAAAAAGCCATACATAAAAAAATCTCAACAGCATAACAGCAAGCAATGAAGATGATGACTGCTATTTGATCTGAAATAAAGAAATTATATAAGTACTAATTTTACTGTACCCACCGAAAATTTGAGAAGTCGTTCGTTTCTATCCTTCAGCATTTAAGAAAATTGTTCCTTTCACGTAAATATATCACGCGCTGGTAAATATTTCAGTGTAGTGTGAAAATTCGCAAATATTTGATTTTATGAGCACTAATAATATGATTTATTGGCTGCTATATAACTAAAGGCTCCTGTAGGAGTAAGCCAATCACATTGTCAGCTTAGTAGCTATATTAGTACAATGTGATCGCTTTTTCAAATACGGATTCTCCCAGAATTATTAAAGAATTGGTCTTAAAACTTGATATGATATATTTTTGCATATTTTTCTTGGAACAGCACAATCTTCGCAGAACGATCAAATCTCGTAGAACTATCCGAACAATGCAAAAACTGCGCGACTGACATTGACAGTGACACTAGTGACAGTATTGACAGTGTGGTTAAATGGGAATTCGTGAAAATTTTAATAAATTTGGACATAATCCATTTTGGCCCAATTGATTGCTTTCCAATAGTAATTGGGCTTTTTAGTAGGGAAAATGTTTAGTGTAACTCCTCACCTTGTAAGGGTTCCGAAGGGAACAGCCGCTATACGAAGATTTCCGTCAATATGTGAGCCCATACAGGGGCCTTTAGCTGTCAATAAATCACATATTTTCCAAAGGGAATACAATAATGCTAGCAAAAACCAAAACACTGATAATTTTCGTCGGTATTCCTATAAATATATGTTCTATTCTGTTTTATTTGCTACTACGGCATATACTTCTTATAAAATCTGGTAAGTTATTATGAGAAACTAGTTTGTTATTGTGTTACAAATCAGCTGTTGGCCTTGTTCATTAAGTGGTCAATAAATACATAGATAGTGCGAAATTTTTTATGGCTAATATATTTTTCTTTATAGGTTGAGGTATCAAGTATTTCCTTCAATAACAGCTGCTGAAGAAATCACTGACTCTGACTCAGACAGTGAAGTTGACACTAAAAAGAAAAGATATAGAAGGGAGAAAATTGGATTCAGAGATAGAAAGGTATCTGAAACCTAAAAAGTCAATACAATTCCATGATAAAAACATTGTTCATATGAGTATTGATAGATTTATCTTTTTGCTTGTTTATTTTTTTAGTCATCCTGTGTTCTTTTTGTTTTTTGTTTATTGAAACTTAAGCAAAATGTACAGTTTTATTTTTAATTAACAGATTATTGAATATGAAAATCGTATGAGGGCTTACTCGACTCCTGACAAAATATTCAGATATTTTGCAACTGTGAAACTTACTTATGGTGAAACCACTGAAGTGTACATGACTCCTGATGATTTCTTGCGGGCTATCACTCCCGGCATGAAACAACCTGATGGTATTTATTTTGGTTGACTTTTTGTTCTTTTTCTATTTTTTATTGTTACTTATTTAGGGTGTAAGGTTGTACAACTTAATGTTTTTATAATTTTATTTATATGTTGCATATTACCAATACAGTTTCATTGACCCACCTTGAAATATGATAATACAATTACATTAAATAACTAATAATATCATCATTTAACTAATATTTTTATTTTTGTATGTGAAGAAAGTTACTTTATTTTTCAATTTAAATAAAATTTTGAAGTAAACATATATATCATTAATATTGTATTGCTCACATTGAACTATGCTCAGAAAAAGACATGTACCTTTATTACAACTGTTTTCCTAGTGAACAACCAATTAAATAAAAAGATTGATCACAAACCTAACAATCACAATTATGTCATAGTATCATTGCATGACCAAATCATTTAACTGGTGGTGGTTCACACACTTATTGACTCCAAATTTTTGCCTTGGACGCTGCTGAGTAGATCATCGAGTATGAGAACCGCATGAGACAGTATTCCACACCTGATAAGGTATTTCGTTACTTCGCCACCCTGCAAGCCCAACATCATGACCAGCATGAAGTGTTCATGACTCCTGACGATTTTCTACGTTCCATGACGCCTGGAGTCAAACAGCCTGATGGTAAATGTTAATTTATATTGAACTTTTAGCAGTCTACAATGTAGTAATCACGACATTCCAATAGGAATAGAAATATTTAATATGCAGTAGAATCCCAAATATATCCAAGACATTGGATCTACTTATTGACTGTGGTCTCAGACTTTATTGAAGTTGTACCAATCAGTATGAAAAACTGATTCCTCTATTAATAATTAAGTAAGTCTCAACGCAGTGGTGCGTTAGTCAGTGGGTTAGTAACTGGGCTCGTAATTTTGAATTTACCAAAGCAAGGAAACTATACATATTATTAATATTCATAACATCACTAACTTTAGTCTATTAAACCCTATAATAAATAAATAAATGTTGTGTCTTGGTGCCTACAAATAATTTAATATCAAATTTGTTCACAGGTCTAGGACTTGATCAATACCGGAGATATGACCCTAAGGTAATGCACAATCTAAAATAAATGTTACTAATAATAATTTCTAACCTAACCAAGTTCTATTCTAGTTAACTCAACTCTTACCTATTCCTTAATGGTGTGGACTTTTATTAGTGTAATTTTGTTATATTTGTCATTTCTTTTATGTTTGAGGAAAAATAATTATAATTAAAAGACTAAATTTAAAGAGTTATTACTTTAAAAACATAAACCCTCTTACTATTTAGGTATTAATTATTTTAATCTATCCTATTATTATTACGCAAATTAATGGATTTTGTGTCGTATTTTTATTTTATGATATTGCACTATTTTACCAGTTGTAATGTATGATATTTTCCAATATTTTACCGATATGACCTGTTAGCATAATTATTTTGATATTTTTACCAGTTTTAATACCACTCCTTTGCTTCGGACAACAAGCAGTTTAAGATATTGAAGGCATTCTATTAGTACCTTCGCCTGCCCTCAGTGGTGTAACTGCATTATTTGGGGCCTGTAACAGATACATCGGGTAGGGGCCCTTACATTTACAGGGCTCCGGAATGATATAGGTGCTCTACAGGGCCTCCATAAGTTGAGGCCCTATGGCATTGTCCGACCCGCCACCTGTAGTTACGCCACTGCTATGTTATACGTCGTATTTGTCGTTCCACATTGCACTGGCACATACTTTCCGGCCACTCACGTCACTTTCTTATCTTTTCAGAACATCGATGAGGTACTGTCTTTCTCCTCTTCTTATTTCTCTACTGCTCTCGATTTGTAATATTTTTCTTTTTATGTGCACAGATTTTTTGAATTGGTTATTTTCCCTTGTGCCGTCGCCATTGGCCACTGTACCCACTGCCTTGATTAGACACGAAACACTATAGCAATAGGAAAAGTCACGTATCCTTATATGTGTAGCCTGCCTCCGTTCCCTAAGCTTGATACTTATTGAGAATAAGTACCATCCGTTTATTTATGTTATGTATCGTAGTATATACTGTAAAAACACGCATTTTGTATCCTAGCATGTTTAATTTAATTTTAATAATTTGATGACTGATTTTTAATTTACGCAACAACGCAAACAGCTGAATATTCTTTTGGAATATCATTTTCGTAGGTGCTACTTTTCTTCTTCCTAAACCTACTCAATTAGTGAGATAGTTTACATGCATTTCCAAGACTAGGATCTTTGGTAGATCTTCATTTGACTAAATGAAAGTTACCGTCATGTGTTCATTAGCATTATTTTAAACCATTATCTGATCATTAGTTTTGTTTTTGGGTGCATAGAGTATTAAAATGGCGCTTTTTTATGTCTCAAATTAGTGTTAAGTTACCGTTATTTGTTTTATACAGAGTATCAGCCAACGCCTAAATCTAGACCTGGACGAAGATTCTATATTTTACAAACTTGGATCTTCCGGACTCATCACGTTCAGCGACTACATATTTCTGCTGACTGTTTTGTCAAGTAAGTGCCTCTTTTATTTTTATAAATGTATAAAATTTATCAACGCATAGTTCAGCTATTGAAAGTAGTTCACTGTTAAGAGTTTTTGTACTAAAATATATTTAAAAGTCAACTTTGAATTGAAACTATTTTCTTAGCTATATTAAACTGAATGTTCATTAGTTTAATGTAATTATTATTTACTAGTGGTCCCGGCGAATTTCATACCGCCTATAAGTAGGTACTTATGTTTTCTATATTTTTTTACAATTTAAACCATCCCTGGACGACGAACATTTCAAAACCAAAATTAGATAAATCGGTTCAGGCGTTACCAGACTAACGGCAATTCATTTTTATATATAAGATTACCGTCAAAAACTAAGACTTTGGTCGTTGCTATAACTTAGTGTTGTCATGAGGTCGTCTGTTCGTAGCTACTAATTAAATTGCTAAGAGTATAGGTATACGTAATATAAATGATAGTCATGTAGTAATAATAATAAACTTTTTTTATTTTCTAACATATTCTCTATAAACTTTTGGATCATATCCGAACATTTCAAAATCTAAACCATAAATCTGTAACAAGTCGTCAAGCATATTTTTATCAAGCTGATTAAAGTAATGTTTCAATAAGGCGGTTGTGTTTCTTCCGTCCTTGGACTTGTTCATGACGGTGCGGAGGCGGGTTCTCTTATCGCCGACCGTGCCTCCAAGCACGTGCCCCAAGCCCAGTTGTTGTATCACATACACAGAGTCCCTTGGCAAAGTCTCCACTTTGGCAACGACGCTAAAATTCACCGCGCACGGCGTACAAAATCGGTGGTACGGCGCCCAGTGCTCGTCAAACGCAAACGTCTCGTCCCTCGATTTGTGTTTCTGTGTTAAATATGAAATAAATTCGTAGAAAGTAGGTCCGAAACTCTTAATTGGTCCAAATATTTTTGTCGCTCTCTCTCTGTACTCTGCTACTATGGATCTGGCCAGTTTCCTGTAGTAGGGGGGCGTTATGTTCTCCAGCTTGTCCCTGTACGCCGAGAGCAGCCTCACGAAGGGTTCCCTCACGACCAGGAGGGAGATCACGCCCGGCGTGCTGACTGCGTCTCGTAACTCCTCCTCGCTCGGTCTTGGGAATTTCTTTCGTGCCAACATCAGCGGTGTTTGTCTTGTCCGCGCTAAATATTTCTTGTCGTAACCGCCTGCAAATAATTATTCGTATTTTAATATCTACCTATTTCATAATTTAACATTATTGTATAGTTTTTTGGTGAGCTCGTTGTGGATTTTCTTTTTTGGACCTATTTTTGAAAACCTCGAAGGTATCAGAATCGCACAAACAGATGTAACCGACGCAGATTTAGGGCTTTAAGGTACAATGGCTTATCTATGTGTTTAATAGGCTTATTGAAGCATCGGACTTACCTAAAATGTTGAACTTGTACAGCCAAAACGAGCTGGCCGCTTTGAAGACATTGCACCAGACGAGATTGTGAGCGTGGTCGACAAAGAACTCCTTGTTGTTTATTTTGTTTGTGGGTAAATGTTTCTGTCGGCACACGCTTTGCACCTTAGCAGACCGCCTCTCCAGGTCTGCTATAGTAGCATTGTCTGGCTCAGACCAATCAATGTCGCTGGCTTCATTTTCTTGCTCATCATCACCTAAAACTGGGCCTTGCATCTGGAAATAACAGTCTGTACTCAAAAATAGCTCTTCACATTATTAATCTATCATATAATATATCGTACAATTATTTCCTAATGCAGTTATTATATCTTCAACATCATCATCATCGGTCATCTGTTTGCAATAATAATGTACAGCAATATATAAATTGCAAAAAAATATAGCATCTTGTATACCACATATTGTACAAGTCTTTGTAGTAGTGCAATATTTTTTGGCGAAATTATTCCCTAATGTCCTTCACAAATTTGTTAATGGTTTGTGGCTTCTGTTATCAGCTTACTGGATTATTAAGCAAATATCGCACTTATTGATTTCATGTTCCAAATCTCTACGATAACAAACACAGTAGGGAAAATTCCTGCTAACGGGAGACAGACAATCAGCTATTTTTATCATTGAATTCATATGCACCACTGCGTCGGAGATTTAAATTGTCCTGTTGTGATAAGACCTTGAAGTAAAACTTATACGTTTATAAAACATAGCAGTTGTAAAAACAGATTACCTAAAAATCCACGCCACGATATTAAAATATTTATCTCTATAACTACATCTCCACTGTAGTAGATATCAAAAAATATTTAAAAAAA
Organism: Maruca vitrata; assembly: GCA_039566165.1. NCBI lineage: Eukaryota > Metazoa > Arthropoda > Insecta > Lepidoptera > Crambidae > Maruca > Maruca vitrata. The sequence goes on along the minus strand of CM076917.1, from coordinate 10,598,504 downwards.
AGCACCATAATTAACAAAATCTACAAAAAAATTGCCTAAAAATCGAACGCGGATAATGTTTTCTCTTCACCATCATATATAATCAACCACCAAAACAACATCACAAATTTAGGAACCAAAACAAAGAAAACAACATTGGCATAACTTGTTGCAGCTGCATCTTCGTGTACACTTTCCACAACACTTACCAGCCACTTTGTGTAATTGTCAGGTACTATCGACCAATCCTTTACTACTGGCGGGTTCGTACTGCTCTTGAATATCGTCATTTTCATCACCAGCATGTACAAAGCCGCCCAAAACATGAAAGTCACAGTTTTCGCACCGCACCTGAGGTAGTAGTAGCCTTTTGTTTTTATTTTCGATTTGAATCGTTTCACTGAGAGTACCATGTTGGCGCGTCATGTGGTATTGGGTTGTTATCGAAGAGTGTTGAATGGTTTATCTGTTTGTTGGTGTTGTGGGTGTTTTTTGGTGGCGATGTTAGAAGCACAACATGGTTTCTGTTTAGGTGAGCGGAGGTGACAGATCACGCAGCCTCCGCGGGAAGGGTGCGCACGGGGCATGAGCGGATCTAATGATTTTGTCTCGCGCGCGAGATTTATTTGACGTCTCGACCCGCTTTGTTGTCTCTCTGCTCTCGGACGGGAAACACGCTTCTTGCTCCTATTTTATTCTGAAATTTATGTATGAAAATATGATGTGATGATGGCGTAATTATTCTACATATTTTGTTAAATACGATTTTCGGTAAACGAGCACAGATTCCGTATGATTTTGATACGAAAAGCTTTTTAATGACGCTCTAACTTTTTGAAACCGGGTTAAACTATTTTGTGTTATGTTTACTTTGCATGCAAAATTCACTACGCATAAATAAAAAAAAATGTTTTCTTGAATGACAATAGTGATATCAGAATGAAAGGCAATAGAAATACGTATGGGATACCTAACCTACATAAGGTGCACAAATTTATTTCATAACGTTTTAATACGTACCTGCGCAAAAAACGCGTTCTTTGCGCAAATGAATTCAAACCATTATAATAATACTCGTAGGTCATACATTTTATCAGTAACAATGAATGTGTATGTGTTATACATACGATACAAAAAACCGCTTTAGTAAAAGTGATGTTAATTGTAGGCGTATCGATAAAATACATGTAGATAGGTATCAGTGTAACTATGCAGAGTTACAATTTGCTAGAAAATTGGATGGCCTTAGTTATAATTACAGGTGTAAATTAGGTCAGGTCCTAATTTTAGGTTTAAGTATAGCGATGTTTCAATAGTGAGTGTCAGAAATTCTTATACCGCAGGTATGAGCGACTTTCATCACTCTATGGTGTATCAAAGGTCTCAAATAATTTGGCTCTATAGGTGATTTTGTTATTGCACTTATTCAAATTTACCAGACTATTATGTTCAAACAACTACGAGTATTCGCATTCCACTCATGGCTACGATCGGTTGAATCTTACTTATACGCTGCACAAGACTTGGTTGGTTTAAGTGCCAAAATCAGTTTAGTAGATAATACCAGTCATTATTTATCTATTGGGATTTAGCCAATAATTTCATGCCACGAGCTTCTAAAATATCTATTTACTGCACTTAAAATCATTGATACATTAGTTGGAAACATTACGTAAAGGCAGAGAGGTCCGGGGCTTAAAGAATAGAACATGTTGCAGGGTAATTATTTTTGGGAGTAAAGTAAAAAAATCTGGTAAGATTTCAATAAATAGGTATAAAGAAAATTTGTGACGCGTACTGTACATATTACAATATATAGCATTATTTTTCGATACTGAATTAGACTTTTATTTTATTTCATCCTTCAAAAGCCGGTCCATTATATTGTCGCTATCGTCTTAATGAAACCGTAACTTTATGTTTATAAAATTATCAACACATGATGGTTACTGGCAGTTACAGACTGCAGAGAAAAGTGGTGTGCCATTTCTGTCTTAGTCTTATGCCTTATAAAGTAAAAAATAAATACTTATGTCTATCCAACTGCTACAAAGCCCCCTATCCCATTCCAACGTCCCGTCACCATTTCGAGATCGCGTTCCGCATAGATGATGTTAACCTCGACAACTTATTACTATATTGTATTTACAGAAATAAAATTGCTACATTACAATCGAAACCCAACCAGTTTACTGCTTTGTCTGTACACTTTTACGATTGACTTTATGAGTATAGACTAACCAACTAGAGTACTACGCTAATGTATGTATGTTACTATGAAGACGGCTCAAAAAGTAATTTAAGTGATGATTCAAAATATCTTTAGTTATTTAGGCAATTTACATGCACTTTATAAATCGTCACATTACACAAGGCAACAAAATGGCAACTTTCTTTGGTGTTTAAATAAATGATCATTTTATAACTAAAAACACCTTATTAGGCATTTTTCAGAATTTCGACCAACTTTAACTAAAAAACACGAGATGATTTCAAAAAAACTAAATACTTATTTGAAATCAGTGAATAATGTACTCTCAAAATCAGGTCTTGAAATTACGGCACCAAAAATCGTGTTGGCCAGTGTTATTGATTGCCATTTCTTCACTTGTTTCCGTATCACGGGCTACACAATCCCCTCTCCCGTTCCAGCGTCCCGCCGCCACTTCGAGATCGCGTTCCGCATGTTCGACCTGAACGGGGACGGCGATGTGGACTGCGAGGAGTTTGAGAAGGTGGCGGCGCTGATCCGGCAGCAGAGCAGCATTGGCTCCCGGCACCGCGACCACGCCAACACCGGGAACACCTTCAAGGTGATAAGAATATTCATCATTATCATGAGCCCACTCCTGTCCACTGCTGGACTTAGGCCTCCCCAAATGCACGCCATTTCTTTCTCTCTTCAGCTCCTACCAGCCGACCTGCGCTGAGATTATTACAAAACTGATAACGTCCGGGATATTTGTTGTTTTGTTTTAATGAGCTCCCGATATTTCGGCACTGTTGCAAGCGCCATGATCACGGGTGAACACCCGGAACATATCTAATGTGTGTAACCATGACGACCTAAGAATACTTGTGGACTTGATTCCACGCCATATGGGTTAAAGTAAAGATATCCCTTCATATGTATTAAAGGAAATAAAAACGGTATTCGACTGTAGGATTGGGAACTTCTAGGGAAAGTATATAAATTTTAAACTCTAATGGTTACACACATTAGAAAAAATTAACTTGAGTCGCGATCATAATCATGAAAGAATAGATATAGGTAGGTATTCGAATGTAAAATTATGTGGGAGTTCCTTTTTTTATTACGCTTTAGTTACTTAACCACGGATTGTCTGAAAAATTATCTAAGTATTAACGGAACAGTCTTATTTATGTTAACCTATGTCTTACATTGCTTAGCGCAAATTATCAAATGCCAAAGACAAATAATGTTATTTTAAAAGACGGCAAATATTATTTTGCTCAAAAGTGGCTAAACGGCAAGATTGTGTAGGTATCCTAAGTTAATAGTCCCGTTTAGTAACGCTGCCAAATCACATCCCCAGGGTATCAATTCGGCGCTGACTACGTACTTCTTCGGTTCGAAGCTGAACGAAAAATTAACGATTGAAAAGTTTTTGGACTTCCAACAACAACTGCAGAAAGAAATTCTGTCGCTCGAGTTCCAGAGGAAACAACCAGGTGTGTAAATAAAGAAGTAACATGTCTTTATCATTATAATTTTAATACAGCGTAACTTTGGATCAACTGCGAGGTATTATTTATATTGAAAAAGCAGAACCTTTTTTCCACAAAATATGTACATGCGTTAATTAGCGAACCACTTTCAATATTTTTTATTCTTAAATGAATTACTTATTAGAACTATGATAAAACTTGGTGGTGTTTTTAGTATTAATATCTATCTATAACTATTTGATACGTAGTTTATATTTGTGTTTACATCGTCTCAAAATACTATTCTTCTTTTATTATTAAGAAAGCTCCAAATATTGACGCAATAAATAAATAATGCATATTTTAAATATTACGTGTGATATTATGTTCGGTAAACTAGGAATTTATTCGATGAATAATTATAAATAAAGCATGCAAACTTCACAATTCCAGATGAAAATGGTCGTATCACCGAAGCGGACTTCGCCGAGCTCCTACTAGCGTACGCGGGCTACCCGGCCAAGAAGAAGGCGAGGATGCTGAAGCGCGTTAAGAAAGCGTGAGTAGAACCAAGAAAATTATCTGATTGGTTAAGCATTATTGGAAGTTAGGTCTTCTTTAGATAGATGCCCCCGAATCTTTGAACTTTTAGGGTGGTTGAATCTTCTCATTCTACAATAGTTTTACACCTTGAAATTTTAGTGATTCTTTTTTTTTATTTATTATTATTAAAAACAACAATTTTTGACTTATAAACTAAATGATGTCCCGCAAAATCGTCAAACAGTTTGACTGCAGGATCAGCGAGTTACATAATACATACTTATATAACTAACATCTACGTATTTATATTTATATGTAATTAATATTCAGGCAACAGATACATATAATGCCTTTTAAGAATATTTTTAAACTTACCTACATTTATTACTTTCATTTCTAATGTTCGCAGGTAAACTATTCATTAGTTGTTTTCCCGTAGCAGAACGATTTGCCTTTAGTAGTACCATCGAATCATTAAATAGTTCGTGGAAAAAAAAACTTCAATTTCAAATTTAAAAAAATTATCATCCAAAGAGCTTTTGACAGCTCTTTTATGTGATGTGACGTAATAATCAGGTACTGCTTGCCGCATGAAATTGATGATTAAAGCTAAAGAAGCTATACGCCCTAAGTAATAAGTGAAGCGGTTCGAGCGTGCTTTCGAGTTTCGTTTATCCCTTTCGTGAAAACCGGTATAAGATTTAAAAAATGCTGCACAAATCTCTCACAAAAATTTCAGGGTGTATATTGTCAACAATGATTATATTGGATTTTTTTTCTATTGGTGACAACTGACACTATCAACACTTCGTTACACTATGTAACTTACACAAGCTCTTAAACTCCAACGTGCCACTTGTAGGTAACTTCCTTCTGAAAAGGCTCTTTAATTATTTCTTTTTATTTATCATCGCCAGCTTCCGCGACCACGGCGTAGGCATCACCAAAGACGACTACCTAAAGTTCTTCCACCTGCTCAACAACATCAACGACGTGGACACGGCGCTGACGTTCTACCACATCGCGGGCGCGTCCATCGACCAGCCCACGCTGCGGCACGTGGCGCGCACCGTGGCCCACGTGGACCTGGACCCGCACGTCATCAACGTCGTCTTCACCATCTTCGATGAGAACAGTGAGTTCCCATATTATAAGCTCACGTTCTACCACATCGCGGGCGCTAGGGGTGAGAGCCAGCCGCTCTCAGCAAGTCTGGTGATGATGACAAGGCTCCAAGCCATCAACGTAAGTCAGTTAGGAAAGGCGCGTCCATCGACCAGCCCACGCTGCGGCACGTGGCGCGCACCGTCGCCCACGTGGACGTCATCAACGTCGTCTTCACCATCTTCGACGAGAACAGTGAGTGTCCTGTTGATATGCTCCAGATGTCATCATAACATTATCGTCGTAACTGCCTCGTTGGTCTGATGGTAGCAAGCGCTGTGTAAGGACCGAGAAGTCCCGGTACGATTCCGGGGTCGGGCGAAATTTGTGTGAGTTTTTCTGTAATAAAATTACTCAGCCCGGAGTTAGGAAGTTGGCGGTTGAACGCCCATGTCTCGGAAAGCACGTTAAGCCGGTGGGCCTGCGCCTGATCTCTCATTGGTCATGTCGGTTTGCCGTCTCACCGAATTATGGGAGTAAAAGAATATAGAGTGCACTTGTTAGCGCGCACACCTGTGCACTATAATATGTCCTGCGCACTTGGCTGATCTCAGTTGAGATCGGCCATGGCTAAAATCAGTAGGACGCCATATAATATCGCCAGTGAGCATGGCCCAATAACCTGTTTTAGCATCATCATCAGCCCCACTGCTGGGGCACAGGCCTACCCTAAACTAGGGCGATAAGGCCCTAGTTAACCACGCTGGTCAAGTGCGGGTTGGTTGACTATACATCCTAAGAATTTTTTTTCGTAGGTGTGCAGGTTTCCTCCCGATGTTTTCCTTCAGCGTTAAAGCGTCGAATAATAATACATTTAATTTTCAAATTTGAAAAACACAGTGGTAAGTGGCAGGGTTAGAACTGGCGACCTCTCGCACGGCAAGCAACGACCTTAACCACTTGGCCATCAACGCTTTTTTTGCTTCGGTAGAAGAAAGTGAGTCGTAATCATCTCCGATACGAAAAATTAGTATGATGATGACATGAGAGGCGATATTGTGCGTAATATTCACAACAAACAATTTCCAATTTCAATCTAATGTGTCGTAAAATTTATCGAAATATCCTAAATAAAACAGCGTTAGTAACCGTTTTTCGTTCATAAAAACTAAACCATTTTATGAAAAGTCGAAATTCAAAGTAAGCTAACATCAGTCTCGCCTTACTGAGTAACCTGAACAGTTTTATTTTTATTTGTTGTTTTTAATGCTATTAAAGCTTAATGTCAATTTAAAATTTGAATAAAATCGCATTCATGTATCCGCCTAAACGGGGACTTGAATCATCTAAGGTAAAATGTGATGGAAAAATTTGCATTGATGACAAAACGCCTGGATAGCTCAGAGGTTAGAGCAACCGACGCGACATCGGAGGTCCAGTGGTTCAAGTCCCCGTTCCCGTCCCCACGGGGTCATGAATGCGATTTTGTTCAAATTTTAAATCTGACCAGTTTTGTTTATATCACTTTGTAATGTATGTATTCAACAAATGACTTGTTTTACAGTGGACGGCCAGCTCAGCAACCGCGAGTTCGTAGCCGTGATGAAGAACCGCCTTCTCCGCGGCTTGGAGAAGCCCAAAGACACGGGCTTCGTCAAACTCATGCACTCGCTGATCAAGTGTGCGAGAGACACCAAACCGGCCATACTCGACTTCTAGGACATCACACTGCATTGGCGCAACTAGGGAGGTAAGACGGGTGGGGCCTCGAAACATGATCCTAACAAGTAGTTTTGTTTCGTTATTTTGTTTACTACGAGTTTTTTTTTTTTCATTTTGAACGTTAGTTTGGTGTGGTTATGAAAATGGAACTTACACTTTCGTGGGTGCAGTTTTCTAAAATTCCTACTTCGAATTTTAAAAAAGGAGGTTATGTTTATTGTATATTTTGTTCAACTATATCTTATTATCCATAAGCTTTTTTTTATTTAACTTCAATAAGAGGTTATAAACTGCACCTACGAAATATGAATTGATTTGAAAAGTAGTAAAATAATCGAAAAGCGTTTTAGATGCTAACGTTTGCGAATGTACGGCCTAGGCCTTGTATAATGTTAAACGAGTTTATACTGGTTTACTGTATGTCATCATTTAATGGAAAATATGTATATTGTGTGTATCACATCTGTAGGAACGAGATCTGAAAGATGTAAAGTAAGAGGTTGAATTAACAATGATTTCGATCAAAAGTTGTAAATCTTTATAGAAATGACCAAGTAAAATTACTTGACTGATATATTATCGAGTAAGCGAATAAAATGGCGAAATAAGTAAGGAAATGTAGGGTTTTGTAAAAGATCTTTTTATAATAAAATGTTACGAGAACGTATCTAAGAAGGTTATAACTCACTTTTTTTTCCTAATATAGTGTGTTTTTTGTATCATAAAATTTGACACTTACGTTTATTTTGATGGCGTGAAACTAATTACTATTCCATGACTGATAACAAGAACTGAACTGATCGTTGTTATTTTTAATGAAGATTTACCTTACTAAGTACGTTTTGAGGGAAATGGGAGAAGTTCTCACTCGATTACAATCTAGTTGTGTCAATGCAGCCTTAAACATACGTGATTAACTAGTAACACTGTGCAATATACTCGTTTAAAAGCTTTGAAGCAACCAAGCCAGAAAAATCATGGAAAACCTTGATAGTACACAGCCGAATCACATACTTTTTTAGTCATCTATAAAGGGTAGGCATAATCGATTAGATGTTACAACACTCCACACGAAATAGTGAATCCTACAGTCAGATCTGTTTCAGTCTCAATTTAACGCCAAATACAATGCTTTTGTCATACCTATAAATATTCATATTCACTTGATAATTTGAATTCGTAGTTGTTCATAATTCAGTAATAAATATAATTACCGGCAATTTATATTACTATTTAGGACTTTATAGCAAATAAATACACAATTTGTTCTTGTATTTGCAAAATGTTTTGCTCTCTTTACTGGTCACTATACTCTATTCCAATTATGAAGTCCTTTTTGACAGATGTCAATAGTTCAGCACTAGGGAAGTACCCTTAGAACTCGATATTCAGCGTCAACGATTCTCGATTTGTAACAAATTTTAATCGAACTAACTTTCAAAAACTAAGGTTAATAAAAATTATCGAAAGAACAATTTCAGACATGCAAAACTTCCAAATTTGTTTTTTGTCGAAAAAAGAAATACACGATTGGATGTTTAGTATAATAATAATGAATAATGATAGTTAAGTTATTTAAAATTTACACTGAGTTTAAAGGATCAACAGTTATAGACTCGTGTCAAAGACTCGTTAATTAATGGCACCGAATGTTTGACACCGTTTGCTGCCAGGAGTATTTGCACCGAGTACCTATAGTTGCAACTCTAAATTAATTATACGAATTGTATCGCGTAATGGAGTAACTCAACAGTTACTATGAGCATCAGATTAAAATAAAAACAAACATTTCATTTAAGTTTTTATATTTGATTTTATAGTTATTAATCATCACTGCTTGATTTATTAATTTATTTTGTTATTTAATCAGTTTACATATTACCTGCAAAGGACTGCACTTTTTATTACGTTTTATTGTAAAATGCATTAAAGTTATAAGCAGTCCCATTGCCGCTAGATTCATTTTCATTCGAGAATGGTCGTTTTAACTAACCGAATACTTGAGGCACGTCACTACGTTTAAAAGTAAAACATAAACCATAGTACGTAACTGCATACGCGCAAAAAAATATTATTTTATTTTGAAGTTCAGGTATAGAAAGAATAGTTAGATTAAAAACAATAAGTTAATTTTGCTTGTAAATTAATTGTAGGGTGTTTTTGCATAATTGTATATTTTTGAAATATCGATTTCCTACTAAACACAAAAAGTGATATTAAATTTGATTTATTTGAAACGTGCAGAGTTACGTTCTTCGAAATGTCAAAAAGGACTTCATAAATGGAATAGAGTATAGGAATTAAATATCTTATAAATATTAATCTATCATTCATGATAATGTTAAATAAAGTTGAATGAAAATAATGTAACTTTTAGGTAGGTTTTAAAGATTTACTAATGACAATGTCATGTTATTTTTGAATTTTGAGCTCTTACATTAATGTATGTATATAATCACTTTATAACCTATGTGATAAAATATAGTAAAAATCTTATGCATTATTAAATAAATCCATATTATGTATTTTTAAAAAGAATATAATTATCAAAAAATATCTTGTTATTGACATAATATATTTTTACGTATTTATATTGGATTTGTTTTGTCAAATGTTTTGTTACCGTTATCACAAATATTAACCTAGTTTTCTTCCAATATGTTGGTTTTATCGTTCACGTTTACAAAGTTTAAGTAAACTGTACAAAAACAATATAAGCTCTGCATTTCTGTATTCTGTTTAAACCTTAAAATTATCTTATAAATATAGTATATTACTTCTTGTATTTGAAATCCATGATATTGAACCCAATTAAATGGATTTATTTGATTGGATTCAACACTTAAATTAGTTCGAATATGTCAAAAAAATATTTGATGATCTGATCTGAGTTCTCATAGGTTCTCTTGCTCTACGCAAATACAATAATTAGAAGAAAATATAGGTGCACCATTCTGAATGTTTTATAAAAATTACTAACTATAGTTTTCAAGAATTAAGCAAGCAGCTCTTTCAATTTAATTATTAAATTGAAGTAAAAGATCAATAATTTGAGTGATATTAAGCTAGGCAGTACGTTTTATATAGAATCTGTCGCTAACCTTAAAACTAGTAAGTGGTCTAGATTGCTCTCATAAGTCACCACTAAAATTGCTTGACTGTTGAAGACAAAGTAATCTTGATTTTTACATTAAGATATTGTTAAAAATATGATGTTTTTTATTGTGTAAATATTTTATAATATTGTTCATTTTAACAATCAATTTATTAAAGCATCGCATTTTGAATTGAATTCAAAAGTTTCTTATTTACCCAACCATTTCTTTTTACGAAACAGTTCACTTTCATGCTTCATTGAGAGTAATTTATTGACCTTAAATTCTCCTTTTAACGATATTTTATTAGGTCGAAATGTTTGATTTACGTTCTGTTGATACTGCTGAAGAAGCCAAAGAGATTGACCTTAATAATCACGTATGATATGTATCTCGCAAATATGTATAACTAAACGACGTGTGAGCCAACAAACAGCTCTCATTATGAGCCGAGATACTTTCGCAGCTGTATTGGTATAAAAGTCGCCGGTCGCAAAGCTGCGAGCAACGTCATCATAACAGGGCGCGGGCCGTTGAACCGGGGTTAGCGTCGGATTGTTGCGAATTTCGCGTTGCCCCAGAAACAGCGCAACTAGCTCCGCCTGCTAAATCACTCGGACCACGGAGTATCGTACAGACGGCCCGCTCGCCGCGTCTCAAGCGAAAAATAGACATAGTTTGATGTGCCCCGGAATAATTCGGATTATTGGAAGCCACTGGTCGAGCGGCGACGAGGCAGCCACCACGCGCTACGCCCCCTGGTGAGTACCAATGTCCCCACTCCCTGTGGTGTTCTCCAACTGGCGCCACTTTCACGTTCTCCATAGTCTATTGACGGTTGTGATTTATGATATAAATCTGGCTGCCAAACGCCCACGGCTGATGCCAGTTACAAATGTAATAATAACCTCCTTGTTTAATGATTATTCTATGAAAATGAGTGTTGTAAGGGCACACAAAGAGTTATTTTACTGTGGGTAATTTCTTTCATGTTTTGTACTGATGAGCATGCTGGAATTATTATCCTATTGGTTTTCTTACCTATATGAGATATTATGTAGAGACAGTAATTATTTGGTCTGTTCATCTGTACCTATCCATAGTTATTATCAAACTCAAACTAAATATCTTAATTCAGGTCCATCCAGTCCTGTTAATTTTTAATCAAATTGTATGTGAATGAAATCCTTGTGGTTCTATAATTAATATGCATATAGCAGTTATTATAACAGACGGATTGCTCACGAGTGAAATAGTGATGCAACTGAATGGTTCAGATTAGTCATAGCTAGTCTTACAACAGTAGACGTCTAGATTGAACTGAATGTCAATTTCCCTTTCATGATAGCAAGTGAAGGAAGCTTGAAGATGCCAATGTACCAGCGACCCCCGTTCTGGCGAGTGCCGCGCCAGAGACAAGACCCCGACAATGAGCCGAGGGACTTTGGCCAGAGGAGAAGGGTGAGTACCCCCCACCCTACCCCTCAAATATTCTACAGAAATTTATCCCCCCCCCCCCCCCATTCCATACATACCAACATGTTTAGGTAGGTACGACAGCTACAGAATGCTGCTATGTTGAATGAACTGTAGCGGTTCCATGAGTAAGCTATCAAAAATTTACGTACGTTAAAAACCTATCGAATTGTTTTTTTCATACTACCGATTTTAGTTCTTAGCGTTACCGCTAGGGGCGCTGTACAAGTTTTTCATTGACATATTTATAGGCGATATCGAGTCTGTCACTTTTATACTCATGGTAGCGCTACTGAATTGAATCCCCTCCCCGCAATTTCACACACATACTACATGTCTAGGCAGATACGACAGCTACAGAATGCTGCTATGTTGAATGAACTGACAGCCATTTCTTTCGTATTAGAGGTGAGAGCCATCCGCTCCCCCGCAAGTCCGGTGATGATGACAAGGCTACTCTAAGCCATCATCGTTAAAAAAATCTCTTTCGTACACCAGATTAGTTTAGGATCACATAGGCACATACACATTACATTGATTGTGCAATCTAAGTGATATGTTATCATGAAAGCATACGGCATGGTACCTACTAATAGTTTGAGCCAAATTAAAGAATTCATTTAGGGCGTTTGCTGCGGCTCTCCAGATCCATCAATTACAGACATGTAGTACATTATGTTGACTGTATATTTATTTGTTCAACTATAGGGGTAATGATTCCGCAATCACTTCTATCACACAGTGTGATATCGACTTAATACACATTTGAAGATTAGTTCTCCGCATAAAAATCTGTCTCAATTTATCACTCGGTTCGCATTGACTCCATTGCAATTAAATGAATGATTGAAAAGGTTCCTTCGATATATTATCATTTTTATTTTAAACGTTGACCAGCTATTTATTTGTCAATCTGAATCAGTAAAATATGTCTATTAGAAGTGCTCGTTAAATGTTTCAGAGAAATTATTTACTGTTTTGTTGACGCAACTCACAGAAACCAGTGAATCAGTGTGATTTTTATAAAAGTATTTGATTTGTCTCAAGTCTGTTCTTCTGTTACCTTTGCATTTCTGTATTCATCTGAATATATTCGTATTTACCTTTAAAAACCTTAAGATTTATTTGTTATTGAATGTTATTTCAATAAGTGCATCCTACCTAGAGTCGTAGAGGGTACTAATACGAAAGCAACAGTCGACCTATGGTCTTTCTTGCTCTACCTTTACAAAGTTCTGACCAAACGAATAAATAATAAGTACATGATTGGAATAATTATGTTTATTTTGTTTTATTACAACATGACCTGGCTTATTCCATACGTTCCGAACGCGTGAAGCTGCAATAAAATTATTATTTATGTAGGACGTGTCGAATGCACGTTCCGTACATTACTTGGGTAAACAAACAGGCCCGCTGGACCGGGCGGCTGTTTTAATCATCAATTACCCTCGGTTTCGGTAAAACGAATTAGGTCGATTGCGAAGGCAGGGTTATGCACCAACCCGGGGGGAGGGGTGGGGTGAACAGTTAGCGTTGCGGCTAATTTTGCGCGCACAACGTCGCGTATTGCCGCCGTGTTCGCACAGTCCGCGCCCACGCGCGCCCGCGCAGTGCACTCAGTACCTGGACCCGGCCCTCATGGGGCGCCTGCACACGTTCGTGGTGACCCTGCGCCGCGAGGGCCGCGACTCCAACTGGGGGCTGCGGCTCGTCGGCGGCTCCGACCTCGCCACCCCGCTCATCGTCACGAGGGTACGCCCACTCGCCGATTCCGCGCGCCGGTGTAAACAAACTGGACCATTACACTCCACGTAAACAATCATCGACATCTCACGCTCTTATCTCATACTTATTGCACTTTGTTTCCGCACGCAGCTTTACGGAGGCGACACATGTCTCGTCTTAAAATATCGACATCGCGAGGCAATTAAAAAGAATTCCTATGAGATTATGTAGAACGAGTTTCTAGTTCGTCGACGATGTCTCTTTATATCCGATGTATTCTGGGATATGTATCGGTCGCAGGCGTTCGACAGCCGCCGTCGGAGACTCGACCTCATTATTTGGAACAAAACATGATGAGATTGTCGCCGGTCATTATACTCGCCTCATACTTTGTCGATGTAACCTAGCCCTCAAACCGTTTGGCAGACGATTTCGTTTTCGGTATAAAGATGTCTTCTATGGCATGTCACACGTCGGGAGTCGATACTTACATATGTATCCGTTACCGGACCGAGGCCAAGCTGGATATAATATATAAAGTATTTAACTATGGCGAATATGACACATTCAATCCTGAACATCTCAATTGTCAATAACTCATTTGTTTTCATAATGATTGAACTCCGACATTGTTGTAACACATCAATGGCGAATGGCAATTGATATTTAAAACTAATAAATTATCCACAACACAACTTTGATTTGATTCCGGATTGAGCATAATTAATGTGTTACGTTTACCATAACCAATAGCGGTTTAGAAAAGTACAAAGGGTTATAAACACAACCAACCACGGAACAAACATCATCATCATTAACATATTTGTCACTGTTAATTCAAAATTCCGCATTTTAAATCCAAATCAATAAATTTCATTGCACTTTACTCGGAGCAAATAATACGCCCTTACCCCATACTATAAAAGTTTTTTTTTCTAACTGACACACGATGATGGCTTGGAGTCGTCATCATCCCCTTAGCTTGGGGTAGTCTCCTCGTCTCCACCACTTCGTCATCATCACCGGACTTGAATGGGAGGGGATGGCTCTCACCCCTAAAATTAAAAACGAAATTACACATAGGTAGATACATTAAATAAATAAATAATATCATTATCTATTGTTATAACAAAGTTTTTTTCCTCCAAACTTCTAGATTTATCGATACGACGTAGAAGCATGTAAAACCCTTTACTATTTAGATATTATTTGATGTGATTTAAAATCAATCATCCAGATTCGATTATCCAATAAGTTAATGCTAATCATAATCTTTGTGCTTATAGAGCATGAATTTTGTTGATCAGTTTCTAACTAGATAATAGAATACTTAACTTAATCCCAGAAATTGCAAATGTTCGGTCATGTCACTGTTCATATCACTGTATTTGTTCACAGTTTTCCATCAATTATGGACATTTTTTTCCTCTACAATTATTGTGTTTTGGTGCACCTTCAGTACCTCGTAACATTTTAGGCTAAGTAAGAGAATCGATAACTTTGTTCAATAAATCTATGTATGGAATGAACATACTTATTTTAAAATTATACATGTATTAGCTTAGGTATTGGTTAGAACTAGCCCTTTTCTGCCCTGTCAATATAAATCCAAAGTTAAAAGACGTAATCGTAAATAAACTCGTCGATTTGTAACAATGTTTTGTAGTCTACACGCACGAAACTTAAAACATTCACCAAGCAGGTATTACTAAACCATTCGCTAAAAGTCTCTAAAAAGCTGTTTTAAAGTTTAAAAATGGAATCATGAATTCGAGTGATGTCAGAAATAGTGATGAGAGGTGAACATGCAGTCGTAATGAATGAGGTAAATGTTGTGCAGCAAGACGAATATTTTTAAAAAGTTGTGAGTCAGCTCGGTGCTAGCCAGCGGACGAACTTTTACGTTTATTTATAACGAGAGCTTATACTGTCGCTAATCTGATAAAGTCATGGCGCGGTAATTATTTGTTAATGTGGTAAAAATGTATTGTAAAAAGATATTGTTTTCGTAAATTTTAGACTTTCGCTTTCCATTAAACTAAATATTAGTCTTTATGGGCAGTGGCGTAACTATACCTGTTGAAGTCCGTGGCAAAATTCATCGGATGGGGCCCCGTGCACACCACGTTCTTTTTTTTATCTTAATGTGATTCTGCTATGATCGGGGGCCCCTTTCGGCTGGGGACCCCCTACCGGGTGGGGGCCCGTGGCATTTTGCCGACTTGCCACCCTGTAGTTACGCCACTGTTTATGGGTCAACACGCGATATTAGGAGTTGCAAATACATAGCTACTTACTGCCCGACGTTTCGACCGGGTTCTTCCAATCATGGTCGCTCGCGAATATTTAAATATTGTTTTCGTTGTGGTGGATCTCATGATACCAAACATACATACTCTCATAATACCAAAAATACAACATATAAGTATTCAACCATTTGTGCATATTAGCAAAAAGCTTACCTGTCCTTTTAAACTTATTTTTGGCGATGCACTTCTTCCATTCAGGAATTTAATCATAATCAAAAAATCTTATCTTTAATACAATTTGTTTGATAATTTGATAACAATATTTGTGGTTTCACCTGGACACTTTTTTAAAACCCCTGCTGGGCACCCTGCAAACTAGGACAAATTGGAGAAATTCCGGATGGATAGCAGCTCTATGTGAATGGGACTGCCCTATGATCGGAAAGCATTAGGTACATACAAAGCATAGAACTTGTGAATGAATTCTCCTAACATGTATAATTTTGCATTTGACGTAATGCAGATTCTGCAAAAACCAACCAACCAAGTTTACAAATGCAAACATCTGTTGCTAACGCACTTTTACAAATCGTTTGCTGAGTGAACATGATGGGATGTTTTTTCCACGAAAAGAAAAATTAAAAGCGTAGGCGTATGCGCTTTAGCTATCTCCTGTAACCTTGCCTGCTATAAATCATTCGATTGGCAGACGGCAGCCTTGAGCCATTTTCTTCATACACTCCCGTAAAAATAGTTTAATTGCTTCCTCCACATTTGGGCGCGCGATGATTCAATAGTTTATCAACATAAAAGTCTGCTGTTGAATATTGATAGAGATGTTTGAGCAATAAACTCGTCAATTTATTTACAGATTTACTGGTCCTATTCGATTTCTTATGTTGTTGTAACAAAACATTATACCAAAACCTTAGTTTTGGTTGGCGAGTATAGGGATAAGCGTAAGCATAAATAGCTTACAATCCATCATTATATTTCCGACCAGCATAAGGGAACCATGAAGTGAGATGGGATTAACCAGGACTTATCATATCAGTCTATTAAAAACAGAGGTTACTCTTCTTACGAGCATGCAGAGTTCAAAAACTTTTGAAATCGTCCCAGAAAAAACCTATGCAACATTATATATTCTAGACAAGATTGTTATTGTAATTAGACATTTAACTGGTAATACTATTAAACTTTACTATGTAATATGTTGTCACAAAAATATCTTCGTCTTCAGTTATCGAATTTGGGGCCTGAAAATTTAAAATCATGCACCTACCGAAGAACATTACGTATATTAGATGAGCAAAACCCTTAGTTATGATATTGTCATGAATTTTTTTAAAGAATTTTGATTGAATGAATAAATTACATTGAAAGACATTGTGTAGATTATTTTACCTCGATCGCAATTTCTTATCATGCTATGACAGTCAAATCTGAATAGGAATATGAAAGAAAGTAATTCGGAAAAGTACTGAGTGGAAGTTAAGAAATGCATAGATACTATAAACTTTTCCTGCGATAGAAGACTGTAGAATATTAATCACTCAAATGTAGGATAAAATATATGCTCGAAAAGATGCATTTTGCAAAATGTTACTGATATTTCATGAAAAAATAAATTTTCATGCTGATCTCTGACATCTGGGTTAATTAGTAAATTCGTAATTTGTGACATGACAGACTTTGGCACGATTTCCATCTGCACAAGAGACATAGTTACATCATTATTGCGTATTTTAAAAACATTATCACATCTGCTAAATTATTTAGCGTATTAGTAGAATTATGTTAAAAATAAATATCATTTTCTCAGACTAGATCTACCTCAGGGTAACTTGTTTTCATCTTGTATCAATCTTTGCACACCTATATTATAATCCCATTTAATGTAAGAATTACCTGCCCCATTTTAAAAACACAAGCACGTAAAAAACCATTTGCTTATCGTTAGTTGGAGACCTGCCATACAGGGCTTTTCTTAATTCCGTAGACAAATTAAATTATTTAATTAACACGAGAAAAAAGGGCAGCAACGAGCTGAAAGTTACCAACTTTTAGTTTACTACCCTGCAAATTGGGGGTTGAGAGCCATCCGCTCCCTTGCAGGCCCGGTGATGATGACAAGGCAGCCAAGCCATCATCGTAAGTCAGTTAGGAAAAAAACTACTCTGCAAAAGCTTGATTTGTTCATTTCATGTGTATTAATTGGTATGTAGCATTTGTTCAATCCACACTGCAAGGAATAGGTAGCTAGTTAGATCGCTGGCATTGTTTTTGATGTAGGTCATTGTTACACAATGATGTGTCTGACTGATTACAGCCAATCATGTATGATCGTATCACCTCGGTAACGACTAATGATTAGTGCATAATTGCTTCCTTATTGCTAGACATTATTACAATGAAAAAGGAAGGAAGAAATGCATTAATCATTATTTAAAGATGTAACACCACAGAGAGTTTCTAGTAGATTTACCATCCATAGTTTTATGACACAGAGGGTTTACATGAGTATATGTTATGCACATATAAACAATGCTCCAAATGAGCTAGAAATTCTCTAGTTCATGTGCGAAACTATGAATGAAAATAGAAGAAGATAATATGTTTACTGGTAGATTAATCTTGTAACTACAGTCAACAACTCGACAGACGTAACGCTTTGGACTTTGTAGCTCCTTTATATCGAGAGCATAAGCGTCAATATCGAACTGGTAGTGTTACGCCTAACGTGTTGACCGTCCATGTAAATACTCGTAATGAATTTTACTATGCGGTTCCCCGACTAAACCTTTCCATCTTATTAGTTGGCAATAATCGGCTACAATGTTAGTTTTGTTAGGCTATTTAGAGACCGCGACTCGAGTGCATCATATTGACGTGGCCGATGAATACCGCACCGCCATCCGACGACGCCACGCGCTCAATGTTGATGGACAAGAGTAAAAATAGTCCCACGTCCTCGCCATTGACTTGAGGAAGTGTGATGGATTTGCGCAGCCAGCCGTCGATGCGACGCGGCCTCCGCTCGATCCCACGGTTGTTTTCAATAAAAATGTCAGGTTGGCGGCGTCGCCGGTCGACGCATTTAGCCTGGACGGACGCCAAGCGAGGTGCATACTCCCCACCCACCCTCTCCGCTCACGCTCAAGGTCGTCCTAGCTAACTGCACTTGTGACTGATCATTGTGAGGTACCCTATAAACCCTTGAATGCGCGACATTCAATGGTTTTCCAAATACCTTTACCGTTAAAATTCAAATTTCTGTTCTGATTTCATTCATAGGACGCATTGCTACAACTCTATTAGGTTCATAACACACTCCTCACCTGACATTGCAAATAACCTGCAATCCTAAAATAACTTCTGGAGTCGTGTGACACCTGCTTCCAAAACATCTAAACAGCTGTTTTACAGCTTGTCATCGGAATCGGATGGTCGTCGCCTCAATTCAAATAGAATGTCACGGCCTAGCTCACCTTCGTGTGACATTAAAGTATGCTGCTTCAGTTTGTTTACGATTGTGGAACATCTGTCTACGCGTATAGAATTCGCAAGTCTGAAAGAATTTCAGGCCATCCAGACATACAGTTTAATTTAGACACATCACTCAGTCAGAAATCTAATAAAATGTATGCCTTTGAAGAGTGGCTTGAACGCAAATTTGAAAATACCAACGGACTTTAATGATTTTTCAGCGAAGTTTAAATCAATATCGGAATGTTGGCTTTACGTAAACCCATTAATCAGACTATCCTCTTGCAAATTGAAGTTCGCATTTGCGTTTGATGTTAAGAATGATGGTTGAGATATTTTTAGTACATACAGGCATAAAGGTCGTGGTTTTTGGCGTATCCACGTCGATCCATAATCCATGCCATGTGTATTTTTCAGCTCCCAGCTTATTTATAGAATTAAGTACTTTAATGTATGTTGAGGATGAAAACTAGATTAATATCTTGACAAACGTTTAAACTTCTAAATGAAACAAATATAAGCAATCATGTCCAGCTTAATAGTCCACAAACCTCTTATGCTGAAAACAATAAATTGACCACATGAATAAACGCCATAAAGCTCATAGAAGTGCCTAATAACATATTTTAGAAATAGGTTAAGACGTAGCTCACACGTATATTTATCTAGGGCAAACATTTTACGCTAAACCTAGATCGTTAGTCGGTCAAGCGTGAAGGCGACGTCGACGTCTAACCGCAAAATTGATTTGTAATTTCGTATTTCATTCCTGTCGGTTGTAAATTGTAGAAGTACCAAGCTAACAGCTGGATTCCTGAAATATTCAGGAGTTACACTTGTATCTTTAGATGTACACTTATATATCTAGTATCTCTGATACTGCATACCTACAACTTTATCACTGAATGTAACTACCTTATTGGTTGCACTATGCATTTCTTCTTTGTATTATGCAGAAAATTACAATATCATTGTATACTATTATTTTATGATAAGCTCTCTGTGTAACATAGTAAACACACACTCATCAAAATTCTTGCTCTTTTCTTCATAATTGGTTACAGTGCCGGCACCAAGGTTTGAATCCCCGTGCACTCATTATAAATTACACTATCGTTGCAAACACAGCATCACAGCAATACTTTTAACTAAGGATCAGAGCCTTCCGCTCCTCTGCAGGTCTTGTAATGCAAGGCTCTTCCCACCCACCCAGTCTGGCTACCCAGTTATCTACGTCCACTAGAAAAAGAAACAACTTTTAACAGCCCTTCCTATCCAGTTATCTACTTCCATTAAAAAAAAATACTTTTAACAGCTCTTCCTATCTATACTCTTTTTCAGCTAAGATGATCCCTGTGTTGAAATGTGACAAACAGTATCGTTTTGCAAAAGGATAAACGATACTGTTTCCCTTTTAAAAGTTTAAAATTATAAATTTAATATTTTACCTAATGAAGCCGCAATAAAATTAAATAAGTGTGCAATAAAATTATTTTCGTTTGTCAATCGTAAGATGCGTGATTCAGAACACAATGAAGTGTCACAGAGATCATCTTAGGTGAAAAAGACTATAGTTATATACGTCAATTAAACAAATAAATAAATATCTGGGACATTTCCACACATAGTCATCTGGCCCCAAACTAAGCAGAACTTGTGGGCGTTGGAGACTGATATGCATGCATATATATTTATAAATACATAATCACAACCAGACACGGAACAAACACCGATGTTCATAACACAAACATCTGTCCCGAGTGGAAATCGGACCCACGACTCTTGGAACCGACAGCTAAATCTCTAACCACTGTTCCACAGAGCCAGGAATTCAAATAGGAAAAAAAACAACTTTTAAAAGACCATAACACAATTACAGGTGACGCCTGGCACCCCGGCGGGACGCGAGCTGGTCCGCGGAGACATCATCGCCAAGATCGACGACTACGATGCGAGAGACCTGCGCCACGAGGACGCGCAGAACCTCTTCAAGAATGCGCCGAAGCAGATTAAGCTAGTTGTGCAAAGGTATTGTGTAGTTTTTATTAAAAAAGAGTTTTTTTTTAAAGTGCTAAGTGATGTAAGGAATAAATACACACACCTACTCGTAGTTGGGTAGGGATACATCAATATTCGTATGGCATATCCATTCTCTACAAAGTCATATGAGACTTTGTGTAGGTTCTAATTTTAGTGGCTTCACCCTTCCAAAGACATTTAATTCCATAGGCATTACATATTTGTATTCTGTAGTTAGATTGAGATGACAGTCAAGATCAGGCGGGAATTCTGGAAAAAATATATTTTATTAAATACAATTAGGTTCCGTAATTTTAAATAAGTTTTAATCAAAAGCATAAGATATAAATCCAAATTCTATGTCGTATATTTGCTGATCTTTGTTGGTTTACAAAATTACATTTAAATAAAGCCAAATCTGGAAATAAATTCGAAGAAACTCTCACTATTTATGCTTCTACGAATCTAAAGCTTTATAGAAAAAAAGTTATAGATTGAATTTATTCTCAACATTACACTATCATACGTCAAAGGTCGTCATGGTATGACCGGTAATAGAAAGCGTCTTATTATGCAAAATAGCTACGTAACCATAGGGGAGGGTCCAGAAAGGCCGCAGGCATTTAGTAAGCTTGGGAAACCTGAACACTAACTCATTATTGCCTTACCGAGTTAATACGTTAAATATATTATTTTAAGAGAAATCTAAGGGAGCGTGGGAATCGTTATTATACCTTGATATACGGTGATTTCTCATGCATAGGTATTATAGGTCCATATTTATATCCATGACGTTAGTCACTATAATTAAAGTGTTAGTTGGTGCGTGTATATGTCCGTTTCATAACTAAGTTTGGGATTAAAATTTTACGTAAGGAATTTAAACGTCAGATATAACGACGTTTCATGAAGCATTAGGTACATATGAATAGGCAATAGGGAATATGCACAATTTCTGTAAATGCTATATCTAAGCCCTATGGAAGTAACTGATATAAGAGACAAAAAAATTTAATCAACTTCATGCATTTCGTAATGGTCCCAGTAATTTGTGTAAACAATGACGTCACATCAATCAAAGTGGTTTAGCGTTACAACCTCAAAAAGGTAGCATCTCCAGAATTTCATAGAAAGTTCATGTTCCCTATTACGTCATAAGCTTTTAATACATGTCAAGCATCAAATATGACTGATGTAACCGCAGGGGAATCCCCAGTGCGCACGATTACGGGAGGCCACGCCATTACGGCTTCATAAGCCGGGTGCCCACACCTACCTTCTATCATGACTTCGCCGAGTAAGCACTTGCATCCTAGGTGTCGCTGCAATGCTGTATACGCTTCAATCATTACATTTGCACTATAACCATTCATGTGACAGGGGAGGCTCGAGTTCCCATCTGTACTCGGTTCCGCGGGCCTCAGGCAGCTTTGTAGGCCGAGTGCCCACACCCACCTTCTACCATGAGCTCGCCGAGTAAGATACCACCCAGGACTGATAAGTTTAATGCATCATGGTCCACTTGTGGCACGGAATCGATGAGCATCAGACGCCTGTGGCGGATCAAGGACATATATGGCCTAATACTGAAAAGAAATTTCATGGCAGTCATTTGGAACCCACTTAATCAGAAAATCAGCCCTCAAATATCTTGGTAAATCTTTTCAGTATTAGGTCATCTTGACAAAACATCTGAATTCTTACTTAAAAGGTCGTTCACATCAAACATAGGGGTTCAAGTTCCCATAAAGGAAAATCCTAAATCCGTCACTGAACACGATGGCTGTGGTGCCTAATTTGTGGTGTTCAAAGTCCTAATTGATTCCGTGCCACAAAGTTATTTCCAAAAAACTGAAACCCGATATAATACAGTCGCAGTTGAAACTCCAACCAAAGATATAAATAGCATGATTGATTATGTTTATCTTATTTATGTTTGCTATGATGAATACCAGAAAATTTTCCTAGTTAGTGTTACGGTGGATGTTTCCAAGAAAAAAAGTATGTGCGTCGCAAAACGTTTAGTTAAGTCAATATTAATGAAATGTATTGAATACCGTCCATTACCTCACATTCATTATTTTATTTGCGCATTTATGCTGCATGAATATTATTGTTATAAGCATCGTCTAGTTTTATTTTAATTGTTAAATGTTGTAATTATGGCACTGTTGTATTTAAAACTGCACCGATCGCTATCCAAACCCCATTGTCTAATTGCACTGTCTGTTATGTTTTGAATATTACGTTACGTCAACACGATAAACCTAAAGCTAAGAAAGTAGGTCTGTATACTTTAGGAAATGTATTTCCTTGTTGCTTTACCGAAAGAACCACATTAAGAAACAGTCGATGAAAAATTGGCAGTATTGTCGCTGAAAAGGTTTAAAAAAGTTATAAATTGTAATCTTGCAGGACTTGGCAGATTTAGATGTCGTGTTGATGTAAACTCCATATCTCATAATGTGCCCAGTCTCATAATGCATGTGTCTTAGGGACGTGGACCGCGAGGCGCCGGCGGGAGCCCGATACGCGCCCAGGTCACCCATACCCAACTCGGCATCGACGACCTTCAGGTGGGACATCTTCATA
Source organism: Maruca vitrata (assembly GCA_039566165.1). Taxonomy (NCBI): domain Eukaryota; kingdom Metazoa; phylum Arthropoda; class Insecta; order Lepidoptera; family Crambidae; genus Maruca; species Maruca vitrata. The sequence goes on along the minus strand of CM076917.1, from coordinate 10,574,839 downwards.
TACCATGAGCTGGCATATTGGATTAACGCGACCAAAATCAATGAGGCTAGGCTGAGTAGCACGGATCACAAAGTTACGGAAACTACGTAGCAACTTCGTAGTCTGTAGTTACATCAACCGCCAATGGCTTTGAAAATATTATGTGAATTGGTAGGACCGTAGCACATGGCAGGAAGTGATCTCTGCCTACCCCTCTGATAAAAAGGCATGATACTATGTTTGTATGTATGTACGTGAATTGGTGGTTGATTTGACAACAACTACAACAGCTACAAGTTTACGTTACTACGTAGTTACGGTAACTTTGTAGTATGCTCACATCTAATTGCCTTATTATTCAAATGCATGTGGCCTGTGAGCTTCGATTTTGGTCCCGATAACTAATGGCCAAAGCGTATTTTTATATGGATAAACAGAAACATATCGACATTGCATCTACATCTACATTGTTTATGTTACATTATTTAAAACGAAAAGGGCAAACAAAGGATTAAATTGCCGTTAGTAAATATATTACTATTGGTATTTGTACATGTAAACGGGTGAGTTCTCGCTATGCTGCGAAGAAATGCTACGATTTAAAAAAAATATTGAACTCCCAACTCCTGCAACAGGGGCTCTACCAAATGCACCCTTGCACCAGTTGATACTGTGATGTTTAACTGCCTCGTTGGTCTATTGGTAGCAAGCGCTGCGCAAGGACCGAGAGGTCCCCGTTCGAATCTGGGGTCGGGCAATATTTGTGAGTTGTTCTGTAATGAAATTACTCAGCCCGGAGTTAGGAAGTTGGCGGTTGAACGCCCGTGCTTCGGAAAGCACGTTAAGCTGGTGGTCCTGCGCCCGATTTCTCATTGGTCATGTCGGATTGCCGTCTCACCGAATTATGAGAGTAAGGCAATAGAGAGTGCACTTGTGTTTGCGCCACACTTGTGCACTATAATATGTCCTGGGCACTTGAATCGGCTGCCATGGCTGAAATCGGTCAAACGCCTTATTATCACTGTGATGTTTTCACCTCCAACTCCATTCCCGTCAACAGGACACCCAGTCCGATGCCTCCGACGGCATGGAGCGGCACCAACTCCCTCCCCCGAACGCCGGTGCCTCAGCAGCAGTATAGCTACCCGCCGTTCCCGACCCAGAACGAGGGGGAATACAGGAGCATGCTGCTCTCGCCTTCGTCCGTCCGCACCGATGAGACGGTTGACGAGTCGATAGGGAGCCAGGTCAGTTCCATTATATTTTTCATCATCAGCCTTTTATAATATACCACTGTAGGCCTCCTCCGTAGAACGCCATGCAGACCAGCAAGAGATCTCCCGCGGCTTTCTTGATATTACTTGCCCATTTAGTAGCAGGCCGTCCTCTTTTGCGTTTACCGAAGATGGGCCACCATTCTGTTAGCGACTTAATTTGAAACAATAACAATATTTAATTTGAAATAAAACTTATTTTGCGGATTAAAATCGCGTGTATTGTTATTCAAGAGTTTCTTTTGTTTTTTTTTAACTTACTTACGATGATGGCTTGGAGTAGCCTTGTCATCATCATCACCGGAATTGCGGGGGAGCGGATGGCACTCACCCCTTAATTATTCATGAGTGGTCACGGACAAGAGCTTTGCTCGTGACCACGAGCACTGTAAAGAGTTCGAAACGCGGGGTCTCTATATAATATGTTTAAAATAACAAGACACACGAGTTTAATCCGTAATTTTATTTCAAATGTGTAGTGTTTGCGTAGATAAAAGATGATACTAATATTTTAATTAGCTACTTATTGCTCAACGGGTTTTGTTTAGACTACGTTTTGATGCCTCGCCTATGATGGTCGCGAAAGAACCAGTGTGTCTTGCTAAGCACCGGGTTACTTAGCTTCAACCCACTGCTGGAAAAAAGTCTACTTCTTTTTGCGCCATTATTCTGTTAAGCTTCTGGTAGCGTAATTGGTTCTATGTGCTGGTCAACAAAATAATTACAAAAATGTATTTGTTTTTTTTTCAAACAAATACATTTTTGCTCTACTATCTCTAAATTATTATCGTTATTATATTGTGTTTATTTTTCTTTAAGCATGATAGAATGATAGTTTATAAATGCACTGGCGAGATCATTTCTTTTGTTAAGGTTCTCATATAGCTTATAGTTTCGAGTTTCGACGTGCAATTACACGGACATGACAATTATTGTTCTTCTTCGAAAAGTAAAAGCTCGTATGAATTATTGCCCAATTTTAAAAGTTCATTGAAATCAAATTCATTAGACGCTAAAAGTGTTTAGTTAATCTTCACATTGAAGGATATTAAATATCAGGACTCCCAGTTTAGCTAGATGTGGCACGATGACAAGAGTGAGTGACAAGGGACTTGGTACATCTGCGGTGATTTTGTAATAACGTGTGACGTCCTCACAACAACAAAAATATCACTCAATGCGTAACTTCCTCGGAGATACGTAAAAAATGCGGATTTTACCCAGCGGATGTTTATACACGCGTGAAGTACGCATATTTGAGCCAATTTTAAATATTTAAACTGTAGAAATATAAATAACTACGTCGAGGGCATCTTTTTAATCACATTCAAGAACGTTATGAGAACTAATGAACTTGGATTGTTATCCGTTTTGCTTTTTTAAACAGTTTAGTTAAGTCATTTAGTGTTGATCAAAGTATTCAGTACTAGATTCCGAATAAACAGCCTAGCATCAAGGATCTAAGTTCTAAGTTTCAAATGAATCAAGTTAAGGCGTGACAGAGTTACTCTCGCATTTAGGTAGAATATTAGTATGTAATTACTAATTCTTATAAAAGCGTCCATGGCCGAGTGGTTAAAGTCGTTGCTTGCTAGAGGTCGACAGTTCAAACCCCGCCACTTACCATTGTGTACCACGATTATTCGACGCTTTCACGGTGAAGGAAATTATTGTGAGGAAACCTGCACTCCTACGAAGAAATTCTAAGGTTGTTTAGTCGACCGACCCGCACTTGGCCGGCGTGGTTGACTAGGCCAGATCATCCTAGTTTAGGGAGGCCCATGCCCCAGCAGTGAGGACGTATATGGGCTGATGATGACTAACCCTCATTTGCTTCTACATGGTAGTATAATGGTATAACTAGTTTCGTGTAACTTTAAGTGCTAATCTAGAAATCACAGCGATCTAAACCTCCTTGTGCCGTCCTAAAAACAAACAGCTATTTAGCAAGGAAAGCCCAATCATACTTATGCGATGAAGCATTGGCAGGCACCTATACTGAGGATTTGGCAGGTTTTCCTTGATAGTCATATTCCCTATAATAGATTGTTTACTCATATTGACGGTAAATGCACCAATTATGGACGGTTTAAGGATTTGTTTTTCGTTTTTCTTCATAGTTTGTATGTTTTGCAATATACGTTCGCAGGGATTTGGAGGTTAATAAAAAAGTCCTTTTCTTAATAAATATTCGATGTTTAAAATCAGTTTTAAACTAGCTTCAACAAAATATAATTTAGGAAAAATAACCTTTGCCAATCTCCAATTATGGACAGGGAAGATCCAGTTATGAACACCCAATTATGGACGTTATCCAATTATGGACACCCATTTATGGACATTCTTCAATTGAATGCTTAAATCTATAACTCAAGAGTATTAGTTGAGTAAGTTAGTATAATGAAATAAAAACCATTTAAATTAAATAATAAAATAATGTAATAGGTAACTCAAACATCAATCAACGAACAGTTATCAAAAAAGTAATCGGCAAAGGTCAAAGCCTTTAAGCCAAGAAAAACCAAATAAATAAAAATGTCCTCTTAACTAGCTAGTATTTAAATAGGAGACCCCTTCGTTGGTCTATTGGTAGCAAGCACTGCGTAAGGTCCGAGAGGGCCCCGGTTCGAGTCCGGGATCGGGCAAAATTTGTGTGAGTTTTTCTGTGATGAAATTTCTCAGCCCGGAGTTAGGAAGCTGGCGAGTGGCGGTTGAACGCCCGTGTCTCGGAAAGCACGTTAAGCCGGTGGTCCTGCGCCCGGTCGGTCATGTCGGATTGACTTCTCACCGAGTTATGAGAGTAAGCGAATAGAGAGTGCACTTGTGTTTGCGCGCGCATTTGTGCACTATAATATGTCCTGCGCACTTAGCTGATCTCAATTGAGATCGGCCGCCATGTCCGATATTGGTCGGACGCCTTATTATTTAAATAACATTTCAATATAATCATCTCCTTCACTTCTCGATCTTTAAGCAAATTGGTTTAGAGGTTAAATAAAAATTTTAAAAAACCTTCACTCTTTTCTATTCTCTTTGCCCACAATAATCAAAAATCAAATGTCTTCTTACTAGTGGGAACGCAATGACCTTGTTAAAACAATGCACAAGGCAGAATGGCGCCGACGTGGTCCACAACCCTTCACGTCACGTTTCCCACAGAGGTGAAAAAGTGGATCGCTGGAAGTGATCTCTGCCTACCCCTCTGGGAAAAAGGCGTGATTGTATGTATGTATGTATGTATGTTTTCTTACTAGTTTCATACCTATCAAAATACAGCTATAATCAGTCTCAACAATTACTTATACACAAAATCACGCCTTTTTTCCCAGAGGGGTAGTCAGTGATCACTTCCAGCGATCCACTATTCACCTCTGTGGGAAACGTGACGTGACGGGTTGTCGACCACGTCGCTGCCATTCTGCCTTGTGCATTGTTAATAAACAAAGGTTATTGCGTTCCCCACCCACAGTAGCAGAATACATGACGGGGGAAGGAAAAGGGGAGGAAGGATACTATCGCCTCGGATGATTTGCATTGAGTCGATAGTAGCTCGAGGACGCGGGGTCGCTGACCCGTATACCGTTCGCCACCCACCGGACAGATGGTTGTGAGTGGTATCCCCTGACTGGAATATAATTATTATGTATATTACCCTGTCTTAAATTATAAATGTAACATGACGCATAAAAAACAAAAACAACTAAATAAAATTTTTTTTTTTAGAAAAGTTATTCTATTTATTATTTTCTGAATAGTGGATATTTTCTGTCCTTTTCTCACTTCTTCAATTGCATTTGCCACTTGTTCTTTAGTATGAGCTTTTCTAGTCGCCATATCTAAAGTGAAACAAAATTTATTTATTTAAAAAATTTGAACCTATTTTGGACACCCATTTATGGACACAATGTTCATAATTGAATTATTAAATTTAAAGTCTTACTTTGCGACCGATTTAAAAATAAAGATAAAGGTAAACGATTGTACAACTATAAGATGTATGAAAAACGTATATTTGTAAAATATCCTTCATGGACAAAATGTCCATATTTGGGTACAGGCTTACAAAAATATCCAATTATGAACATCGATAAATTCCAAGGCTAAAATTACTATGAGGTTTTAGATTAGAATATATAATTAACCTTTTATTATCAGTAATTCAATAAATAATATCATTTTTAACAACAATATTACACTTGTCATAAAAAAAGCTAATAAATTTACTTACATGCATTGCGCTTCTTATAAGAAATTTCAAATCTCGCCACCAAAGCGCACCGCACTAGTAAGAATCGTTATAGTCGAAAAATAATATAGCGGAAAGCTGTCAAATGTTGTTTACATCAAATCTAGAATTTTGGTACAACCGATTAATGTTGCTGTTGGAAAAAAATACCTACCAGTTTCTTATTATTGGAGGCATTTTTGAAAACTGTCCATAATGGGGTCCGCGTCCATAATAGGTGCATTTACCTTACATACTTACAATTTTCAATATGAAAGTAGCGCAATGATTAAAATACTTACCGTTGAATACTTTTATATAATTTGATCTATCTTATGAATCTTCTCGCTCTATGGCACTTTAGTTTCATAAAATAACTAGTATTCCTACCCTCCTTCTGTTCTACTACTGAGATTAAGTGGATCAACTCGTCCGCATAAATAAAATTAATTCGTTACCTATTCCAATTTGAAATCCACAATATTAACAACACATTTAGCCTCAATAACCCAGAAAATAAGACAAATGACAATAAAACTAATATGCGAAGTCTCAACTATTTTTAAAAAACCGGCCAAGTGTAAGACTCGCACAGAAAAAGGTTCCGCACAAATATTGTAAAAAAAAATCACGCAGTTCGGTCAGTTCTTGAAATACCAGTATGCAGTACCTACTGCATAGTGACAGACGGACGGACAGCGGAGTCTTAGAAATAGAGTCCCCTATTCCCTATTTCAATATAGAACCCTAAAAGTTCATTAAAAATGTTTTGTTCTGCTTACCAATATTATCCATATTATTTTCACAGTGATTAGGTAACTACTAAATCTTACACATATAAAATGTAGCTTTCCTATTATGATTCATATTGATTAATTTTGGTTTGGAGCCAATATATCATAGGTAATCACTGCATTACAATTCGACATCTCGTCTCGTTACCAAATCTTCAATGTCAAATACATTGAATTTATTTACCATCAACGGTAACGATTACTCATTTAATATGATTCATACAATTATATAAATGTTATCTTATTGATATGTTTCTTTTATATTTAATACAATTAACATCATCGTCAACTAGGACCAGCCTTACCAGATTATCTTAGTGCAAACACTTTTCCTTCAAATAACGTAATCTCCTTTAAATATTGATTAGATCACAATCGTGATTATAATCATATCTCTATACTTATCCTACCCGTCATAGTCCACTGTTGGTCATAGGCCTTCTAGACGCAAATGGCGAGCACTTGGGGAGGCCTATATCCTAGGTACATTGATATTAAAAAAAAATCTGATATCTATACTAATATTATAAAGCTGAAGAGTTTGTTTGTTTGTTTGTTTGAACGCGCTAATCTCAGGAACTACTGGTTCGGTTTGAAAAAATCTTTTTGCGTTGTATAGACCATTTATCGAGGAAGGCTTTAGGCTATATAACATCACGCTGCGCCCAATAGGAGCAAAGATACGATGGAAAATGTGTAAAAAACGGAGGAAACGCGAACGAATTCGCTGGCACAGCTAGTCTGTCTATATGTCGTATTGTGTATTAACTTCAAACCTTGGTATTGAAGACAGGGCAAATATGATTTAATACCGTTAACACACATTTTACTGTTCAATCCGTTTGCTTGGTAGAGGTAATAAATGCATAAAGTTAACGTAAAGCATTAGTAACAGCAGTTAGCGAATTAAGTCCGTCAACGCGCGTCTTCGACCCCTTTACAAAACGGATATTATGTTAGCAGTCGCCCTTGATGTTAAAACGAAACGGGTTAACCAAACCACGCTCCGATATGTTTTGGCATTCCGCCAGAATACTCTTGGGTCTAATGATGTTATGTTCCTTTATTAATTAGATAGTTTCGGGACGACGTTAGGCAATAGGCGTAGGACACTGGAACATCTACATAGAGAAGGTACCTACTCGTAGTTCCAGAACGTTCGAATCTAAATCGGTTTAGTGAATCATGATTGCAATAATAGACGACGATAGCATTTCTAGCAATACCAACGTTTGACTCCCGAGTAATGAGGCCGGGATTGAGTGCACACACCGATTAATGGAATATTGATGTTGAATTCCGTCTATAAATGCTACTTCCTTTATAGCCGATTTGCGAGGATGTATGATTCAGAATTTCATTAATAGTTTATGGGTCTACTACCCGTAGCAACAATATAGCTGCTGATTGCTATAGATCTTCCTCGAACAGTCATTTGTTAAAACGAAGGACGTTTTCAAAGTCACCATTTGGTCAATATTGAATGAAAATATCATAAATGAATGAATTAATCTTTAAATACGTATATATTCTAACTTCCCTTCTGAGTTATATCTTCTACGATCATATAAGTGTAATAAGGCTGCAATACCTATTATCATAAAGAAGACGATACTTGCCTATTATTGTTGTGTGACATAGAAGTAGATTGAGGTAGAAATCTGCTAGAACAGCGATTATGTATTTCCAAAGCTCACAGTTTAATTACTTGTTTTTAAATGCCAAATAAAATTCCCCAATATAAGTAAACAAATTCATATAATAAATAAAGCATATTTTATGTGTGCGGCGTGCAAGGCTCCGCGGAGGCTCTCGCCCACGCCTCCGCCCATTTACCCGCCTAATTTCCAAAATAGAACGCATTGAAATTGCGTTGTTTACCCGAGGGGCGCGCCTGGAGCGGCAGTCTGTGACCGATCGCTGAACGACTCGCGTCTGCGTCTGCGCAAGTGATCAACACGATGGCCAACCACAACTTCTTCCCCAACGGCTACCAGGACGAGATGCATCCTGAAGAGGAAGTCGTCACTAACTGGGTGCGTGTGGAATCGCCTTTATCCTACGTACCTACTCTACTCTAGTAGCCGAGATCCGAGTTAACCAGATGTGTGCCAATGTGATACTACGGCGTCGGTTTAACCAGAATGCCCAAACGCAATCTAATTTCGGAGCACTTGAAAACTCGGGCCGTGTTACAAAATATGTGATGTAATAACTCGCTGGCTTTACGCTGTTATTTTCCGCAATGAAGGACGCGTGTGATATTTTCATCGGACTGTTCCAGAAGTTATGTTTATGATTGCTACTAACATGCCACATAAAACTTAATTCAACTGTCAAATTAATGTAAATCGGTAGTCAGCATTTACCAAGTAGGTAGAAGACACTAACTCAGCTTCATAGCAACTAATACAAAGCTCTCTGTGTACTTAAATATCTAGTCTTGGTACGAGGCAACTAGAGTTCATAAGTGATCATATCATTTTTATATAAAAAAGTAGGTGAAGTTAGGTACAAAGTCTACAAGAATTTGAAACTAGAATATTCTAATGAAAAACTTAATAGTTCACCAACCAACAGCTATAATTTTTCTTGTAACTACGCCTACATACACATCACGAACGCTACTAAGATCAAACATGTTTACGGAGTCAGAGAAAATTATTCTGCTATAAAAATGTCGGCTCCGCGTTGACTTACAATTTATTGGGTCTCGGGTTTATGGCGACATCCCTTTCTCCGCAAAATCGCAATTAATAATCCAGGCTCCATTTGATATAGATTCGCAGCTGTGGGATCTATTTTCGAGCCGAAGTCGCGTCATGAAATTTTTACTCCCACTTGAACCACACTGAGGCTAACGCGTTACGAACGAGTAACGCCTTTGCCACGCGATGCGGTCGTGCCAACACCATTCAAATGTTATGCCTAATTATCAATCTTATGTTCTTTACATGTCTTCACTTAACTATTCGTCATCATCAGCCCAAACAGGGGTACATTTGAAAGTAAATAAGTAGGTATAAGTAGTTTGAAGTTATAAAATTTTCTTTCCTTCCTTTTCATCATCCTCGGACTTGAGGGGGAGCGGCTTGCTCTCACCCCTAACGACGAAAGACACATGATATTGAAGAACTAAAGAACAGAGTAGTATAGAAAGTATCACGGTAGCCTCACATTGGTAATCATTACTTTTTTGGCCATTATAATAAAACACGCATAACATTCAGTAGTCTGCTAGCTTATGCAGGATTCGATTTTTTACCATCTTGTACTCTTGTTTTAGTTATCATGTTTTTAAACATAATTTCATTAAACGGAAGTAGCACACTGCTTTCATCATATGGAAATGTATTCAGCCGATAAGCCGATCTTCGGCTTTACGCTGATATTAAAGTGTTCCTTTGATCAGGATCGATATAAATACCGCGCAAGGAAGGCAGATACTGGTTTTACTATGCAATTACTCCGTTTCCTTCCCCGTATTGCGGAACACGAATAAATAAACGAAAATCCGTATGAAAGCACAATTGGATCGCAGCATCACCAACATAGAACATTGCGTCAGTGTCGAAAGCCGCTCCTGTAAACATGGACGCAAATAAACACGCGTAGTTCGTGCATTGGCACATTTTCCCGTACATTACAATTATTCCCTCTTTTATAGCACTTCTGTAGTTTACTTAGTGCATGATTCATGGATGTTTCAAGGTGCTGCATAAAATGAGCGTTGGTTAGTCATTTGGCTGGAACATTAACTTTGTGATGGTCAAAGTTAACAAAAATAACGCCAGTTAACGACTTAACGCCAGTTGTTTTCCCTATTCAATGTTGTTTTCAAGATCAGTGTATGTTGTTATCAGGTGAACCAGGGTGAGAATCATCAATGACACATTTCCTGACATAGTATGAAAACATGCGTTGCTAACAAACATAGCAACAATTAAAATTTCTTCATATAATTTGAAATCAGACCTGCTACCGATATTTTTGATTCATTTAGACCTTGCCTTCGGCCTTCATGTTTTCATAGTGAAACAAACAAAAATAGCATGGCATTCCGGTATGTCATAGTAATCTATTTTTTAAACTTGTCCTTTCTGATTCTTTTACAAAATCCGACTTCTTCACGGAACTGCTGATACTTCATACATGTAATAAATACTAAAAATATTTAGTATTTAGAACTTGATTGATATTTAGAATAATTTCCTGAAAATGTATGAACACGAAAAAAGTAACTATTATAACAAGGAAGATAGATACACGATGATCATAGCTTAAGAATGGGCCATGTTTTTACTGAAACCTAAGATGTGTGTTAGAGAGTTCACGAAAGAGAATATCACTGCAATGAATGGAGGCCAATTTTATATTTGTACAAATCTATTCAATCATAGACTATTTTAAGCATGATGATAAATAATTAAATGTCTAGCTGGTACTTCATGAACCAGTGAGCATATAATTCCTGAATTACCGATATTTTTATCAATTTATTACAGACTTATTTAAATATTACTTACAGTATGTAACAACACAAAGAACATGGTGGTAATTGCCCAAACGACTGATCAACTTATTAACATACCTAATCTCCAATCGGATATAGTGAATTTATAAATACAGCAGTAAAGATAGAAGATCTAATTAAGGCGTAGGTTTGGAGGCGGTATTTTTGTTTTGCTTGTCGATATCCTTCCTCAAGAACGGCTTGAAAGTAACCCTAAATCCTATTTAAAGCTCGTACACAAATTTAACAGATACTTTAATTGGAGCCAAGATCCGATATGAAACTAGTGATTTATAAATACTTTCGAAATGAAATCTAACAGGGGAGTGAACCTCAACATTTTAGCAGACTACTATTTCAATGTCGCCGGCTTGAATTTATAACGTCAACGGCGTTTCACGACATTGGCGTCGTATTTAGGACGACTTTAATGTTTCAAGTTGACCACGACCCACATCGCAGTGATACGGCGGATAAATATAACGGGATAGTGTCAGAAATCATAACCCACATGGGGTAGCCTCGTGGTATAAATAGGAATGCACGTGGCGGCTACATGCGAGCGCCGCTGCGTTTCTTTCAGCAGTGCAGGTGCCTTTTGTATCAAAAGTTTATGCATACTGTTTACAGCTTATAACTCTTAAGTTTATGTGAGCGCTTGAAACAGATCAAACATCGCTTCCGCTGTCAGTTTAGACCAATATTAAACTTTTTTCACAATGTGTCGGATAACTACTTACCTACGAGTATATATGGTTAAGTTCTGGAAGCTCTGATGCTAATAGTTCAGAATTTATTAGTATGAATAAGCGTAGAGTTTACTATTATTGCAAGTTGATTATCTACCTAGCATGCAATTGGTCATCCAAACCATAATTTTTCATTGATATCGTAAGGTTCTGTTCAGCTTTTCTATCATCACTACTCGCATTTCATAAACACATCATCATAACAAATTCATCCACCTGTACTTAGATACATGATACATTCAACCTTATTTCATACATCACCATTTCTCTCTGTAACCGACGATCACACTAATAACTCATTCCTAAATGTAGATACTTCATCCTAGGTTACCTACGTTGCGTGTAACATTGAAGTCCTGTCCTCGAACCCCCTGAATATTCACAACGTCCCGAAAACATATTCAAATTCAAATAATATACTCGGTTTCCATAAATTTTTTTTCGCATCCTAATGTCAAGGAGAGACTAACCCAAACACGCTTTTTACATGGAGACCATGGAGCAACTGGCAACTAACTGTTTACATTATTTAATGGGACAGTTGCTGCAATATGTGCTTCAGAACAGCGCCAAAATATCCTGCGATTCCACTGTTACTCGAGTAACATTTGCCCAGCACTTGCCGACGCATGCATTACGTTTGTATATGTGGTCCAGTACCTTTGTGTCTCCGTTGAAGGTATTCTTCGAAGCGCGCCAATTTGGAAGCGCTCCTTACGGTACCAAACTAAACTTAAAAGCGCACTTTTTAGATACTAAAAGGTGCACTTTGAGGAATAGTTCGGCAGCGCTTTCAAGGAACACCTCCTCCATTGTCCCTAACTGTCGGCGTGCATTCCAGCCCTACCGCACCACCCCCCTGGTCCTGCCGGGCGCCAAGGTGCGCCGCGAGCCCGGGCCCACGGAGAGCTACCTCCGCCACCACCCCAACCCCACCATGCGGGCGCCCCCGCACCACGACTACCGCGACACACTCATGAAGCAGAAGGTACGCAACAAACAAACACTGGCTGTATGGAGCAAGATCCAAAGCCGTCAATCTGTAGAAAAAAAAACAAATACACACAAGGGTTTCTTGAGTTGAGGGTTCTCGAACCGGAACTTTGTGAATATAATAAACGCTGAAGACTTTTTCTATCTGTTTCTGTACTCTACCTACACAGATGGGAAAAACATATTCAGCAGGCACTATTGGAATTACATCCGTCCGTTAGTAAACAAATACGTAATACACATAATTAGAGGCACAAATCCTGATCGAGAATTCTCGAAACTAAAGAAAACCCAACACACACCAACACACTGGATAACAGATATTTTTTGCAATTGAGTAAGAAAAGAGTGAAAAGATCCAACAAACACAACGATACTATGAAAAAAAATTAAGCAAAAGATAAAATTTACTGCACATCTCACATACATAAAAAAATAAACATCAAATCGATAGCTGTTTTTAAAAAGGTTACTTACATAGGTGTACAATTGTACATACCTTTCTCGGATAAGCAATATGATGTAAGTGTTTGTGCACTGATGTCTTGATCGTCATTTTATGTAGATAGCAATACATACTATGCACGCCCTCACTATACACGCATGCACTTCTTGACACTATTGCAATACCTATCTATTTACTTACTAATTGATGGATACACACATACCTACACAAGAAAATGTTTATATACTTAGATATTGATATTTGGCAAACGTAAGTTGTCACATTACTTACCTAAACAAGTAGATGCATTTCATCTTCGAATTAAATGCATATGTAGTTATTACCACCTATCATACAAGATTGTACTAGTATTCTATATCTTTATATTATGATAAATTACAATACCTACATTTTCAGAATTGTAGAAACATAGTAAGACAATTAATTCGAAGATATTTTGCACGCATTATTCAAGTACGCCACACAGTATTGTTTAGTATTTCTAATCACAAAATTTTCTGTATTTTGATTGTTTATGTAAATACAGTCAAACGAATTAGTTCATCCGTAAAGTCATATAAATTATTAGTTATACATTTGGTGATATCAGAGTAGCAAACGTAGCAATGTACCTATAATAGAGATTTGATAAAAACTCAGGTGGCAGAGTCGATGTTGCAGCGAGTCGGAGAAGATGGGAACAAGGTGCTTCAAACAACCGAGTTGTGTGACAAGTGACAGCTTATAGCATGACTTAACAAACTTCCCGAACGAAGTCAACCGTTTTATTTCGATCCATTGCAATTAATTTGCTGACGGTGCAGAATTATCCTTTCTCTTTTGTCTATGGAATAGAACCTTCATCTTCATCCAATATGTAAAAAGAATACACAGGTCATGTTTTATATGTAACTCAAGGGGCATTATTTAATACATGTTGAATTAAATGTGTCCGATTGTGAATACTTCAACAATCTAAGCGTCTTTCAAAATGCTTGTGCCTAATGATGACTAAACAACTGTTTATTGGCACACAACACAAGACAATAGGGTGCTAATTACTTGCAATGGATCACTGGCAAATACTATTATACTTTCACATGTCTATACGTCATCCTGTTTGAGCTTCGATGCATAGTTGTAAAGTTCATTGGTTTTTCTCTCATCTATTTGGGTTACCTTCATCTTTCACAACTTTTTAAAATGTTTACAGACAGATGTGGCTCTATTGGTTCGTAATTCTTGGGTGGTTATTGCCTTATTGTTATCAATAAAATAATAGTTACGAGTGATATTTGGCTGATGCTAATGAAAACATACATAAAAATATTGCAACTCATGCTCGTGAACGAATATAGCTACTCTCTCTCTCTCTACAATAGTGTTGCCAGGTTTTCTAGATTTATGAGAACGTAAAATAAAGCTGCAACGTCATAAATTTTTCAACTACATTTCTTTCTTATTTCTGTCCAGCTGGTCTGAAAATTTGAAATGGGACCCTGAAAACGGGAATTCCCGACGGGACACCTAGCAAATCTACTCTTCATCTGTTCATAAATGTTTAACTTCTAGTGTTGGGTCTATGATTCATCGCTGTGTTATCGCTTCAGATGATGCACAAGCAGTTCAACTCTCCCATCAACCTATACTCGGATCAAAACATCGCCAACACGATTAGGCAACAATCGTCGCCCTTGCCGTGAGTATTTATAAAGATTCTATAGAAGTAGCCAGTAGAATTTATACAAATATTATCAACATTGAATCTATATTAAAATTATCTGAAAATAAAATAAATAGTAGCATGACCTCTCGATGTAAAGTAATTCGAAAAAATGCGAGTGTCATCATATTCAGACGGCGAATATCTTGGCACTGAAATACAATAACATGGCCTGGTGCCAGACTGAGACTAAACTGTTACCCAAGAAAACACTTTACATACGGATAGACAAACTTTTAGTGTTGTAGTTCAATTGGGTTTTGACTTATGTGAATATGTAATTTAGTATCAGGATGTGATGTTTAAATTATGTTGCTGTAAAAAATATGTTTTCCCTTGCTTTGTGTGCATTACACTGATCAGATACATTTTTCCAAATTTCCTTTAGATTTCTTAAATTTAAGTGAGGTGGAGACAGCGGGTGAACGTATTGCAAATGTAATAACGTTATATTTATCTGCTCACATAGCGCTAACGGCCATTACGGGCGGCCGCACGTTGTGAAGAGGCAAGTGTTTTACTAGAAACGCCGCCAACAACAGTCGACGCCCATCTCATGACGCATTAATGCTTATTATTTTTATTTCGCTATCTTTCGACTCTTATGATCTTCGTCTATCAGCTGCCCCGACTGTGTCGGGCGCCGGCGCCGCCGCCGGCGCATCGAAGTGACCATCCATAAGCACTTCACGCGCCCCATGCTCACGCGACTACATTATGTGTGGACATGGCGCAACTAGACTTAAGTTATATGTATCACATATTTAATTACAATTTAGAGGACTTATTCTACATAATTAATGTTAGTATTTTTATCGACCTTTCCTTCCTGAAAAACAAACACAACTAAACACCGTCCGTGTACCTACTAACCGCTTCCGCGATCCCTAATGTTCCTTCTGCGACGAGTCTAATTTATTTCTCTCTGATTGTGTTGCGCCCGCTAACCGACTAAAAACTAACGCCCCCGTGCCCGCTCCGTGTCGCCCGTGACCGCCCCGTGACCGCCCGTGACCGCCCCGTGACCGTCCGTGACCGCCGGTGACCGCCCATGACCGTGACCGCACAGCCACAAGCCCACACTGCTGTACGACCCGGCCAAGTCGGAGACGTTCCGCGCTCTGCAAGAGGAGGGCCTGGGAGACATCGTCGAAGAGGTCCCCGTGCCCATCCAGCCCAAGGTCTTCACGGCGCCGCCCAACAAGGTAAGACACTAGCAGCTAGGTGACAACTACTTAGTAGAATACCTAGTATAGGTAAGGGTTTTAGATGAAGTAAGGGGTTAACATACTGCGAACCAGCTCGTCTCGTGTGGAAACGCGCGTCTACGCCTGAATTATTCGCTTTGCTTCAGTTTCTTACAAGTCTGTAACTAAAACAAGTTAACAACAAACTAAGTTCCTACAACACACTGAAAACGCGTGGGAACTCTATACAACACAATGTGTTAACCACTATTACTCTAGAAATGTAAATAAGTGTGTATTATCTAAAAGTTCGAACGTCGTTGCTTCGGTGAATGGTGGTCATTTTGCATTGATTACTGAATCAATAGTCAATATAAGTAGGCATACAATAGAAATTGAAAGAAGTTTTACTATACCAAGAATAGGTATAGGTCGTAACAAAGCGCAATTAAACGTAATTGTAATTACTTCCAGAGGCCAGTGCCAACTCCCAAACCCACGAAGCAGGCTACCTCGAATGGAGTAGCACAGAACGGAAAACAAACGACCTTCGTAAGTATATTTAGATTTTACAGCGCTGAAGTGACGTCAACCTTACATTAGCTTCAGTCTTAGAACTGTGAAAGGGGTGTGAATTATTAAAAGTATATTATACAGTTATTGACATTTCCAATCAGGAAATTTAATGATCACTAGTATAATTCCTGATCATCTATATGTTACGGTCAATGTGAGCAATCGGTAATTATCTATAATCACCGGTAATTATAGATAATTACCGACGCACATGGTAAATGTAGTGAATTATTCAAATATACCGGTAATTATATAAAACTCTCGCGCGACTGAGGTAAATGTTGACATCGCTGACAAAAATCACAAGTAAGTACTCTGCAATTCCAAATGTCACAAATCTCAAACCTGCAAAAATATATTAACGAGAAAGAGTTTTAAGAGCTCCACTGATAATTGCCTGATTTGTTCATTTTGTTGAACTTTATTTTTATAAGATTTTATTTTTTAAAAACCAAACATATAGTATGTTTCTAGATACTTGACTTGTTTATTTTATAACTTAGGATTAACAGGATTTTACATACAAAAGTATTTTCCCAGTAACTACCGATCCCGTAAGAATTTTGCGATACCGCGTAATCAAATTACGCGGTTTAGATCTGCGAAAGAATCTTAAGCAGGTTTAATATTTTCCCGCTTATTCCTGTTTCCTGTTAGAATTTCGGGAATTATTTTCTTAGCGCACCTTTACGGCTTCTAACCTACGTCCCTTCCAAATTTTACGTGCCAACGTACAAAATTTACGGAGTTTCATACAACCATACTTTATTTGTTCATTTAATGAGAATATATTTTATGTTTTGCTTAAACGAACAGGAGGTTTGATCTCTTGATATTTGAGGAATATTTTTGTTTATCCGATGTTTGTAAACAAATTTTATTATAATTAGGACGAGAATTGTTTTTATTCTAATAAACATATGATTCAGATGTTTAAATAAATAAATAATTATTTGTGACATTTCCACACACTACTATTGGCAACATACATATATATTTATAAATACATAGTTAAATACATAATTAAACCTAGTCACCGAACAAACACCGATGTTCATCACATAAATATTTGTCCCGAGTGGGAATCGAAATAAGGACTCTTGGAACCGCCAGCCAGGGTCACTAACAAAACCATTGTTACACTGAGCCAGTCAATTCATTTTGATCTTATTATTTACCACATTTACACAAAGGGTATGGTAATTTTATATAATTACCGGTAAATGTGATTAATTCGATAGTTTTTACCACCTTTACCACGAACACTGATAATTATGCATAGTTACCGGTAATTATACATAATAACCGCTCTATCCACATTAACCGTAACATACATATTAGGGTGGTCCTTATTCCTACGAAAAAACATTTTTTTTTTGTGCGGGCACTACATAATTTGAATATATACCATAAGAAAATCTTTCATTATTTTTTTATTTTTTTTTAAAGACATTTAGGGGTCGCTACCAAGGTTTGAATTTAAAGTAAAAACACCAAATCTGTCTTTTTTAGATTCATTTTTTTATAGGCAAGAAATAAAAATATTACAAAATGATTGTTGTATCTTTGAACTAAGATATTTTGTACATATTTGCGCCCTATTTGATGACTTCTTAGAACTGAAGTGCGGGGCGGGCTAAATGGCGACGCGTCGGTACAGAAGAGGGGTTGGGGGGGAAGGGGACAAACAGCGATTGTCTATTCTATCTATGCGATGTTCATTTGCACGTAAAATGTAATACAAAACACTAAAATAAAACATTAATGAAACCATGATTTAAGATATCCTTCAACGCTTTTTGTAAAAATTTTGACAGCTGGTAGCGACATCTAAATCTAGACCAAATAAAAAAAATAAAAGTTTATTTCATATTTAGAGGTATATAATCGAATGAGAAAGTGCCCCGGGGATAATTCAAAAGTCGAAAAATAAGGACCACCCTAATATATATATTAAAATTATGTCTTTATGGGTCTACACGTGATATTAGGAGTAGCAAATTACGTCGCGAGCGACCACGATTGGTGTAACCCAGTCGAAACGTCGGGCAGTAAGTAGCTATGTACCTAATTTGCTACTCCTAATATCGCGTGTACACCCATAAAGACTAATTTTAGTGTAATGGCACGCGAAAGTCTAAAATCTTACATCTATAGATATTGATTGACTAATACCTATGCCTGGGTATTTTTTTATTCGACCCGTTTATAATATCTAAACTTACTCAACATTTATCCATCCATTCCTTCTGTTTCCACAACCTGTAAATAATGTGTGTAACTTTACCCCGCAGGTAAACTCCCTGCAGGAAGAGCACATCCAGCAATCGAACTCTTTCAAGCGTCTAATGTACCACGTGCTCGGAGACACGGAGTTCTAGCGGCGGACGGCCCATATCGACACCTCACGAATTCACTACGAGATAAATGACAACCCCATTCACGTATTGTTGTAGCACCTCGACCCCGGCCACGGTTATACTACCCTAGTATCTCCGTGCCCGCGTTGACTGATACCACGACTTCACGGTTAGAAGGCGACCACACTTAGAATCGACTCGTTGGATTAGCAACGACATAAGACTAACAAAAATAATTTTAGGAAGCTAATTGTAATGCTCCCGGCAGTGTGTTATATTTTTCGGTGGATTTAATTATTCTAATACTCGAGTATTAGTGATATAATTTATATTTACGTTAAGTAGCGATGTAACGTTTATTATTACTAAGTGTTGATTTTCTGTTTGTACAGAAATATATTGTTTACGTATACATATTGAAATGTTGAGTGTACAGTCTAGTCACTCCGACCCGAGCTCCGGTCGGCACTGCGAATATTAAATTCGATCAATTTTAAATAAATTATTTATTTTTATCTAACACTCGTTTTATTTCCGGATGACCCAAGAAGGAAGGATAGAAATGAAACATTCGATTCTCAAAATAACTATATTTATAACCTGAAGTTAACTAACAATGTTACACAACAAAATAAAATACAGTCTTACAAATTTCATGAATGATAAGTACAGATCAAAAGGGTTAAAATAATTTTGAGCAAAATAAAACACTTAACAACTTATATCACAA
The DNA here is from genome assembly GCA_039566165.1 of Maruca vitrata. Lineage (NCBI taxonomy): Eukaryota > Metazoa > Arthropoda > Insecta > Lepidoptera > Crambidae > Maruca > Maruca vitrata. Next base: position 10,555,291 of record CM076917.1, on the reverse strand, counting down.
TATACAGACGGGCGGCGCCTCATGCGCACTAAATTATACATCCACGTTCGGCTACCAGGGGAGCGATCAGATGCAGATGCATAGAATAATAACTCGCACTAGTCATCAAGATACACCGGAAACTGCTAAATAAGGCACTACGTCTTTCAACGTTTGACAAAGAAACATACATAACGAAGTCACAATTTTCTGTACGCATGAGACTCATGGAGAATTACCAATGTTACGTGCACTTGATTAATACATACATCCATTAATGGAAAGCCTTTATTTACATAATCGATTACAGTTAAAATTTGACGTCGTTTGTGATATGTAACCAAAATAAGTACACAGAATTAAGTATGTCAAATGCGTTAACATTGATCGAGAGTTCTCCAAGCACCCATAAAATAGCCCAGTTATTCTTACTCATACCTCAAATATACAAGGAGTGACCTTTATCTTTAGCATTATACATTACAATTTACAACATCCATGACCGAAAAAAAACATTATCTAGGATCAACTAAGAATTTTAAATGAATATCAACATAGATGAATAAAGTGGGCTTATGAGTATATCGATATTCATGAAAATTCAAACCTAGTATTTTGAATGATTTATCACCACTGCGAACGACTAGTATGACTCAAAGAAATTGTAACCAATGGACGCGAGATAGGCGTTATGAATCATGAAATGATTAACATACTACGTTATCCTATTACAATATACGTACATACTTGTAAATTAATAGGTCTAAATGGTGTTTAGGTGTATGGGCGGCATACAATATACATATGCACGTCCAATGGTTACAACAACCTAGGTATGATACATACATAGATGTGTACAATCATGCTATGTATTTATGGACGATATCAAAAGCAGTAATATGACTTTATTTTATTATTTTTTATTTTCTTCTATTTTCGGATATAAACTTATTCAATGAGTAATAATGTAGAATACATAATGTATTCCTTGCATCTTTACTATACCTAAACATATTGGCTGTCAATGTATTTACGTTATAAGGGTATCAATATGTGAATATGTATGCCTTTAATGTTTAAAAAGGAATCTTGATATAAAATGCCTTATGTGGAAGGAAAACCAAATTGAATAAATCATAGCATACAGAAGTACATTAAGAGTTTGAGATCTTTTTTCAATATGTTACGATTTATTGAACTAGCTTGTATTTAGCTTGATTTTACATTATTCGACGAATTATTTTGGTACCCCAAAATTAGTTACGTAAGATGTATTAGTAGGTAACCGTTAAATCGGCGATTTCAACAATTGTTCAAGATGATGTTTTCTGTCAAATGATTAAAAAAAAGGACTAGTAAGAAGTATAATGTAATGGATGTAAAAATATTTGTAACCAGCATGTGACGGAATTAATTAATCGGACAAATGTGTCATTTTGATTACCGGCGCATTGAAATGATGTGCTAAATTATTTTCCTATATTAAATATTAAAATTGTCATCAATGATTTATATAACTAAAGAAAATTGATGAGAGCTTATGTGACCGTTCAAAATACACATTTTTGATTATGAACACATAAAAAATAAAATGAAATATTTTAAACACAATAGGAAAGTGTGTGTAGAAACCAGTAATTGGCCAAATGCACAATAATTGCTATAAATATAGTAATCAATCATTTCAACTCAAATAGTAGATAATTACGTTGATTATGGTACTAATGTAAGTGCGACGCTATCGTGTGAAGCTATTCTTGGCCTAAAAACAAAATATGTACCTAATTTTGGACTGATATTAATATTTTATTCGTTAGCACCAAATTTCCATTTTATAATAAGTAACTACGTAGCTACGAGACATTGAAGGTACTTTCTGCTTCTTGTGATTTGTAAACAGAATAATATTAGGTTGTTATGTTTATGAAATTACTACGTACTTATTAATTAGTATTATTTACAAAACTTTCGCGGTATAAGGATGGTATAATAAATGGTTACACGATTTAAGACAATGGGTAAATAAACATAGTTAATTGGCACTTAAACATCATACAACATAGTCAAATGAATAAGCAAAATAAATGTGAGAAAAAGTTACCCAGCAATTGTGACGTATATTTGATTACACTTTGGGGAAATCGTCGTCATAAACGAATAAAAAAATCCTCTCCAATAAACGTAGCATTTAAGACAACAATCTGGATATGAGATCGATAAATGTTATTGTGAACGTGTACCTAAACTTATGCGGAAAAACACAGTTTCTATGCAAATTATCACTATATCATATTAAACAACTAATCTCTAATTAAATAATAAAAGTATTTACAGCAATATAACTTTTATGTATCGAAATATGAAAATGCTTCATAAATGCATATAATTTCATTCAATAAAATCCTTTGGGTTCTAATTTTATCACATTGTATTATAATTTTTATCAAACAGGCGGACTTGACATTATAAATGTTCTCTTTACTATTCAAACCTTCTCCATAAAAATATCCAGCGAGATATGCAATTTAATATAGAATAACACCGATTCCCCCATAATGTTTAGCTTTTTGTCTAAATGATATTTAAACTGTAAGAATAATGTATTGTGTGACAGAGAGCTGAATGAAGACATGAGGTTTTCAAGAGATTCAGTTACTCATTTAAAGAAGTTACTGTCAGCTGTTTAAACGACATAATGGAGTCTTGTTAAAAATAGAGAGACCGTTTTCAATTTAAAGGACATATGTCGTATATTTGAGTTTGTGATGATTAAAAATGGGGGTGGCGGTGTATAAAGCAAACATGTTATATTACACTGGTCGACAGGATTTTGTAAAAGATACCAATTTACTTTATTCTGAAGGTTTTGATGTGCTAAATATAATTCTCTTTAGTAATATAGTTCTACCACATCAGGTTTTCGCGTATCATGAGCCTAAAATCCAAAAATGCGTTTTCGGGTCACTTTCTGTGAAGTGTCTGTGAAGTGAGTGTAGGAAACCTAATATATTTTCTGACAAACATTTACAAAGATAGACATTTAAATATAACTCTTGAGCCTTCAGATACCGGTGAGTTTGCTCAGATATCATTTTTCTACCACAAGATATACAACTTTCAAATTTGTGATTTTTTTTCCATACATTTATGATCGTCCTGTTTGTAAGGGGCGAAATTCAAAAATTTCAAAATTGAATATCTTGATTTAGATAAAAGGTATCTAAGCAAACCCAACGGTATTTATTGGAGCAATATTTATTCTTAAATGACATGTTTGCAAATGTTAGTTAATAAATATATTAGGTTTGCTACAAGTATCAGAAAGTGACCCAAATCACATTTTTTGGATTTTTAGGATGAGATATCTTATAAACTTGAAGTGATAGAGAAAACTTGTATAAGAAAACAGTGTTTGGCGCATCGAAAACTTTCAAAAACTTTACTTTGGTTCCAGTGATGAAAAAGAAGTCGAAATTTGTCGACCAGTGTTATCAGCCCATTGTAATTACGAAAGTAAAACAATTGAACCTTTATTTTTTCAAAATTAAAAATATTTAACTATAATAGGTATATTTTGTAAGTATGAATTGTTTTTGTTCATATTTTTAATTAATTTTATAAACTTTAGACAGAAAATGGTGATGTTTACAATGTGACTTGTATACTCGGTGAAATTTTAATCAGTGTCCACGATATTGTGATCTGCTTCTCAAATAGTGTATAGGCAATAAGTAATTCATAAGTATTTTACAAGCCTATGTTCTTAGTGTTATTGAGAGCTGAAATGTAGACATGTGGCCATACAAAGTCTTGTAATCGATGGACACACCTTACACCTTGGGGACACATTACCTTTTCTCATTAACTATTTTCCATGGGAAAGTATAATATATATAGGCTTATAAAGTAAATAGTACCTCTCAATACTAACAAAAATTTCACCTGTATAATTTTATAATATGAAATGTGATTTGTGTTTGATATAATACATATGGGACTCAACACATCATTATGTAGATTGGCATCTGATTGACATTTAGCCCCGTTTATGTTTCCTTGATTGATAAATGTTTTCATGTAGGTATGTAGTATAGACAAAAAGCCTCCCTCCCTTGATCTATCCAACTATGCCATAAAAAGTAAAAAAAAAAAAATATGTGAATTTGCACTACTCTACCATATGGATTCATGGTTTTATTTTAAAATCAATTATTTATATTTAGTATTCAATAGTTTGGCTTTTTGTATATTTCAATATTTTTTTAAACAAAGTTCATTATATGTTTTAACTGATCAGTGGAATATAAACAATTTTTTTCAATATGTAACCCTAAAGATCATAAAATCCTATTGAAGAGATAAAGAGTTATAGGTGGGAGAAAATGTCGCGCAGCCAATCTATAACCTAACGGGAAAGAAATTATGTATATACGACAGTAATTTATAATAACTATTTACATTCCATTCTACTATATACAATGTTGATCGCATGGGTACAGTTTAATATTATATAATGATTAATGGATGATGTTAGCTAGATTTGGGGAAGTATTTCATTTTAACTTGCAGTAATTTAAAACACATGGGCAATTTGTAAAGTACACAAAAATCATTAACACGGTATTTAAAATTACTCAGATAAAATTATACATGTTTTAATTTATAATAGTTTCGAGGTTAAATATTTGTCTACCGTATTGGTAGCTTTCGAGGACATCGTCTATGTGTTTACTCTAGCGAATATATATATACAGCTTCAGAATAGGTTTGTCCGCGTGTCGCTGGCTGCGCTCACTGAGCTAAGGACTAGACATAGGGCGCAGCGAGCGGCCCGCGCAATCGACCGCGTGAGTCACCTCACTACATCACATCACTTCATGAGTCCAATGCTTCACTCACCACCTCCAAGGCCCGGCGGCCGGCCGATCATAAAATTGGGACACACGACCGATACCACCGGTCCACGACCACCGATCCCCCAGGATATCGCTCCATGCGTATATGGTAAGCGTGAAGGACTCCCAACTCTTGTATCTTAGCGGGTATTGAGAGTCGACTTCCCGTTGCAGCCTATATTTCTGTGATTGGTGGTATCGTTGTTTACAAACGAAATAGTGTAAAAACTGTAATGCCGTCAGTTGAGAATACTCCTATCGTTGCTTGACCTTCAACCTGTCTCATCAGATATAGTCAATGAATGCAAGCGTCACACAAGTGGCTCGACGCAGGTCGTCGACCTCAAAAAACAAAAGACGATCAACGCACATGCGTCACCACTGCAACGAAATCCGAAACAAAGTTCCCAAATTCTACATTAAGTCCCCTATCGTGTTAGACCAGTCGAGAAGTTGTGAGTACATAAGGGTATTTTGTTTTTTTCTAGCACGTTCAAAAAGTGATCGCTTTTTGTTATCGAACGCCAACGTGCATCGACCCTCAACAGATGCAACTGCTTCGAATCTCCCTCTCCCACATGTAACCAAGTACCATCAGACATCACAACAAAAGACGATCACGAAGGCGCGGCATTTCTTCGCCAACGCGACAAATCATCGACCTTCAACTGACGCCGCTATACCTAACTACTGTTAGTCAATTGTTTTTTGAAATGCGACGCATCTCGAAACGAATGACGATCACGACCGCACCTAAACGTTTCATCGACTCTCAACATCCGTCACATCCCGGAGTCCCGCACGCCCCATCCGTCTCCAACTACCGTAGTCCATAGTATTGTCTATTATTTGCGCGAACACAACACATTTGAAATAAAACTAATTTTACCAATTAAACTCGCGTGTATTGTTATTTTAAACATTTTATTTAGAGATCCGACGTTTAAGCTCTGTACACTGCCCGTGACTACGAACGCTGTAAGAGCTCGCAACGTCGTCATCATCAGCCCATATACGTCCCCACTGCTGGGGCACGGGCCTACCCTAAACTAGGGTGATGAGTCCTTAGTCAACCACGCTAGCCAAGTGCGGGATGGTTGGCGCAACCTAAGAATTTCTTCGTAGGTGTGCCGGTTTCCTCCCGATGTTTTCCTTCAACGTTAAAGCGTCGAATAATCGTACATATGAATTTCAAATTTAAAAAACACAGTGGTAAGTACGAGGTGGGTTCGCACCGGCGACCTCTCGCCTGGCGAGCAACGAGCGGAACCACTCGGCCATCGACGCTTTTATTTCGAGCGAAACATCGGATCTCTATCCTCATCGACCCTCAATGACGAGGCTTTACCTAACCACTGTCAATCGATTGTTTTTTGAAATTCGAAACGAATGACGATCATCACATCAAAAACAAATCTCTAACAATACACGCGAATCGAACGAGTTGCATCTGTAAAATGAGTTTTATTTCACATACCATAGTGACTAGTAGACGGTGGCGTCGCTGGTGGGGTGCAGGTGCAGCGGCGCGCGGCCTCAGGAGGCGGGCGGCGCGGGGGCGGCGGGGGCGGGCGCGGGCAGCAGCGTCTCGCGCGAGGCGCGCAGGTTGGGCAGCGAGCGCGCCGCCCGCGCCGCGCGCCGCGCCTCCAGCGCGAGCAGCGAGCGGATGTCCGCCTCCAGCGGGTCCACGCTGATGTGGTACACGCCGCTCTGCAGCTGGTGAAGACGGTACAGGTTAGTGACGTCTTCGATGTCTTAAATTCTTAAAATTTGAAAAACTCAATGGGTGCGTTTAGCCGACAGACAGACTGGTCAGAATCTGAGAGTGCTGAACAGCATTCGACAATTCTGACTACAGTATCGGCCAGAACCATGCTGAGTGGAAATGAGAGAAGTGATGTTGTGTGAAGCTGTTAACGTTTGAATATTCCGCCATATGACTTGTGCGACTGTCAATCTAGGCGGTTGAATGTTTATTTACGTAAGTGCATTAATAAAATTGTCTATTCAATCTGAATATCGCCACTTAGCATTCCTCAGCCGCGTCAGCCTATGCTACACAGCAATCGCCATTTTTCTTTCTGTGCTGCCAAGATTGTGTGTCGGCTAAACGCACCCAATGTCCTATTTCAGGCAGGCTTAGTAGCATTAAAAACAACAAATAAAATATCTTCAATGAAATTAGAGATGTACATTTCTTTTTCGGGAGGACTTAGCCGATAACTTCAGACGGCTTTTGAGGAGCGGAAGGCTCACACCCCAAGACTTATCTGAGTGAGTGAGTCGGTACGTAAGTTGAGTTATTGGGCGAATGAGTTAATTAATAAGTGATAATGTGTGTAAGTGAGTTTGTACGTAATAAAGTGAACGAGTGAATGAATTAATGAATGCGAACATGTGTAATGACATGTATGCGAGTATGATAACTACTCTACCTACCTACCTACCTATTTTTATTTCATTGAATACGACTAGTAAAAGTCGTGGTTCCGATCGACTAAAATAACATCGTGAATCAACATCGTCCATAACCGAACCGCAGCCGGCTCGTGCCGGTGCGCGCGGAACGGTACCTCGTCGGCGGCGGGCGCGTCGGGCGGCTCGTGCCGGCGCGGGCGGGTCGTTACCTCGTCGGCGGCGGGCGCGTCGGGCGGCTCGTTACCTCGTCGGCGGCGGGCGCGTCGGGCGGCTCGTGCCGGCGCGGGCGGGTCGTTACCTCGTCGGCGGCGGGCGCGTCGGGCGGCTCGTGCCGGCGCGGGCGGGTCGTTACCTCGTCGGCGGCGGGCGCGTCGGGCGGCTCGTGCCGATGCGCGCGGATCGGAACCTCGTCGGCGGCGGGCGCGTCGGGCGGCTCGTGCCGGCGCGGGCGGGTCGTTACCTCGTCGGCGGCGGGCGCGTCGGGCGGCTCGTGCCGGCGCGGGCGGGTCGTTACCTCGTCGGCGGCGGGCGCGTCGGGCGGCTCGTGCCGGCGCGGGCGGGTCGTTACCTCGTCGGCGGCGGGCGCGTCGGGCGGCGGCTGCTTGGCGGGGGCGGGCGCGAGGCGCGTGTCGGAGTAGCGCCGCTCGTCGGGGGAGGCGCGCTCGGGCCGCAGCCGGTCGCCGGCGGCGCGCGCACTCAGGCGCCGGTGCGGGTTCCCCCGGTACGACTCGAAACCGCCGCTCTCGTCCTCCTAAAACAAATAAAAGTCAATTTTAACATAGGAACACGACTTAGTTAATAGATACAGTAGCAAAATTCATGTCTACTCACACATCCTGGTCATTTTTTTCATGATTACTTCGTAATTTTATTAACGGCAAACGCCGAATAAAGACCGAGAGTTTCCGGGTCGGGCCCATTATTTTTTTTCTATTAAGCCCAGAGTAAGTAAGTTAGCGAATGCATGCTTGTGCCCCGAAAAGCACGTTAAGCCGGTAGTCCTGCGTCTGATCTCACCTCGTGGTAGGCGGCGGGCGGCGGCGGCGGCTCGATGTTGGCCACGACCTGCCCGCGCGCGCTGCGCTCGCGCCGCTTGGCGCGCGCCGGCGGCGAACCAGCCATCGGCAGCTTCTCCGGCGCGTTTTGGATCAGCAGTATCCTGAAATGGGTGGTGGTTTTTAGTTAGTCCTACTTCAATACATAGTATAAAACAAAGTCGCCTTCCCTGTATGTCCGTATGTATGCTTAGATCTTTAAAACTACGCGAGGATTTTGATGCGGTTTTTTTAATAGATAGAGTGATTCTTAAGGAAGGTTTGTATGTAAAATTTACCCGAAGCGAAGCGGGGGCGGGTCACTAGTGTATTATATACGTATAAGTTTGTGTGTGGATGGATGTTTGTTACTCTTTCAACCAAATACTACTACTTGGTATGCAGGTACCTGAATAACACATAGGCTACTTTTTATCCCGGAGTTCCCGGAAATAGGGTTTCCACGCGGACAAAGTCGCGGGCGGAAAGCAAGTTAGTCAATAATTATTTTAGTAGCCCCCTTCACATGCGACTCGCCTCTCGTCTAACACCTAGAGAGAGGAAAGAATGACAGGATATCTGTTCAGCGTGAGCCCAAGCTGAGTCGTGTCCTTTTGCTCAACAGATTTTCTATTTTTTAATTGCTTGCAATTTGTTGTAAAAAATGTAATTTGTATTTTTCAATCCTATTGTAATTTGCAACATGTAGGTAATAGTTCCTTTCTATTACCTACATGTATGTCAATCAATCCATTACCATCTAGCATCTAAGTACTCATCTAGGCGAATCAAACGAGCCCAAACTCGATGGGGTTGTGTCGTTTAAGTACTGAGTTCCTTTGGCTGTCTTCCGGCTCCATCATCAGACCCTGGTTACCATCTAGCATCTAAGTACTCATCTAGGCGAATCAAACGAGCCCAAACTCGATTTGGTTGTGTCGTTTAAGTACTGAGTTCCTTTGGCTGTCTTCCGGCTCCATCATCAGACCTTGGTTACTATCTAGCACCAAAGTACTCATCTAGTCGAATGAAATGAGCCCAAACTCGATGTGGTTATGTTATTTAATTACTGAGTTGCTATGGCTATCTTCCGACTTCATCATCAGATCAGCTCCATGTCATAATAATATTGCATTGTCATCGGATATACACGTGCATGCAAAATTTCAGCTCAATCGGATGACGGCAAGTGCGTTAAAATTGAGGTATAAAATTCCACCCGAAGACACAAACATACATATACACATACATTGCAAGTTAAATAAAAGCTTGTAAAAGATATCACATGATAGCCGTCTTGTTTTAGACAGTCTAATTAAAATAAATGAGTAAGAAACTGTCTCGGCAACAATGCGATATACACGCAACTAAAATCTTATCTAAATTCACCAGAACTAGAAGCAAACCCGAGGTCTTTCGCCTGTAGGTATATTAAATTTCTCTCGTCATTTATAAGAACGATTACACTAAGTACACACGAATTACAATGATGCCAGTAAATATTACATGTCATAACAGGGTGATAAATATGATATGATAAGTATACAAAACATTTTTTTTTTAGAAAACTGAAACTGTCCGGGATATTTACCATGTGGTTTTGTTTTAATGAGCTCCCGATATTTCGGCACTGTTGCAAGCGCCACGATGACGGGTGAACTGAGCCAGTTTCAGTTTTCTAATGTGTGTAACCATGACAGTTTAAATTTTTTTTTTTGTAGTATTACGGTTGCATATACACCGTGAAATTTGATTGGTTGTTTTCCCGTGGCAGAATGATTTGCCTTTAGTAATACTATCGAAAAATGCAAAAAAATCCTAAAAAAAAAAAAATTTTTTTTTTCAAATTTTCAAAATAATAATTTTCCAACTCGAAAACGAGAGAAGCTATCGTTTTTTTATAAGATGTGACGTAATCAGGTACTGCTTGCCGCATGAAATCGATGCTTAAAGCTGAAGAAGCTCGACACCCTAAGTCATAAAGCGGTTCGAACGTGCTTTCGAGTTTCGGTTAAACCTTTCGTAAAACCGGCATTTATTGATTTTAATAAAAAAGAACTGCACAAATATATTGTGCTACTAAGATTGAATCATTTTACTGCGGGAAAACAACCACTCAAATTTCACGGTGTAGAGACCTTCACCACAAGTAGTCGACATAACACGTTTGTTCGTATATCGACATAAGTACGATTTGTTGCTTACCTGTTGTGCGCCCGCCAGCGGTTGCAGAGGTGCAGGTACTGCCGGCACTGGATGTACATAAACACCGCGCCGCCCGTGAACCCCACAGCCACCACTACCAGCTTCGTCCAGAACGGCCACGCTGTAAACAATTAGAAACATACATCACTTCATAGTATAAAGCAAAGACGCTTGCCGCGTCTGTATTTCCCTATGTATGCTTAAATCTTTACTTAACTACACAACGGATTTTGATAGCAGTTTTTTTTAAATAGGTAAGGAGAGGGATTTAGGAGCTCCGAAGCCAAGCAAGGGCGGGTCATCATCATCATCATCAGCCCATTACAGTCCACTGCTGGACATAGGCCTCCCCAAATGCACGCCACTTCTCTCTCTCCGCGGCCACTCGCATCCAGCTCCTACCAGCCGTCCTGCGCAGATCGTCACACCACCTAGTCTGCGGGCGTCCTACACTACGTTTGCCGAGACGCGGTATCCACTCCAGAACTCGTCTACCCCATCGGTCGTCGGTTCTACGGCTGATGTGGCCAGCCCACTGCCACTTCAGCTTACTAATGCGATGAGCTATGTCGATGACTTTGGTTCTCTGACGGATCGCCTCATTTCTGATTCGATCCCGCAGAGAAACACCGAGCATAGCTCTTTCCATAGCCCGCTGAGCGACTTTTAACTTGTGGACCAGCCGTGCCGTCAGTGTCCACGTTTCGGCTCCATACGTCATGACGGGTAGGACGCACTGATTAAAGACTTTCGTCTTTAGGCTTTGTGGGATTGACGATGAGAAGACTCGGCGTAGTTTCCCAACCCAGCTGAATTCTTCTATTTACCTCATCCTCAAAGTTGTTTCGACCCAACTGCATAGTCTGCCCGAGGTACACATATTTTTGAACAACTTCGAGGACAGTGCCGTGAATCGCAATCGGTTCCGGTAGTACATGTTCATTGAACATGACCTTGGTTTTAACCAAGGACAAAGGGCAGGTCACTAGTTTGAAATCTTTACAGCGCTCGTGGTCACGGGCAAGACTCGAAAGACTCGCTGAAAAGTTAACAGGTTATGCCCGTTAAAGAGGACGTTGTCAAGCTTCAACGGCACAGGGATAGTGCCCCAGTCCCTTGCACCAGGAATCGTGGGTTCAACCCCCACCCCGTACAAATTTTGTGTAACGAGCATTTGTATTAGTTCCGTGTCTGGGTGTAATTATTTATTTTAGTAAATAAGTGTAACTACAGGTACTATTGTGGTTTTTGATATCCGTAACACAAGTCTTAAGCAATTAGGACATACATCGAAATCAGGTCATAAACATGAGTCAAAATAATATGATAACAAGATTAAAATAATTTAGAATAGATAATTATTCATAGTAACCTACTTTATTATTTGGGTGAAGATCGAAACAAAAAGTGAAAAAACGCTATTGTGGTTAACCTGATAAGAATAAAAGAGGCATCGCCGTCCATTTCAATGACTAGTGGACATTAAATATGCATCTGAACAGTTCCACAAAATAAAAACCTGAACAATAAGCTTGATAAAGTACAGCGAATCCTATTATAGATACAACAGTATCAAGTAAATGCTAGTATAAATAAAAATGTCACAACAAAACTAAGTGATGACGTGACTCTTCTGAAGTCATCTATAGCTGCTGAATTTGTCACGCACACCAAATTTTTTTTGTGCACGTGATTATAGATGCATCAGTAATTTAATACCATTCACAGACACTTTTTGATGCATTCGTTCCATAGTTTTTAGGCTTCCGGACTACAAAAGAAAAACAGAATCCTTATTGATTTTGTTTTCCGTCTGACTATCCATTAAAACAGACAACTTGTAGAGGAGTCTAATTTATTGCTAAGGATCTCGTGGTTCTATTAAAAGAAAATCTTATTCTTCTATGGGCTTCTATGGTCTTAGTATTTGAAAACAAATTTCACATTCAAATTGATAACCCTCGGTGCGTAAGTTTAACTCGCCCTAAAGTAGTCGTTGTCAAGTAAAATTCCATTTAATTTTACATTTAATATAACACATTTAATACCATATACGATATTCAGAATAGGTAGTTTTATACACTCTATACCTATGAACAGATGAACAACATGTCAGATAAGTGCATCATTATAATGTGTAATGGCTGTACAACGTGCGTGCATGAATTTAATACGAATGTTCTTAAGTGGATCCTCGTAAAGTACTATTTTTATACATTTAATAATACTACCTAACATTATGCCTCTGAGAACATCTGAATTGACAAACCTTCTTAAGGTAAATGTGAATGTAAAAAAGTTCTCATTTTAAACCTGCAACATTAACTAAAGGAAAATGCTTCGACAAACGAAAACAATACACGAAATACGCATTAATCATGCAGATGCATGAAACCTTTAGGTATGTTGTGGCATTGTTGCCGGACTTCAGCAATAAATAATTTTAAAGGACAACCGCAAATGACGAAGGCGCCGGTGGCAACGTAAAGCCCACAGATTTGAACTCTGCGAACGTGCGTAAATGTTGATAAAATATCGTGCTAAGTCTGTATGAGCCGCCTTCCTTATTGTTTCCATAGAATACGTGTGTGTAATAACGGAAAACATCACAACTATTATTTTGTCGTCATTCGTTTAGGTGTATTGTTTATTTTTGTTTCTTTTGTAAACCCTGCAGTGAAAAGATATTGTTTCATGGTACTATGTATCAGATATTAGTCTTGATAACGCCATCGAAACATATGTCGTAAAGACGACTATGTCGTAATAACTTACTCGGTAATGATATCTAATTATCTAATAACGTGTTGTAAGTGAATTTCGTTGAAAGTCCGTATTCCATCAAAGCGGATGTGAAAACATGCAAAATAAATATAGTATAGTGTATAAGGATTGTTTAATTTTATTCCGGAAAACTCTGCTACCACTCCATTTCAATAAAATTAACAGAATAATATAAAAATGTAGAGCCTCAGAGTATTATGCAGGCGCACAATATAAAGAGTTATGAGCGCAAAGAAGAAAGTCAAAATATAATAATGAAATTATTTTTATTTGATTTGGTTTAATTTATAATAGTTTGTGATGAGAATTAAAGCGTTATGTAATATTACAATATCAATTGAAGTATTATTATTCAACAAAACAAATATGTGATAAACAAAGCTTATCTAGGCACCTCACATCATAGATCACCGAGAGATCAAACAGACGACCCCTGAACCTTTACAAAACTCCATGTGAGCGATGGCATCACGTGTTTTACAAGCCGTTCCGGTGTTAGATAACAAGCAAACAATTGCATAAGTAAGCTATAATATAATCCTCTAAACGCATTTGTAACTGTAGAGACAAAACGACACGTTTACTGAAACGCAACTCTACTATGGCACGATCAAGTTCTATAATTTAAAACACTCGCGAATTCACATTCAAAACAACGTGCTTGTATGCACGTACAGAACTGATACTTTGAACTTACTTTTTACCAACCTTGCATCAAATTCCCTCGTGTTGTAGCATATAACTCAAATTATTAAATACGACAGAACAAAGTGAAGAAAATAGCAGCGATAGAACAGATAGTGCAACCATTATTGTAATCAAATTTTACATGTTGAGTTGCGCAGACAACTCTATTTATACTCAACTTTTTTAATTTATAGATTCGTCGACCTTACCGTCTAACCACATGAACTAATATGGTATGATATGGATCGTTTCATAATAGACGTCACGAGATAAATGTATGTATCTGAAGTTCATGTAAACAATTCTGCTATAATAATATTACTATATGTCTCTAAAACCATATATTAATCTTAAGCATTTGGGAGCCCTGGAAATAAAAATTTGTTTGCCATACAGGATTTATTATGTATACATATAGGTATTGGACTGTACCAAACATTTAGAGGTGAGACTACTGCCAATGTGTTATCTTTCCAATTTAACGTCAGAACAGTGAGATTTCTAATTAACTACATTTGCAACATTTTCACTTCAGTTTTAACCATAAGATGCATTAGGTATCATTAGACATACTCAACATTAATAGACTTAAGAAAAGCAGTTTAATGTATAAAGACGAAGACGATAGTGATTATTTTTTAGGCCAGCATGCGAAGTTAGAATTCTATTTAATTTATTTTTCAGGCAACAAATAAATTATCACCATTGTGTCTATTTATAAATATACAGTGAGACTATTGGCATGTACGCATTTAATTGAACTCTGTCTGTATATCATTGTATTCATAGGAAATTAGATGTTTTAATATTACCCAAGAGTAACGCCCTTTAATTGCTTACCTTATCGTATCGGATTATGTAATTACAATGTAGGTATACAGTGTTTAAATTATAATTGCGCTACGCTATGTATTTGTAGGTTTAAATCGAAAACAAAAGCTGGGTTGTAAATATGGTAAGTTAATAATTAGGTATTGCAAGTAAATAATACTTATGTTAATAAAACATTTGATAAACCATAACAGTTTTTTATATTATATATCTTCGTGGTTTTGTGCCAAACTCATTGATAAATAACATTTGGCCAAATGGCCATACATTTTAATTCCGTCGCGAAATCGATACACATGCAAAAAGCCTATCTAACTTAGCAAATTCTATTTACAGATGTGACTTCTAAATAGCACGACATAATGACAACTAGAATTAATTTTCCTTATTTGTCCTACTACATAATTGTTACTGCCAGTCAAATGGTCTGTCTCGCGCGTGAACATGCGTAATGAATGTGTTGGGTATCTCATTTTTATAACCGAGTAAAACTAGTCGCCACTTATCGTACAAGTACAGTTCAAGTCGTATACTGAAATTAAACACTGTTTCACCTTTTTAATTCCCTGTATGGAGTTTTTTGGGATTTTAGTATTGTAGTTTACTATCAAATTATATTCTTGTTTCCCTTGATCACACCTTTAAATAATAATAAAAATCATAGAAAACTCCAATGTCAGTACATCTGTGTAAAACCAAGGTAGGTAATCAAAAGATCACTCTTTCAAAGTCCATGCCTCACATGATTATGTGACCTATAGATACACTTTTACAATAAACATAAAATAAAACACAAAGACGCAAGGGTATAGAGAAAAATCTATGCTACACACAATTTAGAATAAAAAAAACAAAAGCAATATTTACCAATCATTCCTCTATTGACCTCTTCAACTGCTCTTTCTATAAGTACAAATAAAGACCACATCACACAGAGAGCCGCCACACAATGGAAGAGGACTGCACAGCACAGTCGCCGTCTTTCCACCCCTGACATCTCTAACAGACGCCACTGGAAAAGAAAAAACACTGTCACAAGCACTTCCCTAACTACCTAAAATTAGATAAATATTATCACTACATAGTATAAAGCAAACTCGCTTCCCGCGTCTGTCTGTCGCTATGCCTTAAGTCTTTAGAACTACACAACATTTTGATGTTTTTTGTTGATTTAAGAGGAAGGTTTTAGTCTCATATAAAAGTGGGAATATATGCAGGTTTTCCAATTTCATATTTGATACAATCCATATTTGTTAACCATCTCATGCAACCAACCATTAAAATTTCCATAAATTCCTTACAGCATACTGTTTGTTAAAAATCATACCTATATCTATTCAATATGGTTGTAGGTAGACTTTTGAGAAAAAAGTAATTCTTTGTTTGCTATTGTATGAAAAGCTTATTTCCTATATCCAAAATATTTATCAGTATATAGTAAAGGCCATTTATACACCATGAAATTTGAGTGGTTGTTTTTCCCGTGGCAGAACGATTTGCATTTAGTAAAACTATCAAATCATGCCAATTATTCCTAGAAAAAAAACATTTTTATTTCTAATTTTCATAATAATAATTTTCCAACTCGAAAACGAGAGAAGTTATCGTTCTTTTATAAGATGTGACGTAATCAGGTACTGCTTATCGCATGAAATTGATGCTTAAAGAAGCTCTACGCCCTAAGTAATAAAGAGGTTCGAACATGCTTTCGAGTTTCGGTTATACCTTTCGTAAAACCGGCATTTGATTTGATTTTATTAAAAAAGAAATGCACAAATCTATTGTGCTACTAAGATAGAATCTTTTTACTGCAGGAAAACAACCACTAACATTTCACAGTGTATAAACAGTAGATGACAGTTTGTAACAAACATACCTCATTGAATGGTTTTATTTTAGTGTGCATGATGAAGTTGAACTTGCATAATTCACAGGATCTTGTCTCTGATGCTGTTAGCCATTGTTGTAAACAACTTTGGTGTACGTATTTCAAACTCCCTGAAAAACAAGATGGTTTGTTAAAATTGTTTATAAAATGACTGCAAGGTCGGGTAAAAAACTTAGACAAACTACATGGTAATTTTTAATAACATGTGTTGACATTATTGGTATTTATTCTTGAAGCATTCAATACTAAGTGTATCTATATATATAACAATTATAGTGTACATTAGGTATTCTAGCTGACATTCCGACAAAGCATTTCTTTTTCCTTACTTAATTCTAAGCATTTTTCAATATAAATTTCACTATCACTCAACTCTAGATTAAAATGTATGTAAAGTAATTACTTACATCTATTTAGATGACTATTTAATATAATCAGTTACATAACATAGCCAATTAATACTATTCAAAGTACCAATTATTAAGACTTTGTAATCAATTACCAAATTGCTACTAATTTTGAAATTATGTATGAAGTATAATAATAAACATAATAACAAACCCAGTCATTAAAACCATATGAATTTATTTGTCTTTATCCCTACTTTGTTATTATAATTTACTCTGTAGTCTTCATGAGTTTAAAAAAATCTATGATATTTTCAAGATATTATGTTCTTAAAAATTACTCTATTGCTATTAATTCAGTGTTATTTTACACTATACCATCAAATTTGTTAGAGTACTAACTAGTGTAGTATTAAGCTAGTATATAGGACTATTATAATAAAATAGAGTAATCCCTTTAAGGAAAAATAAAAGTAAACCTAGTATTGAACATACATACTTAATATACTATTAAAGAGGTTGAGACAACAATTTAATATGATTAGAAAAGCTGGGCAAATTGATGACTCAACTTACTTTTATTCTATAACATGAGACAAAAGGGAATGTTTGTTAAGTAATGCACAACAAACATATGTGGTGTTTGTCTGATTTTTTTCTTTATATATTTTTTAACTGACTGCAATAATGGCTTGGAGTAGCGTCGTCATCATCACCTGGAGGAGCCAATGGCTCTGGCTCCTCGGTGCTTACCTGAGCAGTAGCAAGGCGCGAGCAGCGGGTTGTGCGCCTCGCTCTCGCAGTGGCAGATGCGACAGATGTCCCCGCTGGAGTTACTGCAGGAGGTGCGGCTGCTCCCCGACCCCGTGCGCACGGCCTCTCTCCCACATCCACCTCCCCATTCCCAACTCTCAATATCAGACGAGTTCTTCACGTTTATCTGTTGCACTGGCATCGTCAACACTGTTATTGCTCAAAAGAGCCCACGTAATATTCCTCATTTACAAACGATAACTCTGATCGAATTGCATTTTGACAAAGCAAATACACAGTAACATGGCACGACCCCGCATTGAAATGTAAGCAACATGTAACAAATTACTATTTCTAAAGCTAATTCGATGATTTGTAAAGACGAGGTGGTTGATTTAAACGATGTAAACTCAACGTAATTCAATCATCACTAAAAGAAAAATATCAATAACCTTCGCTAGATGCCAGAACTGTCAGTCAAGTACTCTATGACTGTCAAATTACACGAAATGAAGTGAATGAATGTTAAATTAAAACTACAGATAACAAAATAATTGAACTATTAGATTGTCTTTGTCCATCTTGCTAATTCTTCTTTTTAAGTCGATGGCAAAATCAAACGAAATCGGTTCAGCGTTCTAACAAACTAAAAATTTAAGCTTAGAGTTTTCTTTAACCCAGATAAAGTCTATATAATCTAAATAAACTCATAAAGTCATAATAGGATTGATTTTCTTTTAGAAAAATCTAATAGTTGTTTTTAACTCATAATGAATATCAGCCACTGACTGATAACGTCTATAATATCAAGGATAAATCTCTCTGCTAGGAATCCAAAGCTGTACGTACACCTTAAATTTCATTCATTCTTTGTAGTGCTATTCTTTTACTCGCATAAAGTCGTCTCTTTCGCACGAGTTGTCAATTTTGTCTATGGACGCCTCGCCTGACATTTTCGGAGCATGCATTGCATTCTGTCAAATTGACAACCTTTTCGGCGGCGCGACTGGTGTGCCGAGTGCTCGTCTTGTGCAAAAATTAATGACAAAGCTTTGAAATGGAAGTTCCTGCAGATATTAAGGCCGAGGCCGATTCACTGTGTTTTCAATTTCTTCAGACTCACTATAAATCGCTAGCACAACAATTCAGCAAGCTAGCTAAAGCGGTACGTATCCATGCATCCAAAAACCACGTGTGGCCATCGTCGGCCCATACATCGACCACACGTGGTAAATTGTTAAAACATGTCAATTACACACGTTTTGGAATGTTTTTGTTATTTGATGATGAGAACTATAAGCTATAAATTGATTCGATGTGATTTTATATATTCGTCACTACCACTGATTACTGTAACCATAGTTTTAACTGCGACTTTGATTATAGGGAAATACACATTCATGTTTGTTCGGATTGTTTCAGAAACCACGCGCTAAAAACTTACCGACACTTGTAGATCTACTTCGTCAGGGTCAGAAACAGAAACCTGCACAGAAAGCTGCAGAAAGGTGAGATTTTAATTTTTTCAACTTTTTATTGCAAGCTGCCGACAAGAATAATGAATTCAATCAACAATACATTTTCTTGCGGCGCTGAGAGAAATCCCCACATCCAATAAAATTTTCTCTAAATCCATTTTAGGGGTTATGTCGGTAACAACCCCCAAAAACATGCAGTTGGGATGGGTTATTTTTGATGATTTTGTTGCATGAAATTTTTGGTTTTTCTTGAATAATATATTTTATAAATTAAGAAATGTGTATCTGTCATTGAATATTCCTCCAAAAAATCTTTTGTGTGGATATAATTTCCTTGAAATATTTGGCATCAAGCCAAGTATTTTATTTACAGTTGATATTAAACTCTTGTATCACCAGTGATTGTATTAATTAATTCAGCAGGTTAATTTAGTTGAGGTTAATTTTACTGTGGAAATCTTTTCAGCTCTGACGATTCTAGTGATGAGGAACCTCCAAAAAAAGCTGCACCTCAAGTTAATGGCAAAGCTCCTGCCAAGAAAACTCAAGAATCATCTGATGACAGTTCCGATGATGAAAAACCAGCACAAGTAGGCATTATTTGCAAATTATTGTCAATTTCACCTGTTACTTGTGTTTCGATGATGATAACTCATATTTGATAATATGTTACATGATATTATAATAATGTATATTCGTCACTACCTCTGATTGATGATTGTCAGTTATAATAATTGAATGTAGTTTTCATTGAAAATTAAAATAATGTATTATTTTTAGGCCAAGCCAAAACCAGCACAAACGCCAGCCAAGAAAGCGGCAGAATCATCTGACGACAGTGACAGTAGCGAAGAGGATGCTACATCCAAACCCAAGAAACAGCCAGTGAAACCACAACAAAACAATGTTGCCAAACCTGTCGCTAAGAAAGCTGCATCATCATCTGATGATAGCAGTGATGATGAAGCGCCGCCTGCGAAAAAACCTGCAGTTCAAGCTAAGCCAGTGGCAAAGGCTACCCCTGCTAAAAAGAAGGATTCTTCTTCTGATGACAGCAGTGAAGATGAGAAACCCAAGGCTCAACCAAAAGCTGCAGCAAAGCCAGCGGCTAAAGCTCCAGTGAAGAAACAAGAATCATCATCAGATGATGATAGCAGTGAAGATGAGAAGCCCAAAACTCCTGCAAAACCGGCATTGAAAGCACAAGCAACTCCCGCTAAGGCCCCAGCTAAAAAACAGGAGTCTTCAGATGATAGTGACGATAGCAGTGAGGATGAGAAACCTAAAGCAAAGCAAGCTCCTAAACCTGCAGCTGTGAAGACTCCTGCTAAAGCAACCCCAGCTAAAAAGCAAGAATCTTCTGATGACAGTGACAGCAGTGAAGATGAGAAACCCAAGAAACCTGTCCAGAAACCTCAAGCTACACCTGCTAAACAACCTGTAAAAGCTGCAGCCAAAAAAGAATCCTCAGATGATAGTGATGATAGCAGCGAAGATGAGAAACCTAAGGCAGCCCAGAAGACTCCAGCCAAACCCCAAACACCTGCCAAACCAGCTGCAAAACCTGCTGCTAAAAAGGATTCATCTGATGACAGTGATGATAGCAGTGAAGATGAGAAACCCAAGGCTGTTCAAAAGACACCTGCCAAAGCTCAACCTGCGAAACCAGCTGCTAAAAAAGATTCGTCGTCAGATGATGACAGTGATGATGAACCGCCCAAGAAGGTTCAGAAACCTCAAGCGACCCCTGCAAAACCAGCAGCTAAAGCTCCAGCCAAGAAAGATTCCTCAGATGACAGCGATGACAGCAGTGAGGATGAAAAACCTAAGGCTGTTCAGAAGACTCCAGCTAAGCCTGCTGCTAAACCAGCTGCAAAAAAAGCGGCTTCATCTGAAGATAGTGATGATGATAGTAGCGAGGATGAAAAACCTAAGAAGGCCCAAGCAACTCCAGCCAAACCGGCAGCTAAAGCCCCGGCTAAGAAAGATTCATCTGATGACAGTGATGACAGCAGTGAAGATGAAAAGCCAAAGCCAGCAGCTAAAAAGGCAGCACCTAAAAAAGATGAGTCCTCTGAAGATGATGATGATGATGAGCCACCTGCAAAATCAGCTAAGAAATTGGACAATGGATTCCAAGTAAGTAACATTATTACAAATTTTCAGTTAAAAGTCTATGTGTCAAATTAATTTCCTTATTATTTAGAACTTGTTAGATGTTAGATTGAAAAAAAAATTTGTTAATTTAGATTTTTGTTGTCAATAGGATTCTGGAAGGAAAAGGAAAGCATCTGGCAATGAAGATGGCGGTCCAGCTAAAAAGCCATACAGCAACTTTGTAAAGGTCAGTATAATTTATAGATTACCTGCTATTTCAATCATTTGTACATGGTTCAAAATTGTTCTCTTATTTAGATTCCCTTTTAGTTAATTTGTCATACCTAACATATTGAAATTAAATTCTTTGTTTTTTATTCGTAACTCTAGGGTACCAACATGGTTTCTACGCCAAATGAGAAAGAAAACGGACTTAACAATAGCAATAAGGCGACTCCGTTCCGGCGCGTAGTGACCGAAACGGTCAGCGTGGACCCTAGACTTAAGGATAACTCCTTCGATGCAAAGGTAAATGCCCCAAAGTTCGAAAAAGCCAAGGCAACTCCATGTAACCACCGACCTTTAATACAAATCGATAACTCTCGAATGCGGCAATGGCTTAGTTGTTTTCGGGCATTTACTTTGGGACGTTTACGACGAGAGGCGTACATTGAGTTGTCTCGGTTTTGATTTTTTTAATTTTTACACTAGGAGGGGGAGAATCAGGAGGACGGTGAGGAGGAGACCGAGCACAACCAGAGCGGCGGCGGCGGCTGGCGCGGGCGCGGGGGCGGCTTCAGGGGACGCGGCGGAGAGCGCGGCGGCCGCGGGGGCTTCGGGGACCGGGGCCGCGGGGGCTTCCGCGGCCGGGGCGGCTTCAACGACCGCGGGGGGCGGGGCGGACGCGGCGGACGAGGCGGATTCGACCGGGGCGGACGAGGCGGCTTCGACCGCGGGGGGCGCGGCGGGGACCGCGGCGGGCGCGGGCGCGGCGGCCGCGGCGACCGACACTCGTGGGGCGGCGACCGAGGGGGATTCAACAAGGGGGGCTTCAACGATAGGAAAAGTTACGACGGCGGAGATAAGCAGAACAAGAAAATCACTTTCGACTAAATGAGGTGGGTGAAGAATATTGATCAAGAATGTGGATGTGAAAACTGTTTGTCCCAAAACAAATCAATGTCTACCCTTTATGTTTTGTTAAAATTACTTTTAAAACACTGTAATGTAAATTCTGTCTTATCTAGTTTCGCTCTGATAATGGGACGATTTCAATTCTAGTCAGGAATACTACTACTAATGCACGTTCTCTTCCTTTAATTTCTAATTTTTTTTTTATAGAGTGGAGCTCGCGGTTCATGGGGGGAGCGCGCTAACCAGGACTTGAGGCACACGCGGGGCAAGTCTTTCAAACATGAGAAGACGAAAAAGAAGCGAGGCTCTTACCGCGGCGGCGCCATCGACACCGGCGTCCACTCCATTAAATTTGATGACTAACTTCCAGACATGTTATCAGTTATTTTTGACAGTTTCAAACTTATAGTATTCAACATGAACATTGACTCGCTGACTAAGCAGTTTCCGTATTTCCAGTGCATTTACTTAACCTTGAATCTTGCTTTATTTGGAGATAATTTCTCTGTCGTAATATTAAGTAGATAATTCTAATTATCTTTGTTATTTTTAGGTAATAATACCTATAAAGTTTACTTTTTGATGGTTTTATGAAGCTTGAATATTTGCTAATTTAAATTTGGGCTAGTGTATTTGCTAGAACTGTAAAGATTTATAATATGAGCTAAGCTAAAGGTGTTTTGTTCTGTCTGTGTCAGATAATGGATATAGTATTCATATTCTAATTTACAAAACAGCAGTTGCTGTGACTTCATCACAGTTCAGTTACAATGCTACACATTCATGTCTATTCATATTGTGTTATATGATGTCATATAAAAATTGAAAGGTGTTTCAAGGTTTCTTCTAAGTCGCCTTGTCTGATAAATCAATAAAGCGACTGTGAACTATTCCAAAATCTTGAATCTCTTTCCATTTTTTGTTTTCTTAGGTCTCTTTGTAAGTTGTGTACTTGCTACGAAATGTCGTGATCTGGTCTGTGCCTAATAACAAGGATATTGACCGTCAGAAATATTTTATAAATACATCATTATATATTTTTTGGATTATATTTATCGCAATTCACTAGATCTATGCTTAATTTCTTTAATTAGGCTAGTTTTAGAAGTAGTTGTGTGCCATGCACAAATTGATACTGATTTATTATAATTCTTTAATTCCCTTAGCATAGATTGATCACTACATTTCTATAACTTGACGAATAATTAAAATAAAATAGTCGTCGTGAATTGTGTAAATAATACTTAAATATTATTGAGTATGTAAGTGTTGATTTTATTTTTGTAAATAAGTGTAATTTAGGGTATACGACATTGAAATAGGAATGAGTTTAGTATAATAAGCCCGCCTTTTAATAAATACTTTAAAGGATTATTTTGTCTTATTTTATTGTTTTTTTCTAAGAATATTTACTACTATAGTCTTTTTCAGCTAAGATGATCCCTGTGACACTTCATTGTGTTCTAAATCACGCATTTTACGTTTGACAAAGGAAAATAATTTTATTGCACACTTTTTTCATTTTGGTGCGTCGTAAGGAAAAATATCAAAATAATTAATTTTATACTTTTAAAAGACAAACAGTATCGTTTAGTATAATTTAATGTAATAGAAAATTTAAAAAATATACCTATGCAGTTCTTATACGTAGAACGGAACGTAGTAAGAGCATAGAGCTGGGACTAACATAAATGGGTGCAATATTGCAATCACTTGACAATCGCTTCCAAAGAGAATATAATCACTACGTTATCGCTTCAGTCGCTTGTAAAAGTAGACAAAAAGTACCATATTAGAGGACTGGAAATACTAATGAAAAATTTACTCTCTTCTTATTATTTCACTTTACCGAATAGCACTATGTAAAGCATACATATATGTACAATAGACTTTTACTATAATACATAAAGACAAATCATGCTTTAAATTTTGGTAGTTTAATAAAATCGATTTCATTTCCTTATAAAATATTATCGGTTACCAGAAATACATCGAAATTATTTTATTGAAGGACATTGTGTCACAGTATCATCTTAGCTGAAAAGGACTATTAGAGGAAGATCCCAGAGCCGCCAGACATCACTTATTTTCTAATGGACAAAATATATACGATTGAGTAGTGGTGGGGTGTACTATCATCATATGACTAGTTGCTACCTTGACCAGACGGCCATTTTTCAGATATCAACCAATCAAGGTACATAGAAACACTGCTCACCTCACTTAAATTCTGATGGCTGATTTTAACATATATTTCACACAATATCATTAAAAATCAGGTTTTATTACTCCCAGACACATGCGGTCGGCGGTTTTACCTTACAGACGCTTTAAAGCTATGAAAAAAAATTTTACTTTTACTTAATTTTACTTATTTTGTGATGCTTGATTTTTTATATATGTTATTCAAACAACTATTTTAAAACGTTTTGCAAACGGACAGACCGTTCAAGGGGCCAAACATTCACCAGACCCAACTGTTTTAGATTTTTTTAGATTGAATTTAGTTAAGTTTTTCTAATAAAATAGTTTGTAAGGTACAATTCTATAATTATTGCGGTCAGGTGAGCACTTTTAGTTGTTTGAATAACATATATAAAAATCAAGCATCAGAAAATAAGTAAAAGTAAAATTTTCTCATAGCTTTAAAGCGTCTGTAAGGTAAACCGCCGACCGCATGTGTTCTGGGAGTAATGAATCCTGATTTTTAATGATATTGTGTGAAATATATGTTAAAATCAGCCATCAGAATTTAAGTGAGGTGAGCAGTGTTTCTATGTACCTTGATTGGTTGATATCTGAAAAATGGCCGTCTGATCAAGGTAGCAACTAGTCATATGATGATAGTACACCCCAACACTACTCAATCGTATATATATATATTTTGTCCATTAGAAAATAAGTGATGTCTGGCAGCTCTGGGATCTTGGACCATATAGACAAAATACTCTTTAGAAAATTCTTTCAATAACAACTTCTTTTTTCCTTACTGACATACGATGATGGCTTGGAGTAGGCTCGTCATCACCGTACTTGCCGGGGGAGCAGATGGCTGTCACCCCTAAAAAATTTAAACGACGTTTTCCTATAGGTGCCCCTTATGGGGCTCAACCTCAGCTCAGCGCGTCGTCAGGCGGTCTCTCTAATGCGGTCGTACCTAAGCTTGCAAAGAGAAACGAGCCGGTCGGTACAGAGTAATAAGGAGAGAAGCTTATGGACGGTTTGCAGTGTGATGTGACGCGGAGTCGTCGGGATATCCTTCTGGGTATATTCCTGGGCCTGTGTTTTGAGACGTGAACGACGAAAGGGACGTAAACAGCGACACGGACCGCGAGGACAGTGGAACATTAGGTGTGTGTAGGTAGTAGTGGGGAGCAGAATCGTAGGAACCATTGCTTGAAGAACTGCGCGATGGTAGGCAACTTCAAATCACATGAAGCTGTAGTTTCGTAGGAACCAAGGAGCACCCGTTGCCATCCGCATGAAGCGGTTTTGGATGACCTGTAATCGATAGTCAATTAAAACTACAAATATAGTCAAGTACAGTTGCAGTCAAAAGTACTTTTGCCCAAATGCTTTCGACTTTACCACTTTAAACTGGAAAATATTTTTGCCAATGAAGATGGTTAAATGCAGATTCGACTAACTAATCAGTCCAATGTTAAAGCACACCAAAGCTTTTAAATTTTTACAAAATATTATGACTATAGTTTTCATTCGAATTCGAAACAAAAGAAAAATTTTAAATTTTTATAATTTGTAAATTATTTATTTATATATTTATCTGGACATCCAGTAGCTTATAAATATATTTAAGTAAAATGTACAATTAAAATAATGTGGTACAATGCAAAGCTTTTTAAGGTGTCACATCATGCACACAAAAGTCATACTGACAACACTTACAGGAAGAAAGCTAAACAAAACATACGATGATACCTAAAAAATATATTTTACCCTTAAATCTATAAATGTGTTTTCAACACCATGTTAACATTTATTTACAGCATAAATAAAATAAATCATATTTTTTTAGATTAATTTATATTTTAACAGACTTCAAAAAAGGAAGAGGATCTCATTTCATCTGTATGTATAATTTTTTTTGTATGTTCACCGATATTTTCGTCGGTTAGAGACGGATTTGATTTTTTTTTCTATATTTAACATTATTCATGTTAAAGGTAGAAAATATAAATGAATCCATAATTTCCTAGTATAACTGACATGAACGCATCTATAATTTTTCACAAATAGACACACCAGCTGTTTTTGACATTGACAGACAACAGAAACCTAAACCTAAAACATTGGTTGTGTTTTGTATTGTGTTTGTTGTGCGAATTGTTTTGTTAACATTTGTAATTTTCAGAAGAAGAACATACAAATGTTGCGAAATTTATTCAAATCGAGCTTTGTGCAGAGTAGAAGTTTTAAAAACTTTGGTCACAAACGTCAACCGATTCCGCTGCATACTACACTGTGGCATGGTTTTCTTACAGTCACATTCATAGGGTTGGGTTTGAAATGGGAATTGTAAGTACTTTTATTAAATACTAGTCGTCCCGGCGAATTTCATACCGCCAATACTGATTCTTTTTCTATATTTTCTCATTGAAACCTTCCCTGGACTACGACGAACATTTTACCTTAATCGGTCCGGGCGTTCTGGAGTTTTAGTCAGACTAACGAACAGCAATTCATTTTTATTTATAAGAGAAGATAGGATCGAATAACACCCTTATGGTCAATTATAGTGTTACCTGAATAAAAGAAACTGATATCATAATTATTTCAAAATAACTTTTACCTTCGTGTATTAAAAAGCTTAGACGCTGGGTCAGTTATTTTAGGAGGGGTTTTGGGACTGCATACCAGGGTCACGAAGATGTAAGTGTCCCCAAGCCCCAAAACGAGTCTTAAAACCTGGTCTTTGTTAATAAGTTGAGATACTTGGATTGAATATTTGTGTATATCTGTCATCATGATTATTTAACCCAGTGCTCCACACAATAATGGCCCATCTCTGATAAGAAGTGTAGATATGTAACCTATGTTAATAACACTTAAAAATATGGATGAAGCATATTTTTAAAAACATTATGGTGTTACATTGTCACTGCATCCAGTCTACCTTGTTTTCATTTCACACCAACCCACAACAGAATTTTGTAGCTTCTAATTCATATTTTTCTTTTCAGCTTAAGTAGCCTCATATTTGGAAACAAAGACTATGATGAAGAATTTAATAACAAGCTGCAAAAAAGAATGGAAATTGAATAATGGTTCATTGTATCTTAGTTGAAATACTGTAAATAAATTGTACAATTTAAAATAAATATTTAGAATGTAACTTATGTAATTTTTTTATATCAATTTGTTCTATTAATTTTTTGTAGGTACCAAAAATATAGTTACCTGAAGTAATAAATTTTTGTATGTGAACTGTTACCCTATTATTCAAAACTTTTAGAGCTGGTGCACATGATGCTGCCACACTCTATTGACATTTGAAAGTTGGCCTTATTATGGGGTTAACAGGAAAGTGGTAATAATATCTATTTCAACACCACTAGTACATTAAAAAGATTGCAAACCAATGTTAAAACTAGTACAAATTATTAAGACTGACCAACTAAATCACTCATATAGTGTTGGCCTGCCCTATCACCTAACTAACACTTTTGAGGTATATTTGCAGCAGCCAGGTATATTTACCTATAATTTATATACCTACTGTTAAATGCTATTTTTTTGTTGACCACACAAAGTCTTAGCAACACTATTACTTCCAAAGCATGTACACACAGGGTACTAACATATAAAAACATATAGAAGGTATCTAGACCTGAAGATGCTTCAAATGAGACACTGAAACAGGACCTTTGTCATTGATTTAGTAATCCTTAACTATTCATATCAAAACCATGTGCTGATACATATACCTAGCGTTTAAAAACTCGTGACACCAGTGGGGCTACCATGAGTTTAAAACTTACGCGCTCGATATCGACTACGTAAATATGTCTATGAAAAACATGTACAGCGCCGGCTGGTGGTTACGCGAAGAACTACAATCGGCCATATGAAAAAAACAACTCGATAGGTTTTTAACGTACGTAAGTTTACGATAGCCAACTCATGGTAGGCCCTCAGAGGGCCTACCTATCGAGTTGTTTTTTCACACGGCCGATTTTAGTTCTTCGCGTAACCACCAGTGGCGCTGTACATGTTTTTCATAGACATATTTACGTAGGCGATATCGAGTGCGTAAGTTTTAAACTCATGGTAGCCCCACTGGTTGTTCATCAACCATACGATAAGAAGAAGAAGTGTTGGAATTGATATATCAGTAGCTTACAAAATCTGTAGTGTCATAGTGCAATACGAAATCTCTACTGATTGATGGGTGGGACATTAAAAAAACATTGATGTAAATAAAATACTTTATTTAAGCTCACATGTTAAAATGTGTTGTATGCTAACTGCATTATGTAATTCTAAATAAATAGTTCTTAAACATTATGATTACCATTAACAGTAAATATAAAATGTTGCAAATATGTAACTTGATTTGCAAGTTCCTAATTTATAGCAGGTAAATAATACAAAATGGTTACATTACGACGAAGAACTTCAACATGTTATAATATCTACATACAATAAGTATGCATAAAATTTAAACAGTAATTAATTATACATACTACCAATGATAATATAATTTGCTCATATCATTGCATATTATTACTTAGCTAAATAGATCAATCAATAATATCTAAATTCTCAGATAGTTGGTGCACCAATAGTAATACAAATATAATTAGGTAGGTACCATTTACCTTCCAGAGACCTCTTACTTAAAAAAATAATCTTCAAAAGATTACTTCTACTGTTAATGTTAGTGACAGATTACTGCAACATTCCGAAAGCTGTATACAAAAGCCTTATATTTAAATTAGACGAAATGGCGAATCATCACAATGTTGCGAGCATTGCTGTGGTAGTGAAAAGCACCAAATTGTTAATAAAAATATTATTGCTGTAACACAAAAAGGAGAGGAATTCGTCATTATGTGACTATTTACATCTTCCCGATATTTTCTTAATAAAATTAAAAACATGTATAAAAAAAATTGCAACGATATGTATTAAAAAATCAAAGTTATTGTTGCTACTCAATGACTAGTTTTACATACAACTTACATTTTTCGGATTCATTTTAGTATACCATGACAATTTTGTTTAATGTATTGATAAATAAGATTATATACAATCAATATAAAACATATTATTGCTGCATGATAATGTATTGGCATGTTGTAAATAGCCTGTAAAACTCCTTGACGTTTTTCCTGAACACTGTTTACTTTTGATTTTCTCCTTGTTACGTAATCATCATCTGAAATCGTTTTCGATGGAGAAGAAATTGAGATTTCTTTTGTGACTACAGGTTTTATCTGTGAATCACTCGAACTTTCGGTATGGTAACTTTTCACTGAACCGTTTGTACTTGTTTCTATATGATGAGTAGTACTTTTTGCTTCATAAGTTTCAGTTCTAATAGTTTCTTTACTTTGCTGCTCAATCTCCCCCTCTGTCCGTATCAGCACAGGCGTGGTACTTTTCCTCATCTTGTTTGAACACGCGTCCAAACTTTCCTGCAAGTAACTGTCGATTTTAGTCAGTTGCTCCGGGACTAGCAGGTTTGCAAGAGGACTGGGTGACCTGAAAGGCTCTGCAACACTTAAGTTGTCTATGCTTTTCTCTCTCAACTTCAGACCATCCGTTTCGAATTGCTTATCCTTGCATATCAAATTTACAATTTTGTAACTTTGTAGATCTTCATAGTTATCTTTCAGATATTCTATCGGGGTCTTCGCTCTGTTCACCTGAAATTGTGATGGAGTAAGCAACCTCGGCGGAGTGTCTAACTCCGGCGGGACCGGTGTGAACTTAACTTTGATAACGTCCTCGTTGGTGATAGTCTCCGTTTTGACGATGTCATTTACGAAATCTTTGTTCCCGTGCGATCCGAAACCTTCGTACACGCTAGGCGAGTCGGTGACGTCGTGGCGTGTCGAGCTGTGTAGGCGATCGACGGTGACTTTGCTCAGTAGCTTGCCTTCCTGACTTCTTATGTCGGAAAACAGTCCTCCATCGAAGTGGAGGGGTGTTTCCAACTTCCTGGTCCTCTGCGGAGATGGCGTCTCGGGCGCTGTGGCGGAGGGGTGAACAGGGGAGGGGGAGACGGGGCGGAAAGTCGTCGTCGAATAAACAGTGTCGGAGTTGTACATTATTTGTGGGGGACTAGCGGGCGTGCATCTTACAGAAGGGCCGCCCTCCCTTGGCGAAGAAACTCTGTCCTTCGAGGTTCTTTTTGCACACCTGTAGGCAAAATAACTTTTAATTAGTAACAAATTTAAACAGAATTTGAAGATACATGTTCATTTAAAAAAAAACAACGATCTAGGAGCAGCCAAAATAAACTTTTTGGGACTTTAACAAATGTTCTATTGGGTGAAAAATATAACATACTGGACATCTATGTACTCCTGTCTAGATTATTTTTTCTGTATGTATTTAGTACCTTAATAATGTGTGCATGACAATTATGCATTAATTTTTGATTCCATATGAAATAATTGTGTCAGAAAATCAGGAATAGGAAGTAGGTCGATGAGGCATGAAAAGTAAAAAACTTCATCATATTATGGTAAATTTTTATTTTACTCTGGTACCTATGTAGACAGGCAATCAAACCTTCAAAAATTACATTATACTTATATATATATGTTTGTACAACAAAGAATTGTTATGGACTTTTGTTATTAATAATTAGTTACTATTATCAAGTTAGTTTGGTTTTAAAGATTATGTGATATTTATAAATACCAACTTCTGCCTACCTACTTTTAGTTCACAGTTACATCTTTGAAGGTTTGACGACTATCATAATATCAAAGGAAGTGATCATACATGGAGCATTATTAAAATAAGATCACGTTTAATATTTAAATTATGGGGTCCTAACCAGAGTAAAATAAAATACTTATAAAATAATTTTTAAAATATAAAAACAAACGACGATCTATTAACACATCAAATATTCAGACAAATATGTAAGTAAATAATCTCTACATAGAATAGCCAAAACATTGCTAATAAAAAAAAACGATTTCTACAATTGAAGCATATCTATAAGCGAATTTATTTCTATTCATCGTACTATTTGAACATTTACGACGTCTTCCTGAACTTTGGGAAGTTTGTTTGGGTGTCACAATTTGTATTAAATTATGAGGAAACTACTATTGTACATAAAACGGGACCACACACTTCGGGGGCAACTCACACGCTTTGTTAGTTAGGGGTAAAGTAACACAGTTGTGGCGGCGTATGTATGACGAGCTTCGTACTAATTATATTAATGTTGAAGTTAACACTTGTGTACAGTTAATAAGATAAAGAATAAAAAAGTTTAAAGGTTCGATCAATTTTAAAAGGTATTACAGTTAAACGTGTGTGGGCAATTTTGATATGTTTTATATTACATTATCATGAATGTTGGAGCTTTCTCGTATTGTCAGGTTTCAGATCGTCAAGCTTTTGGTCCATGATTAGATATTGATAGCAGATAGATATTTGCTTATGTTTTGACTATTTCATGTGGAGGGATGAGAGAACAACGAAACGGCAAATGTACATTGTACATATAAAGTTACATAGTGGTTTAAGTGTTTACAGAGCGTGTTTGTTTTTATTTAGTAAGGCTCGCATCATACGCACCGTGCAGTTGAAGCACTGACTGTGGTAGTTATTGTTGAGCGCCTCGACCCACCTGTCGCCCGCCTCCACGGGGAACCCGCAAGAGAAACATTTCGTCGTAAACAGCTCATTCCAATCTGATGAAACGTACAACACATGTTAACATTACACTACTTACCTAATGTACTTGAAATCACCTAGAAATTTGGTGAGAACTTGCTGATAGTCTGCAAATGGGTTTTATAAGCATTACAGGACTGGTGAGGGAGCATAAGGCTCTCACCTCTAAACTTCTAGACATAGAGAAATCATGAGGCAGTAACTTTTACCACAACTTTACGGAAATAGTGATGAGTGGCTTCACAGTAAGTCGTCTATTACGACATTGTAGACTTAAAAAACATCTAACATCAGATGAAAACACATTCAATTCGATTTTTAAAAGTTATATCACTTTTAAAAATCATAAACTGGATATCTATGTGAGTAGGTAATCTGAACGACATTTCGTTTCTTGCGTCTCTGCAAGATTACCTATATTCAGTAACATTCATGGCTATATAATTTACCTGCTTCGCAGTATGGTAATCCGTCTTCAAGGAAGAATGGATTGTTTCCGAACAACTTCCCGCAGTAAACGCAGTTGAAACATTCCGGGTGGAAGTGCTTGCCTATAGCGTTAAGACAGTCCTGAAACAGCATACAATACATCAATACCCGTTGTGTACTATCGGAAATGTTGGCGGTAGTACACTTTTCAAACAGATTTCTTTAAACGCCATTAGCCCCGCCCACTGGCCAATAGAAGAGCACTTAAAGAAAATCTGTCAAAATCCAAGCAAAAACGTTCCAATAGTAGGAGAGCTAGCAAGAATTTTTTGGTAGGTATTTGAGGCAAGCTGAAAACTTATCCTGTACCTCTCCTATTACATCCCAGCACGAAACTGCAGACCTGGCTGGTGAGTAGCGAGCTAAAGCAAACCCCAAAAATATTTTTCATCTTTTTATTTATAACTAAAAAATAAGACTCACTAAGACAAATTATTTCGATGGAACTTCTACCTGTCAGGTGAACTGACAAATTATATTTTTTGGATTATAAAATATATTTTTAAATAATAAAAATTGGGGGTTTGGTTTAGCCCCGGTACTCAGCCATTTCTGCGGGTTTGTGTTGGGATATAATAGGAGAGGTACAGGACAAGTTTTCAGTATGCCTCAAATATCTACCAAAAAATTATTGCCAGCTCCTTGACCACAATTTACGTTTTGGCAATTTCGCGTCTGTCAGAGTAAGCCCCGCCCTGCTCTGACAGACGCGTAAGCGCCAAGCGATTTTCACCTTATAGGTGGTCGACCGCCAGCGTTGCGGATAGTACAAATAATAAAAGTTATAAAGTTCATCCGTTTTATACACGCTATTAAACTGCAGCGGCTGGATTTAAACGATCGCTTGTTCTTAACAATCAGCCAGGTGATTGATCATAACGAGTAACCAGATGGCTGAACGTCGGGTGGCCAATATCAGGATGGCGTTTGTTTTTGGTTGCGACACATCTAAAATATACTTACGCCTTTAATCTTGGCGTGGCACTTATCGCAAGCGGGCGCGATGTATTGCTCGAAGCAGTATTCGCAGTAGAGTTGGCCGTTCTCCTCAACGAATCCGATGTCTTGCAGCGGGCGGCGGCATGTCGCGTTCACGCACACGAAGTGCTCCGGACACCAGATGCGGCCCAGCGCAGTGATGAACGGACCTCTGTGACCAGATACGACATTAGTTGCTGGCTGGTAAATAAACACTTGTTTGGGGAAAAAAAAAGGTAAGCTACCTATTATGTTTAGTACCGAGCACACGAGGCATTGCGTACCGAAACAGCTAGATAAATTTACTGTTTTTGAAAAACATAGAACCCATTTTATTTTGGTTCACAATCATAGCTACAACTCAACAAAGACTTGATTACTTAAGAAGCATTATTATTGCTTAATTAATAATAATACTGTGTTTGTTACATAATAATATCGCTGTGATACTAAACATTTATAGTGTGACTTGTCCGATTAATTTGATCATGATCTCGTTTTGATCACGACCAAAAAACGATATATCGACGACTACACAAAGCCTTATGTGCGGAGGGTATTTGTAAATATTCAGAGAGACGGTTACAAGTTAATAATGTTAAATCTCAATAAAAACAACACTCGTGCTTTAAACTATTCACATCCATGCTCATTTGAACTTACTGTAATTTAATTTACTCTTACTTTTTATAAGTTTTGTATAAGACCTCTACATCACCTGGTAATAGCTTTGTCACACTTGTGACATACTGGATACAGTCCATCGGCGACGTCCACAGAAGTCATCGTGCTAAGAGGCCGGGCCACGATGTGAGAGTCTCTTCTGCCGTCGTCATTTCTAATGTTTTTCTTCTGCCTGCGTTTCACGACTGTTTCCGATTCGCTATCGTCCTCTTTGTCTTCCCCATTAGTAATATGTGCTTCACTATGGTACCCCGTCGAATTACTTATGTTGTCGTTTGAATTGTTACTGGAACTATTGTCGTGTTTCTTGTAACTATACAACGTGTTGTCGTATAGATTATTAGGCAGGGTCGGCTTCTGATTTAAATCATCGTCATGCATTGTCATCTTGTGGTTACCATTTTCAAAAGTATGTTTCTCAGGTGAGTTACTTTTAACTGAGACATTCAGATCTGTCACAATATTTTTGTCCTGAACTTTGTTAAACTTGTCAATATATCCAAAATTGTTCGAACCATTCAATACATCTCTATTTTCAAACATCTTTTTCTTGTTAAGAGTATTGCTGTCCAGTTTTATTTCCGGTTTGTAAGATTCATTGTTTGAAGAATTCATTCCATTTAGGAAAGATGCTTTATCAAATCCAGTCTTTTTGCGTAATGTGTTAGAGAGACTATTACTGTCAGTTTTGTCCTTATTAAAATCATCGGCACTTAGGTATCCACTACCGTTGATTGATTTTTCAATAATGCTCGGATTATGAATTTCAGATGCGAGTGTATTATTGAGATTTTTGGGGGTGAATTCCGTTTGTTTTTTATTAATTCCCGGGTTCAGTGGTGCAACTGGTGTGCTATGAGCATTGAAGGTTGGTATTGGAGATTTCGGTATTGGCGGTGGTACTGGAACATTGTTATTGGTAAAATTGACAACCATTGGATGGTTGTTTATAATGGTTTCTTTTATTTTGTCACCCAAACTTGCAATGCTATCTTGTGTTTTGTACCCTTTCTCAAAATTCATATTAATAGGACGCTTCAACGTACTATCACGGCTGTTTTCCCCTGAAGATACACCGTCAGCATTGAGTGGATGTTTGGTAACGACAGTGTCCTGTATTTTATCTGCCATAGACTGAATATGGTCTGCAGGTTTAATTTTTCTCTGGATACCGATTTCATAGCCATTTAAAGCCATTTTTGCCATTTTTCTTATGAGCCTTTCCTCAGCTGGGCTCTTGAATTCAGTTTTATGCGGGCTCGCTACAGCCTGCGCTTCTAAAGCTGTTAGAAAACAAAACACCACAATAAGCATATTAATAGAAAAAAGTCTAAACTAGTTAGTGAAACGTTATGGTATTATATTAAAAAAAAGATTTAGGCGAAACATAATTTTATGAACGGAATAAAACAATCAAGTCCTTTGTTCATAATATTATGCTTCGAAAAACAGTGTCTTAGACAAAATCCTCATCGGAATGAAATAAAATTAACAAACTTGCACTATAAAACTAAAACAGCTAACATCTAGTCACTCTCTCACACATGCAACACACCACACAATAACATAACCTGTATATTTGAATCACCTAATGTTCCCATTGCAGGAAGCGCAAAGGGGCACCCTAGAGCCGGGCAGCGCAGCCTTATTCAACACGCCTCTACCCCTCTTGGGAGCCGACGAGACACCGAAAGTTTTGCCGCGAGTGGCAGCGCCTACACCGGAACCTGTCGACGGGGTAGGATCACACACTGGACCTTGGTTAGCACCAGAAATCGAAGGCTTTGGTTGACAACTTTCTATTGATCTACTAGCATTGGTAACATTTTCATTAGTAAGGTTAACAGAACTTTGTTGGATAGACGGCATACTCATGACTGGCGGGGGGAACACTTGTTTCGGATTGATGCTGGATGGTCGGATATTTGAGTCTATTTGTTGATAGCCAGTGGATGATGACAAACCACCTTTTCTAATTTCAATAACTTTAGCCGACTGTGTTCGTTCAAACTCTTCAAATGTTTTTCTGGTCGTTTGCACCGTGGTGTTGCCATACTCGGCGACATTTTGAGATTGCATTTGTCTTTGCCCATAGTTTTGATTTATCATCGAATCTTCTTTGATATTCATGTCCTGCTTATTATAGCACTCACTCTTAAATCCGACGTTAGAGTGCTTTTGCTCTCGAACAATCGTAGGTTCTTGGACCCAGTTCTTAGTAGGATTTATATTAAATCCATCTGTGTTAGGCTGGTAGCCGGTTTGCGCCATTTCATGTTCTTTACGGAGATTAGAAGTCGCTTGGGTCAGAAGTGTATGAGCTTGCGTATGACGCTGAGGAGTGGATTCCTTGAGCCTAGGTGCCTGGGCCTTCAGAGGGTTCGGTGGCGGACCTTGAGCTGGTGACCGGGACCTCAGTTTGGGAGTAGGTGAGCGACTTGCCTCGCGACTCGACGGATCATACATATGAGTCTCTGGCGCTATGTGCTCTACGGTTACGAGATTCATTTGATAATGTGGAATTATAGGAGCAGGTTTATTTATTAAGCTTGGAGTTGTCGGGCGACTCCGTGCTGGAGAAGCTCGAAGGAAATTATCGTCAGCGACTGGTTGGAAAGTCATGGTAATAGGAGTATTTTTTTGGAATTGTGCATGGTTTTGTTGTACGGGGGTTTTCATTTGAGGGGGTATTTTAGGGGCGGACATTTCAGCCGGCATACTGGGTATGTATGGTCTTGGTTCTTGTGATTTATCACGAGGTCTTATCGGGGGATCGGTAGTTGGAGTTACAGGTCTTTGAGGTATTGCTGGTGCCATACACACTTCAGGCGTAATGCCTCTTTGGGACGGTAATTGTTCAAAGTTTCTTTGATAGGTTGGGATTTTGTCAGCCTTTTGTAACCCCGATTTCGACCTGACAGAAGTGGAAGTTAGAGCTTCTTTTTGGTCCAAATGCTCGAAAAATTGTTGGGCATTTTTGACTGATGAATACCCTTGGGTAGAAGAAAATCCTTGAGTGGAAGAAAAGCCTTGAGTGCTCATGCTGCTTGCTGTTGTCACTACAGATTGCTGAGCAAACTTAGATTCAGAATACATCATTTCTTGTTTTGATCGGGTAGATTTCTCAAAACTAGATTTAAATTCATCGCTTATAGGGGGAAATTGAGCAAGTTTACAGAACTCTTCAGGTTGAGGTGGTGGAAAGACTTGTCTAGCAACCGGTTTGAAAGCAGACATATCCGACGAAGATTGTAATTTATAAGTATTTTGCATACTTGAAAATTCAGAATGGATTTGATCGGTCATTTGAGTGGTAGTTTGCGTCGCGATTGGACGTATTATTTCAGATGAAGTAGATTGTACTTGCATAGTGGAAGTGGATGTATAATGACTAGACTGTGAAGTTGAAGTCATATGTAAAGGTAACGGACTGTAAGGTCGATCTGGGGCAATAGTCAAGGCTTCTCTAAGAGATCCTCGTTCTATAGGTTGGGTAAGGACTGGTGTAAATGGCCGGTTTGGTGCTGTTGTTAACGCATCTACCATAGGAGAAGATGCTTCTTCTCTTGGTACTTTTGGTTCAATGTTAATCTTGAAATCCGGAGGAATGTACGGTTTAGTTTCTTGGGGCATTGGTATCGGTGCTTGTCTAGATTCTGGAGGGTTATAAGCTTTAATGGGAGTTATGGGTGTGATCCCGCGTTTTGGCTGTTGAGAAAATAATGGTGATTGGGATGGTATTTCTACTCTTTGTTCTGGAATCATGTTTGGAACAGAATTCTGAGTCTGTGTATTAGGTATCTCTTGTATGTTAGGTTGAGGATTTATACTTATTGGTTGAGGATTTGTAGTTATTGGTTGTGGATTTTCGTTTATTGGTTGGGGATTGATATCTGTAGACTGAAGAGGGGCAGATGGCAAAGGAGAGTATGGACGATCTGGAGCAATAGTTAATGCTTCTACCATTGACGCATAAGGACCTAGATTGGGTTCAATAGTTGGTTGTTTCATTTGTACAGTATCTCCTTTTTCTACAACTTCCTTTATCACTTCTTTAGCAACAGAAGCCTCATTCATGTTTTCATTATATTCAAATGTTTGGTTAGTCATCACTGTATCTTCTGTTTTTGGAGGCGGATTATCGACTTGCTTGGGAATTATCATCTCTTGTGGAGGAGACTGAGGAGGAGTTTTTTTCGGTGGTTCGTTTTTGATCTCAGGAATACTTTCATCTTCTTTTTGGATATTGCACGATTCACTATTCACTTTTACTTCTGTAACGGCTTGATCTTGGTTTTGGATGGATTGTTTTCTCTCTACTTTAGGGTTCTGTATTTGTTCAGAAGTCATCGAAGAAGTAACTGATTCTTTAGCTATGGTTTGTTCTTTTTTGATTGCCGATGACATTACAATCTGAGATTCAGATTTTTCGTTTATTTTAGATTGACTGACTTTATCCATAGGATTATCATAAGATTTTTGTACTGGCGGGCTGGTTTGCGACTGATAAATCATCACACTCTGACTTTCAGCTGACGCTTGTTCTGAGAAAGACTTGACCACGTGACTTGTAGTCTCAGATTTTTCTTGTGATTGCTGGCTATGTACAATAGACTCCGATTTGGACGAAGTGGCTGTAGATGTTGTCATAGTGGCCGCTGAGTAAGAAACACTAGAAGCGTGTTCCTTTGTTTGTTGAGATAAGGCTAGTAGTTTTTGTTCCGACACTGGTGCTGTTCTTAGCAAACTCATGTCTTGTTGAACTATTGACTGAGCCGGTTCACTTCGCATTGTTGGCTGAATCGGAATAGCCGGTTGAGTTTGTTCGTTACGAATTGTCGGCTGAGTATATTCACTATGGACTGGTGGTTGATTTTGCTCACTACGAGCCGTCGGCTGAGTTTGGTCACGAACATCATTACTCATCGGCTTTGGATCGGTTTCATGTTTTGGCAGTTCATCATCGGGAGGGTTTGGCGGGGGCCACACGATGCTTTTCACATTTTGAGCTTTGGTTAGATTTCATGTTAAGAATGGAGGGAGGGAGGACACATGAAAATATATATTAGTATATTTGATAAAGCAGTGTATTTAAGTAAATATTCGTAGAAAGTTTAGGTGAAGCTCTAATGTTAAATATCTGACGAGTAGTCGCAAGCTGTTTGCCTCGCGTGTAGCGCATGGTTCGGTCGACAGATGTTCAGTGCCAGAAAAATAGTTATTTTGATGCTGCGTTCGGCTTTGGCTGCCCGTGATGTAGCGCATTCTCGTTATGCTGGTATATTACACATATAAATACATAGCTACATTAAGCTGCACCTAGCTTATTTATAATTCCTATTCATAAATTACCTTTAAAAAGGGAAACTGGGGCCTCTGTTGAAAATAAATATAGTGTTTACTTGTTTTTCATTCTAATAAAAAATCTTAAAGCCAATGTTGACCATTTACCTAATTAATAAGTTTCATTATTCTCCAAACATCGATTAGAGTAATCAATTAGATTGTGTATATGGTTTTTAATAATATGAATGATATGTGCGGATTTCATGTCACTAATAATATGTATACTTAGCATAACATTCTGAGTAGCCTAGTATAATAAATAGCAAAACATCTTTCACAAAAAAACGTAGTATAAAAATATAAATAAAATACATTCTATTTGAATTAAATACAATCGCTCTTTCAATCACAAAATAACTTAAATAAAAAAATAAGCAATATTTATCAATGCAAGAAATAAATGTTTTTGTAAAATTGCTACCCGTTTAAAGTAAAATAAATTAGCTACCTACAGGCATTCGATCGACAGTTTAAAATAAAATAATTTATTACGAATTCTCTCCTAGCCAATTTCTATTGAACTGGCAGTGATGTAACAATAGGGTGTTTGAGCTGGCGTAGCGCCAAGGCACTAAGAATTGCCAACACTCATCCTTTGGCTCGTAAGAACCGATTAGCATCAAGGCAGCAGGCATAGCAATGACAACATCATTGAGCCGTATCATTTATTTTGAAGGATTTATGAACATTAAATATTTCTCTTAAAAATGTCAAGTCGGAACTGCGCCTAAGCGACACCTTATTACTACACCACTGGTACACATGATATAAAATTAACACGATCCTAAATAAAGATGTGACTGCTGCAACCTTAGGCCTGGAAAAAGATATGAATTCAAGGCAGAAATTACTTTAGACAATACCTACGTAATTTTTTTAGAACTTTTTCCCATTTTCTTTGCACATGGTAAATTAAGCACGATCCATTAAGTTTGAATATTTTTTATAGGCCATGCCTACAGCAATCACAAATTAAAATCGGTAAGTACCTTCTTTTTTGTTCAGTCATAATTAGGTTTGTTAAAATTTTGGGCGAGACTCGAAAAGCTAATAGAAAAGAATTGATGCCTTGTGTCCTGCACCTTGATCATACTGAGGGCACTAATTAGTCGAGCGAGAGTGAAGGAGACTAAAGTGGATCACCACCATTTGGGCTCAAATCCTCTTATGATCGCACGCAGCATATCTAGTCTAAATCATGATCATCAGCACCTTTTTTTAGGGGTTAGGACCATCCGCTCCCCCTCAAGTACGGTGATGATGACGAGCGCTCCTCCAAGCCATCATCGTAAGTCATTTAGAAAAAAAACAGCACCTTTTTTGTATCAACCTCCTTCCACGATCGCAGCAGACTAATCTAACCCTAATCTAGACGGCAAAGGCCTCCCCCATTATACTCTTTAAGTCATTTAGGAAAGAAAATCAGCACCTTTCTATATCAAACCTCCTTCCACGTTCCTTCCGCAGCAGACTAATCTAACCCTAATCTAGACGGCAAATGTGACTCGCTTACTGGGTGCGTAGGACTGCGCCGGCGGCGCGGCGGGCGCGGGCGCGGGCCGCGCGGCGGGCGACAGCGGCGCGGAGCGCGGCGACAGCGACGGGGAATACGCCGAGCCCAGCGACGAGCCGAACGGCTTCGGCCCGGACAGGTTGCTGGACGGCTGAGGGTGGTGGGTTCAACTCAATATGTGACTGGAACTATTCTAGGGACGGTGGACTAAGGCTGCCTGTCCATTGGAGCGAAGCGAGGCAGCGGAACGGAGAAACGGAGAAATATTCATCAATAGGATCTCCGCTCCTCTTCAGTGGACAGATTTTGTGCAATCCTCTTGGTTAATATTTCTCCGTTTCTCCACTGCGCTGCCTCGCTCCGCTCCGGTGGACAGGCAGCCTAAAGCACGTAAGTCATAAACGTTTTCCCTGCAGGAATAAATATAAACGTTTAAAAATTACGTCTGCCGGTCCTAGAATTTTTCGTTTCAATGTGCTTCTAAATGGATTTTTTTGTTAGGGGCGAGAGCCATCCGCTCCCCGCAAGTCCAGTGATGATGTCAAGGC
Source organism: Maruca vitrata (assembly GCA_039566165.1). Taxonomy (NCBI): domain Eukaryota; kingdom Metazoa; phylum Arthropoda; class Insecta; order Lepidoptera; family Crambidae; genus Maruca; species Maruca vitrata. Next base: position 10,513,318 of record CM076917.1, on the reverse strand, counting down.
TACTCCAAGTCAACATCTCCAAGTCAGTTAGGAAAGAAAATGAATAATTTTATGTACTATCGCAGTAAATTATGCGGTTCACAATTTAGACAAATTACGCTTAATTATTATTAAATTCACAATAATTTTGTATGAGTTGTGAAATGTGATCAATCAAAAACTATGATCCTTCGACGACATTATGATAAACCTAGGTACTACACCGCATTTATTTCAATACTTGGATAGCTAGTCCGTAAATAAAATAGAAATCCGGCAAATAGATGAGATATATTAATACAATAGAAGCAACGTACACATATGGAGATGGTTCATCAGATAAAAGTACTCACGCTAAATAAGGAAGAAGATCCATTGGTGTAGTTGTTCGTAGAGAGCGGAGGCAACGGCGTCGAATAGTTGTTTGTCGGAAGGCGGCCACCACTATAAACAAATAACAATATCAATATCAGAATAGGTATAGAAATAATGCTTGCTAAATATTCTATTGATTTTACAGACACGATATCTAGAGCTAGATAATAGGTTCTAATGCCATTATGTGAGATTTGTTAGAGATATAGGAAATAGAATTTGCCACATTTGTACCAGTTCCAGCGCACCTTCTCCGATCCGTATTGCTTCAACAAGTGGGTTAATTCGGACTCGGTATCATAAGTATCAATCATACCCTTGACCGATATTCCTGCTTCATAAGTCACGTAACACAACACAACATCGCCATGCTGAAGCATGTGTTATACCTGTCACATTCACATCTCGTAGGAACCAAATAGTTATTAGGAATTTCTTTTCTTTTTCATAGATTTCCCAAATTCGATCGAAGCAGGGCGCTGGAGCCTTTGTTGAGTAAATGACGGTAGTCAGTAACCCATGCTAGGTAAGTTATGAATAAAAAAAATGACAGAATGCTTTTCTTTCTCTCTAGACCAGTCTGGAGGAGTAATAGTGAAACCTAACCTAAACTAATTTCAGTTGTTTGCTGCTTTTAGGTTGCATATCCACCAGTCAGGAGCGAGGCTGTAGAGCAAAGCATACACCACCAATAGGATTTCACATCGTCTTTGATCCTTGTGTCCTATTGCTTAGTATATCTTCGTTTCTTTTCGACAGTCATTTCAACAGTCACCCTCCTCTCCATTGGACATGCAACCTTAGAAAGACAGTTGACAATCTACCAGCAACTGAAATGACTCGAGTCCATTTGTACTCACGGGGGCACAGTGACAGGCTCTAGGTTGGGCGCGGGCGGGTTGTTGCGCGCGACCAACTTGGCGTGGATGTCGCAGTACAACTTCCCGTTCAGGTTGTAGTAGCCCTGGTTCTTCAGCGAGCTGCCGCAAGTTGAGCACTTGAAGCATTCTACGTGGAGATTCTTGTCCTTGATGCGTACGAACACGCCGCTGGTGGGAATAGGCAATGTTATACTTTCGAGTAATGTCGTCAGGGAGGGTGGATGAGATGATATACTGTAATGTTTTAAGATTTCCTATAGCATGACTCGATTTCGATAGAAGGTGAAATTGCCAATTATACGGGCGATGCGAAAAATACATACTTAAGCCAAGTTACCAAGATAGTAAGTTTGAATTAATTTTACCCTCTCAATTTTCTCTAGAATTGACTGTATGAAATGACTTGGTATCTTTCGGGCGACAGTGACAGTAAAATTGTATAGCCTTTATTCTCTATGTAAGTTAGAGATAGATAAAGAGAGATAATGGAGATATAGGAAGATTGACTCATAACTGGTGTTAGATGCTATCAAATCATCGTCGCTCGGAAAATACTTAATACTACCACGGTAGATCTTTAACAATCCGTATGCAACAAATATTACTTAAAACATGCTCACCAATCGGTCGTGCGGATCGATCACATCGGCCAAGCGAAAATGTGCCTCTAAACGGTGCAGAAAAAAACGAGGACATGCCAGTGATTACAGTCTGCCCTACACATTCTCTAATAATACCATTCCACCTAACTACTGGACAAATGAAGAGATGAAGACGATTAATCGATGAGAGATGACTGGCGCGGACGTCGGCGGTCGAGTCGTTCGGAGGCACTCGACTGGACCGACGTCCGCGTTAACCGAGCACTGCGGCCCCACGACATATATTTACATTTTTAGTTCTACATAACAGAGGTCAGGGGCCGCGGTGCGGACGGACACATCGAGCACAACTACAGAACTAGAGCACAGGTCGACACGGTCGCAAACACGGCTAGGCTCGGCGGCCTTACATAATGTAGCGGTTACAGTCGGAGCAGTAGGGCGTGTCGTTGAGCACGGGCGGGGCGCCGGGCGCGGCGGGGGCCGGCGGCGCGCCGATGGCGACGCGCCCGTCCGGGAGCACCTGGTGGCAGCCGGAGGGGATGCTGGGGCGGCGAGGAGCTGGAGCCGGCTGCGGCGGCGGCGGGGGCGGAGGCGCCGGGGTCTGGGTGCCGGTGGAGCGCGGGCGCGGGGGCGGCGGCGCGGCGCCCACGCGCGGCGTGCGCGAGCGCGAGCGCGCCGCGCGGTGCGTGTGGTGCAGGCTGCTGGGCGTGCCGCCGCGCGCCACGCTCGCCCGCGAGTAAAAGTGGGACGGCTCTGAGGGCCGGACACACCACGTTACACCCTCACCCGGCACGTCACACATTCTGAACCGTATTCGCGGGGAATAAAGCTCAAAATCATATTGACTCGACGACCGGAAGCCCCGTCGAGTTCGACCGAGCGCTCCGTTGCGAAGGTCGAACTCTCGGGGGCGACCTGCTGAAACCTTCTGTCCGGTATTATCCCGGATCCCTAGTGAATACACGATTTGACGTAGCTACTCAGGGGGTCGGGACGATGTGTGGCCCCACAGCCCGACCTGCCGTATCTAGAGCACGCCCTACGGAACCATTTGACGAAGCAGGCGGAGCTGCGGGAGGTCAAATTTAGAATTTTCATAGTTTCAATATTAGATGCTCATTTAGAGCTGTGCCACCCCTGAAAACAGTAACATCATCGGATGGTTAACTTACGTTAAATGTTATACAATACGCGTCCCTTAAATTGCTTACTTTATTGTAGCTAAGAATACCAGACTGATTTTGACAGGCGTACAATTAATAACGTTGCAATTAAAATTGAAATATCTCGTCCCGACTCGTTAGCTCTGGACCTGAGCCAAAAGCTTGCGGGTGCAAAAATTATAGTTTATCATATAATAATAACATGGTTGGTTGCATTAATATTAGTCACATACAATATCGTAACAGGGTTGTAACATGTACATAGGTATTTCTTAACATTAAGTGTACTTGGTTGAATCACCACGCACCATTGAAGCCGTATTCTCAAAAATCAAAAGCATGAAATGTAATTTCTCCAATAAATTGCATGTGTAGTTGAAAACGCATTGCGCAACTTGATTTTCGTTTACTTACACGTTAAATTAACGTGAAATAAAATTCAACGCTAATTTCATGCCCTAGATTCGCTAAAAGGTGCCCTTTTAGTACATTTTCATAGAAAAGACAATAAAAATAGGGTAGTCATCTGAAAACATCGAAACTATGAAAACACTAAATACGTAATGAGGGGTGGTAGGGGGGGTCATGCCGCGTAACTACGCGTCCTAGACTCCTAGCCTCACAAGTCCTTGTCTTAGACTCCTAGCCGCGCAACTCCGTGTCCTATACTCCTAGCCGCGTAACTCCGTGTCCTATACTCCTAGCCGCGTAACTCCGTGTCCTATACTCCTAGCCGCGTGCCACCGTGTCGCCGTTGCGACTTACGTGATGAGTCGCTCGCACTCCTCGCATATGTTCTGTCCGGGCGGCAGGCCTCCGGTGTTGAGCGGCGCGTCGGGCCGCGGCACCGGCGCCGGCACGTGCCGCAGACCTGTCGCGGGGGGGGCGCCAACGGGGGCGGCGGGCTCTACTATATGCCAATCACAGTCTTTTGTTAATTTTGAACCGAAATAGAGAAAAAAAAAACAAAAAAGATTCTTTAGTAACCTGCTGTTTTTAAACAAAAGAATATCACAAGTTGTGTAGGTAATGGTCGCTTGTTCATAAATTATAATTAGGTAACGGTCAATTTAGCTTCTTGATTTGAAGCAATACCAATAAAGCGCCTAACTTCTTAAATTAATGAATATAACTCGTAAGAATGCACGATAATAAGTAAGTAGGTTTTTTTTATGTTATTGTGTATGATAAATAGTTTCCATGAAGTTTATGTTTTGCGGAAATTTAAATACCTCATGACTCAACCAGATAACTAATCGTTGCCTTCAGTGCTAACAATGGGTATGCAATCGCATGGTAGCCGACAGCTAAAATTAACGCGACAGACTCATTATGTTCCATTTGTTATTCTTGATCGGGAACACTGGTATGAATATTGAATGTTTTGATATTTAAATATATTGCAGCTTTAAGCAGGTGGCAGTTCTGATCTCGCAAGTCTGGGGGGTGGTTGATGAAATATTTACATGTGATTTATTGTTTTGAAAGGTATTTATGTGATAGGTATGTTATAGAGATACAATATGAGAGTTGTTCTGATTGCGGGTAGCGTCTGATAGGTACATTCTAGACTTATACCTGGCTCGGGATCGTTTTCGGCTTCTTGAAGAACCTTGAAGACGGCGCTCTTCTCGGCGTCGTACGTTTTTTCATTTTTCTTGAAGTTGACTCTGAGAAGCAAAAAAGCTTTTTTAAGAAATCAATAACCAACAAATTAGGTTATCTAACAAATCAAAACTATAACTACTTGATACTAAAGTACTATTTAAAATACTATGTACAAACTAACTGGAAATCGCGATTTTATCAAATGCAAAGATTTCATAACTGACCAAGCGGGAGGATCAAAAAACAACAGAGGTAAGCAAACCGATCAGTAAGTACTGTTAATGATAATAATTTTACAGGCAAACTATAACTTGGCCTAGAACATACTAATCTACTGGTTTGACATTAGGAATGGGATATAACAAAATAGTTCTACTTTTACAGTAAAATCTTTCACGCAAGCACATATTCTAATCCTGGACCACCAGCATTTTTAATCGAAGGGTAGGAACGAGATAATATCTTAATTCCCCCCCGATGCGTTACTCATAGAAAATTCCTGCTCTACATTAGTTTTAGTCACAATGTTGGCCTCTTCAACATTTTCAACGACTAATTTGAAAATGTATACGGTAAAATGGTACGTCGCTTCATGCACGACAACTTATTATTCCCCTATGCCTTGTGCAATGAGGATGGAGTATGGCAACGATTTGGCTAGCTGTTTCTAGATTGGGTCGCCTAGACTAAGAATCTTTCCGCACGCTACCCTTCTACGACTGAATCACATCTGCGTGGTTTCTCAAAAAAGGTTGATCACTACTGAGTTAAAAGCTGACTTACCCGAGTACGCCGCCGGCCAGCACCTCGGTTTGGGCGGACAGGGTCTCTGCGATGGTCTTGTCGCTGTACATGTTCACGGGCGTGTTGTACTGCTTGTTCACGATGCTCTTCACCGAGTCGTTGCCGTTCATCTGGAAAGTGACGTCGCGATCAGTTGGATAACGTTACGTTTGAAGTAATTACTCCTTCTGTTTTCTTTGTCTTGTATATTTAGATGATAGTGTTATTTTCTTTTTCGAAGTTATCCCGCTTTCGGCACCCAAGTATGTGTTTATGTAGTTTGAAGGTGGAACAGGAGTTAGTGTAGTCGAAAATACCTTTCCAATCTTTCCAGACTGGAATCCTCGTTAAATCTATAGGAGCCATCCGCTTCCTTGTAAGTCGGGTGATGATGACAAAGCCACTCCATGCCATCACCGTAGTTAATCAGGACAAAAAAGAAAAACCGACCAAATGCAAGTCGGACTTCTGCACGAAGGGTCCATACCAATTATGTAAAAAAACTCCCCCCCTTAATATTTTATCTTTTTTAATATTTATATATTTGTTTTTATAGCGGCAACGGAAATACATTATTTGTGAAAATTTCAGCTTTCTAGCTATCACGGTTTATGATACAGACAGACGGACGGCGGAGGCTTAGTAATAGGGTCCCGTTATTACCTTTTAGGTACGGAACCCTTCAAAAGTATTTTTTTTTTCTTAACTGACTACGATGACGACTTGGATTCCATCATCTTCATTAGTCTTTCGGGGGAGCGGATGGCTCTCCATTTCAGCTGTAACACTTACGTATCCGAACGGCTTAGCGACATTGTTGTGTCCGGAGCCGAAGGCGCGCGACGGCTGCGGCGTGGCCTTGAGCGAGGTGGCGGTGACCGGCGTGGGGGTGGCGCCGAGCCGGGAGCCCGGGCGCGGCAGGCTGCCCGTCGGCGTCACGCTCGGGCGCCAGGTGCCGCCGCCACTGAGCACAAACAAAAATCCTTACTAATATTATAAAGGTGAAAGTTTGTATGTATGGATGTATGGATGTATGTTTGTTACTCTTTCACGCTCAAACGACTGAACCGATTTTCATGAAATTTGGTATGATGTTAGCTGGCACTCTGGAATAACATATAGGCTACTTGGGATGGGAGAACTTTTACATGTTTATACCTATATTTTCATAAAACTTGGTAGCTGGCACACTGGAAAGACACCAGCGCTACTTTTTTTTTTAAATTCGACCGTGGGGGGGGGCATGTACTATGGGACAAAGTCGCGGGCGGCCACTAGTAACTTATAAGGATATACAACCATACCAACCGTTTCACGCCACCATCCATGTGCCACTTAATGTCTTGTCCCGCATGTCAGTATTGTGTGGCCGAATACTGGGACGAATACATTTGATTTTGCCATCGACTCAAAAAAAAGAAGAAGTATAAACGCTATATATTTTTTTTTTATATTTTTGTTTACAAAATGACCTTACTCCACCTGATGGTAAATGGTAGTGAGCCCTATTGCCCCATCATGAATAGGTTTGGATTGGTAATGAGCGTGTGTATAATCTATAAGCTTGAATCAAGTGATCAATTTTAGATGGGTCTCCGTTCCTGCCCAAGGGCTCATGAGGTGTCGGTCCGCTTCAGTACACCAGTAGCGCTACTATGAGTTTAAAAATGACAGACTCGATATCGCCTATGTAAATATGTCTATGAAAAACATGTACAGCGCGCCTAGCGGTGAGGCTAAAAACTAAAATCGGTAGTATGAAAAAACAATTTGATAGGTTTTTAACGTACGTAAGTTTTCGATAGCTATCTCATGGTACTGCTACAGTACTCTCTTAACTGCCTCGTTGGTCTATTGGTAGCAAACGCTGCGTACCGACCGAGAGGTCCCCGATTCAAGGGCAAAATTTGTGTGAGTTTTTATGTAATTAAATTACTCAGCCCAAAGTTAGGAAGTTGGCGGTTGAACGCCCGTGCCTCGGAAAGCACGTTAAGCCGGTGTGGTCTTGCGTCCGATCTCTCATCGGTCATGTCGGATTGCCGTCTCACCGAGCGTAAGGGAATCGAGAGTGCACTTGTGTTTGCGCGCACATTGTGCACTATAATATGACCTGCGCACTTGGATGATCTCAATTGAGATTGGCCGCCATGGCTGAAATCGGTCGGACGCCTTACAGTACCCTCACTCACCGTTGCACAGTGAGCTCGAGGGCAGGCCCGGCGGCGCGGATGGTGTCCTGCGCCTCCTGGTGCCGCAGCGTGTACACGTCGGTCGCGTTGACGCGGATCAGCGCGTCGCCGGCCTGCAGACCGGCGCGTTCAGCCGCGCTGCCTCCGTTCACCTGCGGACAAGCCTCACGTCAGAACAACTGGGAATAGGCAAGTGATCTGCCCAAGTGCAGTAAGTTAATCTTAATAGGGGCATAACTGCAGGGAATACCCAATATCCTCCTTACTCTGGGTCGACGGTTGCCCATCTCATCAGGGTCTTCTGATCCGACTTAAGTCTTTAAGTGAAAAAAAACCTCCTTTTTTGAATAAATATATTAATACTAGCAGTGCCAGCGACTTCGTTGGCGTTTTCCCCAGTTAATAACACATTTTTCATTGTTTTTTCTCCTATTGTTCACAGCGTGATATTATATTGGGAGCGTGCACGACGGTGCTGCCCTCATTTTGGTGGCGATTCTTTCGTTAAATCTTATGGAGTGAAATTAGTACCAACGGCCGCCGCTAGCAATAACAACGGACATCTCATAAGATTACATGCGTTTTTGACAATCAGCGCCATTTCTCCCTCCACCCACTGCGCACGGTCCCAATAAGCTCACCTTAATAAATAGTCAATCTAACACAAAAATATTTTTCAATCGAACCAGTACCTACTGAGATTAGCGCGTTCAAACAAACAAACTCTTCAGCTTTGTAATATTAGTATAGATAACATGAGAATACTTAAAGCTTTTCTAATTACAAAGACGAAACGGAAAAAGGAGGTACAAATTATGTTTTTGCCAAAAAATATAAAAGTACAAATCCATATTTGTACTCTTATATTTTTGTACACAAAAAACATTGCCTCAAGTAATACTGAACCACGACTAATGACGATAGAAAAAACGCTGTGATCGATCCAAGTAATGTGCAGCATTTGTGCAAGATGAAGTATATAGCTGGAGAGCTAGTGAACCCTGGGAGTAACGGTCTTCCTGTAAGGTTAGAAATTTGTATACTGACGGTTTATGGCATGCTAAGAGCAATAGTCAAGACCTGGCAGGCGTCCGCCCTGCACGTCATCAGCCCCTTTATTTTTAAACTGTTAAGTAAATGGGGTTTCAAAACTTGTTCCTGTAAGTTTGAAAATTTAATAGAATAAAGTTATTTTATTATACATCTTAAAAATAAATTGACAGGCGATTACAATAAGCAGAAGTATACGACAGGTCAATTAGAAAACGCACAGTTGATGAGGTAAAAAAAACTTTATCCTGTATACTTAAAATTTTTATATGTTTTTCAATAGACTTCTCAGAGTAAATATGTACAATGCCAGGCGATTTTGAACAGCATAAGACCTTGCCAGGCGAGGGGACAGCTGCTAAAGGCGTGCGAGTGAGAAGTGTTACATGAACGCATACAGTAAATGTAATGTATTTTATTATGTTTTATACAATGTACATTATTTTTAACACTCATTTTCTTCAGCATCATCCGAAATTTCGCTATCAATGTTTTCATCATCATCTGATTCTTCAACAATGTTTTCCTCATCTGAACATAGTAAAAAAAAAATTTATGAGTCAATATGGTTGTTGAGAATTAAATATCAAGTTCAACGCATAGGACTGCATATTAAATGATACAGAATAAAATAGTTGTATGTTACCTGAAATGCATTCCTCAGTTTCAGTCGATTGTGCTGTGGAAGTATCAGCATGTTCTTGTAAAAGTATGTCGTATATAAACGATGGAACCGTATTCCCCTCAAACCAATTAAAATGGTAACGATTTATCAATTAAGTTCCAACCGTTATTTTCAGGTGTAATAATTGTTGGTTCTTTTAAATGACAATTTCGCCATATATTTGTAATGTAATGTGGTAAATTCGATGAATCATAGCTTACTACTTTTTTCATAAACACTTTAGGATTAGTTGTGTTGAACGAGGCAACGAACTTTTCATATCGTGCATTTTTAATTTTGAAGATTTCAAACCATACGTTTGGCATACAAATTTCTCTAGTATCGGGATTTTTTTTTCTTTCTTCTGTACTATTTCTGCGTTTCCTAATTCTTTGAATGCTTTCTGATATATACTCGATTTTTGCAATATTTGGAATGGTTTTTCTTTATCTCTTCTTGAAAAAGACGGATTAAAATCGCAACCGGTTAATGCTTGAAATCCAGGTTAGCTTTGGCATATAGAAGGTCCCAATTTTGTATATAGTTCAGAAATATTTATCGATTTTTTACAATTATTAGTGCCATATTCCATATAGATTTTTAAATTCTTATTGTGGAGATGGTCCATGTTTCCGAGCAGTAATATTAAAATGTCTGTGTCACATGTATATGTCACGGTAAAATTGTAAATAACGCTTGATTGCTATCTACCTAGCAAGATTGTGAACTGTCGAAAATTTGTAAACCATAACCTACTGCTTACAATTCAACGTATTATTATTCGTCAGTTTGCATTTCATCGATTGTACATTGTATAAAACATAATAAAATACATTACATTTACTATATGCGTTCATGTAACACTTCTCACTCGCACGCCTTTAGCAGCTGTCCCCTCGCCTGGCAAGGTCTTATGCTGTTCAAAATCGCCTGGCATTGTACACATTTACTCTGAGAAGTCTATTGAAAAACATATAAAAATTTTAAGTATACAGGATAAAGTTTTTTTTACCTCATCAACTGTGCGTTTTCTAATTGACCTGTCGTATACTTCTGCTTATTGTAATCGCCTGTCAATTTATTTTTAAGATGTATAATAAAATAACTTTATTCTATTAAATTTTCAAACTTACAGGAACAAGTTTTGAAACCCCATTTACTTAACAGTTTGAAAAATAAAGGGGCTGATGACGTGCAGGGCTGACGCCTGCCAGGTCTTGACTATTGCTCTTAGCATGCCATAAACCGTCAGTATACAAATTTCTAACCTTACAGGAAGACCGTTACTCCCAGGGTTCACCAGCTCTTGGACTAATAATCATGACGGATAAATGGACAAAAAACTAGACCAACTTTTGTAAGTATATACTATTAGAGTATCGCAATTATCAGTGGCCTAAATACATGCTCAGGGAGCGGAAGGAAGCTACTATGATAATGACGTCATCATGAGATCAGCGCCCAGACCGGTCTGGATAGTTAGTCCACAACTTTTTGCACATCAACGCTGCCATTAAAGCAATTAAGTTCTTTTAGGTTTCAGTGGATACCTAATTACAGAGAAAATAGAACATTTTTAATTAAGGCCGCGATCTTGTTAAACCCATTACTAATTCTCTAAATTTACATATCCTTTTTATGCACAGACATTCTCTAGACTTATTTACATTGGCCATATGCAGTCGTATGATAATTAAAGCCACTTAATATCCAAATTTATAACAGATTCAATGGAAATCGAAACCGATATTTATCTTTACCAAAATCACAATAACTGCATACCTTGAAGTAGTAATTATCACTGGGCACTTTCAAAACTGTTCACACAGAGGCCTTCCGAGAACCAGTTTTCAAAAACTAAGACCTTTTTGAACGCGAGCACGAAACTTAGTAATTCGTTTTTATCACATTCCATCCACACAATAGGTCTTTAATATGTATTGGCAGATGTGGCCAATTACTCTCACATGTGGAGTATGTTAATCAACACGTCCGACTGCACTTCTTACGCACTGGGGTATTTAAGGCGGGCACGTGCGCATATTTCGCGTTTATATGTCTTCCCCCACCCTCTGAGTCAGCTGTTCGCGGAATAGTGTAAACAGCCTTCTTCCGGTCGTAGTGGTTGACACTGACCTCGCCTGGGTGCCAACCCTACCGAGACAAAGACTAAACATGTCGCAGATGTAATACTATCACCTGTTTACATGTGTACAATGCATTACGTATGTATGCGGTATGTAGGTGCGTAATTAGTAATTATACATGAAGCTATCTTGAACGACTTGCACTACAATATTAGTGAAATTTGTAGGGACAGGATTTAAGTTCTAATCACGGAAACGTATTTTTTGTGAAAGCAAATACGAAATTTTTAGTACCTATCGTTTTCAATGACCACACCTATTATTATGTTGATTAACCAAAAATATTCGAATAATAAGTAGATAATTATGTATTTAATAATGGTGATTTTCATCAGATTTAGGATATACCTACTTAAGAATCATGTTTGCTTAGTTGTTTACATAAGCGATTATAATGAATTAACACATAAGCACATAATAGGTACAAATATGATCATTAGCTGATCATTGACCTATAAATACGTGTCAATCTTTCATCAAGAAATCTCGCTTACAAACATAGTGACGTTTGGCAACAGGTGAATAAAATGTTTAGAACACGTGGGTTCTATTTATGTAGGTATATTTTTAAAATAGATTGAAGTGTATTTATTAAAGTGTATTGATCAGATGTTACAACAAATCGTCGATGCGTCAGATGGATCGGTTGTCAACAGTTTTCCTACAGTTACAGAGAGGCAGATTTCCGAAATAACAGAAAGCTAAGACGTTTCAAGAATCAATAAGCACGAGAACTTAAAATTGCATAATTTACGTATTAAATGATAGATACCATGTAACTTTTGTAAGGTTGCACTCGATACAATAACTTCAACTGCCACTTCATTTACTCCACTTCACTGCCACTACTTAGGGCTTAGCAGTGTCCCGTACAAAAGAATTGGTCACATAACATAATAACCACCACCTTGACAATTCTGTACGCGACGCTCAAATTATTCTATGTGGATAGTTAATGCCGCGCACGCGCTTGCCATATACGGCGCTGGAGCCACAAGAACGAGAAACTAAATGCAGGCCAGAGCCGGCGCCATGCGAGGCCAGGCCATATTATGTTTTCTTTATTGTTTACTATTCTTTCAAATATATCTCCGGCCAGAGCACGATCCTCCCCCTTTGTCGGTGTTCTTATCTCGTCATGATGTATTAACAATGCGTTTACGCTGTACCTTTAATGCAATTCTTCGTTGTCTTTCAGGGAAAATATTTGGAATAAATAAAGACTGCGGTAAATACGAGTAAATCCACTTAAAGTTGAAGGTTGAAGACCTTCCGCAGACGATGGAAAGTTTACATGAAAAATATTTTGTATTGCAGATTCATAAGTCATAACAAATATACCTAACTACCCAGTAAAAATGCATGACACAGTTACTATTTCGCCTTCACTGCTGCTTATCTACGCACATTACTTAGGTATTGCTAGTATATGGGTTAACTAATATGTAATGCAACTGGTGCTCAGTAATGTAAAAATAATGGTTGAAATACATTTCTTAGAGGCTAAAATAAATCAGTCACCTAAATGTCTTTTATCCATTATATGTTGTTCACACATTTGTGACATATCTACTTTGTTTCGTTCAGTTTCAACCGTTCACGTAGCAAACGCACGCAATAATGTGGCGTCGCGACAGCATAGTTATTGCAGTGCGAAATAAACACACACATTCATCAGATGAATCAGAAAATTAAAACCATTAGACCTAGCAGTACCTAGTGGATCGTTATTTTAAAATATTACTTACATGAGTTTTACGTATATTTTAAGTTCTAAGGCTTGGAGACGAGCCGTTTTAAATATGTATCAAATCTTTGTGTACAGGTACTTATTTTAATGCACGTCAGAACGCGAATTTCAGAAGGGCGAGCGTTCGAGTCCGTGAGGTGCAGTGGAGCAGTTGTTTTTTTTTCTAAGTACTTTAAAAGCTTGCTTAGCAAAAATGTAGGTGCAAAATAGCTGCGAACACAGATGGCGATAATCCACAAAAGGCGTTGTTGGCGACGTTGTCGGTGTTCTAATTTCAAAACAAATCCTAGCCAGTACGTGAGTCAGATTGTGTTCGGAGCGACAGCCCGGTTGCGTAACGCCGCTGCACCAACCCGGTTCTGGTAATAAGAGTGAATCTGGTATGGACACACTGTTTACTACCAACAATAGCTCCAGCTTTGATCCAGTTTCCTCAAACGATCCTTAAATGACCGGTACTTGTATGGTTTATGCAAGGTTCGTAACAATTACTTATGACGCATTTCAGTCTATATTCGGGGATCTGATGGCGGTTACGAGGTCCTATTTCATCCATAACGGGAGCACGGTTCATTATGTGTATGTAAAAGTCACGCGTGCTGACGGCAAGCTTCCGAGAATATTGATACAGCATAGCCCACATATTTTATTGACCGCTAAGATGAGGGAGTGAAAGTATTAGTGACGCGATGCTCCCAGGAATGCAGTGGAACCTGTCCCCATTATAGGATCGCCTCGATGTTCCCTATTGCTTGCAAACATTGCATTGATATTTTTTTTATCAAATGTTATCTCCTTCAGAACCTTTTTTTTCTAAGAGTATTTATAATGTTAAAGATTGAAATTTGGACACAGACTAAAACTAAGAACACCAAATTTTGTCCAAAAGTGTTCTGAGAGTTTTCTCCGTCTTATATTCTGTGAATTATAAGCGATTGATAAGAACTGCTAGTTATTTGATTAAAATATATGCCGAAAAAACACTTATTTATCATACATGCACTGGTGCTACTGTGGTGTTGGACCTATCACCTATACAATGAAAAAAAAATCCAAAACTGTAATACGACAGAGCTTACTAGGAAACATAATTTTGTTCATAAATGAGATAAATATTTCAGTGTGTTATGCATATATGTTTAATAAATACTTGCCCTAGCTGGAAACATTTACATTTTAGATAAATATTAAGCACCAATAACTTTACCAATGTCGCCGAGATCATGTAAACAAGAAAATAGGTTTACTTATCAATTATTTCACCTTATTATTGATGCAACTAGGTATTTTCCGCTTTGATCTGTTGGTTGCCTATTTAATTATCTATTTTATTGGAATTGCTTATATCACTGTTTCTATCTAACGTGCCGCGTAAGTTTGCAAACTAATTATTCTATGTAAATACGATTGTCTACATGACATGATACCTAATTATCTCAGTGTAAAGCGCAGAATCTTTGCTTCAACTAAACAAATACTCTTACATTACCGGTTTGTATATAGAGGTCAAACGTTTATATTCTTTTTAACACGGTACCAAGTGAGCAATAATACAGCGTAGGTATTGAAGACTTTATTGACCGTTGCGAGCTTGGCCGAGCCGACACAATAACGCAGGGAACTCGTTTGGTTAAGGGCCCGCGAGAATAATTATACAGTTTAAAGGAAACAGTAAAAGTGAATTCAGGAAAAGTTTTTTCGAAAGAAAGTTAACGTAACCTACCGCACAGTGAAATTGTGATATTTCGCACATTTCATAAATGTTCTTTTACGTTTTATTAAATTAACAAGAAGGAAGGAACGATAAATATCTACTTAGCCATATGATAGGGGTATATAGGGTAATATATGGGATTTTGCTTTAAAGGAATCTTTTTTATAACGTCTTGTCTACTTGAATTAGTCTCAATTAAATATTTTCATTTTGTAATTCAGCTAAAATATTATAATTTTAAAACCTTACATATTTATTCATACTTATGATGAATTAATATAATTGATTGACTGCTATCCACTAGTTCCGGGATTCAACTGTTCAGTTCAGACCGTTATCAACGAGGTTGTATTCTATGTGGTTCAACTACTTATCGTGCCCAAGTAATCCGACGATAAGTCACGCAAAAAACACCGTTAGCACTTTGGCCACTTTGTAATGTTGTATGATTTGAGATTACAATAAAAGCTTGCTGCGTTATCCTTACCTAGCGGCCGATCCGGCATCGCGCGCAAATTTGATAAAATGATCAATGTTTCTCTAGTATATTATGCATAATATTTATTATAAAGCTTCCTCTTGAATCACTTTACCTTTTAAAACAGCATTTAACACCGTTGTTGATTTTCAAAGATTTACCCAAGCATACATAGGGCAGTAAGAAAGACTAGACGACAGTTAGAAAAGACTTTGTATACTATGGAGTGAAACCAAACAAATTAAATGGATTTCGACGCTAAATATAAAATTACACACATTAGATACCTATTTTTAGCAGTCCAATTACATAATCGTTTGTAAATACTAATTTATCTAATGTGAGATGTCGGTTCACGTTAGCACATAGGTAATCAATAAGTCGGTTACATTAGCTATAGACAACATGCTTAACCTTGTAACATTGTGGTTGTTATATTCATCTTTTTCGGTCAATGATTAATCACAGTTGGTTCCTATTAATGTGAACGGAACAAAAAATGCGAGCCGATACAATAGCATGAACAATGTACATACGTACATACTAGTAGATATTCGTGATACTTATGAAGGTAGGTAGTTATGGTGTATGGAGAATCAGCACATATTTGTGTGCGACCTTTTATTAGCATCGCATACATCTGTCCAACCAAGCCTATGGACAGAAACAATCGCCTCTAGCAGATTTTTTATTCGTAAGTATTTTATTGTGATTAATTTTTACTACTGAATGAAGAGCATATCAAAATATTTCCATTTTCGGTACTGAGGATCCTTAGATCCTCTCCATCATCCATATTCTCGTCTGTTAATCGTGTGCACCTCCTTGGAAGCTTTAACTATGTTCGGATATAGTAACAGATAACGGTGTATAACACGATGTAAGTTTTAACCAAATAAGCTATTTTAGCTAAGCTTAGATTAAGGTAGAGAGAATTAAGCAGGAAGGATTATTTTGCAAATGCTAAAAGCAACCTAATTCTTGCTACAAATATATCTACATTTTAAAATGTAACCATCTCGGGTATAACCAATAAGAAGAGTAGAACTTTCTTATGAAAATGTAGCTAGAGTAGAGCGTGTATGTATTAATATCCCGTCCCGCCCACATGTAATACGTATTAAACCGATATTACTGCAACAAGCTCACGCCCGATTACAAGATCTGTCTGTGAGATGCTATTAATGGATGGGCAACAGCACAGCAGCAGGCTAATGCTGGTATTTTACGATCTCTATAATTTTCGAAATAAGCTTTTTAAATCCTACGAAGCTACTGAATTCCTGTGCAGAAAAAAATTTACATAATTTCCAAAATATAGAAAGCGGTTTCCTTGTTTTAAAATAATTATCAAAACTCTTAAAATAATGACCGAATGTTTGTCTCATATATTAAACTTCCACTATACAAACTAGTTATATGCTCTTTAGAATAAGTGCCAAAATATCAAGATATTTATTCAAAATAATTTAAAAAATATTTAGATACTCGCATCGCTCTCCTGCAAGGAATTGCCTTAATTATTTACGCTTGCAAAATTAACAAACCTTAAATTGTAAAAGCTTCCAGAATAGCAAGTTACAAGCTTAATTTCAGCCGTAGCCATGTATGTTTAGCGATGTTGTCTTTTGGCAAAACATTTTTTAACTAAGTACCCACTTTTAGCTTATCTTCTGATTGTCACGAATGTCAAAGCTATCCATTATTATGGAGGCCATATAACAGTTAATGAGCCGGTAAAAGCTTTGCATGAGAGGAGCCAGAGACAGGTATTATCTGTGTTTAATAATTAGATAAATTACTAGTGTGAAGTGCCTCATTGATAAGTATTTAAAATATGCGAGGCATTCAATAAACATAATAAAGTAGGTACCATTTGTGACATTCATATACAAAATATTATAATTTCGATCTCGATCTTTGTCTGTCTGAGTTACCTGTGAGAGATTCTAAGGCTCTACCAAAATTAACTTTAATAAACAATGATATTGACAACAATATACGTATAAAATAATTATAAAATTAAGAAGTGCATACGATGCGATTGGTAGCTTCGTAATAAAAAGAACCAAGCATGTTCCTTACTAGTATTTTCATATCAACCTGCTAAATGTCCACAGCAATACATGCTTAAACTAGGTGTGTATAATAGTACATTTTGTTAGGTATAATACGAGCCGTACAGACATATACGAAAGTGCGAACTGTGAAGTGCTTACTGCTTCTACCTCTATAGCTTTTGCCGGTCCTGCCCGCGACACCCGCGGTTCGCGTGGGCGTTACGATCTATATTGGTCTTACCATTTTGGGTTCCTTTGTTGATATTAAAACTAGTCCAATAGAAAAAGCTCAAGACTATTTTGACAGTATATGTGTTTGACCCCGTTTTGTAACTACCACTTTTTCCTTAAGAACTTAGAATATTGCGAGCTACAAAAATGATAACAACGGTCTCGTTTCGGTGTTAGCTTCTACTCTTTGATACGTTTTTTATAGTAATCATATTTTGTATGTATACCGGCACCAACAGATGATCCAGAAACATCATTAGCGGAACCGTAATTTATTAAAAAAACAATATTCAAGATTTAGTAAAGCTACATTAAATAAATAATTAAAATAAATATAATATAACTAATATTATAAAACTGAAGAGTTTGTTTGGTTATTTGTTTGTTTGGACTCGCCAATCTCAGGAACCGGTTCGAATCGTAAAAATCTTTTTATGTTGGATAGACCATTTATCGTGGAAGACTTTAGGTATATAACATCACTCTGCGACCAATAGGAGCCAAGAAACAATGGGAAATGTTTAAAAAAAGGGAGAAAACGCGGACGAATTTGCTGTCACAGCTAGTTTGGAATAAGACATCGTGCGCAAGTTACAAAGAACCCCTCTAAGATTCGCATTTCAGATCTTTCTTAGTAAGCTTATCTTGTTTTATTATGTAATATTATTCGAAATCAATTTCGAAATCAAAAAAAGAAATTTTCTGTATATAGTCTAAAACACGTGTTTAACTACCTGTTCACCGGCAGGCGAGGCAGCGGAGCGGCGAAACTAAGAAATAGTGACCAATAGGATACAAGGAAACGAGATTTGGTGAAAACCTATTGGTTAAAATTACTCCTTGTCCGCTCGGTACCAAAGGACAGGCAGCCTTGCCCTTAAAGTAGAATATAAACCTTTAATCTTTATTAGAAAACTTAGCTCACAATATTAGATCTTATAATCTACATTACATTTAGAGTTCCGGGTAAAAATATATGTGCCTGAACTAGGATTTTCCTGTGTTTCAGGCAAAAAAATACTTGCCTTCTGCACAACAAGTGGTGTGCCGAAGTCCTTGCCGCCCTGCAGCCGGAAGCCAAGCGGCTGCTGGTCCGCCTTGCTCAGCCGCACAGTTATCAACTGTGCCATCTGAAATTTAAAAAAAGAAGTTTTAGTTTTCTTTGTATAATCTTAAGGGTGTAAATAAAAGTTACTTTCAATATATTTTTAACAGTCCAGTTCAGAGTTCAGAGGTCCAGATACTTTAATCATTAAATTTAATGTTTTAGCAAGTTTGGGAGTTTCGAATGCGAATTTAGCCCGATTTTTATTGATGTTCATTGACTAATGTTTGTATCGTGATTCCAAACATGTGATAAAGGATTGCCTTACAGGAAAACAATAACTAATATAAAAGTTACGCGCTATGAACACAACTACAACACGATATTACACTTCTCTGGTTAAAGCTCGCAAATGCAAATGAATTTAACAAACAGGAACAAGTGTAAATCCGTACCTAATTGCCATTGAATTGATGCATATTGAAAATACAACTTAATATTTATATTAAACAAGACGCAAGTGAAACATACGTAATTACGCTCTTATCTGATCCTTTAATGACCACTAAAGACTACAAATGCGTATTTCGTAATACATACGTGTGAGTCATTATATGGACTTCACATACCTGCTCACATTAAGGGAATTTAAAAAACGAAAAGAAGTTATTGTTGCAAACCCTCAGGCTCGCCTTGGTAGCGTTGAACTCCCGAAAAAAAGAAAGTGGAAAGCGGTTTGATTAAGTATTACGCCAAAACATTAATGCTGGCATTTGATCGACCCAATTGAAGATTTATTTTCTCTCGGGCGCAGCCCCGCTGACCGCACTCCACTTGGTAAGTACTCAGACATCGTGCGATCTATTTTATCTTAGATCGAGATAAGTGCGAACCGAAAGACATTAGTGAAAGGAGGCTGAGTTAAACTTTCGTTTATTTATGCAAGGAATAAACAATAACCAAATCATTTATCGGTTTTCACGCGTCTGGAGATTTCACTTCGAGATAGAGCAAATTTGATTAGTTAAAAAAATATCTCGCAGCATCGTCAGTCGGATGGACATCGACAATCTATTTTCATTAACCTTTACTGCGATTGTTGTTGATTGCCGCTCTCTTGCGATAACGCTGAATACCAGCAAGTTACATAAACTATTGAAGTATTGATGTCACCACGAAAATATTTAGAGCGCTTTGATGTTTGCTACACGAAATTAATGTTAATGTATGCAAAACACCAATTAAATTTTAATACTTAGCTTTTATGAGATATTATCGTTATTGTTTTAGTCGTAAATTTGACATTAACATAAAATTATATCATTTAATTTCAAAATCCCAATAACAAACATAACCCTACCTAAATTAGAATGATTATTAGGATATTAGGTCATCTTTTCCCACACTAAAATACATTGAAATGCATTCATGACTATTAATTTATTCTCAAATATGGAATGTAGATGTATTTTGCGATATCTTCAATTCCTGAATCTATAGCCGCAACTCACAATGAATCTGATGTTCCGAGTCAGACACTTAGTAAAATGCAAATTGCAGTGTTTTATTTGTTTCATTTCCATCGAGATCGTCGTGGCATTCAGCCTTGGCCGTTGCATCGGCGCCAATCAAGGGGTCGCCACTCTTCGACTGACACTCTACAACTTCATCAATTCACTTCAATTCACAATGAAAAAGTTGAGCAACTCGCTAACAAGCCGTTAGTTACTAATGACTACGCATTCAGTCTACGTAATTTCACAACCAGTTCTTGGCATGTTTTCCTTATTATGTCCCTATTCAAGCAATAGTCCTTAATAGGCAAAGTTTTTGCGGCTACCATCATTGATTCAGGATGAAATGAACTGGAAATGTTCATGTCAATGTCTATTTGATTTAATTGCTATGTAAATAACATGCCTTCTCATATTAATCATATGATGCATACATAAAAAGCTTAAAGAGCTTTGTGTGCTCGTTCGAATGTAAAATCGAAATAGACTGTTTTCTGTATCTCTGATCTTGCGGCTATTGTAAATTTACATCGTGTCCGCAGTGTCATCCGAAGCCTTTGTTCGTGATTGAACGTCATTTACATGGGCTGCCTTATCTCAAGAATGCAATGCATGATAATTATTAAAGATAGTTTCCTTTAGTTTATCTTACAGCTTGCCTAATGTGTTTGTGTAATCTCTATACTCGTATTAGTAGCTATAGGTAGAAGCCCGCATACCATCTACTTTGTTTAGGCGAGACCAAACGAAGTTATTTACGTTGCGGTTACGAACAAAAACTTTATTCGCATTACGAATAACGATAAAGATGATTTCTGTAACTACCTATTCAAGTTCTTTTGATATACAAAATTGAACAATAGAGTCCATAGAGACTTGTATAAATAATGATCAATAATAAAACTTATTTCATTAATAGGTACGTAGTACGCTATACCGGTAACGTTGATGAATCTTGTACCTTAAACACTTTCCATTGAAGTGTAAATAAAACGTGGTCATTTACCGTCGGCCTCGCATTGTTGGACGAGAGTAAAAAGACGTAGTAATCATCTAAGCACATAAACACGGAGCCGACGATGCCCTCAGCTGATGGCCGAGGCAAGAGACAACCTTGGACATGCAACATCGCTTTCTGTCCGATACTTTACTACGCCATTAAGGTACACTACTTAAAGAAAATTGAAATAATCTAAATTCCGTTTTCACATAAACATTGACATAGATTTAACACCGGAAGATTGTGCTTCCACGGTAACTACTTTTCTTTATCTATAACATGTTATCTTTGTACAAATGGATTATCTTCATGTTTTTTTTGTTTGTGTATTTGTTTGTTTATGAACGATTTTATCTCATGATTAAAAAACCTTTGTACTTGTCTCATTGTTCAATAGTCTCTGAGAAAGTCTTGTACCTTACGGTACACTTGTAGTTATTAAATTATAAATGATAAGGAAACTTGTCCCATGGTTGATGTCAATGTTCTCTTCCGCCAACACTACTTCGTAATCAGATGTATATTCTGTGTCCTCACATGACGGCTTTATTCTAAGAAAAACCAATTGATGTACAACACTCGTATTATTTACTCGGCCGCGCGTCTGATTTTTTCACCGGACACACTTAGTCATGCTGGCTGTTACGATGATCGGTGACGTCACTGCTCAACGCGTGAGTAATCCGAAGAGACTGCGACCCCTGTCGCTCTCAGAAGCGATTAGCCAGGTATTTGGGCGAGATCGAGATTCCATTCCTTTGTGCGCCCAACTGACTTGTAACTTAAAAAATATCAACAGCCGCTTAACACAAATATTCAAATGAGCACATGTCACGACCACGAATCGATTTCAAATAAAAAATTCAACGTAAAAGAAAAACCGTTACTCATTTTATTTATGCACGCTTTAATTAAGCCTAAAAGCTATAAACCATAAGATCAGAAAGCAAAGTTGTATAGCTGCAGTACCGACATTAATCATTTTCGTCGCCTAATGAATTAATATGGGAGAGAAAACCAGTTTTATTTTTAAATGTAGTTCTGGACTAGACAAATACGACATGCTAACAACAGTAATTAATCTAAGCATCGAAACATAATAATTATTGCCATGCAGTGCAATGGTGCCACACGCAAAATTAATTCTGTCTTCGTCTACGTTTAGTTTATGTTCGTGCACAAGGCCGTAATTATTTACAGTTACTTCGACACTTTTATTTCTCATATTGCCAAATACGAAAAGTTATTTGCTTACGATGTGACTTTTAAAAGATAATTGTGTGTCATGTCTAGACACGCGGCAGCGTGTCAAGCCAAGTTCAAGAAACAGAACTGGCGAGCCGCACCGTGTGTAATATTACACGAACCATTTGGAACCACTTTTGAACCCCTCATAAATCAAAAACTATTTCACATAAACGTATCAAATTTGGCTCATATATTGTGACTTGCGAGATAAATATGTGTTCTAAATTTCATAAGCTTATCTCAAACAGTTATTTAGATATTAATGTCCAAAAATCCTCATTTTTATCATTGACTGACTGACAGATCAAAATTCTAACCCAGTTCCAAATGACCTAGAGAGTTAAAATTTGGTATGCAGATAGGTAATTACATGAATACAAAGGAAAAAATAAGAAAACTGGCAATTTTTTAATAATTAGGTTTTTTTTTATATTTTTATTTTTTTTTATTTTTATAAGAGGCTAACAAGATGACCTCACTCCACCTGATGGTAAGCGGTAGTGAGATCCACATAAGAGGTCGATAGGCACAATAGACCATGTTGAGCCTGTCGCACTCACCCTGAAAGCCGTGAAAAAGGAGACCACTGCTGCGGTTAGGTTCTATTATGAACGCTTAACTTAAATACCTAATTAGTGCCTAATCACGCCTATATACCGGGGAAGGCAGAGCACTAAGTATATATTTAGGTATACATACTTACTTATTTACAATTAAGAGTAGGTACTTATAGTCGGTTTTCATATTTATTACTTAGGGTTATACCCCGTAAACGTAGGAAAATACAGTAACTGATTCAATTGTTTTATATTTATAAAGTCTAGTTTTAGTTTTGAATTTGTCCTTTTCAAAGGACCTACGGCGTTACGATGATATATACTTTTCTACAAAAAGTAATGATATCCAATCAAAAACATAAATGTGAAATGAGAGCCAAGTTCAATATTATGATAATTGCCTTGGTTGTTAACTTCAACGACAAAAGAAGTGAGATCTAAATGGGTGCCAAGTTCAATGGTCAACCCTGAAATTTATTTATAAGTAACACTATAACATACCTATCATATCTTCTTATAACATAAGATAATGTATGGTGGTAGCCTATGAAGGTCTGTCTTGGCTAGTTTCTATAAACCTACCAACGTAATACCAAACTAACCAAGACAACTAACTAACTAACTAAAGAAAACTAGCCAATACAGACCTTCATAGGCTACCACCATACATTATCTTATGTTATAAGAAGATATGATGGGTATGTTATAGTGTTACTTATAAATAAATTTCAGGGTTGACCATTGAACTTGGCACCCATTTAGATCTCACTTCTTTTGTCGTTGAAGTTAACAACCAAGGCAATTATCATAATATTGAACTTGGCTCTCATTTCACATTTATGTTTTTGATTGGATTCGGTTTATCTACAGTACTCCGACAAAAAATCACGAACGATGAATTAACAAGACAGCGAAAAATCAAATATTCACACAACTTTCAATAGAAGGATAGCGGGAACTTATGCGGGATGCGTGGGAGATTTCGCTGTACAATATAAATAGTATTTTCACCGTTAGCCAGATTCTAAGTTGTGAGACTAGCTGTATCTGTAACTAGATTAGATGCTGCACATTTTATGTCACATTCGTTTGTAGACTGGTAATCACGCATGTTTTTGTCGAGTCTCCCGGCAAACCGTCGAAAGTTTAAGGAATAATTTACTTACAAGTTATTTATTTACTGTTGGACGGTTATAATATTGAGGTGATGTCATTGCCAGTGTTGTAATTTATAATATACATACGTGTACAAAGAGCTGTTTATCCAGCTGCGGCCTTCTAAGGTCGAACTGTCGTCGATCGCGGTAATTGTCTTCTGGTTATCATCAATAACATCCATGGTCTACTATCAAGCCAAGACCTGCATTATTTTCTTTTTTACATTTAATAAGTGCCTTAATCCATACCACACGCTTATGGTTGCGTTTCGTAAGGGTATTATTAATTGATCAGACTGTCTAGTAAGGACAGATAAGACGCTTGGTCATACGCCACTTCTGCAATAATAATATCAACAATATTAGGTATGGTTTTTAGCGATATCGGGTTTGCTTTGAGTATCAGTTACAAAATTAAGGTACTATGAAATTAATAACCCTGTCTAATATTACGAATATTAACTGTTATGCTCCAAATTTTCTGCCTCGTTGATCTATTGGTGGCAAGCGTGGATCGAGTGGTCCAGGGTTTGTACCCTGGATCGGGCCAAATTTGTGTGAGCTAAGAAATTTCGAAGTCATATTTCAAGCTGTTCTATAAGATCACACATAGATACATATTGGGAGTACATTTCCGATCAAAATTTTACGAATTTTCATATGTGTATGTTTTGTAACAACTTTGTATTGAAAGCGACGCTGACAAGAGCTGTTTTATTATTCAACAAGAACAAAGGTGTCTCAATGTCCGGCTGAGTCTGTCCCGGGTTTTTCGAAGGCGGGGCGGCTATCGGCAGTCATCGGTTGCGCACTCAAGACAAATGCCCGCGCATGCCAGCGCATGGCCGGTGTCGCAAGCGCTGGCCGATCATCGGCTCTCGAACCTGAGCGGTGGCGCCATCTGACGCGCCCTTCATACTAACAATATCCAAATTATAGGCTAACGTCGAATGCATTGGTGACTATCTTGGAGATGCACTCAACGTCGCCTTTATGTTACAGAAGGTCCGTGCATACTGTATGACCTTCCTTGTCTTGTCACTGGGTACAAAATATAGTTTGCCGATGCAACTTAACGGTTATTGAGTGTGTATTATGTGTCTAGGTAATTTTATTTCATACGTGATTTATTTAAAATTTTTTTCGTGTCGACATAAGAAGCTTCACCGACTGAGCATACCTATTATCTTTTTGCAAATTTTCACCGAATATGCAATAACTACTTTGTTCTCTCAGAGCTCTCAAAATTGAATTATTGATACAAATTGCTAAAGTGTTGTGATTTAATACTACAATAGATCAGTATTATTGTCCGATATAAAATTGAATACCGATAATTTAGCAGCCATTAATGCTGGTGCCACAACAATAGCAGCGTTGAATAAATCATTACTCACGTAAGTATATCTCGTTATCCATTTCAAACGAGCCGCACGTTAAAAGGTACAAATTGAAGCGAAACCAAACTCCTGCAAATGCAAGCCATTGTCCTTCGTTTGTTTAATGTTCATTACGTAGTGCTTAAAGTATTACACTTATGCAGCTTCGCAAATATAACGCGCCGACTTAGGTATAAGTATGTATACTTGTATGAACATTTTTCATATCGCCGTTATCTTGCCAGTGAATTCTGCACATTGGAGGGATCTTTGCAAATATTGACCAATACGGCTTCCATAAGTCCTAAGGTCGACAACCGTTTGTTCAAATAAATTTGTTTCTGCGAGTAGTCTTTCCGCGTTGCTTTATGAAATTTTGTACAAGTTTTGGTACTAAATAATAATTATATATAGGCAACCTCGGACTATTTCTGTGAGCGTACAGCGTCGCATCCGCGCGCCGCGTAAACTTGGCTCTTGACGCACATCAACGGCCGGCGCTCCGCCGACAACTGTCACGATGTCAGAAATCTCGTCTGATATTCGTATCTTACGCTCAAATATTGGATAACAACATTGTATAACGTATGCTAATGTCAATAACCCCCAAAATGCAATGTAAGAACCTTGGCGATTAAATATAGAGCTGTTGCGAAAGAGTTGGCGGACAGCCATCCGCGACGCTCGGACGCCTCCTGATAACGCGGCTTTCATACATCCTTGGATGAGACCGCGCATGTGGGCACACGCCTACGTACATAACTGCTTGACAAGATATCAGCTAAACTTCACGTCAAAGTGAATATTGTCATATACTTTCAACTTTCCAGGAAGGGATCTTTATCATCGCTCTTGGGCATTTTCTGACTAGCCTTTTTATTTTCATAGTTTGAACAACAGAAAGCAAAGAGCTTAAAGTTTAGTGTTTTTTTTTTTTCACATCTACACTCATTGATATTTGATAATTGAGAAACACTGCATCCTTAATTAATCAACTCAAAAAACTTGGATTTCTTGCAATAGTTGTAATTATATCTAATGTTATCAAATCATCGGTTTACCAAGTGTCATATCAAAATAATTGCAACACCGTCATAACTTAATATAAATTATCACGCATACCGTCGATCGATTTATCAACAACGTAGATTTGTTATCTCATTCAATATTGTAGCAAGTACTTAATGCGTCAGTTTAGAAACAAAACATCAGCTTATTGCAATCGGGCCAAGTTCAATGTGACACATAGCTTAAAATACTTTACGCACAACGTAAACATCTACTTACTGAAATAAGTGCCATTGAAAACTTGGAGCATAGGTGAGATAAAGTAGAAAATAACACGCATGTCGCTATGATATGAATAGAATTTCGCGATACCAAGAAAATGTTGGCTTAAGCCCAATACTGATCAGTCAGTCTCCTCCAGTATCCTAGATTCTGACGAGATGTGAGTTCCTGCCTAAATCTGTTATTTATTTATGTTTTACAATATTTTCAATACACGTGAGATGTCTATTTATGCTTAGACAATCTTCATGAAAAATTAAATCAGCAAAATCTTGAAGCTTTTCATACTCGTTGTATTAGAATACTTTAATATGTATAAATTAAACAATTTCAGCGTAAACTCACAATAAAAACTCACAGGAAGTTCAAAATTAATGATAGAATTGATAGAGTAATTTTGGTACAACCCATTTTAAAACTGAGTTCATGTAAAGTCACATGTAAATTAGGTAGGTATATGTGATGAACATGTGCCTATTTTGAAAAAACTCCGTATCATAGTAGGAAAAAAACATATAAATCCACAAAGTGTCACATTGTTCTGACAAAATGTTCTGAAGAATTTCGTCACTGGCATCCTCGGTCTGAACAGTGAAGTGCATTGCACTGTAATGAACTTATGCCTTGTCACAAAAATATATTTGTTGCAGAGCGTAGTTGCCTTCTCAAATTACTGGCAAGTACGACAATGAACGCTCGCCTGACCTTAAACAATAATACAATTATTACGTATCTGGCAAAGTGTTATTTTCCTGAAACTTGTGAAACATTTATGGAAATAATAATTATAATTGTTATTAATATTGCACCATTAAAACACATCGGGCAATACATATATGGGTGAAATTAATTTCCTTCCTTTCCGAAAAGATCAAGATAATTTCGGTGAAGTAAATAATTTGCTTTGTTTACTACACAGTCGGATCTAAAGAGTTAAGTTCCCTAATCATAAGTTCTGAGTATTTAGACTTTCATGGAAACACTACTAAATCTGTACTAGGAACGTCGTCCTGACGTCATGTTCCTTCATGACCTGACTAATATAATAAGTGAGCGATTGTTCGGGACAAAGAACATGTATTTATTAGCAACATGTGACCAGAACGGATGTGCCTGATTGATCCCAGTGCCACATTGGCATATTTATGAATGTCACAAATCGTCTCGGTCCATCTACTGAATTCTGTTCAAGAATGAAAATGACAATAAACAGGTAATACCTAATATGATCACGCCCATTTTTTCCAAGAATTTTATTAGATCATACCACAGATAACTTATTATTACTATCATACTAAACAATCTATTTTTGTTAGCAAAACAACGAACAAATATGACTTCTGTGACTTCAGTGAATCATACGTATAACTATCTAACTAAACTATCGTAGAGCACTGAGCTATACCTACTAGGTACATAACATTAATAACAATATGTTAATAGTATTTGAATAAAACATTATTAACATAAAAGTTTTCCGATACCCTCGGAGCGCGAATCCGACTCGCACTTGACCGACTTTGTTATAAGCAGCTTTTCTGCGACATCTATAATTTGCTCACAAATAGGATGAACATTTCATTAAAACATTTATAGCACTCCTGTTACGAGTTAGGGCATACTTGACATTTCGCCGATATTATTATGAGTTTGCAACGTTAAAAATATGCAAATGATTATGAATGCAGCGTCGACAAAGGCAATGAAACACGTAGGCGGCGATCGGCTTATACGATGAGTAAATATTAGCGCGGCCAGACAGACCCGATCAAATGACCCTATTGTGACTCACTGATTAAATACTGTTACGCACAATAGTAAGCACAGCATTAGATATCTAACTAAAACACTTCGCCTTAAGTCACAATTCGTCATGAGGAAACCTTAAATCAGCACATAAAAAACCACTAATCAACTCGTCTGAATCAAATCCAGAGATTAACTATTGCAATGTGAAGGCTAAATAGACGACTGTACAGGTCAAATTAAAGATAGATAAATAGTCTGAAGAACCCGACGAACCCTAAGAAAAGGAATAGGTCCTCAGCAAAAAGGCTGTGATGATATCCAACAAGAAAATTGAATGAAACGTAACGCAAAAAAAATCATGAAATTAAAAGTACTGTTGCTAGTGCTGTTCTGTACAGCTGCTCCTGCCATGTCATTCAGATGTTTACTCTGGCTGTTTGATCCGCCATAAAAATACATAGTTAGTTATTGGTCTAATAAATCCGGAAATAGGAATGTACCAGAATAATCGTGAGCTTCCGGAGCTACTCATGCAGTTTTTAAAGATTCTTATGGTATCCACGGGATTGCTAATACATATTACACAAATTGCATAAACTACCCTTGTATGCGAATAACCGAGGCAAATCGCCAGTAATAATATAATACACTCACAGGCACAATTAACCGCCCACCTTGTATTTGCTTAAATTTTCGGAAATGTCCAAACATAGACCACATTTTATGAATGATCCATTATAAACTTAATTTAAGGCAAAAAATAAATCGAATGTTTTATTTAAAAAAAGTCGTTTGATAGGGCATAATTACAAAAATCGATATTTTCGAAGTATCGACGAAAAATGTAAATTTCGAATTTTGAGAAAAAGAAGGTCAAAGTAAAACAATATTAAAATTTAATAATGGGCGTTGCTCCTCCTAGCCCTTATGACTTCTAGGAGGCGGTATGATAGTCCATCCATGACATCTTGGATATCTGATTGGGGAATAATGTGCCACTCCTCTACCACTGCCGTTTTGAGCTCTCCAATAGACGTTGGGGCTGGTAATCCTGCTCAAATACGTCTTTTGAAGTTGTCCCATATGTGTTCAATTGGGTTGAGGTCGGGACTGCGTGCAGGCCATGGCAAAACTTGAATTCTGGTCTCATTAAGGTACTCAGTAACCAATTTTGCGGTATGGCAACGTGCATGTCATGCATTAATCTAAAGTTGTCACCAATAAATGGTGCGAACGGTATGACATGTCCTTAGAGAACTTCTTCCACGTATCTTTAAGCATTTACACTGCCTCTGTCACAAAGTCGGTACGAGTCTCGTAAGTGATGCCTCCCCAAACCATAATAGAGCCTTCTTTGTAACCCACTGTTTCCGATATAGCGCAAGGAGCAAACCTTTAATTTGGGCGTCTGTAGACAGGCTGGCATCCATCTGGACCTTTTAAGGCTATCTGCTCTTATCTGAGAACAGTATGACCTTCCATTCTTGTACAGTCCACTCAGCATATTCTCGCGCAAAAGCAAGTTTAGCTCTACGGTGTTGTGCAAGCAGTTCTGGGGCGCGAGCTGGACGAAACGCCCTCAGATATCCTTCTGCCAGTCTTCTTCTTATCGTACGTCCACTAACACTGAGGTTTCGTACTTCAAAAAGACGAATTTGGGCTTCAGTAGCGGTGGAAAAGCGATTTCTTAACACGTTGTCGACAGCGAAGCGGTCTTCTCGAGCCGAAGTGCATCGCTGTCGACCTTGAACTGGCCTGAGGGTGTGTGAACCTGTCTCCCGAAATCGTCTGATGGCATCCCGTATGGCAGTTCGTGGTACACCGAGTGCACGAGGGATGCGACGTTAGTAAAGGTCAGCGTCAGTAAAGGCAACTGCCCTGGCTACACCAGTTGCATCGGGTGGCATTTTTTGCAGTCACAAACAACAAGCTAACACTACAAACCCAAATTAAACAATAAAAACACACTACGGCAGAAAAGAACAGGAAATGAACACACAGTAACACAACTGCAATAATGTCAAACAACGACTAAGTTCCAAAAACTCGTCATTGTCACAAATTAACGAAACCAAATGAGGGTATTTAATTTATTGCAAGACTACCCACTTAACAAAAAACAAAACACTTGATAAGCCATAGTAAACCAAAACTATCAGGACGGCGAATTTTAAAGGTGGGCGGTTAATTGTGCCTGTGAGTGTATGTAACATGAACGATGCGTTCTTCAGGCCCTGATTACTAAATCTTTGAATCTATAGATAGATAGACTAACGACACTAATAAAATCATAGCAAGGCCGAATCTGTACATGAATTGATATTAATTGCTGTATTATATGAGTGTAGAGGTCAAACGTGAAATGTTTTGTCTATCCCAGCATGAATTACTATGTAACCTACGACATTGCGTCCATCTGAAATAGTGTTACGAGTTAAGACGAAATACTTTCACACTACATACTAGATCTTACGTACGAATTATAGATATAGAAACAGATAAAAGATGAGTGCGTCTTCATCATACAACCAGCAAATAAGTAGGTACCCTACTACATTTATCGCACGTTTCCTAACGTGTGTCTCGTGTCATGTTTAATTATACATATTGAGAGCGGTTGGTACCTGGAGTAAAGTAACTTGGTACTTACTGACACATATAACGTCTATTTCTAAACTACGGACAGGGGTACACTATCATACTCTATTATAATAAAGTCATTCAAATTTAACAAGAATTGCTAGGTATATTATGATGAATATGACGTGCCATGACGAACTCAATAATAGGAATATTTGTTGGATGTTAAGA
This sequence comes from Maruca vitrata, assembly GCA_039566165.1. Classification (NCBI taxonomy): domain Eukaryota; kingdom Metazoa; phylum Arthropoda; class Insecta; order Lepidoptera; family Crambidae; genus Maruca; species Maruca vitrata. The sequence continues at coordinate 10,481,891 of CM076917.1, read as the reverse complement.
ATTGTTTAGCGATACGCTAAAACACTTGTATTGGTAAGTGTTAATCATATGAAGGAACAAACATTATCAAATTCCCATAAACATTGATAGATTTTTTGGACAATTGTTATCCAAGTATTTGTGTTAAAATATTAATTTACCTTATCGAATTAAAATTAATGTTAAAAAGTATGTTTTGGATATGAAGAAAAAGGTTAAACTAAAAAAAATACCTATGTGTTGTTTGTGTTAAGTCAAGAATCGATTACTTAAAGCAACACATTTTGATTTTATTGATGTTTTTCCTTATTATGATGCACTTAAGCCTAACCTAAACGACTGTAATATCACAGCAAAATGGACGTGGTATTTCAGGCAATGACTTCATGCTATTGTAGAATTTAACGTTCAGGAAATTTTCAACAAGTCCTTTGAGAAGCATGCTATTTACTACTCATTCCTATGTGTTTTAAGCGTTATGTTACATATAAACGGTGTTAGACATAACTCGAACAAGATATCTTACTTACCCACTTCTACTAATTACTTATGCACGTTTAAATCAACAATAACTTGTATTAATTTATATGTGATCCGCATTGCATATCGTTATTGTGTTAGTAAATGACCAAAGAAATTAATTATTGACCTTAAATATAACGTCCAAACCCATTATGTGGTAAACTTGTTATCTATCATAGATACTTCTATATACACATGTAATGTAATATAATTTAATTATTGTGCATTGTTTTATTATACATATTTAATTATTATTTAAATATCAATCATTATTCCTATCTTTTATTGTCCACAAGATAAAGCGTCAAACAAATTTAGCCTTGACGAGGAAGCAAGTGTTTTGTATGTAAACAAGCAAAACTAATCATCATCTACTTGCGAGTAAGTTAAGGCTACATTTTGCTCGATTGTAATAAATGGAAACAAAGATTCTCCTTTAAAAATTTGCATATGCATTGTTTTCCTCATTACGGCTCCTTTGTTCGCCGAACACTCACAGATTTCCAGAAAAAAAGTGTTAACCAGTGTCGTTAACGTTACAAATTTTATAGGATGTCGATTACAGACAGGAAAACGTATATTAAATCTAAACGATTTCCGAGTCGTCGAGAAAAGAAAGCGACCCAATAAAGGTAAGGTAAGAGTAGTAAAATCAAAGGGCTCGCAAGTATGAACGTTTTAAAATTCCCTTTAGTTTGGGCCGTTGCACTCGCGCGGACCCGTCTAACCGGCCCGCTATCAGTGCGCGGCCGATTCATCGCGCGGCCCAATGCACGCCGGGTATCACCAATCGTAACTGCGGGCCATATTCGAACCCACTACCATGGAAAACGACCATCCTAAAGCTAGCCGCGGCGAATCACACTAAACACACGCCTTTCACGGTTACTTCAATATTCATGTAAACATTTCATTTATGATATTTGTGAAGGTTTGTTTAGACTTGGATAACAGCGTAGATATCATTATAAAGTTGTCCATAATTATACAATATTATCACAACTTAACATTTCAAGCGACTTTGGAGTGTTTAATAACTACCCTTTAGTCCTAAACTCAACTTGAATGCATAAAGTAGAGAGATGGTAAACTATGCTAACTTGTGTGCTTTATTGAATTCCAGAACTTTGACTAATTTACTACTAGGAATCATTGATCCCAACGACATGGTAGACGTTTCCATTATTTTCATAAATAACGGACAATGTAGGTAGTTGGTTAGTTTTATATGAAAACTACTAACTCCGATTGTATTGTAACAGTTAGGACTGTTGAAATTGTGAATGAATTTTCCACATACATACCTATCAGTTTTTTTTTATAAACAAAGCATTTGTCAAGCAATTTTCCTTGCTTTGCTCTATTGATAAGTAAACATAGGCTGAAAGATACAGCTCATTACTACAAAAAGCTGTGTAAAATAAATTAAAGTTGACCAACTCTATATTGCTTGGTGTGCAAATGGTAAATCAGAACGCTAGTCCGCAGACACAAATCTATCCACCTATTTTCGTAATACAAACACTGTTTGCTGGCCGGAATGATACGATCTAAAACTTTTTCGCTATGCATAAACTGAACGTTATTTTCTTGAGCTTTTTCTGGGTAGTAACCGGCTAATGCTATGCTTCTAGTAAAACTTTATTTATATTTATGTTATGTCAAGGCCTAGACGATTGAAATTTCAATGACAGCTTTGTGCTCTAAGATAAATTATTTCTCTTGTAAAATGTTCTTTTTTTAGAATTCTTGCGGGCACTAGATATAAACCGTGCGAGCGCATTAACCGTGAAGAAAAGCGCGGCGCAATCTCAAGGTCCATCGTGGGCACGATCCACCCGAGGGCTGAAATATTTTGCTCTTCAAGTCTCCTGTATAATTGCCAATTAGTTCTGCGATGCTCGATGCCAACAACAGTTGAATTTCACAAAACAACATAACTGACTCACGGCCTACGACACCCGGGCGACTATTGGCGCTTATGCAATTGACCAAGTTCCAAGACCAGATCCACTTTAGACCAGAATGTTGATCTACGCCCCATTCCTCATTCATTCATAGTATCGTAATAATTTGTAGATATCCTAAACCACAAATGGGTAGCCACTATGTACTTGTTTGGTTTAAACGCAGTGGGAGAGGAAGGTGACGGTGACTGACTAATTGTTGTTTAAAATGTATCACATACCTACCGATGACATAAATGGGTTAAAAATAAATAAAGTACCTAATACATTTAATAAAAAGTAAATGTAGTAAATTACATTGAGTTTTTTTTAGAACTGAACGATTTATGAATGAGGAAAATTCTAATAAGATTCCAATACGACTTGTGGACAATGACATAAAGGATCTGGATCCGAACCAATACTAATTTATTGACTGAAAGGCATAGAACTTAATATCATAAAAAATAGTCTGCGGTAAGGCAAGTACAAGCGAACTTCTCATATTTCTCAAAACCTCAACAGTAAGCAAATCCCAAATTAGCGCCCAGCGCTATCGATTCCGAGAACAGCTGTTTATTTTAAAATCGCGATACGGTAACATAATATCGGGGTCCTGCAGGATACTCACGTCGGTCACTGTTTCACGGGTCCGGGGTGTTTCTCACTCGGCACTGTCAATCACTGGTGGAGGACCGTTTCTAAATAGGCGTTCGCGCTCGCGGGGTATTTTTAGAGCGGTAATGCGACACCGTGCGCGGGCGTCGGGCGGCGAGCGTGGGGCCGGGGCGAGCGTCGGCGCGCGAGTGAGCGCCGGCCCCCCGCCGCCGCGCGCCGCCCGCGCCCGTAGATGACCCACCAACTTTTTTTATAAGGGTTCAACCACCATATGATAAAAAAAATTAAGTCTAGACCCAGTACTGAGTTATGATTTTTCGTACTGCGGAAAAGGAGGATAATGCAGGTTTGATTTGTAAAGTTGGTCCCAGTCGCCCTCTGCTAACTTTGTCCTGACGGGTCAATCGGAGCTTTTGTAAGTAAATTGCCAATCACCCCAATCAAAAAAGATGAGATAGTCAAAAATTAATTCAAAGGACATAATTTTTAACTACCTCAACATTTTAGGGAAACTAGTGGAGATAAAACTTAGAGGGGATTACTAGGTGGGCGTATCATAATAAATCAAACCTCCAGAAGTACCCTCCCATTACGAATTTTTAAACTTTGCGATCGATTGCAAATCATAAACTCGAGATTGGGGCTAGTATTCTTAAAAAAAATCCGCTTGAACTGTGAAACTTCTTTTGAAGTTAAAAAGGACACAATTTGATTCATGATTATATTAAACCTAAACGAGAGGCGTACCGTTCTTTCTCTGGACAAGGATAAGGTAGCGTAAGCTAGGTAGGTGAGGAGTTTCATGAAAAAGGGGAAAATATTAATTTAATCACACTCTAATAAGACGTAAAGGGAGAATGCAGAGTCCCTCATACGAACATTTTGGCTAAGAATAAATTTAAATAAGTAATTTTTGTATTATACACAATTTTAATTGTTTTTAAAAGAATTGTCGATTTTTATATATCTTTAAACTGCCACCTTCATAAATACAACGTAATACGTTTAACTACTCAAATCTACACTAAATACTTCAAATTACCAATGGTATACTACTGCCATACCCGTCTATAACAATACACCCTTTAGACACTAACATCAAAAATCAATAAATAGAAATATTTCAACATTTTCATAGATTCTGCTTAGAAAAAGTGCAAAAATATTTCCAAAACACTTTTGATATTAATGAACAAGGTACTAAATCTTTGGGATAATTTATCAAATGAAAAACTAAAGATCGAATATAAAATATTATATTCACTCACTCGCCAACCATACAACAAATTATTCAGCATTCACCGCTCACCCGCCGCAATAATTATAATAAACTCTATAAAAATAACTTAGGTATTCTTCAACTACTCTTCCTCCACCTCATCGTCTGTTGTGAACTCACTTTCGTTGCCGCCCTGTTGACAAAAACATCACTAAATTAGAAACATTTTAAAAATCTGGTAAGTGTATGGTTCCAGACGAACTTGTATGGAAATTATGTTTGATTCAGAAACCATTATAATCAAACATATTTTAAATTATCAGATTCCCTTAACATATTATTTTATCGATACTGACAAAGGTATGAAAATAAGGGCAGGTACACTGTAATACGCGGACGCAAGGCGCGATTTAATATAAAACTGACCCATCGGACATCGGGACCCGAGTTATATGAACCCACAACGCGCCATCTATGTGTTGTTGACCCCACGGATTATTAAAATGACTGTATCCTTTAATATTGTTGAATTGAAAACAATTTTTTCAGCCCGAAGGGACCATAAACATCAAAGTATTTTGATCCACGCGTTTTCAGGAAAAATTATCGTAACTATCTAGCTATTGCGGTTCTTTCGATACAACCTGGTGACAAGCGGACAGACGGACAGTGAAGTCTCAGTCATAGGGCCCATTTGGGTATGGAACCAAAGAACTTAAGGGCCGACATACACGGACATACGGATACGACTGCATAGTAAACTACAGATTCCACGTACACACAAACACGGAACCGCTCGAGCAGTGGTGACTGCTCCGAGCTGTTAGCAGCACGATGTAATCTCAAGCAGTCGCCAAGCATAAGCTGTTGACTATGACTGCAAGAGTGGTTCGTGTATGCTGATCACTAGTTAACTGCTCGAGAGGTCCGTGTATGGCGGGCCTAAGTAAGACACAACATCGGTGAATGAATGATGACAGTGTGTACCGACCTCATCATTGTTGTCGGTGTCGGAGTCGCTGAGGTCCCATTGTGGGTGCTCCGCGGGCACGGCCGCCGCCTCCTTGACGTCCAACTTCATATCCTGCTGCTGGTCCATCGCTATGTACGAATCTATACGACAAAACATAACAATACTTTAAAAAAATACTCCCCATAATAACATATTTTTTCTATCCTGTACGATGATGGCTTGGAGTAGACTTATCATCCTTATCACAGGACTTGCGGGGGGAAAAATGGCTGATTATGTAAATAGGTTACACTTCTAATAAAATTAACAAATTAAAATACATATTTATTTTCAGGACACGTCTTATATTATGTATAATTTATTTAATTGAGGCTATTGAATCCATGTTATGCGCAATTGTTTTTAGGAGTGTTTACTTAAAACGATTTATCATTCATCGTAATTATAAATAATAAACATATCTCGTGAGACGCTTTCGTTTTTCAAATAACTAATTATATGAACTGTGAATGCTCAACTGCGACGCATAATGTATTTTAGCTTAGTGATGACATAGTTAGGTACCTATCGTACGACAAACAGTGCGTAGTAAAAAATACCTGCCACTCGAATGAGACGCAAATATCACGTAACACAATGTATGATTCTAAATAAATCGTATTGCAGCGTCATAATGTATTACAAAAATAATTATGACGTTTAACTTGGTTGTGACGTTGCGTATCGCGCTCGCCATAGATGCCAGACGGCGTGACCGCGAGCTCGTTAAAATGCATCAAGGGCTTTTAAATAATATATTAAAGGTCAAATATTTTTAAAATAATTGAAAATAATAGGCATTAACGAAATTTTACATCGAAAAAGGAAAAAATAAATAAATATCTGCGACATTTCCACACACGGTCACCTGACCCCAAACTAAGCGGAGCTTGTACTATGGGTCTATACATACAAATACATATTTTTATAAAAGGTATGATAACAGAAAAAAAAATTACAACAATAGTTATTAGCAAGACCTATTGTTGTTTCCTTCAGCACCTCAGCTTGTTTGTTTTTAAAAATAACAAAACTTGTCAGTGACGTCAACGCAGACCGCGGGGACCCGGGCAACTGTCAACGCCTTCAGACGGCGTGACACGGCGCAATGTCTTACGCACGACTCGTTTATGCCAATATTTTTGAGGCTTTTTAACCGACATCAAAAAAGGAGGAGGTTCTCAATTCGTCTGTATGTAGGTATAATATTTTTATTATGTATGATCACCGATATTTTCATCAATTATAGACGCCTTCAAAAACATATCAAATTCACACCTAGATAATAAATGTTCGTATTATATTATTTTGTAATTTTTAATGAGGCGGGTTGTTGAAAGCGGTTTTTTTTTGTAAAATTTTTGAATTAAAGATATAATTAGTAAACGAATGAAAAGTTATTACAAGTAAAAATAGCATTCGTGTGTAAAACAAAACACAAAGTTGAGAGTTCTAGAAGATAAGTTGACGAAGATGCGAAAGATTGAGAAGAACACAAGGCATTCTCGTAGATATGATTGCAGATGCCGATCAGATGATCAGGATTAAGTGTCCAGTGGGGCTACCATGAGTTTAAAACTTACGCGCTCGATATCGACTACGTAAATATGTCTATGAAAAACATGTACAGCGCCGGCTGGTGGTTACGCGAAGAACTACAATCGGCCATATGAAAAAAACAACTCGATAGGTTTTTAACGTACGTAAGTTTACGATAGCCAACTCATGGTAGGCCCTTTGATGCTGTGGTTTAGATTTACTATTACTATTTGGCAATGTCACACGCAACAATGCCGTTAGCGACTTGTGCGACACTGGCTCTGCGACATCTGACAGGTAACACGATCTACAATCCCACCGATGTAATATATCTGGACTGAGTATGTTGCCAAAAACTGTGCTAATTTACGCTCAAAACTAGTGTGGCCCTTTCTATAAAAGTGACTACTTTGAGAGGTAATGAGACCTAACGATTATGAACGGACTTCGATCTTCTGATGGATGGCTACCAACCTTGCAATGGTTTAGGGCTATCCGCTGTACCGCAAGTCCTGTGATGATGATGAGGCTACTCCAAGCCATCATAGTTTGTCAGTTAGGAAAAAAAACCTTGCATTGAAGAACGGATCTTAACACTTAGGGTGCAATGCACCACGACAGACCCGTGGCTGCTAATTTGAATGCGGCCTTAAGTAAGACTTTAATTTTCAAGTATTTTTTTACAATAGGCTAACAAGATGACCTCACTCCACCTGATGGTAAGCGGTAGTGAGAACTAAATATGAGGTCGACAGGCACAATAGACCATATTGAGAACGTCGCACTCATCGTGGTGGTTTAACCCAGTCGAAACGTCGGGCAGTAAGTAGCTATGTATTTGCTACTCCTAATAACGCGTGTAGACCCACAAAGACTATTATCTAACATAGGGGGGTATGTTATAGGGGTGAGAGTCATCCGCTCCCCCGCAAGCCCGATGATGATGACAGGGCTACTCCAAGCCATCATCGTTAGTCAGTTAGGGAAAAAAGGGGGGTATGTTTTTGGAAGTGCCCGAGACCAATCTATTCGTCACAAACGTTTCGTATGTGTAGAGCTTATAACCATATAAGTAAGGACTTGGATATCTTTTCATTTTCTCATTTATCTTACTTGAAAATATGTAAATCCAAGTTATAATGTTATTTGTGTAGTGTAACTTTTATTTCCTTTTGATTGCTCCTTTTGTAATGTATTCAGAGTAATATGGACTTTAACATAAGTTTATTTTTACAAACTATTTGAACTATACAATGCCATTGCCGTGTTCAGCTATGATCGGGGCGCAAATTTAACTGTTTTCTTACCTAAAATAAAAAAAATAATCTATACTAATATTATAAAGCTGAAGAGTTTGTTTGTTTGTTTGTTTGAACGCGCTAATCTCAGGAACTACTGGTTCGATTTGAAAAAATCTTTTTGCGTTGTATAAACCATTTATCGAGGAAGGCTTTGGGCTATATAACATCACGCTGCGTCCAATAGGAGCAACGATACAATGGAAAATGTGTAAAAAACGGGGGAAACGCGAACGAAGTCGCTGGCACAGCTAGTAAATAAATAAAATAAACAGTACCTGAGCGCAGGCAGCAGGCGAGCGTGTAGAGGCCGGGCCAGCGCGGCGCCGTGAAGCGCAGCTGCAGCTCGTGCGAGTCAACCAGCGCGGTGACGTGCGCCGGCGCCGTCAGCAGCGTGTGCGACTTGCGGTCGCAGATGTAGCACCACCAGTACTCCTGCTTTTCCTGCACACAAACATTATACGATGTTTTAGGGGTGAGAGCCATCCGCTCCCCGCAAGCCCGGTGATGATGACTCCTCCAAGCCATCATCGTTAGTCAGTTAGGATAAAAAAAATTATACGATGTATCATAAATTCATTAACCACTGACAGCCTGGACTTTAATTCTAGGAGACAGTATAAAATATGTGATACTGCATCTGGGAGAACAACTTTTTGTAAGAGATTCTTTTATTACCAAAGAGGCAGATTAGAAGAATTTATTGACGCTGTTGTACAGCGTCAATAAATTCTTAAATAAGGCGTCCGACCGATTTCGGCCAAGGCGGCCGATCTCAATTGAGATCAGCCAAGTGCGCAGGACATATTATAGTGCACAAGTGTGCGCGCAAACACAAGTGCACTCTCTGTTCACTTACTCTCATAGTTCGGTGAGACGGCAATCCGACATGGCCGATGGGAGATCGGGCGCAGTACCACCGGCTTAACGTGCTTTTCGAGGCACGGGCGTGCAACCGCTTCTTCCTTCAACTTCCTTACTCCTGGATGAGTAATTTCTTTGCAGAAAAACTCATACAAATTTTGCCCGACCCCGGACTCGAACCGGGGACCTCTCTTTCCTAACGCTGTACTTGCTACCAATAGACCAACGAGGCAGTACACAAAACGTATACGATCATAAACCAATACCAGCCTGAACTTTAACAAACTTACTGACCCTTTGTCAGGCTCGGCGGACACGTGTTCGCCTAACACCTAATGAGGCTGAACCAACGTGGTTCAGTCGCCTATGTGACATGTGACACAAAAGGGACCTCTAGGTTTACATGCATTTAAATATTTTTTTGTCATCATATACCTACACTTTTGACTTAGGTACTTAATCCTCGCTCACGCGCACAATTTGTCGTTTGATTTAGGTATAAATAAGGTATAAATAGGTTCTATATAGGAGCTGCACATTATCATCGTCGTATCTGAAAAACCGGTCCCACTGGTCGTCGTCGTCGTCGTCACTATGTCTGTCTGTCGCTCTCTGTAGTAGCACAATCCACGGCTCACCTGAGGGAAGTTCGGACAGTGCACCGGGTGCGAGCTCTTGGAGCGGCCCTCGAGCCGCTCGCGCTTCTGCAGCCGCTTCTGGAACCGGTCCCACTGGTCGTCGTCGTCGTCGTCGTCGTTGTCGTTGTCGTTGTTCTCCGCGGACGACTTGTCGCGCGACTCGTCCTCCGAGCCCGAGCAGTGGGAGCCCGACTCGTCTGAGCTGCCCGAGTCGGAGTCCGACCCTGGTAGAAAAAAAATTGTCTATTACAAATGGATATGGATAAAGGTGTCGGATTCTAATTCGTGAAGTTGTAGAACTATTAACCCTTGATCAAATACAGCATATAGAATTTTTTCATTGGTTTTCGCCGGTATTACAACTACATAAGGTTCAAAATCTGGTGGGAACTATTTTCCCCGTGTCTTATTAAGGGTTAACTATTTGGTTTCAAATACATTAATGATTCATATCAGAGGCGCTTGGGAGAATATTAATTTTATTCATGGTGCAGTTATCAATGAAAACTGTAATCAAAGAAAACTTATTATGAATATTACGAACTCATCGCTTGATGATCTCTATAGTCTTTTTCAGCTAAGATGATCCCTGTGACACTTCATTGTGTTCTGAATCACGCATTTTACGTTTGACAAACGAAAATAATTTTATTGCACACTTTTTTCATTTTATTGCGGCGTCATTAGGAAAAATATTAAAATAAATAATTTTAAACTTTTAAAAGAGAAACAGTATCGTTTAGTTGAATTTAACGCAATAGAAAATTTTAAAAACATACCTATGCAGTTCGTATACGTAGAACGGAACGTAGTAAGAGCATAGAGCTGGGACTAACATAATCGGGTGCAATATTGCGATCACTTGACAATCGCTTCAGTCACTCGTGAAAATTGGACGAAAGTAGTCAAAAAGACAAAAAGTACCATATTAGAGGACTGGAAAGACCAACTTATAATAAATGTCGGGGATGGTGACTCATCAAGCGATTCTTCTGACAGTGATTTTTCAAATACTGAATGAAAAATTTACTCTCTTCTTATTATTTCACTTTACCGAATAGCACTATGTAAAGCATACATATATGTACAACTAGCTGACCTAACTGACTTCGTCCTGTCAAAACAAATTGTAAAAAATTGTTTGAAATTTGATTTTTTTTTACATCTTGGGTGACAAATTTGGGTTTTTCGTACGGATCCCTACTTTTTTTGAAAATGTAATATAGCCTATAACCTTCCTCGATAAATGGACTATCCAACAGTGAAAGAATTTTTTAAATCGGACCAGCGGTTCCTGAGATTAGCGCGTTCAAACAAACAAACAAACTCTTCAGCTTTATAATATTAGTATAGAAGTATAGATAAACTTTCACTATAATACATAAAGACAAATCATGCTTTAAATTTTGGTAGTTTAATAAAATCGATTTCATTTCCTTACAAAATATTATCGATTACCAGAAATAATCGAAATTATTTCATTGTAGGACATCTCTACAATTGTCAAAATCGATGTGTCACAGGGATCATCTTAGCTGAAAAAGACTATAATATGTTTCATATTGACCTACTCAAATATATCGTCTGCAAAAAAAATTCACACTATGAAATTCACCAGCTAATATAATTTTTGTTGAAATGCTGTGCGACACGCTGATCGGCTGCCTATCCAAAATATAAAACCAGCCCAACCACTGACCAAGCGATTTGCGATAAGATTCTTATTTTGCATGTAACAAGTAGGTACTCGTGACGTGCAAAATAAGAAATTTAATAGGTTATTCAATTTCTTTCTTATAACGATGATATTTACATGAATTGACCTGTCCATGGAAACGTGTGCCTGCGGCAGCGTATATCGACAGACAGTTCGCCACTAACTGATCACGTAAAAACTTACAAACATACAATGTTTTAATGTAATAGCTGCTTTGTTTATAAAATATTGAATTCTTTCAATATTGATAGAGATATTTTGGAACATAAACAAATCCTCCTAAGTCTTTGTGAAATATAACCCTTAATCAAAAACCCTGACTCAATCATAATCATCATTAATAAACCTGCACAGAAATTCTAAGGTTGTGAATTCGAACAACCCACACTTGGCCAGTGTGGTTGACTAAGACCTGATCACCCTATTTTACGGCTATACAGGCTGATGATGATGATAATGACTCACTACCATAATCATCATCATCTTCATCAGCCCATTCCTGTCCACTGCTAGACATAGGCCTTCCCAAATGCACGCCACTTCGCTCCCTCCTTAACCATCATAATAGTCCGGGTTTAGAAAGGTTAGACTAATGTCCAAAACATACCATCCTCTTCCTTTTTCTTTGGTTCCTTCTTCTTGTTCTCCGGCGGCGGCGGCGTGGCCTGCGGAGCGGCGGCGGCGGCGGCGGCAGGCTTGGGCTGCTGCTTGTTGGCGGCCGGCTTCTTGGCCTTCTTGGACGCCGGGTGCTTCTTTGTCTGCTGCTTCATCCACACCGGCCTCTTGAAGGTCTCCTTTTTGTCTTTGTCGTTCTTATCGTTCTCACCCTTTTCTGCGCCTTCCTTTTCGCCCGCGCCTTCGTCGTCCTCTCTGTAAATTAAATTTACATTACAATACCTAAGAAACATTAATTTTATATTTAAACAAGTAGTAATTAGTGTAGAAGAAATCAGTTAAGTGAAAGATAAATAGTTATTTCAATATTTGGAATTAATTAGACATAGTTATAATTGATTAGTATGTCAACAACACTGGTTTATGCTTACTAACAATGGTTAGGTTAGGTTAGGCCATTGGTGGACAGACTGGTAGTCATCACCCTTTGGTGATGACTACCAGTCTGTCCACTAAAAAATCCCTTATACAATTAGAAATTCACAATTAAGTAAATTTTTAGCCTATATTTACTCAATAGATTATCTAAATTAAAATGTAGGTACTTCTACCGCTGAACCAAAGACCATAAGAAACAAAAAAAAACTTACTTGATGTTATTCTTTTCTTTTACGGTTGTGTCGCCGAATAGTTCTTTCATGTTCGTCCGTCTCAAAAACACTGTCACTGTTACAATAGCGCCCGCTGTGACGACCGTGGAATTCTCATCATCGATTACTAGAAAAATAAAAAAAAGCGTAATACAGAAATTTGTTAACCAAATAATCGTTATTCAAAAGCATTAAAATCGAAATTATCAATGAACCAACAAGGTCTCAAGGTGCCCATCAACTTCAGCCAATTAATATTCATATCATGTAGACTTAACCTACTTAACTCCTACCAATCTTAACACAAAATAAAAGTAGGCATACCTTCCGTATTCACTTGGAAATGAATGTAAGGCATGTTTCCAAGTACTTTCATCAGGTCATCATACTGCTTATCATTCAGGAACCGTAGCACCTGTCTCCTCTCTTCGCCGGGGAGCTGAGCCAACTGAAGCAAGGATTTGATGTGTTTCTTGCGGTTTGTGAAGTATTTGAGGTGGTCTTCTGTGATGTATGGCAGTTGGAGCAGGGGCGATTTGTACTCCCACAGGCCCTGAACGATCATGGGCGAGAGTTTCATGCAGTTTTCGATTGTTTCAATAGTTGGGAGACGAGGTACTGAAAATATAATTAAATATGTAGTTAGTGTTTGTTGAATTGAACATAAGTTATTATTGTACCTTTGAACAAAATAAGTTGTCAATCTGAATTTTTCAAGCAAGGACAAAAAAGACAGATTTGTAAACATGCACACTACAATGTCTTTCTGTTGTCATGTATGTATTTATAATATTGATAATATTATTTTGAACCAACAAAATAAATGACTGGCTCGGTGGAACAGTGGCTAGTGACTCAGGTTCATAACCTACGGTTCCAAGAGTCGTGGGTTCGATTCCCACTCGGGACAAATATTTGTGTGACAAACATCGATGTTTGTTCCGTGTCTGGGTGTATTATTAAATATTTTTAAGTTTATTTTATCCACTGTTGATCCTGATTTCCGTAACACAAGTGCTTAAGCTACTTACCACGGGATCAGAACAATGTATGTGATATTGTGTAATATTAAAAAAAAAAAAAAAAAAAAAAATAAATAACTTTGTACATTTTTAAAAGATTTTTACAAGATGCCTTTTAGTAGCGTCTTTTTTGCAATAACTGATCTTTAATTCAATACTCACTTCTTCTAGCATAAGCAAGAGCGATGAGCTGATTCACACAGTTGACCATCTCTACAATCAGATCAGGGCAGCGCGACACAATGTACCGGCGGTCGCACTCGAGAGTGTCCTCGGGCAAACGCATACGGGACAGATGCGCGTGCAACAACGCCCTCGCTTTGATACTGTAAGGGCGGCAAAGTGGTTGCTCCTTATTTTTTTCACCCAAGTTTGGTAGCTCTCGGAGTAGCTGTGAAACAAATATAATAACATCTTAGTACTATAGATGAATTATTTTTTTCCCCTTTCTATAATAATGGCTTGGAGAAGCCTCATCACCATCACCAGACTTGAGCGGATAGCTCTCACCTCTAAAATATCAACCAATTAAAATCCATTTCACTACACAAAAAAATTCACTATCATATTCTTACCATTGGAACTTCCTCATTATCGGTTATCCTCTCAATAATTTCAGAATTATGCCTTCTGTCAAACTCACAAGATGCTGCAAGGATCATTAAGGCTCTCTTCAAAGGCATTGATGGAGTTTTATGACAAAAATAGAAATACATTTGTGTTGTATCTAATAGCACTTGTTCTCCTGAGAATCTAATTGACCTGTACCACCATGTGCCAACCTGTAAATGTAGAATGATATTAAAAATGTGATGTATTCACATTTAATTTTTCCCAGAATATATAAGAACAATCTTTTTTTATTAACAACAACTTTTAATACATTTGATGACTTGTTGGGAAACAAGACTTGTTTTACACATTAAAATGTTTAGTAAACTTTTGTAAATTAATTCTATCACTCACTGCTGTTGGGAGGGCAACCATAAACACCAGAGCATACAGCCCAAGAACCCAGACACTGTTTTCTTTCTCAACAATCCAACTGGGAAGAGCTATACCAAAACTCATAGCTCCCGGACCATCTGGATTACCATATTTTTCCCAATTTCTTCGGGCTTCATCATCTGTAAGAGCCTGTTAAAAAAAAGCATGATAATAAATAAATCATTTCTTGTCATGTTAAGGGAAATTCAAAAATTCAGAGTATACTTAGTGTGTAATAAAATGAATTAGAGGCAAAGACGAAATCTATTATTTTATATCTATTTAAATATGCTTAATTTATGCATAAGAAGAATTGGTGTCCTTGTACTGTTATTAATTATGCCAGTCAATTAATTCTTTTGTACCTATGACGCAGTAATACAGTGGTATAAGACTTATACCATAAAAACAATCATTTTCATAAATTAACTCCACTTTAAGAATTAATCACCCATCAAATTATGTATCTCAAGTACAAATGTACAAACTGTAGGTACTTTTATACCTTAATAGCTTATAATTTAAATTACATTTTAAAATGTACTAATAACTTCACTTACCTGGTAAGCTTTGGTAAGTTTCATGAAAGCCTTTTCATCACCAGTTTCTTTATCAGGATGCAGAATAAGTGATTGTTTGCGGTATGATTTCTTGATCTCTGCCTGGGTAGCACCAGGAGGCAGTCCCAATATTTCATAGGGATCGAAGTTGGACATCTCATAATCGAATTGTGACACTTTGTAAGCCAAGAAGCCAAGGAGGACCCATCCTGATATTATGGCTAATTTTATGAAGAAATTTTTTACACCCTTGTAGGGTTGTGATTGTTCTATTATTATTTGTTTCTTTATACAATTTGGACATTGACATAGTTCTGCTCGTTTTGCCGGATCTATAAAAAAGTAATCCTATTAGAACCCTTGAGGAAATGCTCAGTAGGGTGACACATAGCCCTAAGCGTGACGCCGAATGACAATACCTGTGTAACGGTAAATTACTAACAAATTGAAAACCAAGCCAGGGAACTAAGAGGTGAGCAAATCTGAAGATAAACAACAAAAAACACGTTTTAATTCGATCATAAGTCCGAGTTTTAGCAAATAAACTTACCTTCTTTCCTCTTCCTAGGCCAATAGTAAAACGTCGCTGGTACCAATATTAGGGCCAGAAAAGAGAGCACAAAATAAAAGAATGTAGACCCGCTTTCATCATATTCAAATTTTTGGCCACCCATTGTTAAATTTTCAATGCATTTAGAAGGAAAATCATTACACGACACACGAGCGCGATAGAAGACGTGTCACTCGTGTCATTCTCCGGAAAAATGCTACTCGGATACTCGCACGCTATATCAACTACAGCTTTTGTAGCTAGTATATACTAGTGATTTACAAAATACTTCCATGACATGCGGTTTATACTCTGTATTTCACATATGATTTTGACATATTTTTGACAAGTTGCCAAAGTCTCGAAAAGTCAGGAAAGCAATCCCATCCCAGTGTGTTATGAAATATTATTTTTGAAATAATAAAAACACTGTTTGTCTCACGGTTTGGATAAAACAATTTTAAGCAGGTATTTAACGTTCTATACATTTTTCGAATGCTCATTTTGTGTAACTAATTCTATACTCTTAACTTTCATTCTAATACGCATTTGTGAGTGATAGTGTAATGCTCGTTCATATTCAATTGGTGTAATTAGTCTTTATCATTCCTTAAATAATTAATGAATTTGTATTTGCAGACAGATGGCGACTAGAACTATAGCAAGTGCAACTGTAAGAGCAGTAAAAAAGCGAATACTGCCTTCCAGGGCTGCGCTCATACTCACTCCTTCTGCTGTTAATAAAATCAAAGAAATAATGGCTAAAGAAGAAGCTAACGGTTTTATAGGATTAAAAGTGGGTGTAAGACAACGAGGATGTAATGGCTTATCCTATACATTAGATTATGCCAAAAGTAAAGACAAATTGGATGAAGAAGTAAAACAGGACGGAGTTACAATCATAATTGACAAAAAAGCGCAGCTAACATTATTAGGTAAGTACATAATATTACTTTCTTATGTGAAAGACACTGTATTCTATCATACAGAATATAATTAAACGTTTCTTAAAAAATCATATGTAACTTGGCCCTCAGTAAAACTTGCTACATTGTTTCAACAGTCCTGTTAAATTTAGATTTTTTACATTAAACATGCTAATTTTCAATTGTGATTATAAATATTGTATGAAATTCAAATAGTAGAGATATTTTTAGAGATATTTTTTGTTTTTAATGCTATTAAATCTCAAGTAAATTATCATTTATCATTTTTAAAAAATTGCATTCACAACCCCGCCTGAACCGGACTTTAACCACCGGACCTTCCGATATCGCATCAGATGTTCTGAATCATCTTCTCATTAAATTTTAAATTTAGTAGAGAAGATACAAAAAATATAAAATCTTTATTAGAAAACTAAGCTCACAATATTAGATCTTAAAATCTATATCACATTTAGAGTTCAGGGTAACAATATGTGTACCTTTGGATTTTCCTGTGTTTTAGGAATAAAATTAATTTTTAAACATTTCTTTTTTTACAGGAACAGAAATGGATTTTGTAGAAGACAAACTTTCAGCTGAATTTGTCTTTAATAATCCTAATATAAAGGGCACCTGTGGCTGTGGAGAATCATTTAGTATATAAATTACTTTTAGATTAATGGTATTTTAGTGTAAAAAACAACTTAGGTCCTGTTATAAAATCTATTTTGAATTATATGATGTAGTTAAAAGGAGAATTATTTAAATCTAGCTTAAATCTGCAACATGCTATTTGCCTATGATAATCACTGTCACTTTCAAAATAGTATTTTGTAGAGCAGAATGTGATTGTTTCATTCTGATTTTCCTTGAAAGTAAAGGAACATTCTGATCATGTTAATGTAGCTAATGTACCTAAATACAGGTATAACAGTTTAGTATTTATGTACTTTGCTCTTCTCATTTAGAATCGCAGAAATATGTACCTAATTATAGTATATTAATTTTAGTAAAAAATGATCTGGTTTGACTTGGTCATTATTAGAGTTGATTGAAAAGTTTTAATAAAAAAAGAATAGTAATTCATAATGTACATTTATTTTTATGTTTATCAGTTTGTATGTTTTGTTTAAAAAATAATCATGTAGATAGAAGAAAGTGTTATGAAAATATTGCACCAAAATTATAGCTTTTATCAATATCTCACTTGATCAAAAATAAAATGTCATGAAAAGAAAATAGTTGTCAATATATTTTTCTCTCTTGATCTCATGTGATTTCATTCTTGTATACCTTTGTTACGGAAATCAGAAACGACAGTGGATTAACAAATATATTTAACTAGCTGTGCCAGCGACTTCGTTCGCGTTTCTCCCGTTTTTTACACATTTTCCATTGTATCTTTGCTCCTATTAGACGCAGCGTGATGTTATATAGCCTAAAGCCTTCCTCGATAAATGGTCTATACAATGCAAAAAGATTTTTTCAAATCGAACCAGTAGTTCCTGAGATTAGCGCGTTCAAACAAACAAACAAACTCTTCAGCTTTATAATATTAGTATAGAAGTATAGATAACACACCCAGACAAGGAATAAACACCGATGTTCGTCACACAAATATTTGTCCCGAGTGGGAATCGAACCCACGACTCTTGGAACCGTAGGTAGTGAACCTGGATCTCTAACCACTGTTCCACCGAGCCAGGCAAAAATTTTAATAGATCTTTTGATTAATATAAGTTAATAGAATACACCGGGAAATTTTAGTGGTTGTTTTCCCGTAGCAAAATGACTATTTTAGTAGCATAATAAATTTGAGCAGTTCTTTTTCATTGAAATCAATAAATGCCAAAGGTATAACCGAAACTCGAAAGCACGTTCGAACCGCTTTATTACTTAGGGTGTAGAGCTTCTTTAGCTTTAAGCATCGATTTCATGCGGCAAGCAGTACCTGATTACGTCATGTCTTATAAAAGAAAGATAGCTTCTCTCGTTTTCGAGTTGGAAATACATTATTTTCAAAACTTGAAAAAAAAAGTTTATTTCCAAGGAATAATTTGCATGATTTGATAGTTTTACTCAAGGCAAATCGTTCTGCCACGGGAAAACAACCACTCAAATTTCACGGTGTATAGTGGATATAAGGAGGAGACAATGCCTTAGCATTAAATCATGGCGCATATGAGTCTAATTTGTTACCACATCGTTGCAAATAAGTATTCTTTCTTTCTATGGTAGACCACCTATGGAATAAAGATTGTCTTAATAATTTGGGTTATTCTAATCGTCTCTGTATCAACGATATGATTTCTATTTTGTTTTTAGTGCTTGTTATGATAGATGTAACAAAAATACATCATTTGTGATAATTTCAACGGAAAGACAGCGAAATTTTATTAACAGGGTCCCGTTTTTACCTTTAGGGTAAGGAATCCTAAAAAAAGAAAAAGTGGTAAAAAAGGACAACGGTAAAAAAAAACCATGCACCGTTATACCCAACTTGGGTAACTGTGACTGAAAATATAAAAAAAGAAACGATATTTCTTACAAAGACATTGTTTCATTTCATTTCCTGTGCTTTTGAATCTAGTTCAACAATTAAGGTTATTTCTTGTTAAACCTTCAATACTTTATTCATATTTTTATAATATTAATAGCTATGTGATAACAAAGTACACTTTTAAATTAATCACATGACGAGTATATGGCTAGTATTTGTACCAATGCTCTGAACAAAATACTTGTTCCTAAACGAGTTATGAATTTTTTGTCTCATTCTCTCAAATAACATGGAGGTGGTGGTTTGAGCGCAGTATATTTTTTCTTTGTTTACGTGTCGAATTCATCGTACGAATCAGTGAAAATTAAAAGAAATCCTTTTGCGGTTTATGGAATTTCTTCAAAGTGATCCTTACATAGTATTGTTGAGAACTGTATGAAATGAATAACGGAGACGTTGGAGGGCCTAGAGGCAGAGGCCGCGGTTGGCAGCAGCCTGAAAACCAACCACGGGAGCTTCGCCGGCCAAGGATCGTTGGTGAGGATGCGAACGCTAAAGGTAACGAACTGTTCATTGATCATTATCCACTTTCTCGAATCCATTCTGGTTCGAATCGACGTCGTCATACTTGGCCAGTTTACTACGTTCTGCATAATTATAATACTTCAGGTGAAAGTAAGGATTTTCATTTCTTATGACGTCGCCGTGTTTGACAGAATCGAGCCGCCGATCGTGCCGCAAATTGATTGTGATGCAAAAATTTATGTGGGTTATTGTGTCATTCTTGCCCTGGCTGATGATGATGCGTTAATAGATTATAACCTAAGTTTTTTATGCATAAATAATTTTCTTATTGAAAATGTTATTTTTAGAACCTGTTGAACCTCCCAAATCGAACTTGTCGGCCGAAGCGAAGGAATGGTACCCACCCAACTACAACCCCCAGACGGTGCCGGTGTATGCTGCGGACCCAGCTCCCTATAGGCCACATCGTTTCTCCGTTCAAGACCGTCTACGTCAAGCCCAAGATCAAAACCCTTATAACTTTGAAGACATGTCATATTCCCTGGAAGAACAAGAGAATATGGACTTACGGGTTTGTATTTTATTAAATTCTGTTTACCTGCAAACTATTAACTTATCAATAATATCATGTCCAATAATCATGCCAAGTTAAGATATTTGTTAGTATCAGATTCATTTTGTTCTTTGATCTATATTCTAACTAATGAAAATAAATCCATTCACAGGAGAATATTGCCAACTTGATTACTGTCATGTGTGAGATAACATTTGACCCCGGCAAGTTCGACACCCTGTGTGGTCCTTTGGTGGACTCCTTCGCTCACATGTTGCATGATACAAGCTACACTAGGGCGCTGGTTGAAGCTATTGTCAATCAGGTAAGTGATTTACACATGAATCATTCTATTTTAATATTGTACATGACATTTCATTAAAAAATGTTCAAGATTTATCCTTTCAATTATTCTTAAATATCAACAAGTTCAAACAGAAATTCATTATCAGTCTTCTTCATTGTAATATTGCTCAGAAAAAGTATCTGGATATTGACAGGTTTGAGCACATTTGGTAGTGCTGTCTTGTACTCTGGGTTCTAACCCCACCATCTTACAAAAAAATAACAATTACATTACAAATAAGAGTGACAACCCAGAAAAAGTGGGAAGTTCATTATAATTTTTGCTTGAATTTTAAAATAAAAGTGTGTTTCAATAGCAAAATGTACTTTTATTTCACAAAACTGGTAGTTATTAGCTAGCAAAAGTTTGATTAAAGAGGCGATTTATCTAATTCATATTCATGAGGTTGGAAATGTTTTGTATTCAGTCGATCGGCGAGTCGAACTTCCGTTACAACGGCGCGCGCCTCTGCTCCATGTACGACTCGGTCGCGTCGCCCGAGGAGTCCACCTTCCGCGCCTGCCTGCTCGAGCGCTGCTCCGCCGAGGAGAACAAGATCATCAGCGGAGTGGAGACCTCCGAGGAGAATATGCGCGGCTTCGCCATGTTCCTTGCCGAGATATACACCCAGCTGGAAGACAGCCAGGTGAGGACTAATCACTAAATAAAAATATCCACAAGCCACAGTGCAGCTGTGGATTAATTCTTAAAATATAAAAAAAAAATTGGTTCAAATGTGGAAATTAACTCAGAATGAAGAAGAAAATGTAATTTGTGGGAGACAGGTACCCAAGTAGGTCCTCCTAAGATCTGTGTTATACACCAGATCATCAAACCCAATGTTACATAGATGTCAATGCTTAACAAGTAAACTAACCAAATGTTAAGAAATAAGTATATTAGAAAACTGAAAATGTCTGGAATTTATACCATGTTTTTAAAAAAAATGTAATTAGGTATATCTTAAGAAATATAATCTACTAATCTGAACTAAGGATATGAGAGAAAACATCTTATAATCCTAACGTCCCTTCTTACCTATATTAGAAATATGACAATTTTTATTGCATATAAACTCCTGTAAATCTATATTATACAACAGCTATAAATGAAATTGTTTATACATCAAAATATACCTATATTGTGGTTGATTGCAACAGAACACTTGTATGTAGAATGTAGAGTAATGTGTTATATGTTAATACTACTTCACATGGATGTGGTCATGGGCGAAAGCTAGCCCATTCTAGCTGCAGCATAATGAAAAAAAGAATGTAACTTCTGCTAATATATAGAGAGAGAATTTATAGCTGTATCGTTATAATACTTATATTGAACTTGCTCAAAACAATAAAAAATATGATTTGTTGTTTCTCTTCTAGGGTGGAAGACTCAAGTCGTTAGGGGAGAGTCTGTGTAAGGTTTTCCTCCATCTCTTGGATACTGACAAGGATACAAATATAAAGTCGGTGTGTCAACTTCTCAAGGTGAGTTTATAATTTTTGCTATTTACAAACACTCCTCATCATCAGAGCTATTTATTTGGTTTTATTCAAGTTTACAACTAAGCTAGTATAATGTTTACAACTGAGCTATGTTTAATACTTTGATCTATGTGATTTTATAATCCAGTAAGAATCCAATGGCAATGATGTCACTTAATTCTTATGAGCCGGATAATTTTAAAACGATGTTGAAATAACTTTTATATAGTGTCCGACCGAAGATTCGGTTTCGGCCAAAAATCTAGTTTCAGCGGCAGTTTCGGTTTCGGCCAAAATTGGCTGATACTTTTGCCGAACGAAACCAAAACTCATTTCGGAAGCAGTCGTCGGTCCTTTCATCAATGAAGGCTATGACTTTTTTTTAAATTAGGGATCGCTACTAAAACTCCATTAATGTGACCATGTTTTTGCCTTGGGTTGGCCCAATGCAGAATAATATGTAAAACACACTTAAATTAGGTATTTTGTACTTACGAGGGCGTTCAATGTATTCTCGATATCGAGGTGATATACTAATGATGAGGGTGATTAAATTAAATCATTAGCTAAATACACTCTTTGAGGGTATAAATACAAAATTTCATTAAATTGTCACCAATAGTATTCGAGATATCATTGCGGAATGACAACTAAGATGATGATTCCACAATGATGCATAAAATCGAACATCGCGCTGTGATTAAATTCCTCACAAAACATGTAAAGACTCAAAAAGTGATTTTCCTAGAAATAGTGGCTGTGTACCAAGATTCTGCACTAACATTATCAACAATTCAAACAAGGTCAAGTGAATTCAAACGGGGTACAGAGAGCATTAAAGATGACACTCGTGCCTGCGAGCCGGTTAGTGCCGCTACTGAAGAAAATGTCAAATTAGTCGAGAAACTTGTACTCGAAGATGCCCGTATAAGAGTGAAAATATTAGCAGAAAGAACTAAGCTCTCCGTGGGTACCATTGACACTATCCTCCATGAGCGTCTGAATTTATCAAAGGACAGTGCAAGATGTGTGCCGCGAATGCTCACAGCACTTCAGAAACAAGTGCGAGTTGACTGTTGCAAGGACTTTTTGGAGCTCTGCTATGAAAATCCGCAAAGTATCTACGGTCGGATTGTGGTGATGAAACGTGGGTTCATCACTATGATCTGAGAGCAAGCAAAAGTCTTTGCAGTGGCAGAAAATATCCGTATTGGTTCTCTAGAAATCTCATTAAAAGACTGAATATGAAAAATCGTCTTAGATTAAAAGTCAAGAAGTATGGTAACCCATTGCATGTTATTGCTTTAGATTTAATTAAGAAAAGGTGTGACAGAATGACCAGTTCATGTTATAATGGATACATTTTGGATATAGATTCAAAAATTGTTTCGAACCCCAAGTACTTCTGGAGCTACCTAAAAATGAAAACTAAAACCCAACTACGACAAAAAACGACGCTGAAAAAGTATAAAACAAGACTTTTAGAACACTGAACTGAACAAAGTTGCTTATGTAGTTCCAACTATGTAGAGATAAGTTTTCATGTTTGGAAAACCGCAGTCACACGTTGTCAAAGTGCTACGGTAGGTAGGTACTTGTGTATGGAACGTGTGACTACGCCTTTCCAAACATGAAAACTTATCTCTACATAGTTGGAACTACATAAGCAACTTTGTTCAGTTCAGTGTTCTAAAAGTCTTGTTTTATACTTTTTCAGCGTCGTTTTTTGTCGTAGTTGGGTTTTAGTTTTTAACTTTTATTATTTGTACTATTTTGGTGTTAAAGTGTATTTGTGGCGCATAATATTATCAAAAGTTAAATTGATGAACCAACATGTTTTATATTTTAAGGGGACGTAGTAAAGAAGCTATGAACGAAAAGATGTGAACTATATGCAATCAGTCCATGAATATACGTAAAGTCACATGCAAATGCTAGTAATATATATATATTTAAAATGTACAAGTAAAGCGCTTTCCAATGATACCAAACACGGCGTATTTATCTTAACTTTATTTTTTTACTCTGTATGTTTTGTCCGCTAGTGGGCGCCACATTAGATTTTGTGAAACCCTATATAGCCTATAACCAGCGGACAATTAAGACGCTTCTAATGATATGTCATTTGTCGAATTCTGACAAGCAATTTAGAAGTTATGTGGAAACAGATGAACATACATACATACATAGCCTGTCAAAATCATAACCCTCCTTTTGCTTTGCCGTAGTCGGGTAAAAAGAGGAGGAGCTAGCAACTACCCAATTTTAATGACCGATGGGGAAAGCAGCACTGATAATTTCAACGAAATCAGTAACTTCTTTGCTATTTTTTTCTAAAGTATACGCTGTGAACAATGCTGGCACTACTCTCTTCAATAATAAGGATTTCTCTAGTAGTAACTCGGTTGTTAATCAAATATCACTGTCACAGAAACAAATTAGAAATGCAATAGAAAAACTAGATTTAAATAAGAGTGCAGGGCCGGATAATTTGCCGCCGCTGTTCATTTCCAAGGTAGCGAATGTGATATCTTTTCCTCTGGCTAGTATATTTAACGCATCTTTAAGAAACGGTGTTTTCCCAACAATGTGGAAGGAAACTAGGATTGTTCCTATTTTCAAAAGTGGTGATCCCGCCAATGTAGCTAACTACAGACCCATCGCGATACTGTCTGTACTTCCTAAATTGTTTGAAGCTCTAATTTGTCCAATAATGTCATGGCACCTATCGCAGTTGTTGATTAGTAGTCAACATGGTTTTATTAAAGGAAAGTCAACAGCAACTAATCTGGTAACTTATGCAGAACATTTGGTAGATGCTGTAGACAAACGGATTCAAGTTGACGCAGTCTACACCGACTTCAGCAAGGCATTCGATACTGTTAATCATAACTTACTTATAAATAAATTGAAATTGCACGGAGTGGTGGACCCCTTGCTGAGTTGGTTTAGATCGTATCTTTATAACCGGACACTCAAAGTTGTGGTGAATGGTTGCAGCTCCGATGCCTACACGGCTACATCGGGAATCCCACAAGGATCTCACTTAGGACCACTGCTTTTTATTTTATTTATTAATGATATCCATAACTGCTTTGAGAACTCAGATATATTTTTATTCGCTGATGACCTCAAAGCAATAAGGAGGATTAAGAGTCAGTCAGACGTCATTCTATTTCAAAATGATTTAGACCGTTTAACCAGTTGGTGCGATCAAAATAAACTATATTTAAATGTAAAGAAGTGCAAACATATTAAATTTAGTAGAAATAAAAAAATTATACAGTCAAAATACCACTTAAATAACGAAATTATTCAGGAAATAGACAGTATCCGCGATCTGGGTGTTCAATTCGATTGTAAATTAAATTTTATTCAGCAGATTGACGAAATGATATCGAGGGCCACAAAAATGTTGGGGTTCATTATAAGGCAATGCAAATTGTTCAAAAAGCCTACTACAAAAAAGACTGTGTATAATGCATTGGTAAGAAGCCACTTAGAATACTGTAGTGTAGTCTGGTCTCCTGGGTATCATGTCCACGTCGCACGGATAGAAAGATTACAAAAAAGATTTCTGTGACCTACAGTAGTCATTTAGGCCGAAAACTCGAGTCATATGATGAGCGACTGGTGCATTTTGGAATGGATTCCCTAGAAAAGCGTAGAGAGATGTTGGATTTGGTCTTTCTTAAGAAACTTGTGACAGGTACCATCAATTGCCCAGAATTGATTGGAAGGGTAGCATTCAACATCCCATATAATCTGCCGAGGCACTCCAGAGGACGACTCTTTCACACACCAGTAGCCCCACTAATTTAAAGAAGCATTGCCCGCTATCCAGAATGTATGCATTGTACATGAACCATGAATCAGATATTGACTTATGCTTCACGTCAATACCTCTGATGAAAAAGGTTATTCTGAATGGAACTTGTTAGTTTTGAATTTTGAATTAAGTTGTTTTTTTTAAGTGTTTTTAAGTGTTTTTATGTTTTAACTATAATTTTGTACGGATGGTGTTGAAACTCACGCATACATTGTGAATGTGTGATATAATGTTAAAATTTTATGTACCTAGTATTAATTCATGGAGTGCTTTTCTGTAAGTGGTGAGGCACTATGATTTATAAACCTTTTTATGTAACAGTAAATGTAATAGTGTACTCATTGTTGAGAAGCCAAATAAATAAATAAATAAAAAAGGAACTGAACCACCGAAGAAGTTCAAAGTCACCCCATCCGCCGTAAAAGCGCCAATGGCCTAGTGGTTAAGCCATGCGAGAGGTCGCCAGTTCAAACCCCGCCAGGTACCAATGTGTTTTTCAAATTTGAAATTCATATGTACCATAATTTAACGCTTTAACGGTGAAGGAAAACATAGTGAGGAAACCAGCACACCTGAGAGATTTTTCTATGGTCTGTGATGAAGCAATGTCAGAGTCCTACGGGCGGTTTAAAAACTCTGACACCAGGTTGTTTATCAATTATACGATAAGAAGAAGACCCCATCCGCAGGAAAGCTGATGGCTATAGTGTTTTGGGGCTCTAATCTGTTTATTAATATTGCTGATCGAGTACACAAAAAAGGTCAAAGTATTACTGTTGCATCCTACGCAAACACCCTGCGTAATTTAAAGGAGGCAATAAAAGAAAAACGACGTGGAAAATTGACCGCAGGCGACCTCAGGTGTCTTGATGTTTCACGACAACGCGCCGGTTAACACGGAGCGTGTGGCCAAGGCTGCTGTGCGGGAGTGCAGATTTGAAGAAATTAATCATTCACCCTACAGTCCGTACCTTAGTCCCTAGTGATTACTTTTAATCTTAAAAAAGATCTTCGTGGATTTTTTTTCCGACAATAAGGCGGTAATATATGGGCATTTGTCAGGCCTTGAAGAAAAATATTTTTTGAAGGGAATTTAAAAGTACCTTTCGCGAACAAATTAGTGTATTGAGATGTCAGGAGACTATATTGAAAAATAAATTTTATTCTGAATTATTCGTGTATTCTTTCATGCCTATACCGAGAATACATTGAACTCCCCTCGTAACCCGTGAGTTTCAGTTTCGGCCGAAACTGAAGTTTTGGCCAAATATTCGGTTTCGGTCGGACACTATAAATTATATTCATATATTTGTTTTGAATTAAATGTAAAGAAAGTTTGTTGTGAAACTTTTTCATGTTATTGGTAACACCTTTTTATCATCTGTAATTGTAGTCAAAGTTCTTTACGCATATTTTTTTTTTATTATATTGTTCTCTTATTGAACATGCCATTCAATCGATAAAAGTTACAAAGAACTAAAATAACTTTTATATTATGTTACTTGCTGCTACTACTAATCGTTCTCGGGCGAATCTTACCCCCTTTCGGCATGTTTGATGCATAATTAGGTGGATAGTGGGAGATTTAAACGTTCTATTGAGTTACAACGTCGTTTGTATACGTAGCTGTCGGGGATAGCGCTGGACGCGGACTGCCCGGCCGGCATGCACGCGGCGTTCGAGCGGCTGCGGCGGCGCAGCAGCATGGCGGCCGTGCGCACCGTGCTCGCACTGCGCGCCGCGCGCTGGGGCCTCGCCGAGCCCGCGCCCGACCCGCGCCCGCAGCCCGACCGGCGCCGCGCCGCGCCCGGTGAGTACAGCACGAGCGTGTCGCAGCAGCATGGCGGCCGTGCGCACCGTGCTCACCGCGCGCTGGGGCCTCGCCGAGCCCGCGCCCGACCCGCGCCCGCAGCCCGACCGGCGCCGCGCCGCGCCCGGTGAGTACAGCACGAGCGTGTCGCAGCAGCATGGCGGCCGTGCGCACCGTGCTCGCGCTGCGCGCCGCGCGCTGGGGCCTCGCCGAGCCCGCGCCCGACCCGCGCCCGCAGCCCGACCGGCGCCGCGCCGCGCCCGGTGAGTACAGCACGAGCGTGTCGCAGCAGCATGGCGGCCGTGCGCACCGTGCTCACCGCGCGCTGGGGCCTCGCCGAGCCCGCGCCCGACCCGCGCCCGCAGCCGGACCGGCGCCGCGCCGCGCCCGGTGAGTACAGCACGAGCGTGTCGCAGCAGCATGGCGGCCGTGCGCACCGTGCTCACCGCGCGCTGGGGCCTCGCCGAGCCCGCGCCCGACCCGCGCCCGCAGCCCGACCGGCGCCGCGCCGCGCCCGGTGAGTACAGCACGAGCGTGTCGCAGCAGCATGGCGGCCGTGCGCACCGTGCTCGCGCTGCGCGCCGCGCGCTGGGGCCTCGCCGAGCCCGCGCCCGACCCGCGCCCGCAGCCCGACCGGCGCCGCGCCGCGCCCGGTGAGTACAGCACGAGCGTGTCGCAGCAGCATGGCGGCCGTGCGCACCGTGCTCACCGCGCGCTGGGGCCTCGCCGAGCCCGCGCCCGACCCGCGCCCGCAGCCCGACCGGCGCCGCGCCGCGCCCGGTGAGTACAGCACGAGCGTGTCGCAGCAGCATGGCGGCCGTGCGCACCGTGCTCACCGCGCGCTGGGGCCTCGCCGAGCCCGCGCCCGACCCGCGCCCGCAGCCCGACCGGCGCCGCGCCGCGCCCGGTGAGTACAGCACGAGCGTGTCGCAGCAGCATGGCGGCCGTGCGCACCGTGCTCACCGCGCGCTGGGGCCTCGCCGAGCCCGCGCCCGACCCGCGCCCGCAGCCCGACCGGCGCCGCGCCGCGCCCGGTGAGTACAGCACGAGCGTGTCGCAGCAGCATGGCGGCCGTGCGCACCGTGCTCACCGCGCGCTGGGGCCTCGCCGAGCCCGCGCCCGGCCCGCGCCCGCAGCCCGCCCGGCGCCGCGCCGCGCCCGGTGAGTACAGCACGAGCGTGTCGCAGCAGCATGGCGGCCGTGCGCACCGTGCTCACCGCGCGCTGGGGGGGCCTCGCCGAGCCCGCGCCCGACCCGCGCCCGCAGCCCGACCGGCGCCGCGCCGCGCCCGGTGAGTACAGCACGAGCGTGTCGCAGCAGCATGGCGGCCGTGCGCACCGTGCTCACCGCGCGCTGGGGCCTCGCCGAGCCCGCGCCCGACCCGCGCCCGCAGCCCGACCGGCGCCGCGCCGCGCCCGGTGAGTACAGCACGAGCGTGTCGCAGCAGCATGGCGAAGCCGTGCGCACCGTGCTCACCGCGCGCTGGGGCCTCGCCGAGCCCGCGCCCGACCCGCGCCCGCAGCCCGACCGGCGCCGCGCCGCGCCCGGTGAGTACAGCACGAGCGTGTCGCAGCAGCATGGCGGCCGTGCGCACCGTGCTCACCGCGCGCTGGGGCCTCGCCGAGCCCGCGCCCGACCCGCGCCCGCAGCCCGACCGGCGCCGCGCCGCGCCCGGTGAGTACAGCACGAGCGTGTCGCAGCAGCATGGCGGCCGTGCGCACCGTGCTCACCGCGCGCTGGGGCCTCGCCGAGCCCGCGCCCGACCCGCGCCCGCAGCCCGACCGGCGCCGCGCCGCGCCCGGTGAGTACAGCACGAGCGTGTCGCAGCAGCATGGCGGCCGTGCGCACCGTGCTCACCGCGCGCTGGGGCCTCGCCGAGCCCGCGCCCGACCCGCGCCCGCAGCCCGACCGGCGCCGCGCCGCGCCCGGTGAGTACAGCACGAGCGTGTCGCAGCAGCATGGCGGCCGTGCGCACCGTGCTCACCGCGCGCTGGGGCCTCGCCGAGCCCGCGCCCGACCCGCGCCCGCAGCCCGACCGGCGCCGCGCCGCGCCCGGTGAGTACAGCACAAGTCCGGTGATAATGACAAGCCTACTCCAAGCCATCACCCTAAGTAAGTAGGAAAAAAAGCACGGGCCACTCGCGACGGCCACTAACGCCGCCACAAGATACAAGAAAAGGCCACAAAAGTAGCTGGACCACGCGACAGCCACTTTGGCCGATGGTCGGCACGATGTGTGCTGATTGCGGCGTTTTGTGGTTATGGCCGGTGGCCTGTGTGCGGGGACACATTGAGGAGCTTAGCCCTACTTATCTGAGGCCATGGTACTGCCTCTGCCAAGACGAGCCAAGCGAAGCGCAAGGGCACCACTTAACTTTTAACCGACTTCAAAAAAGGAGGAGGTTCTCAATTCGTCTGTATGTATAATATTTTTTTTATGTATAGACGGATTTCAAAAATTATTTTTTTGTTGGATAGAGTTCACTTCCGAGGTGGTCCCATTTTCACCAGTCTAGGATCTGATGATGGGATCCAGGAGAAATCGAGGGCAACCCTCAAATTTTATAGGCACATGTACCGCGTTTTACATATTTTCTGAAGTTATATTGGCATTTGCTTCTGGCAATCATAATGTTATGATGCTGAGCTGATGATGGAAGGTCAACTCCTTAATAGTTGGAAGTAAAGGGATATTTCTTTCAAATCTGTGTACATATTAATACTACTAGTTATAATATCAGTAGAATTATAGGTGAGCTGAACTAATAGGGTCCAGTCTAGAATTTGATTATGGGATCCAGGAGAAATCGAGGGCAACCCTCAAATTTTATAGGCACATGTACCGCGTTTTACATATTTTCTGAAGTTATATTGGCATTTGCTTCTGGCAATCATAATGTTATGATGCTGAGCTGATGATGGAAGGTCAACTCCTTAATAGTTGGGAGTAAAGGGATATTTCTTTCAAATCTGTGTACATATTAATACTACTAGTTATAATATCAGTAGAATTATAGGTGAGCTGAACTAATAGGGTCCAGTCTAGGATCTGATTATGGGATCCAGGGGAAATCGAGGGCAACCCTTAAATTTTATAGGCACATGTACCACGTTTCACATATTTTCTGAAGTTATATTGGCATTTGCTTCTTGCAATCATAATGTTATGATGCTGAGCTGTTGATGGAAGGTCATCTCCTTAATAGTTGGGAGTAAAAGGATAATTCTTTCAATACTGTATACATATTAAGACTACTAGTTATAATATCAGTAGTATTAAAGGTGAGCTGAACTAATAGGGTGTAAAAAAATGTAACACTAAAAAGGATGAAAAAAAATTGTAAACAAAAAAAAAACCGCCTTCAAAAACCCAACTCACTAAAAATTACAAAATAATATAATACGAACATTAATCTGGGTATGAATTTGATATGTTTTGAAGGCGGTGCCAATTAAAATTTTGAGGAAAACTGCATGAAATATAAACGGCACCGCCTTCAACAGCATATCAAATTCATACCCAGATTAATGTTCGTATTATATTATTTTGTAATTTTTAGTGAGTTGGGTTTTTGAAGGCAGTTTTTTTTTGTTTACAATTTTTTCTCGATACGTTTCGTCGTTGTTTTGAATCGTCATAAGCACTCTAGCCCCAGGGCCGAGGGTGGTAACCCGGTACACGGGATCGTTCCCGGCCCTCAGCGTCGGCCGTTGGTGCAAAAGCGCCGGGTGTGTCCCCACGCCTACTGTCGGCTGGCATCCGTTGGAGTGCGCAAACTGTCGCATAAAATTGCGTCGCGCTCTCTATACTGCGCCTTCGCAACGCCGGGCGGAGGGATCGTCCTTACGCGCCCTTTTGGCTTCTTTCTTCTGTGAGACAACTGTCTCGCAGAACGAGTCACCTGGCCGTACCTACATTAAGGACACAGGCTTGCCAGTAAGTCTTGATGACTCTCTGCCTGTTTCTGGGCGGATTGGTAAAACTTGGCCAGAGATCGCGAGTTTTGAAGTGAATTGGGATAGTGATTATACTGACCATGTAAATTTAAAATTTTTAAGAGCTAAAGCTTGCACTTGCTAATATTTCTAAATATTATACTGACCCACATAGGCTAGAGACAAATACATAATAACTACTACTTTTACAAACCACACTTCAAACAACCCAAGAATTAATTCTTCAATAACTTAATTTTGTGACATAATAATATATTATTTAGGGGTGAGAGCCATCCTCATATGTGGATCTCACTACTGCTTACAATCTAGTGGAAAGAGAGGTCATCTTGTTAGCCTATTATTTTAAATAAAATCTGCTTGCCTGCAAGTCTGATGATGATGACAAGGCTACTCCAAATACAACTTCCTACTAATATTATAAACGTGAAGTTTGTATGTGTGGATGGATGTTTGTTACTCTTTCAAGCAAATACTACTGAACCGATAACGATGACATTTGCTATGCAGGATTGCAGGTAGCTGAAGACCCAGAATAACACATAGGCTACTTTTTATCCCGGAGTTCCCGCGGGAATAGGGTTTCCACGCGGACGAAGTCGCGGGCGGAAAGCTAGTAAACAATATATTAAAGGACTAAATGTTGATCCCACAGCTAACGGCGAAGCGAGCGACGGCGGCTACCTGGCCGACGGGCACTCGCTCACGGCCGAGGAGTGCGCGTTCCTGCAGAGCAACCTGCCGCCCGTCAAGAGCGCCGCCCTCGAGGACGACATACTGTGAGTTTTGTACTGTAGTTAGTATAAAGCGCAATACACACTAAGCCCGCCGGGTCGCCGACACAGCCCGCCGACATAACCCGCCGGCATATTATGAAAAGAATTATGAGTAAATCTAAAGATTCTGTGTCGGTGTTGGCGGCCCGGCGGGCTCAGTGTGAATTGCGCTTTAATAAGGCGTCCGACCGATTTCGGACATGGCGGCCAATCTCAATTGACATCATCCAAGTGCGCAAGACATATTAGAGTGCAAGTGCACTCTCTGTTACCTCACTCTCATAGGTAAGACGGCAATCCGACATGACCGATGAGAGATCGGGCGCAGGACTACCGGCTTAACGTGCTTTCCGAGGCACGAGCGTGCAACCGCCAACTTCCTAACTCCGGGCTGAGTAATTTCTTAACAGAAAAACTCACACAAATTATGCCCGACCCCGGACTCGATCCTCTCGGTCCTTACGCAGCGTCTGCTACCAATAGATCAACAAGGCAGTTGGTCTATTTAATTGGGTCTGTTTAATTGGGACCGGAGACTACATTAATGTAGTATATTTTGTAAAATAAATGTGTAATCAATTGTAAAATGTCAAACTATATAACACAATCTAAAGTTATTTTCATGTAGAAGGGTTTCTAAAATATGACAAAGGCGTCAAAAAAGTCAGTGAACTTTTCTTCTCACGTAAGAAATTTCGTAACTCAGAATTCGCGTAAGCCGGTATCCCGGCCCCGGTATTACGCTATCGCGTAAATCGGGGTATTACTGTATTGCCGTTTTTTACAGGCCTTCAAGCTCATAAGGCCACCGAAAATTTAGTGTTCAGTCAGATAATTATTTAGTACTTTACTTAGTTACTTGTGGGTGTTATTAATATAAGAAAATCTTAATTGCCAAAATTTATGAATAGTTTTTTTTACTAATTGGCAAATAATATACACTAAAAGAACGAACACCACACCAAAAACAAGTTATATTATCGAAATAAAGGATTTTTGTGCAATTTTCCAATTATCTACTTACTTACTTCAAGTTCAATTAAATGCCTTAAACAGATCAATTACACTTTGAAGTACACGCAACTATTAAAGTGTTTTACCTATTTATATCAATATTTTGCATTTATATCAAAACCAATATAACACAAAATTTATTTTCGAGGTTGAGAAAAATATCTTTGCTATAAAATAAACAAAGATAAAACTGTGCTATCTGGTTCAAATCAATCATTTGTCATTTTTTATATTATAATGTTTTCTGTGTCAATAATAACTCGTGTAAATCTTTTTTATAATAATAATACATATAGCGTGTTACAGAGAGTGGTTTAAAGATACACTGAAATAAAAACTTATCTGGCATTATATCGCCGTTTACAAATCAACGATCATGAATCGAGAATTACCAATTTTCAGCGAGGAGTTGGAGAATGAGGCATGGGACACGGGCATGGACGCCGAGATGCAGGCGGGCTTCCTCGAGTTCCTGAAGATGTCGAACCAGATCAAGCGATAACAACGCTCCCGCCCGGCCTCGCGGGGGACAGACCAAACTGCGTCTTCTGTACTCTAGGACAATGAAGAAAAACTATAAAAAAAATACAAAATACTATAAAATTCTATAAAAATGATATATGGCGAGTGACCAACTTGGTGACCACTCTATGATGAAAGATTATACATGAGAACGACATTATTATGAGTTAGGGCAGAGAAATAAACTTAAAGTATCTACCCCCCCACTGCATTAGAACGATATACATAGTAACGAATTGTCCGAAGTATTGTTAGTGCCCGAAATGTGACATAAAGAAAACCAATGGTGCATATTTTCTGTAAAGACCCATGACATAGGCTACACATTTGACCGTCTACAAGTATCTTCCTTGTGTACAAGTTTTTAATTTTAGAGTGGTTTGGCATTTGAACATAAGAGCTTTTATTAAAATTCCACATTAGCCCCTTTAGTATAATACTCTATATTGTTATTATACATTATGATAATTAAATACTTTGTTTAACATTTTGGTCTGTTGTTCCGGGAGGATAATTGTGTTTACGTATAATGAACATCCCAATGTATCGATAATAATAATTAATTCTTAAATGTGTTTTGGATTATATTTTTTATATAAATTTGAGCATTTCCCAGTGTATATTAGTTTTGTATATTTGATTATACGTAAACACTGAAGCTATGTATTTAAAATATAGACTAAATGTAAACAAGTGAAGTTTGTTTCTTTGATAGTGCGAATGATGTGGAAGGCTGCTTGGCCTGCGCCTGCTCGCGCCCCCACCTTAACGAAGGCCATATTTAGAACTACGTCGCTTCTTGTTTACATTTCGTCTGCCTGATGTGTTTAGTGATCTCATGAGTTTTCATTTGTCTTTCTATTTCATAATAATAGAAGCTGAGTATAAACAATAATTTGGACTTCCATAACATTTATCTATTATTATAAAATGTTGGAATAGTCTGAGTGAAAGGACACATGAGAATATAATAATAATTAAATTCCATTCCTTTAAGAAATGCTAACCAAAAATGCTACTTACTGTGGAAGGCTGACTTTTAATAATTTATTTATAATTATTACATGTATTTGAATCAAACGCCACATATACACATCAATGCAATGTCTTCTTTGAAATCTCAATAATGTTGAACAATTCCATGGAATAATTTGTTGGGTTGCGTATATTAGATTGAGTGTGAGTTATATTTAGCACAAATAGTTTCGGTTCGGTATGTCACTTGCAACGCGGATTCGCGGCTACCCTCGAGGTCTCTTTATGCGTCATCGAAGCAACATGCAAGAATGCCAAATTTGTTACAATTTACGTTGAACTTTGTTGTGATTAAATTTGCCTATTTGAAGTGAGTGAGATAGAGTGATAGTGGCCTTGAGTGCGAGATGGGTTTTAATTACTGACCTAATTGCTGGAAAAATAACATAAATAATTTCTAATAGCGTTTTCTATAGTGCTCATAGACATTCACATAGCAATAACGTATCTTATGCTAAAATACATTCACAATACAGTCATGTTGATATGAATCGCTCCTATATACGATTTTTTTTTATTATATTTATGCAATACCGGATTTATTTATTTGAAGCAATTAGGAAAATGTTTATAATATTCCATTGTATTTTTGTTGCAGTGATATTACGAATGTTATAAGAATAAATGGATATTTTAATAAAAGTCATTTAAATAATTGATGTTTTATTTCGAAGTCCTCTCGAACCCCCCCACTATAAAAAAATAAGAAAAATGTAATTTTAAGTCTTGTATGAATCATTTGTCCGATAGGATTACGTATTCAGTGGTGACTTTCATCTGGTAAGACTTTATATGGGTTGAGTATTCCATTGGGGTCCATGAGTGCCTTCAGGTCGCGCATGAGCTGTACGGCGGAGGGGTCCTTGCTGTAGCGCACGTACTGCGGCTTCCGGAACCCCACGCCGTGCTCCGCGCTGATGGACCCCCCGAGCGCCGAAACCTCCTCAAAGATGTAGGGTTCCAGTAATTTTGCTGCTTCTTTGGTGTAGTCTGGTACTGTCACGTTAATGTGGATGTTGCCGTCACCTAAAAATTACGCGAATATTCAATTAAAATATGTTTTATTTCAAAAAAATGCTATCACAGGTCTTAGTTTAGGGAGTAATATACAAAATTTGATAATAGCATAATTCCAAATAATAAATTGTGTACGTTGGCACATTTCACTGTCTTTCGAAACAGAAGTGAGGCTACCACAACCAGTGTGGCCAAAACCACAAGTTGCATTTTTTTAGTTGACTATGTAAATGTCCCCTTTAAAAGCCCTTAGTTAATAGCCAAAATGGTTCAAAGGTAATTTTAACAAACAAAAGTGACGTTATGATTTCAATTCAATATTAATAGAGTAGGTATAGGGGCCCAGCCAGATCATTCGGGCCACGCTATTACGGCTCATGTCACTTGGCCCACTCTGGCTCTGGTGGCCTGAAGTAGAATTTAATTAGCAGATTAATAGGTAATTCGGTAGGTATAGATGTTTTAAAACTTACCAACATGTCCGTACCCGTAAACAACTATCGCTTTGTCGCCCATCCTCTGCGTTACCTTCGGCACGAGATCGTAGTAATGTTTTTGCGGTAGGGATACGTCGTACTTGAAGATGTATCCTTCTTTTAGACCGGCTAGTGATATACTTTCTCGCAGATTCCATATGGACTGTAATAAATTGATAATAAATTAGGCATTATTAAAACATAGAATTCATACGAGTACCTACACATAACAGTAGGGATGAAAGATCCATCCGATCCCCTGTAATAGCAGGTGATGATTACAAGTCTACTCCAATCCATCATCGTTGTCAGTAAGAATGAATTCACGTTTTTCGGGATGTTCAATTTAGTTTGTCGACTGAACACACATTCAATAGGAATATCGGTCTCTGATTAAGTAATGTGCATCCTACTTATATACCTAGGTATACCGAACAGAGGCTGACATAAAAGGGACGCACGAGTTAGGTACCTAGAGCATCCTTGACCTACCTGCATTTTTCCAGGTTCTGACGTAACGGTTCCATCTAATATTAATCCGCTCTCCATTTCCTTTGACAAGAACCGTGTTAACTTTTCGCCATCGTGACCTTCATCACTGCCATGGGTCTCTACCAACACGTAGAATGGGTAGTCTGATATTGGTTTCCTACAAGTAAATAGTAAAACCTGTACATTTTAAGGTGGAGTATGACTTGTAGGAACCGTTTATTTAAATTTTTCGTTCGCTCTCTACGCAATTGTCGTTTTTTAGCGAATCCGATTGAGTGTTAGGTACATTACAGGACACAAATAATATTATGTACACGTCAGTTATTAGGTTCTGTTACAAAAACTCGAAACATTACACCAAAATGCTAGAAGTACATCTCTTCGTCTAAAGATATAAGTTAAATTATGTTATTCAAACTCACGGAATATGAAGGTTCTTCACTGTAGAGTTAATAGCATTGTAATCAGCCATTTCGAAAGCGGATAAAATTTCGCCTAACGACGACTTGGCGCTCTTGTACAGTTTCAGAATATTTTCAAAATTTTCGACACCTGTACAATGATGACAAAATATAAATCAGTGAAATAATCTTATTAAATAATGTGCATGTACATACGTAAGTATCTCAGTTTAAGTCTTACCGAAGAATCCCACAGTAACGGCTTTCGGTAGGACCGGGCAGTGAACTGCTACTTTAGTGACCACACCCAATGTCCCTTCTGAACCGATGAACAAATGCTTTAAGTGGTACCCTGTATTATCCTTCTTCAATGTCTTGAGGCAATCTATGATTGTGCCGTCGGCTTTAACCTGGAATAAGAAATTATCACGCATTGTAGCTGGCTAGGTGTCACTCAAAGATACTGTATTTTTAGATATGGTATTATTTGGTCTTTCATGTCTACCTACATGCTATTTATTCCTATTTTAATAAAGAAGTCCCTTGTATGGAGTTGTTGATATATTTGAAATTCCAGAAAAAAATACTACTTAAGATTTTATATAGGTAAGTAAATCAAAATAATTCTCACAGCTTCAATTCCCAGTATAGACCCGTGCAAGTTCCCATAGCGCAAGAGTCGGAGTCCGCCCGCGTTGGTGCTGACGTTGCCGCCGAACTGACACGTCCCCTTAGCGCCCAGGTCCAAGGGCATGATCAGGTTTCGCTCGCGAACGTAGTTGTCTAGATTCTCTAACACACATCCCGCTTCGCATATTAGTGCACCTGTAGGTAAATATTGTTAATAAGGTACATTCGTACATGAAAAATTCGCTTCTTCATCATCGTAGTCAGTTGGGAAAATAAAATCCTCAATAATCGATCTTAGTTACATAAAACCATACTTGTGGAAATAAACTTGTTCTACCAGTTAATTGATAAAAGTATTGTGTACATCTGTTGATATAGGAGGTAGAGTAGTATTATTGTATTTTATGTACTACCCCTATCAAATGTACTACATATTAGGTATATTATCTTTATGCTTATCGATACCCCTATTCTTATCAATAGGTAATTCTGTTGAAAGGGAAAACCCTTCTCTTTAGCAGAAGTTGGTACTGGCAAAATATGAAGTTAATGATGGATATGAAATAGGAATATTTGAGTTGCAGAAAAAGATTCAACTGATATCGTAATCAATGCAAATGTGTTTACGTACCTGATATTTCATCTAAACTAACCACTTTATTCATTAATGCTAGATTGAGCACGATTTCATCAAAGACCGGTACGGACCCCCCGACAAGGCCCGTGTTTCCGCCCTGGGGGCAGACCGCCAGCCGTCTCTCATTACAGTAGGACAAAATCTGCGACACCTCCTGTGTGTTCTTTGGTTTTAGCACTAATCTCGACTGACCTGAAAAAAGAGCAACCTTATAAATTGCACCTATCTACTAGGCATCATCATCAGCCCATATACGTCCCCACTGCTGGGGCAATGGCCTACCCTAAGCTAGGGCTAGGCTTTATGTAATTTTGGGTATATGCTTAAACATACTGGGGTGCGAGCCATCCGCACCCCTGGTGATTTGACAGGGTTATTCCAAGCCATTATTACGATGACGTAATCAGCCAGGATAAAAAAGCAATTTTGTATAGAAAAATATTTTTATGTTCTACAAAAGCGTGCGAATAGATATTATGTCAGTAACAGTGGCGTAACTACAGGGTGGCAAGTCGGCACGGGCCCCCACCGAGTAGGTGGCCCCAGCCGAAAGGGGCCCCCGGTCATAGCAGAATCTCAAATGCCAACACACATAATCATTAAGATAAAAAAAAAACGTGGTGTGCACGGGGCCCCATCCGATGAATTTTGCCACGGACTTCAACGGGTATAGTTACGCCACTGGTCAGTAACTATTATAGCCAGCTAGAACATTACGCCATTGTTTGCATGCATAATGACTTATGTATGAGTTTGGGTACATTCCGCACATTTCCCTAGCTATAGGTATTTAGATACCTTTTATTGGAAACGTCAGACCATTAATTTTTATTGACTATAAAATACTAGGTATACGAGTGAGTAGATATGTATCCTTAGATATGCGTACTCAAGAACTTAATAAATGTTTTTACAAGAAATGATAAATGTATTGATCTAACTCAACAGTAGGTACCTACCTATATAATTTTTAAACTGTCATGGTTACACACATTAGAAAACTGAAAATGTCCGGAATATTTAGGTGTTTTAATGAGCACAACACTCACACACGGGATGTTGACCCGTGATCATGGCGCTCGCAAAAGTTCCGAAACATCGGGAGCTCATGAAAACAAAACAAAATGGGTAGGTAAATAACCCGGATATTTTCGGTTTACTAACTAAACAGTTAATTACTTACCCCGACAGTTTTTTATCCAGTCGATGTTGAAAGGCAAAACATCGTTTTCATCGGTCAATGCTCTGTCATTGCCAATGACCGATTTGAAATAATCAATATCCGAGTTTTGTAAAGTACCGAAGTTTTTTCTTGTCACATTATATTTTTCCTAAAAAATAAGTTAAGTTGTATAAGTTACCTAAATACATAATAAAACGTCTCAAACCTCACACATTTAAAATTGAGTACCTAATGTATTTACATTTGTTCATAAACAATGCATATTTCTGTACCAAACTTTTAACTCTTCAATTTATTTATTTTACCAACATGCACATTGTAGTACCTACTTAGTTTACCTATTAAGAATTAGGTATCCAGTCCCGGGTGAGATCGAACTCACGACCCCCGCGCAACAGATTGGGGCATCAATAAATAAGTCACCGAGCCATCCCCAGTCAAACTTAAAATTATTGTATGCACGAACACAAAATGCTTGTTTACAAAATCTTATTTACACTACATACGAACGTAGGTACAGCCCAGCCTCCAACTATTTACAATAGATGCCTGCCTATGTTTTGTCTTAAAAATAACTAACCTAGACCCAATTCAGTGACACTAGGTAATAGATCAATACTCACTGCAGAAAGCTGTGGTAAAGCTTGAGACGCGCACCTAATTTGTTCCAATATGTGTATGTTTTTTGCGCATTGTACAATTTGTTTGGCAGAGTTCAACATGTCGACGTGAATTGGTAACAACACGCCACGGCGAACTAAGATCATAAGCGCTATATTCGCTTGACTTTAGAGTGTTTATCAACGACGTCGGCCGGGATTATGTAAACGATAGAGAGAAACTATTTAATAAAGCAAGATAGCACTCTTGACATTGAGAATATTGAGATATAAAAGGCTAAAAACAAGCAGCAAGTTCTTCTAAATAACATTATAATGTATTTATTATACAGTTATTCGTATTCTTAATAAATATTTAAGTGAATGAATAGGTACATATGGGTCAATCTTGAAATTGGACGTATTTGGTTGATTCCCTCTGGCACTTTTTAAAACATAAGAGTTTAAACTTTTACTATCATAAGGCTAAATAACACCTCATTGTGAACATATTTCTCTAATAGGCATCACTGTCACATGTTTAGATAAAAAGATATACGACTTTAAAATTTTGGTGCCAGGGGAATCAATACAAGATGCCAGGGTAATCAAAATAAAAACATTTTGTATAGAATAATCGTTTATTTTAATTAAACTTACCAGTATTTTGGTTTCATTTTGGTTCTTTAGATTCATTATTGTTTTAAAAATTATTTTAAAAGAAGTATTATAAAAACAAAACAACAATATCTATCTTTAAGGAACTATCAATCTACTGTAACAAATCAACTTTATTATCTAAAAATTATCAAATTATACTTAAAGGCAATAGCCCCTAGTTCCCGGCAGCGCCGCTATTCCTGGTCATGGTGGCGACCATGGTTACGGCTGGACGGCGGGTGCTAAGAATCCCCGGGCTACGAGAGGCTACCAACACACACTAACCCTGGCGACGTATAACGGACGCACGCTACGGCTCGACTCGCATCTGGCGCAACTTGAGGTAGAGCTTGAGAAGATAAGGTGGCACTTTCTGTGGTTGTCCGAAAAGCGAGAGGATAGAATCAGGACACCTACTGTACTTCCACGAACGAGACTAACATTCTCAAGGTGGCGTCGGTTTTCTCGTCAATAAGTCCCTCTTTGACAACTTAGTGGAAATGTCTAGTGTTTCGAGGGTAGCATGATTAAGCTCACCAAGAGTCTTAGCCTCAAAGTGGTGCATGTGAACGCACTGACCTCTTCGCACTCAGACGATGAAGTGGAGAAAATACAACCCCCTACAATACTTGTCAATTTTGTCTAACGTGAGGGGCTCTTCTTGATGAACTCATTCTTTAAGAAGCAGCCTCAAAGGAAGTGGACGTGGCAAAGTCCCGATACTTTAACTAAGAACGAGATCGACTTCATCAGGGCGGTTAGGCGGCACATATTCAGAGATGTCTCCGAAATCAACAGTGATCACCGACTTGTTCGAGGCACTCTGAATATCGACTTCAAAGCCAAACGTGTTCGCTTGATGAGGTCTAAACTTCAACCTACTCCGCTCCAGAAAATGAAAGGATCTGAAACGTTTTTGTCAAACCTGGTGAAAACCTCAAC
The DNA here is from genome assembly GCA_039566165.1 of Maruca vitrata. Classification (NCBI taxonomy): domain Eukaryota; kingdom Metazoa; phylum Arthropoda; class Insecta; order Lepidoptera; family Crambidae; genus Maruca; species Maruca vitrata. The sequence continues at coordinate 10,439,841 of CM076917.1, read as the reverse complement.
TGACATTAACCAGAATCTTGAAAAATCAAATCAAAATATGATGCATGTTCTCAGGGAGGAAAGATCGAGATTTGCGGCATGAGGGGCCGGGGCAGGAAGTCTAAACTTTCCGAGGAGACTTTGAGGCTAATGAGGCAGCGACGTAAAGACCCACCCGCTACTACATTGCAAGCTCGAACACTCAACCGAGAGATCAATAAACTTGTGCCACGTGACCTTCGGTGCTACAATACTCTCTCAATCGAGAAAGCTATTGAACAGAATCGGGGGTCAAAAGTGTTCTTAAAATCTCTCAAAGGAAGCCAACTGACGAGGCTGACTACAGCGAATGGGGACATTGCTGCTTCAAAGCCGGCAGTCTCGGAGAGTAATCATGCACCATCTTGCGCAAACACTCGACGAATTCCAACCATCGAAACAGGCTGGATTTCGGAGCGGATACACCACCATAGACCACATCCACACAGTGCGACATATAAAAAAAGAAGACCGAAGAGTATAATCAGCCCCTATGTTTAACATTTGTGGACTATGACTGGTCAGTTCTTGAGTCCCTGCAGCGATGCCAAGTTGATTGGGAATACAACCTGGTGATGAAATGCCTCTACCAAGCCGCGACCATATCCGTCCAAGTATTGAATCAGCAAATAAACCCATACCATTGCAGCAAGGAGTAAGACAAGGGGGCGTCATCTCCCCGAAGTTGTTCACAAATGCAATGGAGGATTTGTTCAAGGCTGTACTGAAAAGGACGAGGCACCAACATAGTCAGTAGAGACGCTGCGGGACCTACAACGGATGTTGAATGACCTGGCTGACTCTTCTGGGGTGCGTAACCTATAATCATAATATGAGAGTATGATAATGTAAGGAAGCTTTGATTTCCCTGGCATTTTGCCAGGGGAATCAATGCCAGGGGAGTCAAGAAAAGTTAATCTTTTTTCGATTTTGTTTCAATGGATTGATTTTTGCCAATGATTATTATAAAAACAATTAATAGTCCTATATACCCTACTATTAATCCTAGTTAAGAAATTCCTAATCATCAAAAACTATTTTTAAAAGTGGTCAGGGTAATCAATGACCTAGTGAAACAAAACCAGGGGAATCAAATTCAAACCTTCATAAATCCGGCTTGGAACCGTCGAGCAGGAAACCTCTCCTCATGATGTTAAGAGCGCGACTAGAGCTACTTGCTGATGTGAACGCCTTTGCCGTAGACTTTTATAAAAGCAAGACAGGTGGCATTTTGTGACGCGCCAAGGGAATCAATCGTTGCACTCGGACAAACACAAACCATTTTGTAATCACAAAACAGTGATTGGCACAGACTTGGTGTATTTTTTAAATCATTAAATAACTCACCCTTTAACTATTAAATCACAAAAAATCTTAAAATTATGACTATAAATAGGTAAATTGTTAACGGTTTGTTGAAAAAATGACAAAGGGACAGCCCAAGGGAATCAAATATTAAGGCTTCGAAATTTTTTTTCAGGTGGTTAAAGCTGAAATAAACACCTTTTTTGTTGTGCCCCATTTAATTTACACATTAAAGAAACAGCAAAAAAATCTTACATTAAAACTTAAACTTTATGGGTAGTTTTTGCCCTCGGACAGTGTTTTTTTTGGCTTTCAAGATTGACCCATATCTCTTTACTCAAGATAGTGTTTGTGTACATATACTGCCAGTTGCTGTAAGTTGGAAACAACAATTATGACAAACATAACCAAGTATATAGGTATACGGTATACCTAACAACCTTACCGAATACCTACGTAACCACTATACGTATTAAATTAATATTTTTCTTCGTTAAAAAGGTTTTACTTGTTTATTTTTATACTATGGCAACCAGGATGAAAATGTACATTATATAAAAGACGGCCAAGTGCGATTCGCACTCGCGCAAGAAAACAAGAACAGAATATAAATGCTGTAAAAAAACATTTGTAGAATAGGAGCCTTCTTGAATATTTGTTTTATTTTGCCTTTAATTTGTTGTTATGGCGGCAATAGAAGTGTCATATTATGTGATACGTCAATTTTTAGCTCTTAAGCTATCACCGCTCTTTGCTGCTAGGTGACAGACAGACGGACGGTCAGCCAAGTGTTAGTAATCCATTTTTACCCTGTGGGTACAGAACCCTAAAAATAAGTAAATAGTTTCTGTTCCAGCAAATTATCACGGCTCAATCTCAACCCTCGTCCCTTGCTCTCCTCAACTAGGTTGTTTTCTTTATTAAATCTATAATATTGTTAAATAAATCTTTAATATCCTCTACCTACATACCACGTTTCAATAGTCCAGTCATTATAGCAAGTTCACTTCGGAATTCGAGATACCCAGCTGTAAGTCTGTAAATACTTGTATACTGACACCATAAATGTTGTCTCAAAACCTACATATGGTAGGGTGTACGCAATTATTAAATTTTCAAGGTCAAATGTCAGAAATATCAGTTTTATGAACTTTTGAGCGAAACGGGAAGTTTTATCATAAAAGTGTGTAGGAGAAAATTACTTATCATCTATTTATCTATAAAAGTTGTCTATAGGTTTCATTCCTAAGATTCACCATTTCAGATATACAGAGATGCAAATAGTTGAAAAAGTTGTATTTTCAAAAGCTTCCAAGCCCACGTGCGATTGTGCTAGACAGTTAAAATTTTCACGACTGATGTATTTCCGTAGCCTCTATAACATCTAATACTAGAAAAAGCTTAAAACCAATGTTTAAGTGGGTTCTCATACAAAAACTATAATTTTTTTTCTCACACTTGGCCGGTTTTTACTTCACAAAACAATTATTTAACTAGGCGTCCATATAAACAACGTGTTCTTCACGTATAAAAGGTGTCTGGAATAGGTTTACTGGGATAACCAGGTTAAAAACCGGCCAAGTGTGAGAAAAAAAAAACCATAATTTTTGTATGAGAACCCGTTTAAACATTGGTTTTAAGTTTTTTCTAGTGTTAGATGTTATAGAGGCTACTGAAATACATCAGTCGTGAAAATTTTAACAGTCTAGCACAATCGCACGTGGGCCTGGAAGCTTTTGAAAATACAAGTTTTTCAACTATATGCATCGCTGTATCTCTGAAATGGTGAATCTTAGGAATAAAGCGAACAGACAATTTTTATCGATAATTAAATGATAAGAAATGTTCTCCTACACGCTTTTATGATAAAACTTCCCGTTTCGCTCAAAAGTGCTTTAACTGCTATTTGTGACATTTGACCTTAAAAATTTAATAGTTGCGTACACCCTACCTTTATGTAGGTTTTGATACCACTTTAAGGGGTGTCAATATCCAAGTATTTACAGACTTACAGCTGGGTATCTCGAATTCCGAGATTCTTACCTAATTTAAGCTTAAATGACTGGACTACAACCTAATATAGCAAAGTATGTGAGGTGGGCGAAACAGTCTTACCTACTTACGTCCTTCCTACGTACGTAAACTGGAAGGTAGGTATGGTAACAGCAAAGTCAATATTAAGTCCAATTAATACAAACAGGTCAGTTAATGCACCATTTATTCATTCTTCTGGTAAGACTTTATATGGGTTGAGTATTCCATTGGGGTCCATGAGTGCCTTCAGGTCGCGCATGAGCTGTACGGCGGAGGGGTCCTTGCTGTAGCGCACGTACTGCGGCTTCCGGAACCCCACGCCGTGCTCCGCGCTGATGGACCCCCCGAGCGCACCCACTTCCTCGAAGATGTACGGCTCCAGCAAAGAATGGATTTCTTTGGTGTACTCTTTCTCCACGACGTTGATGTGGACGTTCCCATCGCCTATACGAGAGGATAAATAATTTAATAAAGGTATACGTAGATTATAATTATAGATTATCTTAACGCTACTTATTGTTAGACTATTTGGAAAATAGGAATCTACTTATAATAGCTACAGAACCATTAAGGTATAAATAAGAACATACATGGGCTTACCGAGGGTGGATAGTGTTGTCGTCCCTACAAAGTATCTTATCGATAGTCACCTAGCAAAAAATATTATTTGTCAATCTGCCATGTCGGCTGATATGAAATGATATGTCCATCCTTTCACGTCCCGACAGTCATGGCGCACTTTCGTCTGTCCAACGACTAAGGCAGCGGGATGTTAGAAGAATAAGATCTATGATGCAGTTTACCAATATGTCCAAAGCCGCTGACGACCAGGACTTTGTCGCCGACTCTTTCGCGAAGCTTGGGCACCAGTTCGTAGTAGTGTCGGTGGGCCAACGACACGTCGTACGTATGTATGTACGTGCCCCCCGCAATGACGGCCACCCCTATACTCTCACGAATAGTCCAAACTGCCTGATAGATAAGATAGAAGGATTACTTTATTGCATAAAAGAAAACGACCAACCCGCACTTGGCCAAGGTGGTCGACTAAGGCCTTTCGACCTAGTTTAGGGTAGGCGCGTGCTCCAGCAGTGGGGACATATATGGGCTGATGATGATGATGATGACGATAAAAGAAAAAAGAGGATTATTAGGAAAAGGAGAGTGGTCATTCTACTCGGTGAACCAGTGCATTAGGGACGAGCTGGTTTGATTCCTCGACGCTTCATGTATCTATCGACACTAAGTAGGTACATATAATTTTTCTGAACATCGAATCGCACAAAGTTAAAAAAAAAGTTTAGATGCATGTTGTTTAGAATTGATAGGGAACTAATTAACAATAAATACCCGCATCTTAGATGGTTCAGATGACACGGTTCCGTCCAGAATCAGTCCGCTCTTCATTTCGTTCTCGAGGAATCTATTTAATTTTTCGTTATCGTGGCCTTCATCACTTCCATGTGTCTCTATTATAACATAAAACGGAAAATCGGATATTGGGTTTCTGTAAAAAAAATGCATAAACGGTAATAAAAGCTAAGGTACATACATACCTACATAATATCCTTACAACTCTTAGCTAACACTAGGTCTATGTCTAAAAGCACTAACTTACTGAAGATTCAAAGTCCGTGTCGTGTATTCGATTGTGTAATTGTCAGCCATTTCAAAAGCGGATAATATTTCTCCAAGCGCAGATTTAGCCTTCTTATATAACTTTAGGACGTTTTCAAAGTTTTCAGTGCCTGGAAACATGATTGACAGAAGTAAATTAAACTTAAGCTTAAATCTAAAATAAGTACGTACATAGGATAAGGAAAAGCGGGGTCTTCTCCCTTTACCGACTCCATCCAACAAGTACTTACCTAAATAAGTTAAAGTTATAGTAAATAATTAATTTATTTAGTGCATTTCTATGTTTTTGCAAACTTACCAAAATATCCCAAGCTTACTGCTTTAGGTTTAGGGGGGCAATGTATAGCCACTTTGGTCACTACCCCTAATGTACCTTCAGACCCTATGAACAAATGTTTCAAGTGGTACCCAGTGTTATCTTTCTTCAATGATTTCAAGCAATTAATTACTGTCCCATCGGCTTTTACCTAAAACAATATTTCACAATTAGGACAGAGAGTTTTTTTTTTATCTGGGACATTTTCACACCCAGCACACAGTCTCATGACTGTGCTAAACTAAGCTGAGCTTGTAGTACCTACTATGGGCGTCAGTATATTTATTTTATTTTTATTATTTGTGTTACTTTATAAACGCTATAAACGTACATGTAGGTATAGTACCTACTTATTTATATGAACACACCAGCCAGATACAAAAGAAAGTTCATCATCCAATTTTTCCCCGAGTGGGAATCGAACTCACGATTCTATAAATTTTTTTTTAGATTTTTTTTTAAACTTATCCCTATAGTACCTAGCTATAAATGGAATAAAAAATCCGTCTATCCCAACCAGTGTAAAGATATAAGAAAGAGAAGAATCCACTTAATCAAGGACTGTTGGATACCAGTCTTTAACTACCAGTTGAGATATATCGGTTGGGATATTAAGGAACAGGAGTTCGGCGCAACAGACAATGGCACTTGCAATAGCACCACCGAAAGTACCAACTTAAAAAAAAATACTCATCCAACCGATCGCTTCGAGGGACTTGCAATTATTATGGAACAGGGGCTCGGGCAACAGACAAAGGCACTTGCAATAGCACCACGATGATGGCTTGGAGTAGCCTTGTCATCATCACCGGACTTGCGGGGGAGCGGATGGCTCTCACCCCTAAATAAATTTAAACGACGTTTGCCTGAGGGTGCCCCCTAACGGGGCTGGGCCTCGGCTCAGGGCGTCGTTGGACGGTCCCTAATACGAACGTAGGTTTGGACCGAAAGTAACTAACTACTAAAAATTACTCATCCAACCGACCGCTTCGATCCCGAGCACGGATCCATGCAGGTTCCCGTACCGCAGGAGTCGCAGCCCACCGGCGTTGGTGCTGACGTTGCCGCCGATCTGACAGCTGCCCTTAGCGCCCAGGTCCAGCGGCATGATCAGGTCCTTCTCGCGGACATACGTGTCTAGTTGCTCTAAAACACAGCCCGCTTCACATACTAGCGCACCTGAAACGATATGCGACCTTTTTGTCTATTGTGAGAGTACCTACCTGAAATGTGCCTGTGTTAAATGCGCCAGGAGTTGATAATTGTGTAATGTTTGTTTATTGTGATATATCTGTAACTGTGTAATTAAATGTTGAACTAATCAATAAAAAAAAACAATGAAAATATTCCCTTGTCAATGCTATCTATGCACGTTGCACACCTAGTTACCCACCTACAGAGGTTTCCGGCAAAATCGTTTTTATAAATAATAGTGTAAAAAAATACCAAGTTACTAGTTGCATTTGCATGAGATGAGAAAATGTGTTTACCCGATATATCGTCAACGCTTATAATTCTGTTCATCAGCATTAGGTTCAGTATAATTTCGTCATACACAGGGACCGACCCGCCCACCAGGCCGGTATTACCGCCTTGCGTGCATACCGCTAATTTTTTCTCATTGCAATACGCCAGAATTTGCGAAACTTCTTCCGTAGTTTTTGGTTTTAAAACCACTTTAGACTGTCCTGTAAAATTAAAAAAAATAAAGGATGTGTTTTTTATTTTTATTATTCGGAAGTCGGTTAAAAGTATCCTATGACCTTTCTCAATCTCCAGTCTATCTGTGTACCCAGTGCCAAATTAGCCATAGCCATAAGTATAGCAAGAGTAGCAATTGCTACTGGCCCCGCGCTGTCTTAATTCGGCAGTGTGTGTACCCAATTTAATTTAAATCAGTTCATTGGGAAAGCCCGTCTTTACATGGTTTCGGAAGCAATAACTGCATAAAGACTCGGGCTTAAAATAAGAAAATATATCTTATAATTATTGACTCGAGATAACAACGCCCGCGTATCTCCAAGTTTATGTGATAAGATTATTAACGAGGTTCAAAAATCTTAATTGTTTATCAAAAACAATAAGGTTACCTCTACAACTCTTAAACCAGTCAATATTGTATTGAAGGACATCGTCATCTTGCGTTAGTACTCTGTCTGCGCCAAGAATAGAAGAGAAGTAATTGATATCACTTGTTTGTACAGCCGCGAAATCTTTCCTTTTCACGTTGTACTTCTCCTGAAATAAATAAGGTAGAAGTAAGTAGGTAGGTATATTTAGTATTTTAATGCAAGCATCAAAACACAACAATTAAAATTAATGTGGCCTATGAACACATACTATAGGTATTATATCTGTAGGTCATACAATTTTTCAAATCGTCAATAATTTATTATTAATATCATACCGAAATCCACGATCAAAAAATACCTCAAATTTATACGAGCTGTATTAGCTGTATAAGAAAAAATATTAATACCAACCCATTCTTCTGTTGTTGGACAGATAATTATACAAATTTACTTATAAGTATTTATTGGCAGTAACGACATTTTATCGTAATACATGTTTGATTTTAACGTGGTTTTGATAGATTTCGCTATTAAAAATAAGTTATGATTCTCATTAAGTTTTTAACCCAGAAGAGGTACTTTCAAGATAGTAGACCATCTTGTTGTGTAACCCAGTACCTACGTATATTGTATCTTGTGTATTGGCATTTAAGATTTATTATTAAGTATTACAGAGACAAAATGCTAAACCTAACAAGAAGCTAAAAAATATCTTTTAATATACGTAATTACTAACTACTCGGGACTTTGTGGCTTGTGCCACCTTTATGTACGAGTAGGAGGCATAACCGCTAATTTTGAACTGCAAAATAATGGTTATCTTGGCCTGATGTTGACCGTACCTATGTATGAAATTTTAGACTACATTTTTCGCATCGGCGACTGCTCTAATTTATTAGTCTAACTATAGAATCACACATTAAGAAGTCCTTTAAATATTATATCAGTAATTATAAATTTTAATTTTGTTTAGATAGGATATTTTGTGATAAGGCAGGAATCAGTTGATTTAGGTAGGTAAGTATTGAAGGTAAAAAGCGGTCCCCAGCATCCGCCTTAGTTGGACGCAGCACCAGGTATTCGAATCGTCAAAAGTTTTCCCGTGAAAAAAAAGAGGTATACATTACCGACGAAAGTTGCGGGATATTTTGAGAGGCATATTTAACTTGATTCACAATATTCATTGCTCTACTTGGCAACAGTCTTGTGGAATTTAGCATTATGCTTGACACACCCCTACAACTCAGTATACCTAATTTAAATAATATTTCAAGGTGTTAATTGCACTCTGTTTAGGTGTCACACAAGTTATCTGTAGTAGCGCTAGTATTGTAATAACACCTACATTTCATAGTTGGCTTGCAGCTATATAACAATACTGATTAAGTTTTACTTATTTGCTTAGTGGCTGCAATGGACGGGAGTAGGACACAATAGATACCAATATTTTATTTCACGCGTGTCTATTTTATGCGAAACAGGATACAAGTTTTTCTCTCAGTTTTCCAAGGCATAAAATCTAAGACTCGTCAAAAATACTTTTCCTGGAATGTTCATGGGTTCATTGATATTTGAGTGCTCAACAAACACACATGTCGGTAGGTAGGTACTTATTGTAGGATACTCGTAAGTAGGTAAATAATTTTCTTTTATTATAAAACTAGTGACCAGCCCTCGCTTCGCTCCGGGTACATTATACATAAAAACCTTCCTCTTGAATCACTCTATCTATTGGAAAAAACCGCATCAAAATCCGTTGCGTAGTTGACAGAAAAGGCGACTTTGTTTTGTACTATGTAGTGATGATTAGGTAATATAATTTATTAACTTCGTGTTTGAAAAGTAAAAGAAACGAGTACGTAGAACGTACCAGAACAGGCTACATAATCTATTTGGTCATCACTAATTTACTATAACTTTAAAGATCCATAATTTTTTTACCTTTAAATCGTGGATGATCGTTAAACAGTTTAATTAGGCACAGAAGGGAGGTACTTACATAGTTATCTACATTTAATTACTACATACTTGATAACATTTCTTGCCACAGTAAAATGTATCTGACAACATCTCCTATTAATCCCACCGTTCCCACCAAAAACATTCTTTAAAAACTAGCCAAGTATCTAGGAGCATGGAGCTGCTTGTTTATCTCTAAACAGTAATGAAATCTAGACAAAGTCGTGCTAAGTCCTTAATGCGATTTTTTCGACTATGATCATAGTAACAGTTGTGTGACTTGGCAGTTGAAGGGCACACAAGGGTACAAAACATGGTTCTACATGCATTACGTGTACAAAAAATTAAATTAATTTAATTATACCTACAAATAGACTTGCACCTACTATCGTATAAAGAAAGTTCAAAGGCACACAACATTATATAACTATAATACCTAATAAAGAAATCGCAGTAAGGAACCTAAGACTTTGCATGACTTTGTCTAGATTTCTTTGCTTTTAAGAAAATGAACAAGCAGCTCCATCGAGCCGTGGCTAGTATTTTTTCAGAATCTTTTTAGTAGGATTTCACTTAATTTTGTAGATAGGTACCTAACAGTTGACAAGTGAAGCGACCGATAATATTGAATATTTTTTGTAAAGGCGGGTATGTAGATCTCTAATAGTCAGGTTGGTTCTTGTGTTTTCTATACAGGATCACCGAGTACTTAAAATCTTTGTTTATCCTAGTTTTTATAGTTTTGCCTTTATGTGGTCATTAAACCCTTATTATACAGGGTGTAACAGGAGGGGTGGATCATCGTAAGTCAATCGATGGGGGACTTCAATACCTATCGATATAACCCCCATGTATGTTCAGCGATTTTCAATAGTTCCAAAGTTATTGAGATTTTTGTGAAATTCTGGTAGAAGCCGGAATTCAGTTTAAAAGTCTTCACTGTAACTTAACTACTAGAAGTAGTACAATAGTGGGTCTTTACTTTGAGTATAAAGCCTTGAGTGGCTTTATACTCAAAGGGTCTTTATAATATAGCCAATAAAGGTGCCCATAATGAACACTTACCTACTGTAAAAAATTATTAATAAAAATTAAGTAAATTTTCTTTGTTTGATTTTTCACCCCTTTAATTTTGCAATTCTGTAAAATTACTGCTACTACATAATGTTACTAACATAGCATAAAACTGAAACATATCGATTTATTTTTTAAATTAAAATTTTACATGAAAAAATAAAAACACTGATTTATGGCACCTGTGCCATTCGCGTTCAATTTTCGTTTTGATGCTCTGCAGTAGCGGTATGAAATTTTCAGGATATACTATCCATGAATGTAATTTGTTTTTAAAATAAGTTCTAGAAAAAAAACACAAGCACTTTTTTTTTCACTGGAGAGCTTTGAAAGTTGGTAGACACAATTCGATTCGTAAAACATTTGTGAAGAATTATTTTTGACGTGACAACGTCTTAAATTAGGTTGCGGCTGGGAGTCACTTATGAAAAAGTGTAACGCTCGGTAACGTTACGATGAGTCACCGAACGAGAGAGAGGCCCGCCGAATGCCTTGCGTCTCTCTCCCACTCAACTATGACCGGTCTGCCGCGCGCGCAGCATTAGAGAATTAGACGTGTGACAACGTAAAATCTTCGCCCGTAAAACCGACTTTACAGGCAACCATTTTTTTATATCGGATTCAGAGGCGTATAGTTTTTTATGACGGACACCCGATAGTTTCTTTTCCCTTATCTTTTTTAAAAAATATGATAATTTTTAAGGGGGAACACATGAGTAGAAAAGAGTGTGAATCTGGGTGAATGTGTGTGAAAGTCAAAATTGGTAAAAAAAACTCATTAAATGAAGATTTAGCCGTATGATTTTAAAATCAAGGCCGTTAAACCGTTATTTACTACATGAGTAGAAAAAGAAAGGATGAGATGGGCCATCTTTTTTTATCCCGTTTTGTTATGTAGTTTGCGGGTATCTGAAGTGCTTAATGCCTGTCGATGCCGGAGAGCGATGTTACGGCATAAAATGATATGTTCGTAAATAATTTAATGTAGTATTTCAAATCTTTAAAAGGTGCTATTTTTTGTGTCTTTGATCTCGTAGCGTCGCGTCGCTTAGTTTCAAGTACGTTCCACTTGTTGACCACCCAGACAGACAGTTGGTCGGTTGCTTATCTGTGGTTGCAGTGAATGAATGAACGTGACGTCCGGCAAAATAACAAAGTGTCAGTTCGTAGAATAACAATCGCGAACGGAACGGCGTGAGGGAATAACCTCAAAATAAAGCATAAGAAGTGCAAGCAAATCACGTGTTAGTTTAGCTGAATTTCTCTAAAAACATTAAAATGGTTAAAGTGAAAGCTAAGAAAAAATAAGGAAAAGGCTGTGTCCAATATAATAGCAAATAAAGAAGAAGAAAATGTAGTACACCTACCTCCCATGAGGATGTCTGATGATCCCGCACCGAAGCAGGTAAAATGCTATTTCTTTACTGCTAATGCTTCGTTTTTCGTAATACAAACGCAGCACCAACTGCATACTCTTCTTAGTCTTAGTCGTTCACTCTTGGCAGAATGGTCGTGATTATGGTCTTTCAGTGCTGACCGCAGTCTTCGCGATTGCTCTCCACCGGTCTCTGTGACCAACTGAATAATCGCCCATAAATTGTTTATAAAAAGTTAAAATTACAGGCATGACGGTCCAGGAAGAAATGTACTTATTATTTTTATTTTTCAGGTCAAATGGATAAATAGACAGCGTGTCTTGGTGTTTGCCACCCGGGGCATAAATCACCGCCACCGACACATGATGGAGGATATCAAAAAGCTCATGCCTCATCATAAAACAGAGTCTAAAATGGAAAGAAGCAAAAACTTGTATGTTGTGAATGAAATCAGTGAGATGAAAAACTGCAATAAGTGTCTTCTTTTTGAGGGTAGAAAAATGAGGGACCTATATTTATGGATGTCCAATATTCCTAATGGACCATGTGTGAAATTTCTTGTGGAGAATGGTTAGTAGTGTATGAATTTAATTGGTGAATATGAGTTAGGAATTTGAATCTTTAGTTTTTAACTTCTATATAAATAACTATATATAGGAAACAGAAGAAAAGTACTACCCATTACTTAATATCATTGTAATCTAGTGTTATCTCCTAACATATAAAAACAATATCTATTTTTACTCAAACAATATCACTTTTTGTTTACAGTTTATACAATGGGAGAACTGAAAATGACAGGAAATTGCCTCCGTGGCTCAAGACCGCTTCTGTCATTTGACCCGCAGTTCACAAAGGACCCACACTACATGGTTCTCAAAGAGTTGCTCATACAGATATTTGGGGTGGCCAACCATCACCCTAAGAGCCAGCCCTTCTTTGACCATGTCTACACTTTCATGATTTTGGATAATAGGATTTGGTTCAGAAATTACCAAATTCTCTCTGAAGATGGTGGCCTGGCAGAAATAGGACCGAGATTTGTTTTAAATCCTGTAAGTGTTTATGTGTTCATACATGTAAAATGAAAATTACACTATTTATGGCCTATCAAACTTAATATTTGTCAGTTTGCTCGCAACCATGATTAATGTAACCCAGTCGAAATATCAGGCAGTAAATAGCTATGTAATTGCTACTCCTAATATCGCATGTAGACCCATAAAGACTAATATTCAGTTAATATTTATCTTCATTATTCTTCAGGTGAAAATATTTTCGGGATCCTTTGGCGGGGCAACATTGTGGGAAAATCCAAAATATGTAAGCCCAGCCAAACTCAGACAAGCATATTCAAAGAAAGCAGCAAATAAGTATGAGAGAAGAGTGGAAAAGAAGGTTGTTTATGAAGCAACCAAGCCTGAAACTGGCTATCCAGACATTGAAGGTGCTGATTTCTTCAAAGGAGACCCTATGGAGAAAGCTAAAGAAGTTGTTGTGAAAGGTAAATATCATTTTTTTTAATATATATTAATTTTGGTGTTATCAGCATAACACATAGGTAATCCATTCAATGACCTGAGAACAGATTTGTATTTTTATGAAATATATTCTAAATCTTACCTTATAATAATATGATGCTGACACTCATACATCCCTGCAAACTACATAACAAAATGGGTTAAAAAAAAAGGGATTTGTGTATATTAAGTAAAAAAAAAAAATTCGTTAGCCCCTTGCTATGACTTTTGGTTGTTGAATATTGAAAATATAATAAAACCAATAATGAACCTAATTATAAACAAACATTTGCAGAAGAGATTCAAGATATGTCAGAAAATGAAGATAATATTCCACCAAGCAAACCATTCACCATGAAGAAATCTAAAGCTAAACCAGACATGGCGATCAGGCGCAAACAACTGAAAGCCAAAAGTAAAGCCATCTCTGATCAAATTAAGAAGAGGAAACAATTTAAGAAGACAAAACCCAAGAAAAAATAGGTTTCTTGAGAATAAAATAAAACTCATATTTTTGAACACCCATGATTTTATTTAAAGATATAAAAATTCTTGAAAACATGATCTCACATAGATAACACATTAAACTGTTACTCAAACTGGAAGAAATGTATGAGGTAGAAGAACAAAACATAGCCAGGTCTCAGATAAAGTATGCATAACTTCACATGCTATTAGGTGTAGGTACAATATGGATGCATCATCTATACAAAAATAGAACTTAAACATACATTTCTATAATAATTTACTAAAAATAGTATATTTATTAAATTAATTGTAAAAATTAATAAAAAAAATTATGCTTGATTTACGTAAAATGGATATTGGTATGATTTTCTGTAAAAATTGTAAACGGAGTAGTAAAGACTAGTGAAGATTGGACGGTACACAAGAAAAGAGAACACACTAGTGTGTACGTACCTTATTCTAATATCAACAAAATGCATTAAGGAATGGACGAAAGGTGCGTTCTAAATGTAACACATCTATACCACAAAATAGTTTAAAATGTCACAAAATACAGTAAAATTTACGATATTGTTATTTTTATATAAAATCCATAAAATTGTGCAAAGGAACATGAAAATGCATATAAAACCTTAGATTTGCCAATGCTTGCACACTGGGTACCAACATTAGATATATCTTCCAGTAATATAATTAATTTAAAACGAGGTTAAAACAGGCGAGCTTTCCCCAGCCTAATTTCGAATTTCTAAAAACTCATGTCAAAACAAATTGCCGAAATGATGTTCATTCATTCTGAAAAATCCAGTACAAACACTTGCCTTTGAGTACCTACTTTTACCTACTTTACTTTTATTTGTGGCATTGTTCATGCACATTTAAAACAGCCATCATGATACATACTATAATTAGCATAACTCTTAAATGCTTTGTAGCACCAAGTCCTCTCAAGTGGTTTTCTTCCATAAAATTAATAGAGCATACTTAACATAGTGTCTAATGAACTAAATATAAAAATGCAAAAATATGTTTGTACTATACTAATTACCTAATTTGTGCTTTCAATAATTGGTAAGCGAAAATTTCAAAGTTTTAAAGCATATAATTTCATTCACATTAAAATTGATTAATCATTTGATTTCAAAATTGTCATGTAGATACAATAAAACATCCTATAAATATAAAAAATATCAAAATCTTCAAACAGATCATAGCTGCGCTCTATCGCAGCATCTAGATAAAAATATTATGCCTTAAAATATATAATTACGAAAATACGATTAAAACTTCTTAATATTATGAATGCTTCTTGAAAATATTCTTCAGATCGTGATGAATGATTGCATTGAGATTCATCTGTAAATTATGAGTATTAACTGATAAACAATGTTAAACTTTTAAAACACTATTTTATGCTTTAAATATAAACATGCACAACATAACGGATATCGCTCTCTAAAGCATTTAATTTCATACACTAAAAATACATTAATTGTATATAAAATGAATTGTGCATGCACTAAGAACAGTTACATAATAAACAAATTCGTTGCCAAAACTTGAATAAAGCCAAAACCGCTTTTCTATTCACTTGAATATTATTTATTTTTAATTTAATTAGTTAGCATTATGAAAATTTATTTATGCAGTTAGATCATAATATGACATTCACATGATTACAGTACTGTATATAGGTACCGCTTCAAGACGATTAAAGGCTACACACATGCTTTGAGGGCTTGTAAAAAACCAATACATATAAATACCTATTTCCACAATAAAACCTCCACATATTAAATAGTACAACATTTTAAACAGCAGATAAATAATACACAATTAAAATATGTTATTTCTTAAAACTAAGCATTCAAAGATTGATGAAAAGCGTAAGTATAAGGGTGGTCTCACATTAGCACCTTACAGGTTTTTTTGTACCGAAAAGTAATAAGTACCTACGGGCAAAATAAACAGTGGATTTGAATAGAGGCAGGCTACCTCACTCACACGCAAACATGTGTGCCACTATCTGTTTCATTCGTATAATAATAAACTAACACGATAACCGAATGTCTAGAACTCAAGCTCTTTATTCGCAACGCGTTTTGACTTTCGGATTAGGAAAATCGATGCTTTGCCGCTGTCAATCGTGAAGAAGGCAGAGCATAGTTTTCGAATACGAATAATGTTGGTAGGATAAAATATTTTGCGTAACTATACAAGCCATTCCGATACAAATCCACCTGCTAGGTATTCGAAATGAAACTAATTATACTGATGAAACTTCTAATAAAATGTTAAATATAATTAGAAACCGGACTTTTAAATAATTATGTTTCAAGTTAAACATGATTACAATGAATTAGATATCATGTGTGTATTCCCCGTGATCACAAGTGTTATAAACAGTTCGAAACGCCGGGTTTATAAACAATTATATTTAACATCTTAATATACGCGAGATCATCAGTAAAATGTCAAAATTGTATTGTTCTGCAAATCATAGACCACCACCAGGCGACCCGCTGAGTATGCGATATGCTAAGGCACTGGCAGGCAGACGTAAGTGTCTAGTACTTCTCTTGGAGCTCCTGCAGCTCGGGCCCGTCAGGCGCGGGGTCGCGCTTGTGGCCTCCGAGCTCGGCCAAGCGTGAGTTCTTCCACTTGCCTTCGACGCCGTTCATGTTGCGGTCTTCGCAAACGCACAGGAATAACGAGTCTACTACCATCTGTGGAATGAAGGTTTTCTTTTTAGAGAAGTCACGTGATTTGCAAAAAGATTGGACAGTCAACGGACATGTACAGTCAGCTAGTGGAGAAGTGGAAGTGGAGTAAGAGAAGTGGTCTACCACTTTTGACAATAGTTTCTGGGAGATGTAACGATCGCTAAGGTTGACAATAGTAACTGACACAATCTTATTGCCTGGAAAAATTGACCTTGTAGTTTCATGACGTTCAAACGAATCTCAACCGTAGGTGGTAGACTACATTTTTGGCTGACTGTGCAGACAGTAAACCCCTACTTACTAGAGACAAACGCTCTCTTACAGAATTATAAGACCTAAATAAATGCACACATTACAAGTATACTTCGTAAGAGAACATTGTAAGCTTTAACCCACGAGTTCCATTCACCGAACGGTATAAAAATTCGTTCATACAATCAAGGTCAGTCATTTGCCAAAAATCTGTTGAAGGAAGTCTTTAATGTTCTTATTTACCGGAAATGAAAATGATATGAATCTATTGTAGGTTCCGTCTTCCGTCTGCAAATTGCAGGAAATCTCTATGCAATAAAATTTAATAGAGTTGCAACTGCTGTAATGTAATTATTTAATATTGGCGATGTTCGTCATTTGAGGTCGTGGTCGCGAGTTGACTCAACCAACCACTGAGTCAGTGCTCACTTATATTTCTTTCAAGTATTTTCATGTCTGTAGCATCATAGGAGGGCGAGATCACTCTATTCCCAAAGTCACTAACGGTAGCACATTTCGATTAGGTGTGGTAGAATCACACTGCTTTCTGTATTCGATGAAAAACCTACATAGATAAAAAAACCCGCTAATTTTTTTACTAGTTACACTATGATCATAACAGTTGTGTAAGGAACGCGACTAAGAAAGTAAGCGGAAAAAAAAAACAAAAAAACAAACAAACCTCATAAAGAGACAGTATACAGTGTGCGATGAAGAAGGAATACACGCATATGACCAGGGTAGGCACGGCGAAGAAGTGCAGATCAGTGTTCCGCTTCAGCATGAGCAGGCCCGCTATGCCCGTGACGGCCGTCACTATGCACTTGCCCAGGAACAGGATGAAGTCGCCCACGCTGTTGATGGTCGCCACTTGCAGTGCGTTGTTCACTATCGTGCTGAACGCCTGGTGTGTGGAAGGATATAGATCAGATGTGAGTGCAGGGCCGGATCGTATAGCTATTTGGGCTAGAGCCCTGGGCCCCCTGCTAAATCAAAATCAGGTGGTAAGGTTTGCAGCCCTGCAAATCCTGTGATTAATAAAACCCATTCAAGTCCACATTCAGATGTTGGTACTTCGAACACCATTCAAATGTTTGGCTTACATTACTGTCGATCGAACATCCAAAGTAGTTAGGCCACCCAAGGCTCCCTAAACATACAGTCCAGCCCTGTATGAGGGGGTATCAAGATTTCAAGAAATAGTATTAACTTGTGACAAAACTGCTTTACAGATTAAACTGTTCAATAAGATGTTAAACATAATGAAGATGACTGATGCCTTAATACCTCTTAACATTGAACATCTTATTATATGCGAAAGTTAAGTAGTGACATAAAAAACGTAAAAGTGAAAAAATCAGGATTATAAATAAAACTTGAACTCTCGTGTGTATTTGTAAAACCCCTATGTTTTAGTTACAATCTAAAGAGAAAAAATAAACTCTCAAGACCATGTTTGATACCAAAAAACAATTGTTTCATACCTTGGCAGCAGCCTTGCAAAAGTGACACCTCTCAATTGTAATAATGGTGTACGCATTGTGGTTCAGGTATCGCATAAACTTTTCGAGGCAGTAAAAACAGCAGATTCCACATTTAAGGCCGCATTTAGCGCATTCCGATCCTTTCTCAGCCCTTGAAGACAACCTGAAATAGAAATATCAAGTGTTACATACTTTTTTGTCATGGCATGAAACAAAGTTTTTTTTTACTTCTGAAAGATATTTTATTTCCATCTTTTAAAGGGTTCCCTTAACCTGTGAAAATTCAAAATATCCTCGACTTACTTGGCATGTAAATATGTAAGAATAAGGCGAGGAATCTTGAAGAGAGTAATCAGGAACGATCCCTTCGCAACTGAACCCAAATGATACTTGACCAGTTTACCGATCGAATACAGAACAGGAGAATCGGCATTTGGACCTCTGTAAACAAAAAATGTGTTTGTGAATGAAAAATTATTGAAAATTAACCTGTTCGTAGATTGTAGTAGCAGGTAATAAAGACCATTTATACCAGGTTATAAGGACTGGCTTAATTTATGGTAAAGTTAGCAGTTAAAATTATCATATAAGGTATAGTCGTCATCATCAGCCTATTTCTGTCTACGTCTAGGCCTAGTTTAGCCTACCCTAAACTAGGCCTCAGTCAGAATTTATAGGATCGAAAGAAAATGTTTCAATCCTTACCTGAAATACCAGACTGAAACAGCGCCGGCGATAGTCATTTGCTGACATCCCAGAATGAACTCGCTGCCCCATATCAAGCAGACAAGGCATATCCACCACATGCTTTTCACCCACATTGGGTCGAACTCAACTGAATCCAATGTGAAAGCTGTAAAAATATTAAATTTGTATTATTTTTCTTCATACAGTTTATAATGATTATATTAAGATTACCAGCCCTACAAACATCATATTTCAGATACTATTAGACTACAGTATTGATTCTGATCTTTAATTAAATAACAATAAATAATACATAATTATGTAGGTAATTACTTTTTAAACTGGCGCTCTTGTTAATGTTTTGCGCATGTATCGCTGCATTGTCCACATGATCAGGAAGTGGGGTCCCGTTAATGAAGAAGTTCGTTTTATATGGTATCCCTGGATAGTTTGCTGTTGCTAGACACACCTGAAATAAGGTATTTTTTATTAAACACCGAGATCATAATTTCATCTTAGAGCTAGTCCATACTGGGTCCTAGGTAAGTACTATCCAATTACAAAAATGGGCCGTGGTCGTCGTACTGCGCCTTGACAATGTTTTGTAAAAAAGTTATGAATATTGTAGGTATTAGGTAGAATCTGGTGTAGTTGACCAACCCGCACTTGGCCAACGTGGTCGACTAAGGCCTTATCGCCCTATATAAGTTAGGGTAGGCCCGTGCCCCAGCAGTGGGGACGTATATGGGCTGATGATGAGGTAGAATATAGCGTTAACATCGCAAGTGCGGCCCGATTTTTGTTTATTTGTGTGGCCACCTTGTGGCCCTTCCCTGTCAAAAGGTTGTTGACTCCACATGATTGTTCCCAGCAGTTCTGAATACTACGAGCGCCCTAGGTGAGGTACCTACGGCGCCCGCCATCTGCAATTCAAACACTAAAAACGGGAGCTTGCCTCTTTCATCAAGCGCCCTACCCTACCGCCGGTGCTTGATCCCTTCACATCAGTTATGCTAAACAAAACTTACCACCACAGTAGACCAGAACGCGAAGAACAGAACAAGGAAGACGAACGTGATGATGGGCTGCAGGAACAGCGCCGGGATGGAGCCGAGGCAGTGCGCCGTCTCCCGGAACAGCGCCGCCAGGAACGACACGCGCGACCGCATCACCCACACCAGCAGCAACAGGATCACCTGACACACACCATACATACATAAATACATGTATACAGGGTGTCCCAAAAAGTAGTGTCAAGCGGAAGTCCTGAGATAGAACACCCTGTGGGGCATCCGAAACACCCCCATGTATGTTCCGCGATTTTTTATAGTTTTCGAGTTATGATTTATTTTCTAAAATTTTGAGAACAACTGACCTAACCGACTAAAAATATTGTAGAGAAAAAAGTATTTGACTTTTTTGAGTAATTCTTTTTGCAAATCAATTTTCATGAGTTTTTCTTTAATGCCTAAAATATTTGTCTCCATAACTTATATGGAAATTATCAAAATTATGGTCTAAACTGTACTTTCTGTAAATAATGTCTTACAATTTCAACGTAAAATTTTAAATATTAGGAGGTAGCTGCATGGCTCCTAAGTAACTTCAAAAACTGCGCCAGACTCTCAGCTTTCATAATCATTAATAAAAACTGGTACTTAATGGGCTACTTTTGGCTGAAATCGAACTTCAAAGACAGAGAGGTGAAAAAATCATAAAATGCATGCTCGGCGATTAGGGGGCCTTTTGGTTTGACCCTTCTTCAAATATTTGGTCTATTTGGTCATGATGGAAAGTCTTAAGTCTTAAGCACTTGAATTACAGATATCAGAATGAACAGTGGATACACAAATACACTTAAATATATTTAATAACACACCTAGACACGGAACAAACACAGATGGTCGTCACACAAATATTTGTCACGGGCGGGAATCGAACTCACCACTCTAGCAGCCGTAGGTAGTGAGCCCGGGTCACTAATCACTGTTCTACGGAGCCAGTCATAAATAAATAAATGTCCCACAACAACAAACATTGCTTTGAATTCAGTAGCTAAAATGAGACCCTATTACTAAGACTTTACTATCCGACCATACTTTGTCTGTCCCTGTATCTCAAGAATGGTGACAGTTAAAATATTCACAGAAATCACAGATGATGAATTTATATTGCTGCTATAACAATAAAACTAATATTCAAGAGGCCAACAGATGCAGAAGGAGATTTTCCAGCCTGAAGACTTGTTACACCTAATACATTAGGTAACAAGACTGAATAAAAATATAACTGTACAGTAATAATAGTGGCAATAATGGAATACCTACAAAAACGCCTTTTCATTCCTCAAGGATTCCTAAAATAAAGTTGAAATAAATTAGTTGCAACAGTTTCCTTAGTTGGACGACAAGATCATGGCACGGATATGAAGATATATCAATGATATCAGCTTACAGTCAAGAATTGTGTCCCAGCGAAGTCCCTTTGTTTGGTTCTAAGTTCATGATATGTGTACCACAAAAGAGCCGTCCCAATACACTTAACAATAGAGACAATGATCATAAATATCCATGATACGAATGTCGCCAGCAAAATGTAGGATTGAAACCATCAAAAAGCGAACAAACTGAAAGCATTGAGATGAAGGGATATCCAAATGATGAGTAATAAAATTGTACACATAAGTAAGAAACAAATATATAATAACATGTAATTCAAAAGAACAAAATGATACATATAGAATACTCAATTACAATTGTTCTATAGATATTGCAAGATTTTTTTTTCAAACACATAGCCTCTTTAAGTATTCTGTATGCATTTTGGAAGGACATTATTGATTATTTTTTTAATTTATCACTGCCCTACAAAGAGGCCTGTATTGTCTTACACTCAGAGTGGAGTAAATAAACAAAGACATATAATACACACAATCTACACTATTATGACATCACCAGGTAGTGATTCAGCATGACTGCACACACTTCCCACACTACAATTAGTGATATTACCCAGTACGATGTAACATCGAGGTTAAAATAGAATTGACACTTGATA
Organism: Maruca vitrata; assembly: GCA_039566165.1. Taxonomy (NCBI): domain Eukaryota; kingdom Metazoa; phylum Arthropoda; class Insecta; order Lepidoptera; family Crambidae; genus Maruca; species Maruca vitrata. The sequence goes on along the minus strand of CM076917.1, from coordinate 10,417,858 downwards.
TGAAAATGTTTCAATGTTTTCTTACCCCTGTGACACCTATAATGAACAGTATAATGGAATTAGATATCTATCCGAGATAGAACATGGCTTTTTAAACCCAACATTCTACGCATACTTACTGAAAGGCTATGATCACACAAATTATCATTTCTTTTCCATGATGAATAAAAGATCAGACAACATCTGCTCGATTGTGTCCCAGCTATTTAGTAAATCATAAAAAAGTCATTGAATACTTTCTTTGCTATATTCTGTGCAGATTTTTGGGAGAACATCTGTTAAGAAGTGGAAATGAATCTATTATACTGGTAAAGTAGGACATGGCCCCTCATAAAATTGTGAAGATCCTGTATTGTAGATACATTATTCGAAGTTAATATCATATCTACAAAGATTAGAGCCAGTAATCTTTGTAAAACTGTTGTATATCATTTAAGCTCTCCATGTTCTTGTTAGGACACTGCTTGACACATATTTTAAAGAGATCTCCTCAGTTCTTTTACATCCATAAAGAACGAAATAACTTTTATCAGCAGTGCTTATACCCGCCAGGGGAAATTTATCAGCTTCTTGTTATCTTCACACCACAAGTATTTCCAAAAGAGTCCATATCCGTTGATCAACCACCTCTGGAGGATTTCCATAAACAAATGATATTGATGCAACTTTCTTTATCTGCAACAGACCAAACAATACCCTCAGATACAGAATAATAACTTGGTTAGAGAGGTAATAAATAACTTTGTAGTGTAAAAAAAATTATTGTCAAGGCAGCATAACAATAAAAAAAATTAAGAACTACATTACCATCAATATCCAGAAGAGAATGTATATTATTAGCCACAACACATCCGGTACAATCCCTTTCCTTTGGCGCTTCATTTTGCGGCGAAATTTCACTTTGGGCACACCCATTATTCAAATAATATGCTGAAAAAATATATGAACAAAAAAGATTACAAATAGTACAAGTCATTAGTAGGTAAAAATTATGTTAGTTTTGTATATTTTATGATTTTGTAAATTCCTAGTTATACAAAGCAGTGAAAAAAATACCCAAAATACTTAGGTACAATTTTCAACCCGACAATGACCAACAAAGCCACAATTAGTTAAGAACTTAATATGTACATACATGAGTTACCATTTATTTAAGCTAATAAATTTTCAGAAATCTTTCAGGTTGACCTGCTTTCAGCACAATCTGAAAAGGCAAGCTGATAAACTGTCAACCAACAACAATCAAAACAAAAAAGAAAGAGTCAAATTAGCTGGGGGTATGTATGAGAAGCATCATTCGTGCGCGTATGTTCCACTTGAAAAATAGAGTCGACCTTATCATTTAGATGAGAAGAACGATATCTATAACAAAGTTCTAGAATTCCTGTTATATAAATTAGGGCAGTGGTTGTTATGAAATGTTTGCCCCTTATTAACTGTAAGTTTTAATCAATGAAGTGAGTAGAATACCAGTTTATTGGCTGCTGCCTTATCTTGCGAAGTCTGTTCGAATCGTAAAATTAAGTTCACTTGAACTAACATGAATAGTATTTTTAAAAGTATATTGTCATCTTTGCTTGACAGACGGTTAAATGAGGAGATGGACAGAAATTGGGGTTATGCTTGTGAATTTTTGCGTTGGTTTTAATAGCTCTTGTTCGTTTTGAGTTAATGCAAGATAATATCTAGATACTATCCGCACTGGTTTAAGTTATCAGTAACGTATCAAAAAATGAACGTTCGAAGTTTGTTTTGTTATAAAAAGTGCAATCCTAAATTATTTCAGACGAGATTTAAATAATAATGTAGCAAGCATTACGAAGATTCACAGAGAGAAGTTTACACGAGAACGTATCCTACAATAGTGGTCCTTGCTGATGGATCTTCTATTAATATATAAGATATCATGAGCCTAGAAAAATAATCAAAGGTAAATTAATTGAAATATCTTTTCCATTTAAAAATATTTTAAAAGTACATACACATGAAAGTCAATATTATACCATGATTATCATGATTCTACTGTAGTTAAAATAAATTAATACTTTATTTTTCTATAAGTCTCATGTTAGTTTCAAGTATTTTCTTGGTTATTTCAGCTACCTTTGGATTTATCATTACTATCAGACCAGAGGAAAAGAAAAACAGATTAGAAAAAAGGAAACCAAAGAAAAAAGTTAAGATTGCTGAAGATGTGGAGGACAACTTCAGTGCAAAGAAATATCTCTGAAGTATATTAAGAAATAATTGTTATTTCTTAGAAGTAATAAATCAACTTGTTATTTATTAGATAAATAGTTTTTTTGGAAATAAAAATTACCATTATATTATGTTAGTAATTTACAAATTCTTTTTTTTCTTTAAATTATATTGTACCCAAAAAGTGTGCAGTGTTCTTTGTATGAAGTGTATTTGAACAGAGTAAAATGCTGGTAACAAATTAATAAACAAAACTTATCAAGCATACCCAATTGGTGAATTTAGGTTTATGTGTTCATATCTGTACCAAATTTCGATTACATAAATAATTTACCACTGATAACTTTTAAAAAAGCTCCATCACTATGATAAAAAGAAAGAAATAAAAAGTAAATTTTATACACCTATAATAATAAATAAATAATAATGCGTCCGACCGATTTCAGTCAGTGGCGGCTGATCTCAATTGAGATCAGCCAAATTATGCGCAGTACATATTATAGTGCACAAGTGTAGCGCGCAAACACAAGTGCACTCTCTATTCCGCTTACTCTCATAATTCGTTGATACGGCAATCCGACATGACCGTTGAGGAGATCGGGCGCAAGGACCACCGGCTTAACGTGCTTTCCGAGGCGAACTAATTTCAATGAACTAGCCATATGTAGCGGTTTTTGAGACAGTGGAGTCTTGAAAATAGGGTCCCATTTTTACCCTTAGGGCACTGGACCTCTTAAAATAGCACACAAGTATATTGGCATTAGGCCTTATTTCAAGTCAATTTTAATAAGTTTTTATTTGTTCACATGACAGAACACAAAAAGGCATGAACATTTTATAAACAAAAGTGAAGGCTGTACAGGCTAGATCCCTTTGCATCATGATGGTATAAAATGGACAAAAAATTATTCATCTTGTCTGTCAAGTGTGACGTTTTCACGAGCGAGATTTGCTGCTAAAGACGGAGTGGGTGTTAATTGTAAAAATTTTATAAAAAAAACATATAACAGCGTTTTATACCTTAAAATTTTAGTTATTTAGAACTAGAATTGTGTTGCAGTCCTATTACTACATATCTTAATAGTAGTTGTTTTAGGAGTAGGTGATTTTGACCGAAGATGACAGCATTGATCGGTTAACCTCTACGATATACTTTCCGCTTACGTAAGAGAGGATCAAAAGCTCTTGAAAATGGGGAATTCTGCATCAGCTCAATCTAGTGTTGACATAAAAACTGTACAATAAATAAATGTAGCACCTCCGCCTGAGTGTCCCATGCACAATAAATCAGCAGAAACCCCAAAGAAACCTGTTGAAAAAACCATCTGAGTGCCCAGTTCAACATGGTCAAAACAGTGCAGATACCAAGAAACCATCAGATTGCCCTGTGCAACATGGAAATGATATTAATCCATACAATATGGTGTGAGTTGTACCTACATGCTAGAGGTCATTTAATTTGACATAAACTAAAAATATCTTCATTCAGCGTTTTGTTTTATATGATTGTTTTATGTTGAAAATTCAAACATAATAAATAATTAAATAAAAATTTTATAGATGCCACCAGCAAATCAGCAGCCGGCTCCTGATCAGCCGCTCTTATTACCCACTAACAGACAAGTGTCATCCATTCCTGTGCAATGCCTGATGGCTCCACTGAATTTTGGGTTTATCCAAGTCAGCAAATGTTTTGGAATGCTGTTTTCGCAAAGGATGGAGATGGAAAGATGAAGACATCAAACAAAAAAGATATGGATGATATTATACACATTCATAATGTTAATAATGAACAGGTATTTATAACATAAATTAGAAAACGAATTCAACTCCTTAGATCTAGTACTCATTATCTCTATTAATTTAAAGGCTACTTATTCAGCAAAATGTATTTTTTTACTTACTTCAGGTCACATGGTGCATTTTGTGACAATAACATTTCTCTGACTATTATTGCACAACACCAATAAAATTTGTTGTGCAATAATATTTTTTTTATTGGGATTTATCAATCTAGTGTTAACTTATTTGCAGGCATGGCAAGAAGTATTAAAGTGGGAAGCATTGCATGCCAAAGAATGTGGACATCCCAGGCTAAAGAGTTTTGGAGGCAAAGCTACACAATACAGCCCCAGAGCTCAGATCCTGCTCCTGGCTTGGGTATGTATCTATCAAGATAATCTACTTCACATTATTATATTGGGTTTTACTCCTGGGACTGATGTTAATAAAAGTTATTTGATTTTTACAGGTATGAGTTGCCATTTGATCGCCATGATTGGATTGTGGACAGGTGTGGAAAAGATGTGCGTTACATAATTGATTATTATGATGTGGGGGATGTTGATAACAAATTTCAATTTGCTTTTTACTTGATGTCAGGCCAGCAATGGATTCCTTTGAAAATGTTTGGGATAGGATGAAGGTATTTTACATGAGGTATCGTTATGAGTTAATTGGTGATAAAGAGAACCCAAAATTAACATCTTAAAATGCCTTAAGCCTTATGAAGTCATTATAATGGAATGTTTGTCTTTAATCCAAAGCAATCAACATGTTCAAAAAGCGTGTTTTATTAATAATGTTTTCGTGGGGTTCTTCTGTCGGCAACAGATGTCACTGCGGTAACTCTTTGTGGATTTGCAAAGTAAATTATGTTATTTAACCAATTTAATGTACAATTCAGAAAATTAGAGTATTGGCATACTACAATTTAGGATAACGTTCAATTAAAATTTTGCATTTTTCATGCAATAATTTTATTATGAGGGAGGAAATCTTGCTGCATTGTGACTGGACAATTTTTGATTTGAGGCATTTATTTATTTATATCTGTTACAATTGAAATAATCTTGGTTTCAAATATAATTATTGTAAAATGGCAATGGTAACTTGTCTGTTCAGTCTTCAGTATTATAGCATATATAAGTAAGACAAATTTCAAATTGTTATCTCAGTTAACTACTCTACATTTGTATTGTAATATTTTCAAACATCCAATACTAGTCAATTTGGGAATAATATGTTCTTAAACGAAATTTATATTCATGAAGTTATTTAAGCCTTATAAAACTTAGACATGCCTTCTTCAATATGCACTATATACATACATACTAATAATATTAACATCTTGAGAGTGGATAAATGTATGATAGTGGTAAATGTTTGGAAATTGCCAATACCTATAGTTCAAACTTTAGAAAATAGTGAGTTATCTTGATTTATATAAAAAAGAATAGGTGCAACTGTAGCGGTACCATGAGTTTAAAAGTTACGGACTCGATATCGATAAATATGCGTCTATGGAAAACTTGTACAGCGCCTCTGGTAGTTATGTTAATAACTAAAATCATTCATATGAAAAAAACGACTGGAGTAGGTTTTTAACATACGTAAGTTTTCGATAGCATGGTAACACTACCAGTTCCAGATTTAATATTACAACATAAGTAGGTACTTAAATTAGTTATGATGTTCTGTGGTTTCATGAAATAAAACAACATTTAATTTATTAAGTTTCTTTTTTATTCATGGTGATTATACAAGTGTTATGGTTATAATTTCCTTAATTATCTAAGTTTACAAGTTGATTATTAACTCCTATTACACCTTTACATTCATTTTTGAATAACTCTACTTGTTGTTCAATATAAATCCTTCAAAATTTTTGTATGGACAAGCTGGAAGTACTTTTAAACTTTGGCTTCCCTTTGTTACAGTGATAAACTGATCTCAAAGTCAATATAGGCGCTCTTTCGGGAAATTTGACACCTGAAACAATTTTTACTTGATAATTTGTAACAAAATTTTCAAATTAAGTTTACTATACACTACTAGCTGTTTCACGTGGTTTCACACGCATCCCGAGAAAAACTACTTCCCGTATCGGGATAAAATATAGCCAAGAAAATATACTCAGGGTGAATATAGCAATGGTGAAAGAATTTTTGAAATTGGACCAGTAGTTTTTGAGTTTATTTGATACATAAAAAAATGCAAATCTTTCCTTTTCATAATATTAGTATGGATGTAAAATCTACTCACCTATGACAATTTGCAAGATCCAATGAAAATCATTAATTTCAAACAAAAAAGCTGCATTATTCGGAATCATGTTCCAGAATGGCTCCTTCATATTTTTTTACAATAAGCTGGGCAAGTAATTCACGCTAAGCTTTTCATTATTATTGAGGACGTCTTGAATCTGGGAAAAACAAAAATACATTCAAAAATACTATTCTTACTTCTTCCTATTTAGTAATGAGT